>JAQISU010000065.1:720000-2066225 GCA_029339505.1 Unio delphinus
CACCAAATACATTCTTTAAAATGGCACATACAAATAAAATGTTCGAAATCTGGCATAGTACTTTATGGATAAGGAACGTATTTAACAATACTAATCTATTATGAGAAAGGAAACTAAACGCACGCCACTCAGGCTGATGAAATAGAATGTGCAAAATTTGCCACTTCATCTGAATATTGTTGCAATACTTATTGTCAAATTGATACCATGAATGGCACGGATTGATTTTGTTATTATTAACATGTTATTGTAAAGCACATTCATTCACTAGAGATGATGTTTTATTAGTAAATCGGTTGACCTGAATATTCTTTGGTAAACATGTGCAGTTAACCTAGATCCTGATCTTGACTCAAGGTTAGTAGCGACCACGGAAACATGTTTTAATTAAATTTTAAAATGATTCGATGTTGTTAAGGTCAGTATGGAACTAGTGAACAAGTTAACAGCTTTTTATTCTTGGAGTGAGAAAGATTGGTTCTCGTCAGGAGTACGAGATATAAACGATCACTCGACTCCTGTATGTCCCTTAATGATTTCTCATTCTTGTGATCGTTTCGAAACTGCGTTTCAGAATAAGATATAATCATTGTTTTAGTGAAAATTTGTCAGTCCTGTACTGTTACCTGTAATTCGTGGATTTAGCTTGGATTGTGTGTTGGATTTGGTTGGTAGAGATGTAAGCTCTTTGATCCATTTTTAGAATATGTTCCAGGAAAATAAATTATTTGTAAAATTTTGCAATGCTTTTTCATAATGTCCGTTACCATTTACTAAATTCGTAATAATATATTACTTTCACTTAGAAAAGAACAGCGAGGTTGTATGAGCCTTAAGCGTATTGTTGAAACAAAGCCTTTGTCACAATGTCATGGCATTATGTCCGATTGTATCCTAAATCTTTTTGAATGTGCGTGCAAAAAAAGAAAACAATAGATCTTGGGCCAAACATTTAATCAAAACTCCAAACCATGCCTATAATTAATAAACATACGTTATCAGTACCCTCGAGCCACGGCAGGAACCTCTTTACTTCTAACTGTTAAAGCCTAATATCAACTCAGATGTTACATTATTCGAAAAGCTTAAAATATAAACACAGCTGTTACATTATTGCTTATTTGTTTCCTGTTATCTCTCTGTGTGTTGTTAAATGGACTGGTAGTCATTATGGTCCTGATTGTTACATTTGAATCAACTGGTAGTTAGTATGATGCTGATTGGTACATGTAAATCAGCTGGTAGTTATTATGATGCTGATTGGTACAGTTGAATAAAATCATATTTCATGTTTGTAATAAATATTTAGGTTTAAATGCACATGTCGGTATTGCATGGTAATAAAGACGGCCTTATATTACCATTGCTGTTAAAACTGTAGAGATTTTCATAAAAAGTTCGTATATCATCCACAAAATACATTCTTTAGAATGGCACATACATTGAAATGGCATAGTACTTAAATTTTAAAATGATTCCATGTTGTTAAGGTCAGGATGGAAACAGTGAAAAAGTAAACAGCATTTTATTCTTGAAGTAAGAATGACTGGTTCTCGTCAGGATTGTTTCAAAACTGCGTGTTAGAATAAGATATAATCTTTCTTTTCGTGAAAATTAGTCGTGTACTTTACCTGTAATTCATGGATTTATCTTGGATTATGATTTGG
The DNA here is from genome assembly GCA_029339505.1 of Unio delphinus. Taxonomy (NCBI): domain Eukaryota; kingdom Metazoa; phylum Mollusca; class Bivalvia; order Unionida; family Unionidae; genus Unio; species Unio delphinus. The sequence goes on from JAQISU010000065.1 coordinate 721,668, forward strand.
ATTTGGTTCGTAAAGCTGTAAGATCTTTTTTCCATTTTTACTATATTTTCCAGGAAACTACATTATTTGTTAAATTTGACAATGCTTGTTCATACTCTCTATTACCAGTTGCTAAACTCGTAATACTGTATTACTTTGACTCTGAGTTAATGTGAAACTTACTCTTATGACTGAAACAAAGCCTTTGTTACAATTTCAAATGGCCATACATTATTTAAAGATAATGTACCTAAAGAGACATTACATATTTTCATAACCGATAATCTGTAGTGGAAAGTGTTTAATGCACTTTGAATAAAAGATGTGGAGATGGTTTACACCTTCTGAATTACATCACTGTCTTATAGCGTCTAATCAATTATACAATCAACCTTACCATCGGATCATTACATCTGTCTCTGAATAAATTGACTGTGTTTGATTGCTGGTTTGGAGTGTTGTCTTCGTTCACAAAGAAACATAGAATGTTAACGAAGAGAACGCAGATTGCATTTGTAAAATCGCAAGCCACTTTACAAAATGAAGCAGACAGGGTGAATCCTACATCTCTAATTTGGTTTGATTTCAAGCAAATAATTTTAGAGCTCTCTTTGTCAATTTAAGGCTTAACAATTTTAGAGTTCTGTTTACCAAATTAAGGCTTTCTCGAAACCGAAACAAAGTCCAATACCAACTAAGTCTTGAAACAGACGCGTATTTGTTCTCGTGGTTTTGTTATTTGTCATGAATTAGCTGAATAATTGATCAAGTCCAATACCATATCGTGATCAAGAGTCAAATAAATTTATCGTTACAAATCCATGTGGAGTTAACTGAGCATGATTAAAGAAATTTCTAAAGAGAATATAATCCATATCTCCACTGCACCAGATCTGGTGAATATTTCGTAGCGTATGAGTGTCAACTCCATTAAGCATACCAAGAATATTACAGTTATACCTGATCACTTTTGGTACTTGAGTATACCTCTGAGTAACATGAATGACATTTGTATTTTTATGTATACCTCTCGCAAATATCCTTGCAGGGTTTCCTTGTTTATGTAACATCACATCATCATATACGACTAAGTTATTAATACTTCCATCAATCAGTTCTTCTTAAATATCAGTGATACATTCAAAAATATCCTCATCGATTTCCTACTTTGCTTTCTCGTTAAAATACTTTAACACATCGTAACATCGCTGATCGTCTATGCTCGGGGCTACCAAAGACAGTTTATCCCATTTTATTCATCTCGTTATCAGATTAAGTAACAATTGTGTTTTATCGCTTCCAGTCGGACCAATCATAATCATTCTGATTGAATTCGGTAACAGTGCATAGTGTTTAACAGGTTCCCGTAGTCGGGTAGCTGAATAATCAATTACATTTATGTTATTATAAACAAATATGGATCTATATTGTGTTAAATGTAAGACACGTACTAGCATAAACGACTTGACAACAATTACAACAAGCAATAATAGTTCAGCACTTGCTGGAAGGTATGTACAATGTGGTACAAACAAATTTAGATTTATGTCTATTAAATCGGGTAATAATTTAAGCAAAACGAGGAGGTGATATTGCAGCAAAATGGACAAAATTTCCCAGGACTCTATGGGAAAAATATCCAGGATAAAAACACCTTCCAGGGTATAATTATTGTGGCCCAGGAACCAGACTTGACATCTGACTCGATGATCAAGACCAACTCGACCCTGTGAATATCCGATAAATTCTATTGATAAGACGTGTCATGCTCATGATGCTGCTTAGAAAAGTAGCAATCTGCAACATAGACATATCGCAGATGTGAAATTGATTCATACGTTGAATTTTATCACTGATAAATCCTTCAAAGACAATTTAACATCCTGGTTAGTAAGATCTGCGATGAAAGGTAAATTGGTAATAGGTGCTGGTAAATAATTATATGGAATCGATTTATTATTCTCCAAGCGGATGCTGGAAGGTAAATCAGCAATCGATAAAACTCGCCAAAGCGATTAAGGCTAAAAATGTTACTGCGGCAGATTGGTTATCCAAACCGGCGATATGGCAGATTTATTTACCACTGCCTAAAGAAACTAACCTCGCACATTTTGGTGAGCAGCAGAGGGGAGGGGGACAGACCAACTTTTGGATGCGTCTATTAGGCAAACTAAGGGTTCCTCGTAAATGCTCTTTAGGCAAATCAGAATGATACAAAAATAGCCATGGTCGTTGTTGCTCCCCCGTTGCTGCTATAGGGTTAACACTAACAATTTAGGATTTCAACCGAATATTTTATCAAGTCCGATACGATATCTTGATCTCGGATCATGTAAATTTATCGTTACAAATCCATGTGGGATTGACTGAGCGTGACTAAAGAAATTTCTAAAGAGATTATAATCCATATCTCCACTGCACCATGTCTGGTGAATATTTCGTAGTGTATGTGTATCAGCTCCATTGAAATCAGCAAAAATATTGTTGCAATTATCTCTGATCACTTTTGGTATTTGTGTGTATCTTTGAGTGACATATATCACGTCAGCGTTTTTATGCCTGCCTCTGGAAAATATCCTAGCGGGATGTTTTTGATTATCTAACATGATATCATCATATATGACTAAGTTGTTAATACTTCCATCAATGTCATCAATGTTCGGTGCTTCCTCGATATCGGTTATAAAATCAATAATATCCTCATCGATTTCCGATTTTGCTTTCTCGTTAAAATTCTTTAACACTTCGTAGCATCGCTGATCATCTACACTCGGGGCTATTAAATACAACTTACCCCATTTCATCCATCTCGTTATTAAATTAAGTAGCAGTTGTGTCTTGTCACTTCCAGATTTTCCGATTATAATCATGCGAATATAATTTGGTAGCGCTGCATGATGCTTAACTGGCTCTTGTGTTTTTGTCACCGAAAAATCAATTACATTCAAGTTATTATAAATATATTTTGGATCTATATTGTGTGAAATGTAAGAAGCGTAATAGCACAAACAACTTCACGACGATTACAACTAAAAATAACAGATCAGTACTAGCTGGTAAGTGTGTAGAATGTGGAACAAGGAAATATAGATTTGTTTCTATGAAATCTGCAGATGATTTTATAAAAGTGAGCAGGTGATATTGCAGCCAAGTTAGTAAAACTCCCAGAAAGACCATGGGCGAGGTATCCAGGAGAAAAGCATCTTCCAGGGTATAGTTATTGTGGGTCCGGGACTAGACTCGATATCCGACTCGATGATCAAAACCATCCCCGACCCGATGAATATCCAATAAATGCAATTGATAAGGCGAGAAATGCTCATAATATTGCTTATAAAAGCAGTAATCTGTAACACATACATATCGCAGATGTGAAATTGATTCATGCATTAAATTATATCACTGATAAATCCTTCAAAGAATAATTGGCTTCATGGTTAGTAAAATCGGCAATAAAAGATAAATTTATGTTAGGTGTTGGTAATTAATAGCAGCATGGAATCTATTTAGTATTCTCCAAAAGGATACTGGAGGGGTAAAGCAGCAATCAGTAAACTCGCTAGCGCTGCAAAGGTGAAAAAAATTACAGCAGCGGATTGGTTATCCAAACAGGCGATATGACAAATTTATCTACCACCGCCTAAATAAATTAACTTCTCGCAATTTGATGTGACCGTCCCTAATGAAGTTCATCCAGCTGATATATTATTTGTGCCGCATGATGGTGTTTTAAATACGCGCTAACCGTAGTTGATGTTGCGAGTCGATACAAACAAGCAGAACCGCTTAGACAAAAATCATCAATTGAAGTTGCTTCTGCGTTTGAAAGGATTTATCGAAGGGGTCCTCTGCTTTGGTCAAACCTATTACAAGTTGATCCTGGCAAGAAAATGTCCGGGTGCAGTGTTATCAACAATGAAGAATCATAATGTCACTATCAGACGAGGACATACTGCATTACATCGCGATCAGGCAATTGTTTAACGATTTAATCAGACGCTTGCTGAGCGGTTATTTGGATATCAATACGCAAAAAAATTCATCCATGAATTCATATTGAGATTACTCGAACAATCAACCTAACAACGCGATTAAAAGGAAGTATATACCTGTTAAACCACAAACTGATTTTTCAAAACAACCAATACTCGGCAATTCCATTGTTAGTTATTTATCTGAACCAGGAGAGCTCGAAGGTGGCAAGAAAAGTGCTACTGATTCTATTTCGAGTGTCACCGCGCATAAAATATCGAGTATAACACGCTCCACGGGTAGACCAGCAATCTTTAGACTGGATTCATCTGCTCCTCAGTGGAATTTTACTCGTGTAGAACTACAAGTGATACCCGAGGATGCTCAATTACCGCCGCGTGGTCTTAACTAGCACCTTTTCGTCTGTTGCACTCAAGACAATTCAGCATCACATTATCTCTGCTATGACCAATTCTGCTATTTTTTCTGTGTACGGTAAATTGTCAGAAATCTTTATCCGACCAACACCAATTCATTGTTCAATTGCAACTCGCGCAGTGATTATTATGTTGCTGTTTCAGTGTAATTATTAATTCAGCATCAGTATCAAATTCTGTATTATTTGTTATCCTATTGTTTATAACCAGAGAGTTTTTTCTGATTATATCATCGCTGACAATATCACTTATTGTAGTGTCATTATCATCTAAAAAAACTCTTCGAAGCTGATTTATTCTTTGTACTCTGGACACTGCGAGATCAACTAAATTCGACCACTCGATGTGATTATCTACCATCCAAACAATTGTATCGGATATAGTTAATCCCTGTGTAGAATGTATTGTCGCTGCGTACCCATGCGTCCAGTTATCAGCGCGCAATGCATCTTCGACGACATTGATATCAACCAGCACAATATCATTTAATACGAGAATTTGTTTTTCACTTTGTCCTGGAATATCAACTTCGATATTTTGTCTTCGTGTATCCTAGGGTCTATAACACAACGGCGTTGGAAGTGTTGCATAGTTTTCTTTATGCAAGTCAAATAACTTCATCTGAAGTGTGTCTGTGACTATCTTTCTACTTGCTACTATCAAATCGTTTGGTCTCCAAGCTTCCCAGAAATCATTTAATGTGGTTTCCGAAATTATTTCACGCGCTATTTCACATTGGATTTTATCCGGTTGTAATCTAATTAATTTCTTGAACTCGCGCAATTGTTAATCAAATGCTCTATGATCAGTATTAATTTCTTCATAATAGTCTACAAAATTATTTAGCCAATTATGTGGAGACAAACCGACAAATGGTGGTGGTTGGTCATGATCGCTACACATTATTACTCTTGTATTCGATAGTAATAACCACTTGAGAAACTTTTGTAATACATCTAACGACACAGTGCATATCTCATCCCAAATCACGACGTCAGGAATAAATTTCTCACCCATTCGATCAGGAGTCTATTCGTCGCCTTTCTATCGAACGAAACTGTGATAAATACAAGCATTAATTCCTCGTTGTTTCACTTCTCTTGCAAGTCTGAGTGTCGGTGTTAGCACAATCATGTTTGATTTCCCTCGAAATTATTCAATCGCACATGTCGTCTTTCCTTACTCACCACAGGCGTTTAAATAAACTGTTTAATATCTAGATATTGGATCAGATATCGACGGTGCATTAGATAGTTCTCATAGTTGCAAATTGATACAAGCATAAGCCAACATTGACGCACTTAGATATACGTATTGGGAACTCTCTGAATCTACGTAGCTAACAATTGTATCGAATTTTTTTCCAACGAACAAATATGCAATACCTCTAGATGTTGCCTCCGGGATTATAAAATCGTATTCAACATCGTCTAGAATTAATCGTGAATAATGTCGCTTGTGATCATATGCTCCCCCCATTGTGAAAGTTCCAATTATTCTTCTACCGAGATCTTTTGCTGTTTTATGATTGACTTCAAAGATCTCTTTGGATGCTTTTACAATATATTCTTCGTGGTGGGCAGTTAAATTTTCTTTCTCATCGATAATTATACTATCAAGCCTATCAGGTTGTGGTAACCAAACTTCAGTCTGCGCGTGATATGATATAATTGCCTCAGTGACAATCAGCGATATCAGCATTTTAAAATCAATCATATACCGTAATTACAATACTGGTACCCAGTGTTTTTCAGATATGTCTATCAAACCAAACATAACATCACAGATGAAGTCCTTGGGCAAACTCAAATGATACTACACGAGTGAATACGGTTAGATCAAAATCGGGAAGTGGTCCATTAATCGCAACACGGGTCATCTCGATGGTTGGATGTCCAAATCGTTCAAAATGCTCAGAGCATTCACCCATCCCGAAGAAACTCGCCGGATAACACGCAATCATATCAACCGAAAAAACATTTTCTGGATCATATTTGGTATTCCATAATCCACCATGTCCGTACGTTATACAACACGCTTGAACATCTGCGAGAAATTAAAATCTAGTTGGTTTCCACAAATTTTACTCTCTGGCAAAATGTGCCGCGAAAGATGGAACAGTGAAACAGTTTGTTAGCAATTGCTCTGTATTATCCTTTGAAAATGTCTTAGCGAGTTTTCTCATCTCGTCGTGAAGAGATTCAGTGCGGTACATTTCCCCCTATAGGTCTTACAAATTGATCCAACTTACACTCTTCGTTTCTGAAACTCTAAATTAACCACACTGATACAGGATGATTGCTACTTAACTCGTAAATAAAATCAAACATGTTACTGCCAGAACTCTCTGGTTGGTAATATCGTACAATTCGACCTCGCGGAAATATTGTTACACGCGTATTCATTATGATCAATGATTTTAATTGGAACCCTGCTTTTTATATTTTCGATTCGTATAATATTTCTCCTATTATCGTCGAGACGGTTATTGTGAATCTTAATGATGTTTCTATCTCAGCTACATGTTCAATTGTGGCTCCAGTACCCCATACTGATAGTGACAATTCGTTTATTTTTTACGTCTTAGATCTGTCAACTTGTTTCCAAGCATCGCATTATTAAAATGTTCTGTTACTCGTTCCGCTACACAATTCAACGACGACAGTTTCATAGGTTTCAATTTCTGAACACTTGGTGTTTCATTTATTAAAAAAATCCCATTAAAAACGCGGTTACGGGGGAAAAAAAGCTCTCTCGTAATACGGTTTGTCAATTACAGTCAACAGTCCATGTTTGGAATCCTGACTCACGCTGACAGTTTACTTATTTTCAATACAGGGTCGAATTTATCACGAATAAATCAACTACCTATTTCTGAACGAATAAAGAATTTCACTCTGAAAAAAATACTTTCGATCGTCAAGATGTTATATTATTCCGGTTGCCCTTTGGTCGTTCATGGTAGCATCAACACAACCATATATTTGAAATGCTGACGAACAATGAAATGCTCCGTCGATACTAAATTCGTTAGACCCATCATGGATTTCAACCTATCATGATTCTATCACTTTTTAGACGACACTTATTTGGTGCATCTACAAAGACTCAATCGAGATTGAAATTAGAATTTTTCCAGCGTTAGATTTTGGATAATCTCTTAAATTCCTTAATGCTATAATTAAACCAAGTATTTAAATAAAGAATTTATATATATAATGAATCACTGTAAATGGTTTATGATAAGATCAGTAACCGTTTGTAACAAATCGTGCAAAAACGAATTATGTGGATACCATTCACAGAGTGTGCGACGAGGAATCTTAGGTCCTTTACCTTGTATATGATGTGCTGTTGGAGTATGATGAAAGACACATATGTGCCTCTAATGTTGTGGTAAGCGATACAGGCGCTATTATGATAAACTAATCAATGGTTCTAGCCCTGACTCTGTCTCTGACAGCGTCAACGACAAAGTCATATGAACACACCATGACTATATGAGCAGATACTCAATTAATAATAATTAAACCAAATAACCAATTCCACAAATAATATATATGTAGATGAATTAACCAAGAATTTTAACCACATCCCACGATCAGCAGCTATGAAGCATCACGCGATGGTGTAGTCAGACACCGCAGGCTGAAAAAACCAGTAGGGGCTGTTGATCATCATGGGTATCTTATATTTACCGCTGGGGGAAAAAGACATCTTAATCATTGGTTGCATATGAATATTTTAGCGGATTGATCCTAGATGGTTTTGTGATTGACCACATTAATGGTATAAAAACTGATAATTCTTTATCGAATTTACTAGCTCTCACTCAGAGTCAAAATAATACATTTGGAAAAACCGGTACTTGTAAATCATTTGGAAAAAGAGCGACTAAATCTATCAACAGAGAGACTAATGGCAAATTAATATTTCAATCAATGAATGAAGACGGCAAGCATTTTGATATATGTATGCACTCGGTTGAACATGTTGATGAAGATGTATATAAGTCTGGTCTTTCAAAAAAGTATTTTGCACAAAATTCGGTTTGATTATATTATACAGTAAAATCTTATTTAACACTAGTTATTATTTTCATACCAATGCGCAATTATTGTGTAACAGAGTCAATTAAATAGTTTACACTTGTTACTGTTTATTTTTTGTATTAACGGTACATATTATTATTATATAATGAATTATGAAAATATCAATGATATAATTTCTTTTATTACAGAATTGAAAAATCAAGGAATACATTTATCAAATAAATTAGATTGTGATAAAATCCTTGCTGATATTGAATATTTAGAAGACATAACCCGCGGTAAAAGGTATATGTTACCATCTCAGTATTCCTTTATCAAGGAACTACAACAGGCCGGTAACGCGTCATCAGCGAATAACAGCGAACGCGATAAATTCGTACCTGTATTTACTGCAGTAGAGAGAATAAGAAGTGATTTATCACAACAATATGAACTTAAAAAAGTCATAAATTCCAGAGTTAGACAGTTCAAATCAAAAATGAAAATAGAAACACTTCCTAGAAGCTAAGTACAACACCGAAGAAGATCAGTGTTATTTTTTGTTTTTGCTCCGCGCGCAACACGGAAATAAATCTTAGGATTTCACATACAGAATAATTTGTAGTAAGTCATTAATTAAGTCAATCAGATTATTGCATTAATCAGTGACTTAAAAATTAATTCTCGTTAATGAATCATTATGATATCGCATATACTGCGAATTAACAGGTTCCTGTATGATTACAAATCCAAGTGGAACAGTTGGTGCAATCGAATATAAAATGTATCCTTGCTTTTTCTGAATAATGAGATAACTTATTATAATATGAACGAGTAATTTGAACAATTATTACTTGATCCAGAATCCGTAGATTAATGCACTTGATATCATCTATTATTTGAATTATATGCTGAATTGTTCCGATAATTTGTTGTTTCAAATCATCAGAAATACTTTGTATAACACTAACAAATAAATTTCTTAATTTATCGAATAACCGAGTGAGTTCTGGAAGTATTCTTTCTGAGAAACTATTAATATAATGCTCACTTAGAACTATTTATCCATTGTAAAAACTCTCTTAAATAAATTATCAATATTAGTGTGCATTTGTGCACCATTTTCAAGAACAATGAATATTTTCCTTTCCCACTTTCCCAAATCGGTTCTCTGTACTCTGGTTCTGCTATAAATGTTTACATCTATCTTAAAATCATTATGGTTTGGTTCTCGCGGAATTTGATATGTATGTGGTGTGATTTCAGGCCATCCTAGCACAGTTCTTATTGAACTCTGGTAGATATACTACATTGCAAGGTAAGGTTATCTCAATTGCAGCTGATAGTTTTGGTTTATGACCCGTTATAGCGATTTTTGATTATTTGCCCGTAATGGATTTATTCTACACTGGAATTCATTATTTATCTGTTCGATTTGATAAGTCCCAGATGGTTGAGAAACAATAATCCAATCTGGAGTTCCGTCTGAATTGCATTTATTCGGCCAACTATAGTATACTCGCAATTTTCCAAGCGCGACATCTTTAACCGGTAACACACTGGGAAAATTCACACTGAATTCAGGGTTCGTTGAGATTATTGAGTGCATGGATGTCTTTTGCGGTTGTGTGTTTGTGGCTTTTCGCTGAAGTAATTCTGTTGTTGATGTTGAGGTCATCGCCATTGTTATTATTGTGCTGTTTTTTTAATTTTGATGCTGCCCTGTGTTAGATGTACATCATAGCGGAGAATTCGTTATCTGATATTGTTGTGTCATCGAGACTAGATGATATCAGCGACGATGATTGACAGCATGCATCCACGGCAATATGTAACTTAACTAAATACTCGCGTAGTTTATTCTGACTACATGTGGATATTTATTTTGTGATGATGCTAAGAATCCCAATAATCGTGGTCGCTGATGATGCACCAATAGTGACAACTACGGGTGCCAGTGCTGTTATCGCTGATAACAATATACCCGTTCCAGCAATTACACTTGAAACGGAATACACAATAATATCAACACTGGTAATTAGCCTGAGGTATTTTTTTATCTTTGCTGTGTATTCTTCAAAAAGATTTTTTAGTTTAGTTTGAAACTTACGTACCTGAGTCAATCTATAGATACCTTTGACTTCAGCGGTAATATTAATAATATTATTTTGAGGTGTCCTGGCGATAGATCCATGATGTGTCAACTACACAGTATTGATATTTTGTTTATGTGGTATTTTGATTTTATCAAGGAAGGTGACGATAGCAGGAAAATCACTAACGATATTGTCTTGTGGTTGTTTAATACTCTCAGTATTTGTTTAATGTCAGACTGTTTCATTGGCACATTCATTGGAGCATGAAAGAAATTATTTGCGGTTTCACCAATTTTTATAAAATTCCTACGAAGATTTCCTATCATGCCTACATGAACATCATACTTAGCTCGCAGTGTTGTTAGCTTAACATCCGAGTGTATATGATCAGCGTGCAGCGTCGTTAGTTTAATGTCTAACACATTTACATATTTTTAGTCACACCATCAATGTCCAGAGTTGGATCGCCAGGTGATGTTATTTTATTCGAGTTCATGTCGAGGATAACTGTCATTGTGTCACCGGATATTTTTACTCGATTGTTAATACTATCTATCATAGTTGCACAATAACTCCTGGATTAATCTTACCGGTGGAATCAAACACCGCTAGAGAATTTTCGGTTACTTCAGTAATTTTAACTAGAATATCATTCAAGGAAACATAACTCGTTTTCAATTTCCCTTGTCGGTCTTGAAATACGACTATTTCGTTTGAATCCACACTTGCTAAGTTTAATATCTCGGATATTTCATCTTCGATAATTTTTATTACTTCTTTGGTTGCAGATGTTTCTCCAGTGGGATTTTCCTGCTTCAGACAGATCTTACCCACTTATCAATCAGTGTGCGATCAGCCATTATATTTTAAGATCTCTCTAAAAAGCCACTACTCGTATATTCGTGTGCGATTTAATGGGGTGGTTTAGTTGATGATGATATAGCGCTAATACCTCCTGGCCACATATTGTTGGGTCGGTCATTTACTATGTTGGTTGCGTGGAGTACCAGATCGGAATTTTTAATTGATGTATATATCGCATAAATTCTTTAGGTGGTGGTAACCCATATGAATCAAAATAAACAATTCCAAGTGGATCAATCGCTTATGCAACCCAGTGAGCTCCAGGTCCAATGCTGTCATCGAGAATAATGATACCGGTTACAGTGCTGTTTGGTTGTTGTGGTAATTGATCTCGCATAAAAATACCTCTGAAGTTTCTTATGGTGTAATTTTTGGCAGCACTGAGGACTTCATAATTTGATAACGGTGCTAGTAAACTGTACCCTGTGGCCTCAGATCGTTTACGCTGTACCATGAATACGGTGTTCCTGGTAGTCTTAGACCCTTTCCTTTTACTGATCGTCTCTTTTTTTGTATCCGCTTTCAGTCGCCTTTTTTAGTGCCATCCCAGCGGCGGTATTTATTTTTATTTAAGAAGAGATTGATCTATTTGTCTACATGTTTTCTATTACCGCATGAAGTGTACTCATTTGTGCACCAACACCTTTGAGTAGCATTGATTTGTCACTGAAAATGACGGCGATTCCTCTGTAATCACCACCACCATCAGCAGGAGGATTGGGTACACGAGCGCCTAAGTATACTTCAACGACTGATTGTCTAGTTAAGTCAAGATGTTCCAGTGAAATGTAATAAATCGGATTAAGATTTCTAAAATATAATTGCGATAGTTGCAGACCGGTATCTACATTTTGATCACGTGCCATAAATGTAAGCAAACGATGAAATGCACGCGCTATTTGATTTTGGTCGTAATTAAAGAAAATATCCACAGATGGTTCCTGTTGACCATTTGTTCGTAACAAGATTTGGTTACAACGTAATTGATCAAATATCATCTCGCTGCGCATTTAAGAATTTAATCGTGTATAATCCTGAAACGCAATAAATATGTGTCCAGGCGGAGAAACTTCCTTGTTTGATGTAACATGCCATGAAAAATCTTCATTAATGCGACTCTGCAGACTAGATGTTGATGCTATTAGGAATGACAGTAATGATTTACCATCTACACTCATAAATGATAATAATGTTTGATTTGCGACGATCGATGGAGTCATTGTTGGTATCCATAATGTACGTCTTGTTATATTTACTTTACCAGCATCAGCAGCAGCATCTCGCTAGATTGCATCATTATCATAACCTTTTCGCACGAGAAAAACTGTGTGTTTAGCTCCAAAGTTAACTTTTCTAACATTTCTATAAAATATAAATATATGATGCGGTGGAATCGCGCATGAAAATAATCTACGCGGTCACTAAAGTTTCCTCGTTAAATTTATTTCGTAATTATTGGACTATTTCTTCATCGTTTTTCTTTTGGGACCGGATTCAAATTTTGCCGGACCAGGAAGATTTTGCAACAATTCTGATTTTGTTCTGTTTTTTTGCTATTCGTTTAAGTTCAGGAAGAAGACCTTTCCTTGTTTCTTCATCATCTTCTTCTTTTCCATATATAACCTCTTTAGTGATTGTAGTAACTGGTTTGAATAACTGGTCAGCCTTTAATTCAAAAAGATTTTTTAGAATTTGCAGTGATTACTGTAGTATCATCAACATTCGTGGTGGATCAGTTTTGTGTATTTCGTTGTTGCCAGGAAAGGAGAAGAAAAATGAGCCAGAAACGAGAAATGAACCACTTAGCATGATGCCCCTGTCCCATTTTTATTACTGTTTCATTAATATATATTACCACAGCTACTTGTATTTGATACATCAAGCAAAATACTGTAATGTGTTACTTAAATATTAACTTTTACATGCATGTGTTTTCTTGGTTAAAAGTTTTGAAGCAGGAATGATACATCATTTCATATTTGTTTGATGCACACCTTTCCGTAATGTTATGTGTGTGTGATTAGTAATTTTCACGTATCTTTAGCAATTTTTAAGTCATATCGCTACGATGTCTGCAGTGAGGCAGGTTTTAGTGATTTCTAGCGCTGAGTCATCATGCCGCAGACATGTAGCATGATGTCCCACCCAGGCATATTATCTTGACACCAGGCCGACCAGTCCTAACACTAATCTCTTAGTTCTGAGCGCCAAGCAGGGCAGTTGGTCTTACCAATTGTGTAAGTCTTTGGTATGTCTCAACCGGGAATCGAACCCACGACCACCCGCTTACGCGGCGGACGCTCTAACCACCAGTTCACCAGAACGGTCTGTAATGTTTTACTCACTGACTTAAATCGTTATTTGAAGTAAGTAACGATGGAGAGAAAATACATAAATATCATAAGGTATTCAAACAATAATACTACTAAAAATGAAAGGAAAAATAAAACAAAATAATAGTATATAAAATTAAATTTAAAAATTGTTCAAGTCGATCCTTCATTCGACTGGAACAAGGGTTCTACTGCGTAATAAGCTGCCTGATAATCAAGCGCCTGTGCCGGTTTCACAGATTGTGATTGGTTATCTAAGGTGAATTTTGCCACTTTGAAACCACTGTGTTAACACCATGACTGTCAAAAGATACTGATGGTGCAACTTGATGGAAATTGGTTTAAGTAAGAGATCATGCATATGCACTGTAATAACTGATTGGCTGGTTGGCTACGTCGTCTTCTTATGATGATGAACAATCAAATATAACATCAAAACTGACTAATCCTGACTAATCCTGACGGATGTTTTACTTAGAGACGGAAGTATTGTTTTTAGTGTTATTAACTGCGTTGGTTGCGTCTGATGTTAGTCTCTTGGTCAAAAGCAAGGTGTAAATATTGAACTTGCTAGGTCTTTGATTTGTACTCAAACAAGTGGCGGTATTGAATTAATCATTAATCTGACAGCAGTCTGCTTTTGTATTATTTATGTTGTATATGTGTAGAACGTACCCACGAAAATGACTTTTATTTCACAAAACAACGACAATTGAACCGAACGAAAATAAATGATAGGACAGTAGTATAAAAATTATTTTTAAAAGTCGCGATAAATCTAATAACCACTTCCCTATCTATATGAATATCGACGACTCCTAAGGTCCTTTGATAATGACTTCCTGATGCACGTAAATATGAACGACTTTTAAGGGCATTTACTAACGACTTCCAGTGCCATATGTCATGGATCATGCGTCTGAGCAAATAATGGAAATAACTTGACCGATGGGTGATAATTGCTGTATTATGCTCATCTAAACCAGGTTCTAGGCAACAATGAAATGCAACTGTCTGAGCACAAAAGTGTTTACTCAGATCAGAAACTCGAATGAAAAGAAAAGCAAAATTCCTAGTGTCTCTCAGAAATGTTTAAATATAAATGATAGCCATTGGTCTTGAGATAATATTTCCAGCAATTTTAGGAAAGGAAAAAAAAAATAAACGTTAGATATTTTGTTGCCAAATGTCACTAAAATTGTTCATATGTCACGTGTCGTCAGAATTCAAAATGGTAATACACTTTTATATATTGCAAAGTGTGTAATTTAGAACACAATGCATATACAGTATTACATTATTGTAGCAGCAGAGGAGGTGAACCCTACAAACTTTTCAGACAAAAGTCGATTGAGTCCTCAAAACAGAAAATAGAGCCGCCCTTCGAAATCTCATATTTTAACCCAAAAAAAAGAAAGTCCCCATTTGGAAAACGGAGACTTTACGATTTTTCAATCAATTTTGGTAGCAACGTCGTTGTCATTCACCTCCTCTGCTGCTACAGGTTAATAATTTTTTTACGATTTCAATCGAATATTTGATCAAGTCCGACACGATATCGTGTTCGAGGGTCATGTAAATTTATTGTTATAAATCCGTGTGGGGCCGACTGAGCATGACTAAAGAAATTTCTAAATTGATTGAAGTCCATATCAGAACACCATGTCTGCCAAATATTTCGTAGCGTATGTGTATCAACGCCGTTGAATACAGCAAGAATATTACAGTTATCTCTGATCACCTTTGGTATTTGAGTGTAGCGTTGAGTGACATATATCACATCGGTGTTTTTGTGCCTGCCTCGGGAAAATATTCTAGCTGGGTTTTTTGTTTATCTAACATTACATCATCGTATACAACTAAATTGTTGATACTTCTATCGAGGTCTTCTACTGATGGTGCCTCGTCAATATCTGTAATAAATTCAATAATTCAACCGGCAATCTCTGAAGCATTTTCATTAAAATCTTTTAACACTTCATAGCATCGTTGATCATCTACGCTAGGAGCAACTAAATACAACTTATCCCATTTCATCCATCTAATTATTAAATTGAGTAACAATTGCGTCTTGCCAGATCCAGATGGTCCGATTATAATTGCGCGGATAGAGTTTGGTAGCGCTGCATGATGTTTAGCTGGTTCTCATGTTTTAGTCGCTGAAAAATCAATTATATTCATATCTCTATACATAAATTATGGATCTATATTGTGTGAAGTGTAAGACGCGTACTGGTACAAATGACTTGACGACGATTACAACAAAAAATAATCGATCAGCACTTACTGGTAGATGTGCCACATGTAGTACAAAGAAATTTAGATTTGTTTCCCTTGGTAACACCACGAAACCTTTAAAAAAAAACGAGGAGGTGATATTGCAGCCAAGTTAGCAAAACTCCCAGGAACACCGTGGACAAAATACTCAGGAGAAAAGCACCTTCCAGGGTATAGTCATTGCGGACCGGGAACACGATTAGATATCAGACTCGATGACCAAAACCAACCTCGACGTGGTGAAGAACCAATAAACGCTATTGATAAGGCGTGTCACGCACATGATGTTGCTTATAAAAGCAGCAATCTGCAACATCGACATATCGCGGATGTGAAATTAATTCATGCGTTGAATGCTATTCCTGATAAATCATTCAAAGACAAATTGGCTTCGTGGTTGGTAAAATCTGCTATGAAAGGTAAATTGATGTTAGGTGCTGGTAATTAATAACAACATGGAATATATGTATTATTCTCCGAAAGGATACTGGAGAGGCAAGACAGCAATCAGTAAACTCGCTAGCGCTGCAAAAGTAAAAACAACTACAGCAGCGAACTGGTTATCTAAACAGGCGATATGGCAAATTTATCTACCAGCGCCTAAACGAATTAACTACTCGCATTTTGATGTTACAACACCTAATGAAGTTCATCAAGCTGATATACTATTTTTACCACATGACAACGGTTACAAATATGCGTTAACCGTAGTTGATGTTGCGAGTCGATACAAACAAGCAGAACCACTGAAGACAAAATCATCTACTGAAGTCGCTTCTGCATTCGAAAGGATTTATCGATGAGGCCCCAGACCACAAGGTGGTCTGCGCTGGCTAAATCTGTTACAAGTTGATCCTGGCAAGGAATTTCAAAGCGCTGTTTTATCAGCGATGAAACATCACAATGTCACCATCAGGCGAGGGCATACTGCGCTACATCGCGATCAGGCAATTGTTGAGCGATTTAATCGAACGCTTGCAGAGCGGTTATTTGGATATCAATACGCGAAAGAATTCATTCAAGAAAAGCGATCCCGTGAATGGGTTAAAAGGTTACCAGGAGTAGTTGCAGCGCTAAATAACGAGATTACTCGAACAATTAACATGAAACCTGTCAACGCGATTAAAAAAACTTCTATACCAAAAATAGAAATCCAAGGGATTTCACAAAAAAAAATTTCTAGAAACGCTAGCGTTTCCCAACCGATTATTGGTAGTAATGTCACTGTTAGATATCTATACGAACCAGGAGAGCTTGAGGGTGGTAAAAAAAGAGCTATCGATCCTATTTGGAGCGTCACGACGCATAAGATATCCGGTATAACACGATCAACTGGTAGACCTCCAATCTATAAACTAGATTCAACTGCCCCTCAGCGGGGGTTTACACGCGAACAACTCCAAGTGATTCCTGACGATACTCAATTACCACCACGTGGTCTTAACTAGGCATTGTGCTGGCACCCCGGCGCCTGTTGCACTCAAGACAAGTCAGCATCACATTATCTCTTGTATGACCTACGCTGCTATTCTTTCTGTCTAAGGTAAATTGTCGAGGATCTTTATCCGAATAACGCCAACGCATTACACAATTGCAACTCGCGCAGTGATTATTCTGTTGCTGTTTCAACGTCATTATTAATTCAACATCAACATCAAATTCTCTATTATTTTTTTTATCCTGCTGTTTATAATCAGAAAGTTTTTTTCTGATTATGTCTTCGATATCATCGGCGCTTATAGTAGTGTCATTATCGTCACTGACTTCGTCAACAACAATTCTTCTAAGCTGATTTATTTTTCGTACTCTGGATACTGCGAGATAGACTAAATTCGATCATTCGATGCGATTATCTACCATCCAAACAATTGTGTCTGTGATAGTCAATCCCTGTGAAGAATGTATTGTCGCTGCGTAACCTAAGGTCCATATAAAAAGTTTTTTATATAATGAATCATTGCATATGGCTTCTGATTGGATCAAAGACTCCATGTAACAAATCATGCAGAAATGAATTCTGTGGGTATCATATGCAAAGCGTGAGAAACGGATCAAAGGGTCCTCTTGCATGTCTGTATTGTGGGGTAGGTGTTAGAGGCAATTCACAATTATGTTTCAATTGCGGAGGTAAGCGTTATAGAGAGTTCAAGCGTTATTATGACAAGCGAAGAATAAGAAATCCTGACAACGTCAACGAAGTTGCCAATGGCAAAATCATAAAAACTGCTCAAGACTACATAGAAAGATTTCTCAATGTTATATCTCAACCAAATAATGAATTAAACAAATAAAAGTATTATATATACAAATGAGCCAAGAATTTCAACGACATCCTGTTATTGCAAACTATGAAGCTTCTCGTGATGGTGTTGTTAGAAACTGTAAACGTAAGAAGGCTGTTGGGTGGGATGATAGTTTCGGGTATTTAAGGTTTAGTGCTGGGGGAAAGAAATATTATTGTCATCGTTTCGTATTCGAGGTGTTTAACGGATTGATTAAAGATGGTCTTGTTATTGATCATATTGATTCCGATCCCAGGAATAACAAAATGAACAACCTTCAAGCTATTACACAAAGCGAAAACACAAAACGAGGAAGAACTGGTACTTGTAAATCAATTGGGAAGAGACCCGTAAAATCAATTAATACTGACAACGAGGAAATAATAATATTCCCGTCTATAAATAACGCTGGTAGGTATTTTGATATTCATCCGTCTTCTATTCAATGCGTTGCAGAGGGGGTTTATCAAACCGCTTTTTCAAAACGCTTCAATAATAAAATTCGATTTATTTATGTATAAGTACGAAAACTTGCATTGTTCAAGGGGAATAACTCCGTTATGTAACGCTCTGTGATAAATCACCAGACATAGTTACTGATCCTAAGCACTGTCATTTGTATTCTGATTGGTTGGTTTCGCTATCATGAATCTCAACAGGTATAATCAAATTTGTCTTTTTCAAGCATTAACAGAACTGTTTTATATGCATTTCATATTTGATTCGTTTTTTTTAGTGTCTGCTTCAAGTATTATGTGTTACTTCAACGTTGTCAGTGATCACTATTAAAAACAACAAGGAATAAAATCACCACACCGCGCTGTGCCTGTTAGATAACAACAACGGTTTATATACATAATAGCGCGTTTATACTATTGGGGTTTAAGCGTTCGAAAATCATACATGTGATCATTACAACCCATACACTTCCGGGTGTATGGATATCTTTTGGTATTCATACAACCTAGGTTTTATATAGGTTGTAATGATCACGTATGAATGTAGAACCACCCCGTCATCCATTGTCATTGAATCAATTCATCCATTGTCATTGCATTCATTAATCCATTGTCATTGACCATAATATAATCTATTGTTGTACCGTCGTCATTCATTGTATTATATACCATTGTCATTGAATCAATTCATTTGTATTATACCATTGTCATTTCATTGTATTATATACCATAATCGTTTGTTGTACAGTCGTATTCAACCGCCTACCACACTAGATCAACGGGGTTGTAATGTGCCGTCGTGTGTATAATACAACCGCCTATACACTAGATCAATGGGGTTGATGTGCCGTCCTATGTGTATAAAATCGCCTACCACACTAGATCAACGGGGTTGATGTGCCGTCGTCATCCATTGTATATAACCATAATCACTTATAATCGCATTAAGCTTCTGGACATGCTAAGATGACCAACACCTTAGCGGGTCCAGAATTCATTTTGTGTGAAACTCATCAATTAAATAAATATACTTTTCATATATATGAATTATGAAAATATTAGATGTATCATTGATGAAATCAACAAACTCAAAACTCAAAAAATTAAATTATGTTCAGGGTTAGATTGTGATCAAATAATGACCGATTTCTCGGATATAGAATTTGCACAGCAGCATGGAAAATATGTCCTCTCGAAATAGTATTATTTTATCAAGCGCTTACAAAATCTTATTCGTGAAAGTTTAGTTAATAACGAAGACGTTAATGTGTTTGTACCATTATGTAGCATCGTAGAACATATACGTAAGCAATTAAGTTCAGATTATGAGCAAAGGAAACTGGTTAATTGTAAGGTTAGACAGTTAAAAGCGTTAATCGAGCAGGCTGAGTCCTACCCTTAGAGAGCCCCTGTTGTATATAACTTCCGTGTAGATTTTTTACAATGAATGGGCCCATTCATGTGAGTTTAGTCAACAATGACAGCTCACACGGTATTGTAAATGGAAAATTCATAGTAGTATTTTTTTTTACTCGTGAATTGCAAACAATTTGACAATAGTGATACTCTTTCAATATGGTAGGACAATCACTGACCACACGGAACACAAAACAAAGACTGAGCGATATTAATAAAATATTACCGCTTCGTGATCGTATACGAGACAAACTTCAACAGCGACAATTACTTCAGACTGATTTTACAGAGAGTTCTGAACAACTTTTTAAGCCGATTGTCAGTGCAACTACAGATGTGAAAAAAGCTACTGAACGAGCTATATACGGAGATGTCCCTGAGGAGGGGAAACGAGTAGAGAGACCTCTTCTTGGTGAACTTGAAAAAATAGCAATCGAAACTGAACAAACAAAACAGGCTATACAAAACCTTTCTGACGATATGGAAACTCAGATGGAAATACAACGACAAAGTGGTATTGATGTTAGTGATGAATCTCGAAGAGTTTTCCCTGAATCAAGAAGAGCAGTAGAGGGTTTACGGGAGAGATTTAACGAGGAGGGGATATCAGCAATTGATAATACTGATCCATCACAAATTCCTACGTTTGTTGTTACGAGTTATGAAAACAGAAAAAAAATGTTGAAACCAGGGCAACATGGATATATTAAAAATATAAAACACTGGGCTGATGTGATTTACAAAATCAAAACTAAAACAAGTCAAATTGATCCAATAAATACATCATACATTGAATACATGAAAATAGTGGGTAGCGTATACAATCAATATGAAGAACTGCGACAACAACAAAAACCACAAAAATTGCAGCGGCGAAAACAATCTTCGAAGAAAATATCCTACTCACCTAAAAAATCAAAACCCAATCCAAGCATAGATACACAAGGTGCAATTGGTGAAGATGAGGAATCTTCCCCCGTTGAGACGTTTGGGAGTGGGATATCAGCGAAATTGCCTGCAATTTCATTTCCTGGCAATATTCTTGGTGATATAGCACGATTAGAAGTACTTGTAGGGGGTAAACGAGCCGGGAATAACTCGCCGGAAATAATCAATGAAGCAGCTGATATCTGCAGGCGATTATTTCAAGGTGGTATCATGGATATTGCAACATATCGAGATTTTATTGAAGAGTTAGTGGAACACGTTGATGGTCACCACAGTGATTAATCACCTTGACTGAAAATCCAAAGGTGGGAAATCTTCGATTTCCTGCGATTAGATAAATAGCAATTGAATAGAGAATGATCATACACTAACACCACGATAAACCAACTAACGTCTACGTGGTAAACTCACGATTGCCAAAATACCGAGCATACTATGGAGATGGTCTCGGTAATACTATAATGGGATTATTTTCAAGAATGGCTCCAAAAGTAGCTCCGCTAGCAAAACAACTATCAATGAAAGACATTGATGTTATCAGGGATAAGGGTATTAGCGCTGTTGGTGATCTTGCCGGGAAGGCGTTTTCAGCTGCGAAGGATAAACTAACAGCGCTAGTTCGACGGGGGAAATCTTCCAGATTTTCAAAGAAACCAGCGGTAATTTCATCACTGCCGTTACCATCTACTGCGGTTATGCCTGCAAGTGTTAGTAAAATAATAAATAACGCAGTAGATGAAAAACTACAGTCGTTAGCCCAGGATAATATAACAGCAAATATGATAGCGGGAAGTGGTCTTGGAAATTCAAGGAATTTCTACAACAGTCAAAGACGTCGGTGAAATTTGGTGATTTATAAAAAAAATAATTTTATAATAATTAAAAATCTGCGATGCTCAATTCTGTATTTTTCACTGTGAAATCACATATTTTTTTATTTTATTGGCGGTTTTTTGATGATTTTTCACGTTAAAACCATATTTTTGTGATTTTTATGTATGATTTCTATGAGTGAAAACCCCAGGAATTCATTTAGAGAAAATCAACTTTTCGTGTTAAAACTACCTTGCAATTTTCGTTTATTGATAAAATACTACAGATTTCAACGGATTTTTATCAAAAATGACTAAAATTACTAAAAAAGTTGTTGTTTTGTCTATCAGTGAAAACCCCAGCAATTCATTTAGAGAATATCAACTTTGAAATTAATCTGCTGAAATTGCTTTGCAATTCCCTCCAATTTAGACTAGTGGGTATATAATAAAAAATGTTCAAACAGAACCCTGATAGTGCATTTGACATGGACGCCCCAGTAATCAAGGATGATTCTGTACGCGATTATCAATTTTTTGCTTATCACGCAGTACAAACTGATCTTCGGGGGAGAATCGAACTTCAAGTTCATGATACCAGTAAATACTTTTTGCCTTGTGAAGCCTTTATTGAAGTCGAAGGTGAACTCTTAATAGATGCTGCAGTTAATACACCATATGCAAATGACCCAACTATCCGAGTTGGTTTTGTTAACAATGGCATCATGGCGTTATTTGAAAGTGCTAGATATCTCATTGATGGAAGAGAAATCGAATCTATTGAACGTGAGGTTGATATTGCAACGGGAATAATCGGGTTAGCGAGATATTCTGATGACTATACTAGATCAGCGGGCCCGTCTATGATGTTCGCGAAGGATATTACTGATAACGCTGAGCATATCCAATATTCTAGAGTAAAAGCTGTACTAGCTACAGCAGTTGATTCAGCACCACCCGGATATACAAGACCAGCTGCTGAATTTGATGTCATCAATAATATTCCCAGTTACAACCTAGGATTTGCAACACGAGTAGCAGCGTTACAGGGACAGCATCGACGGTTTTCATGCGCGATTCCGTTGCATCACATATTTGGATTTTGTAGAAACGTCAGAAAAGTTATCTATGGAGCAAAGCATACTATAGCGCTAGTGAGTAAGGATACTGATGATAATGCAATCTGGCGCGGTGCTGGCGCTCCCGCCGGTAAAGTCGTTTTATCAAAACTATCACTGTGGATGCCGGTGTTGACTCCGTCGTTGTCAACAGAACAACGGTTACTATCATTTATGGATCAAGGAGGAAAGACATTGTTGAGTTGGTTGACAACATCCACAGATACCACGGATTATGGTATTGATGGTACAATTACATGGCATCTAGCATCGAAACAGGGTATTTCAGCTCCACGTCACATATTTGTTGCGCTACAGAATAGAGCGTGATTAGATAATCAAGAACGTTCCCATATGATATTTGATCAAATTGGGTGTAATGAAGTCTCGCTGAGAATAAACGGACAGCAAGAACCATCTGAGGATATACAACTTAACTATGAAAATAATCATATTGCACGAGTTTATCATCGGTTGTTGTCGTATATGGGACGAGATCAAAATGTTGATACTGGTCTACAAATATCACAGTTGGATTTTAAAAGTCTGTATCCGATTTATTACTTTTCGTTGGAACATCTTGACTTGATGAGACAGTCCGTCGTTGAGATACATTTCCGAGCTCGTGTAACCCGACCTGTTGGTCCAATAGTTGGTGGGGTACCTACTATCCTTATCCAGAATTATAGATCGGTTGCTGTCATTCTCAGTGATAAATCAATGCTACTCGAAGGTGCTGGTGGACGAATGAGAATCGTCGATGCACCAGTGGAAAATCTCTGATTGATTACTTCGTGAAAATTCTTCGAATTTTTCATTGATTTTCCATTGAATCACTTACGATTTAGAATCAATCTGTTTTGTATAATGTCGTATAGTAATATCAATGTGTCGTTGACACCTGGTCAGTTAAAAAAATTACAATCCAAATCAGCTAAGCAATGTGGAACCACAATAACGCTGAAACCTAATCAAATGAATGGCGGGGGAAATAAACTATCACTGACGAAAACTCAGGTTAATCATTTTAATAAAGCGCTTAAAGAAAAAAAAGGAGTTCAGGTTACTCGTTCCGCGAGCGCGATTAAAAACATGGAAAAGACTGGTGGTATATTCCCGCTGTGAGGGTTGATTCCAGGGTTGATTGCCGCAGCGGCCCCACCGGTGGCTAAAGCGGCAGCGTTAGGGGTTATTGGTACCGCGGCAGGAATGGCACTGAAAAAGGCAACGGGAAAGGGGTATAAAAAAAAGGGGAAAGGTCTAAGACTACCAGGAACCCCGTATTCATGGTACAGCGGAAGCGGCTTGAGAATCCCAGGAACGGTTTACTAGTGAAAAATCTTCCAATGTCCAATTTTGATTTAATTGATGCCGCTAAAAAACTCGCGATTAAAAACTTCAGAGGTGTTTTTTATGAAAGAACAGTTACCGGCACAACCAAATAATGTTGAAACGGGTATTATTAATCTAGATAACAGTGATGGACCTGGAACTCACTGGGTTGCATACGCGATTGATCCACGTGGAATTGTCTATTTTGACTCATATGGACTAGCGCCTCCGAAGGAATTTATGCGTTATATAAACTATTTAAAAATAACCCGTTGGTATTCTACGTTACCAACACAAACGATGATTGACCCACCCATATGTGGCAATGAAGTATTAAACGTACTTAATGCTATTTCACGGGAATCTTTGATGAAATTGAAAAGTAATTTACAATCAAAACCACCCCATGTAGTAGTGAATGAGTATACTAGCAGTCGTTGGATTGAAAATCTTTGATTGGAAATCTTTTAGATTTTAAACAGAGAAAAGATTTCTATGATAACAATGATTGATATTTGGGGACGACCTTTATCAACGCTGAAGAAACCAGATACTGGTGGAGTTGAAATCAAGGGTGTTAAAAAAATAATCGAAGAGGAAATAGCCAAAATGTTGAACCTAGTAGATGTTGATCCTAGTGAAATAGTTGTATTTGGCGATCATCAGGGTAAATTGAAAACTAGTAATATCTCCATTAATGATATTTTAGTTAAACGACGAGACGCAGCAGAGGATACTATCGCGTTATTTTCCGATCAGGGTAAACTCAAACCAGGTGTACTTGCTTCAACGATCACGGATAAATTAGCAGCATTCGATAACACGGTGAATTCATTGAAATCGCTCAATGATAAGTATGACGATCATATAGTTGCATTTGATCAGTTTTCTGCAATACAAAGAAATATAATAGACAATATTGATAAACCCCTGCTATAATTTTTTGGAAATCTACCAGTGACCATACCAAAACTCACCTCGATAAAAGATTCTATGCTGGAACTAGCAACTCTTCAATCCGAATATGAAAAACACGTGAAACAGTTTTCAATGTTTCGTAAAAACATTATTGATAAGTTTATTGGAACCCAATTTGATAAAATTGAAATAACCCTTCCTGATATTAAAAAAACCATCGATGATCTAAAAACATTCAACAACGCAATGAAGGATGATACAATGAGGATGATAGGTGTTGTTGAAAAAATAAAAATTCCTCATAAGAGCACCAACAATATCGTATACATGATTCAACACGGTTCATTTGCGTGGACTCCAACAACCAACATTTTACACGTAACCGCAGCCGTCAAGGGTATTTATCGATTAACAATAGTATCACCGACTCAATTCAATATATCATCAAGTAGTTCATCTGGAGTCAATAATACAGTATCAACGATCATCGACAAGGATGTATCTGAACAGTTCACGATAACGACCACAGATAGAATTTAGTCAGGGTTTCAGTAACGTGGTACGTAGAATTCGTAGTGGATTTAAGTAAACAACTTAATTGAAAACGCTAACGCTGTTAAAATAAGATGACAATCCCTTCAGTGTATCATGTATCAGTATCGCTATGATCAGGTCAGAGAATTTCAAACTAAACTCAGCTCACACTGTGAGGAGTATCAAATGAAAATAAAAAAATACAAACGAAGAATAACCGCGGTTGATATCACCGTGTATTCGGTGTCGGGCGTAATGACTGCTGCTGGAATAATACTATCTTCGGTTACAATGATAGCTCCGGTCGCAGTTCCAATCGCTATTTCTGCGGTGGCTACAATCGCGGGTATATTAACCGGGATCACAAAAAAACTATCATCGTGTAGCCAGAGTAAACTACACGACTATGTAATTAAATTTCACATTGCATCTACCGCATACTCGCAATTGTCCTCGTTGATATCATCGTCACTCGATGACACAACAATATCAGATAGCGAGTTTTCAATGATGGCTCAATTGTATAAATCAACAATGCTAAAATTAGAGCAGGAGAATAATAATAATAATGTCGTCACAAGAACTACTTCAGCAAATAGCAGAAAATACAACACCGGTGAAAACAAGCATGATATCAATAACCTCAACGCGTCCTGAATTCAGTGTGAATTTCCCGATCCCCGTTCCCATGAAAGAGATAGCGCTAGCAAAACTACGAGTGTATCATAGCTGGCCTAATATCAGATCGGTAGCATTTGGTGGTCAACAACCAAATAATTCACTGGTATTTGCAAATAAGAATAAACCAGACGGTACCCCAGACTGAAACGTCGTTTCAATACCAACTGGATCATATCAAATTGAACAAATCAATAATGAATTAACACGTTGAATAAAATCTATCACCGGAAAAGAATCAAAAATCGCTATAACGGTTCACGAGCCGACGTTATCATCTGCGATTGAAATTAATTCCCCTGGGTATGTCGTTGATATTTATCAGAGTTCTATAAGATCGGTGTTAGGATGGCCTGAATTACCACCTCGGGGAGAAATTGTTATACCAGATGTACCCAAAAAATCTGATTATGTCACAGACAAGATAAAACCCATCAATGAAGTGAAAAGTTATCAAGATTATTCTCCCAACAAGTTTATTGGATACCGCGGTTATGGTGAATTATTTATTCAAGTTGGTTTAATCAAAGAAAATTTCAGCGCAATGAATAATGATTTTTCATTATTGTTAATATCCCTTAAATCTAGCTCTCTCACCCAAGATGAACTTACTAGTGTAGTACAAACAGGTAACAAAATCATCAACGATATGGAAACATTTCATGCGCAAATTATTCAAGAAGTATTAATGGACGACGAATATAAAAGGATATTTGTGGTAGCATACGAAATCCGCGTAGAGGATATTCCAACATTTAAAATTCCCGGGTATAACCCCGACGAATTAAAAAAACTTCTCAAGGAAGCCATCAATATCAGGTTTAAGAAAATTCACGATGAATGGAAGGAATTATCACGACAACAAATAACAATCCTCAAACATGATAATGACCCAAACGGTGGTGGTAGACATATCGCTGTGAACAACGTGAATATATCCTCGGTGATAGCGCTGAATTTAGTATGTGATACCATCGAAGGCAGCTATCAAATAAATCTTGAGAAATCAAATCAAGCTCAGAAGGGATATATTCTATATTCATTTGTACCAACAGCTCCTCCAGGATTTCTAATTTTTGAGTCTCCGGTTAATCCAGTCTTTATGCAATGTCATAATGATTCGCTAACGAGAATTAATTTCAAACTCACAGACCAATCTAATAATTTGATTGATTTGCGAGGTGAAGTTTTGCAAATTAGTCTGTTTGTGATATCATAAATGATTTTCATCGTGTCGGACTTGATCAAATATTCGGTTGAAATCGTAAAAAAATTATTAACCTGTAGCAGCAGAGGAGGTGAATGACAACGACGTTGCGACCAAAATTGATTGAAAAATCGTAAAGTCTCCGTTTGCCAAATGGGGACTTTCTTTTTTTGGGGTTAAAATATGAGATTTCGAAGGGCGGCTCTATTTTCTGTTTTGAGAACTCAATCGACTTTTGTCTGAAAAGTTTGTAGGGTTCACCTCCTCTGCTGCTATTGTTAATATGAGATTTCACGCGTATTATTCCAATTGAAGGTTCGATATAATTATTTTGTTTGTAACTGGTTGATTGGGTATCTGATTGATTTGTTAGTCTATTGTGTGATTGATTGAGTGACTTAATTATGCATTTATTTATTTATTTATTTTAATTTGAAGCCGTTGATAATTGCGAAGCGAGAAGTGCTGTCTGGCTGGGTGCAAAGACGACCACTGCACGGGACGCCCTGGATATAAACGATCAGATAATTCCACCCGACAGCAAGCTGTGGGCAACCAAGGAACCAGACTCCCCAGGCGAATGTGTTCTATTTGGGTTTGATATAAGCAGGGCATACCTGCTTGACAGGCCGTGTACTTTAAGTGTGAAATACGTTTGTCAACAATTTTAAATCCCTCCACGTTGAAACACGGCTTGAATATCAAACAAATTAAAGATGAATGTATTCTACACGCAACAGGAAACCAATTTTGCTACAGATATATTGTCGAGATCGGGCAATATAACTTTCTTTCTTTTCAGCATAGATTAAATCTTTCTTAATTAAGTATTTCAGATGTTTTTGTCACTTGTCAACATGCAACACAATCTGTATTACACACAATTCGTGAAAGAACACCCAACCATAGACCCAAACCATATATCTATCTATCTATCTATCTATCTAGCTAGCTATCTTTCTGTCTGTCTGTCTATCTATCTATCTATCTATCTATCTATCTATCTATCTATCTATCTATCTATCTATCTATCTATCTATATATATATATATATATATATATATATATATATATATATATATATATATATATATATATATCGTGTTATGCCGTTATTTTCGGCCATCGTCAGATCGGCTGCTTGAGATGTCATTTCGTGCATCAAAATGCTGGTTTGTCGTTCGCGTACTTTGTACAGCAATACAATAGTGTCAAATAAATGTATTGCTCAATCAATTAAAACTTGCATCCATATACTCGTTCAAGTTCTTCTTCATATTAATATAACTCCAGGGGAATTGTCTTGGACTGGCCGGTTGATTGCAATGACCACCAAGTCCATGCATTTAATTATCAGAATACCTACGCGAGCCGATCTAGAATATAAACAGAATCAGTGAATGTCTAGCACTGGATCATACTACCGCAGACATATAGCATTATGTCTCACCAACTCTGATTATCCTTACACCAGAACTACCTGTCCTTACATTTACCTCTTAATACTGAGCGACTAACGAGGCAGCTGACTGTATTATTTTTAAATTTGTGGTATGACACGGCCGTGGTACGAACTGGGGACCACATGGATTCGATTCGGACCCTCTTACCTCTTAACCACCAGATGGTTCCGAATAAATATTGAGATCGATAATGAGAGGTAACATACAACGGCAGATGTCTGCACTTAGAAAAAAAGCACTTTTTCAAAGTATATGAATAACCGACAAACATGTTGGTTCTTTTGGAAGAAGGAAGTTATGAATGTTTAAATAAAGGAGATACAAAGAGTGGAATAAAAACTGGTATACCAGATAATAAAGCAGAACAACCTCAGACCACAATCTAGTTAGAAAAATATATTCCTACTGCTCTATGCCTATGTTCAAATCTGACATCTAAGTGTAGATCATATTTGCCATCATTTAGATCAGAAAAACATGCTGCAGATTGAAGTAGTTTCGATTCTTTTAATCAGCCAATCACAATGATACCTGTAATTGAGTCGTGCCATTTAATACGCAAGAATGGAAATTTAAGGCAAACAATGGTTCAGGTCTACAGCAATTGAAACAATGAAAATATGAAAGTATCCGATTTCATTTGTCAGCAGCGGTAATAATAAAAACCATTACCAGCAGAAAGGGTGAATCCGACCAGTTTTTGAGGCAAATATTTCTCAAACTAAAGCCTCCTACAAAACCGAAACCAAAATGACACAAAAAGTTTCTAACGGAACCTTGGTGTTAGTTAATTATGTTACTGTTTTATTTATGCCGTTATGTTTTCGATATTGTCGGAAGTGTTAGTTTGACAAATGGACGCCAATAATTGAGGTCTGCTGCTATAAATTAAATCATGTCATATATAAATAATGGTAGGAGAATCACTAACTACCTGTTCGTCACGTGAAAGACTAGTTGCGATCAAGAAATATATACCCATCCTTGATTCAATCGTACAAATATTACAAGAAAGACAAGAATCCCACGTTGATTTTACAGATGATTCTCAACAATTGTTTCAACCTATTATTGCAACTACTAAAACATTAATATGTAGAAAAGAATGAGAAATTGAAAATAAAAAGACTTCTTCCTGAAATTAAAATAGCAAATAGTAGCAGCACAACATCTTTCTGTAGATCAAGAAATATTTGAGAGTATAGATAAAGGTCGTACAGAAATGACTGACGTGAAAGCAAAACTTACATTTAAGAATAAAGCAAGAAAGGAAAATTTTAATCTGATTAAAAAATTCGCGATAAAGTTATTTAGGATATTAAAAATTTTAAAGAACATAATTTACCAGCAAAAATACTATTAAGTATGCATGATAAATCTAAAATGATAAAATCAGATTAGGAATCCGTAAGTGATGATAATTTTTAAATTGGGCATATCGTATATACTACAACAAAAAACAAGTCAGTTGTGATGATGATATTTTTGATACACTTGTTGAAATATAACAATACTTGAAAAGAGAGCATAGTCTACAACAAATAGAACACCGCAACAAAAATTGAATTTGAAAAAGCTAGTCAACGATTAAAAAAAAACAAAGCAGAAGGATTACACCTAATTCAATTTAAGACAAATGAGGAAAAGTAACAACTGGTAATGGTATTTCTTCAAGCGGTGTTCTGGGAAGTAGTCTTATTGCCTGTCCTAATAGTATTCTTTCTGATATATCACGATTAGACGTTCCCATAGGAGGAGCACGGGTGAGAATAACTATCGGGAAATATTTAATTAGGCCGCTGGTCTTTCTCCTCGATTATTACAAGACGGATCATGGAAATCAGCGTATATCGAGAATTTGAAGTTGAACTCGTTGATGGTTATCACACCAAATAGATTTATCGATAATAAATACGATGATCAAACATCTGTACCATCATTAAACGGTCACGGTCAGAGTACTAAACTCGCGATAACCCGTTTATAGAACAATTTACGGAGAGGGTCTTGGTAATGATATTCAAGAGTTTATTGCAGGAATGGCTACCAAATAACACCAATCGCAAAACAATTATCGATGTAAGCTATTAATGTTGTTGGTGAAGGAGCTCCTGGTGGTATTGGTAATATTGCCAGTAAGCCATTTTCTGCAAGCACAGAAAAGACAAACAGCCTTGATTGATCAATGACGACGAAAACCGCAGCCAATGAAACTGGCATATACGTAAATCGTGTCCGCGAATGTCAATAAAATAATAAACAAATCCGCGGATCAAAAAATTGGCATTGATAAATCAAGGATCTGATCAATTATAAAGAAATATTACCGCAAATTTAATAGCAGGAAGTGGTTTGACAAGGTCAGCGAGATCGTGATTTATATCGAGAAATATATAATAAAATATTCAAATATTCACCAGACACAGCAGTTTGTATAGACGCACGGGTTCCCAAAGATAAATCAGTATGGGATTATCCATTGTATTCTGATAATGCAATCCACTCAAAACAACGAGTGATATTTGAACTCCCTCTAAAGCATTTATTTGGTTTCTCAAGATATTCTGATGATTATACCATATCAGCAGGTCCATTAATGATGTTTGAAAAAGACACTGCTGATAACACTGATCAAGAATGTCAAATTTTGGATAATACAAGTTACTGCATCTGATCCAGAACAAGCTGGATATTTAGCTATACTAGTTGCTGCTTTTGATATTATAAGAGATGTTAGTGCTACTTGCAACTTAGAATTTGCAACACTCACAGCAATGTTGCACGGACCGCGTATATTATTTTCAATTCCAGTTTCATCTATTTGGTGTTTGCAGACATATACGAAAGGTTATCTCTGGAGCTAAACAGTCAGTAGTCATCGTAAGAGAAAGCGATGATAATGATGCGATACTCTCCGTGTGGATGCCACAGAGGAAAGACTGCTATCATTTATGTATACAGGTGGCAAATCATTGTTATCATGGCTAACAACAACTATATTTAGTATTATAAATGGTAAATTGTCATGAGACATGACATGAGAGCAGGATGAGTATGCGCCGCGACATATATTTGTTGCGCTACAGGATCATACGCGATTAAATCTCAAACAAGCAGACATATGCTATTCTGATAAACTGCGTGTTTCTGAAGTCTCGTTAAGAATAAACGGGCAACAAGAACCACCCGAATATATTTTACTTAATTACGGACAAAACCAAATGGCACCCGCATCTCATCGTTTGCAGACAATTATGGGACATGATCTGAATATAGATATTGGTCTGCAAATATCACAATTAGATTTAGAAGCACCTCCGAGCTCATCTAAATCCTCCGGATGGTATCCTTAATTACAGAGCGATAGTTGGTATACTCAGCGACACATTACTCAAATCTTTTGGTGAACGAATGAGGATAGTTGATGCACCAGTGGAAAACGTATAGCAGAAGTAGATCGTATTATTATAATAGTCATATAGTCACGTTCGTGTTACTCTGACTCCTGGATAAATAAAAGGCAACATTGATATTCTACTAAAAATTGTGGAACTTCACAATCGCTAAATTACGATCAGATGCACTGGTGGTCATAATACACTATAACTGACAACGCGTCATATTAATCATTTTAATAATGCCTAAACAAGAAAAAAAGTTTTCAGGTTAGTCTCTCTACGAGTTTTTTCCAAAATAGTTCTATCAGGTGGTATACTTCCACTAAACCATCAACGGCCGCCCCTGCAGTTGCGAAAGCCGGGTCAGTCGGTACAGTAGCAGTAATGACACCAAAAATATCAACGGGGAGATGATATAAAAAAGTAAAGGTGTCTAAGGTTATCAGGCAGACAATGCACTCGTGGAAGGGGCCTGAGGTTACCAGGGATTGGTTTCACTTATGGTAGCAACCTGTAATTCCCAGGATGTTTCTATTCGATACGAAAAGGCCTGACGGTTTAATAACTGCCTTGTCAAATTGCGACTTAATCAATGCTGCTAAACAAATTAAGAATAAAAGACTTCTGAATATTTTTTGTATGCAAGTCCAGTTACCTAACACACCAAAATGCATTGAAATTAATCTAGATAATTCCACCGGACATGAAACTCACTGCACCGCATTCGCGATTGATCCACTTGGACTTAATCATTTCGATTAGTAAGGGTTAGCCCAACCAAAAGATTTATAAAACATATTTATCCAGTACAAAGTAAATAGGTTTTGTACTCGACGCTACAAACACAAAAAATAACTGAGCCACCAATATGCGGCAGAGATGTTATTGCTGTGCTCGAGCCTGTATCAAAATCAATCAATCCACCTCATACAGCTGTACACGATTGTGCAAGCCAGAGTTGGAAATCTATGATTTCGTCTACCAGATATTTTATTTAAAGAATTAATCTAATTATAATATTAGAGACTTGCGGGAGATGTATCTCGAGACAAAAACATACTGACGGAAGGTCACGCGAGCATATGTGTGAAAATAATATCAGTAACGTCGAATTATCCGAATTGCTCAATCTTACATATGTGAATCCAAACGAAATTGTTATATTTCAAGACAATCAGGTAATCTTTCATTGAACGATATTCTTGTCAGAATAAATGGAGCAACCGAAGGCTCCATAGCGGAATTTATTTTCCAATTGTATAGATAATATTCTCACGCAAGTACAAGGCTTTTGATACAATGACAGGCGAACTCAACATGAACTTGAATAAAGTAACGACAATTGCTGATTCAGCATCTGACAGCGACGCGGTAGCAAGCAATTATGAAGACGTTGTAGACAATACACTATCAACGCTGCGAGAGGAATATGATGTTCATTTAAGCACATTTGCACGTCTCCATAGAACTGTTAGAAACATGGATGAAATCGCGGATAATTTCTTTGGTACCATGCTGAGTGTCCCCATGACTCTTTCTGAAATCATGATGAATATCGAGACCATTATGCGAATACAGTATAATATCGTTAGTGATTTTCTTGCTATCGCTGAGAGGCCTGATGATTTTAAAATATCGCATAAACAAAATATCAATACGGTGTATTCGATACAACATGGGTCTTTCACCTTCAAAAAAACACCGTTACAGTTACCGCATGTGTCCGATGTATCCATAGATTAATCTTGATTTCACCGTTACAGTTTAATATATCATCAAGTGCATCTGCTAGTGTTAATAGTACAAGTGCAATAATATAAATTGGATCCACATAAACATCTGGACTAGTCTCTGTCAATGGTGTTTTAGCATCAGCGTCACTGAGATGGTATGTAGAATTTGTATAATTGATTTAAGGAAATAATATAATGAACGCCCAACATTATATATACAATAAAGAGCAACAATTACAAACTAAACTGAAAAATTCCATTGACGGGTACACAGTAAAATTACAACATATAGTATTCATATTGTCATAGTTGATATAATTGTGTATTCGGTTTCTGCTGTCATTCCTGAACTAGTGTATTGTCATCAACCATGAGTACCCTTGCAGTGTTAACAATTTGTGTTTTAGCAACAACAACAATATCCGGTGTATTAAGTTACATACCATTACGGCTGCATATTCCCAATTGTCATCATTACTGTCAAAGAGTCTTAACGACAAAATAATATCTCAAGAAAAGTTCTCGGCGATGTTTAGGATTTACGATATGGCTATGATGTCTGACTTAGAAAATAATAATAATAATAATAATAATAATAATAATAATAATAATAATAATAATAATAATAATAATATAAATAATTAATAATAATAATAACTGTGAAAGATTTCCTCACAAAATCATTTTTAGTACTAGGAAGTATTCAATCAGAGTTAGTAATTCTCTTGCCACAGTTGATTTTATGTTGTGAATACCCTATTAAAATACGTAAATCAATTAGTGTGCGCGATGTTTAATAGCAAATACTTTATCAAAATTAGTGAATCAATCGGTGTGCATGATTTTGCCTAGCAATTACCTTATCAGAATTAGTAAATCTGTCAGTGTGCACAACAAATAAATGAAAAAATAGTTTTGCTCATCAGTAACATAATTGTATATTATTGTGGAATCGTGCGATTTTCATTATTTTTACTTGCCATAACCCTATCAAGATTAATAAGTCGGTCGCTGTGCACAATGTTTAGTAGTAAATGCCCCATCAGAGTTATTTAATCAATCAGTATGCACGATTTTATATTAGCAATCACCCTATCAGAATAAGTTAACTGAATGTGAAATCTTAATTAATCAAAAGAATATTATATAATGTACCAACACGTGACGATTTTCATACACGACAAAGAAGAATTTGAAAATACAATTAAACGATATTTGCACAGTCTCCATTCAGCGCCGAACAAGTTAATGTTCATATAGATTATGATGAATTCGGTAGCGAAACTTTTCTACTGACGCAAAAACAGTTAGATGGACTTGGACGAGAACATATTATTTGATAAAGTTTGATAGAGATCAGTTTCTGAATTATGCACATACTAGCATTAACTTTGGTCAGAAAAACACAATATTATATAGTTCTGAATAATTTTTCAGATTATCAAACAATTTCATTAAATGGGTATATTGCCCAAATTAATTCAGATTATCAAACAATTCATTAAATTGATGGGTATATTACGCAAATGAAATCAGATCATCCAAAAAGAAAAGAATATAAATTAACAAATTACATAATAATCTTTGACAAAGTCAAGACACAAATAAATATAATACAGTATTTTTTTTAAAAAACTGATATTTTTGTTAATTTGATGGAGCATGTGGTACGAAAAGGATACAAATCAGTCAGATTTTATAACTTTCATGGAGCATATAGTAGGAGAATAATAGAAATCTCATTTAAAGCAGAAGAAAATAATATATTATAACAGAATATAAATTCTGTAGAGGATAACTAAACACGACATGTACAGCTATTAAACATCCTAACTGAGACACAACAATTATACATCATAACGTGGACACAACAAATAAATGTTTTTTAGATACCTCTGTTATTCTCCCAACACAACCCTCCAGGCCGCGACTGAAATCAGACATGCTTGATCTCATTTTATAATCTAGTCTGGAAAATTCCATCTAGAAATACCCACCTTTCGAAAAAATTTCATTGAATACATAAATGGGTTTTTCCACCAACACCGCTTTTCAAACACGGTTTCGGACATAAACTTCCTCGTCGAACACTTTGTGAATGATATACAAATAATTACTTTATACATGATTTATTACAGGCAATTACTGACCCTATCATCAACTGTCTACATTAAATATTTTGTTTGGTGCATTGTATATATAATATTTGTAATTTAAATACTTGTCTTGAGTATATCATGAAAGAGTTTTTGAGACTATCGAAAAGTAAACTCCGGAAAACTTTGTTTCCTGAAAAGAAATTTAATTTCGAGATAATCTCTCCTGACTTACCAATAAAAACCATAGCGGGGAATAAAAGAGTAATCGATAAAATACATGATGTCAAGAAGCGTTTGTGCATCTGACACATGGTAAACATTCTGAATCAATAATAGTGTTGATGCTACGATGAGCGATACGCGAACGGAGAGTATAATCGCGTATCTCGATAATTTAAATTATTTTTCAGAGTAAATTTATTGTTAAAGCAGAAACAGAAATTTGGACTATTCGTGATTCCGATCATGTTCTTGCTAACCAAAAAACCGTCAGTGTGAGTAAGAGTTAAAGTCAGGAATATTTACCGGTCTTGACAAACCGTATTATGACCGTTCGAATCCTGCGATTGCGGTTATTTATGGAATGTATCTGATAAATGAAAAAGATAGTATTGATAATTTACTGCTGATGAAATTTTCATCTTTAAATTGTTTCGCTCAGCGAATAACAGAGCATTTTAAACTGTCTGACAGATCTAAGAAGTAGAAAGATAAGCAAATGGGTTGAAAGGATCTAGGATACCGGTGCCATATCAAAGAATGTACCAGGATTAGTAAAGAATATAAAGATTCCCAATAAAAGTACAAATAATAACATGATAAGAATAATACGAATCGAAATATAAGTCAAAGGGAGTTCTAATAAATATTATTGATCATAATACCCAAGTGTGGACTAACAACAATATTTCCAAGAGATCTAACTGTAAGATTCTATCCAGAGAACTCTAGACGAAACATCTTTGATTTTATTCACGAGTTAAGTAAAAACGACCCTGTGTCAGTACGGTTATTTAAGAGTTCCGATGATGAAACATTTGATCAATTTGTAAGACCTAATGGCGAAATATGTCGCACAGAATCTCGTCATGAAGAAAAGAGTAAACTCACGCTGAAGGTCTCAACAGACAATACTACGCAATTACTAACAAACTGGTTTACAATTCCGTCATTTGCATCTTACGCTGCCAGAGAGAGATACATATGGAAACCATCACGATTTGAATTTCTTGAGGATGTTCAAACTAGTTGCTGTGTTATAGAATACTAAATATAATTATAGGGATGTTATGTCCCTGGATATGGTTGCGTGTTATCCAGGAAGTTTTCTCGGGTACGAAGAGTATGCTGAATATATTAAACTATTTGGACACCCCACGCACGAGATGACTTGAGTTGCCATTAATGGGCCACTACCAGATTGTGAGCAAACCGGATTCGCTCGTTTAATATCATTCGAGTTTGCTAACGGACTCCATGCGATTTGTTATATTTGGTTTGGTAGACATTTCTATAAAAAAAATAATGAGACCAACAGTGTTATTACAATATATAATTGATTGTAAAATATTGATATCGCTGATTGTCAGTGAGGCAATTATATCATATTGGGCGCAGACTGAGGATTGGCTACCACAACATGATGATGTTAGTCTTCATACAAATATTAACGATTGCAAGAAAACTTTTTCTGATCTCGCCGAAGACTATATTGTTAAACAATCTATGGAGATCATTACGCGTAGATGCGAAATCGATGATAGAATCGTTGATAATCGGTAAATTTATTCAAGTCGGAGCATATGATCACAAGCGGCGTTATGCACGACTAATTCTAGATGACACTGAAAACAATGTTATAATTGCAGATGCCAAAGTGAAACATGTATTTGTCAGTCGGGAAGACGCTTACTTGTCTAACGGAACACGATTTGGTGCAATCGTTGTTTATATCGATCGCTAATCAACTTAGGAAAATCATCTAAGATCATCTATGTTGGCTTATATTTCAATAAACATGTTATCGATGATAAAAATATTCTCTGACGCCACACTTAGAGTTGCAACAGATTTATGTGAGGTCAATAGCAAGAATATAGAAGCAATGTCTCGTTGTAAAAACTCTGATGCACCATGGTGCTCATGGAGAAAAAAATAAAATGTTATATGATGATTTATCTAAATCCGCAGATGTTACTGTTGCAGATAATTACCTAAAAAAATAATCAAACCTCAGAATTATCATCAGCGCCATCTATATTTCATACACTATGTAGATATAAGACTATTTACTGTGAAATGCTGTGGTAAGACGATTTGTGTTATCAAATTATTTCGAGGAAAATCAGATTTGGTTGTCATAACTCCTACATATATGACTCGCACGAGAGATGACACAATGTGTAGTGATATTGTGTTTATATCACAGATACTTTCGTTATGAAGGTGACTGGTGACACCTGATCGAATGGGAGAAAAATACATACCCAAGGTTGTCATCGCGAATGTGATATGCACAGTGTCGTTCAATATTTCTTGGCTGCTTTGTATTAAATATACAGCGGTTATAATGTGTGGCGATCACGGTCAACCACCACCAGTTGTTGGTTTGTCGCCCCTCGAATGGATTAAGAATTAGTAGATTATTATGAGGAGACAACTGAGGATCATAGAGCTTTTGATCCATAATTAATCGAATTCATCAAATTAATCCGATTACAGTCTGATACAATAAGAAATAGCGCGTGAAAAAATTTCAGAAACTTTCCTGAATGAATTTTGAGATAAATGGAAATCACACGATTTGATAGTGGCAAGTAGACGAATAGTCAGAGACACACTTCTCTGGGGTTAACCATCTCTGATACAGTTGTTTGGATCAACGATGATCTGATCGAAGGGTCAAATTAAGTCTGTCTGGCAGTGTTACGAGTTAGAAGAATAAATTAACTTGGGAGAGTTATTTCAATTTTTCTGACACCAACAACGAAATTGTTAGCATTGATATAGTCTTAAAAAACTCGATGGTTATACACAAAGTGACATCCGAAAAATCGCGACTTTGATATTGATGCTGAATTTATAATGATGCTGAAACCTCAGCAGAATACTCTCTGTGCAAGCTGTAATTGTATAATGTTATGGCAGTATTCGGATAAAAATCCACGACACTTTTCCGTAGATAGGAAGAATAGTAGTCTTAGTCAAACACGAGAAAATTACTATGCTGACCTGTCTTTGATGAATAGACAAAAAAGTGCTATTTACGTGGTCGCCTTGGCAATTTTTATCCTCGGGTACTAGGCATTACTAGTGACTCTTCACCTGTAAATCCACGCTGAAGAGCAGTTCAATATAATCTATAGATTTCAGGTATACCAGTGGATTTTGTTATATTAGATATTTTGACTGTGAAACACTCCAAACAGGATCAGTAGCTCTTTTTTTACCACCATTGTGTTCACCCGGCTCATATAAGTATCTTACAGTCACATTACTAAGTATGTGTTGTTTTATCTCGTGTGGGTATATATTTTTTTGTGATCGTGTTAATAATTTTCGTATTGATTGTTTGTTCGAATAATTACATTATTTAATGCATTTGTCACACTTGGTAATCTTGCAACCTATTGACGAGATCTCTTGTCTTGAATAAA
This sequence comes from Unio delphinus, assembly GCA_029339505.1. Classification (NCBI taxonomy): domain Eukaryota; kingdom Metazoa; phylum Mollusca; class Bivalvia; order Unionida; family Unionidae; genus Unio; species Unio delphinus. The sequence continues at coordinate 761,709 of JAQISU010000065.1, forward strand.
CTTCTTCGCGTATTGATATCCAAAAAACCGCTCAGCAAGTGTTCGACTAATCGCTCAACGATTGCCTGATCGCCGTGTATTGCAGTATGTCCTAGTCTGATGGTGACATTATGTTGCTAAATCAGCGATGATACTCAGCCCTGAACATGTAACATATTTGGACGTAGCAGACCTCGATAGGAATTTTTTTCAAATGCAGAAGCTACTACTCTTGCCGTCCTTGTCGATACAGGCTGTTACTTTGTATCTGCTTGCAATATTATTGACGGTTAACGGTTAACGCGTAAGCGTATGCCCGTGTATTGATAGTATCACGAGGTAAGAATAATATCAGCCTGATGAACTTCATTTGGAACGCTGACAGCAAAATGCGCGTATTTGATTTTTTGAGGCGGTTGAAGATAAATTTGTCATTTTGCCTGTTTTGATAACCAATCTGCTGCCGTAACACGTTTGACTTTACTTGCTTCGGCGAATTTATTAATTGCTAATTTACCTCTCCAGTATCCTCTTGGGTTAATAATAAATAGATTCCACAATAATATCAATTACCAGCCCGTAATACAAGTTTACTTTGCATCGCGGTTTCTATTAACCAGCCAGGTCATGATTCCTTGAAAGAATTATCAGTAATTTAATTTAACCCGTGAATTAATTTATGTCCGTGATATGTCTATACTGCAGAGTGTTACTTTTATAAGACACATCATGAGCGTGACATGCTCGATCAATAGCGTTAATCGCATGCTATCCAGATCAACCATCAGACGAACCCAACCTTTATTATACAAACGCTTTGTGTTAAATATTTGAATAAACATGTACATTTTATTTCCCTTAAATTTTGAAGTTAGCTTTTTGAATTTACAACGATAAGTCGTAAGCAAACAACAATAACAGATTAGAAACTCATACGAAAACTATTTTTCCTATTGTCTCTCAGAAATTGTTAAATATATACCAGAACCAATGATTGTGAAATTACCGTGGACGAAACGGTAGCAAAGGAAAAATATATTTTAAACTTAAAATATTTCGTTGATAATATCACTAATAGTGTTCCCGTTTCTTCATTTGCTGAGATTTCAATTAAATTTTATACTTTGTAAAGTGTACAAATAAAAATACAACGATCGTAACGTAATTTTCAAATAAGAACAGTTATAATTATCTGTCATTCTTGATTATGTAAAATATTGTTTTATTGTGTATATGAGATTTTGTTTGTCTTCATTATTTCAATTGAGGGATTAATATAACAATTTAATGTCCAATTGGTGGCACGTATAATGTATTGATTAGCTAGTCTAGTTTGTTATTGATTAGATAATATAACTTTAATTTGAAGGTGTGGGTTCTGCCTGGTTGCTTGCAAAGACAGACGATAATTTAAATGCCAGATATGTAAGCGGTTCGACTATTCCATCGAGCAGCACGCTTTGGGTAGTAGGGGAATCAAATAATGCGAACGATTGTATTATCTTTGTAGTCGTCGCCAACGGAGCAAACCTATCTGACAAGCAGTGTGGTGCGTCTGAAAACTACATTTGTCAACACTTCTAAATCCTTCCACATACATCCAAGTGCCTTGAAATTGGATACAAACCACAACTACTACTATCAGGTTCAAATGTAGATGACAGTTACACGACTGTAATGAAATGATTTTTGAGTGTGGTTTGAAAATGATTTTCATGCTGAGACTAATCTTTTTGACAGGGAATTTTGGCAAGCTGTCAAGGACAAGCTCAATCTGTTCTATAATATATTCTACTTCAGTAAATCTGTTTGCTTTAATGCACATGAATATTTTGTAAGATATATTAAAATGAATTTTCTATGCCTTTTCATTATTAAATCACTCTGAGAACTTCAAACTATGTATTTAGTTGTAACCAAAATGAATGCGAATCTATTACCCATTTTTATTTTGTCGCACTGCTTTGAAAATCTTCTGACATTATTTGTCAATTTTAAATTCAGCTTAGTTGTTTTTGCTTACTTGCTTACTATATAGGTACACAGGACGGAGCAGTCACCCATGGATTCATAATACCTTTTGTAAGATATGTGTGTCGATATATATATTATATATATATATATATATATATATATATATATATATATATATATATATATATATGGATGCATAACAGAAATGTGTATCATTTTTACAAGAAATCTTTGAATATATATATATATATATATATATATATATATATATATTTGTATGAAAATCAAGATATCGATAAAATGTGTCCCGATTCTACTTAAGGTGCTTAAAAACGTTTGTACATTACTGAAATGTTAATAAAATAAACTAGATTCACACACCTAAAAGGTGTTGGTATGATAAGATGGCAATGAAATGTGGCATGATTTTAAGGTCTCAAAATAAACTTTTGAAATGTCAATAAAATAAATAAACCATAAGTGGTACATTCATAATATCTCAGTATCATTATTTTCATTTACATGTTCTACATGATACTTCCAGGTCACAAAATGTCATTTATTTTTTTTAATTAATGGTCGTTTGAACTGAGTCAGTAGATCTGCTACTGTCCACAAATGATGTTTTGACCCATACATTGTCAAAGGCAGCACATAGTATAATAACCTGTATTATTTCACTCTCTTAATGAGTCTTTCCACATGTATCCTCAAGCTTGCAATGTTTTTATTGTCCTCCACCTGGGAAGTTATGAGCCGCCCATCACTACACAGAAAGTGTGATGTTGCAATGGAAACACCAGTACCTTCGAAAACTTTGTGTAAAACAAAACCTTTATCTGACATAATTTCGCCCCTCCCCCCCCCCCCCCCCCCCCGGTTCTAAAAAGTATCTAAGTCCTGACAGCTTTGTGATCTCTACATCATTCATGCATCGCGAGTACAAGGAAGACACAGATGGGATTACGCCATGTGCCGCTATCCAAACCAAACCTTTTCAGGTGTTGTAAGTTTTGCTGTGTGAAACACTCTTTGAAGCAAGCACTAGGCATTTCATTATAATTTATTCAACTCAACGGTTTCATCATCGAATATTAGCTTGTGTATGTTTAGTATCATTCTACATAGCTATGCGCCGTTCATGACGCTTGTTTTTGCTTGTTGGAGGATTTCGTATCAGGACTACTTTACCGAGTTGCAATTCAATATGAAATCAACATTGCACGTATTTCCATGATGAATGTTAGGTTTAGGTCTGATGTTAAAACATGAAAAGGTAGAAAGTAACTTCTGTCTGTTTAGTGAACGCTGTTACTGAGAAAATAGTGTTCTATGTTGCACGGTATCAATAAGCCTTATATAAATCATCTAGTGTTGAAGCCATCCTACACTAAGGTACATGGTCCTATGTATATTAAGTCAACATAATCCACTATGTCGTAGTGAAAGAAGCCTATGGCTAGAATATACCTGTCGATCAATAGTTTCATAACTCTATAACCAATGCTATATTAAAATCACTTTGACCTCCAATTTTTAGAAACATTAAGGAAGTGCGGGTTTAATGATTAATATGTGTCCTTGACAAGTTGTACCGAGCATTATGTTCAATATGGCAAGTTACAAAAGCACTCATGGCAATAGAATAATATACTTTAACATTGAATCACAATACATTGCATGTACTGCCATACTACGTTAGACAGATAATGGGACTCTTGCAGTAAGTTGTGTATATAAATAAAAAAAATTAAAAAAATTTGTTTGAAATAAATACTCATTTTTGTAATAAGCACTTATATTTCCTGTCCTGGTTTCAGTAAAATTGAATTAGGATATCTTTTTACAAAAAAAGCTATGTGAAGCAGTCTGTTGTTCATCGACATTTATATGTAGATTATGATAGTTTGATATTCTCCTAGTTTGTCTCACTTTGATAACATATAGTTATTTCCCATTCTTCATGTATTCACTTGTTATTTATTGATTCTTTATTTATTCATTCTTCATTAAGTCATTCTTTTAGTTATATACTATTGGATCTATTTGCTTACTCACTCGGTCAGCAATGTTTTGCATAAATTTTGCTGGGCCTTTTCATTTGTTTATTCTTTTAAGTTATAAGACACACGAGCGAGAAAACAGCAACAAAACAACAAAAAACAAAAAACAAACAAAACTAAAGGTATTATATTCCTAATCCAAATTAAAGATTCACTTATTTCCCAGCAAACTAAGTTTAGCCTCTGACATCTTTTAGTACATTTGTGTATTGTCAAAATTGTATAGATCATAATTGCTACAAGTCATGACGGAATATTGATAAAAGTCAATCTAACATACAGGATAGAAATTGTAAGAGATTATTGACATATATATGTAAGGATCACACACACACACACACACACTCTCACACATACATACATATATATATATATATATATATATATAGATATATATATATATATATAAAAATATATATATATATATATATATATATATATATATATATATATATATATATAAATATATATATATATATATATATATATATATATATATATATATATATATATATATATATATATATATATATATATATATATATATATATATCATAATAGGAAGAACAATAAAGGGGTAGTGCATTTGGAACTACAATGTTAAACTGGTCAGTGTAGAATTAATATATAAAAAACTGGATGGTATATTTCCAGAAAGTTGATGTGCTTTCTGACTAAACTGTACGTCAATGCAGTAATTTACCAAATATATATATTTTTTATTTATATATTTGTTTTAATTCCACGCTTTATATCACAAGACTCCAATACTTATGAAACTGAGCAACACTTGTAAGTTGCAGTTCCTATGATGAAATCTGATGTGTTATCAATTCATGATTCCTACTTTGAGTTATTTGATATTAAGACTAGCAGCAGAGAGGGTGAACAGACCACGTTTTCAAGCAATAAGGCTTCCTACAAATCTCATTTTAACCAAAAAAAAATAAGTCTCCATTTAGCAAACGGAGACTATATGATTTTGGTCGCAACGATGTGGTCATCACCCTCTCTGCTGCTGAAACTTTCAGTTCTGGTTAGCAAAAAAAAATAAATGATTTCAGCCGAATATTTGATCCAGTCCGATACGATATCGTGTCACAGGACGGAAATTCTTTTAGGACTTTACAAACAGACTAATCGCTAACTCCTCACCTTGTAGATCAATCAGATTATTGGACTGGTCAGTGAGTCTAAAATTAATTCTGGTTAGCGAATCATTATGACACCGCATATAGACTGGATTAACCGGAGATTCAATTATTAAAAATCCTGGAGGGGCTATTGGTGCAAATGAGTATAGAATGTATCCTTGCTGAGCTTGATTTGATCGTTCGAGATTAATTTGATAGCTTCCTTCGATAACATCGCATACTAAATTGAGCGCAATCACCGAGGATATATTCACGTTGAACGGAGCGATATGTCTGCCGCCACCGTCTGGGTCATTATTATGTTTGAGGATTTTTATTTCCGGTGATGTTGTTTTTCTCCATGCATCATGAATTATTTTAAAACCAACATCGATGGCATCACTGAGAAGTTTTTTTAGTTCTGGTACGTTATATCCTGGTAGTTTAAATGTTGGAATATCTTCAACGTAAATATTAAATTTTGTTGCAAATTCTATACTCGATGTGGGGTTTTTATCATTGAGTATAACTTGAATAATTCGTAAATTAAATTTTTCCATATCGTCGATGATTTTATTGCATGTTTCTACGACGCTGATAAATTCATCTCGGGTGAGAGAGCCGGATTTAATAGATATTAACAACAGTGAAAAATCATTATTCATCGCTGTGAAATTTTTAATGATTTTAGGTTCACTAACAAAACTATACCCCTCTATGCTATCCCCATCCTTCTCTTCCCCAGTTGGTTCGTATCCTAATCCAAAAAACTTTAGAGGTATACTGTACTCTTTAAAACTCTTTATTGGATTATTGGGTTTTATCACGTCGGTGATATAATCAGTTTTTTGTGGTTCGGGTATATCAACGGTTTTTCCCCCGGGTGGTAATTCAGGCCATCCTAGTACGGTTCTAATAGAACTCTGATATATATCTACGACGTATCCTTCTGTGCTGATGATAGCGTCGGCTCATGCACCGTTATAGCGATTTTCGATTCTTTTCCAGTAATGGATTTTATTCTACGAGCGAATTCGTTATTGATTTGTTCAATTTGATATGACCCTGTTGGTATTGAAACGACGTTCCAGTCTGGAGTCCCGTCTTCTTTATTCTTATTCGCGAACACCAAGGAATTATTCGGTTGTTGACCACCAAATGATTTTGATCTGATATTAGGCCAACTGTGATACACTCGTAGTTTTGCTAGCGCTATCTCCTTCACGGGGACTGGGCTAGGGAAATTCACACTAAACTCGGGTTCCGTTGATGTTATTGATATCATACTTGTTTGTACTGGGTTTGTGTTTTCCACTATTCGTTGAAGTAATTCCATCGGTGTTGTCATCGTTGCTATACTCATGTTGTCGCTCTAATTTTGACACCACGGAATCGTAAATACTGACCATCACTGAGTTCTCAGTATCTGATATCGTTGATGTTATTGTTATCATTCTGGTTTTTGGGTTCGTGTTTTTTAATTCCATCCGTGTTGTCATCGTTATTATACTGTTGTTGTCGCTCTAATTTTGATATCGCGGAATCAAAAATACTGACCATCGCTGAGAACTCACTATCTGATATAATTGTATCATCGAGTGACGACGATATCATCGAGGATAATTGCGAGTATGCGGTTGATGCAACATGATATTGAATTAAGTAATCTTGCAGTTTTCTCTGGCTACATGATGATATTTTTTGTTGTTATCCCGGTTGATATACCCGCGATTGTAGCCACCGCAGAAATGCAAATTGGAACTACGACCGGGGCAATCATTGTAACCGATGCTAGTATTATTCCGGCGCCAGCGAGAACGCTTGACACTGAGTACATAGTAATATCAATTGCGGTGATTCTTCGTCGGTATTTTTTTATTTTTATTTGATACTCCTCGGTGAGGGTTTTGAGTCTAGTTTGAAATTCTCTGATCTGATAATAGCGACATTGCGTTGATGAAATCATTTTTATTTTAAAAACGCTAGCGTTTTCAATTGTGAAATCCGAAGGATTTTCCTTTCAATTTAGTTATTTACTTCACATACGAATTCTAGGCACCAAGCTATTTCTTTTCTAATGGTGTTATCAACCGCGACAATCTCAAATTCTTCTTCACCTCTGATAATTACTGTCGCGGTGCCACCAAAGTAGGTTTTACCGCTCACGATGATATCAAATTGCTTGTTAGAGATTAACGTCATCCTATAGATACCATGGGGCCACTTCACGTTAGTGACTTTCAATTTAGCATTAGAGTTTTTTACCCAATCAAAGGTCCCATGATCAACCGTATACACGATATTTTTAACGCCTATGTCTGGTTGCGGAATCTTTACCTTTTCAGAGGTTTCTTTTAGTTTAAGAATATCATTATACATTTCGAGATAATTTGTCTTGATTTCGTTAATATTTATCGTCTCCAACGTCTCCTTGCCTGAAAAGAATGAAATTAGAAGGTATTTAAATTCATTGAGAGTTTTTAGTTTAAGAATATCATTATACATTTCGAGATAGTTTACATAGACTTCGGTAGAAAGCATCATCCTCCTATCCCTCTTGCTAAAAAAGAATGAAATCAGAAGGTCTTTGATTCCAAGCCGGTCTTGTTCGTTAAAATACCAGTCGATGTTAGAAAGTTTTGTCGTGATATCTTGTGGTTTTCTGCCCTCAAAGAACTTATTAACAATTTCGCTGGTGAGCTTTTGTTCGTCAAGCGCGCTTTTAATTTCAGCGAGGGTCGGACCTGTCAACGATGTGGTTTCAGATTCGCGTGTTCTCCCTAAAAAATTATCAACGATGGTATTAAGTGTTGTTTGTCTCACCATAAACATATCAATGTCCTTGAGAGTCATTGTAGATGTAGCCGGGACACCAAAGAAACTATTAGCGATGTAGGCATTGTGAGTATGCTTGCCAATAAACTCGTTGATTTCAGCGAGAGTCATGGCAGCCACAAGCGGGGTTCCAAAAAACTTAACAACGACGTCGTTAGTGGGTTTTTGTACTTTTTCAAGATTTTCTATTAGTTTAGAAATATCATTGTAAATATCGAGATAATTTGCCTTGATTTCATCTTCATTCATCATCCTCCCCGCGTCCTTGTTAAAAAAGAACAAAGATAGAAAGTTTTTAATTTCAGCAAGAGTCATGCCAACCACAAGCGGGGTTCCAAAGAATTAATGTATGACATTTTTGCGAAAACTATTATAACCTCGTATATGATCATCCAGATTACGGTCTTGGGCGGCAATTGCGTCGGTGATCGTAGACACAAGTTCGCCTGGTTTAAGTCGTCCGCCGCTGGAATACAGCGCAATAGAGTTTTCAGCGGCGTCGTGTTGTCGTATTAAAATATCATTCAGCGACACATCACTGGATTTCAATTTACCCTGTTTGTCTTGAAATACAACTATTTCGTTCGGGTCGACGTTTACTAAATTTAACGTCTCAGCGATTTCATCTTTAATTTTTTTTTTTTATATCCTTGATAGAATCACCGGTTGCAGTGTCATCGGGTTTAGGTTTCAGAGGTCTTCCCCAAATATCAATCATGTTATTGTAAAACTCTCTCTGTCTCTAAAATCTTTTCGTTGAAAAATCTTTGATTTTCGCCAGCGATTGCTGGTGTATTCATTTACGACAACATGTGGTGGTTTTCCCCTTGGGTTACCCAAGGAGTTAGAAATAGCATCAAGAACATTTAATACTTCGTTGCCGCATATTGGTGGATCATTCATTTGTTGTGTTGGTAGCGTAGAATACCAAGTCTTCATTGGAAACGTTTTTATATAACGCATGAATTCCTTCGGCGGTGCTAATCCATATGAATCAAAATAGACAATCCCACGTGGATCAATAGCGTATGCAACCCAGTGAGTACCAGGTCCGGTGCTGTTATCGAGATTAATGATACCGGTTTCAACGCTGTTGGGTTGTGTCGGTAATTGATCTTTCATAAAGACACCTCTGAAGTTTTTAATCGTGAGTATTTTAGCAGCATCGAGTAAATCAAAATTGGACAGAGGCACTAGTAAACCGGTCCAAGTCTTAGACCTTTTCCGCTGTACCACGAATACAGGGTTCCTGGTAGTCTTAGACCCTTTCCCTTTTTTTTATATCCCTTCCCAGTTGCTTTCTTTAGTGCCATTCCTGCCGCTTTAGCTACCGCTGGGGCCGCTGCGGCAGTCAACCCTGGAATCAATCCTAACAGCGGGAATATACCACCAGTCTTTTCCATGTTTTTAATCGCGCTTGCAGAAAGAGTAACCTGAACACCTTTTTTTGCTACAAGTGCATCATTGAAATGTTTTACTTGACGAGTTGTCAGCGATAATTTATTCGCCCCGCCAGTCATTTGATTGGGTTTTAGCGTAATTGTGGTTCCACATTGCTTAGCTGATTTGGATTGCAATTTTTTTAATTGACCAGGTGTCAAAGACACATTGATATTACTATACGACATTATACGTAATAGATTAATTCTAAATCGAGGATTTCAATTACATGTTTTCCACTGGCGCATCTACCACTCTCATTCTTCCTCCAACGCCTTCAAGAAGCATTGATTTATCGCTGAGAATGACAGCAACCGCTCTACAATTAGCAATAACACCACGGCTCACATTAGCTCTAAAATGTATATTAACGACAGACTGTCTTGTTAAATCGAGATGTTCCAGTGAAAAGTAATAGATTGGATACAGGTTTTTAAAATCCAACTGTGATATTTGCAGACCAGTATCAACATTTTGATCACGTGCCATAAACGACAGCAACCTATGATACACGCGAGCAATATGATTTTCTGTGTAATCAAGTTGTATGTCTTCGGATGGTTCCTGCTGACCGTTTATTCTCAGTGAGACGTCTTTAACACCTAATGGATCAATTATCATATGACTGAAACGTTGACCGCCAACTCGTGTGTTATCCTGTAACGCAATAAATATATGACGTGGCGCAGCAGTGCCTTGTTTAGATGCTAGGTTCCATTTAAACACATTATTAACATTTGATTGTTTAACATCTGTACTCACGGTTAACCAACTCAACAACGACTTTCCTCCTTGGTCCATAAATGATAGTAATCGTCCTTCTGCGGTGATTGATGGAGTCAACACTGGCATCCACAATGATATTTTTGTTAAAATAACTTTACCAGCATCAGCATTGGGATTTGCATTGTCTGCTGGAATCCTCCAAATTGCGTCATTATCATCACCCTTTCGTACAAGCGCTACTGTATGCTTCGCCCCGTAGATAACTTTTCGGACGTTTCTACAGAATCCAAATATGTGATGCAGTGGAATCGCGCATGAAAATGATTTACGCGCTCCTTGCAACATTGACATACGTGTTGCAGCTCCTAGATTGAAATTAACATCGTTGTTTATAATCATATCTTCGGTATCAATATTAGCAGTGCCAGCATTATTCTTTGGTCGTCTTACAACAAATTGAATTCCTCCAGCGGTATTTTTAACATCTTTTGCAAACATCATAGAAGGTCCTGCTGATCTTGTATAATCATCAGAATATCTCGCTAACCCGATTATTGTTGTAGCCACATCAACATCGCGATCTATAGACTCGATTTCTTTTCCATCGATGAGATATCTAGCACTCTCAAATAACGCCATAATACCATTATTGACAAACCCGACTTGAGTACCAGCTGGATACGGTGCTTGTACAGCAGTAGTATCAGCAGCTGTTACAAGTTCACCTTCTACTTCAATAAACGCTTCAGCGGGTAGAAAGTATTTACTGGTATCATGAACTTGAAGTTCAATTCGCGATCGACTATTTGAGTCTATTGCATGATAGGCGTAATATTGATAATCGCGTACAGAATCATCCTTGCCAACTGGGGCGTCTATATCAAACGCCGGATCATGTGACTTTTTGAACATTTTATTCTATTTATCAGAGTCTAAATCGTAAAATCCGTAGGATTTTCATCGTAAACGATTTTCATCGTGAAAAACGCTAGCGTTTTCGACGTAGTTTTTTAAAGCCGCTTCCTGCTATCATCTTTGCAATATTGCTTTGTTCCCCTTGATTTATCAAGGGAGTTATCAACGATGCTAGTTTTTCGTCTACTGCGTTATTTATTATTTTACTAACCCGTGCAGGCATTTCCGCGGTAGACGGTAACGGTTTCTTTGAAAATCCTTTGGATTTTTCCCGTCGCACCAATGATGTTATTTTATCCTTTGCGGCTGAAAACGCTTTTCCGGAAAGATCTCCAACAGCACTGATACCCTTATCACGAATAACATGAATTGGTTTCATTGATAATTGTTTAGCTAACGGCATCACTTTTGGAGCCATTCCTGCAAATAACCCAGCAATGGTATTACCTAAACCATCACCATAGTATGCACTATAAACTGGAAACCGTGAACTAACTACATAGACGGGGGTTGGTTTATCAGGATTATAGTGTATGATCATTATTTGAAATCAGAAACCATTTTTCAATTGTAAAACAATTTATCAATCACTGTGATAATCCTCCACTAACTCGCCAATGAAATCTCGATATGTGCTGATACCCATGATACCGCCTTGAAATAATCGTCTACAGATATCTTCTTCATTAATTATTTCCGGTGAGTTGTTTCCGGCTCGGAACCCTCCTACAAGAACTTCTAATCGTGATATATCACTGAGAACACTACCAGGACATGTCATGGTAGAGTCAAAGACTCCAGCGTTGAAATCCTTTGGATTTCCAATCGAATATCCTTTTCCGCTTATTTCCTCAGTTGTACCAGTTGCGCCCTCACTATCATCAAGTAATTGCCTTTGTCTGCCTCGACCTTGTTGTTTTTGTATACCATAACTATCAACTCCTACTTTAAAAGATCTGTACTCAATTGTATCCTTTTTCAAATTACCAGTAATATCATTGTTTATTTTATATAACCAATCTACCCAGTCGTCTCGTTTAATTGTGTCTTTTTTATACTCGTCTTTTAAAAACTCTCTCCTTGAATAATATTTTTGGGCAGCGAAAACGCCAAAGTCCACATAATCTTTGGGTTTTATTAATTGATGTTCTTTGATTTCTGTTATAGCTTTTTCGGTGAATTTGTCTATAAAGGGAATACCTCTTGGGGTGACGACATCAACAGGTTGTGGTTCAGGTGTGGAAACTCTTTGAGTTTCAGGCGCAGAATCATCAATATCAGCTAATCGTTCATACTCGCGCTGAGTTTTTATATCACTGGATAACTGTTGTATCCCTGCGCGTGTTTGTCCGGTCTCTGCTGCTATCTTTTCAAGTGTATCAAGCAGCGGCGCCTTCTTTGCTCGTTCTCGCTCAGGAATATCTCCATATATCGCTGCTTCAGTTAACTTTTTCACATCTTTGGTCGCACTTGTTATCGGAGTAAACAGTTGTTCACTTGACACAGAAAAGTCAGTCTGCGCTTGTTGTCGTTGTTGAAGTTTATTCCGTACAGAGTCACGAATTGGTATAAATCTCCTGATTGCATCCAGTCGTTCACGAGCCTATCGGGTCGTTAATGCTTCATTGACCATTATTTGAAATCGCAAACAATTTTTCAATTGCAAAACAATTTTTTAATCCGACCTAACACCATCGTGGAAGTGTTTTAATATCTCTATCATTGATGGGGAAAGTGTCCAAATTGTATATAAAATAATAATAATGTCACTTTCCCCACTTTACCATTGATCAATCTGAAACGTCCATCAATTTTTATTCAGTGTGAAATATTTTCACTGTTTTTGACATTGTCAATCAAAAAATGCTAAAAAAAATTGAAATCTCTATGAGGGACGGTTACAATCAAATAATGATAAATGGACGGTCACAATCAAATAATGATAAATGGTCAATCAAAATTGTTCATTTTCTTGAATTAACGCCCGTAGGTTTCTAATTTTAGAATTAACCTCTTTTTTGAATTCGTATTCCCTACCTAATTCTTTTCGTATTCCCTCTATGATAGTATATAACGGAGCGAACACACTTACGTCACTGGAGAATGCAAGAGAGTCCCGAATAGAATTCTGAATTCTTTTGATGAGCGCGTATTGCTTTGGCAGCATATATTTATTGTTGTTAACTCCGTATTCAATATCCTGAAAATCCGAAATGATTTGATCAGGATTTATACCATCTGATAGTTCAATATCCCAACTTTTCAATTTTGAAATTTCATCAATAATGCTATTCATTTTTTCAGAATTCATTATTCTATAACAATTATATATTTCTAAATGAAAAATATGACGCATCAGACATAATTAAATTTAATTTTCTGTCCGTTCTTTTTTGAAATGGCCGTCTTGGTTATTCCCTCTGCAACTTTTCGTACTGAGGCTCTACAAATATCGAAGTAATCACTGGCTTCATATATCGATTGAAATATTTTTTCTTCGTTTGTTGTTGTATTCAAAGATTTTACGGGTCTCGCTCGCTTTGAGCAAGTACCAGTCTTTCCCCGTTTCAAATTCTCACTTCGTGTAACAACTTCTAGATTTGATAAAGAATTATTCTTTGGATTAGAATCCTTATGATCAATAACAAAACCATCCTCGATTAATCCATGGAAACACTCGTACACGAAACGATGATTGTGATATTTTTTCTTTCCAGCACCAAACATCAAATACCCTTGATTAGTCACAACACCAACTGGTTTCTTCAGTCTACGGTTTCTGACAGTACCATCACTGGATGCTTCATAATTTGTAATCACAGGGTGTGGTCTGAATTCTTGGTTCATTTATATACTATACTATTGTTTGTCTAATTCATTGTTTGGTCTAATGATTACATCCTTGGACAATCTTTCGATGTAGTCTTGGGGGGTTCTTATGACTTTATCCTTGATACTGACTTTGTCAGGGACAGAGTCAAGGACTTTTTCAGGGTCATAATTTCTGATTGATTGTCCATTTTTTATTCTTTTGTCATAATAACGCTTCAACTCCCTATATCGTTTACCACCACAACTCAGACATAACTGCGATTCTCCCCTGACCCCAACCCCACATCGTATGCAGGGTAACGGACCAAGGCTTCCACGACGAAAGCTTTGCATATGATACCCACAGAATACATTTCTGCATGATTTGTTACACGGGGTTATTGATCCAATCATAAGCCACTTACAGTGATTCATTATATATAAATTCTTCATTTAAATGCTTGTTTTAATTATAGCATGAGGGAGTTAAGGAGAACGCCTTCGAAAAATGCTGAATTCAATACTGATAAGGAATTTAAGAGATTATTGAAGATTAATCCTAAATTTAATCTCGATAAACCCAAAAAACGTTCAAGAGACGGAAACATGAAAGAGTTTAAGAGATTATTGAAGATTAATCCTAAATTTAATCTCGATAAACCCAAAAAACGTCCAAGAGACGGAAACATGAAAGAGTTTAAGAGATTATTGAAGATTAATCCTACATTTAATCTCGATAAACCCAAAAAACGTGCAAGAGACGGAAACATGAAAGAGTTTAAGAGATTATTGAAGATTAATCCTAAATTTAATCTCGATAAACCAAAAAAACGTAACAAAATTAATCCTAAATTTAATCTCGATAAACCAAAAAAACGTAACAAAATTAATCCTAAATTTAATCTCGATAAACCAAAAAAACGTTTAATAGACGGAAACATGAAAGAGTTTAAGAGATTATTGAAGATTAATCCTAAATTTAATCTCGATAAACCAAAAAAACGTCCAAGAGATTACCCTGGAAGGATGCTCAATTCAATCTTGATATAGTTTCTAATACACCAAAGAATACAATTCTTGATAAAGCCATGATTAGTAAAATCAGAGACTGTTTTAATGAATTCAAGCGTGATGGAGCATCTTATTGTTGGTCAACATTTCGAATTGATGGTGTTGTTGACGCTACCATGAATGATGAAAAAGCAGCAGTGATAATTTCACGTGTTGGGGAAAAAAGGTTTTTTTTTAGAATAAAATTCATTATCGAAGTCGAAGGCAAATGGATTATCAGGGATAAATTTGAACCAATCCTCAAGGATAAAAAACTGTCATTGTGAGTAGAGATTCCAAACCAGGAATTCTAACTGGAATCGACAAACCATACTACGAGAGATCTTATCCTGTAACAGAAATCGTTTATGGAATATACCCGCTAAATGATAAACCCGATATTGCAAAACTAGCTTCTATGAAATATTCACCGTTGACTTCGTCAAGGCTCAATTGTGTGGCAACACGGGTAATGGAACACTTCACAAATGCATCCCGAGGAAATAAACTAACTGATCTGCGACGTAGGAAAATAACCGAATGGGAACTGACAGTGAAACAGCATGGTGCAAAGATTTCTGATATAGCTAAATTAGAAACATTATTAAAATTCCCAATATCTCTAGCGACAATAACCGAAGAAGTATTATACGAACCGAAATATCAATCGCGAGGAGCGCCAATACAGATTATTGATCATAACAAACACGCGTGGACACCTGCGGTAACAATATTTCCACGAGATAGAACCGTGAAATATATCCCCAAGGAGTTCTTCGGGGATGTTTTCTATGAAGAGAAATTATTCGATGCTATTCATGCGTTGTGTAAAGATGATCCTGTGTCAGTGTGGTTACTTAGAAGTGATGAAGATCCCGAAATAGGATTCGATCAATTTATAAGACCAAATGGTGAATTATATCGCGTTGAAGAATTAGATAACAGAATGAGAAAAATCGCTAGTGATTTTTCACCGGAGAATTCCCATGAAAAACTACTCACGGATAGTTTTACTATTCCATCAGTGGTAGCTCACTTTGCAAGAGAGAAAAACTCATGGCGTCCAACACGAAGTGATTTTCTCGAGGATGTTAAATTGAGTTGCGTCGAATTCGGTCATGGAGGACTGTGGAATACGAAATACTCACGTGATGGTATGATTTCAATTGATATATCCGCGTGTTATCCCGGAAGTTTTCTCGGGTATGGGGAATGTAGTAACTATTTTAAACGATTTGGACACCCCACGCATGAAATGACTCGTGTTGCGATTAATGGTCCATTGCCTGATTTTGATTTAACTGGATTCGCTCGTGTGATATCATTCGAATTAGCTACAGGGTTACATCCGTGTAGTTATGTTTGGCTTGGTAGACACCTATCTGAAAAGGCCTGCATGCCAATAGTGTTATTGAGATATATAATCGATTGTGGTATGTTAATATCGTTAATTGTTTCCGAAGCTATTATATCCTATCGAGCTCAGAAAGAAGTTTGGCTACCACAACCCGATCTAGATAGAATAATTAGCGAACAGCGAAAACAATTTCCTGATTTCAATGAAGAACAAATCATGAGTTTGTCTATGCAGTTATTTGAAATTAAAAAAGAACAAGCAAAAGATTTTGGACGAAGAATAATCGGTAAATTTACCCAGGGTGGAAGATACGACAATGCAAAATACTCTTCGCGGTTGATCATTGAGGTCGCTGAATACGATTTTATTGTAACGGATTTAACGAAACAGGGAAAACTTGTATCCCGTAAGGATGCTTTTCTATCCAATGGTGAGAAATTAGGTACGGTTGTTACCTACTGTGATGGATATAATTCCCAGTACACACATTTGAGAAGTTCTATGCTAGCTTATGCTTCTATTAATCTATTTTCGATGATAAATAGATTTCCTAATACCGCGGTTAGAGTAGCCACTGATTCGATGTATATTCACAATAAATACAAATCAGCTGTAGCGGCATTCACAGATCCCGAGGAAGCGTGGGGGGGGGGGGGGGTGGCGATTTAAAAAGGAAACACTACACGAGTATTGTGAATCCGCAGACGTTACTATGGATGATAAATATCTTTGTTATAACCGTATTGAAATTCAATCAGAATTTTCTAATGCACCACCGGTATCTGACCCAATCTGTAGATACAAGACAGTTTATTTAAACGGCTGTGGTGGGTCAGGAAAGACAACTCGTGCAATCGAATTATTTCGTCGGTCAACCATGATTGTACTAACACCGACTCACAGACTCGCCAGAGAGATGATACAGCGAGGGGTAAATGCCTGTACTTACCATAGTTTCTTTCGATGGAAGGGTGACAAATGGACTCCTGATCGAATGGGTGATAAATTCATTCCTGAAATTATAATTTGGGATGAAATATGCACAGTCTCATTAGATGTATTACAAACATTTCTCGAGTGGTTGTTAAACAAAAACACAAAAGTCGTTATGTGCGGTGATCACGGCCAACCACCACCATTTGTCGGTGCATCCCCACATGAATGGCTAAAGGGTTTTGTAGACTATTATGAAGAAATTAACACTGATTATAGATCAATTGATGAACGATTACGAGAATTCAAAGCGTTAATTAGATTACAACCGGATAGAATCCAGTGTGAAATAGCGCGTGAAGTGATTTCAGAAACTCCAATGAATGATTTTTGGGAAACGTGGAGACCGAATGATTTGATAGTAGCAAGTAGAAAGATAGTCAGAGACACACTTCAGATGAAGTTATTTGAATTGCATAAAGAAAAATTTGCAACGCTTCCAGTGCCTCTTTGTTATAGGCCTTCGGATACACGGCGACAAAATATCGAAGTTGATATTCCAGGACAAAGTGAAAAGCAAAATTTAGTGTTAAATGATATTGTGCTGGTTGATATCAGCGTCGTTGAAGATGCATTGCGTGCTAATAAGTCCCCATGGACGCTAGGATACGCAGCGACGATACATTCTTCACAGGGATTGACTATCACAGACACAGTTGTTTGGATGGTGGATAATCGCATCGAATGGTCGAATTTAGTCTATCTCGCAGTATCCAGAGTACGAAAAATAAATCAACTTCGAAGAATTGTTTTCGATGATGAAATCATTGGTGGCGATGATAATGACACAACAATGGATGATATTGATGTTAAAATTATTGATAAAAAACTTTCTGGTTATAAACAACAGGATAAAAAAAACAACGAGAATTTGATATTGATGCTGAATTAATAATCACTTTGAAGAAACAACAGAATAATCACTGCGCGAGTTTCAATTGTATAATGCGTTGGCAGTATTCTGATAAGGATCCTCGCCAATTTACCGTAGACAGAAATAATAGCAGCATTGGTCATGTCAGAAACAATGTGATGTTAACTTGTCTTGAGTGCAATAGACGCAACGGCGCTAGTTAAGACCACGCGGTGGTAATTGAGTATCGTCAGGAATCACTTGGAGTTGTTCGCGTGTAAAACCCCGCTGAGGGGCAGTTTAATCCAATTTATAGATTGGAGGTCTACCAGTTGATCGTGTTATAGTAGATATCTTGTGTGCAGTAACACTCCAAATAGGATCAGTAGCCCTTTTTGTACCACCTTCCAGCTCTCCTGGTTCGTATAAATACCTAACAGTGACATTACTACCAAGAATTGGTTCTTTGAAATCTTTTTGTGAAATCCCATGGATTTCCATTTCTGGTATAGACGCTTTCTTAATCGCGTTGATAGGTTTCATGTTAATTGTTCTAGTAATCTCGTTATTCAGTGCAGTAATCACAGCTGGTAATCTTTTAACCCATTCACGGGATCTTTTTTCTTGGATGAATTCTTTTGCATATTGATATCCAAATAACCGCTCAGCAAGGGTTTTATTAAACCGTTCTACAATTGCCTGATCACGATGTAGCGCAGTGTGTCCTCGTCTGATAGCGACATTGTGATATTTCATTGTAGATAACACTACACCCTGAAATTCCTTGCCAGGATCAACTTGTAACAGATTTGGCCAGCGTAGTGGACCCTTTCGATAAATCCTTTCGAATGCAGAAGCGACTTCAGTTGATGATTTTGTTTTCAGCGGCTCTGCTTCTTTGTATCGACTCGCAACATCAACTACGGTTAACGCGTATTTGTAACCACGATCATGTGGCAAAAATAATATATCAGCTTGATGAACTTCATTAGGAACAGTCACATCAAAATGCGAGTAATTAATTTGTTTAGGACGCGGTAGATAAATTTGCCATATAGCCTGTTTGGATAACCAATTAGCCGCAGTAGCTTTTTTCACTTTTGCGGCGCTAGCGAGTTTATTGATTGCAGCGTTACCCCTCCAGTATCCCCTCGGAGAATAATAAATAGATTCCATGTTGTTATTAATTATCGGCACCTAACATCAATTTGCTTTTCATAGCCGATTTTATTAACCATGAAGCTAATTTTTCTTTGAAGGATTTATCAGGAATAGCATTTAATGCAAGAATTAATTTTACATCTGCTAGATGTCTTTGCTGCAAATCGCTGCTCCTATATGCAACATCATGAAGGTGACAGGCCTTATCAATGGCGTTTATTGGTTCTTCACCGGGTCGGGGCTGATTTTGATTATTGAGTCTGATATCAAGTCTGGTTCCCGGTCCACAGTAGCTATATCCTGGAAGGTGCTTTTCTCCGGGGTATTTTGCCCATGGGGTTCCAGGGAGCTTTGCCAATTTGGCTGCGATGTCACCTCCTCGTTTTTTTTTAAAACATCTCCGAATTGTAAAATCTTTGATTTTGTAGAAACAAATCTAAACTTTCTTATACCACATGTTGCACATCTGCCAGTAAGCGCTGATCGGTTATTTTTAGTTGTAACCGTCGTCACATATTCTGTGCCAGTACGCGTTTTACACTTCACACAATATAGATCCATAATTTATGTATAGAGATATGGATATAATTGATTTTTCAGCGACTAAAACAAGAGAACCAGTTAAGCATCATGCAGCGCTACCAAACTCTATCCGGATGATTATAATCGGGCCATCTGGATCCGGTAAAACGCAATTGTTGCTCAATTTAATAATGAGATGGATGAAGTGGGATAAGTTGTATTTAATTGCCCCTAGCGTAGATGATCAACGATGTTATGAAGTGCTAAAAGATTTTAACGACAGCGCGGTAGAAAAATCCGGTGAGGGTATTATTGAATTTATAACCGATATCGATGAAGCACCGAGCATTGATGATATTGATGGAGATATTAACAATTTAGTCGTATACGACGATGTAATGTTGGATAAACAAAAAAATCCTGCTAGGATTTTTTCCAGAGGCAGACATAAAAACACTGACGTGATATATGTCACTCAACGCTACACTCAGGTTCCAAAAGTCATCAGAGATAACTGCAATTTATTGTGTGTATTTAACGTAGTTGATACTCATACTCTTAGAAATATTTGGCAAACTTGGTGCTGCGGTGATATGGATCATAATCAATTTAGAAATTTCTTTAGTAACGCTCAGTCAACCCCGTACGGATTTGTCACAATACATTTACATGATCCTGTGACACGATATCGTATCGGACTGGATCAAATATTCGGTTGAAATCATTTATTATTTTTGCTAACCAGAACTGAAAGTTTCAGCAGCAGAGAGGGTGATGACCACATCGTTGCGACCAAAATCGTATAGTCTCCGTTTGCTAAATGGAGACTTATTTTTTTTTTGGTTAAAATGAGATTTGTAGGAAGCCTTATTTTTGCTTGAAAACGTGGTCTGTTCACCCTCTCTGCTGCTAGACTTAAACAGATGCAAACAATTCTGCCGTTTACAACATCTAAAGAACGAAAGTGGTGAAAGACATGTACATCTGATAACGTAATGATGACAGTTTTAAACTAAATTACATTTTTAAATAAGTAATATATTCGTAAGTGATAACAATAATAATAGAAAACGCAATCATAAATGAGAAGAAATAGATTATAACAGAGTATCCTAAATGGTAAATAATTCATGAAGGTTATGTTCCTTAATATCCTTACAAATTCCTTGTTTCATCTAGATTTGAGACTGACAACAACTTATAAGGATATTATAAATCTACATTTTTCGGTGCCGTCGACTAGAAAAGAACCATTCCTAAAATGTATCCACTGTTGCAATAAATATAATTAGATCTCAGTCGGAATTCAGACACAAAACTTTCCGGACCAAACTACTAGTAATCTAGGAATGCTTCTTTGGTATGCAGACAAAACAACACATGGTGTTTGTCTTGTTAACATGTTTATGAAGAGGTTAGGGGTGCATCCACTTTTAAATATGAGACACCTTTCACTCAAATCTTTAGTTGCTGAGAGTTAAATTACTGAATACACAAACATGTGAAATTCACATAAACAACACTTTTATAACATTCAATAACATCGTCATTTCTCAAATGAAATTGAATATTTAAAACCCTATCACTCGTCCTTCAATCTACCATGTGACGACTTATTTCATAATCTGACTTACTGCTAAAGATTTTCCTGCTGTCCTGTATCCCTACTCCTCCGTATTATGTTTTTTTTTGTCTGGACTGGTACTCCAGTTTCTGTACAATCCATCAAGGTCTGCATCCGTTCTCCTTTGTTTGTCTACCAGAGACCCAGGACCAACTGTACTAGGATAGCTCCCTTCGTCTCCTAAAGCTCCTCTGGTCTCTAAAAGACTCCATTGTAATGCCGAGAATAACAGTTTTCCGCCAATTTCGAATGAAGTCAGAGAAGCGTATCTTTCTTTATAATTCCTGCAAGATGGTGTAACAACATTTAGTTCTCAAAATACTAGATTTAAGCTTGCGATTTCAATTGTGACCACGCCTTGCTTAACTCCGAGATGATGTTGATTCTCTATGGTCTACATAAATAGCAGATATTGCCGCTCCATAGCAGTCTGTCAAGGATCGATTTACGACCCAGACTTGATGTGTTCATTTTTATACAACACAGGCAATTCATCTCTTACCTGTGTATCGCGCTCCGCCACAATAAGGCGACAGTCACGTGTTTATATGGTCATGTTTTACAACTATCTTCGACACATCATTCGACCTTTTTAACATTAACCCAGTTGTTACCAACTGCAATACAGGTGTTATGCGTATCTTTTTGGACTAGTGAATAAATCTGTCTTACTTCCACTAGTCCAATTTTTTTATATATCGTGACCGCATTTTACAGTCAACATCTTTCTCCTTTTGGAAATATGCTACTATTTTGTAAAAAAAAAAACTTTTCTCTCGATAAGTATACATATATTCCGTTGCTACCAGCTTCATACTATAGTTGTTACATTTGCAAATACCATGTTTTCAGTTGTGTAGACCATTTGGTCAATGAAAAAGCATTAAATTTACTAAATCGTCATATACTGCTTAATTAGACAAAAGAGGTATCAATAGTATGATAATAATAAAAAATTACTATCATGCTGGATATTAATTGCGCAGGCATATACAGTTATTAAAATTAAAGTTATAGGGTAGATTCTTTGTAGACGACACAAAGTTGAGGAGGCTTTTCACGCTCACAATACCGTACAAATTACGGCACATAAACAGTAGAGCGAGAACAAAAAATATAATTGTGTGATCAAATAGGTCATGATATATGTACTGGTCATACATTCAACTGTTGACGTTCAATGTGCACATGGTGTTGACCACGTTTGACTATAATATTGATTGATCAATAACGGGAACCTCACACCTGTCTGGTCACAAGAAAACACATTTTAGGAAAAAAATAGTGTCCTAAAGTACCTCACATGCCAGTGAAAACGAAATGGACAATTGGTACTCGTTCAGAAACCACGGTTGGTAATAGTAGGGTTTCAATATTTATATTTTAAAAATGAGTATATAAAGTTGTTTATATTACAATTATATTTCATTTATATGTACGTAACTATCATATATTGCACTGATATTTAAGTATATATGTACGTAACTATCATATATTGCACTGATATTTAAGTATATATGTACGTAACTATTATATATTACACTGATATTGTTTGCAATAGCTCTGTAAGCAGGATTTTGATCAAATCACTTCTGGTGACGAATGATGTTATACAAGCATAGTAATATAAATGTTAAAAAACCAGGCTAGATATTCTTGCCATTTGAGTAAGTTTAATTTTGTACACATTTGTAAACTTTGTCGACATAGATCATGTAAAAGGAATATGAAATTCAAATAATTGTGTATCTTAGAGAAATAAGATTTAGTCGGGAATTTGCAATATGTAGATGATCTGATTATATTTTTGAGCTTTTATAACAACGTTATAACCTAAAAAGTATCTTTGTACTTTTGATCAAAGTCTTGTCCTTGTTGACGTTTATATTTTTATTACAGTATTTAGTATCTTCACTCAACCCAGTTACGATATTTTGAATTTTCCCCTTAGAGCTTCTTAGGTCCTGGAGATTAAGACATATTTAATAATCTCTAAGACCTGTTTAGGTTCTGGGGATTAAGATATATTTAATAATCTCTGAGACCTGTTTAAGTGTTGGGGATTAAAATATATTGATTGGAAACTGACTCCTATTTAGGTTCATGAGATTACATTATATTGAATATCTCCTAAGACCTATTTAGGTTCTTGTGATTAACATAAATTGAACAGTCACTAATACATTTTTAGATTCTTGGGATTAAGATATACTAAACATTCGCTAAGTCCTGTTTATGTTCT
The DNA here is from genome assembly GCA_029339505.1 of Unio delphinus. NCBI lineage: Eukaryota > Metazoa > Mollusca > Bivalvia > Unionida > Unionidae > Unio > Unio delphinus. The sequence continues at coordinate 785,387 of JAQISU010000065.1, forward strand.
TGTGATTAAAATGGAGACAGAAATATTTCAATTAAGCAATCGATCAATTTAGAAGGAAATACATTTCATGTAGACAAATCAATGTAGTTCGCATGTTGCAATGTTTATTTGAAAAACGATCAAGCGAATATGTAGATAATTTCTCCACTTTACTGAAATGACCAAGCGAAATCCAATCGGTGTCCAATCATTACCATTTGTTTACGTGCACATGATGGCGGTTAAATAAAACAGCCACAAGTTAACCTTCGTTAGTCTTTTTTCTTACGACTTATGCTCTGCCAGGCGTGAATTCAAAAACCAATAAACATTTGTGTACTCCAACATCAACGTCGAAACCATGATGCGCACGGAAGGGCGACGTACGGATCGGTCAATTCAGGACAGGCTAAGTTCAGAAGTTTTAATATTGAATAATTTTTACAACGCTATCTTCAACAAAGTTTGCTAGGGATATCAGTTCTAGGCTGATCTTGTTTTCTTCCAAACATTGTCAATTCAATGAAACATTCATTTTGTCATATAAAGAGCTTTCAAAGGTCCCTAACGTTTAGGTAATTTTAGGTTTTGTAACCACATCAAGGCATATATTAAACTGATCATAGTAAGTCATCATAAAAAAGCAAAAAAAGCCAACAATCACGATTCTTCTAGAGCTTAGATATCTCAACCGCACTCATCATTCCACATCCAATGAGCAGGTTAAATACGGGTGTATATGTACTGGTCAATGGTCTCGAATATATATATAGATATATATATATATATATATATATATATATATATATATATATATATATATATATATATATATATATATATATATGATACATACGGAAGAAATGCTAAATATAATCGCGAATAATAGGAAATACAGTTTATACGAATAGAACATACATGCATGGAATTATTGCGGATTAACGTTCCTCCCAACAATCCACTTACTATATCTCACTGCAAAATAAAATTACTTACATATAATACAAAATATACCTTACACTTTTGAGAGGATTTGTAAGCACGTATGAATTAATATCAATCTTCTGAATGGAAATTCTTTGTAATGTTTAATTACACATAGTTGGCTAATTAGCAAAGGTCACATGGACATAATATTTTAAAACTTATTGTGAAAGAAATAAAAACGACATAACGAAGAAGTATCTATAATGAAAGTGTCATTGTCGTGACGAGATAATTTTTATAGAAAATTCGATCAACACGACGTGTAAATTGTTCTACAACGTGCCTCATGGTGAACAAGTGAACAATGATAACCGAATTTGTATTGTGGGTTCGAGTCTCCATTTCTGCAATATGTGCTTTGTGCGAGTGTTTGCCACTAACTTTACCTTTGGTCGGCGGTTCTTTCTTTAACTTGACTTTATTTCACTGCTATGAACATTAAAGGATGATACCGGATCTCATTGTTGTAATTTACAAGATATCTTACACACAAACTATTTTGCAAACTTTGACACGAAATTATACCATGTACCATACATACATGTCTCAAACGCCTGTCTAAGCATACAATCATATTCCGTTTTCATTTCAGGTCAACATTGAGCTTGAAATTCCCCGAACAAGAGTTTTACAGTTGGAGCTTAACCCACATTGAATGGAGAATGTATTTGTTTAAATGGAGAGTTTGCCTGTTTAAATTTATAATACATCTGAATATATATGTTAGAATTAAAAACATATATGTTTGAATGGTAAATATATGTATTTGAATGGTGCATGCATCTATTTGAACCGAGAGTGTGTATGTTTGACTTTAATAACAAAATAGAAGATCTTAATTTTAAGACATAATGACTATAATAATGAAAATAAGATGTAAATCTTAAAACATAAAGAGTAGTTGAAAAGATATATAAAAATGTAAGCGGTGTCATTTCTGCATCCGGTAAAATCGTTTCTTCACACATCTATTTTATAGGAATATGTGGTACAATTTTTCCAATTATTAATGTAATATAAATCGTTGAAAAATAATTATGTACAAAACAACTTTAGAAGATTAAGTCATGTTATATTTTTTTGCAATTTTCTATGATATATAATGTATGTATTTTGTAAATACATGTTGAATATGCTGCATACTAATACAGTACATTAAATTTATGCATATGGATAGCTGTTTAATTTCTTGGTTCATATAAGTTTATAGGTCAAGTACACGAAGTAGTCTTTTAAAATCAAATAGATTCTATTGCCAGTTTTCTTTTCATTGTTTGTTATTTTGTGCTACTGTTACTTTTATTAAACATTATTCCATATTGAATGATGAAAAGAGTATTGCTGAAACTTGTATAATTAATTATATGGTGATATTTGATTATTTTTATTATGCGAAATGTTGTGTCTTTGAACATTCCTGTGAGTTAAAGCTAAACCCAATCTTATTGAGATTTTAGAGGAATTTTTCTATAAAATACCAAATGTCCAGGGTATAATGGCTAATGCAATACTATATGGACAGGATACTGTGGCTAATGCAATACTAAATATACAGTGTATATTGGCTAATTCAATACCATATGTCCAACGTACAGTGTCTAATACAATACTAAATGTCCAGATTATAATGGTTATAACAGTACCAAATGTCCAGGGTACTGTGGCTAATGTAATACTAAATGTATTAGGTATAATGGCTCATACCGTACATAATTAATATACAATGTATTGTGGCTAATGTAATACTAAATGTATAAGGTATAATGGCTCATAAGATACATAATAATATACAATGTATAATGGCTCATACCGTAAGTAATATACAATGTATTGTGGCTAACTGAATACTAAATTTATAAAATATAATGGCTCATATCATACATAATATACAATGTATTGTGGCTAACTGAATACTTAATGTATAAGATATAATGGCTCATATAATACATAATGAAATAAAAGATGTGTTTTTTTGTTTATCTAACATTACATCATCGTACACATCAAGATTGTAAACTCCGATATCTAAGTCTTCAACGGGCGGCGCTTCGTCAATATCTGTGATAAACTCAACAACATTTTTGCCGGCAAATTCTGAAGCATTGTCGTTGTAATCTTTAAACACTTGATTACAATGCTGAACATCCACGCTCAGAGCAACTAAATATAATTTATCCCAGTACATATATTTCACAATCATTGTGAGCAACAACTGAGTTTTACTACTCCCTGAGGGTCCGATGATAATCATCCTGATAGAGTTTGGAAACATAACGTGATGTTTTACTTGTTTTTTTTTTTCTTTAGCGCTGAGAAATCAATTACTTCCATTAGATATAGCATAATAATATTATGGATTTATATTTTGTGAAATGTAAGAAGCGTAAACAAACTATTGACCTGACAAATGTTACCACAAAAAATAACCGTGAAGCGGTTGTTGGTAAGTGTGAGGTATGTGGGATAAAAAAATATCGATTTGTAAAATAAAAAGTGGCGGAGATATCACCGTTGGTATAACTAAACTTCTAGGAACCCCGTCGGCAAAGTATCCAGGTGAAAACCACCTTCCAGGATATAGCTATTGTGGACCGGGAACACGATTAGATATCAGACTTGATAGTCAAAACAATCCTAACCCGGGAGAAAATCCAATAAATGCAATTGATGAAGCGTGTCGGGTACATTATATAGCTTACCGGAGCGGCGATTCACAACAACGTCATCTCGCAGATGTGAAAATAATTCATACGTTGAATTCTATCACTGATAAATCCTTCAAAGAAAAATTGGCTTCATGGTTAATAAAATCGGCAATGAAAGGTAAATTAATGATGGGTGCTGGTAATTATTAACAACATGGAATCTATTTATTATTCTCCAAGAGGATACTGAAGAGGTAAAGCAGCAATTGGTAAACCGCTAGCGCCGCAAAAGTGAAAAATGCTACAGCAGCGGATCGGTTATCCAAACAGGCGATATGGTAAATTTATTTACCACCGCCTACACAAATTAACTACTCGCATTTTGATGTGACCATCCCTAATGAGGTTCATCAGGCTGATATACTATTTCTGCCGCGTGATGGTGTTTACAAGTACGCGATAACCGTAGTTGATGTTTGCGAGTCGATATAAACAAGCAGAGTAGTTAAAAACAAAATGATCAACTGAAGTTGCCTCTGCATTTGAAATGATTTATTAAAGGGGTCCTCTGCACTGGCCAAATCTATTACAAGTTGATCCTGGCAAGGAATTTCAGGGTGCAGTGTTATCAATAATGAAGGATCATAATGTCACCATCAGACGAGGACATACTGCGTTACACCGCGATCAGGCAATTGTTGAACGATTTAATCGGACGCTTGCTGAGCGGTTATTTGGATATCAATACGCGAAGGATTTTATTCAGGATAAACGATCCCGTGAATGGGTTAATATATTGCCAGACGTAATTACCGCGCTGAATAATGAGATTACTCGAACAATCAACATGAAACCTAACAACGCTATCAAAAAAAGTATATATCCGTAAAACAATTTTTTTTCTTCAAAACAACCAATACTCGGCAATGTCACCGTTAGGTATTTATATGAAACAGGAGAGCTCGAAGGTGGCAAAAAAAAGAGCTTCTGATCCTATTTGGAGTGTCACCACGCATAAAATATCTAGTATAACACGATCCACGGGTAGACCAGCAATCTATAGACTGGATTCAACTGCTCCTCCGCGAGGATTTACATGTGAAAAACTACAAGTGATACACGAGGATACTCAATTACCGCCGCGTGGTCTTAACTAGCACCTCTTCGTCTATTGCACTCAAGACATGTCAGCACCAAAGTATCTCTGATATGATCAATACTGCTATTTTTTCTGTCTACGGTAAATTCTTGAGAGACCTTATCCGACCAACGCCAACTCATTATACAATTGCAACTTGCGCAGTGATTATTCTGTTGTTGTTTCAGTGTGATTATTAATTCGGCCTCAATATCAAGTTCTCTGTTATTTTCTTTTATCCTGTTGTTTATGACCAGAGATTTTTTTTCTCATTATGTCAACGCTGACAATATCATTGATTGCAGTGTCATTATCATCTAAAACAATTCTTCGAAGTTGATTTATTTTTCATACTCTGGATACCACAAGATAAACTAAATTCGACCCCCTCGATGTGATTATCTACCATCCAAACAATTGTATCGGATATAGTTAATCCCTGTGAAGAATGTATCGTCGCCGCTTAAACTTGCGTCCATGGGGATTTATCAGCGCGCAATGCATCTTCGACGACGTTGATATCAACCAACACAACGTCATTTAACGCTAAATTCTGCTTTTCACTTTGTCCTGGAATGTCAACTTCGATATTTTGTCTTCGTGTATCTTTGGGTCTATAACACAGCGGCGTTTGAAGTGTTGACAAATGTTTCTTTATGCATTTCAAATTATTGCATGTGACTATTTTTTCTACTTGCCACTATCAAACCGTTTGGTCTCCACGTTTCCCAGGAATCATTTAATGGGGTTTCCGAAATTATTTCACGGGCTATTTCACATTGGATTTTATCCGATTGAAATCTAATTAGTTTTTTAAACTCCCGTAATTGTTCATCAAGTGCTCTATGATCAGTATTAATTTCTTCATAATAATTTTCAAAATTCTCCAGCGAATCATGTGGGGATAAACCGACAAATGGTGGTGGTTGAAAATGATCGCCACACATTATTACTTTTGTATTCGCTAGCAATAGCCAATCGAGAAATCTTTGTAATACCAAATAATGACTTCAGGAATAAATTTCTCACCCATTTGATCAGGAGTCCATTCGTCACCTTTCCATTCGTCACCTTTCCACCCTGTGATAAATGCAAGCATTAATTCCTCGTTGTTTCATCTTTCTTGCAAGTCTATGGGTCGGTGTTAGCACAATCATGTTTGATGCGTGAAAATCCGTAGGATTTTTCCCACGAAATAATTCAATCGCACGAGTCGTATTTCCTGACCAACCACAGCCGTTGAAGTAAACGGTTTTATATCTACATATTGGATCAGAAATCGGCGGTGCATTATATAGTTCTGATATCTGATTATTTTTCAAGTAATTGTTTTTAATCGTAACATCTGCTGAATGTGGGATAATCACGCGGTATTTCTTTTTTAATTCTTCATGATCGCCATCTCTCGTCAGAATTAGTGAATTCAGCCACAGCTTCGCTGTGCTTCACGTTTATATAAAATTAATTAGTGGCTGCTCTAACTGCGGTGTTAGGAAATCTATTTATCATTGAAAATAGATTAGTATAAGCATAACTAAGCATAGACACCCTCAAATGTGTATACTGAAGACTGTATCCATCGTTGTAAGTAACAATTGTACCCAATTTTGTTCCATCGGATAAAAAAGCGTCTTTACGATTTACATATATACTCTTAGATGTTACATCCGCGATTATAAAATCGTAATCAACGCTATCTATAATCAACCGTGAAGAATATCGATTATTGTTGTATTTTCCACCCTGAGTGAATTTACCAATCATTCTTCTACCGAGATCTTTTATTTGTTTATTTATTTCTAACTTCAAACATATATTTGGACCATTTCAAGATATATTCTTCGTCGAGATCAGGGAACTGTTTTTTTTTTCGCTGATTATACTATCTAGACTATCAGGTTGTGGTAACCAGACCTCAGTCTGCGCTACGATATAATCCCTACACTGATAATCAGCGACATCAGCATCTTAGAATCAATCATATACCGTAATAGCACTATTTTCATCCAGTCCTGTAGCCAATTCAAATGATAACACACGAGCGAATCCAGTTAAATCAAAATCAGGTAGTGGTCCATTAATCGCAACACGAGTCATTTCATATGTAGGATGTCTAAATCGCTTGAAGTATTCAGCACATTCTCGGTATCCAAGAACACTGCCTGGATAACACGCAACCATATGAACCGAAATAATAGTTTTAGGGTCATATTTTGTATTCTATAATCTGCCATGGTTATATTCGATGCAGCTTGATTGTTTTTTTTCTCGCAAAATGAGCTGCAACCGACGGAATTGTAAAAAATTTGTTAGTAATTGTTCGTCGTGTTCTGTTGAAAAACCACTATCCAGTTTTTCATCTCGTTGTGGAGGGCTTCAGTACGTATAACTCGCCATTGGGTCTTACAAATTGATCGAATTTACCCTCTTCGTAAATAAAATCAAATAATTTCTCATCAGATAAATCCCTGGCAGAGAACTCCGCGGGTATATATTTTATTGTTCTGTCTCGCGGAAATATTGTTAGTGCAGGTGTCCACGAGTGTTCGTTATGGTCAATAATTTTGATTGGAGCTCTTTTGATTTATATTTCGATTCGTGCAATACTTCTCCTGTTATCGTCGTTACTGATATTGGGAATCTAATAGATGTTTCTAATTTGTTTTATATCCTGGATTGTTGCTCCATTCTCCTTCACTGTTAGTCCCCATTCATTTATTTTTTTGCGTCTTAGATCAGACAATTTGTTTCCACCCAGCACATTTGTGAAGTGTTCTATTATTCGTTCTGCTACACAATTCAACGATGAAAGTTTCATGGGTTTTAATTTTTCAATACTTGGTTTTTATTTATCAGATATATTCCATAAACAACTGCTGTTACAGGATAAAATCTCTCGAAGTACGGTTTGTCAATCCCAGTCAGAATTCCTGGTTTGGAATCTCGACTCACAGTGACAGTTCTTTTATCTTTTAGGATTGGTTCAAATTTATCCCGAATAATCCTATCTCCCGTTTCTGAGCGGATGATGAATTTCACTCTAAAAAAATCCTTTTTCTTGTCAAGATGTGAGATTCTTACAGCAGCTTTTTCGTCGTTCATGGTAGCATCAACACTACCATCAATTCGAAATGTCGACCAACAGTGAGATGCTCTATCAGGCTTGAATTCATTAAAAAGATCACGAATTTTAACTATCATGGTTCTATCACTTATTAGACTCTTTGGTGTATCTACGGAGACTCTATCGAGATTGAATTTAATATCTTTTGCCAAGGTTCACAGAATAATGTATGAATGTCACAATGGATTGATCAAGGACGGTTTTGTTATCGATCACATTGATTCCAATTCTAAGAACAATTCCTTGAATAATATTCAAACTGTTACACAAAGTGAGGATTTAAATCGAGGAAAGACTGGAAAACACTCGAAAACTTCTAAACCCATGAAATCATACAGAAAATAAAGAAAAAAAGATCTTTCAATCAATGTTTAAAGCCGGTAGATATTTCAATATTTGTATACCCTGTGTACGAAAAGTAGCAGAAGGAATTTATTGATCTACTCTTTCAAAGCACATTAAAAACAGAATTCAATTCATTTACATCTGGATTTCATTTTGTACTTTAGAATATAACACCAAAAGGGAGATAAGTCATTCGGGTATGTTGTCTTATGAAAGAGTTAACGATCTCAATGGATTATGTCACCTGATTACGAGGTTTTTTTCTCCAATTTATTCTATTGGTTTGCTTTTAACTGTCATGATTCTCAGCGGATATCTAATCAATTGGGGAAATTATCTGTTTTGTAAGAAAACAAATCAAACACGCAGTGTTTGATAACAGTTGTATTCTATTTTTTAGTGCTTTTACAAGTATTCGGAATGCTTAAATGCTGGTAATAATCATTATTAAGTACACGAAAGAATAAAATCTCACATCCCCGTGTTCGGCTTTCATGTATAACCAGCCTATACACCATAACATCTGTTATATTCTTGGAGCTTTAGCGTCAAAAATCATACAACCCTCTCACTATCACATGGTGTGTGGATACTTTTTGTATTCATACAACCTGGGATTTTATCTGGGTTGTATGATTGTTCACGTATGAATGTATACCCGCCCCATCATTATCATCCATTCATTCATTCATTGTATATCATTCATTCATTTATTGTATATAACCACGCCATTGACGTCATTCTTTAATCCAGGGGTCTCAAACTCAAATTATCCGAGGGCCGCAGGAAGTAGAGTCAGGGTGAGACTGGGCCGCATCAAGTATTCCACAAAAAAGCGATTACAAATTCAATAAAGTACAACTGTTACAATCTGCTCAACATTTATTAATAACAAATACAAACATTAAGGGTTCTCAAGAACATAGGCTTCACTTACTTCCTCCTACTCCTTGTTGCCAGAGACCTGGCAGCGCTTCTTCTTACAAAGCTGAGCAACATTTGGTTTCAGTGAGGAAGCAGCTGAGACCCTCAGCCCTGAACTTTGAGTTGTTAAAGTTCATAGTGGAAACGAGCTTTTCACACAGATAGGTACTCCCCAAAAGGCACATGATCCGCTTGAACAACCTGGAAATCTCGGGGAAAGATAGAGGGCAATTTTCTTATAAATTGTCCAAGATCGTCTGTTTTTCCATTCACCTCCTTGAACTTAGCCTTGAGTTCAGAATTGCACTGAAGATCAATCAGCTCCATTTGAAGCGCAGGGGGGGGGGGGAATCTTCCACATTGAAGGAGAAAGGGTCAGCAAAAATTTGAAAAGTGGCTCTGTGTGTTTTGAAGTCCGCAAACCTGTGATAAAATTCTTCCTGTAGCTTTGCAATGGCATCAATATACTTACTACTGAATGGTATGCCCGAGTCCATGAGTACTTTTCATGTTGGGAAATGGTAGAGGTTTGCTTTCCAAAACACAAGTTTTGTGCAGAATGCCCTGACATTGTCTAAGGCAACACTGACAAGCTGCCCCTGGCCTTGTAACTTCTTGTTGAGTACATTCAGCTCCTGTGTCAACAAGAAAAGCCAGGTCCATGAGCCATTTGGGATCACTTAGTACAGGAACAACCACTCCATTCTTCTCCAAGAAGGCTTTGATTTCTGCTTTCAACTCAAACAATCTTTTCAAGATGTTTCCCCTACTAAGCCAACGTTCCTCAGTGAAGTAGATAACATCCTCATATGCTGACTCTATTTCCTCTAAAAAGGCGTGAAATTGCCGGTGCTTCAAGTCCCTGGATCTGATATGGTTGATGCATTTCACAACGTCAGACATCACATTGTCCAACTTCAGGCATTTGCTGCAAAGGGCCTGCTGATGGATAATGCAGTGTAGAGCAACGGCCTCTTCCACACCCTCCTCTTCCAGTTTTCTTTGAGCATGTGCCACGAGTCCATTTATTTTCCCTGTCATTGATGGCGCTCCGTCGGTTGTTATTCCTGCAAAATGTTTCCACGGTAAACCGGCATTCACAATGACATCACACAGCTGGCGGAATATCTCCTGAGCAGTGGTCTGGCCATGCATTGGAATCACTTTGAGCAACTCCTCCATCACTTCAAAATTATCAACACCACGGACATATATTGCGAGCTGTGCAGTGTCAGTAACGTCTGTGCTCTCATCAAGAGTGACTGAGTATGCATGGAAATGTTTACCTTTCTCACAGAGTTGATCATAAATGTTACCTGACAGCTCAGAAATGCGCTCTGCTACTGTGTTGGCTGAAAGGCTGATGTTGCCAAACCGACCTTTCTTTTCCGGACAGACTATACTTGCAGCTTGTAACATGCAATTTTTGATGAACTCGCCTTCTTTTAATGACTTTCATGCCTTAGCAATCATCTCACTCACCACGTAACTAGCTTCAACTGCTGCATCACTTTCATTGTTTGCTTTTTTGAAAAAATCTTGCTGCCTCAGTAGACATGTTCTAAGTTTAGCGACCCGGACCTCGCTCTCATCTCCCTGGTATTTTGCATACTCCTCAGCATGTCTGGTTAAATAATGACGACTGATGTTGTACTTCTTGTGCACCGCAATTTTCTCGGTGCATATAAGGCACGTCGGAATGCCCCTGTGCTCAGCAAAACAGTAGTCCGTCTCCCACTTCTCCTGAAATTGTCTGTGCTCATCGCCAACCTTTCTCTTCACAGCAGGTTTTGAGAAATACGTGACTGGGGTCGGGTGACAAAAAACGTATTTGCACTGTGTGATAAAATATATTTTCCCTCCACTTGGTAACACTCCCGATTCACGTATCACGAGACTTTGCTCTTAGGGAGATTTAGAAACCAACATAATACATGAGGCTGCAGTAGTCAGAGAGTGAATTCACGAATTATGACGTAAATTCTGACGTATGAATTATATATTGCTCGATAATTTAAAATAATAATTTAATATGTGACCCTCCACGATGGTTTCAGTCGTATGTCACCAAAGCTAGTTTTGCGCTAAGCGTTGAAAAAATAGGGTTGGTAACAATGACCTTTTGGCTCATATTGAATCAACAAACATTTTTCTACAGTTTTAGTTACAGTAAATAAATCTACATTAATTTTGGCTAAAACAATAACAAATCACTGCACATACTTATGCTAGTTTGTTCTAAAAATTAGGCGAACATGACATTAAAACTCGAATACTGAGCATCGCGTCACCCCTAAACTACACATGTAGACCCGGCCGTCACATTGCGTATCATTGTTAACGGCATTATATCCTTAGTAAGAAAATAACATTCCCGGTGATCCAAAGTAAAAATATTCAGCTAATAAATGCTATGAAAATAATGAGCTTCTGGTAAACAAAGACGGAAAAGCTAGTATTAAAAATAAAAATATGGCGATACCCACTAGCGATGTTAAAACTAAAACGTGTTCAAACAGAAGGCAGGAGCAGTCAAGATTTATGAAGTACTGATGCGAAGGAAGATGCTATTGTAGGGAGAATGAATTTTTATTTTTATTTTTTTATCGTAGAAAAGGCCTTTTAGACTAACCCTATTTTCAAAGTGACCAAGCTGACAGGCTCGGAATTTCCCTCACTCGTCACTCGTACACACTAGCAGCAATTTTAATAGGGATTCTTTGACACTGTGTCAGATTGCTACGATTTACACAATTATGGTTGTGCATTACCCACTAACTGACTTTTTTAACTTATGATATATGTATATACAATATTAGAAGCGTGATTTCTCACAACCGCACTCTGGCCATGTTTGTCTCATAAAGTGCTATAAAATAAAAGCTTTTAGTCCGATTTTAAAACGGTTTTTACCATTATAATCAGTGTTCAAACCTATACAAACATAATAAAAATCAGAATTAGACTAGTCGGTGAGATTCGACTGAAACCGTTGCGGAGCGTCACATTATAGATATGAGAATGGGGAAAACGCGCGGGCCGCATTAACACTAAACTTTGCTGTCAGGTAGCGGGCCGCAAAATATCGTCTCGCGGGCCTCAAATGGCCCGCGGGCCGCGAGTTTGAGACCCCTGCTTTAATCCATTGTTGTGCTGTCCTATGTATCATGTGACGCCCATTCCGCTTAGCATATCTTCTTTGGTTTCTAACCCATTATTTGATGAGTTAGGTACCTGATTGAGGAATATGATTTGTGGTATGACTATGGACGACAACATAAACAGTAAACATGGATGTAATAATCTCTCCATCACATTAGGGTAACCCCACAGAATAATTCAGAATGAATTATCGACCAAGATAAACGGTCATAAAGTCAAAGAGAGACAGAGAAGAGAGAAATACTCTCAAAGAAAAAAGGATAAAAAGAGACAAAAAAGACAAAAAAAGACAAAATATACTCTCAAAGAAAAAGAACCCAATGAAAAACACACTAAGTAATAAATACATGTTGCCTAAGGCATACAGATTTATTGAACAAATCCAACACGCGATATACGACTCTTTCAAACATGAAAATGACGTAAGTTTGTCCCGTTATTTACTATCGTGGAAAGAACAAAGAAAGAAGTAAGAAATGAATATGAAGTCAAACGCGCAGTTAATTCACAAATTCAGAATATAAGAATGACGATCCAACAAAACGAAAATACCCCTTTGGTTACCTGAGCCGAGTAAGTTGTAACCAACGATTTGACTTCAATGCTTGTATGTTGAACAGATATGCAATAAAATGGACAGGTAAAATTCTCACTATGAATCGGCATGTATAAATACTTCAATACTTGTTTGCAATACAATGAACAGGTAAAATTCTTACTCAATAGTATGTGCGCTCAACTAGAACAAAATATGTAGTGGCATGTATTATGTATCAATAAACTACACGGAATTATAATAGTGAAATTCGGGGTGGGTATATTTGTTTGGTTGTTTTTGAGTCATTTTAGTCATTTTTCTCATTGTTAAAAACAAAGTTAATACAATGGTAGTAGCTTTTTCACCCGCTTAATACTCTCATTAACTCTTCATCATGCAGGCAAGAATGGACATATTGCATAATTTGATCGTAGTTACAACTAATCGTTGTTATAGTATCCTTTTGCAGTTGTTGCATTTGGTCTTCAGTGAGTAGAAATTTATCATCATCGCCGAGGTTATTAATAATTAGTTCAATGTGAAATTCCGTAGGATTTCCATGAAAAATTTCCCTGATTGTGTTTTCATGTGTATGTTTTTCGTAAATAACTAATCGCGTATGATGATACATAATATTGTAAAAGTCGACATTTTTCTAAATTTCAAGTGTGAAAAATCTATAAGATTTTCAATCACGATAAAAGTCTATGACGAAAATCCTTGTTGAAATCGTAAACGATTTTTACGATTTTACATCTAACGTCATTTGTAATTGTTCCCTTCGGAGATCAACCAAGGAAAAGTTCTCGTTGACTATTATAAAATTCATTCTTGATATAAGATTGTTGGTGTTTTCCAAATACCTTAAATGAAGTGGATTCATCACGATTAAACTCCCCGGGGAAACATTTGGGGAAAACGTATATAAAATGTATTCGAGATCAGCGTTATCTGACGTTGATGTGTCAATAGAATAACTACCTAACACTGCATGACAAATAACGTGTATGGCAATAGTGGACGATATGTCAACGTTGCCGGGTGATCTGTGTTTGTTGTTTTTGTATACTGAATTATTCGACCGTAGAATTTCTATGAGTAGATTTATTTTAAACTATAGCGCGTGAATCTGTGGAAAAAAATCATCAATGAGATCTTTGAGTGATTTCTTTAAGTCGAATCCACATCATCCTGGGAATTTCATGTAAACTAAGTTTGTATAAGTGCGTGATAATACCTTTTTGAACTTTTCCTTGGTGGGAGATCTATCTTCGTACACCAAAGAGAGTAATCTATCGTTGAGACAGTTCATATCGGAGATAAGTTGATTTAGTTGTTGTTGTTAAATTGTTCCACGTGAATTTATTAAAATGATTAACATAGATCGTTGCAAATAATCTCGAAGCTGGTTCAGCTTTGGTTTGAAATAATTGTTTCATCGCGTTGAAGATCACAAGCAAACTTTTTGATGTGATTATAAATACACCTTGAGCACCTAGAGCAAATCGCCATATTATATTGCCGTGCTCGTTATACTCATATTTTCCATTCACAAGTTTCCGTTCCATCATAAACATCATACTAAAACATTTGATTGATTTTACTGTCAAGTAGAAAAATAATGTCATATCCGTAATTGAATTTGGGAACCTGAGCAGGTATTTCATCAGTGAAGAAATCAGATTTTTTAGGTTCCGGTAATTGAAAATGAACCGCTCGGAGATTTTCCAACCATGCTTCAAGGATCCTCGGGAAGAATTCGTCAATAGTATCACTGAGTTTCCCTCGTATTCATGGTACGTTATATCCTAGAAGCTTAAACGTAGTAATATCTTCAACGCGGATATTATGCTTTGCTGCAAATTCTGTTCTCGTTGCAGGATGATCATCACTTAATATAAGTTGAATAACTCGCAAAGTATACTCATTTATGTCGGCGAAAATTCGATTACATACCTCCATGTATGTGATGACTTTATCTCGGTTAGGTAGGATTGTACTGATTGCCGTTACAATATAGCCTCTAAATCTTTCGAAATCGCTATTCATTAACTTAAACTCTTCAGCAATAGCTGATTCATCTATTTTAAAATACCTAGTAGTATGGGATTCTATTTGTGTTCTTAAACGATTAAAATAGTATCTAATGGTAAATCATATGTTAAATCAAAAACACCATCACCATCATGGCCAATAATAATATTAGAACCATAATCTCTATCAAAACCGTGATAATCTTCCTTCGTGGAAATATAATCAGATGTTTGTGGCTCACGTGGTAGATCTTTTATATTAATGGTGCCAGAAATATACTCAGGCCAACCCAACCAGGTTCTAATTGAGCTATTGTATATATCTACGGCGTAGTTTGGAAAATTGATCTCAATGGTCGTCGATAGCAGCGGCTCATGACCTATTATTTCAATGGGAGATTTATCCGGTCCATCCTCGACGGTCATTATATTTTTTACCTGTGATTGCTTCGATGCCATTTATGATCTCCGCGTTGATATCCTCGATGACAGATGCGCCTGCATGTAAATGTAATGTTTGCCATTCTGGATCACCATTTGGTTTATTTTTATACGAGAACGTAAAACTGTTATTAGGTGGTTTACCATTAAACGGTTCCGATCTGACATTAGGCCAGCTGTAGTAACATCTTAATTGCGTGAGCGCTATCTCGTTAGCGGGTAACGGAGGTGTAAATTCAATGCTGAACTCTGGTGTTTTCGTTACTAGCGATATCATTTTTGTTTTTCCAGGAGTAGTATTTTCCGCTATTCGTTGAAGTAGTTCTTGCGATGATGCTTGCAGCATTATTGACATTGTTCTTATTGTTATTATCTCGCTCTAATTTTGACACCGTTGAATCATACAACCGGACCATTTTCGAGAATTCATCATCGGATATAACAGTATCATTGAGCGACGATGAAATCATCGCGGATAATTGCGAATATGCGTTAGATACTGTGTGAAGTTTAACTGTGTAATCGTGTAGTTTTCGCTGAGAACACGATGATATTTTTTTGCTATTATTGATATGACTCCCGCGATTGTTGTCGCCGCGGATATACAAATTGGAACGGCGATCGGAGCGATCATTGTTACCGATTATAATACCAGCACAGGTAATAACGACAGACACCGAGTACACAGTAACGTCAATGACGTTGATTCTTAGTCGGTATTTTTTTATTTTTACGCGGTATTCATCAGCGAGAATTCCTACGCTAGTTTGAAACTCTCTGACCGTATCATAGCGATATTGAGATACCGAAGGTATCGTCGGTGATTGTCGGTGATGAAATCATTGTTGATGACATTTTATTTTGAAAACACTAGTGTTTATAAATATATTTCAATTGAAACCGCTTGCGGTTTAATTTTTAACTTAAATCCGCTACGAATTCCACATACCATATTGTGAATCGCTCAGTTGTATCCTTGTCGGTGATTGTTGATATTATATTGTTGACCCCAGATGAACTCATTGATGAAATAATAAATTGAGTTGGTGATACTAAATACCCTTGACGGTTGCAGTGATACTTAATATGTTATTTAGTGCAGCCCACGCAAATGATCCGTATTGAATCGTGTATACTACGTTGTTGGTTTTCGTATGAGGAAGTTTTGTTTTTTCAATGATTTCTATCATCCTCGTTGCATCATTTTTGATTGCTTGGATGTCGTTTTTCATCTCATCGATGGATTTTTTAATATCATTGAGTTTTATGTCAATTCTATCCAGCGTGGTTGCAAAAAAATATCAATGATATTTTTACGAAATGATGTAGTTGCTAGTTCCAGCATAGAAGTTTTTATCTCTGTGAGCTTCGGTGTGGTCACTAGTAGATTACCAAAGAATTCTAACACAGGTTTATGAATATTGTCCACGATGGATATTTGTAAATCAGTAACATTATTAAATGTAATTATATGAGTGATGTATTCATCATGTAGTTTTTTAGATTTTAACATTTTGTAAATCAGTGAACGTTTTTATTTGATAGCGTATTGTTTTTTAATTCATCTATGTCTGCTATCGATGAGATAGCTCTATTGATCATTCTTTTTACTTGCCCGATGGTAACTCCTTCTTCGGAACGACATGATACTGATCTTCCCCAAATATCTGCCATGTTATACTACATATCTCTCTTTTAAAAGTTATTCATCGTGTACTCGTGGAAGACTTTATGAGGTAATTGCGATGGCGTTGAGATAGCTGTCAACGCGTTAAGAATTTCTCGTCCACATATCGGAGGATCGGTTAATGTCTGTGTGGGTAGCGTTGAATACCATGTTGGTGTATTTGTTTGAGTTGTAAACAACTTAGACACATATTTGACAAATTTCCTTGGCGGAGGCAACCCATACGAGTCAAAATAAATAATTGATCGGGGATGTATCGCGTAACCCACCCAATGAGTTCCAGGTCCAGTTTTATCATCAAGATTATTTATACCAGTTTCTGGGATATGTGGTTGTGATGGTAATTGATCTTTCTTGAATACACCTCTGAAATGTTGTATGGGGAATTACTTTACTGCGTCGGTGAGGTCAAAATTAGACATTGTAACAACAGGTTCAGTTGGATAACTTTTAGTTATCCAAGTAACATTCTTGCCAGTGAGAACGGACCTATGAAACCGTCCTGTTGAGTTCCCAATCCGCTCCCATAGTGTTTTGTGTACCGACTTCCCGGCAGCCTGATTCATTTTCCCTTTTTTTATACCCTTTTCCAAAAATTCTACCTATAAGATTGCTACCAACAGCACTATCAGCGCCTAGTCCAAGTGCTTTAGGAGCAGGAATAGCTAGTGGAGCCAGTGCAGCAAGAGGAAATATTCCACCGGATTTAATCATATCGTTGACCGCGGCTTGTGAAAAAGTCAACCTAACTCCTGTACCAGCTTTTAAGGCTTTATTGAAATGATTAAGTTGAGTTTTCGTCAACGGTAATTGATTTGATCCACCTGTCATTTGTTCTTTTTTTAAAGTTATCGCTGTGCCACACGTAGTATAATTTTTCGATTGTAGTTTTTCTACATGACCAGGCGTCAGGGTGACATTAACATTATTGTACGACATTTTATTTAGATAGTGATCATCTAATTGTCCCATTGAAACTCTTTGAGTTTTACAATTATATATTTTCTATTGGTGCGTCAATGACTCGCTTTTTTGCACCACCATCTTCGAGCATCATAGATTTATCACTGAGAAGAACAGCAACTGCTCTAAGTACTCCAAGAGCATCACCTATACCAGCCTGAAATTTTACATCAACAGTCGAATGTTTAGATAGATCAAGATGTTGCAACCAAAAGTAATAAATCGGATACAATTCTTTAAAATCCCATTGTGATATTTGTAGTCCAGTATCAATGTTTGATCACGACCCATATAAGACCACAACCGATGATACACTCTACCTATTTGATAGCTACCGTAATCGAGAATAAGTTGTTCTGCTGATTCTTGCTGATTACTTATTCTCAATGATACCTCACTGACATTACATTGATCAAATATCATATGACTACGCAATTGTAAACTATCATTTGCAACAGCCGCTATTTTTTGTACCCGCGATATATTTTGCAACGCAAAAAAGATATGTCTTGGCTTGGAAACATTTTTCGTTAGCGCAACCTGACAAGTAAAGCAGCAACAACATTACTAGTTATGGTAGCTGTTGTAATATCAGACCAGGACAATAATGATTTTCCTCCATGATCCATAAAAGATAGCAACCGCGTCTCAACAGTCGACCGTGGAGTCATAATTGGCATACATAAAGCTAATTTTGGCAATTCCACTTCACCATCAGTAACAGGAGCAGCACCACGCCAAGAGCATAATTATCAGTAGATCTTCGCGTGAGCACTACAGTATGAATAGCATCAAAGATAACGTTTCTGATATCTCTACAAAATCCAAATATATGCGACAACTGAATCGCACATGAAAATCTACCAAGATTATCTATCATCTCTTTTCGCGCTGCAAATATTGGATTGTGAGTATCATGTTTACTAATAATCATATCCTCAACATCAACGTCAGTGGCTCCAGCATGATTTTGTGATCGTCTTACAACAAATTCAATATTATTAGCGTTATTGGTAGTATCCTTCGAAAACAGCATTGAATGACCGGCAGATTTAATTAAATCGTCAGAGTATCTAGCTAAACCTGTTATTGTGGTTGCAACATCAACATCGTTATCGATGGATTCGATTCTAGTAGAATTGATTATATACTGAGCGCTACTAAATAACGGCATTATGCCATTGTTGACAAACCCAATCGGAATATTTTCGAGGTGATCAGAGGCAACAAATGGAGTATGATCATTGTTTACTAGTCTACCCTCTACCTCGATGTATTTAGATGTGTCATCAAATCTAAGTTCAATTCGTGACCTTGTATTTGAGGTTTGAGCATTATACGAAAAATATTGATAATCGCGTATAGAATCATTTTTTCGTACAGGAGCATCTACATCAAAAGCGTCATCTATCTCATCTTTAAACATTTTATTATATAATTGTTGATCTAAATTATAATCATTTTAGACCGGAACCAGCAATTAATCTCAATCTTTGTTATACTATTTCGTTGATTGCCCTACCTACCTTAGGTGGCATTTGATTCTTATATTGTAATTTTACTGGGTTTTTCCTCTCGCCAACGACACAAGTTTTGCTTTTGCGGAATCAAACGCGTCAATAGCAAGATTACTAGCCCTGCTACCAGCTTCTGTACCAATCTTATCACCGAGAACACCAATAGCTTTTGACACTATTTTCTTCCCGATCGGTTAAAGCTTTGGAGCAACTCGAGTAAACAATCCAGTGACAACATCACCTAATCTATACCGTATGTCACCTAGCAGCAGAGGGGGTGAACAGACCCACATTTTAGGCGTAAACGAGGCTTCCTTCTCGTTAATATTTACTAGAAACATCAAACTATACTATCGCACATATGGATTGCGACAACTAGCACGAACATATACATGTATTTAATCAAGTTGCTAGCTTTTATTGAGATTCACGCAATCCCTTGAAATACTATTGTGATTTGAAGTAACTATGTAAACATGACAATGTATTTAATTGTACTACAATTGCAACACACACATGTGTCTCGACCCTGTATAACCGTACGATTCACCAACAGTTGAATCGCCGCCCAGTTTCTCCGAAGACCTAGGGTTGACACAATACTTTTATCGGTCACTTGCCCTTCACGGATCCACCACAGTTATACGTACAGACAGCATACAACATCTACTAGAACCAACGGTTCCAAATACTTAAGATGACACCCCGGATGTTTACACTTCTAGACAGCTCCGACACTCGGACTTCAAGATTTCCGGATATTTACACGTCCAGACAGATGTAGACGAACAGACAATCCGACAAACAGACAGTCAGATACTTCAATTCGATCGCACAATTAAACGGCACAATCAATCACATTCAGCTATAATTCAGAGATAAACCGCAACAAATCAGCTTCGATATCAAAGACGCTATCACAGATGTTCTCAGATTTGTTATCAGGCGACGTTATCAGAGATGTTATCAGCCGACGTTATCAGCTACAATAAAGAAACCACACTAATAGTAGTTGTTTCAAAAACAATCTAAAACTTAGATTACGCTATTGCATTTAAAGTCTAATAGTGACTAGTAATTCCAAATATTCCACGCTTAAATCTGAATTGTAATAAAGGCATCATTACAGGAAATGATAAACGGAATAAAATTCACAATAAAACGAAATATAAATTTAACACTCACCGCTTTGGCTGGAGAAAGAAAGACGAGCTATCTATCCTGTGATAAGATACTTTTGGTCCCGTAATTATTATCAGAAATATTCTGCCTTATATATCTTCAAATAGGTGAGCAGAATTCACGGCAAAATTACCGTGCACCCCGTGAATATAATGTTCCTGTCTTCATGTAATTCGAAGTCAGGCACAAGCAAATCGTTACACGCCGCTTACCTTGGAGAAAACCACTTATTCACCCCAGGTAACGCATGTACGACGAAGCTAAAAAAATGGTGAGATTTGTTTGTAATTTAAGAAAAAAATAAATTCAATTTTCGCCTAATTCTGTGACATATATATATATATATATATATATATATATATATATATATATATATATATATATATATATGTGTGTGTGTGTGTGTGTGTGTGTGTGTGTGTGTCTGTGTGTGTGTGTGTGTGTGTGTGTGTGTGTGTGTGTGTGTGTGTGTGTATGTGATCCTTACATATATATGTCAATAATCTGTCACAATTTCTTTTATGGATCATATATCTACTTTTATCAATATTCAGTCATGACTTATAGCAATTATGATCTATACCAGAGGTCTCAAACTCGCGGCCCGCGGGCCATTTGAGGCCCGCGAGACGATATTTTGCGGCCCGCTACCTGACAGCAAAGTTTAGTGTTAATGCGGCCCGCGCGTTTTCCCCATTCTCATATCTATAATGTGACGCTCCGCAACGGTTTCAGTCGAATCTCACTGACTAGTCTAATTCTGATTTTTATTATGTTTGTATAGGTTTGAACACTGATTATAATGGTAAAAACCGTTTTAAAATCGGACTAAAAGCTTTTATTTTATAGCACTTTATGAGACAAACATGGCCAGAGTACGGTTGTGAGAAATCACGCTTCTAATATTGTATATACATATATCATAAGTTAAAAAAGTCAGTTAGTGGGTAATGCACAACCATAATTGTGTAAATCGTAGCAATCTGACACAGTGTCAAAGAATCCCTATTAAAATTGCTGCTAGTGTGTACGAGTGACGAGTGAGGGAAATTCCGAGCCTGTCAGCTTCGTCACTTTGAAAATAGGGTTAGTCTAAAAGGCCTTTTCTACGATAAAAAAATAAAAATAAAAATTCATTCTCCCTACAATAGCATCTTCCTTCGCATCAGTACTTCATAAATCTTGACTGCTCCTGCCTTCTGTTTGAACACGTTTTAGTTTTAACATCGCTAGTGGGTATCGCCATATTTTTATTTTTAATACTAGCTTTTCCGTCTTTGTTTACCAGAAGCTCATTATTTTCATAGCATTTATTAGCTGAATATTTTTACTTTGGATCACCGGGAATGTTATTTTCTTACTAAGGATATAATGCCGTTAACAATGATACGCAATGTGACGGCCGGGTCTACATGTGTAGTTTAGGGGTGACGCGATGCTCAGTATTCGAGTTTTAATGTCATGTTCGCCTAATTTTTAGAACAAACTAGCATAAGTATGTGCAGTGATTTGTTATTGTTTTAGCCAAAATTAATGTAGATTTATTTACTGTAACTAAAACTGTAGAAAAATGTTTGTTGATTCAATATGAGCCAAAAGGTCATTGTTACCAACCCTATTTTTTCAACGCTAGCGCAAAACTAGCTTTGGTGACATACGACTGAAACCATCGTGGAGGGTCACATATTAAATTATTATTTTAAATTATCGAGCAATATATAATTCATACGTCAGAATTTACGTCATAATTCGTGAATTCACTCTCTGACTACTGCAGCCTCATGTATTATGTTGGTTTCTAAATCTCCCTAAGAGCAAAGTCTCGTGATACGTGAATCGGGAGTGTTACCAAGTGGAGGGAAAATATATTTTATCACACAGTGCAAATACGTTTTTTGTCACCCGACCCCAGTCACGTATTTCTCAAAACCTGCTGTGAAGAGAAAGGTTGGCGATGAGCACAGACAATTTCAGGAGAAGTGGGAGACGGACTACTGTTTTGCTGAGCACAGGGGCATTCCGACGTGCCTTATATGCACCGAGAAAATTGCGGTGCACAAGAAGTACAACATCAGTCGTCATTATTTAACCAGACATGCTGAGGAGTATGCAAAATACCAGGGAGATGAGAGCGAGGTCCGGGTCGCTAAACTTAGAACATGTCTACTGAGGCAGCAAGATTTTTTCAAAAAAGCAAACAATGAAAGTGATGCAGCAGTTGAAGCTAGTTACGTGGTGAGTGAGATGATTGCTAAGGCATGAAAGTCATTAAAAGAAGGCGAGTTCATCAAAAATTGCATGTTACAAGCTGCAAGTATAGTCTGTCCGGAAAAGAAAGGTCGGTTTGGCAACATCAGCCTTTCAGCCAACACAGTAGCAGAGCGCATTTCTGAGCTGTCAGGTAACATTTATGATCAACTCTGTGAGAAAGGTAAACATTTCCATGCATACTCAGTCACTCTTGATGAGAGCACAGACGTTACTGACACTGCACAGCTCGCAATATATGTCCGTGGTGTTGATAATTTTGAAGTGATGGAGGAGTTGCTCAAAGTGATTCCAATGCATGGCCAGACCACTGCTCAGGAGATATTCCGCCAGCTGTGTGATGTCATTGTGAATGCCGGTTTACCGTGGAAACATTTTGCAGGAATAACAACCGACGGAGCGCCATCAATGACAGGGAAAATAAATGGACTCGTGGCACATGCTCAAAGAAAACTGGAAGAGGAGGGTGTGGAAGAGGCCGTTGCTCTACACTGCATTATCCATCAGCAGGCCCTTTGCAGCAAATGCCTGAAGTTGGACAATGTGATGTCTGACGTTGTGAAATGCATCAACCATATCAGATCCAGGGACTTGAAGCACCGGCAATTTCACGCCTTTTAAGAGGAAATAGAGTCAGCATATGAGGATGTTATCTACTTCACTGAGGAACGTTGGCTTAGTAGGGGAAACATCTTGAAAAGATTGTTTGAGTTGAAAGCAGAAATCAAAGCCTTCTTGGAGAAGAATGGAGTGGTTGTTCCTGTACTAAGTGATCCCAAATGGCTCATGGACCTGGCTTTTCTTGTTGACACAGGAGCTGAATGTACTCAACAAGAAGTTACAAGGCCAGGGGCAGCTTGTCAGTGTTGCCTTAGACAATGTCAGGGCATTCTGCACAAAACTTGTGTTTTGGAAAGCAAACCTCTACCATTTCCCAACATGAAAAGTACTCATGGACTCGGGCATACCATTCAGTAGTAAGTATATTGATGCCATTGCAAAGCTACAGGAAGAATTTTATCACAGGTTTGCGGACTTCAAAACACACAGAGCCACTTTTCAAATTTTTGCTGACCCTTTCTCCTTCAATGTGGAAGATTCCCCCCCCCCCCTGCGCTTCAAATGGAGCTGATTGATCTTCAGTGCAATTCTGAACTCAAGGCTAAGTTCAAGGAGGTGAATGGAAAAACAGACGATCTTGGACAATTTATAAGAAAATTGCCCTCTATCTTTCCCCGAGATTTCCAGGTTGTTCAAGCGGATCATGTGCCTTTTGGGGAGTACCTATCTGTGTGAAAAGCTCGTTTCCACTATGAACTTTAACAACTCAAAGTTCAGGGCTGAGGGTCTCAGCTGCTTCCTCACTGAAACCAAATGTTGCTCAGCTTTGTAAGAAGAAGCGCTGCCAGGTCTCTGGCAACAAGGAGTAGGAGGAAGTAAGTGAAGCCTATGTTCTTGAGAACCCTTAATGTTTGTATTTGTTATTAATAAATGTTGAGCAGATTGTAACAGTTGTACTTTATTGAATTTGTAATCGCTTTTTTGTGGAATACTTGATGCGGCCCAGTCTCACCCTGACTCTACTTCCTGCGGCCCTCGGATAATTTGAGTTTGAGACCCCTGATCTATACAATTTTGACAATACACAAATGTACTAAAAGATGTCAGAGGCTAAACTTAGTTTGCTGGGAAATAAGTGAATCTTTAATTTGGATTAGGAATATAATACCTTTAGCTTTTTGGTTTTTTTTTTTACTTTTTGGAGTTTTGTTGTTGTTTTCTCGCCCGTGTGTCTTATAACTTAAAAGAACACACCAATGAAAAGGACCAGCAAAATTTATGTAAAACATTGCTGACCGAGTGAGTAAGCAAATAGATCCAATAGTATATAACAAAAAAAATGACTTAATGAAGAATGAATAAATAAAGAATCAATAAATATCAAGTGAATATATTAAGAATGGGAAATAACTATATGTTATCAAAGTGAGACAAACTAGGAGAATATCAAACTATCTGAATCTACATATAAATGTCGATGAACAACAGACTTCTGAACATAGCGTTTTTTGTTAAAAGATATCCTAATTCAATTTTACTGAAACCAGGACAGGAAATATAAGGTGCTTATTACAACAATGAATATTTATTTCAATCAATGTTCCTTTTCTTTCGATTTATATACACAACTTAGTGCAAGAGTCCCATTGTATGTCGAAGTAGTATGGCAGTGCATGCAATGTATTGTGATTCAATGTTCAAGTATATTATGTTATAGCCATGAGAGCTTTTGTAACTTGCCATATTGAATGTAATGCTCGTGTCAACTTGTCAAGGACACAGATTAATCATTAAACCCGCACTTCCTTAATGTTTCTAAAAAGTGGAGGCCAAAGTGATTTTAATATAGCGTTGGTTATAGAGTTATGAAACTATTGATCGACAGGTATATTCTAGTTATAGGCTTCTTTCACTACGACATTGTGGATTATGTTCACTTAATATACATAGGACCATGTACCTTAGTTTAGGAAGGTTTCAACATTAGATGATTTATATAAGGCTTATTGATACCGTGCAACATAGAACACTATTTTCTCAGTAACAGAGTTCACTAAACAGACAGAAGTTATTTTCTAGCTTTTCATATTTTAACATCAGACCTAAACCTAACATTCATGATGGAAATACGTGCAATGTTGATTGCATATTGAATTGCAACTCGGAAAAGTAGTCCTGACACGAGATCCTCCAACAAGCAAATACAAACGTCATGAACGGCGCATAGTTATGTAGAATGATACTAAAGATTCACAAGCTAATATTCGAAGATGAAACCGTTGAGTTGAATAAATTATAATGAAATGCCTAGTGCTTGCTTCAAGGAGTTTTTCACACAGCAAAACTTACAACACCTGAAAAGGTTCGGTTTGGATAGCGGCACATGGCGCAATCGCATCTGTGTCTTCCTTGTACTCGTGATGCATAAATGATGTGGAGATCACAAATCTGTCAGGACTTAGATACTTTTTAGAACGGGGGGGGGGGGGGGGCAAATTATGTCAGATAAAGGTTTTGTTTTACACAAAGTTTTCGAAGGTACTGGTGTTTCCATTGCAACATCACACTTTCTTTGTAGTGATGGGCGGTTCACAACTTCCCAGGTGGAGGACAATAAAAACATTGCAAGCTTGAGGATACATGTGGAAAGACTCATTAAGAGAGTGAAATAATACAGGTTATTATACTATGTGCTGCCTTTGACAATGTATGGGTCAAAACATCATTTGTGGACGGTAGCAGATCTACTGACTCAGTTCAAACGACCACTAATTAAACAAAATAAATGACATTTTGTGACATGGAAGTATCATGTAGAACTTGTAAATGAAAATAATGATACTGAGATATTATGAATGTACCACTTATTGTTTATTTATTTTATTGACATTTCAAAAGTTTATTTTTAGACCTTAAAATCATGCCACATTTCATTGCCATCTTATCATGCCAACACCTTTTAGGTGTGTGAATCTAGTTTATTTTACTAACATTTCAGTAATGTACAAACGTTTTTAAGCACCTTTAGTAGAATCGGGACACATTTTATCGATATCTTGATTTTCATACAAATATATATATATATATATTCAAAGATTTCTTGTAAAAATATTTGTTTCTCAGTTTGCCTATCTTACCTTCGTTTTTACGATACATTAATATTCATTTGGATCTGATTAAGAATGGTCTATAGAGATTCTAATTAAAACTGAAGGTATGGACACTTAAGAATATAATTTACTTGATGTTTGGGAGTCTTTTCTTGTGGACATTTATTATAATATTTCAGTATCTACTTGGATAATTTGACTGTTAAATGCTTAATTACCTTTGCAGTTATTTTTAAAGCGAGAGTTACAAATATTTTATACTAACATTTAGCATATTAACTTTACTCGTTGCAGTTTTTCTAAGTTCCTTGAATTCCTATACATCTGATAATGCTTTATGGCATTCTTAAACTCAAGGCACACGATTAGCGCAAATAGTTAAGAATTCAGCGTGAGAAAAGGAACACTATTGATAGTCTTTGATTAATATAGCCATATCTGAAATTTTCTTGTCTAACACTTTGTCAAACAGTGTAGGAAAGTCCATCATTTTGTCATTGCTTTAGATTTTGTGCAATGTGTGTGCGTGTTCGTGTGCGATGTTCATTTTAACGTAAAACAATACACTTTTATGTTCTGGTTAGGCCTATCATTTTTAGTTGGAAAATTAATAAAGTGGGGATAAATTAATTCCTAACTCTTGTCTGGGTATATTATCGTGCCCACGTCAATGTGTGGATTACGCTTCAGAATAAAGCGATGTTTCTTCTTTGGCTGAAGCTCTGTTTTTTCAGCACACCAGTGTGTGGTCAGAGTCGCAGTTAGCGCTGTCAAAGGTACGGTAAGATGCACAACCTTAATGGGAGACCGTCTAGCCGTGGCCGAATCCAGTTAGTGTCAATGTTTGGACCGGATGATTCCACGACACAATTTTTATGGATTTATATTAAAAATGAATTTTTGGTGCTGAGGTCGCTGCCTTTCCTCATTCATCTTCACAATGCCAAACTTGCCAAGTCGGGAAGGCCAACAGTCCCTGCCAGACGAATGTTTATTTCTCTTATCTGCGGTACCCATCATCTGGTATCCATTTCGATCTGGAGCCTTGCAAGTTCGTCATTGATGATTGAGGTCTTTCGAAACTCGCTGATTGCCTGGAGATCATGTGAGAGTCCAGTCAGCCAGGTCAGGGTATTCCTGGTATTTAGCTTAATAATTCGAGGTTTCCTTGTTGGCTTTCGTTTGTTGGTTCTTGGTGCAATATTTGCAGATCGATTTTTCAGGGACAAGCTTGTCTTAAGCCCTAAAAAACCAGCAAGGCCGAGAAAATTGGCGTGATGACACCTTATTGTCTGCTGGGCTGCCAAGATTGAGGTAGGCGGAAACTATCCAATGAGACATGTTGTTCTATCCCAACGTCATAAGCAACCCCTGGAGTCTGACTATACATCCATTATGCTATGCGAGACCACCCAAGGTTTGGTTGTCATCCATTCTCCAGTTAATTTTAACAGGTTCCGTCGGGCTTGGTTAAGCCACTCGTAAAGCCATTAAAATCGATTCGGTTGTCGATGGCTATATCTGATACAAGTCATTGGGAATTTTCCAAGTGGTGCATATCTACGACATTCACTCCGGCGATAATATTCCTTGGAACCCGAATATATGTTGTACATTCTCTGGGGTCTTTAAAAATTGTAAGAACATTAGATTGTTCAGATCTTTCTTCAAGATGCAAGATGCTCGATTTATTTACTATTTTCTCAACCTTGGTTTGGCAGGTTATATATATATATATATATATATATATATATATATATATATATATATATATATATATATATATATATATATATATATACATATATATCTGGGGGGGGTGAAATATATACTTTGAAAGAAGTTCAAATATCTAAAGCAAATTCGAAATGGAACCGTTCGTCTGCTCATGTAATAAGAACATATATTACAAATAGTTTTAGTGCCAAACTCTTCATTTTCAAATGCCTTTTATATTATCCCTCATTATCCATCTCAATCTGTTTTCAGTCCGCTCCGGTGACGAACTGGTAAGACGATCCTCGGAGTTGTTCCCATTTCAAACCTGGATTGTGTAATACCACACTCAGCATTAAGAGGTTAGTTTTAGGACAAGTGTGTCTCATACCAGGATAATGTATTGTAGTTGAACCTGATGATATTTATATGTGGTATAATTATCTAACGCTTGACATAACTATAAACTGACAAACTGCTGACATGATTGGGATCTAACCATTATTTTTACTTTAACGCGTGCTAATGTTGGCTTGTGATAGGCCTATACGAATCCCTCTCTTAATCCCTTCACTGTTCTTCCCTCGATTCGGTTTGCATACAAACTTGGCTCGTGTACATATTCTGGTAATCAAAGCTTGGATTTGGTGGGCATTACGTTCCATTGGTCAATCCAAAACGACCGTGATGCTAGAACATGTATACACAATTTCGTGTTTCGCTTCTTTACAGTCATAGTAATATAATATGTGACCAGTAAAGACGATTTGGCCAAATGTATGAATCCAGTTTTAGAGTGCTTGTGTCGTACACTTATTTCACAATCTTGTTTTGTTGTACAAAGTACGCAAACATCTAACAATCATTTCGAGTCTTGCACGAGATATGTGCAGCTCATCGGATTATATTACAATTAACGACATAACACTGTGTGTGTGTGTGTGTGTGAGTGAGAGAGAGAGTTTATTCAGCCGAGTTTCCGTTCATTTTATGTAATAAATATAGTATTATTATTGACAAGAGATAGCAGGATTGTAATTATTTTATTAAGAAAAGCTGAACGTCGACTGAAAATATAATCATTTTAGCGTATTGAGTTTCATTTTGAGAATATAATAATTTCATCTTTTATTTAATTTTTTCATTAGGTTGATATTCCAGATCTGTTAGCACTTGATGTATGTGGAAGGATTTAGAAGTGTTGACAAACGTAGTTTTCAGAGGCACCACACTGCTTGTCAGATAGGTTTGCTCCGTTGGCGACGACTACAAAGATAATACAATCATTCGCATTATTTGATTCCCCTACTACCCAAAGCGTGCTGCTTGATGGAATAGTCGAACCGCTTACCAGGCAGAACCCAGACCTTCAAATTAAAATATATTATCTAATCAAAAACAAACTAGACTAGCTAATCAATACGTTATACGTGCCACCAATTGGACATTAAATTGTTATATTAATCCCTCAATTGAAATAATGAAGACAGAAAAAATCTCATATAAACCATAAAACAATATTTTACATAATCAAGAATGACAGATAATTATAATTGTTCTTATTGGAATATTACGTCACGATCGTTGTATTATTATTTGTACACTTTACAAAGTATAAAATTAAATTGAAATCTCAGCAAATGAAGAAACGGGAACACTATTAGTGATATTATCAACGAAATATTTTAAGTTTAAAATATATTTTTCCTTTGATACCGTTTCGTCCACGGTAATTTCACGATCATTGGTTCTGTTATATATTTAACAATTTCGGAGAGACAATAGGAAAATTAGTTTTCGTATAAGTTTCTGATCTGTTATTGTTGTTTGCTTACGACGTATCGTTGTAAATTCAAAAAACTAACTTCAAAATTTAAGGAAAAAAAAATGTACATGTTTATTCAAATATTTAACACAAAGAGTTTGTATAATAAAGGTGGGGTTCGTCTGATGGTTGAGGTTGTGGGGAACACCACGAAGCAGCTTTCTACATCGTCTCTGAACTAAACACCAAATTTAACATAAAACATAGAAACTGACTATGAATTAGAAATACATATACATTTGACTCCCCCTAAACCGTCTGCTGATGTAACAACATTTACACCTAAAGTTTCTTTTAGATCTTCATTTCATGCAATATAAATTAAACACAACAATATCAACACCTTTAGGAATATTTCAGATTCGTATATCGAGCAAGGGATTTTCAGTTTTCGTTGATCTTAATAGACAGTTTTCAAAAGAAGATAACCATACATGTACTTTTCAATGGACGATTCCGTCTTGACTTGCACCCTTTTTGATACAACGCTATATGTAAATAATAAGTCATGACATGCAGCCTGTGTAATGCATACATATTCGTCAATATTCAGTCATGGCATGCAGCCTGTGTGATGCATACATATTTGTCAATATTCAGGCATCACATGCATTCGGTGTGATGCATATTTATGTCAATATTCCGCAATGAACTGTAGTAACTGTGCTCCATAGGTCTTTGTCAACATACAATCAGACGTCAAGCTATCCAATGAAACTGATATAGAGCTATGTTGATAAACGTCTGACATTACTGCACATCACTGATATGTCGATAAAAATGCACCAGGACGAAATTTGAAATGTATGGGACTACTTTGTACCTGATGGTGTAACGCACTTCTTCATTTTGAGGTGGTTCATGTAAGAGATGACAAGGAGGATTATGTAGCAAATAATGCCAAGTACTTGGATTATGCAACAATTAAGGTCACTAAGGAGATGGTAAATGAATAATCTTAGTGATTGAGATACCAAGGTGTTAAATATGCCTAACAGACATTGCAGAACTGAGGATGATAAAATATAAATAACATTGTATTGTACATGTATCTTCTAATATACAACACAAAGAGGTTTGATCAAATGTTGGTTGCTGGGGTTGAAAATGCGAATGGCAATGAGGCCTGTTCTTACATAGTCGTGGAACTATAAGTAAAATTCAACATCAATTAAAATATTTATTATGGAATAAAAATACACATTCATTAAACTCTGCCCAAACCTTATTAATTGCTTATTTAACGACATTTTTACCTAAGGTTATTTTCAGATCTAGCATATCTACATTTCATGTATTGTAATACAACTTAAGAACAATAACACAACAACAACAAAACGTTTTAGGAATATGCAAGATCGCACATTTCATTTTAGATTGGTATTGTTAAATGCTTCGTTTATCCCCTTTGTATAAATTCGATGGTTTCGATCCTTGATATAAGACTTTTTTTAAACTTGCCACTGTTGACTCAACACATCACTAAATGGTGATAGACATGCGTAATCAAGAACAATGACTTGGCACTTTCGTAAGTTACGATCTGGTAACCTCTTCACGCGTCATGTCGTAGTCTGAAGTTGGAAGCATATCAGAAACAAAAGCTTATCCTAGATCACGGAAAGTTGGCATATCAATCATTGCATCGTCGCTGTGGAATAAGGGTGGTGCTGGTTGTACTGTTTAGAAATAGAAGAACAACACATTTACACTATATTGATGATGTTATATAATTAAAACGTAGATAAAAAACAGCATTAACTTTGAATAATATTTCCTCAAAAACATATATCAGTAAGAAAATCGGCGACAACATTTTAAAATCGCGAACGAATAAAAGTCTATAGCTTGGTTTCCACCCTATCTTCTGCACGTAATCAGTAGAATATACAATAAGTTTAAAGGGCCATAATACACTCGGGCTATGATCATGCTCTCGTGATGGCTCAAATAAAATTTGACAGATCTAGAAAATTGAAGTCTAGGGATTATTTTTTCTCTACATGATATTTTAGGATCAAATGTTAAATTTTGCTTTAAAAATTACAGTTCTTTGGAGTTTAACTACGATATATCAAACAAAACGTTTTGTCGTCTATGAATGGGACTAGATTTGGAATGTTGTAACATACATCTTACGTCATTATGATTGGTTGATTCCAAGGACAAAATGGAGTAAAGTATAAACAATCTTTCTAATTTAGTTGGGTCATATGATGTTTGCGTGATTTCTTGAACGTGAGATTGTTCTGAGAGATTCTGGAAGTTCGTGATCCCTTTCTTGTTTACGTAAAAACAGGTATATATAAGTGATGCTTTGGAGCAAGATATTTAGTAGAAGTTGGGCTTGTATAATAAATATTAAGTTGTGTCTTCTTTTTGAGTTATTTTTAATTACAGTGTACTGAAAATTGTGTCAATTCGTTTGGAGCAAGAGGAATTATTTTGTTATTTATCTGGAAAAGAATATGTGCTCATAGATTTTCATTAACAAGAATTGACTAAATCAAGAGACATCGTCGTCCATATTGGATTAAATTGTAAAGATTCGGACCGGAAACTATTAGAACATTTTATTATCAGGAATCTTACAATTACACTAGTGGATTATATTGTGAATTCTATCTGGATTATTTTTTGGACTTGATTCTTTAAAACCATAAGTTTAAATATTTTCTTTTATGAAAATATTTGTACTCAATCAATTGTTTATTAAGTTTTTAGAAGCTTGTTGTTTTCCCTTCTTTCTATGCTGCTGCTTATTCGAGCCTAAGCACGTTACATCTTGAAATTGTTTTCTTTTGTATGTAACATTTTCCAAAAATAGTAGGGATATTCATATTGAAGACTTATTTATGTATCATTTGATAGATCTACTTATTATATGGAAAACCACTACTATCACTAATTTAGTATATGGCAATTGTATGCCATAATTTGTAGTAAAGGGCTCTTTTTACGCGATGCAGCACATCTTGTTTGTATTAATAGGTTTTGTTTACCAAAACTGTAATTACAGTAACCAGCTGGTTATGTAAGCTCAGTGGCCAAGATGGCTTGAAAATCTCCATTGCGCGGACATGATGGAAAACAACTAGTATCAGAAAGTTTTGTGAATATGAGATATGCATTTACTGCTGTCCTTTAGACCAACATTTGCAAGGTTATCCATTACATGTTTTCTTTAGGTGTAGGGTAAATTTAAAAGTCTATATGGGTTTTAATCCCATTTTATTTCTTGCTTCCAATATTACATTAATGTAGTTAATTATATCTAAGTTAATTTGCTTATCAGAGAGATTCCACTCCTGTGTAAAAAATTATTGCGATCAACTTTTCCATGTCTCCTAATTGTTTCGGTTTTTAGTAGTTCTCATTAATCAATAAAAGTGTTGCATTTTAAACTCATGTGGTTTGTACTATTTATATCTGGTGGACTACTTCAATTGTCAACCAGACATTATCTAGGTGTAAGTAATAATTATCCTGTTTTTGTTCATGTTGCATGTCTTCACAGTTTGTCCAGATGGTGTACCAGTCTAAAAATTTTATTTTAGTTTCAATACTATTTGGCATGAAAGCTTTGTCTGTTGATATTTAAGTTTCATTTGTGTTTGCCAATTGCATAATATATTTCTGTGTGTTTGAAATTTTCGGATAGTCTTTTAGATCTTGAAAGCGCATTTGTATGGGTTTCGTAACAGTTGACGTTCAGTGTTTCTATAAATATCCGATCTGTTTTGATAGTTTGCAAAACTAGTTCATACAGATTCCTTGCCAATACTCAATTTGTTTAGATGAGAGACTATTTACCCTATGTTAGCATTTTGTTTCTATGAGAAATCACGGAGTCATTCTCCGCCTTGATCGGCTTCTTGTTGTGCAGTGCATGTTTTGCTAACTTATAACGTTTTCCTAAAATAATTTCATTATATGTGAGTCTTGTTTTTCTAAGTATATTTTATCAAAATATATTATGTATATTAGGTCCAATTTATAAATTATAGAATTGTAGAAGTATATATTTGAGATTTGGATTATTTGTATGAGGTTTAAATTCCTGTCATTCCAAATTTATGTTGTTTCTAGTTATCTCTCTTGTTGTTAAACAAATTAGTATTTTGCTGTCCTTTCCCATCATACTGCCAAGAGATTTAACTCGATGTTTAATTTGGTCAAGTGGGAGACCTATTGGAATATCTTTCCAGTTATCAATTAAAATAATTTCCGTTTTGGCTTCATTTGTTAGAGCCCGATACGTTTCCAAAGAGATTGTATTGGTTGAGTAGGTGCAAGTATGTTGTTATGGTTGTCATTAGATTTGAGCAGTAATACGCGTGCTGAATCGTTTAACATTATGTTGACATGTTTGGAATTAGGATACCGTTTATATTTGAATCTTGTTCAATTACTTTGTGTAGGGCTTCGATGTCGAAAACATATAGTGACAATGATATAGGACATCCCTGTCTAACAAATTTTGATATTTTAATCGGCTTTGTATGTGCTTCATTTATTTGAACTTTAGAATATATGTCGAAGTATTATGTGTTTATCCATGGTGTAAATGTTTTTACTAAGCGTGATTTAAACATATTTATTATGTAGTTAATTGTCGAAGGCTTTTTCCAGAATAAATGAGATTAAAGCCCCCTACATATTGTTTGATTCCATAAAAAATTGAGATTAATTTTTTATCAACAGGGTGCTGAAATTATTCTATTTTTGCTGGTGATTTCGTCCATCGTTATTTTTACTCCATTGGCTAGTATTTTACATAATATATGATAGTCCAGGTTTAAAAAGGAGATTCGGGACAGTTCTTTAACTTTTCAGGAGGGATAATGTTTTTATATATCAGGGTTATAATGACTTCCATCATTGTTCCGGTCATTTCTTTGTTGTCATACGCAATGTTAAAAATGCTTTGAAGTATTGGTATCAAATACGGTTTTAAATATTTATACAATTCAACCTAAAATTAGGTTGGATCCGGGTGACATTTTAGGTGAAACCTGATCGATCTCGTCCGATCTTCCAGCATATTGTATTTCAACTTCCAGTTTATATTTTGAAGCGGATCAGATATTCGGTAACTTTATTTTATGTAATAATTTTGTATTGCTTCCTCGCTCTTATTTTGGGATAATATATAGTTCTGTATTATACGATCCGATGTATATTAAAATATTTATTTTTTCCTTCAGATATTTTTACGTTCTTTGTTAATTTAATAAGTTCCTTTCAGTACCTTTTATATTGATGTCATTGTTATATATATATATATATATATATATATATATATATATATATATATATATATATCCGTTTTCATTTGGCGAGTCGAATTTCTTATCATATTGCTGTGCAGTTGGTAGAGTTCGATTTTGTCTAGTACGTTTCTTTTCTGATGAAGTATTGCTATCGGAATATATATTTTTACATTCATTAAACAAGGTTGATACTTTGTGAAATTATTAGCTATATTTGCATATTTTTTTAAACTTTCATCCCAACAATAGTATTCGAAATTATTGGCAATGATTTGTAGGAGTTATATTATCTCAGATTGATAATTCACTTGTTCGCAAATTGAGCTATTTTTTTTCCAGGTTCCCTTTCACTATTTCCCTTGTTTATCATTCTCGAGTATAATTTATATTGGGTGATGATCTGATATTTTAAATGGTAACATTGCACTGGCAGATACGTTATTTTTTTTATTA
Organism: Unio delphinus; assembly: GCA_029339505.1. Classification (NCBI taxonomy): domain Eukaryota; kingdom Metazoa; phylum Mollusca; class Bivalvia; order Unionida; family Unionidae; genus Unio; species Unio delphinus. The sequence goes on from JAQISU010000065.1 coordinate 821,258, forward strand.
GTATTTATATAAACTTTATCGTAGAGTGTTCGTTTCCATCTGTGCAGGAATACTTTAGCTGTATTGGGTATTTCATTCTGTATGACTTTATGAGGTTAATTTTTTTAACGAAACAAATCACTATTTTTAGAAGCGTTTTGTTTAATCCAGTGATTCCTTTTGTTATATCAAACCACTCTGTTATGGTGTTGCAGTTCCCTATTATCAATATATTTTCCATTTTTGTACGGATGTGTATATCTTAAAAATTTGTGGAAATACTTTTTTTTTCAGGGACATCAATATTGATGATATTCAGGTTGTTAATAATCAAATATAGCAGTCTTCCTTTCAATTATGGTGGAGTGTCCAATTCGTTCCATTTAGTGTTACGTAGGTGGTTGTTAATGGTAATGCCTACTCCACAACATGTATCTAGGTAGTTTAAATCAGTTAGAAAGTACGGGTTTGAGTTATCTTCGGAGTATTTGATTAATTCCGGTTTAATATTTGCACGCATACGATATGACAGTTTGGAAACAGTTTTAGTATTCTATCGGCTTTATCTATGAATAGTATATTGATATTAATGGACCGATTGTTAATACGTTTTTGGACTCCATTTCTTGTATTATGTATGTAGCATGTTTGGATTAGGTAGAAGTATATAGAGATGTTTTGATGTTATTTTCTTAAATGAGGCTATTAAACAATTCCGCAAGTTATAGTTTTACATCAGTTTTGATTGGCAACTGTATGCTCATATAATAGCCATTGGCTTCTTTCACTCTGACAGTCTAGGTCATATTTACTTGATACCTGAAAACGATGTAACTTCGAGGAATTATCTGGTTTATGTATGATATTACTATCATGCAACATAGAAGCATTTTCCCCTGTAAACAGTTACCTAACAACTATATGTGATATTTATTCTCTCTCTCTCTCTCTCTCTCTCTCTCTCTCTCTCTCTCTCTCTCTCTCTCTCTCTCTCTCTCTCTCTCTCTCTCTCTTTATACTTAACCTCAGACCTAAACTTAAATATCATCAAGTAAGTACATTAAATGCTGATTGCTTATTTAAAACCCTTAAAGAAGCCAAACATAAACAGTACATTTTTTCACGGTTGTGATTCGCGTGTTATCGAAATCATAATATTCTGTATGATAAAGTTAATGGGATATTATGCATGTAGTTATGAGAACCTTTTGTTGGTAGCAGACGTATTTGTATCCATATAGCAAATCAACATGTGAACAAAACTACAGCAATACGCACTATTATATATACAAATATTGCAATCTAATAAGTAAATACTACTACTACTACTACTACTACCACTACTACTACTACTAATAATAATAATAATAATAAATATTATCTTCCTGGAAAAGTCCTGTCATCTTTATATGAAATAAATTTTATTTTATTAAATGCTTGAAAAACAATTGGTATGATTGTTACCAAAATATAACAATATTTATCCATTATAGTATTTATCCATTATAGTATTTGACCTAAACATAATTATCTTGAAAATACCCTACTTCTGCACATCGAAAAAATATCGCATCCTTCCAAATCTCACATAATACCTTAGAGTACATGAATTTACTATGTGATGTTAATCGTTATTTATGTTCTAGTCTTGAATGGCAAGAATACAAATGAAGATACAAATGAAGATAACGAAACTATTTTATATTACTTACTTGTTTTAATTTTTAAAAATGTCACGTAAATCAAACATTATCAAATAAAAGGAATCTTGTGTATGGCTAACTGTTCATGTAATTTTAGATATAGTTTAGCGTTTAAGAACAAGAAAACTTAAATAATAAAATTAAAGGCAACCTTTATCGTCCTAGCTTACATTAATTGTTTGGTACTTTTGTTTCTAGTTTTTGCAATATTTCTTTTTTGTGACTTTGCTCACTTTCGTAACTTTTCACAATATACTCAACTTTTAGTGTTTTATATATATATATATATATATATATATATATATATATATATATATATATATATATATTATTCGCTTTATTTCGAATTTAATTAAATATGATTAACTATATGAAACTTCACTTAGCTAGATGTTTAGAACAGATGCAATACTATTGTTTAGCTCGATATATTGGTGGACGGTGTCCCGAGTGGTCTAAAGAGCTCGCAATTAGAGATCACGGCCATCTCACCTCTGTCTGCGAGCGTTCGAGCCTTGGGCTCAGCTAATGTTCGTATGTGAGAAAGCATGCCGGTAGCTTCTCTTGGGTTTAATTGGTTCCTTCCGTTGATATTCTTGGTATTTTCTCTACCATTAATACTAGCCGCCACGTATAACCTATATTGTGCTAACAATGGCGTTAAACCCTATAAAAAACAACAAGATCAACAACTTATATTGGAATGCACTATGAGTGCTGACTGAGGTTTCAAAAGGATATATCCACGATACCTCGATCACATGTTAGTAAATCAAAAAAAATTATCAATGTTCTTTTTCGAATGTTTTATGAAGCATACCTTTCATACAAGATTTTAAAGTGCGGTTCATTTTCACGGAAATGTGTACTCCAGAAGATTACATTTCGACAGCAAATGGATAATGTGTCATGTGCTAAGGTTTGCAAAAGGAAGGACTCGAATCAGGATTTTTTTATATCTGGGTAGGAAATTTCCTATTAACCATTAGTAACATCAATCGAATGTAGCAGCAGAAGGGGTGAAGCCGACATCCTTTTGAGGTAAATATTTGCTAAACTAAAGCCTCCTACAAAACCGAAACTAAAATGACAAAATACAGCACCAAAGATTGTAACTAGCAGAAAGATTCTTCCAAAGAGTTTCTTTTGTGGTTAGTTAATTATGTTACTGGTTTGTTTGGGGTGTTTTTTTTGCAGTTTTATTATTCAAAAATTTAGGAAATGTTAGTTTGACAAATTGACTATTCTAATTGAGATCATACCCATTCTGCTGCTGTGTTTTTATCCAAATATTTTATCAAGACCGATTCGATATCTTGATCTAGGAGCATGTAAATTTATTGTTATTAAACACTATGGGGTTGACTGAGCGTGTGCAAAGAAATTTTTAAATTTAATGATATCCATGTCGCCGCTGCACCAAGTTTGATGAATATTTCTCAGCGAATGTCTATCAACTCCATTAAACACAGCAATTATATTACAAATGTCTTTAATTGATTTTGGAATTTGTGTATATCGCTGGGAGTATATAAATCAGATTAGTGTTTTTATGTCTTCCTTGGGAAAATATTCTTGCTGGATTTGTTTGTTTGTCCAGCATTACATCATCATAAACATGTACTACTCAATTATTAATACTTCCATCAATATCATCAACGGACGGTGCTTCATCAATATAACAGATTATAGTCGTAATCTCTGCTGCACAAGATCTGATGAATATTTCATCACGTGTGTGTTTCAACTCAGTTAAACACAGCAAGAATAGTACAGTTATCTCTGATCACTTTTGGATTGTGTGTTTATCGCTCGGTTACATAAATCACATTCGTATTTTGATGTCTACTTTGAGAAAATATTCTAGCTGGATTTGATTGTTTATTCAGCATTCATCAGGATATACTATTAAATTAATAATACTTCCATCAATATCATCAACACTAGGGGCATCATTGTCATCAGTGATAAATTCGATAACATCATCACTGCGCTCATCCAACAGTTTTGCATTTTCACTAAACTCTATTAACACATCGTAACACCGCTGCTCGTCTACAGATGCTGCGATCAAAAACAAATTGTTCCATTTGAGCCATCTCATTATCACATTAAGTAACGGATGCGTATTTCCACTTCCAAATGGACCAATGATACACGTACGAAAAGATTTTGGTAATTACGAATTATCAATTACGTCCATGATGTATAATAAATAGCATGGATCTATATTTTGTTAAATTCAAAGCGCTTACCCCGACACTAACAACCATTGCAAGGAAAAATAATTCATCAGCACTCACATATAAGAAGAAATAAGTTCAAATTTATCCCAGGTGACAAATGGATTTTTTTTAAAAAAACTAGGAGGTGATATTGCAGCGAAATTGACATTTCCAGGGACTCCATGGGCAAAATGCCCTGAAGATAACCATCTTTCAGGATATTATTAATGAAGCCCTGGAACCAGACTTGATATCAAACCTGGAAATCAGGATCAACCAAAATCTGGCTAGCATGCGATTAACGCTATTGATCGAGCATGTCACGCTCATGATGTGGCTTATAAAAGTAACACTCTGCACTATAGACATCTCACAGACATAAATTAATTCACGCGTTAAATTATATTACTGATAATTCTTTCAAGGAATCAAAACCTGGATGGTTAACAAAAACCGCGATGCAATGTAAACTTGTATTAAGGGCTGGTAATTGATATTATTGTGGAATCTATTTATTATTAACCAAAGAGGATACTGTAGAGGTAAATTAGCAATTAATAAATTCGCCGAAGCAAGTAAAGTCAAACGTGTTACGGCAGCAGATTGGTTATCAAAACAGGCAAAATGACAAATTTATCTTCAACCGCCTCAAAAAATCAAATGCGCGCATTTTGCTGTCAGCATTCCAAATGAAGTTCATCAGGCTGATATTATTCTTACCTCGTGATGCTATCAATACACGGGCATACACATACGCGTTAACCGTCAAAATTGTTGCAAGCAGATACAAAGTAACAGCCATTATCGACAAGGACGGCAAGAGTAGTAGCTTCTGTATTTGAACAAATTTCATATCGAGGTCTGCGATGGCCAAATATGTTACAGGCTGATCATCGCAAGGAATTTCAGGGCTGATTATCATCGCTGATGAAGCAACATAATGACACCATCAGACTAGGAGATGCTGCAATACACCGCGATCAGGCAATCGTTGAGCGATTAGTCGAACACTAGCTGAGCGGATTTTTGGATATCAATACGCGAAGACGTTTATTCAAGACAAGAGATCTCGTCAATAGGTTACAAGATTACCAAGTGTGATAAATGCATTAAATAATATAATTATTCGAACAAACAATCAATATGAAACTTATTAACACGATCACACAAAAAAATATACCCACACGAGATAATTTTTCAAAACAGCACATACTTAGTAATGTGACTGTAAGATACTTATATGAGCCGGGTGAACACAAAGGTGGTAAAACAAAAGAGCTACTGATCCTGTTTGGAGTGTTCCACACACAAAATATCTAATATAACAAGATCCACTGGTATACCTGAAATCTATAGATTATATTGAACTGCTCTTCAGCGTGGATTTACACGTGAACAGTCGCAAGTAATACCCAATACCCGAGGGTAAAAATTGCCACAGCGATCACTTAACTAGCACCTCTCTGTCTATTACAAGTCAGCATAGTGTTTTATCGTGTTTGACTAAGACTACTATCCTTCCTATATACGGAAAAGTGTCGTGGATTGTTATCCGAATACTGCCATAACATTATACAATTACAGCTCGTACAGAAAGTATTCTGCTGTTGTTTCAGCATCATTAAAAATTCAGCATCAATATCAAAGTCGCGATTTTTTGGATGTATAACCATCGAGTTGTTTTAAGACTATATCAATGCTAACAATTTCGTTGTTGGTGTCAGAAAAATTGAAATAACTCTCCGAAGTTAATTTTTTCTTCTAACTCGTAACTCTGCCAGATAGACTTAAACTGACCCTTCGATCAGATCATCATTGATCCAAATAACTGTATCAAAGATGGTTAACCCCAGAGATGAATGTATCGTCATTGCATGTCCTAGGATACAGGGAGATTTATCGGCTAACGCGTCCTCGACAGCACTGATATGAACTGTGTACACATCATTTAACACGAGATCCTGTTTGCTTGACTCTCCTGGAATTTCAACTTCTATATTTTGTCTTTTTGTATCAGCTGGTATATAATATAATGGAACGGGTGGCGCTGGAAACTCTCTGTATGCGCTTGAAATAAGAATCGTTGAAGTGTGTCTCTGGCTATTCTTCTACTTGCCACGATCAAATTGTGTGATTTCCATTTATCCCAAAATTCATTCAGGAAAGTTTCTGAAATTATTTCACGCGCTATTTCATACTGTATCAGACTGTAATCGGATTAATTTAATTTTGATAATTCTGAGGTTTGATTATTTTTGTAGGTAATTATCTGCAACAGTAGCATCTGCGGATTTAGATAAATCATATAAAAGTTCATTTTTTTTTCTCCATGATCACCATGGTGCATCAGAGTTTGTACAGCGAGACATTGCTTCTATATTCTTGCTATTGACCTCACATAAATCTGTTGCAACTCTGAGTGTGGCGTCTGAGAATATTTTTATCATCGATAACATGTTTATTGAAATATAAGCCAACATAGATGATCTTAGATGATTTTCCTAAGATGATTAGCCATCGATATAAACAACGATTGTACCAAATCGTGTTCCGTTAGACAAGTAAGCGTTTTCTCGACTGACAAATACATGTTTCACTTTGGCATCTGCAATTATAACATTGTTTTCAGTGTCATCTAGAATTAGTCGTGCATAATGCCGCTTGTGATCATATGCTCCGCCTTGAATAAATTTGCCGATTATCAACGTTTATATCATCGATTTCGCATCTACGCGTAATGATCTCCTTAGATTGTTTAACAATATAGTCTTCGGCGAGATCAGGTAAAGTTTTCTTGCAATCGTTAATATTTGTATCAAGACTAACATCATCAGGTTGTGGTAGCCAGACATCAGTCTGCGCCCAATATGATATAATTGCCTCACTGACAATCAGCGATATCAGTATTTTACAATCAATCACATATTGTAATAACACTATTGGTGTCAGTATTTTTTTTATAGAAATGTCTACCAAACTAAATATAACAAATCGCATGGAGTCCGTTAGCAAACTCGAATGATATTAAACGAGCGAATCCGGTTTGCTCACAATCTGGTAGTGGCCCATTAATGGCAATTCGAGTCATTTCGTGCGTGGGGTGTCCAAATAGTTTAATATATTCAGCATACTCTCCGTACCCGAGAAAACTTCCTGGATAACATGCAACCATATCCAGGGACATAACATCCCTATAATTATATTTAGTATTAAATAACACAGCAACTAGTTTGAACATCACCGAGAAATTCAAATCGTGATGGTTTCCACATGTGTCTCTGTCTGGCAGCGTGGGCTGCAACTGACGGAACTATAAACCAGTTTGTTAGTATTTGCGTAGTAGTGTCTGTTTAGACTTTCAGCGTGTGTTTACTCTTTTCTTCATGAAGAGATTCTGTGCGACATATTTCGCCATTAGGTCTTACAAATTGGTCAAATGTTTCATCATCGGAACTCTTAAATAACCGTACTGACTGACACTCGTGAATAAAATCAAAGATGTTTTCGCCTAGAGTTCTCTGCATACAATCTTACAGTTAGATCTCGTGGAAATATTGTTTTTAGTCCACGCTTGGGTATTATGATCAATAATATTTATTAGAACTCCCTTTGACTTATATTTCGATTCGTATTATACTTATGTTATTATTTGTACTTTTATTGGGAATCTTTATATTCTTTTCTAATCCTGGTACATTCCTTGATATGGCACCAGTATCCTAGATCCTTTCAGCCCATTCGCTTATCTTTCTACTTCTTAGATCTGTCAGAGCGTTTATATGCTCTGCTATTCTCTAAGCGACACAATTTAAAGATGAAAATTTCATCAGCACTAAATTATCAGTACTAGCTTTTTCATTTATCAGATACATTCCATAAATAACCGCGGTCGCAGGATTCGAACGGTCATAATACGGTTTGTCAAGACCGGTAAATATTCCTGGCTTTAACTTTTGCTCACAATGACGGCTTTACTTAGCAAGAACATGATCGGTATCACGAATAGTCCAATTTTCTGTTTCTGCTTTCACAACAAATTTACTCTGAAAACTAATTTAAATTATCGAGATACGCGATTATACTGTCCGTTCGCGTATCGCTCATCGTAGCATGAACACTATTATTGATTCAGAATGTTGACCATGTGTGAGATGCACCAACGCTTCTTGACATCATGCATTTTACCGATTACTCTTTTATTCCCCGCTATATTTTTTATTGGTAAGTCAAAAGAGATTATATGGAAATTAAATTTCTTTTCAGGAAACAAAGTTTTCCGGGGTTTAATTTTCGATGGTCTCTCAAACTCTTTCATGACATAACCAAGACAAGTATTTAAATTACAAATATTATATATACAATGCCCCAAGCAAAATATTTAATGTAGACAGTTGATGATAGGGTCGGTAATTTCTTGTAATAAATCGTGTGTAAAGTAATTCTGTGGATAACATTCACAAAGTGTTCGACGAGGAAGTTTAGGTCCGAAACCGTGTTTGAAAAGCGGTGTTGGTGGAAAAACCCATTTATGTATACAATGAAATTTTCTCGAAAGGTAGGTATTTCTAGATGAAAATTTCCATACTAGACTATAAAATGAGGTTAAAGATGTCTGATTTCAGTCGTGGCCTGGAGGGTTGTGTTGGGAGAATAACAGAGGTATCTAAAAACATTTATTTGGGGTGTCCACGTTATGACCTATAAGTGTTGTGTCTCAGTTAGGATGTTTAATAGCTGTACATGTCGTGTTTAGTTATCCTCTACAGAATTTATATTCTGTTATAATATATTTTTTTCTTCTGCTTTAAATGAGATTTCTATTATTTTCCTACTATATGCTCCATGAAAGTTATAAAATCTGACTGATTTATATCCTTTTCGCACTACATGCTCCACCAAATTAACAAAAAAAATAGTTTAAAAAAAATAATTGCTGTATTATATTTATTTGTGTCTTGACTTTGTCAAATATTATAATGTAATTTGTTAATTGATTTTATTTTTGGATAATCTGATTTCATTTGCGTAATATTCCTATCAATTTAATGAAAATGTTTGATAATCTGATTTAATTTGGGCAATATACCCATATATTTGATGAAATTGTTTGATAATCTGAAAAGGTATTCAGAACTATATAACAATTGTTTTTCTGACGGAAGTTAATGCTAGTAATTGCATAATTCAGAATCTGATCTCTATCAAACCTTATCATAATAATATGTTCTCGTCGAAGTCCATATAACTGTTCTTGTGTCAGTAAAAAAAATTTCGCTACCGAATTCATCATAATCTATATGAACATTAACTTGTTCGGTGCTGAATGGAGACTGTGTAAACATCGTTTAATTGCATTTTCAAATTCTTCTTTGTCGTATATGAAAACCGTAACGTGTTGGTACATTATATAATATTCCTCTGATTAATTAAGATTTCACGTTCAGTTAACTTATTCTGATAGGGTAATTGCTAATAAAAATCGTGCATACTGATTGATTAGATAATTCTGATAGGCATTTACTACTTAACATTGTGCACACCGACCGACTTATTAATCTTGATAGGGTTATGGAAAGTAAAAATAATGAAAATCGCACGATTTCACAATAATATACAATTATGCTACTGATGAGCAAAACTATTTTATTTATTTATATTTTGTACACACTGACAGATTTACTAATTCTGATAAGGTAATTGCTAGGCAACATCATGCACATCGATTGATTCACTAATTTTGATAACGTATTTACTATTAAACATCGCGCACACTAATTGATTTACTTATTTTGATAGGGTATTTACATCATAAAATCAACTGCGGCAACAGATTTACTAACTCTGAATAATTCCTAGTACAAAAAATGATTTTGTGAGGAAATATTTTTTAGTTATTCTTATTATTATTATTATTATTATTATTAATATTATAAAAATATACCCTTATAAAAATAATCCAGAATGCTATCCGTGGCTCACTTGTATTCTGTAACGACGACGTCAGTGTGTCTGTCCCCTTATTTACTATCGTAGAGAAAATATGAAAAGAAATGGGGCAGGAATACGAAATGAAATGGTCAGTTAATTCCAAAAATCAGAAATAAAAGATTGTTAATTTAATAAAATCCCCATTCGGACACCCGCGTTGAATAAGTTGTAAATTTTTGGTGAAATTCTTACTACAGATATGTACTCCATGGACGGTATTGCAATAATGGTATGTGCGCTCAACTAGAACACAATTTGTAAAGGTGGTTTTAGTCAACAACAGCGGTTGAAATCCTATACTGGCGTTTATCAATGAACTTGTTACTATAAGGAAATGGTAAAATTTTCATCGTAAATATTTTTTTTATTTGTTAATTACTGAAATATTTTAGTAAATATTTTTTGGTCAATTTTAGTCGGTTTTTTTTGGTGTTTTTTAGACTGATTTTAGTCGTTTTTTGACTGATTTAGGTTTTGCGTTTATATAAAATGAATCAGTGGCTACTATAACTGCGGTGTCAGGAAATCTATTTATCACTGAAAATAAATTATTAGAAGCATAAGCCAGCATGGACGCCCTCAAATGTTTTTGCATTTAGGATTTCACAAACAGACTAATTTGTAAAACCTCACCTTGTAAATAAATTAGATTATTGGACTGGTCAGTGAGTTTAAAATTAATTATCGTTAGTTAATTTTTATGACATCGCATATAGCCTGGATTAGTTGGATCCTCAATGATTAGAAACCCTGGAGGAGCTGCTGGTGCCAATGACTATAAAATATATCCTTGTTGGGCTTGATTTGATCGCTCGAGATTTATTTGATAGCTGCCTTCGATACCATCACATACTAAATTCAATGCTATTACTGAGGATATATTCACATTTTGAGAAGCGATATGTCTACCACCGACGTTTGGGTCATTATTATACTTGAGGATTGTTGCTTGTTGTTTCCATTTGTTGAGTATCATAGAAAAATTTTCTTGAATAAGATCGTTGACAGATTTTTTTAGCTCATTTGCGTTATATCCAGAAAACTTAAAATTTAGTAAATAGGCCTCTGTTATATTATATGCAGTTAGAGATATTCGTTTATCTTAGTTCTTGTCATCAATTATTAATTGAATTATTCGTTTGTTGATATATTCCATATCGGATACAAATTGATTTAATATCCTAACACATTTTATGATCTCATCACGTGGCCTTGTTATATCAGAGAGATGCTCTTGGAACCTCCGTCGTAGTTGTTCTAGTTGTGTTCTATGTAATTGATTAATCTCTTTCAAATAATCAATGATGTTAGTTAACGTAAATGTAATTACAATGGATGAATCAGGAGTTTTCTCAAAAACAAAATACCATTGTATGGTATTGCTATCAAGAAATGTAATTCTATAAGTGGTTAATGTTGCATTTTTTATATCACATAAATCATATCGATATGATGGGTTGATTTCATGATAAGATTTTTCGTCTGTGACATAATAAGATTTTTTTGGTTTGGGTATTTGATAAGATGCCCCAGATGGGATTTCAGGCCATCCTAGCACGGTTCTTATAGAACTCTGATAGATATCTACGACATAACTAAGTGAGTTTATCTCAATCGCGGAGGAATACGTCGGCTCATGAACTGCTATCTTCGATTCTGGTGTTCCAGTAATTGGTCTTATTCTACGTTCAAATTCGTTACTGATTTGTTCAATTTGGTATGACCCAGAAGTCTGGAGTTTCGTCTTCGCGATTCTTATTCGCAAACACCAAGGAATTATTCGGTTGTTGACCACCAAATGCTACCGACCTAATGTTAGGCCAACTGTGATACACTCGTAATTTTGCTAACGCTATCTCCTTAAAGGGAATCGGAGTAGGGAAATTCACATTGAATTCAGGATTCGTTGAGGTTATTGATATCATACTTGTTTTCACAGGGTTGGTATTTTTCGCTATTCGTTGAAGTAGTTCTTGCGGTGTTGTCATTGTTATTATACTCATGTTGTTTTTCTAATTTTTCCATCACGGAATCATAAACACGTACCATCTCTGAGAACTCATTATCTGATATTAATATATCATCGAGTGACGACGATATCATCGACGATAATTGTGAGTATGCAGTTGACACAACATGAAATTTAGTTATGTAATCCTGCAGTTTACGCTGGTTGCATGATGATATTTTTTTTTTGTTATTATTGAAATAATTCCCGCAATTGTTGTTGCCGCTGATATACAAATTGGAACAGCTATCAGAGAAATCATTGTCACCGAGGAGAGTATAATACCAGCTCCGGTTATTACACCACTCACCGAGTACACGGTAACATCAACTGCGGTGATTCTTCGTTTTTGTATTTTTTTATTTTTACTTGATACTCCTCAGTGAGTGTTTTGAGTTTAGTTTAAAAATCTCTGACCTGATCATAGCGATATTGCTGTGATGACATTTTTTTTTATTACAACAAAATTCAATTAAGTTGTTTTACTTAAATCCGCTACGAATTTCACATACCATGTTACTGAAACCCTAGCCAAATTATTATCAGTGGATGCTATTGTGAATCGTTCAGTTGTATCCTTGTCGATGATCTTTGATATTATATTGTTGACCCCAGATGAATTCGTTGATGAAATATTAAATTGAGTCTGTGTCACTAGTGTTAATCGATAAATACCATTGACGGTTGCAGTGATACTTAATATGTTGTTTGTAGGAGTCCACGCAAACGATCCGTATTGAATCGTGTATACTACATTGTTGGATTTCTCATGAGGAATTTTTGTTTTTTCGATGATTGCTATCATCCTCGGAAAATCATCTTTGATTGCCTCGATGAAGTTTTTCATATCTTCGATGAATGTTTTAATATCAGGAAGTTTTATGTCAATTTTATTCAGTGTGGTTGCAAACAATTTATCAATGATATTTTTATGAAATGATGTAAACTTTTCAACATGATCTGCGCATTTAACTTGAAGTGTTGCAAACTCTAACATAGAAGTTTTTATCTCTGTGAGCTTCAGTGTGGTCACTGAAGGATTACCAAAAAAAAATCTAACACGGGTTTATCAATATTCTCCATGTTGGATTTTTGTAAATCATTAAATTTATTAAATGTATTTATATGATCGTCATACTTATCATTGAGTGATTTCAATGAATTCGCCGAGGATATATAATTGTTATCGAGTGTTAACATTTTATCTGTGATTGTTGAAACAGGTGCGTCTGGTTTGAGTTTACCCTGATTGGGAGAAAAAAACGCGACAGTATCTTCTACTGCGTTACGTTGTTTAACTAAAATATCATCGAGAGAAACATTACTCGTTTTCAATTTACCCTGACGATCTTGAAAAACAACTGTTTCATTGGGATCAACAATTGCTAAGTTCAACATCTCAACTATTTCATCTTCGATTTTTTTTTATATCACCGGTTGCAGATATTTCCGTGGTGGGGTTTTTCAACATTGATAAAGATCTCCCCAAATATCAACCATTGTTTTTGTAAAAACCTTTGATTTTCTAATTACTTTCTCTCTCTAAAATCTTTGATTTTCAGCGACAACTTGTATATTCGTTGGTTTTCTCGATGATGAAATAGCATCAAGGACATTCAATACTTCTATGTCGCATATTGGTGGTCATTCATTTGTTGTGTTGGTAGCGTAGAATACCAAGTCTTCATTTTATGAAAAGTATTTAATTGTTGTATATAACGCATGAATTATTTTGGCGGCGCTGACCCATATGAATCAAAATAAATGATTGCACGCGGATCAATCACGTATGCAATCCAGTGGGTTCCATGTCCGCTGCTGTTATCGAGATTAATAATACCAGTTTCAACGATTTTTGGTTGTGCCGGCAACTGGTCTTTCATAAAGACACCTCTGAAATTTTTAATCGCTAGTTTTTTTTAGCGGCATCGAGTAAATCAAAATTTGACATTGGAACTATTCTTGTTAAGAAACCGTTCCTGGGATTCTCCGACCGTTTCTCTTGTCCCATGAATACGGAGTTCCTGGTAGTATTAGACCTTTCACTGTTTTTGTATCCTTGTCCAGTTGCTTTCTTTAGTGCCATCCCTGCCCCTAGCGATGCCGCTTTAGCTACCTCTGGGGCCTCTGCCTCAATCAGCGCTGGTAACGCAGCTAACAACGGAAATATACCACCTGATTTTATCATGAATTGAACACTTTTTTATCTTTGAAAGGATCGTTAAAGTGTTTTATTTGACGAGTTGCCAGCGACAATTTATTCTGAGCACCAGACATCTGATTATGTTTCAGCCTTATCGTGGTTCCACATTTTTTAGCTGATTCCGATTGCAATTTTTTAATTTGACCGGGAGTTAACGTAGCACTAATATGACTATATGACATTATATTAAAAAATAGATTGATCTAATTGTTACATGTGTTGGTAAACACTACATATCTGAAAATATTACATATTTTCCACCGGCGCATCAATTACTCTCATTCGTCCACCAACACCTTCGAGAATGACAGCAACTGCTCTATATTCAGGGATAGCACCACGAAGTACATAAGCTCTAAAATGTATGTCTACGACAGATTGTCTTGTTAAATTAAGATGTTCCAACGAAAAGTAATAGATCGGATATAAATTCTTAAAATAATGTTGTGATATTTGTAGACCGGTATCAACATTTTGATCGCGTCCCATATATGACAACAGACGATGATACACACGTTCAATATGGTTTTGGCCGTAATGAAGTTGTATATCCTCGGATGGTTCCTGTTGAACGTTTATTCTCAGCGAAACGCCAGTAACGCCTAATTGATCAAATATCATATGGCTGAAGAGTTGATTGCGAACTCTCGCCATATCCTGCAACGCAATAAATATATCACGCGGAGCTGAAACACCTTGTTGTGATGCCAGGTTCCATGTAAATTTACCGTTAACAGTTGATTGCTTTATATCTGTTGTTGTTGTTAGTAAGCTTACCAATGATTTTCCTCCTGTATCCATAAGTGATAGTAATCGTTCTTCTGCGTTGAGTGCTGAAATCATTACTTTCATCCACAATGATAGTTTTGTTAAAATGACTTTACCGCCATCATTATCTGGATGTGAAGCATCTGCTGGAACCCTCCAAATTGCATCATTATCATTACCCTTTCGCATAAGTTCTACTGTACGCTTTGCTCCATAGATAACTTTTCGGACTTTTCTGCAGAATCCAAATATATGATGCAGTGGAATCGCGCATGAAAATGATTTACGCCGCCCTTCCAACATTGACATGTGTGTTGCAGCTCCTAGATTGAAATTAGGATCATTGTTTATAATCATATTCTCAACATCAACATCAGCATTACCAGCATTATTCCTTGGTCGTCTTACAACAAATTGATTTTTTCCAGTAGTATTTTTAGCATCCTTTGCAAACACCATAGAAGGGCTTGCCGATCTTGTATAATCATCGGAATATCTTGCTAGCCCTATTATTGTTGTGGCTACATCAACATCACCTTCTATAGACTCAATCTCTCTTCCATCAATCATATATCTTGCACTCTCAAATAGCGCCATGATACCATTATTGACAAAACCGACTTGGGTATCAATTGGATACGGTACTAGTACAGCAGGATTATCAGCAGCTGTTACAGGTTCTTCTTCTACTTCGATAGATGCTTCAGCGGCTAGAAAGTATTTACTGGTATAATGAACTTGAAGTTCAATTCTTGATCGAAGATCTGGTTGTACTGCGAGATAAGAATAAAGTTGATAATCGCGTACAGAATCATCTTTACGCACTGTGGTTTCCATATCAAAAGCTGGATCAAGTGTCCGTTTGAACATTTTATTATATATTCTTTGATCTAAATCATGACTTTATCGTCGTCATCGTGGTTTTAAGCCACTTCCCGCTATCATGTTTGCAATATTATTTCTCTGTGCCTCATATACATCCAAAGTCGTCAACGATGCTAATTTCTGATCTACTGCGTTATTTAATATTTTACTAGTTTTGCATGCATCACTTCTGTAGATGGTAACGGCGTTGGTTTCTTTTCTTGTCGAACTAGCGACATTAGTTTATCCTTCGCGGCGAACTTACGCTTTCCAGGCAAGATCTCCAGCAGCACTAATACCTTTATCACGAATAACATCAATGGCTTTCATTGATAATTGTTTTTCTAGCGGCGCCACTTTTGGAGCCATTCTTGCAAATAACCCTGCAATTGTATTGCCAAGATCATCACCATAGTACGCGCTATAATTTGGCAAGCGCGAGTTTACTACATAGACGCTGTTTGGTTTATCATGGTTGTAGTGTATGATCATCTTATTGAATTACTATTTATCTAATGCGGTGATTAATCACTATGATAACCATGATGCTCGGCTAACTCATCAATGAAATCTCGATATGTTTTGATATCCATGATGCCACCTTGAAATAACCGCCTACAGATATCATCTGCTTCGTTAATTATTTCCGGTGAGTTATTTCCAGATCGTTCCCCTCCGATGAGTACTTCTAATCGTGTTATATCGCTAAGGATATTACCAGGATAACTAACTAAACAACTACCTGATACCCCACTCCCAGAAAACCACCAGCGAATTTTTCAGTTATACCAGTTGCGCCCTGTGCATCATCTTGTAAACGCCCAAAGGGTTCATCATCCCATTGAGGGTCTTCTTTTTTTTTGTCTTCATGTTGGTGTTTAGCGCTTTCTTTCTTGTTGTCGTTCTTGACTTTTATAATAATCAAAATCTCTTTTTATATATATTTTTATACTCCTTCCTCATCTTATCTAAAAACCCAGTAGTTATTTTATACAACTCATCAGCCCAGCTGTCGGGTGATATTGGATCGTCTTAATACTCGCCCACTAAAAACTTCCTCCTTGAATTATAGCTGTCAATAGCAAAATTGCTTAAATCATGATAACTTTGATTTTTTATTAGCATTTTAGCCTCCTAGGTAAATTTCTCCGCTAAATGAGCAATCGTTTTTTTTCGGGCCAGTTAGGGGTTTTGTTGACAACGCTGATGTTTTTCAGTTTTAGCTGCTATTTTTTCAAGTACATTAATCAGAGGTGTCTCTTTTCTTGGTGATTTCCCCTCCTCGGGGGCATCCTTCCCCCCCCCCCAAATAGCTCGCTCAATGGCTGATATTACCCCCTTCGATGCCGTGGTTATTGGTTTAAATAATTCTTCAGTTCCTGCAAAAAAGTCGGTCTGAGAGCTTGTAGTTTTTTTCTGACAGAATCTTGGATTGGGATGACTTTCTTAATTGAGACCAGTCGTTTGCGTGCTAATCTAGTCGTTAATGCTTCGTTTACCATTATATAGAAAACGCTAGCGTTTTTAAATGTACGATCTAAATGTAGTGAAAATGACCAAAAATCGCTGAAAAATGCAACAAAAATTACCAAAAATCAAACAAAACATTCTACAAACACCTCTATCAATGATTGGGAAACTTCCGAGTTCCTTAATAAATAATAATTTTTGACGCTTTGTTCATATTTTTCATGGCAATAAAATTATTAGTGGTTCATTAATTACCTACTATGATGTTACACTTCCATGTTAGGAGTATTAATAAATGGTTTTCTCGATACGATAACTCAGATTAATAATCTGATAGCTCTATATTAGATGAGGGAACTTCCGATTTCCTTAATAAATAATAATTATTGAAGTATTGTACATGTTGATCCAAGGTGAGAACTTATTATGTTGAGGTTACCAAAGGAGGATTTTAAGTTTGGAGGATAATATCTCTTATTGTTTTAACCCTCAAATTAATTTTGCGTTTGATTTCATATTGCTGCCCCAATTATTTTCTGATTTACTCGACAACAGTGAATAACGGTACAAACTTACTGACGGAAATACAAAATACAAGGGAGCATCGAATAGCATTCTGTATTTTTTTTTATAAAAGCGTACCGTTTTGGTAACACATATTTATTATTCATAGCGCTGTATTCAAAATTTTGAAAATCAGAAAGAATCTGATCACAATTTTATTTATCTAATAATTGAATTCCTTGATTTTTAAAATTTGAAATCTCAGTTATGATCTCATTGATATTTTTAAAATTCATTTATATATAATAATATATCTTTATTATTTGAAAATTTGATATTGATATATTTTTCAACAATAAATAATAACGTTGATGAGCGATTATCATTCACACTGGGTAGCCTTTGTGTCTTTCATAGGGTTCATTCTGAATTATTCTGTGAGGGTTACCCTAGTGTGTGACGTGATGATTTAGCATCCATGCTATTATTTATTTTTGGGCTCCCATAAACATATATCCAGTGAATTTTCTGAGCGAAACGAAATGTTAGAGTATTTAGAAGACTGTCTATGTATTTTGTACACCTCCCCCACCCCCCAAGAATTAATTTCCTAGGGGTGTATAAAATCACACTGTCACGTATTTGACGTGACGGGAGATGTACATGAAGTACCTTTAAGCTGGCGCCCCCAATCATATACAAAAAAACTGTAAATCGGTACCGTCGACAATCTGTCTGTTACGAGAATCGAGCTATGGGCTTCGGGACGAAACAGCAACGCGGTACGAATACGCTAAATTCGATAACTAAACGTATATGCCTTTGAATACGATATATGTGTATCAATCAAAGTTATTCTGTAAAGAAAACCGAATACTTCAAAAAACATCAAAAAAAGAATACAAATGTTTGTAATACTACATATTTGATTCGTTTTCTTACAAAACAGAAAATTTTTCCAGTTGATTATATATCCACTGAGTATCATGCCAGTTTATTATGGTGAAATCCATTAAATGTGGTCGGAAGCCAAGCGAAAGCTTGATGGATCTTTTATATCACGGGTCAACATTAGTTGGTTAAAGCAATAATTAAATAATGTAGACGAGATCTGAAGCTACAAAATGACTAGGATATATCCAAATTTGTTTGACTGCTGTAAGATTGCGTTTATATGATACCCCAGCTGACTGACTGACATAGTATTAACAGCTGTGGGAGTGTTGATTCAAATCGATAAAGGCATGCCGTAGCTAACGTTTTACTGGGACATAAAAAGCCTTATTGATTTGTCTTAGACAACGAATAGTTTTTATCGGAGAACAGGCGCTCAGGGCGCGGACAGTGGACATGGTTATTTAAAGAACACGGAAATAATGAAAAACACTTGCTATTGTTTGATACAACAACGACAGGTTCAAAATACTATAACACTGGAAAATGTGGACATGCATTGCATAACTTTTAACCTGTGTACGAATTGAGACAAAGTTTGCCTGACATTAAACCAACCAATTGAATTTTATTGGAAAAACCCATTGAGGGTAACTCTTTCATAAGCCGTACACATACCTGCACGAGTTATCTTCTTTTGGTGTTCTCAAATATATGCAAATTGAATACTGTTTTTAAAACGCTTCGAAAGAGAAGATAGATATACCCATTCTGCTACTTT
This sequence comes from Unio delphinus, assembly GCA_029339505.1. NCBI lineage: Eukaryota > Metazoa > Mollusca > Bivalvia > Unionida > Unionidae > Unio > Unio delphinus. Next base: position 840,645 of record JAQISU010000065.1, read on the forward strand.
TTTACTGAGACTCTACAAATATTAAAATATCTACCGGCTTCATATATTAATTGAAACTCTTTTTCCTCGTTAGTTTTTATATTAAATGATTTTATAGCCCTGGCATCTAACGACACTGTGCATATATCATCCCAAATAATGACTTCAGGAATATATTTTTCACCCATTCGATCAGGAGTTCATTCGTCGCCTTTCCATCGAAAGAAACTTTGATAAGTGCAAGCAATAATTCCTCGTTGTTTCTTCTTTCTTGCGAGTCTATGGGTCAGTGTTAGCACAATCATATTTGATTTGGAAACTCTAGCGTCTCTACGAAATAATTCAATCGCACGAGTCGTATTTCCTGACCCACCACATCCGTTTAAATAAATTGTTTTATATCTACATATTGGATCAGATATCGACGGTGCATTAGATAGTTCTGATATCTGATTATATTTCAAGTAATTGTTTTCAATCGTAACATCTGCGGATTTGGAATAATCACGCAGCATTTCCTTTTTAATTCTCCATGATCCCCAACTCTCGTCTGAATTAGTGACTTGATGAACAATTACGCGAGTTCAAGAAAATAATTAGATTACAGCCGCATAGAATCCAATGTGAGATAGCACGTGAAATAATTTCGGAAACACCATTAAATGATTTCTGGGAAGCGTGGAGACCAAACGATTTGATAGTGGCAAGTAGAAAGATAGTCGGAGACACACTTCAGATGAAGTTATTTAACTCGCATAAAGAAATATTTGCAACATTTCCAGTGCCATTGTGCTATAGACCCATGGATACACGAAAACAGAATATTGAAGTTGATATTCCAGGACAAAATAAAAAACAGATTCTGGTGTTAACTGATATTATGTTGGTTGATATCAATGTCGTCGAAGATGTATTGCGCGCTGATAAATTCCCATGGACGCTAGGTTACGCTGCAAGAATACATTCTTCACAGGGATAAACTATATCAGATACAATTGTTTAGATCATAGATAATCACATCGAGTGATCGAATTTAGCTTATCTTGCGGTGTCCAGAGTACGAAGAATAAATCGGCTTCGAAGAGTTGTTCTAGACTATAACTACAGTACAATAACTGATATTGTCAGCGATGATATAATCAGAAACAAATCTGGTTATAAACAACAAGAGAAAAAAAATAATAGATAATTTGATATTGATGCTGAATAAATAATTACACTGAAACAACAACAGAGAGTTGCAATTGTATAATGAATTGGTGTTGGTCGGATAAGGATTCTCGACAATTTAGCGTGGATAGAAAGATTAACAGTATTGGTCATACCAGAGATAATGTGATGCTGACTTGTCTTGAGTGCAACAGACGCAGAGGTGCTAGTTAAGACCACGTGGCGGTAATTGAGTATCCTCTGGTATCACTTATAGTTGTTCACGAGTAAATCCTCGCTGAGGAGCTGTTGAATCTAATCTTTAGATTGCTGGTCTACCCATGGATCGTGTTATATTAGATATTTTATGTACAATAACACTCCAAATAGGATCAGTAGCCCTTTTATGACTACCTTCAAGCTCTCCTGGTTCATATAAATACCTAACAGTGACATTGCCGAGTATTGGTTGTTTTGAAAAATCATTTTCTGGTTTTACGGGTATATACTTTTTCTTAATCGCGTTGTTAGGTTCCATGTTGATTGTTCGAGTAATCTCATTATTTAGCACGGTAATTACGTCTTTTAATCTCTTAACCCATTCACTAGATCGTTTATCCTGATTAAATTCCTGCGCGTATTGATATCCAAATAACCGCTCAGCAAATGTCCGACTAAATCGTACAACAATTGCCTGATCGTGGTGTAATGCAGTATGTCCTCGTCTGATAGTGACATTATGATGCTTCTTTGTTGATAACACTGCACCCTGAAATTCCTTGTCAGTATCAACTTGTAATAAATTTGGCCAACGCAGAGGACCCCTTCGATAAATCCTTTCAAATGCAGACTCAACTACAGTTGATGATTTTGTCTTTTGCGGTTGTGCTTGTTTGTATCGACTCGCAACATCAACTACAGTTAGCAGATACTTGTAAACACCATCAAGCGGCAGAAATAATATATCAGCTTGATGAACTTTGTTAGGATCGCTGACATAAAAATGCGAGTAGTTAATTTGTTTAGGAGGTGGTAGATAAATTTAGTATATTGCCTGTTTGGATAACCGATCCGCTGCAGTGGTATATTTAAACTTTGCGGCGCTAGCGAGTTTGCCAGTTGCTGCTTTACACCTCCAGTTTCCTCTTGGAGAATAATAAAGAGATTCCATGTTGTTATTAATTACCAGCACCCAACATTAATTTACTTTTCATCGCCGATTTTATCAACCATGAAGCCAATTTTTCTTTGAAGGTACCAAATATGATTGGAAAGTGACTGACTTCAATTTCAAATTGTAATCTCATTCTGCAACACCATTGTTTTCATCAGCTTGCGTATTCGTTTAAAATTATTTGGTGGTAAGGAATACAAAACGTGACTAATACTGATGGCATGATGTGATCATATGCTCTTTATTGACTCCTTCATTGTCACCAGCACAAGACTATTCAATTCAGGCACCAACAACATATTAAAAGTTTATAAAAATAGTGTTATCTTTAAAGAAACATTAATCCAAAAAGGCATAATAATATACACAAGGTTAATTTGTTACTAAATACATTGTTTTAAATCCAATTGGGAAAGATGAAATTGCTATGTCATTTATGATTTGTTTTGTAGGTGATCTCCACAAAACGTTTTGCGCAGATGGATTAAAATACTGGTGCAGTCTACAAGTGCTTACAGGAGGGTCACGATCAGATATACTGCAAAAAGCCATTAATAAAATCTGAGACTGGACATTTCAAATTTCAGTTTCCATATAGTTTAGAAAAATGAATATGAATGATATCCCAAAAAAATCTATGACATTTATTTGACCACCACGTTTGAACTTGAGAGAGTGATCAACTAAATATATTACACAGAAGAGGACTATGAAGAAATAAAGGAAGCAATTGGAATATACATTCAAAGTGAAGCACAGGTATGAAATACTGAACCACTCTCAACAGATGTAATGGTTTATCTCTTAAGGAAAACCTGCTTCCCTACTGCATTCTCCCACTTTGTAGCTAATGAGTGTTACTCTGGGTACACTGTATTTGACTGGTAGTAATAGTTCTCCTAAATTATTATGATTGGGTGATTATTATCAAAGAAACATATTATGCTAAAACTTACTAGTTCCTAATGGGTAAAACAGGATCTCTGTAGCCAATAGGTCTTCAATCATTTTTTAATTATAATATTAGACGTGTCTTTCAGAATGTGTAGAAGTTTATACATTTAACCACTTGCCATTTAATCACTGCAGTCGAACTTCAGGCACATGTTGAAATGGATTTTGTTATGCTGTTAATATTTGGAATATATATTGTTAAACAATGCTATGATTTAAATATGTCTCAAACTATCATCATATAGAAGCAAAGTTTTACATAAGTACTTAACATGTACTTTGTAACTTGAAATAAAAACCATTATGTTTGTGTTTACTGTTAAATTTAAAGCTTCTGTTACTTCACTTATGTGCTGTCACATCAGAATAAAAAAAAAATAGATAGCAGGGTATGGACTTGATAATATGCTTCTTGTTACTCTATTGGAGCTAATTAACATCATTCAAAATGTATCTCCAATACCTTTTTATGAAATATTCAAATAAATAGATAATATCAATTTCAAGCTTTTGTTTAACTCGTTATCTTTCGTTTTGCATAGAGAATTTGTTGGTTGAACCCATTATACATTTTACCAGTACTTTACTTCTGTGCTGCAAAGGTGTATGGTTTACTGAAGGTCAAAGCAAAATTAAGTTGCTCCATACAAAGATGTATATACAGGAAACACACTGGTCAAGTGTACGTAATTTCAAAGTTGCACACGTTATGTCATGGCATTGTAAATGTACAGTCATAACAAGGATATATAAAGTCCTTGTGGCTGATTAATTGATTGGATGTTTATGGCGCACCAGCACTAGTATGCTCTTTAGTGCTCTCTGTTATACGAATACAAAAGTTAAAGTTTTAATATTGACCCGTAATATCAAAAACCAAATAGTTGAAAGTAAAACGGTAAGATGGTAGAAGTTAAATATATAGCTTGTTTGGTCAATAACAAATAAATAAACAGAAAGACTGCGCATTGAATGACGTTCCAGTTGACATTCTAATCAGAAACATTTGTAGGTTAACGTCTAAACTCTTATACTCTATAAAGAAAAAGATGAGAATATATGCATCACAACGTGTGTTACAAAAACACTAAAGATGAATACAAATTTTTGATTGAAACACAAGGAAAACATTCAGCAGATACACTTCATCAAAATAATTTCAAACTTTTAAGATCAGGTTACATTATTGATTGAAAAACAAATTATGTAGCATATGCTTTCTCTTTAGCAGATTAAGTGAAATAACAGTATATTGGTATAATGGATATGAAACACAACTATACAGAACAGGAAGCAATAAATAAGTCTAGAATATGTGGTTTTAATCTAACGAAAAGATGTGGAACAATACTGTGCTCAACGTTGGATAGATTGTATAAAATAATATAAAGCAAACGCACAAGACATTCCTTAAGATATAGAGAAACAAATTCAATAGAAGATAATATTTGTAGACTATAGAGGATAACTAATACTAGAGAACCATAGAAACTACTTAAAATAAAACTAGAGTGAAATCTACAAGGACATATAAATAGTATATAAGTCAAAATGTTAATAGCTTTAAACTTAAAAGTGATTTCACATTTTAGTTGAATGTAATGCCAATACATTGTGTTGGCACAAGATGATACAATGGATTGGGTACAAGTCAAAAGAACTTAAATTAGCCATTTCCCAACATGATACTAGGGTTAACATATATTCGAGATGACAACATAAGAATGAATAAGAAAGTACGTACAAGACAAATATTGTAAATGCAAAATGATAATATCTGATGAATTGAAAATTTATGTCGTGGAATATAATTCGTTGCGCGCTCAAATATCATACAAAATCTACATCTAGAGCAAAAATGACACAGTTTACAATGACAAGTTGATATGAATGTCATGTGGTTTTCTAGACCTACTTTCTGCATTATGTGCCTTAACATGTGTGTGTCACCGGATCCATGACAGTTAATCACACGACAGTTAATCACGCGACATTTAAACAACGACAGTTAATCACAGCGACACTTAATCACGCGACAATTAATCGCAGTGACGGATAATCACAGCGACAGATAATCACAGCATTATATTGTATTTTAAACATCTTTTTAAACATTTTATATCTATTTATTGGTACAAATACGAGTGTTGGTTTCTCTAGTGATGTTTTAAACAGGAGGCACGTTCTGCTTGGATTCGATAGGCAATTAGGCCATTGTTATCTTATCAATTAAACAGGAGGCAAGTTCTGCTTGGATTCGAAAGGGAATTAGAATAAAATCCGTTATTATACCCCAAATACGTATTAGTATTACACATTCGTTCCACATCATTAATTCTTGATTATTTTTTTACAAAATTGTGTGCCGGCTTCACCTGCTTGGAATGGAACGCAATTAAAAACAACTCTGTGTTATTGTCTTCTCAGTTAAACAGGAGGCAAGTTCTGCCTGGATTCGATAGACAATTAGGCCATTGTTATCTTGTCAATTAAACAGGAGGCAAGTTCTGCTTGGATTCGATAGGCAATTAGGCCATTGTTATCTTATCAATTACCTATTTCGACTGGAAGTATATAAACCATATAAATTGCAACATATTTTCCAAACATAACATTAAAATAAATTCAGTTAACATGGATATCTTTACTTTTGGAACATCAACTAAGGGATGCCCAACGGTTATATGTGGAAACTTTGAATATGTAAAGTTCCGTGAAAACAAGAATGGACAGACGTATTGGCGCTGCAAGATGATTCGGCGTTTCAAATGCAAAGTTCATCTGACGACAGAAGGAGATCGCATCGTAACCAACAACGAGCAGGGACACACACATGAAGGCAACATCGCTACATCACTCGCACGTAAAGAGGTTGCCGAAATGAAGAACAAAATGGGTGAATCATCATCCACGCCAGCTGCCGTTATAGGATCGATTTCACGAAGATTAGACAATCACGTGCTGATGGTGCTGCCGAAGCGATCAACCCTTATTCGCACTCTCCAACGCAGAAGAGCTATACTTGCCGACAATGAGAATGAAGTAGTGTTGCCTCCACCGCCAGCCGATACTAACTTCACTGTTCCACCATGTTTTGTTGACATGATCCTGTACGACTCTGGAGCAGAAGATGAAGACCGTATACTGATTTTGGGATGCCACGAATTACTCGACGGACTGGCGCGCGCTAAGCTGTGGCTTGCATATGGAACGTTACGTTTGCAGTAGTGCCTTCTAAACACCACACTATTTCTGCATTATGTGCCATAATATGTGTGTGTCACCTTGCCCTGACCTCTGTTCTAATGTTTGTGAGTCATCATGCCCTGACCTCTATAATATCATGTGTGGGTCACCTTACCCTGACCTCTGTATCATCATGTTTGTATCACATTGCCCTGAGCCCGCTTTCCTCAGTTTGCAAACCATTATAGAATAACCTAGCTTCCGCATTCTATCTAAGTTATGTAATCACATATTATAGAGCGATTTCCCAGTAATTGAGCTTGCAATGGTTATGGTTTCAGGATTAAATGGTGATGGGTTTCATACGCATTCTTTGCCAATTGGTTCTGTTGCATTATTGGTGTCTTCTACAAGTTTATATCAAGCGGCACATGAAACTACCAAATATAATCAATATTGTTTGGATTTAGCTTTGATATTGATAACTGTGAAAGTTTGGTTTCCTTCACAGCTGTTCTTGATAAGGTTGACACGTGTTGGACTAAGGCAGGGAACTCTTGTTTGCATACTATCCAGCTATTCATAATCAATGGTGTTTGCGTACGCCGATCCCATCGCTTGTGTTATGTTACAGAAACGTTGAAGCCTATCCAAATACTTTGTATTATATCTCATATCATTGATTTGATAGCTTCATTATGATCAAATAACTTAAAAATGGAAAGGAGGTTCATAAATAATATATGTCGTGATGTATTACTCAACGAGTAATAGTTAGTATTGCAAACATTCAAATCATCAGCGAGAAATATTAAACTGCTGCCCTCTTTTTTACACGCTGAATTAGAAATATTGGTTCATGTAAGTCACTTCATTGCAAGTGTTAAATAATTTTTCTCTTTTCAATAATGGATAGCTCATACTGTTATCCCTTTACTGTATAAAAATGACTTATCAAGCAGGTAAAATCTTGGTCGCTAAAGGAAGTAATATTTTAAATAACATTGTTGTTGATAGGTAAAATGTACATTAACCAAATTATCTATTTTTAATGATCTGAATAATAAATCTTGTGTACCTTACACTCGGAAAATTCGTTTTAGATTATAGAGGAATCATGTATTGTAATTGTATGGGTAACATCTAAGGTTTGAATCATATCCAATAATTCTTTGTAGTTTGACACAAATCATTATATCATTTAGAGATTTCGGTATTTATAATTGTACATTCAAATATACTATTGGACTACAAATTTTTCTTTACATTCCATTCTGTGGGTATCCATTTCGTTTTCAAATATTGAAATTTAACTAAGCTAGCTCATTATTAATTTTTTCAGTTTTATATTTAAATGTCAGTTTGTTTAAGCTGATTTGGAGTTTAAACTTCATCGATTGTCTAAATTAATACTATAGTCTTTTCATATACTTAAAAAAATGAATGTGTCTGCATCTGATGTTTAGTTATTGGTTCAAAATGATCTTGTGATACTGTTATTGCCGTGCATATTTCATTCATGCTTCCTTACGTCACATGAATCTTTTAACCAGCTGTCTTCCAGTGTGCTCACTCACTCTTATTTACATTGTTCAACAAAAGCTTTTAATTTCGCTTCCTATTTAATTTGCAAATTAGCCTAGCTGTCATTCATGTATTGCTTCCAGTGCATCTTTGAACGTAGTTACGCGTTGCTGGAACGGTTGGATAAATTGTCTAACCTCGAGTAAATGATCACGATATTCTCGTGCTCTTTCGTGGCTTGATTTAATGTACATTACGTATTGACGGTTTTGTCTCTGCAAAATCATCATTTGTCCTAAAATCTGTCAGTGTTTTATGTTCTAGTGTTATTGTTCGAGTCAGTAAACATGTGTGAAAACATATATTAATTTATAATCTCTTGTTCGAGCTGTTAGAATTATTACCTCAGATCTCTCTGTATCTGTTCCGTGTGCAATTGAAAATTAGCATAGGGTTGGTACAGACACTGGTCCAGTGCATCTATGTCGGTACTTACACGTTGCTCAAACGGTTGTATACATTATCTAACCTGGAGTAAATTATCAACACTTTCTTGTGTACTTTGCATGGCTTGATTTAATGTACATTATGTATTGCTTGACGCTATGCGCCAACCATTGCTTTTTATCTAACTTATTGCTCTGTTAATATCATTCGGAGTTTTATAGCATAATATGTTCATGGCTCCTTCATTAAGATAATATTCGAGATCTTGTAATTTATTGTCAATTGACTGCTCTGCGCTGGCACAATTGATTATCGCTTTGGATATGGGTGTCGCTGCCTTGCGTAATCTTTCGTATGCTGTCCCAGTGCTAGACACAAAACTGCAGACATAGTAGTGGTATGACTCAATTATTAAAGCTATGGAAACAATCCATTAAAACGTATTGGCATGCTGCTCGCCACATTCGTAACATCCTTAAAATTGCTTTCCTCCATAGTGTATTTTCTTTCTTTATTTGTATTAATCACATCCGATTTTTGTAATTGATCATATGGATGAGTAATGCAGATCTTATTGAGGTTCACCTCATCCATAATCGTCTTAACTGCGGCAACATCATTCTTATCTGCTTCTGTAAATGTTTACACTTAAGAACAGACCAGGACACCTATTTTGCTCTGTTTATTCTATATATTCTTTAGCTATATGCCAAGCATAAGCTATGTGCTATAATTGTCAAAGCATCATCTCTGATGTTAAGTATGTTGCTATTTGGACGCCTTTGTACTTGCTTCATATTGACGTTAATTAGCGTGTGAAACAAATTGTCAGGGAAATGATTATTAACTGATAATGATGTCAGTAAACATTCTCTTTTGACTATTGATAATCATTTTAAGGCTGCACTATTAATTATAAATTAAACAGTACTTGTCACATTCTTGTCAATGAAGATAAAATTAAATGTTTTTCTATGTTTTTATTTGTTTGAATGGCAGGTCATTGGACGTATAATAATATTATAAATTATATCGATTCTCTATAATACTAAAGATAATGTACTATTTTACTTACCAAATGCATTAGTAATGTATGTTTCCTTTGCTTTGCAATCGCTCGGCGTTAAATTGCGTATACATAATTGGTACTACAAGCTACTGCTTTTAAGGTGTGTTTTGTTTACCTTTGCTGCGTTCCTACAATCATCAATACGATTATCTACTCTGTTCTATTATTGTGCACGTTGACGTTTTTCTTTGATGTTACTCTCAGTGGTTGGTCTCTAGCCTTAAACCCTTCACCAAGTTGTTAACTCAAACACATTTGATAACTGTTAACATTTTCAAATAAATTAGGAAGCCTAAAATGAACTGTACATTTTAGAAATCCTAGCGTTACAAAGTTGAAAAGACTTTATCTTATTTCATCCACTTACTCCAATTCTTTTTCAGTCAAGTTGTTACAAATTATATTTGTCGATGTTACATGTCCATTTCATATTGAACTTAGTCGCTTTTATTTTAGTTTTTTTCAAATCAAGTTGGGCATTTCATTTTTAAAGTGAAAAGGACGGTGCAAACAAATAGGGGTGTGAGTAAATACTATATTGGTTATCATGTGAATTGCATGAGGAGACAAATATTGTAGAACCTCAATAAATGTCGGATAATTTAAAGCCGTTTTGAGCAAAAATATCAGTTTCAGATTTAGGACATATTATTGACTGTGCAATTACACATCCATGACGATGAACCGGATTAAAGACTGCTTAATGTTTTTTTTAGTCTAACCCATTCCAAATAAAATTATATGGAGATTTTTAATTTATTACTTTAACTTGAATATAATAATGAAGAAATGGTTTGAAAGTAAATAGTTCCATCAGACTTGACGTTCCTGACTTCAAACTGGACTTGATAAGGTACTACCTCCTTATAATAACTGCTTATGTATGTGAGATTAAGACTATAACACCATATAGTGATACAACCATATAAGGAAATTTATGATACAATTATACTACCACTTATTGTGATCGTTTATGTCACTATTTTAATTTTATGACATTAACTGTGTTATTATGTAGGGCCTTATGTTAAGACAGGCTTATACTGGAGTTCTGACCTAATAATGACGGGTCATGTATTGAAGGTGCAGTGCATATATACGTTTATGAGATGTAGCTGCTACAGAAAAAAACTAAAGCAACGTCTACATTTTTTTGTTTTCTGAACATCAAAGTAAACTTTTATAAAGTCTTAATTTCTTACATTTGAATGTGATTAAATAATAATAATAATAATAATGATAATAATAATAATAATAATAATAATAATAATAATAATGAGGACTTTGTATAGCGCCTAATCTTTCGAAGCTCAAAGCGCTTTACACCATCTATAATGTTTTGTCTACACTACAGAATAACAAATGACAAAAACAATGAAATTGGAAAACATAAAAACATGCTGAAAACATATAAGATACAAAACATGATTAGGTCGCTAAGTTTGTCCTTGCAGTCGAAACAGCTGAGTCTTGAGAGCACTCTTAAAAGGGACCACTATGTCTTTGTGTCTAATTTCAATGGGCAATTCGTTCCACGTCGCCGGTCCCTGGTGTGCAAACGAACGTTGTCCATATGACTTTGTTTTCACCTTGGGAACAATGAGTATACGATTCTCAGAAGAAGAGCGTAAGGATCTAGCTCATGTATACACATGGGTGAGGCTGGATAGGTTTGTTGGACTGGAGTCTGTCATTGAAATATAGTACAGAGAAAAAAATTTGTGTTTGATTCTGTATCGAATTGATAGCCAGTGTAGAGTACATGGCAGTGGTGAGGCGTGCTCTGATCGAGGTACTCTAAAGATGATCCGTGCAGCTGTGTTTTGAACTTTCTGAAGTTTCTGGAGTAAATATTGTGATGAACCAGACAGAATTGAGTTACAAGAGTCCAGTCTTGAAAGTACTAATGAACACACAAGTGTTTTGTGGCATCAACTGAAAGATATTTACGAATGGAACTGATGCGTCTCAATTCAAGATATGCAGCCCTGCAGATGTTCATGACATGTTGGTGCAATGTGAGAGTACTGTCTAGAGTAACGCCTAGATTCCGTACGGACTGTGAGAATTTATTGTTGGTGTTGCTGATATTTATTGTCTGAGGTAAAGGATGTGAATGAGAAAGTCTTTGTGTTGTGATCAGAAGCCTCAGGTTAATCATCATTCATCTTTAGCTTGTTACATGTCATCCATGATTTCACATCAGAAATGCACTTCTCTACTCCATGGATGGTAGCATCAACTTCAGTTGGGTGGCTAGACTTGTATATTTGGGTGTCATTAGCATACAATTGGTGCGACACTGGGTGATGATCTATGACACTTGAGAGCGGCTGAGTGTACAGAATGAAGAGAACAGGTCCAAGAACAGATCCCTGTGGAACTCCACAACATACGTCAACTGGGCTGGAGTGTATTCCATTTGCAGATATAATTTATGTCCTATTGACTAAGTAGGACTTGAACCACTGTATGAATATATGCTGAATGCCAAATACATGCTGGAGACGGTGAAGTAATATATCATGGTCTATTGTGTCAAATGTAGATAAATCCAGGATGAGTGAGGCCTGTAATCTTTCCCCTATCCAAAGCAGAGAGAATGTCACTAAATACTTTCAGAAGAGTACTTTCCGTACTGTGGCAAGGGCGATATGCAGACTGTACTGCTAAAAAGAGTGTTTGAATTCAAATGAGATGCAAGTTGAGTTAGAACAACCTTTTCTAAGATTTTTGATATGAAAGGGAGATTAGAAATTGGGCGGTAGTTCTTTAAATCGTTATGGTCCAGTGTTGGTTTCTTCAGGAGTAGCTTTATGATGGCAGTTTTGAAAAATGATGGAAATTCCCCTGATGAGAGAGAGATATTAATAACATCGGTTAGTGAAGGCAATATTGGGTCTAAGCACTCAAGCAGCAGTGATGTCGGAATTGGACCAAGTTCACAAGACTTTGTTGCACTTTCATCACGATTGTCCATACTAAATCTATAGAAACAGGTTCAAATGCTCCTAACGGTTGTCGCTGAAATTCTGCATCATAACTATATGGTGACGAATCAGTTAAAATTGTGCTGTCAAGCGAATCTCTAATGGTTTGAACTTTGTCATCGAAGAAATTTGCAAATTGGTCTGGTAGGTCTAGTGGAGAGAAGGTTGTTGGAGTGTACATTTGTTGCTTGACATTAGTTTGTTAGTTATCTCGAAGAGCCTCTTTGCAGCTGTAACTCTCCGTGATCTTAGTACTGTAGTGTGATGATTTGGCTGAATGGACTATGTTTGTGACGTTCTTCTTAGCAGCTTCATAGATTTGTTTATGAATAGTGAGTCTGGAGGAAAGCCAAAGATTCTCTGCTTTTCGGCGATGTATTTAAGCAGTACGAAGCTGGTCTCTAACACTGCTATACCAAGGAGAACACTTTTTATTGATACTCTGCATTTGGTGGCTGGGGCATGTTTTTCAAGCAATGAACGTAGGCAGTTATCAAGTTGTTCCACTGTTGGATCTAAGAAATTTGTTAGGTTTTCTTGGATGTCATGCATGAATTTGGTTCTATTTATCATACAAAGGTTTCTCTTAGTAGCAAATAGAGGTGGAGGGTTATGATCTGATACGTCGAGATGGCATACAATGCAGAGGTGATCCGATGCAAGTTCGTGGGATACAAGGGTTGATTGCAGAATATTATCATCAGGTCTATAAAGAAACCAGTCTAAAATGTGACCACGTTTATGGGTAGGTTGGTTAACTGACTGTTTAAGATTGAAAACATGAATGGAATCTAATAGTTTTCACGTGTTTGGTTTACCAGGACAGTCATCGTGAAAGTTGAAATCTCCAAGAATAATTAGGTTGCCACCTATCAAATTTCCATACTCTAGACGATTTGGAAACTGCTACAAAAAGAGAGATTTAGTCAGCTTGTTTTTTCTACTATTAGGAGGATGATACAGACAGAAAAAATGGACTGACCTTTTTACCAGTGTGAGAGTTAAATTTAATTCAAATGAGGCGTAAATATTAAAATGTTTATGGAATTGTTTTCTGTTTACTTTTATCATGTACAAATATGTTATTTTGTTAGAATTGTAAAACGTGTATTTTCAAGTAATATATTTTCTTACTATAAACCAAAATATTTTTGTGGCAGAATATATAAAGTCTTTTGTTTCTTTTTAAATAAAATATCGTATAAATCTTTCATGTTTTCTGTGTAAATTCTAAATTACAAAATATCAGAAATTACAATCAATGCTAGGTTAAATGTTACCTACATTAACAAACATCTGTGATCTAATTACTGTATCAAGAAGCCTCAAACCTTGAACCTAATTTTTCTGTAATTGAACATTTGTTATGCAACCATCTGTCTTGAAGGCCACTACATCTTATCATTTCCACAGATTGACAGTACGCAACTCATAATAATGAGTATTCTTTTTTCTAATAATAATGCTTTATAAAGGGCATTACCTCTTCTCAGTTATTAGCACTAACAGTACATAATTCATTATAATGAAAATCATGAAGTCTGAGTATATTGTCTTATATTAAGAATGCTTTATAAAGGATATTACATCTCACGTTCTAGACATGGCAGTACATAACTTATTATCCTGTCCTTGACGTCTGAGTAAAGTGTCTTGTATTAACAGGGCTTTATAAAAGACATTACATCTCATTTCCTAGAAATGACAGTACATAATTTATTACGCTGTCCATGAAGTCTGAGTATAGTGTCTTATATTAAGAATGATTTATAAAAGACACGATATCTCACTTCCTAGACATAGCAGTACATAATTCATTATAATGAAATTCATGAAGTCTAAATGTTCTTATATTAAAAATGCTTTATAAAAAGACATTACATCTCACTTCCTAGACATGACAGTACATAATTCGTTATAATGAAAATTATGAAGTCTGAGTATACTGTCTTATATTAAGAATGCTTTATAAAAGACATTGATCTCACTTCCTAGACAGGACAGTACATAATTAATTATGCTGTCAATGAAGTATACTGTTTCAGAATATGAATGCTAGAGCAGTCTATAATGATTGGTCAATTGGGAAATACGGGCTCCTGGCAAGGTGATGCACACACGATGGTACATATGTCAGCCACGTTGACGCACACGATACCAAAATGGTCGGGGCAAGGTGACACACACTCGATGGTACATATGTTAACCAAGCTGACACACACGATACCACAAATGTCTGGGCAAGGTAACACACACGATGGGATAGAAAGTAGAAATAATGTGGTGTCTGGAATAGCACTTGACCATCATATAAATCATGTCATTGACTATTTTATCATTGTGGTCTGGATCTTGATTCTGTGTGTATTTGAGTGCAAAACGAATTATTCCACGACATAAATTTACAATTAATAAAATATTATCATTTTTTTTATATTTACAATATCTGTCTTATAAGTGATTATGGTGACAATATTATGTTGTCATCTGGAACGTGCTGTGACACTTGTACCATGTAGGGAAAGGGCTAATTTAAGTTCTTTGGACTTCTATCCACTTTTTATTGTATCCTTTTGCTGCAATCCAATTTGTTTAAGTTACATTCAACTACTATGTGAAATCACTTTTAAATATATAGCTTTTGTTATGACCTATACGATATTTATTTCTGTTTACTACTTAACCATTATGTGTTTTATACATTTAATTCCATTCTTGTTTTTATTTAAGTAGTTTCCTTTGTTGTCTAATATTTATTCTCAAACTATGATCCTTTATTAAAATATTTTCTCTATATTTTAAGGGAACATTTATGTGCGTTCGCTTTATAATAATTCATGCAATTTGTTCAACTTTTAGTACTATATTGTTTCACATCCTTTCCTTTGTGTAGTGTCTCATTTTCTATAAACATAAAATATGTATTTTCATTTTCAAATGCTGCCACATTTCCTAATCGCAACTGCTAAGACAATAAATACCGTTACGGCTTTGTTTTTACCTAAATTATATATACAACAATAAGAAAGTAATTATGAGTTATACCACAAAAAAGACACCAATTGTCTTAGGTAATAATGTCGTTAAATAAGCACCTAATAAGTTTAATGTATGTGTATTTCTATTCCATGATAAATACCTTTCATTTATGTTGAATTTGTCATTTAGTTCAGCGACTATGTAAGAACAGCCCTCGTCGTCTTCCGCATTCTCAACCCCAGCAACCAACATTTGACCAAAACTCGTTGTGTTGTATATTAGAAGATACATGTACAATACAATATTCGTTAACCATCCGCAGTTGTGCAATGTCTAGTAGGTATTTTTAACACCTTGGTATCTTAGTCATTAAGATAAATCATTTAGCATCTGCTTAGTGACCTAAATTGTTGCATAGCTCTTAATCACACTGCTTAGGACCATAATGATAATAAAGCATTGTTTTGAAGAGTCGAAACAAACACGGAGTATATATGTTGACGTTGACACACGCCTTAACATTTAGAAGATGGCGTTTTGAATTTACTGCTATACATCGTAAGTAAATGATTACTCGCCGTGTGAAATCTAATAAAGACTTTACTATGCCAACAAATATCAAAAGAAACATAAGGACATTAATAAGTACTTCCTTATGCAAATCAATACGGACGAATACTAAGGGCATTTAATAAAGACTTCCTCGTGAAAAAAATGTTATGGAGGATGTTTTTGTCAATGGTGGAACTATCCTGACAAATGGGTGATAATTGCATTATCATATTCGTCTGAACCAGGTGCTGTGCAACAAAGTAACGAAAATATCTGAGCACAAGAAGTACACTCACATCTGAAACTACAAACGAAAAAAAATAATAAGTTCCTAGTGTCTTTCAGAAAGGTTTAAATATATATAGTATAAATATTGTTCTTGAAATCAGTGGAGAAGCAATGGTCGAAGAGTAAAGATATAATTTAAACGATGATTCTCACTTAACTTTGTTGATTAATTGATTGACTGAAGTATTAAGTATTTATTTTGATTTGAAGATAGAGGTGCTGTGTGCTTGAGTGCAACGCCAAACGATACGCGTGTAGCGAAATATATAAACGGTCAGATTATTCCATCGAACAGCCAACTGAGAGCAATGGGGAAACATGACACCACGAACCATTGCATTTTCGTTCGATCTGACAAACGGATCACGCCTACCTGACATGATGTATGATGCTATTCTAAGCTAAGCTTATCAACAATTATAAATCCTCCCACATCGCATGTAGTGAGGACACAACTCAAATATCAAACGAATTAAAACATCAACCAAAAAATGAAATTATATACTCAACATGAAACCAATTTTGCTAAAGAAGATTATTTTGTTGAGCGGGCAAGACATCATTCAATATATCCGGCAGATTATCAACGTATTTCAAACGCAATAATATATTTGTTGCACAAAACTCATGGAAACTCTGAATAACACAAAAGTACGCAATCACATACAGACACTCAATACAAAGATAGTATCATGCCGTTCCTGTTGTGTTATCATCATATCAGCTGGATTTAGGTTAAGACGTCCTCACTTGTGGATGGAAATGCTCGATGTTAACATGAATGCACTGCACAAACTATCACTCTGAGATTGTAGTCATATTGCTATGAGTCTAGATTAATTGAAACACGACATTTGTTATGCATTTTACTCGCAAAATATTCCTCTAGCATCATGGTCGTTTTGGATTGGCCGATTTATTGCAATGCCCACCAAATAAAAGCTTTACATTTAGAATACTTACACGAGCCAAGCTTGCATATGAACAGAGTCGAGGAAAGAATAGTAGAGCGATTAAGAGAGAAGTAGTTGTACATAAGTATCCATAATCAGTGGAATACAGGTTTCATATGTGTGTGCGTGTGTGTGTCTGTTTGTGTGTGTGTGTCGTCGTTGAATTTTGTCGTTTAATCGTCATGATAAATGCAGCATCAAGATCAAACTCGCGTATATTTTGTTTTCTTCTCCCCGATAGCCAACTAATCTTTTCGTTACGGTGTCTGGGACTGGCACGGAGTGGATCCCATGGGTCACATGTGGTTGATTTTAAACTATTTTGGAATTGTCGCGGACAATTGTTAGCACCTGACACATTTTTTAATCTCTATATTATGCCAAATACACTAAATGTTACCATTCGACCTGAACATCGACAATAGATATGATTTTGTTAGCCCATGTGACGAAGGAATTGTTTTTACATATCCTAGAGTCCAGTATGGTGGTTGCCGTACGAGAGCCTGCACACGAACCTCCATAGGACCGTAAACTATATTATTAGGAGTGGCACGGTCACTTACTGTAGCTTTTTCAAGATATATAGCGCGGATCTGATTGTGGTTAAGGCGAATACCTCTGACTCGGCTATTACATTTTATATCCTTGTTTCAGATCTGGCTTATACACCTGATTTTATCCTTTCCCTGTTGCTTTTTCAAGTTTATGATTCTATCCTTCATGTTTTTCTTTCGTTTTCTAGTTTAATCTTTCAGTATGTTCCTTTGCTGTCCAGTCATTGATAACAAACTTATTAATATCTTCATCAGATGTGATATGTTGAATATTAAAAGAAACACAGTATAAATATTTAACCCAATAGGCAGCTTTCAGAGTTTTAATATATTCTGGTTTTACGTATGGTTTGTCTACCCCCATCTCCAAACACGTCAATATCAAGTATTTGGTCAGCATCTCTCATAGCAGCAACACCTTCATCAGTAAATGTATATATCATGTTCTAACTTTGGTGGTGGTGGTGGTGGTCGAGCTTCGGGCTGTGGCTAAAGAGGTTTATGAGGTGGTGGAATGGATTGAAGTTGACCAGCAATATCCTCTGATAATGCTTTAAGATTTTTTTTTTGTTGTCTCAGTTGCCGTAACAATTTGTTTAGGTTGGTTCGTCATTTCGTTTAGATAACTGCTCTGTACCTTTTGAAAATTCCACGTGAGCTTCCTGACGCTGCTATAGTTGCTATTTGATAGAATCACTGACGGGGAGATATTTCATAATTATTTCTAGTCAATGTAGAGCTATTTTAGCTGTGAGATATTCTATAGTAAGCGCAGAAACAATGTTATTATTATTTTTATTATTATTATTATTATTAGTATTAGTATTTTTTTATTATTAATATTATTATTATTATTATTATTATTATTATTATTATTATTATTACAGCAACAATTCAGTTACACATCACGGTCTGCGGATATACTTGAATGAACATCAAACAGTTAATGCAGTAAACTCAGCGACATGCGCGAGCATAATTTTTGTTTGGACCATGATATCGCATCTGGGCCTTCATGTCACAATTTTGGGCTTTTGACTTGTATGGATTTCAAAACAATTCTAATAACTGTTGTTGTTTAAAAGCAAAGTAAGTGTTTATGATCGCAATAAGGATTACGGACTACCCACACGGAGAAGTAAGAAAAAGATTTGTTTACCTTTCTTTTCAGGTTGCATTGAGTTGAGAAAATTGTGCAGAAAGAAAGATCAGTCTTTTTGGTTTACATAGTACGCGCTGTTTACCAACTAAGCTACTTAGAAAAAAATAGATTCCTTAATTAGATACAATTTTGGACAGAACATATCTGCCCAATTTAAAAGTTAAAGTAGGAATATATAGAATGTTGCAGCTAAACACATACATTGACCGGCTTGTTTTGAAGTAAAATGCAAAACATAACAATGACCAGATGTGTAGTAGTGTGAGACCCATGAACGACATTGACATTACAGACGGGATGAACATCGAGCAGTTGCTGGATATGAACTCAGAATTTAATGCGGCCACCGGAGGGGTAGATGTGCCGCTAAAAGCACTGAAGTCAAAGCTGAACAAATACTTCAGGACTACAATACAGCATTATGTCTTGCTGGCCTTCCATCCTGATAGGTGTCAACTACTGGATTTGGGGGAGAAATACAGAGTGCCACGCCAGGCGGAAATCTTAGCGACACTACAGGCGATAAAATGCTACATTGGAAATATTGAGGCCCTCCAGAATGCGGATCTAAGCAAATATATGTTGCATCCAAAAGACCTATAAACACCTTTTACGGCCGTAAATATGCAGGAGGAAAAAGGTGCAAAGGCTATAGCAGGCCTAAAGGAGGTACCACCATTCGAGAGAGAGGTAGTCCGAAAGACTTTTGAAGTGCATGTGAACAGACTCCCTCTTGAGATCGACACATGCGAACAAAGTTAGCAAAACCCAGCAAAAGTTGAGAGCCAATGTAAACTATCAAAAGATGGCAACCATTTGGGGCTCTGTCCCCACGCAGACTGAAGGCAGAATACAAACAATAATCAGAAAAGAGGCTAAGAAAATCCCCATGTTCTTTTACGTACTGGGCTTTAAACTCAAACGCAGGTACAGTGGGTGCGAGGACGATCGAAAGTGCCCCAGATGCGGGCAAACCGGTCACGTCCCATAGGATTGCAAAGAGGGAACACCCAAACCGAACGACAGCCCCAATACTTATACAGGTGCCGTTGCGGCACAAGTAATAAGTTCTCCGCAAAAAAAAATCCACAAAGCCCACCAACAACAGCTTAGGAAAATGACAGGAGTAAATAACACAGAACCAATCAAGTGCTGATAAGTGGAGGGATAGTCTAAGCCCTAGCAGCACAATGGTTAAGACCCCCAGGAAAAGAGCCCATTACTACCCAAAAAACAAACAGATTTGATGTACTGAGTGAAAAGGGAAAGGAGATTGAAGAAGAGGAAGACATGGGGGATCTACTAGAAATGATATCCTTCACAACACCCACACCAATGGCACCAATGAAAAGGAATCTTAAAAAATGAAGGTTAGTAATATATCAACCTCGTCAACATAAAATATTAAGGACACTAAAGAAAGCGTTGAGATATATATGGTAGAAGAAGAAGAAATAGACAGTGAACAAGCCAAGGAAAAACAGGAGAACAAAAGTAAAAAAGGGAAGATAATGAAAAGTCTAAGGAAAACGGAGAGAACAGACAATGATAGCGCATCCGAAGGGACAATAGTAACGGAAAACAATACGAACAGACACAGTATACTCGTCAAACACCACAAGCGATTTTTACCATTCGCGAAGAAGCAGTGATACGATATGGGATGACCCGCATTTCCACAGAAGAAAAAAATCATATGAACACAAATGGATCACCCACACAAGAAAAGTTATACAATACAAAAATAAAAAAAACAACCATAATCCGAAAAAAATAATACGACAACCTGGGATAGACAAGAAATGGAGGACAAAACTTCCGTTTACTGTCTATAAACGCAAATGAAATAAATAGGGAAAAATTAGAAAAATTAAAAACATTAGGAACCCAGTGGCATGTTATTTATACAGGAGACACATAATGGACTGAAAACTGAGAGGGAAAGAGGTATGTACAGTTTTATAATTACGAACGACTTTATAGGGAAAAATATAAGAGGGGGTGGGGTGGCCGGTTTTATTAAAAATAAAATAGTGGTTATATGGGAAAGTATAGACGAAGGCGACCATTTTAAGGGGAGATCAATACACATTGTAATGGGTGGGATAAACTGTCAAAGAACAGGCATAATAAATTAATTTATTGACGAACTGGCCAAATATTTAGAGAAATACACTATAGGAAATTTGAAACTAGGAGAGGATTTAAACTGTGTAGGTGATAACATAGACAGAACAGAACAACTAACAACAGATGACATAAGATTTAAAGACAAAATGGAACACATACTGACGACACAGAAACTGATTGACATACAGGAGACTGCATATGCATAGGGTAGAATACACATTCGATTACAAAGATAATAAGGGGAGTAGGATAAATACATTTTGGGGGACACTTTCGGGAACAAATAAATATATAAAAGCAGGAAATATAATTACAAACTTTCGGACTATAAATTAATTAACGTAGAAATAAGGAAAATAAATAGAATAATATGGGACAGGGGACAATGGAAAATAAACAACAAGATCTTAGATAACATAGACTTTGGGCGGAAAGTTAAGGAAGACATAGAACTTTGTACAAATAAAGATAATTCGTGCATAATAAAAGACTTGGACACTTTAAAAGGAAGATTCAAACATATAGGAACATACTATACAAAATTAAGGATAGGGAAAATAAAAGTAGGGAACGAAACGATAGAAAATGTAATAAAAACATGTAAATACAGAACATAAAAAAATAAACACCAGAGGAAAAGCTTAATAAAAAAAATGGGAAGAATATAAATGGAGGGAGATTAAAGCGGGAAAATTTACAAAACTATACAAACATTCAGAGGGTCTATATAAAAGGAAGGATCTAAGAAGATTGGAAGAAGACGAAAAACTTCAGAATCGCTCAATATTAAAGGGGAGGGAATAACAAAAGACAAAAATATAATTCTAAAACACATACAAGACTATTACGGAGAACTATACACATCGCAATAAATAAGTGACAAACAAACTGACGAATATTTACAAGAGATAAAACGCGAGACAATATCCACAGAATATAAAAACATACGTGAGGATTTCGTCACGCAAGAAAACATTATACGAACACTAGGAAATTAAGAAGAAAAAAATAATCACCAGGTAGAGATGGGCTCTCAGCAAAATAAGGAAAATGAGATATGGAGGTGTCATTGGGCGGGAGAGATGATTTATATATTTTTGTTGCCCTCTACCACGGGGTTGCATAAATATGATAAGAAATAATATAACCTACACCTTTCTGTTACTCGTTATCTAAGAGATGACAACCCTCGATATAATTACCAAGGTTCGAGTAAAGATAACTGGTGAAACTTATAGATGGAAATAGATATAGTGATCTTAGCAGATATAATGAACAAACAAATACGCGCCCCCGTAGAGATAAACAATTTAATCAATTACATAAACAATTGTGAAAATTCCTTTCATTAAAAATATACTCTGCTTTTGAAATACAACTTCAACGGAATTACAATAAAACTCACATAAATTTAAATGAACTAGCCGATCTGTTACTGATAGCTTTAGTTCATCATAGGATCGAGTTAAACAATCGAAGTCAACGCATTGTACGATTTCAAAACCTGCTAGTCCTCAGCTTTCCGCTTCCTCTGTTGCTGTTCAGAACTTTAGATCTCAAAGATGATACTTGCTACCATCCCTCTCGGGATACAATCTGAACACGTTAGAATTTTAGCACTGGGCAACATTTCGTCACAGGTATATACGTCTCACTGCACTACCATTTCTTTCTTTTTCTCAGCATACATCTCGGGTTACGTAACATCAATACGGCTAGAAAGCTTTTTTCTCCCTTTGTGGTTTAGTCACCCAGCCAGTATTGGCGTCTTGCCTGGACTACACCTTTTTACAAATAAAATCTCTTTCAAATTCCGCTCAGATCCTGTAGTGAATTTTATCTCTTGTCCTCTCACAGGAAAAACTCAGACCGACTTCAATTTCAATAAGGGTGATATTAAATCCGATTAATCTTGTGTGAAAACACATCCCTTATTTAACGTGATGAATCAGTATCAAATGTGTTTGCTGCCCTTTCTTTCAGAGTCCCTAAAGTCGGGTCAGCCTGACCTGGCAGTATTAAGTAGCAGAATGTATGTGGTTTCTCAATTTTGAATACTTTCCCATGACAATGAAGTCTACCATATCCCTAGCAGTCAGTCTGACTGCTGGATAAACAAAGACCCTAATTAGACAGTCACATTATAAAGGAACAATACCGTACGCGGCAGTATAGCGATATGATACGCGAGTGTCTCCTTAAATCTAATTCATGGTTCTCTGGTCTCAAATAACTTATTTTGGATACATCGCCAGAAACTTGCCCCTTCACATGGGCCCCTCCTTGAAGAGTAAAATCGGTATTTTACTCTCCAAATTTTTGGAGCTCTAATCTGGTTCAGTTACACGTCCTCAGGTGACCCCTTCACCTCAGACGTCCCTATTCTACTTAAGCAGTCAGCCCCAACATTCTTGCTGCCTTTAATATACCGTACGTGAATTTGGTATTGTTGCGGAAATAGTGACCATCTCATTAATCGTCCATTTGTCAACTTAGCTTGAGCTAAATAGGCGAGTGGCTGGTGGTCTGTTTCCAAAATAATTTTTCCGCCATACAGGTAGCGTTGGAATTTAGATATCTCAAAGATAATAGCCAATCATTCAATCTCAGAGACAGAATAAATACGTTCCGCAGTTGATAATGTCCTGCTACTGTATGCACCTGGGAAAAAGCTTCCGTCTAGCTCTTGCAAAACGCTGCCCCTAAATCTCTATCACAAGCGTCCGTACGTAAGACAAAATCTCGGGTCATATCAGGCAATTTCACTAATTGCGTCTGACGTCAGTCTGTCCTTTAACGTCTGAAATGCTCGTTCACATGCGTCTGTCCATATTAATTTCGTCGGAGCTTTTTCCCAAGTCAAGTCAGCCAATGGGCATGCAATAGCGCTGAAGTTAGCAACATATCGTCGATAATACCCTGCAAATCCCAAGAAAGATCGAACTTCTGTCTTAGTGGTCGGTCATACTGCGTCTATATGTTTGTTGACCTTCGAACTATCTGGGGCCAACGTTTCTTAGCTAAGGGTATGACCTAGGTAGGTTAGTTTCCTAAACCCTATATGGCACTTAGATGGTCGTGTTGTCAGTCCAGTTTGTCGAAGCCGCTCTTAAACGTTTTTCAGTAAAATGATATGTTCCTCCCATGTAGCTGTCGCTAAGAGTAAATCGTCCATGAAGTTCGAAACTCCAGTCCCTCTTAATGGTTCAAGTAAATTAAGCATCATACTGGTGAAGACGCTCGGCGCATGCTGGACCCCGACTGACATGACTACCCACTCGTACGTCCCATATGGAGTTGCGAAGGCAAATCTTGCTCTGTCTTCACTTCGAACTAGAATTTGTCAGTATCCCTCGGACGATCGATTTTTGAAAAATATTTCGCATTGATCACTCCTGCAAAAATGGACTCAGCGTCAGGTAAAAGCTCTACCTGGAATTCAGTGATCCTGTTAAGTCTTAAGAGCCACTCGCTAACACTTGTCGCTTGACAAAAAAAAACCACGAACATCTCCATGCACACCTGGCCAGTAGAACTCCTTCATCAACTTATCTCTGGTCTTCCCCACGCCCATGTTGTTTCCAAGAAGACCCTCATATGCCAGCCTAAGCACTTCTCTATTTGCTTCGCTACAGGAACCAAAACTTGCTTCAACGTATCGGTCCCTTTCTTGGAGTACCGATACACAATACCGCGTTTCGTCGCGAACTTCACCTCGCCGTCTGGCAATTTCCATATGGACCCATCTGTTGCGTACCTGCGTACCTTGTTAAGAGACAAATCTTTCTTTTGAAGATTCCCCAACTCACCAGGTAGCAAATTGTCTATGGGCGAATTCATGGGTCTTAGCGCCTTTGACCCTGGCCTTCGCTTCATAGCCCTCGTTTAAACTGACCCGACATGTACAGGGATACACGTCATAAGGTTAGGTTGGGGCAATACATACCTACACCATAATATTACAATATGAGACAGTATCGACACACACGCTGCTTGAATTTGTCCCTTTACCTACGGCGAATCAAGGTCAATGCTAACGACCGGAAGCGAATCCTTCGTCCGTTTACCAACTGGACTTCAACCGCCTCACCTGTGCAATCTCATGTCTTGACATGCCTACTATCTACCAAGGCCGGATAACTGCAGCCGGTATCATACAGTACTGTCGCATTCTCACCGTTAACCGTAGTTATCACTGTAGTAGTCAATTCCACTGTTTCTCGCTTCTTAACAGTATTTGGAGTTACCAAATTTATCGTGGTCGGACGATACTTTCTACAGTTCTTAACGACATGGCCTGGTCTGTCGCAGCCGTAACACACTGGCTCACTTTTCCTCCCTGAGGTATCATTCTCTAGAGCCTGAGTCACGGAAATGTCCTTGGCTGGGATTTCCGGCCCTGGCCTCCCACCATTCTGACCACTTTGTCTCTGGGGTGGCACCTCAATGGTCCTTCTATGCTCACCGTTTCCAGGCTGGTCGTTACAACTCCAAGTGGTTGGACGCACGTGCGCGCTCTCATAGCGCTCCGCCATCACGCTTATTTCATCCAAGGTTGAGAATTCACGCTCCGCAAAAAAAACTCATTTAAGTCTTTTCTGTAAATACTTAGGACGTGCCCCTTCAAAATTTCCTTACGTATTCCCTCATAAGTTAACGCGGTGCCAGATATTTTTATCCATTTATAACAAATTACGTTTACTCGACTATGAACTTGCGCGTTTGTTTCGGTAGCCCTTTTCGACGAGTCTCTAAAAAGTTTCCAAAAGTGGACTAAAATCCTGTACAGAGACATGAACTCGTATGTACAGGTAAATGGGGCGAGAACATGAAAAATTTCTATTAAGAGATCAGTGAGACAGGGGTGTGTAATAGCAATATAAATTCTAATTTTTAAAAAAGAGACTCAATAAGAATAAAAGGGATCAAAGTTCCAAATATTAGAGAAGAGGTTAAAATGCTACAAGATGCAGATGATTGCACTAACTTTGTTCAAGACCATAATTCTTATGTAAAGCTATTACGGGAATTTGAATTATTTGGAAAAGTATCATTGTCGAAAAAAATCCTAAGAAAACGGAAATCTTACTAATAGGACTGAAGAAGTAAACAACACGGATTAACAATCCCAATTGTTAAAGACCAAGTAAAGGCAAAACAAAACCTCAAGAAAATCAGGGGAAAAATAAATGAAAATATCAAAACCTGGGCACTTACTGCATTGTGCCTAATGGAACGGACCAAGTAACAAAAAAATTATATGAATGTTCACTTAAACTAAATTTTAAAATCAATAGACATAACAATCGAAGATTTAAAATGTTAGAGAATGAAATTATTAAATATTTATCGGGGATTAAAACGCACTACATAAACAAGGACACATTATATAATGACAGAAAGAGTGTATAGGCCTGTCCCTCCCAAACCCCGTCCTTATAAAATACACCAACATTCTAAACAGATTTAAGGAAATGAAAGCAGAACCAAAAAGACCTTATCATGTTCTATACATATAATATTTCGGATTTTCTATGAAGCAGAGAAATGACATATAAAAACAATAGGTTATCGAAACTACTAGAAGACCCACGAAATTTAAGATCAATAAAAGAATTGCTAAATAAATATAGGGACAATAGAGAACTATGGGAAATAGATACAAAAACAGCACACAGATGGCTTACAGATAGCACAATATATAGGATAAAAAAACAAAGTCGAACATTAAAACATAAACATCAATTAGTGCCTGGAGAAACTGGGTCAAGTTAGGGTCATCAAAATACAAAGCCTCTGCTTCAAATAAATGCATGACGCGTGGTTGACGGGAGAGGTTGCAGTGAGACGGCACGTGATCTGAGTATGGTCCAAATGTCCACTGTGTACAAATTCACACATCCCCCCCGAAAAAAAAATATGTCATGGTTGAATGTGATAAGAATAGAAAGAAAAGAGTTGACATAACACTAAAAATAAGAACTCAATTATACAAAGAAAAAAAACCCACACTATATTTAGATGGAAACTTTAGCAAGAAATTAGTATACAACATCACAGAGTTTATATTGGAAACTATGAGGGCAAATCATATTTATTGGAACACATAACTAGGGTAGGAGCACAAGGGGGGTAGGGGTTGTGGACAGGGAACCTTAAGTGGAAAGTACGAGATGACGAAGTCAAAGGGCTATATCACATGACGCTACGCGAAGTGGACTGGCCCGTGAAAGAGTCGGTGGAAAAACTCCACTCAGAGAAGCATGATGCAGACAACACACTAATACAATAATTATAGAGTAGCATAGGAGCTTTGAAGTGTTTTCCCAATACGAATGCCCTGAAAGAAAACAAGGTAAAAGTCGCTGGTGAGTACTATTCAAAATCAGGCAATCTTGCATTTTCTCTTTTTCTGTGTATCTCCCGAACTACACAGAGAGCCCTGTTTAAAGGGCCAAATAAACGATTCAGATAAAAATTAAGAGCCTAAGTATAAATAAATAGAGACGACCAAACTCGAGGCGGTTAATGTACAATTTAAATTTAATAAATATACGGACCCGTCTCGAACACAGTCGTTCTCAAAAGAAATAAATATAAAAAGAACAAAGATCGACACAAATATAATAGCCATTAAAAACAATACGTTTTTTAATTTTGGGGTAATTTTAAACAAAAATAAGACTTAGTACACCGGACTTTGTCGGAAATTCAAAATTCAAAATAAAAAGTAAATGTATTAAATGGGGGGACATCTACCTAGTGCCTCCCAAAAACAAAAACAAAAACAAAACACAGGGGTCTTGCCAACCAGGCTTATATACAAGGTTCGGGTTGGCTTTTGGCAACAAATAAATCTGTTTTTTACATGGCCCGATTGTAGAATCTGGGCTTTGGCAGAAGTGTGGGGGGAGGTTTAACAAAGGTCAGCTGACCCACCAGTTCTAGTCTTTACTCTTCCCCCAATCCACTTATGGGTCTAGCCCATATAGAGTTCAAAACACCAGCTAGATCTTGCAAACAAGGATTTTCGTAAATAATAAATCAACCAGGGCCCAGATTTGTAATTGGGGTCTTATGGGAGTGAATCTTTGCACCCTCTCCAAAAGTTCGTCCAACCCAACCCCCAAGCACCTCCAGCTGTGCTGCTCATGGGATAAAGTAAGAAATCTGCTATCAATCTTATATGATTTCTAGTCAATACATCTGAGCATAAAACTAAAATAAAATTTGCTTGGTCTGAATGAATAAGTAAATAAACGATATATTTAATCTCTCCGGGGAAAACCTGATAGTTCGTTTCACATAGCGAATTTTTCGTATCTGTAACTCGGCAAATTTCAAATTTAAATGTAACTAAAAGTACCTAATTCGTTTTAAGCACTTTGTGTGACACGAATTGGTAACTTTTAGATGCATTTAATAACGCTGACCTGAAAATTAAAAGAGTTTTAAACAATCGATATTCAATATGAAATGAACTTTTTACTTCGTCAGTTGTTAAAATACACTTAATGAGATATATCTTTTATTCACTTGTACCAAGTAAATATCATATCTTTATTTTACTATAGACCTTAATAATCTTGATAATTCACTCTATTGGAATAGGAATTTTCACTGATCGTCAATATATGTTGACCAAGAAATTTGCATATTCTATATGTAAGCAAATTTGTCTGGTTTATCTTAGGGTTTAACGCCATTTTTCAGCACGCAATAGGCCATATATGGCGGAGAGTATTATTGGTCGGGGAAGAACATGGGGAAAAACCCCGGAAAGAACCACCGACCCACGAGAAGCTACTGGCAAGCCTTCTCACATAACTACATTAGACTCGAGCCCACTCAGACAGAGGTGAGACGGCAGTAATCCGTAACGGAAAGCGCTATAGACCACCCCTTAAAAACACATAAGTGGTCTATACGTATATATGGCATTACTCATATTATCGAATTGAGTTAAAATCCAACAATAGACATACTATTATTTTTAAAATCTTGTTTTGTTCACCTTTAGAAGTGCTTTTGTAACTTGCTAATGAGATGGAGAAGTATGAGTTCTGGTTATATTTTCAATGTGAATGTACACAAACACATACAGCTCATAAACGGTAGACACTTTTCATTTTCACGCGGGATGCTGCAAGAAATGGGCTAATTCAACCTGTGATAAATAGATAAATATTGGAGCAAACTTTTAGAACATGAAATAAGTACATTTGATTGCTTTTATTGATTAATGGACCTTTGAAAAATTAGTATTCGTTCGCGATGTGTTTGTACATGTCTCACACACTAACCATCAGCTATCTTGCCCGATAAATATTATAGAAAACAGAAACAATAATCTCTTTTGGTGATTCCCACATGAGACAACTTTACGTATTCAAACCTATAAAGAAAACCTTATAATACCTGAACTTAAAACATTTTCAACAAACTCGTGTCTATTTAAAACAGGATTGTCATGACTGCCGGTAGATTTATCACATGATGTTTGTCGACTCGTATTAAAAAATGGTATACAAAATTGCTAAACGTTTATGGTGTCATACCGGGTTAAGGAGTAGCTGTTACATATATCAAGCATCGAGTCCTGTAACAAATACCCTATCGGAATATAAATTAATAATATTAAATGAAACCTATCACTAAACGTGAGCAATATCAATTGTGTCTCTCCGTCACGATTTTTATGAAGTGTTGAAATATATACACTACTATGAAGATTGTTTGTTATCAGACGAGATAAAGTTTGGTTGAAGCAACATTTTCTAAGATGTTCATATGAACGGGAGATCAGAATGTTGGTAGGTAGTTCTTTACAATGGCAGGTTTGAGAAATGATGGAGAATTCTGCGGACGAAAGAGAGGTATTAAAAACATAAGTTAGTGAAGACAATTTGGGATCTAAGCACTCAAGCATCAGTGACGATGGAATTGGATCACGTTCAAAAGACTTTCGTGTTACATCCATATATGCAGCTTAAAATGGTACTATCACATTGTCGCTGAAATTCTGTATCATAACTGTATGGTGAAGACGGGTCAATTGAAATTGTGTTATCAAGTATATCTCGAATGGTTTGTACCTTGTCACGGAATAAATTTGTAAACATGTATGGAAGATCTACCGGAGCGAGGGCAGTTAGAAGAGGAGTACATTTGTTATTTGACATTACTTGTTTGTAATCTCGAAGAGCTCTTTGTTGCTGAAATTATAGTGGGATACTTTGGCTAAATGGACTATAATTGTAACGTGTTTATGAATACTGGTTCTGGTGGAAAGCCATGTCCTCTACGATTTACCGCTGCCTCTTGTCGCAGTGTGAAGCTTGTCCTTAACACTGCTAAACCACGGAGAACACTTTTGAATTGATACTCTGCACTTGGTGGATAGGGCATGTATTTCAAGCAATGAACGCAGGCAGTTATTGCGTTGTTCTGCTGTCAGAAGTAGGCAGGCAGGTTGTCCGGTTTGCTTCGATGTCGTGCATTAGTTTGGTTCTATATATGATATGGAGGTTAAGTAAGTAGTCAATGATACATCGTCGATCTGATGCAATTAAGAACATATTGAGTGACACTATCTTGGTAACATAATCTCTGAAGAGGGATGAACGGCAGAAATTGTGTCACGAGCTGCACAAACAACGAAAGCTATGTCAAAAGTAAGAGCTATCTGGAGAGACGAGAATATATGTCTGAAAAATAAAATCAGACTAATGAGATCACTAGTCATCTCATTCTTCGTTGTATTCATGTGAGGCCTGGACACTGACAGCATAACTACAACGAATAATCCAGGAACTTGACATTAGATGCTACAGAACCATCTTTGTAATCTCTTACACGAACCACATCACAAATAATGAAGTGCGTAATACCATCAGATACAATGTAGGCACATACATTTTAAGTATCAAAATATAAATAGTTTGATAGCGATGCAGCATTTTTAAAAAAAACAAAAAGATTACTTCATGACTTGTGAATGAGGGCAAGGTTATATCACATGTATTACCTGGACACATATCTATTTTCGTATGTAATACATGAAGGTAGCCTAAATTACAGATATAATTAAAGATTAATTCTATCAAATTCCATGCTGTGTCAGGTAATCTTCAGTTTTGACTAGTCCCATCGGCCTATTTAGTAACACAGCATCATGACACTCTAAGGCGGAAGGAATGAAAATTTATGTTATATCATATTGCTTGCTTGGCAAAACATTACAACATTGTACTCTTGCGTATGAATTTATAAGCCTGAAGCATTGTATCTTGTCATAACCGTTTCATAATTTGATCAAGCTATTGCAGTCTTGTTACAACTTTCGATCAATCAAAATATTCATGCACTTCCATATAAAGTGACTGTTCCTTCCTCAACTCAAGGGTGTTGAGCGAATACTGTTACCATTAGAGCAAGTAAAAGGTAGGTACACACGTAAATGCAGTGTCAATCAATTAGTGCATTATATATCGATTGTACGTTTGAACATTTTATATTTGATTCAAATACCTTTTAAACTAAATTTTACTCTTGTAAAAATCCAATAGCTTTACAGGATAATATTACTGATATATCTGTTTTTAATAATAAAGGTAAATTCTCTATAGTTTTATGACATGAACTCTCTCGATCGATCGATCGATATATATATATATATATATATATATATATATATATATATATATATATATATATATATATATATATATATATCCTTTTGTAGAGTTTTGATCTATGTGACTCCTAAGCTGCAGATAATTTATTTTGTTTTCAGATGAAACTATCTGATGTGTTGGTCATCTACTTCACAAACTTAATATTGAGAGCGACTTCAACTTATGTTCCTTTCGATCTCATGCATAATGACAATCAGTCATTGCTTTTCCTCTTAGCAGGTACTTGTCGTTTTCTAAATGATATGAGTATTTATATTCAGAGATTACTGACCGCGGACACTTCAAGTATGCGTACATTATGAATACAAATGAATGATATGACATTAGCATGCTTGCACCATTGTTTTAAGAGAATATATGAGGCAAGGAGAGTAGATGGATACTTACATACATGATTGGTGTTACAATAACACGTCATCGAAATATATGATTGTGAACCAGCGACATTGTAGTATCATACCAAACAATTAACATCTTCTTATTAGACCACAAAGAGTTATGCAATAATGTATTATTTTATATTTATCAAAATGTCCCGTGGAATCAAATGTGTTCAGCCAAAGTGTTTATTTGAAAAGTCTACATTAAACGTATTTATTTATTCTTATCTTTTGACGCATGAAAATGAAACTGTCATTCAGAGAGGAAAACATTAATGTAGAACATTAAATTCAATACATTCACTTTCGTTTACCTAACAGGAATCATCATGACATATGGTTGTAGTATCCCGCTAAAATGCGACCAACGATAAAGAGATTTTTTTTAACATAGAGCAGATGACGCTATATTAATAAGAGTCTTTGTTCTAAAACTAAGTTACATAAAAGAACGAGGAGCAGCAAACCTTGCCAATTCATCAAATAATTAATTGAATTATCTATAATACGGAGCTAAATTGTAAAAAAGGCAATTACGTTTGTTTGCGAATTAAATCCCAGATAATCATAGATTTTCAGACCCAAGTCTTCATAATTAATATGCTGAATAAATGTAGTGGAATTCAATCGTGAAAGTGTTGATATGCACGTGATGGCCTGTATAGTGGTGATGTGGCAGCAATGTTGCGTTGGATCATAATAATACACACAATGGTAATACAACTGATCCTGCTAAGCTCTTATAGCACAATTAAATAACATTATCTACAGTAACAATATTATATAGTCGTCAACCAGACCTCATGTCACAATTAGCATTTTCAAATGATCAATATTACTACATGGACAATTTTACTCAGGAATGAACCCCATATATATAAAATTAAATCATGGTAACCAGTATACGTCTATTCTAAAATTATAATATAATCTGAAATAAGCAACCAGTGTACCTGGCTATTCTTCGTACTAGATTCATATTTATGTGTTGTTCACGAAACCAAAATTAATGATGCATATTAGTTAGAAAACGAATTTGACTTTGGAAAAGTTCAAATCGAAAATAGAATAATCGATAGCATGTAATATACATAATAAAAAAGAAAACGAACAATGCATATTAAATCATATTCTTGTATAAATTCTATGTAAGAATGTGAATATATAACCTACATTGAGGTTGACTAAGGAATGCATATATAGTTTATGAAAGATACCTATAAATAATATATAATCACAATTTTATATAAATCAAAGTGATGTTAACATCTAAAGTTCATTTCTTTTTTAAATATGTGTGTATTGTATTCCTTCCTTCCATGTGATTTGTTCTGGTAAAGCAAGATGAAGATTTATTTCGTATGCAACACATCATTGTGGTCAATTGTTGTCTACGCTTGTTTTAAAATTTGCTGGTACTTTTATGCATAGCTGGTAGATTATCAAACATCTATAGATTTTGTTATATAGATAGCCAAGCAAGTAAAGTGGATTAATATATTATGATACATTTAAAGTAGATTAAGAACACATTTCGGATAATCCATCACAGTGATAAGTAATAATAGGTTATTATCTATTCAACTCATCGCTAATGACAATAACATAGTTTAAATAGTAAAAACTGCTTTCGTTGCAAAAGTCCCGCAGAAATCGGCAAATTCACATAGCATTAATACCTGTTCTTTTATTCGCATTTCCTTGCAGGTTTTCTGCCATTTTTACTATTATCTTTGCGGAAGAGAAAACTCGTAACAGGTATCAAATATGTACTACTACTAATACTACTGCTACTACTATTACTACTACTGTTACTATATTAACACTACTAATAATAAACGGTTGTAGCCATACATGTGCAAAACATCCAGGTTTAGTTAGTTTTCAGGTGCAGATAAAAACGGAAAAGCCACACTATTTCCAGCTAATATGTAGGCTCAAGTCTTGAGCCTCGAAAATATTATATTAGTGCTAAATGATTTCGCAGATGCCCAAATTATTGTTGTGTCTAGAGGGAATGAACGTAATGCAGCATAATGTAATAAGTGTTTAATAGTCATAATAAAAATGGACACACGTTAGCATCGTATGAGTAGGAATATTACGGATGTCATATCATAATAAGATGAGCAATTATAAATGGATTTGTATGCAGTATATGCTAAATGCAGCTAGATTGCAACCCATGATTTGTTATTAGATAAATTAAAATGTGACGTTAATGTTGTAATCAGCATTGATAATTAAGGTCGTCATAAAACAATTTCATTCTCAGTAGAATGCTATAAAACAAATCAAAACTAGTTTGACTAAGTTAGCATGCTTTCTGCTAATGTGGTCTCAGAACGTTTTCAGTCCAAGTTACTACGAACAGCTACAACTGTCCACTTTCTCCATATCATATATACATTTATGCCATTGTATGTTTTTCCGGTAGGAATAATTCCTTCAACTAATGCTTAATATATATATATATATATATATATATATATATATATATATATATATATTCATAGATATAGACGCAAATTAGAGTGCAAAGGAAATGTTGACAGTTAACACGCACTAACAATTCGCCTCTAATTTCAGAGATCAAAGCAAAGAAAATGCCAAACACTAAGTGCGATTTAATTTATGTTTTTGTTGCGCATTTGAAAGTTTGAAAACAAACTAGATTCAATTAAAATTATTAAATATTACACTTGAAAACGACTTCATTTAAAAGGAAGATCGTATAAGAAGAAAAGATGATTCAATTCTGAAAACTAATATATATATATATATATATATATATATATATATATATATATATATATATATATATATATATATATATATATATATATATAAAGTCGCGGCTTGAACATCCGTCCGTTATACCAAAGAACTGTAAAAATGGTACTAACAGCTGTCATATTTAGTGATAGGACTGGTCGGATATCATGCTACATGTCACCGTCATGATGCCCCAGTGCTAGACATCGCTGTAATCTGCCACACACTGCCACAAACAGTATGATCATGCTGTAATAGTATTAAAGCTACTTGCTGCTACGTACAAATCTATAACCAAATACCTTACTCAACCAAATGACATAAAATGTATGTTACCATAGCTCGAATTTATCAAAGTCTTTTATCCGCAAAATGTTTTGTTATATTCCTAAAGCAAAATTTAACATTAGATCCTAACATGTAATCTATAGCATAAATAATCCCTAAAACTCATTTTTCTTCATCGGTCAAATTTTATTTAAGCCATCACGAGACCATGATTCCTGTCCGTGTTTATTCAGGTCCTTACAATTTATTGTATATTCGACTTATTCAGGGAAGACGATAGGCAGGATACAGTACTAAATACTTTTATTCGTCAGCGATAATTCCTATTTTGATCAATGATATTATTCATACATGTGTTTAGGAAATATTTTTCAAACTTAATGATATTTCGTATATCACAAAACATAGTTTGTGGCCTTCTTATTAATTTTGAATATAGAACAACATCCACCTATTGTTAATATTCTTTGTTTTCTAGCTGCAACTAGTAAAACTAGTACTGCTACTACATCTAGTACAACAAGTACTGCTGGTACAACTAGAAAAACTAGTACCACCACTGTTCAACCTTCAAGATGCAGTGTAGGGTATACTTTATATCAGGGACCTGGGAGAAGTTTTTGTTACCGTTATTATTCCGCCTGCAAATCATGGAATGACGCGAGAACTGCTTGCCGGATGGAAAGTGCCGATCTCGTTTCTCTTGATGAAGAAAGTCTAGAACCATTTAGTGACGTTTTGAGACAAAAGTTCCCAGGTAAGTTCTGTTTTTACATTTCATATTTTATCTGACAAATAAATGCACAGCTATGTAGCGAACTGCAAATCAGTCTCAAAGCAGGCATATGAACCATCGAAGAATGCGATAAAATTAATTAGTCAGTGCATTCTTATGCCGTCGAAAATGAACAGTCAGATAACAACCTCATATATATATATATATATATATATATATATATATATATATATATATATATATATATATATATATAAATGTAGATAATGCATTTATTGGAGGAAATACGACTTCATGGAATTATTTTCAATTATATCCTACATCGTTTTGAAAATGTGTGCAAATAAATATGAACACTTAAAACTGATCTTGGGTCACACATATTATTGAAACTCCAAACCATGCGTATAATTAATCAAAATGCGTTATCAGTACTCTCGAGCTACGGCGTGATCCTCTTTACTTCTACCTGCTAAAGCCGAATATCAACTCAGATGTTACATTATTGGAAAATATAAACACAATGTTATATTATTGCAAAATGTTAGAATATACGCACAGCTGTTATATTATTTCTTATTCGTTTCCTGTTAACTCTGTGTGTGTTGTTAACTGGACTGGTATTTCTTATGGTCCTGATTGCTACATTTAAATCAACTGGTAGTTAGTATGGTGCTCATAGGTAAATTTGAAAAAACAGATATTTCATGTTTGTAATAATTGTGTACTTTTAAATGCACATGTCGCAAGTGCTTGGCAATAAAGATGGCCTGTTATTACCATAGCTATTACAATTGTAGAGATTTTCATAAGAATGTTCGTATATCAACCACCAAATACATTGTTTAAAATGGCACATACATATAAAATGTTCGAAATATAGCATAGTACTGTAACAGAATTGTTACCGAGTTGATGGTGGATTAAATGAACAACACAAACACAATATGTGAAAGATAATGTAAATTTATGAAATAAATTATTAATGAAAAATAATGATGTATCAGCACAATAACTCATGCATTCAACTCACAATCACATTCCACAACCATTCACAATTTAAAAATAAATTAAATATAAATACAAAATAAACACTTATTCACCCCAGGTAACGCATGTACGACGAAACAAAAAAATGGTGAAATTAGTTTGTAATTCAAGAAGAAATAAATTCAATTTTATCCTAATTCTGTGACAAGTACTTTATGGATAAGGAACGTATTTAACAATAATAATCTATAATGAAAAAGGAAACTAAACGAATGCCACTCAGGCTAATGAAACAGAAAATTTGCCACTTCATCTGAATAATGCTGAAATAATTATTGTCAAAGGGATACAATGAATGTCACGGATTGATTTTGTTATTATTAAAATGTTATTGTAAAGCACATTCATTCACTAGAGATGATGTTTTACTGGTAATTCGGTTGACCCAAATATTCTTTGGTAAACATGTACAGTTAACATAGATCCTGATCTTGACTCAAGGTTAGTAGCGATCACGGAAACAGGTTTTATTTAAATTTTAAAAGGGTTCCATGTTGTTAAGGTCAGGATGGAACTAGTGAACAAGCAAACAGCTTTTTATTCTTGGAGAGAGAATAATTGGTTCTCGTCAGGAGTACGAGATATATTTCATTTTTGTAATAAATGTTTACGTTTAAATGCACATGTCGGAAATGCATGGCAATAAAGATGGCCATATATTGCCATTGCTATTAAAACTGTGGACATTTTTATATAAAAAAAAGTTAGTATATCACCCACAAAATACTTTCTGTAGCATGATACATACATATTAAATGTTCAACATATGGCATATTACTTAAATTTTACAATGATTCTATGTTGTTAAGGTCAGGATGGAACTAGTAAAAAAGAAGTAAATAGCTTTTTATTCTTGGAGTAAGAATGATTGGTTCTCGTCAGGAGTACGTGATATAAACGATCACTCGACTCATGTATGTCCCTTAATGATTTCTCGTTCTGGGATTGTTTCAAAACTGCGTATTAGAATAAGATATAATCTTTGTTTTCGTGAAAATTAGTCAGTCCTGTACTTTTACCTGTACTTCGTGGATTTATCTTGGAATATGATTTGGATTTTGTTCGTAAAGCTTTAAGAAATCTTTTCCATATTTACTATATTTTCCAGGAAAAGACATTATTTGTTAAATCTGACAATGCTTGTTTATACTCTATGTTACCATTTGCTAAACTTGTAATACTGTATTACTTTGACTCTGAGTTACTGTGACCCTTACTCCTATGACTGAAACAAAGCCTTTGTTACAATGTCGAATGGCAAAATATAATTTAAAGATAATGTATCTAAAAAGACATTACATATTTTCATAACCGATAATCTGTCGTGGAATGTTTCCAATGCACTTTGAATAAAACATGTAGAGATGGTTTTCACCTTCTGAATTACATCTCTGTCTTATAGCGTCTAATCAATTATACAATCAATTATACAATCAACCTTACCATCGGATCATTACATCTGTCTCTGAATAAACTGACCGTGTTTGATTGCTGGTTTGGAGTGTTGTCTTCGATCACAAAGAAACGTGAAATGTTAACGAAGAGGTGCGGATTGCATTTGTAAAATCGCAACCCACTTTACAAAAAGCAGCAGACAGGGTGAATCCTACATCTCTAATTTGATTTGATTTCAAGCAAATAATTTTAGAGCTCTGTTTGTCAACTTATGGCTTAAAAATTTTAGCAGCAGGGATGGCGAATCCGACAACCTGTTATAGAAGCGTCCTTTTGGCAAACCAAGACTTCCTCTAACATCGTAAAAAAGCGTCAATTTGGCAAACCAGGGCTTCCTCGAAATCGTAAAAAAGACGCCAAATTCGTTGTCGCACCCTCCCTGCTGCTATGGGGGTAAAACTCTTTTTTACGATAAAAATCCTTTTAGGATTTCACAAACAGACTAATTTATAAAACCTCACCTAGTAAATCAATCAGATTAATGGATTGGTCAGTAAGTTTGAAATTAATTCTCGTTAACGAATCATTATGACATCGCATGTAGACTGGATTAGTTGGGTCCTCAATTATTAGAAACCCTGGAGGAGCTGTTGTTGCAAATGAATATAAAATATATCCTTGTTGACTTTGATTTGATCTTTCGAGAATTATTTGATAACTTCCTTCGATAACATCACATATTAAATTCAATGCAATCACCGAGGATATATTGACGTTTTGAGGAGCGATATGCCGCCCATGACCATCTGGGTCATTATTATACTTGAGGATTGTTGTTTGTTGTTCTGTTATTTTCTTCCATTCGGCGAGTATCAGAGAAAGGTTTTCTTGAATAAGATCATTGACATATTCTTTTAGTTCATTTTCGTTATACCCAAGAAACTTGAAATCGCGTAAATCAGTTTCTTTGATATTGTAACCAGTTAGGCATGTTTGTTTAACTCTGTTCGTATCATTAATTATTACTTGAATTATTCGTTTGTTGATATATTCCATGTCAGATACAAGCTGATTTAATATCCTAACACATTTTATGATCTCATCACGTGGCCTTGTTATATCAGAGAGATGCTCTTGGAAGCTCCATCGTAGTTGTTCTAGTTGTGTTCTATGTAATTGATTATTCTTTTTTAAATAATCAACGATGTTAGTTACCGTAAATGTAATAGTAAAAAGTGAATCAATTTATTTTCTCAAAAACAAAATCCCATTGCATGTTATTGTTATCGATAAATATGAATCTATCAGTTAATCTTGTAGTTTTTATATCAGATAAATCATCTCGATATGATGGGTTGATTTCATGACATGATTGTAGATCCGTGACATAATCAGATTTTTTAGGTTCGGGTATTTGATAAGATGCCTGAGGTGGGTTTTCAGGCCATCCTAACACGGTTCTTATAGAACTCTGATAGATATCTACGACATATCCGGACGAGTTTATCTCAATGGCAGTTGATAACGTCGGCTCGTGAACCGTTATAGCTATTTTCGATTCTTTTCCAGTAATGGATTTTATTCTGCGTTGTAATTCATCATTGATTAATTCGATTTGGTAAGACCCTGATGGTAGCGAAAGAACGTTCCAGTCTGGAGTACCATCGGGTTTATTCTTACTCGCAAACACCAAGGAATTATTCGGTTGTTGACCACCAAATGCTACCGACCTATTATTAGGCCGACTGTGATACACTCATACCTTTGCTAATGCTATTTCTTTCACTGGAATCGCTGAAGGGAAATTCACATTGAATTCAGGATCGGGTGAGGTTCTTAATATCATACTTGTTTTCACCGGGTTGGTATTTTCCGCTATTCGTTGAAGTAGTTCTTGCGACGTTGCTGAGAACTCACTATCTGATATTAATGTGTCATCGAGTGACGACGATATCATCGAGGATAATTGGGACTATACGGTTGACACAAAATGAAATGTAACTACGTAATCTTGTAGTTTACGCTGGCTACACGATAATATTTTTTTTGTTATAATCGAAATAATTCCTGCGATAGTTGTCGCCGCTGATATACAAATTAGAACAGGTATCGGGGCAACCATTGTCACCGAGGAGAGTATTATACCAGCTCCTGTGATTACACCTGATACCGAGTACACGGTAACATCAACTGCGGTGATTCTTCGTCGATATTTTTTTATATTTACTTGATATTCCTCAGTGAGGTTTTTGATACTCCTCAGTGAGGTTTTTGAGTTTAATTTGAAATTCTCTGACCTGATCATTGCAATACTGCTGTGATGACTTTTTATTTATTACAACATATTTCAATGTAGTTGTTTACTTACATCCGCTACGATTTCCACATACAATGTTACCACAACCCCTAGCCAAATTATTATCAGTGGATGTTATAGTGAATTGTTCAATTGTTCCCTTGTCGATGATCATTGATATCGTATTGTTGACCCCAGATGAACTCGTTGATGAAATATTAAATTGAGCCGGCGTCACTAGTGTTAATCGACAAATACCGTTGATGGCCGCGGTGATATTTAATATGTTATTGGATGGTGTCCACGTATATGATCCGTAGTGAATCGCGTATATGTTATTTATGATATTTTTTTATTCGTGAGGGATTTTTATATTTTCAAGTTTTTCTATCATCCTCGGTAAATCATCTTTGATTGCCTCGATGGTGTTTTTCATCTCATCGATGGATTTTCTAATATCGGGGAGTTTTATGTCGAGTTCATCCAATGTGGTAATAAAGAATTTATCAATGAGATTTCTACGAAAAGTTGAAAATTTCTCGGCATGATCATATCTGGATTGATGTGATGCAAATTTTAACATAGTTGTTTTTATCTCCATGACTTTTGGTGTAGTCACCGTTGGATTTCCAAAGAAATCTAATAGAGGTTTGTCAATATTGTTAATTATATGTCTTTGTAATTCAGAAAACTGATCGAATTTAGTTATATGGTCGTCGTATTCATCGCGTAGTTTTTTTAATGGTTCTAAAATGTTAATTCTATCCACAATAGTTGAAACAAGTACACCCGGTTTGAGTTTACCCTGATCGGAAAACAACGCGATAGTATCTTAAACTGCGTCGCGTTGTTTAACTAAAATAGCATCAAGGGAAATATTACTAGTTTTCAATTTACCCTGACGATCTTGAAATACAACTTTTTCATTGGGATCAACACTTGCGAGGTTTAACATCTCGGATATTTCATCTTCGATTATTTTTTTACATCACAATTTGCAGTACAGTCGGCATCGGGTTTCTTCAGCATTGAGATAGATCGTCCCAAATATCAATCATGTTATATTATGTTTATCTCTTTAAGTAATTTATTGTTGTGTAACCGAGGACGACTTTATGCGGCGATTCAGATGATGCTGAAACCGCCATTAACATTTCAAGGACTTCTGCCCCACACGAGCTGATGTGGTCAATTCTACCGGTTTCAAAGATTTTTGATTGAATTGGGAACTGACCTTCCCTGAATATATTTGCTATGTCAGCGAGATTAAGTTTAGATGATTTGTCAACCAAGTTAGCAGAAACGGGTTTATAAAACCACACTGTTAGTTTTTACACTTGTTCGAATAAACTTCTCCAAATATCAATCATGTTTATTCTATATTACTTTCTCTCTAAAAAGCGATTACTCGTATATTCGTGTACGGTTTTATGGGGTGGTTTTCCCGATGATGAAATAGCGTTGAGGACATTTGATACTTCTATACCGCATATTGGTTTGTCATTCATTTTCTGTGTTGGTAGCGTAGAATACCAGATAGGAGATTTTAAGTGGTTTATATAACGCATAAATTCTTTAGGCGGCGTTAACCCATATGAATCTAAATAAACAATTACACGCGGATCAATCGCGTATGCAACCCAATGAGTTCCAGGTCCGCTGCTATTATCGAGATTAATGATACCGGTTTCAACGCTATTTGGTTGTTGATATAATTGATCTCGCATAAAATTACCTCTAAAGTTGTATTGCTAGTTTTTTTAGCAGCATCGAGTAAATCAAAATTTGACATTGGAACTATTGTTGTTAATAAACTGTTCCTGGTATTCTCAGGCCGCTTCCTTTGTACCATGAATACGGAGTTTCTGGTAATCTTAGACCCCTCCCTTTTCTTGTATCCCCACCCTTTGTTTGGTTCATATGATTGAGCAATGATGTGTACTGCTTTTGTACCAAGAGCTTCAGCGGCTCCGAACGTAGCCGCTTTACCAGCTGAAATTAATGATAGAATCGCAGTGGGAATACACCGCCTGATTTTATTATGGTTTTGATCGCAGCTGCAGAGAGAGTGATCTGAACACCTTTTTACCTTTGAAAGCATTATTAAAGTCTTTTATCTCACGAGTTGTCAATTATAGTTTATTCTGACCGCCAGACATCTGATTGTGCTTCAGCGATATTGTGATTCCACATTTTTTAGCCGATTCTGATTGCAATTTTTTAAGTTAAGTTATAATTGTTACATATTTTCCAATGGTGCATCGACTACTCTCTTTTTTCCACCAATACTTTCAAGTAGCATTTATTTGTCGCTACGAATGACAACACTTGTTCTGTAACCAACACCAGCATCATCTATAGTAGCTCTAAAGTATATGTCAACTACCAATTCTCTGGTTAAATCAAGATGTTCCAGCAAAAAGTAATAGATCGGATATAATTTTTCAAAATCCATCTGAGATATTTGTAGACCAGTGTCGACGTTTTGATCACGACGCATATATGACAACAGGCGATGATACGCGCGTGCAATATGGTTTTACTGCGTAATTAAGTTGTACATCCTCGATTGGTTCCTTCCGGCCGTTTATCTTTAGCGAAACCTCAGTAACGCCTAATTGATTAAATACCATTTTGCTGCGTGTTTGGTCACCAACTCGCGTTATATCCTGTAACGCAATAAATATATGCTGTGG
Source organism: Unio delphinus (assembly GCA_029339505.1). Taxonomy (NCBI): domain Eukaryota; kingdom Metazoa; phylum Mollusca; class Bivalvia; order Unionida; family Unionidae; genus Unio; species Unio delphinus. Next base: position 884,051 of record JAQISU010000065.1, read on the forward strand.
CGAAGCAACGCCTTATTTTGATACCAATTGCCATGTGAATGCACCGTTAATAGCTGATTGATTAATGTCCGTTGTTGTTGTTAATCAACATAGTAACGACTTTCCTCCCTGATTCATAAATGATAGTAATCGATCTTCTACGGTAATTGATGGGATCATTAGTGGCATCCACAATGTTAGTTTTGTTAGAATAACTTTACCCGCAGCAACACCAGCACCATGCCAGATTGCATCATTATCAGCACCTTTTCGCACGAGTGCTACCGTATGCTTCGCTCCATAGATAACTTTTCTAATATTTCTGCAGAATCCGAAAATATGATGCAGTGCAATTGCGCATGAAAATTTTCGACGCTGTCCATCTAACGTTGCAACGCGTGTTGCAAACGCCATGTTGTAATTAATTAGTACTTTTCATAATATCAAAGGCACCACCTGGTCTATCTTAGTGTTCAACATCATCTGGTTATGGAATAGAATTTTGTTCTAGTTAAGTAAGCACACATATCTGTTTAGGTGAGTAAGTGCCATACCTGTCTGTTTCATACCTTCTATTACTCGTGTATGTATGATGTGAAATACTGAGGTAATCAAAGGGGATTTTCATTTTGGCGGATAATCTCTCTTATTGTTTTAATCTTCGAATTAATTATGCGTTTGATTTAATATTGCTGCCCGAATTCTTTTCTTATTTATTCTACATCAGTGAATAACGGGACGAACTTATTAATGTCGTTAGAGAATGCAAGGGAGTCATAAATAGAGTGCTGGATTAATTTAACGAAAGAGTAAGATTTTGATAATATATACCTGTTATTCCTAGCATTATCTTCAATATCTTGAAATTCAGAAAGAATTGGATCACAATTTAATTTATTTCACAATTGCATTCCTTGACTTTTCAAATTTAAATCAGAAACTGGGAATTGGATTATACGCGACAAATTTGAACCCATCTTTTTGAAAATAAAAGAACTGTCACTGTGAGTCGGGATTCCAAACCAGGAATTCTGTCTGGAATTGACAGACCGTATTACGAGAGATCCTATCATGTAACAGCAGTTGTTAATGGGATCTATCCAATATATGATGAACCTAGTATTAAAAAACTAAATCCAAAGAAATATTCGTCGTTAAATTGTGTAGCAGAACGAATAATATAACACTTCACAATTGCGTTGCGTGGAAACAAACTGACGGATCTAAGACGTACAAAAATAAATGAATGGGAATTAACAGTTAGGAAGAACGGAGCAACAATTCAAGATATAGCCAAATTAGAAACATTATTAAGATTCGCAATAACCATAATGACGATAACAGGAGAAGTATTGCACGAATCAAAATATAAATCAAATGGAGCTACAATCAAAATTATTGATCATAACGAACACACAAGAACACATGCAGTAACAATATTTCCGCGGGATAGAACAATAAAATATCTACCCGCTGAGTTCTGTGGGGGAGAATTAACTGAGGTGAAATTATTTGATTTTATTTATCAATTAAGTAAAGACGATCCTGTGTCAGTGCGGTTACTTCACAGTTTTGAAAACGAAGAGGGCAAATTCGATCAATTTGTAAGACCCAATGGCGGATTATACCGTACTGAAGTCCTCCATAAGAAGATGAAAAAACAGGCTAGTGGTTTTTCAACGGATTACGACAAACAATTATTAACAAACTGTTTTACAGTACCGTCAGTTGCTGCTCATTTCACGAGAACGAGAAATCTATGGAAACCAACACACGCAGACTTTCTCTCAGATATCGAATCAAGCTGCATCGAGTACAACCATGGTGGATTATGGAATACAAAATACGAGCCTCAAAGTATTATTTCGGTTGATATTATTGCGTGTTATCCAGGGATTTTTCTTGGGTTTGGAGAGTGCTCTGAGAACTTCAAAAGATTTGGACATCCCACACACGAGATGACCGTTGTTGCGATTAATTTACCACTGTTCGATTTTGATTTAACAGGATTCGCTCGTGTGGTATCATTTAAAACCGCTGAAGGACTTCATCTTATGTTTGGTTTCGTAGATACATCTCTGAAAAACACTGGATGCCAATAGTGTTATTACGGTATATGATTGATTCTAAAATGTTTATATCGCTGATTGTCAGTGAAGCAATTATATCATATCGGAAACAAACTGAAGTCTGGTTACCACAATCCGATAGTCTAGATAGTATAATCAGCGAAAACAAAAAACACTTCCCTGATCTCGACGAAGAACATATCGTGAAATCGTCCAAAGAAATCATTGAAGTTAGAAATAAAGACGCAAAAGATTTCGGTAGAAGAATAATTGGTAAATTCACACAAGGTGGAAAATACGACCATAAACGATATTCTTCGCGGTTGATTATAGATGACGCTGAATACGATTTTATAATCGCAGATGTAACATCTAAGTGTATATACGTCGATCGTAAAGACGCTTTCTTATCCGATGGAACCAAATTGGGTACAATTGTTACTTACACAGATGGAGAAAATCATCAGTACGTTCATCTCAGGTCGTATATGCTGGCTTATGCTTCTATTAATTTACTTTCGATGATAAATAAATTTCCTGACACCGCAGTTAGAGTAGCCACTGATTCATTTTATATAGACGTAAAATATAGCGAAGAAGTGGCTGAATTCACTCAATCAGACGTGAGTTAGGGATCATGGAGAATTAAAAACGAACTAATGCGTGATTACTCTAAATCAGCAGATGTTACAATTGAAAACAATTACTTGAAATATGATCAGATATCATAACTATCTAATGCACCGTCGTGTTACGATCCAATATGTAGATATAAAACCAATTACTTAAACGGCTGTGGTGGCTCAGGAAAGACGACTTGTGAATTATTTCGAGGGAAATCAACCATGATTGTGCTAACACCGACCCACAGACTCGAAAGAGAGATGAAAAAAGAGGAATTAATGCTTGCACTTATCACAGTTTTTGTCGATGGAAAGGTGACGAATGGACTCCTGATCGAATGGGCGAGAAATTTATTCCTGATGTCATGATTTGAGATGAGATATGCACGGTGTCGTTAGATATAGTACAACAATTTCTTGACTGGTTATTGCTAGCGAATATAAAAGTGATAATGTGTAGCGATCATGGTAAACCACCACCATTTGTCGGTTTGTCTCAACATAATTGGCTGAAGCATTTTCTAGACTATCATGAATAAATTAATACCGATCATAGAGCACTTGATGAACAATTACGCGAGGTCAAGAAACTAATCAGATTACAACCGGATAGAATTAAATGTGAAATAGCCCGTGAAATAATTTCGGAAACCCCATTAAATGATTTCTGGGAAGCGTGGAGACCAAATGATTTGATAGTGGCAAGTAGAAAGATAGTCAGAGACACACTTCAGATGAAGTTTTTTAACTCGCATAAAGAAAAATTTGCAACACTTCCAGTGCCATTGTGATATAGACCCAAGGATACACGAAGACAAAATATCGAAGTTGATATTCCAAGCTTGACAGAGTCAAGAAAGCAGTATTTAGTGTTAAATGATATTCTGCTGGTTAATATCAACATCGCAGAAAGATGAATTGCGTACTCATAAATCCCCATGGACGTTAGGTTACGCAGTGACAATACATTATTCACAGGGATTGACCATATCCGATACAATTATTTGGATCATAGATAAACACATCAAGTAGTCGAATATAGTTTTTCTTGCGGTGTCCAGAGTACGAAGAATAAATCAACTTCGAAGAGTTGTTTTAGATTATAATGACACTACAATAAGTGATATTGTCAGCGATGATATAATCAAAACAAACTCTGGTTATAAACAACAGGATAAAAGCAAATAATAGAGAATTCGACATTGATGCTCAATTAATAATTACACAAAAAGCAAATAATAGAGAATTCGACATTGATGCTCAATTAATAATTACACAAAAACTTGATCAAATATTCAGCTAATTCGTGACAACTAACAAAACCACGACAACAAATACGCGTCTGTGCTTCAAGCTTTATTTGGTTTTGGACATTTTTACGGTTTCGAGAAAGCCTTAATTTGGTAAACAGAGCTCTAAAATAGCAGCAGGGTGGAGGTGCGAATACGACAACCTTTTACAGAAGTCTCCATTTGGCAAACCAAGGCTTTCTCGAAATAAAAAAGTCGTTGTCTCACCCACCTTGCTGTTGTGGAGTTAAAAGTATTTGATCTAATCCGATACGATATCGTGTTCGAGGATCTGATAAATTTATAGTTATAAATCCGTGCGGTTTTGCCCGAGCATTACTAAAGAAATTTCAAAATTGATTAAAGTCCATGTCACAGTCACACTAATATTGATAAATATTTTGTAGTGTGCATTTTCCAGGTCCGTCATACTAAATTGCAATTTTCTGTGATTACACTTGGAATCTGTGAGTAGTTTTGAGTGACATATATCACGTCTGTGTTTTTATGTCGTCCTCGAGAAAATATTTTGGCAGTTTTTTTTTGTCGTTCCAATATGACATCATAATATACGACTAAATTGTTAATACTTCCATCAATATCATCAATGCTCGTTACTTCCTCTATATCGGTTATAAACTCAATAATATCCTCATCGATTTCCGATTTTGCTTTTTCGTTAAAATTCTTTAACACCTCGTAACATTGCTGATCGTCTACAGTCGGGGCTATTAAATATAATTTGTCCCATTTCATCCATCTCATCAAATTAAGTAGCAAATGCGTCTTGCCACTTACAGATGGTCCGATTACAATCATACGAATAGAATTTGGTAGCGCTGCATGATGCTTAACTGGTTCTCCAATTTTGCTTTCTCGTTAAAATCCTTTAACACGTCGTAACATTGCTGATCGTATATGCTCGGGGCTACCAAATATAGTTTAACCCATTTTATTCATCTCGTTATCAGATTAAGTAACAATTGTGTTTAATCGCTTCAAGACGGACCAATTATAATCATTATGGTTGAATTCGGTAACAGTGCATGGTGTTTAACAGGTTCCCATCGTCAGGTAGCTGAATAATCAATTACATTAATGTTATTATAAATAAATATGGATCTATATTGTGTTAAATGTAATACACGTACTAGCATAAACGACTTGACAACAATTATAACAAGCAATAACAGTTCAGCACTTGCTGGTAGGTATGTACAATGTGGTACAAACAAATTTAGATTTATTTCTATAAAATCGGGTAATGATTTAAATAAAAACGAGGAGATGATATTGCAGCAAAATGGACAAAACTTCCCGGGACTCCATGGGCAAAATATCCAGGAGACAAACACCTTCCAAGGTATAGCTAATGTGGCCCTGGAACCAAACTTGACATCAAACTCGATGATCAAGACCAACCCGACCCGGTGAATATCCGATGAACTCTATTGATAAGGTGTGTCATGCTCGTGATGCTGCTTATTAAAAGTAGCAATCTGCAACATAGTCATATCACAGATGTGAAATTGATTCATGCGTTGACTTTTATCACTGATTAATCCTTCAAAGAAAATTTAATATCCTAGTTAGTAAGATCTGCGATGAGTTTTTTTCTTACTATATCATCACTGACAATATTACTGATTGTGGTGTCATTGGAAACTAGAAAAACTCCTCGAAGTTGATTTATTCTTCTAACTCGTGACACTGCGAGATAAACTAAATTTGACCACTCGATGCGATCATCTACGATCCAAACAATTGTATTAGAGATGGTTAACCCCTGAGATGAATGTATAATCATTGTGTATCCTAGCGTCCACGGAAATCTATCAGGGCGCATTGCATCTTCGACAACACTGATGTCAACCAACACTATATCATTTAGCACTATAGTTTGTTTTGTCTTCGTGAATCCGTAGGCCTATAACACAATGACACTGGAAGTGTTGCGAATTTTTCTTTATGTGTTTGAAACAACTGCACCTGAAGTGTGTCTCTGAATATCTTTCCCCTTGGCACTATCAAATCGTTTGGTCTCCATGCATCCCAAAAATCATTTAATGGGGTTTCTGAAATTATTTCACGCGCTTTTTCACATTGGATTTTATCCGGATGTAATCTGATTAATTTCTTGAACTCATTTAATTCTGCATCAAGTGATCTATAATCAGTATTGATTTCTTCAGAATAATGTACAAAAATCTTCAACCAATCATGCGGAGATAAACCGAAAAATGGTGGTGTTTGACCATGATCACCACACCTTATCACAACTGTGTTTTTCAGTAACAACCACCCGAGAAAGATTTTTAATAAATCCGAGGATACTGTGCATATCTCATCCCAAATAATGACTTCAGGAATACATGTCTCACCCATTCGATCCATTCGTCACCTTTCCATCGATCAAACTGTGATATGTGCAAGAATTAACTCCTCGCTGTTTCATCTCTCTGGCAAGTGTGTGTGTTGGTGTATGCACAATAATGTCTGAATTTTCTCTAAATAATTCGATCACTCGTGTTGTCTTCTCTGACCCCCCAATCCATTTAAGTAAACTGTTTTATAGCTACATACTGGATCGGACAACGAAGGAGCATTTGATAGTTCTGATATTTGATTTTTTTTCATGCAATTATCTTCAATCGTAACATCTGCTGATTCCGAATAATTATGTAACCGTTCTTGCTGTCTTCCCCATGATCCCCAACACTCATCAGAATTTGTAAATTCAGCACCTGCTTCGCTATGTTTGATATCTATATAAAATGAAGCAGTCGCTACCTTGACCGCGATGTCAGGAAATCTATTTATCATAGAAAGCAAATTGATAGAAGTATAAGCCAACATTGATGACTTAGATGTACGTATTGGGGACTTTCTCAATCTACGTAGCTAACAATTGTACCGCATTTTGTTCCATCGGACAAATAGGCATTTTCGCGATTAACATAAATACCTCTAGATGTTGCATCCGCGATTAAAATATCGTATTCAACATCGTCTAGAATTAATCGTGAATAATGTCGCTTGTAATCATATGCTCCACCATGTGTGAATTTTCCAATTTTTCTTCTACCGAGATCTTTTTGGATTTTTATGATTGACTTCAAAGATCTCTTTAAATGCTTTCACAATGCATTCTTCGTCGAGGGAAGTTCATTGTTCTTTAACATCGCTAATTTTACTATCAAGCCGATCAGGTTGTGGTAACCAAATTTCAGTCTGCGCGTGATATGATATACTTGCCTTAGTGACCATCAGCTATATCAGCATTTTAAAATCAATCATATACCATAATAACACTATTGGTACCCAGTGTTTTTCAGATATATGTCTACCAAATATAACAGCACGGATGAAGTCCTTTGGCAAACTCGAATGATACCACACGAGCGAATATGGTTAGATCAAAAACGGGAAGTGGTCCATTAATCGCAACACGGGTCATCTCGTGGGTTGGATGGCCAAATCGTTGAAAATACTCAGAGCATTCACCCATCCCGAGGAAACTATCCAGGTAACAAGCAACCATATCAACCGAAAAAAACATTTTCGGGATCATAATTGGTATTCCATAATCCACCATGTCCGTATTCTACACGCTTGAAAGATGAAACAGTAAAACAATTTGTTAGTAATTGCTCGATATTATCCTTTGAAAATTTCTCAGCGAGTTTTCTCATCTCGTCGTGAAGAGATTCAGTACGGTACATTTCCCCGTTAGGTCTTACAAATTTATCAAACTTACACTCTTCGTCTTTGAAACTCTGAAATAACCACACTGATACAGGATCGTTTTTACTTAACTCGTAAATAAAATCAAACATGTTACTGCCAGAACTTTCTGGCTGGTAATATCGTACAATTAGGTCTCGCGGAAATATTGTTACCACGGAGGTCCACGCGTGTTCATTACGATCAATGATTTTGATTGGAACCCAGTTTTTTATATTTCGATTCGTATAATATGTCTCCTGTTATCGTCGCTACGGTTATTGGGAATCTTAATTATGTTTCTAGCTCAGCTACATTTTCAATTGTGGCCCCAGTATCCCATACTGATAATGACAATTTGTTTATTTTCTACGTCTTAGATCTGTCAAATTGTTTCCAAGCATCGCATTAGTGAAATGTTCTGTTACACAATTCAACGACTACAGTTTCATAGGTTTCAATTTCTCAACACCTGATGTTTCATTTATCAAAAAAATCCATTAAAAACGCGGTTATATGAAATAAGCTCTCTCGTAATACGGTTTGTGAATTCCAGTCAACAGTCCTGGTTTGGAATCCTGACTCACGCTGACAGTTTATTAAATTTTCAATACAGGATCGAATTTATCACAAATAATCAAACTACCTGTTTCTGAACGGATACTGAATATCACTCTGAAAAAATACTTTCGATTGTCAAGATGTGATATTATTCCTGCTGCCCTTTAGTCGTTCATGGTAGCATCAACACTGCAATCTATTCGAAATGCTGACCAACAATGGAATTCTCCTTCGCGATTAAATTCGTTAGACCCATCATTGATTTTACCTATCATGCTTCTATTACTTATTAGACCCTTATTTGGTGCATCTACGGAGACTCTATCGAGATTGAATTTAGAATTTGTCCAGTGTTTGATTTTGGACAATCTCTTAAACTCTTTCATGCTATAATTAAAACAAGTATTTAAAAAAAAGAATTTATATATAATGAATCAGTGTAAATGGCTTATGATAGGATCAGTAACCGTTTGTAACAAATCGTGCAAAAACAAATTCTGTGGATAGCATCATGCGGTGCTGTAGTCAGACAACGCAGGCTGAAAAAAAAGACCAGTAGGGGTTGTTAATCATCATGGGTATCTTAGATTTTACTGCTGGGATAAATAGATATCTTAATCATAGGTTTGCATATGATCAGAGACGGTTTTGTGATAGCGTCAACGACAAAGTCATATGAACACCCCATGACTATATTATTAGATACTCAGTAAATAATAATTAAACCAAATAATCAATTCGACAAATAATATATTTGTATATAAATGAACCAAGAATTTCAACCACATCCCACTATCAGCAGCTATGAAGCATCACGCGATGGTGTAGTCAGACAACGCAGTAGGGGTTGTTGATCATCATGGGTATCGTAAATTTACTGCTTTGGGGAATAGATATCTTAATCATAGGTTTGCGTATGAATGTTTCAACGGATTCATCAGAGATGGTTTTGTGATTGACGACATTAATGGTATAAAAACTGATAATTCTTTATCGAATTTACGAGCTATCACTCAGAGTCAAATACTAACTTTGGAAAATCCCCAGTACTTGTAAATCGGTTGGAAAAAGAGCGATTAAATCCATCAAAAGAGAGAATAATGACAAATTAATATTTCAATCAATGAATGAAGACGGCAAGCATTTTTATATATGTATGCCTTCGGTTAGACATGTTGCTGAAGGTATATATAAGTCAGCTCTTTCAAATACATATTTGCAAAAAATTCGGTTTGAATATATTATACAGTAAAGTCTTATTAATACTAGTTATGAGTTTCATACCAATGCGCAATTATTGTGTAACAGAGTCAATTAAATAGTTAACACTTACCTGTTACTGTTTAATTTTTTGTATTAACGATATATATTATTATTATTATAAAATGAATTATGAAAATATCAATTATATAATTTCTGCTATTACAGATTTGAAAAATCTGGGATTACAATTATCAGATAAATTAGATTGTGATAAAATCCATTCTGATTTTGAATATTTAGAAGACATAGCCCGCGGTAACAGGTATATGTTACCATCTCAGTATTCCTTTATCAAGGAACTACAACAGGCTGGTAACGCGTCATTAACATAACAGCGAAATCGATAAATTCGTACCTGTATTTACCGCAGTAGAGAGAATAAGAAGTGATTTATCACAACAATATGAACTTAAAAAGTCATAAATTCCAGAATTAGACAGTTAAAACAGCTTATTCAAAAATGAAAATAGAAACACTTCCTGGAAGCTAAATACAAAACAGACGAAGTTCAGTGCCATTATTTGTTTTTGCACCGCGCGCAACACTGAAGTAAAAAAACACTGAAATCTTAAGATGGGAAATCTTACGATGAAAGTCTTAAGACGGAAATCTTACGATGGAAATCCTAGGATTAAAATGTATTCTCGTTAATGAATCATTATGACATCGCATATACTTCGAATTAACATGTTCCTGTATGATTAAACATCCAAGTGTAACAGTTGGTGCAGACGAATATAAAATCTATCCCTGCTTTTTCTGAATAATAAGAAGACGTATTAAAATATGAACGAGTAATTTGAACATTTATTACTTGATCCCGAATCCGTAGGTTAATGTACTCGATATAATCTATTAATTGAATTATATGCTGAATCGTTTCGATAATTTGTTGTTTAAAGTCATCAGAATAATTTTGTCTAACACTAACAAATAAATTCCTTAATTTATCAAATGCCCGAGTGAGTTCTGGATGTATTCCTACTTGGAAACTATTAATATACTCCTCATTTACAACCATTTATCCATTATAAAAAACACTCTTAAATAGATTATTGATATTAGTGCGCATTTGTTTACCATTTTCAAGAACACTGAATAATTCCCTTTCTCAAATTGGTTCTCTGTATTCTGGTTCTGCTGTAAATTTTTCACATCTGTCTTAAAATCATTAAGGTTTGGTTCTCGCGGCATTTGATATTTAGGTGGTTTGATTTCAGGCCATCCTAGCACAGTTCGTAGATATATACTACATTGTCAGGTGAGTTTATCTCATATTGCGGCTGATAGTGTAGGTTCATGACCCGTTATAGCGATTTTTGATTCTTTTCCCGTAATGTACTTTATTCTACGCTGGAATTCATAATTGGTCTGTTCGATTTGATAAGTCCAAGATGGTAGAGAAACAATAACACAATCTGGAGTTCCGTCTGAATTGATTTTACTAGCAAACACAGGAGAATTGTTCGGTTGCTGTCCTCCAAATGATTTTGATCTAATATTCGGCCAACTATAGTATACTCGCAATTTTGCTAGCGCAATCTTTTTAACCGGTAACACACTGGGAAAATTCACACTGAATTCAGGGTTCGTTGAGGTTATTGAGAGCATGGTTGTCTTTTGCGGTTGTGTGCTTGAGGCTTTTCGCTGAAGTAATTCCGTTGTTGATGTTGAGGTCATCGCCATTGTTATTGCGCTGTTTTTCTAATTTTGATGTTACGCTGTGTTAGATGTTCAACATCGCAGAGAATTTGTTATCTGATATTGTTGTGTAATCGAGACTAGATGATATCAGCGACGACAATTGAGAACATGCATCCTCGGCAATATGTAACTTAACTAAATACTCGTGTAGTTTATTCTGACTGCTTAAGGATATTTATTTTGTGATGATGCAAAGAATCCCAGTAATTGTGGTCGCCGATGACACACAAATTGTGACAACTACGGGTGACAGTGCTGTTATCGCTGATAACAATATACCCGTTCCAGCAATTACACTTGAAACGGAATACACAGTAATGTCAACACTGGTAATTCGCCTGTGGTATATTTTTATCTTTGCTGTGTATTCTTCAATAAGATTTTTTAGTTTAGTTTGAAACTCACGAACCGGAGTCAATCTATAGATGCCTTTCACTTCAGCGGTAATATTAATACTATTATTTTGAGGTGTCCAGGCGAAAGATCCATGATGTGTCGAGTACACGGTATTGATATTTTGTTTATGTCGTATTTTGATTTTATCAAGCAAGGTGACGATAGCAGGAAAACAACTAACGATATTGTCTTCTGTTTGTTTAATCCTATCAGTAGTTGTTTTAATGTCAGAAAGTTTCATTGATACAATCATCGGAGCATTAAAGAAAATATCTGCGGTTTCATCAATTTTTCTAAAATTCTTACGAAGATTTCCCAACATGCCTATATGAACATCATACTTAGCTCGCAGTGTTGTTAGTTTATCATCCGCGTTTATATGCTCAGAGTGCAGCGTTCTTAGTTTATTGTCTAACACATCTACATATTTTTTGTCACAGCATCAATGTCCAGTGTTGGATCGCCAAGTACGGTTATTTTATTTGAGTTCATGTCGAGGGTACCTGTCATTGTGTCACCAGATTTTTTTACTCGATTGTTAATACTATCTATCACAGTTGGTAAAATAACTCCTGGCTTAATCTTACCGGTGGAATCAAACACCGCTAGAGAATTTTCTGTTACTCCATTAATTTTAATTAGAATATCATTCAAGGAAACATAATTCGTTTTCAATTTTCCTTTTCGGTCTTCGATAATTTGTGTTACTTCTTTGGTTACAGAGATTTCTCCGGTGGTTTTTTTTTTTCTGGCTCGAGACAGATCTTACCCAATTATCAATCATTATGCTATCAACCATTACATTTTAAGATATCTCTAAAATGCGACTACTCGTATATTGGTGTACGTGCACGTGGATCAATTGAGTATGCAACCCAGTGAGTTCTAGGTCCGATGCTGTCATCAAGATTAATGTTACCGGTTACAGTGCTGTTTGGTTGTTATGGTAATTGATCTCGCATAAAAACACCTCTGAAGTTTCGTATCGCGTATTTTTTGGCAGCACCGAGAACATCATAATTTGATAACGGTGCTAGTAAACTGTATCCGTTAGTCTCAGGCCGTTTCCGCTGTACCATGAATACAAAGTTCCTGGTAGTCTTAGACACTTTCCTTTTACTGATCGTCTCTTTTTTTTTATCCGCTTCAAGTCGCCTTCTTTAGTGTCATCCCAGCAGCGGTAACAACAACTCCGAGAGCGGCAGCTTTCGCGACCGCGGCAATTAGCGCTGGTAATGCAGCGAGAAGTGTAAATATACCACCTGATTTTATCATGTCTTTGATCGCGGCCGCAGAGAGAGTAACCTGAACACCTTTTTTATTTTTGCTAACATCACTGAAATGCTTAATCTGACGAGTTGTCAGTGATAGTTTATTTTGACCACCAGACATCTGATTGTGTTTTAACGATATTGTAGTTTCACATGTTTTAGCTGAATCCGTTTGCAATTTTTTAATGTGACCAGGAGTTTATTTTGACCACCAGACATCTGATGGTGTTTTAACGATATCGTAGTTCCACATTTTTTAGCTGAATCCGACTGCAACTTTTTAATCTGACCAGGAGTCAGAGCAACACTAACATGAGTATACGACATTTTATTTAATTCGAGATTGATCTATTTGTCTACATGTTTTCTATTAGCGCATGAACTATACTCATTTATCCACCAACACCTTCGAGTAAAATTGATTTGTCACTGATAATTACGGCGATTCCTCTGTAATCACCACCACTGCCAGCAGAAGGATTGGTTACACGAGCGTCTAAGTATACGTCAACGACGGATTGTCTAGTTAAGTCAAGATATTCCAGTGTTAAGTAATAAATCGGATATAGGTTTCTAAAATCTAATTGCGATATTTGCAGACCGTTTTTTACATTTTGAGCACGTGCCATATATGTCAGCAAACGATGATATGCACGGGCTATCTGATTTTGGTCGTAATTAAGTAAAATATTCACAGATGGTTGCTGTTGACCGTTTGTTCTTAACGAGATTCGGTTAAAACCCAATCGATCAAACATAATATGGCTGCGCGTTTGAGAATTTAGTCGCGTATAATCCTGAAACGCAATAAATATATGTCCAGGCGCAGAAATTTCCTTGTTTGACGTAACATGCCATGAAAAATATCCATTAATGCGACTCTACAGACTAGCTGTTGATGCTGTTAGCCATGACAGTAATGATTTACCACCTACACTCATAAATGATAGTAATTTTTTATTTGCGACGATCGATGGAGTCATTGTTGGCATCCATAATGTAAGTTTTGTTATATTTACTTTACCAGCATCAGCAGCAGCATCTCGCTAGATTGCATCATTATCATCGCCGTTTCGCACGAGCACAACTGTGTGTTTAGCTCCAAAGTTAACTTTTCTAACTTTTTAACAAAATCTAAATATATGATGCAAGGGAATCGCGCATGAAAATAATCTACGCGGTCACTAAAGTTTCCTCGTTAAATTTATTTTGTAATTCTTGGACTATTTCTTCATCGCTTTTTTTTGGGACCGGATTCAAATTTTGCCGGACCCGGAAGATTTTGTAACAATTATGATGTTTGTTTAGCTTTTTTTTGTTATTCTTTTAAGTTCAGGAAGAAGACTTTTTTTGTTTCCTCGTCATCTTCTTCTTTTCCATATATAACCTCTTTAGTGATTGTAGTAACTGGTTTGAATAATTGATCAGCCTTTAATTCAAAAGATAGTGTTTAGAATTTGCAGTGATTACTGTAGTATCATCAATATTTGTGGTGGACCAGTTTTGTGGATTTCGTTGTTGCCAGGAAAGAAAATGAAAAGTGAGCCTGAAAAGAAAAACGAGCCATTTAGTATGATGCCCCTGCCCCCGTTTTCTTAGTGTTTCATTAATAGATATTATCACAGCTACTTGTATTTGATACATCAAGGAAAATACTGTAGTTTGGTACTTAAATATTAACTTTTACATGCATGTGTTTTCTTGTTTAAATCTTTTGAAGCAAGAATGATACATTTCATATTTTTTTGATGCACACGTTTCCATAATGTTAGGTGTGTGTGATTAGTAATTTTAACGTATCTTTAGCAATTTTTCAGTCATATCGCTACGATGTCTGCAGTGAGGCAGTTTTTAGTGATTTCTTGCACTGAGGCATCATGCCGCAGACATGTAGCATGATGTCCCACCCAGGCACATTATCTTGACACCAGGCCGACCAGTCCTAACACTAACAACTTAGTTCTGAGCGCCAAGCAAGGCAGTTGTTCTTACCAATTGTGTAAGTCTTTGGTATGTCTCAACCGGGGATCGAATCCACAACCACCCGCTTTCGCGGCGGACGCTCTAACCACCAGGTCACCGGAACGGTCTGTAATGTTTTATTCACTGACTTAAATCGCTATTTGAAGTAAGTAACGATCGAGAAAAATACATAAATATCATAAGGTATTCAAACAATAAAAATACTAAAAATAAAAGGAAAAAAAGCAAAATAACAGTATATAAAATTAAATTTAATAATTGTTCAAATCGATCCTTCATTCGACTGGAACAAGGGTTCTACTGCGTAATTAGCTGCCTGATAATAAAGCGCCTATGCCGGGTTCCCAGATTGTGATTGGTTATCTAAGGTGAATTTTATCACTTTGAAACCACTGTGTTAACACCATGATCGTCAAAATATGCTGATGGTGCAACTTAATGGAAATTGGTTTAAGTAAGAGATTATACATATGCACTGTAATAACTGATTGGCTGGTTGGCTACGTCGTCTTCTTATGATGATGAACAATCAAATGAAACATCAAAACTGACTAATCCTGACTAATCCTGACGGGTGTTTTTGTTGTGCTCTTAGAGATGGAACTAGTGTTTTAAGTGTTGTTAGCTGTGTTGTTTGCGACTGATGTTAGACACTTGGTCGAAAGCACGGTGTAAGTATTGAACTTTCATGGTCTTTGATTTCAAACAAGTGGCGGTATTGAATTAATCATTAATCTGACAGCCGTTTGCGTCGGCATAGTTTTCTGTTTTTGTATTCTTTATGTTGTATATGTGTAGAGTTTGAAACATGAAATTGAATACCTGCTAATATGCAATTTTTGACAAGGCAAAACAACGAACTTAAGTACCCACGAAAATGACTTTTATCTCACAAAACAACATCAATTGAGCTCAACGAAAATAAATGATAGGACAGTATTATAAAAACTATTTTTAAAAGTCGTGTGAAATCTAATAACGTACTTCCCTATCTATATGAATATCGACGACTCCTAAGGGCATCTGATAATGACTTCCTTATGCACATAAATATAGACGACTTTTAAGGGCATTTACTAACGGCTTCCAGTGCCATATGTTAACTCGACCAATGGGTGATAATTGCTCTATTATATTCATCTAAACCAGGTTCTTGGCAACAATGTACCGGTAATAGAACTGTCTGATCACAAACATGTTTACTCAGATCAGAAACTCATACGAAAAGATTAGCAAAATTCCTAGTCTCTCAGAAATGTTTACATATAAATGTTAGCCACTGGTCTTGAGATCATCTTTCCAGCAATTTAAGAAAAGGCAAAAAAATAAACGTTGGATATTTTGTTGACAAATGTCACTAAAATAGTTTATATGTCACGTGTCGTCCTTTCTCAAAATGGTAATACACTTTTATATTTTGTAAAGTGTGTAATTAAGAACACAATGTATATACAATATTGCATTATTGTTAATATGAGATTTCATGCGTATTATTCCAACTGAAGGATCGATATAATTATTTAGTTTGTAACTGGTTGATTGGGTATCTTATTGATTTGTCAGTCTATTGTGTGATTGATTGAGTGACTTAATTATGCATCTAATTATTTATTTTAATTTGAAGAACCTGATGATTGCCGTAATGAAAGTTCTGTCTGGTTGGGTGCAAGGACAAACGGTACACTTGTAGCCATATATATAGACGACCAGAGTATTCCATAAAACAGCCCGCTGTGGCAAAGAGGGGAACCAAGCTTCTCAGACGATTGTATTGCAGCTTCATTTGAACAGGGCGGAACATTCCTATATGACCTGCAGTGTGTAGCTACAATGAAATACGTTTGTCAAAAACAATTGTAAATCCATCCACGTTGGAACACAGCTTAGATATCAAACAAATTAATGATGAATGTATTATATACGTAAAAGGAAACCAATTTTACTACAGATATATTGTCGAGATCGGGCAATATAACGTTCTTTCTTTTCAGCATAGATTAAATCTTTCTTAATTAAGTATTTCAGATGTTGTCACTTGTCAACAGGCAATACAATCTGTATTACACACCATTCATGGAAACACACCCACCCATAGGAACAAACCATATATCTATCTATCTATCTATCTATCTATCTATCTATCTATCTATCTATCTATCGTGTTATGCCGTTCTTTTCGGTCATCGTCAGATCGGCTGCTTGAAATGTCTTTTCGTGCATCAAAATGCTTATTTGTCTTTCGCGTACTTTGTACAACAATACAATAGTGTCAAATAAATGTACTGCTCGATCAATTAAAAACTGCATCCATATCCTTGTTCAAGTTCTTCTTGATGATAGTTGAATTATATTGATGGATGGTTTCCCGTGGAGAAGGAATGGTGCCACATCTCCACGAGCATTTAACGCACAAGGTGCGTTTGTTAATTTGGTCGTCATGTCATACCACTAAGAAGTGGCTAATGACATGAATGTAAGACCCTGGGTGAGTGAGAATAGATCCAATACACACTCAGCCCTATCAACCAATCAGGTAGCTTGTTACAGGGGTGCAATGACACCAAATAATAGCGAGAGAAAAATAGTTTTCTCATATCGTTATGTTGATGGGCTCTGGACGAGGAAAAGGTGGCAAAGTTCCCTGAGGTCGGCCAGCCTATGTCGTAGATGGATGTCGTTTACGCCCTGGAACGCCCTAGCTATACTTATTTCAAATTCAATCCAGTTTTACTAATGGACAAAATAAAACCAATAACGTGTCAGCCACCTGTGCAATTGAGTCAAATTCAATAAGCTGTAGAATTTTCCTAACGCTTAACATACAAATATTACTATTACATAGTGTACATATGATAAGCCCCTAACAAGTTTTTAAACTAAAATGTATATGCGACATATATAGGTGGGTCACTGTTAGGTTAGAATAGATTGTAAATTTTGGAGCGGTCTTTCGAAATGATTATATCAGATTTTTCAATAGAGCTTGTTTGAATAGAGTTCTCGTACCAAATGAGAACTCAATAGAAATAAATGGCAGATATGGAAAGCCCGTAAAAGGGCTATCTTATTGGAAGGTTCCTCGTTTTTCTTCCAACTGTATAAGGCGGGATGCAGTTCGCATCTCAGCTACATAGACTCGTGGGAATTCAATGTCGTGTAAGCTACCGATGAATTATGCCGCATCAAACAGGTGAGAGATTGGCTTTCCTTCAAAGATGTCGTAATAGTAGCTGGACAGGATTTGGGGTCCAAAATGCCATTGAGCCCTTCTCGGGTGTGATGTTGCAAGGGACTGATATCCAATATAGGTGACTGCATTGATAAAGTTGACGGCTTTTTTGTCGTCCTTCATGGTCTTGGCAAGTCCCAGTTCGTGGCATAGTGACGTCATGAGCTTTGTATTTTTCTTCTGTGGCATTCTAACTATTTTCTTTGGTTGAATGAAAGGTGATTTTTCTTCTTCATCAGAAGTCTAAGATACTTCTAAATCTTTCTCCAATTCAACTGCCAAAATTGAAGATTTTTGAGCAGCAGGCATAGATGGTGGTTGTGGTGGTTGCTGCTGCTCCTTAGGTGGTGATGGTGGGGGTGAGGTAGTTTCATCTTCTATATGTGTGAACGATACCCCAAGTTCAGTCAGTTCAGTTAGAGTAGATGACACTTTTTGGCTATCTTAGCCAATGTGTCTTCTACAGTCGTTTTAGGTACCTCAGATGCAGCAACCCATGTAAGGGTTGTGAAGCCAGCTGTAGATGGACTGGTGGTGGTGGGGGTGGAGTGGTTATTCTTCGATCCGACTAGGTCTTATTCCGCTGTCTTCCGCTACCCCTATTTCTCCTGCATCGCAGATTCCCCGGTGATGTTATTTCTTCTTTGTCCCATATCAAGAGTAAAGTAGTCTTTTTCTCTGCCGCTCTAAGGCTTCAGCTATTAGCTAGTTTTAACCTAATACCCATAAGGGCACTGAGAGCCTGAGTTGTCTCAATCTCCGTTGCTGGCACGAATAATTCCATGTGTAGTTTCTTGCTCGGTGGCCGCAGACTCAAGTTCTTCTTTATATTAATATAACTCCAGGGGAAATGAAACACGACATCTTTTATGCATTTCATTCTTGACACTGTTCTAACATCATGGCTGTCTTGGATTGGCCTATTGATTCCAATGGCCACCAAATCCATGCTTTGATTACCAGAATACCTACGCGATCCGAGCTTGAATATAAACAGAATCAATGAATATCTAGCACTGGATCATACTACCGCAGACATATAGCATTATGTCTCACCAACTCTGATTATCCTGACAGCAGAACGACCTGTCCTAACACTTACCTCTTAATGCTGAGCGCCCAACGAGGCAGCTGATTGTATTATTTTTAAATTTGTGGTACGACACGGCCAGGGTACGAACTGGGGACCACGTGGATCCGATTCGGACCCCCTTACCTCTTAACCACCAGATGGTTCCGAATAAATATTGACATCGATAATGAGAGGTAACATACAACGGCATTCGAAAATGAATATTAGAAGTTGCTGTGAAATTTGGTTCAGATATCTGCACTTAGAATAAAAAAGCACTTTTTCAAAGTATATGAATAACCGACAAACATGCAGGGTTCATTTTGGGACAAAGAAGTTATGAATGTTTAAATAAAGGAGAAACAAGGAGTGGTATAAAAACTGGTATACCAGTTAATAAAGCAGAACAACTTCAGACCACAGCCTAGTTAGACAAATATATTCCTACTACCTCTATGCCTATGTTCAAATCTGACATTTAAATGTAGATCATATTTGCCATCATTTAAATCAGAAAATCATGCTGCAGATTGAAGTAGATTCGCTTCTTTTAGTCAGCCAACCACAATGAGAACTGTAGTCGAGTCGTGCCATTTAATACGCAAGAATGGAAAATTAAGGCAAACAATGGTTCAGGTGTACATCAATTGAAACAATGAAAATATGAAAGTATCCGATTTCATTTGTCAGCAGCGGTAATAATAAAGACTATTAGCAGCAGAAGGGGTGAATCCGACCAGTTTTGAGGCAAATATTTGTCAAACTAAAGACTCCTACAAAACCGAAACCAAAATGACACAAAAAGCTTTTAACTGAAGTTTGGGGTTAGATAATTATTTTACTGTTTTTATGCCGTTAATTTTTCGATATTATAGGAAGTGTTAGTTTTACAAATGGACGCCAATAATTGAGGTATATTGCTATACATTAAAGCATGTCATATGTCAATAATGGTAGGAGAATCACTAACTACCTGTTCAACACGAGAAAAACTAGCGGCGATCAAGAAATATATACCCGTCCGTGATTATGTCAGACAAATATTACAAGAAAGACAAGAATCTCAGGTTGATTTTGCAGAAGATTCTCAAAAATTGTTTCAACCTATTATTGCAACTACTAAAACATTAATATATGGAAAAGAATGAGAAATTGAAAGAAAAAGTCATCTTCCTGAACTTAAAATAGAAAAACGTACCGAAGAAACTGCAACAATAGTTGCAGCACGACATCTTCCTGTAGATCAAGAAATATTTGAGAGTATAGATAAAGGTTGTACTGTAATGACTGACGTGAAAGAAAAACTTGCATTTGAACCTAATGCAAGAAAGGAAAATATTGATCTGAAAAATCACGATAAAATTATCGAGGATAATACAATTCGCGAAGAAGTTATTGCGGATATTAAAAATACTAAAGAACATAATTTACCTGCAAAAATACTATTTTGTAAATCTAAAATGATAAAATCAGGTTAGGAATCCGTAAGTGATGGTAATTTTTTTAATGGGTATATCGTATATATAACAAGTCAGTTGTGGTGATGATATGTTTGAAACACTTGTTGAAAAATAGCAATACTTGATAGAGAGTATAATCTGCAACAAATAGAACAACACTCTTTCTAACCACAACAAAAATTGAATTTGAAAATGCTAGTAGACAATTAAAAAAAACAAAGCAGAAGAATTACATTTAATACAATTTATGACAAAACAGGAAGAAGTAGCAACTCATAATGGTATTTCTCCAAGGGGAAGTAGTCTTATTGTCTGTCCTAGTAATATTCTTTCTGATATATCACGATTAGACGTTCCCATAGGATGAGCACGGGTTAGAAATAACTGTCGGGAAATATTTAATGAAGCCGCTGGTCTTTGTCTACGATTATTTCAAGGCGGTTTCATGGATATCAGCGTTTATCGAGAATTTATCGATGAACTCGTTGCTGGTTATCACAGCAATTATATTTATCGATAATAAATACGATGACATCTGCACCATCATTAAACAGTCATGGTCAGTGTAGTAAACTCGCGATTACACGTTTATAGAACAATTTACGGAGAGGGTCTTGGTAATGATATTCAAGTGTTATTTGCAAGAATGGCTACCAAATAACACCAATCGCAAAACAATTATAGATGTAAGCTATTAATGTTATTGGTGAAGAAGCTCCTGGTGCTATTGGTAATATTGCCAGTAAGGCATTTTCTGCAACCACAGAAAGACTAACAACCATGATTCATCAATGACGATGAAAACCACAGCCAATGAAACTGGCTTATACAGAAATCATGCACGCGACTATCGGTAAAATAATAAACAAAGCCGCGGATCAAAAACTGACAGCTTTGATAAATTAAGGCTCTGATCAAGTACAAAGAAATATTACTGCAAATTTAATAGCAGGAAGTGGTTTGACAAGGTCAGCGAGATCGCGACTTATATCGAGAAATATATAATAAAATGTTCAAATATTCACCAGACACAGCAGTTTGTATAGACGCACGGGTTCCCAAAGATGAATCTGTATGGAATTATCCATTTTATTCTTATAATGCAATCCAATCAAAGCAACGAGGGAGATTTGAACTCCCTCTAAAGCATGTATTGGGTTTCGCAAGATATTCTGATGATTATACCATATCAGTAGGTCAATTAATGATGTTTGCAAAAGACACAACTGATAACACTGATCCAGTATGTCCAATATGGATACTACAAGCTACTGCATCTGATCCACAACCAGCTGGATATGAAGCTAGAACAGTTGCTGCTTTTGATAGTATAAGAGATGTTAGTGCTACTTACAACTTAGGATTTGCAACACTTACAGCAATGTTGCAGGGACCGCGTATATTATTTTCAATTCCACTGTGTCATATATTTGGTGTTTGCAGACATGTACGAAACGTTATCTCTGGAGCTAAACAGTCAGCAGTCCTATTAAGAAAAAGTGATGATAATGATGCAATACTCTCAATGTGGATGCCACAGAGGAAAAACTACTATCATTTATGGATAAAGGTGGTAAATCATTGCTATCGTGGCTAACAACAACTATATTTATTAGTATTAATGGTAACTTGTCATGACACATGACATGACAGCAGGATGTGTCTGCGCCGCGACATATATTTGTTGCGCTAAAGGATCATACGCGATTAAATCCACAAACAAGCAGTCATATGCTATTTTGATAAACTGCGTGTTTCTAAAGTCTCGCTAAGAATAAACGGGCAACAAGAACCACCCGAATATATTTTACTTAATTACGGACAAAACCAAATATCACCCTCATTTCATCGTTTGCTAACAATTATGGGACGTGATCTGAATGTAGATACTGGTCTGCAAATATCACAATTAGATTAAAAAGCACCTCCAAGCTCATCTAAATCCTCCGAATGGTATCCTTAATTACAGAGCGAGAGTTGGTATACTCAGCGCCACATTGATGTTACTCGAAGGTTTTGGTGGACGAATGAGGGTAGTTGATGCACCAGTGGAGAAAGTAAGCAGAAGTAGATCGTATTATTATAATTGTCATATAGGCACGTTAGTGTTACTATGACACCTGGATAAATAAAAAAGCTACAATCATATTCTACTAAAAATTGTGGAAACACAAAATCGCTAAATCACGATCAGATGCACTGGTGGTCATAATAAACTATAACTGACAACGCGTCAGATTAATCATTTTAATGATGCCTAAAAAAGAAAAAAGGTTTTCAGGTTAGTCTCTCTGCGAGTGTATTTACCGATATAGTTCAATCAGGTGGTATACTTCCACTTCTCGCGGCTAAACCATCATTTCTTGCCATGGCCGCCCCTGCAGTTGCAAAAGCCGGGTCAGTCGGTACATTGGCAGTAATGACACTAAAGATATCAACGGGGAGATGATATAAAAAAAGGAAAGGGGTCTAAGGTTATGAGGCAGACATTTCACTCATGGAAGGGGCCTGAGATTACCAGGGAGTCGTTTCACTTATGGTAGCAGCCTAGAATTACCAGGGAGTATCTATTCGTAGGGAAAAAATCTGACGGTTTAATAACTCCCTTGTCAAATTGCGACTTAATCAATGCTGCTAAAAATTAAGAAAACAAACTTCTGAGGTGTTTTTATGCAAGACCAGTTACCTACCAAACCAAAACGCATTGAAATTAATCACGATCTTTCCACCAGACATGAAACTCACTGAACCGCATACGCGATTGATCCACGTGGACTTATTCATTTCGATTCGTAAGGGTTAGCCCCACCAAAAAATTTATAAAAAATATTAATCCAGTACAAAGTAAATAGGTTTTGTACTCGATGGTACAAACACAGAAAATAACTGAGCCACCAATATGCGGCAGAGAAGTAATTGCTGTACTCGAGCCTGTATCAGAATCAACCAATCCACCTCATACAAGCTGTACACGATTACGCAAGTCAGAGCTAAAAATCTATGATTTCGTCTACCAAATATTTAGTTAAAGAATTAATCTAATTATAATAATAGAGATTTGCGGGAGACGTATCTCGAGACAAAAACATACGAATGGAATATCACGTGAGAATGTGAGAAAATAAAATCATTAACGACGAATTATCCGAATTGCTCAATCTTAGATATGTGAATCCAAACGAAATTGTTACATTTCAAGACAAACAGGTAATCTTTCATTGAACTATATTCTTGTTAGAATAAATGGAGTAACTGAAAGCTCCATAGCGGAGTCTATTTTCCCACTGTATAGATAATAATCACCCGCGAGTACAAAAAGCTGATGATACAATGACAGGCGAACTCAACATGAACTTGAATAAAGTAACGACAATTGGTGATCCAAAAACTGACAGCGACGCGGTAACAAACAATTCTGTAGATGTTGTAGACAATACACTATCAACGCTGCGAGCCGAATATGATGTTCATGTAAGCGCGTTTGCACGTCTCCGTAGAACTGTTAGAAACATGGATGAAATTGTGGATAATTTCTTTGGTACCATGCTGACTGTCCCCATGATTCTTTCTGAAATCAAGATGAATATCGAGAAAATTAAACGATTACAGGATAATATCGTTAGTGATTTTCTTGCTATCGCTGAGAGGCTTGATGATATTGAAATATCACATAAACAAAATATCAATACGGTGTATTCGATACAACATGGGTCTTTCACCTTCAAAATAACACCGTTACAATTACCGCATCTGTCCAATGTATCTATAGATTAATCTAATCTTGATTTTACCGTTACAGTTTAATGTAACATCAAGTTCATCTACTGGTGTTAATAATACAAGTGCAATAATAGAAAATGGATCCACAGAAACATCTAGACTAGTCTATGTCAATGGTGTTTTAGCATCAGCGACACTCAGATGGTATGAAGAATTTGTAATCGATTTAAGGAAATAATATAATGAACGCCCAACATTATAGATACAATAAAGTGCAACAATTACAAACTAAACTGAAAAATCCCACTGACGGGTACACAGTAAAATTACTACATATAGTAGGCGTGATGTCATAGTTGATATAATTGTGTATACGGTTTCAGCTGTCATTCCTTAACTAGTGTATTGTTATTAACCATGAGTACCCTTGCGGTGTTAACAATTTATGTTTTAGCAACAACAACAATTTCTGGTGTATTAAGTTAAATACCACTACGGCTGCATATTCCCAATTGTCATCATTACTTTCAAAGAGTCTTAACGACAAAATAATATCCAATGAAAAGTTCTCGGCTATGATTAGGATTTACGATGAGGCTATGATGTCTGATTAAAAAAATAATAATAATAATAATAATAATAATAATAATAATAATAATAATAATAATGTCACTGGAACCACTGCAACAGATAGCCGCGCACAGAATCCCAGCTAGAACAACAATGATATTAATAACCTCGTCGTACCCTGATTTCAACGTGAATTTTCCAATTGCAATTCCCCACAAAATTGCGCTTGCATAATTACGAGTATACTACAGTTGGCCTAAGATCCATTCAAAATCATCCGCGGGTCAACAGCCAAATACCTCACTGGTATTTGCAACAACAATAAAACAGACGGAAGCCCCGATTGGATGATTAATGGCATATCAAAGGGAAGTTATGTTATCGAGGATTTCATTGATGAATTAAAGCGTAGGATTAAATCCATTACAGAAAAATAATAGCTATAACGATTCAGGAACCAACCTTGTCAGCTGAAATGGAGATCAATTCGAAGGACTATGTGGTGGATATGAATCAGTCATCGATCAGAACCGCGCTAGTATCGCCTGAAATTGCCCCGTAAGCACCTCCAGAACCAGGACGGGGAAATTTTACTTCAGACAATCGTTCAGAGCATGGACAAAAATAATGTTAAGCCCTTTCATAACCGTATATATATATACATACATACATACATACATACATACATACATACATACATACATACATACATACATACATACATACATAAAGAGACAGGGACAGAATTATAAATATAGTCCAGACAGAACCGAAAGTGCTATCACTGGATTATACAGAAGAATGTTTGATAATATTTGGCCGAATTCATATTTAATACAATTTCAACTATCAAACAGGTTATATAATTTCAATTCGTACTCTACAGAGATTCGAACACAGGTCTTCGGGTTAACGACACCCATCGCATTGCCCGGGTGATTTTAATCCGCGGTGCAAGTCTCCGTAGCATACTAGTTAAAATTATCTAACCTTTATAATGGTGCCTTTTGTATAGCATGGCTTAAGCTGTGCCTTTCATTTTGAATACAAAATGTTAAAGCGCCCTCATAATTATGTATATGGCTCATTTGGTCTTACCTTTGATAAATCTAACAGTTTTGGAAGGTAGAGATCCTATTTTATATGACACATGCAGTGTCACCTATCATGTGTTACGTAGGTAGAAAACTATCTTGATTGTTTACTGTAGTGTATTATGTTGCTTTGGACGTTTATTCAGCTGGGACAATATGTGCACAACTTGATCTATGGTATTCAATAGCTCTTTGTAAAACTGGTCGGTAGGTTTGTTATTAAAATATGGAATCGATCATACACATAATCAGCATATCTTCGTACAATCATTCACACGGATTTCTGATTAAAGAACATGTGATACTATACTGATGAACATATATGAACAATATATAATCAAATCATTAAGAAGAAAACTGAGATACATGCATGATATAATGTTGTTTCTCACCTTATAAAGAATATAGAGTCAAGTCAAAATGATAATTCACTGGATATACGTATATATTGGGTAGACGAGATAACATGTAAATAAGCTAATGTATTTCGTCTGTATTTTTTGTGACTTAATTTTAACAAATTGCTTGATGGTCTACGTCACATATGCAACGTTGAACAATCTACCCCTAATTTGTTTTTTTTTTCTTTAACCAAACATAGGGCACGTGGTTTTATTATCCTAGTCGATCTATGACAAGATTTACTCCACACATAAAACTTGTTCTGCTTCTGTATTAGACCCAACCATTAACAAATACAAAAATATGATCAAGAAACATTACTGATTACAAATAACACGCTCCATTAATCAAAAAACGCATTTTCATAAATTTGTGTATCAAGCAAACATGCAATTTTCTATGAACATTGTTACGTGAAATTCAAGCTTACTGACAGACTCGTTGAAATTGCCAACATTGTACATATAATAATTGAAAAGAATCCATACTCGACATATATTAGTTGTACACATTCTCAGTCCATATATAAGAAAGCTACAAGCGAAATGTGGATATGTCAACATATTATCTGTCTACATGTCATATGTAAATTGTGAATACAATTTTCCCGTTTCAAAGTACTGGGAATTATTCAACACTCATCTCTGTCTCTAAATCCTTACATGTCGTAGCACTTACATCATTGGATTACGGTATACTTTATTTGGTTTTAATGCTTTTTGTGATATTTACGCACAATGGGGTTTCTGTGGGGTTTTTATTTTTATCCTCTATCTTTTATCAAATCTTGAAGTGTATGTGGCACCCTTCATTTGCCGTCCTTCTGTTTGTCAGTTAGTCCGTGCGTCTATCCATTGCCCAATCTTATTGTAAGCTGTTAAGGTAAACTTCAGGAAACATTACGGTTGTGTTAATCATATGGTGTCCGGCTATGAGGGGCGTTGTTGTTAGCTGCCACAACGTTTTTCCTAG
This sequence comes from Unio delphinus, assembly GCA_029339505.1. Classification (NCBI taxonomy): domain Eukaryota; kingdom Metazoa; phylum Mollusca; class Bivalvia; order Unionida; family Unionidae; genus Unio; species Unio delphinus. The sequence continues at coordinate 911,431 of JAQISU010000065.1, forward strand.
GTAATTGGAGGTCAAATTTCAAACACCAAAAGAATGTTGTAAGAAAGACACATTCTAAAATTGTCATCTAAGCTTATTGCATATAACTGTACTTGAAATACGCATCATAAATGTGACCAACTCAGCATTATGCATCATGTATCAACGTTCAGGATATTGAGCGAGAACCTTGAGTGCGGGTAAATGAGAGAAATTAAACATTCAAGAAAGCTAGCACGTTGGGATTCGACGTAGTGACTCGTTGCAGATCTTGCAGATAATTTTTGTCTGTACACTTCAAACAGAAGAGCAAGTTTAAAATGCCAGACTAATCCAAATTTTCTTTCAAAATCTCTATAAATAATCGACGATGAGATGACACATAACCAAATTAAATTTCACATAGATATGTCATATCTTTTAGAAGGCCTTTTTGATACCATTATTTATTCATAAGTTAGTGTTGATCTTGGTTACGGTAAAAGCAGTCTAATGCACACATAAAGAAAGAATCCTATGACAATTTGCATACCATAGTCACTGATACATTCATCCTGTCTTAACAACCTAGAATCACTAGCATGACATGAAAATAGCACATCACTCTAAGATTTACTGACCATATTACTTGTGTTGGATAACAGCGCGGTTGTTCACTATACAAAACATTACGCAGTCTTTTGTTTAATAAGAATAGATGGTATCGTATCCTTTCCCTGTCTATCGTAAATGGCTTGGCCTTTATTGTACAATCATCCAGAAAATATGTTTTAGAACAGTTCTGAATGATCGAAAGGATTCTTCTTGCATCATGGTTAGGCAACAAGTATTAATACAAGTTAATAATATATGCTGACGGAGCCAGCTAACATACATTTATTAGGTGAATTGAGTGTCGTCAACATGATATGAAATATAGTAGCATGTCGTGCCTACCAAGCGGTGGAATATGGTGTTATTTAACACGCTGAAATGCTTCATTTCACATTTTCAACGGTAGTTCGTTAAATACCATGTCTAAATAAGCAGTAAGCTCATTCCTCACCGGCAGTTATTAGCATATCAAGAGGGAGACGTCTCCATGTATTCGTTTAATTTGCCTTCTGAACAAATGAATGAGAACCCAAAATAGCATTAACTTTGCAAACTGTGCATAGGAGTCTACAGAGAAGGTCCTAGGTGTCATATATGTTCGTGCAGAAAACTTGGCAAATGGACACAGGTATAGTAAATTCAAGATATTATCTTTATTTAACTATTTTGCTTTTGCATCAAATTATAACCAATACATGTCAATGAATTTCTACGTTAAAAGCGAAAATGCTAACTTAAAGCATAAAATATAAACATCTTTCGAATAAGTTTAATTTAGTATATGTTAACGTTGCTTATCTATCAGTTTAGGGTTTGATTTTTTACTGATTTATGCAACTGCTAATCTTCCCAGCTTCATTTTTGTAATAGTAGGGTATATTTATAAAATCAAAAAATAAAAGGTTGTCCTTTTGTTTTCATTACAATTGTCCTGTTTCTGTCCATAAGGCACTATGTCATAATTGTACGTATCATTACAATAACGATGTAAGTTAAACCTATCAAAATGACATCTCTCAGATTAGTTTTGATAGAAAATTAAAACAGATCGATCGACAAGGCCATATTTATGTATCATATCGCACTTTAATAAGTTAGTATGTGCTACGTAATAAATAAGTGTATATCATAGATGTGTGAAATGTCTTATTTAACTTAGATGCCTGCATATTGAATACCAAATGTTTCTCACTTTACATCTTAACAATAAAAGCCGCATGTACCTATTAAGACAAAGTTATATTTTCGCTTTTTTGTTATTAAACCATTTGCTGAATAGCTTCCTTAATATACTTAAATACTTGCAAAATCTTTAATAATAATTTTTTTCAGACTTTTAGTTCTAATTATGGAGAACAGAAATTACATACTATCTATCTTTATCTACATTTTGTTCATTATTTCTCAGTAAACTAGCTTACTTCACGCCATCAAAATATATCAATGTATCGTAGGTGAGATAATCAATATGCGTTTTAAAGACTCCTTTTTAAACATGTGCTGTACTATGATGACAATCACCGTCTCAGTTAGTTGGTGACAAAGGTCGACGGGACAATCAGATTTATGTAAGGAGCAACTTCCTACCACGTTAGTTAAGAATAATTTGTATGAGTTCTGCATCACTCAATAACGGAATCCGACCTTTACAAAAAATAGTTTGAGATTACTTTTTATGCACAAAATGGGAGCATCTGGAAACTATATATTGCATTAGCCATTCTAATGATGATAATATCTACTATTAATTTCCTGTAAATTGAATGTCAGTCGTTATATTCATAAACAAGCTACTGTACATGTTCCAGAAAACCTAACATTGTTACAAACATGTAGCATTACACATCCCCTGTGTCTTTTGATTAACAGTATCTTAAATACATTTCTGCTTCATGTCTATTTCCGGATATGTTATTGTTTTTTTTTTAGTCCCTTTTTGTACAGAAATTTATAGTTTTCATCTTTATGACAAGAAAGCCTATTGGTTTAAATATTCTATCGACGAGAAATGTATGTCGACTATTTAGCTCTTTAGCTGCGTCAAGTGGATACAATAATAAATTTCTAATTCTTTCCCGGCCTATTTTCACATGTACCTACATACATACATACGTACATACATACATACATACATACATACATACATACATACATACATACAGCATATTAGCTGCATTTATTCACATTTATTCATTTTCTAAAGGAGAATATTTTAGTAGTTATAAGCTAAAATTACGTGCTATACAGGGGGCTTATTGTGTATGAAGTACGATAAAGTAACTGACATTTTCTTTTTTGTGTGAGTGTTATGTGTTGTTTGTTTAGTTTTTTCGTTGACTTTATTAGGCTGTTTGGGGGGTAAGAGTGATGGAGTCATAATAGATGGGTGAAAGGAGCAATATTGTTATTGCCTAAAAGCAATACCTCATAAACATTTGTGTACACATTTTAATTTAGACAACAAGCACACGTCTTTCTTTATTGTTCAAATGCCTTTGATTTTAGAGACAAGTCTATTCTTGTTTGAAGGTTGGAAAACTTGACTATATTGCACTTGGATCTAAAAATATGATTACATTGTTTACTCCAAAACAAAATCATTAAATTGTCCAATAGGACGGACTAAACTTATCAGGCAACAAAACCATTTAGTCTAATCAATATGCTCTCACATGAATAGACCAGAAAAGTGTCTACATTCACGAAACTTCATACTGTTAACCATTTTCCGACAACCGGCTGACTTATATTTATCAAAGCAACAGGGTGTAGCATTTTCAATCAACTTTAACGTAAATTGCCACTGTAAGGTGTTTATTTATACACTGAAAGGAACGTTTTTGCTAACCAGGAATCAAGTTGACATAAAACGTGTAGGCTTATTATGTCGGCATAGCAACGCTTGTGCAAATCCCATACATCTCTCTCTCTCTCTCTCTCTCTCTCTCTGCTCCTTCTCAAATTGCATTTGTTTTTCTTGCATATCTCATTTCATATGATTTCTTGTCTTGTAACTTCAATTTGTATTAATCTTTCTGCCTTATCACACTACATTTTCATTTCTTTTCTGTGTAATTGCATTATGTATTTCTTATTCTTTCTTATCTAACTGCATTTGTTTTCTTTTCCTTTCTTTCCCAAAGTTCGAGCTTCCTTAACTTCAATTCCATATTGTATTTTAATTACTTGACTTTTAGATGAGAGTCTGATACAGACGTACTGAACAAAACAAAAACACATTTATCCAAAACGTACTTTTCTACCAAATACTGAATTTCGTTTTCTTGTTTTGTTTAAGAAGTTTTGAATAACATTTTAAAATTGAAATTAACAGTTGTTTACTGCAAATTCACTAATCCCATCTTGACCTTGACAACTACCACTGATTTTAAAATTCGAAGAAGACATGCTTGCGTGGTTTGCAACTAACCTTGAATCAAGGTCAGGATCTCGGTCAGCGTGTCTCGTGCTCATACACGATATCCTCATTTCGTCAAAGACGTTCGATTAACACATTTAATGTTTCCAGGCTACATTGGCACGCTTACACCCTTAGGTTCTTAAGCTGAAATCCTCTAAATGTGAGTTGCTCATATTCAGTCGTTTATCTGCGTCATTTTATATCTGAAGAGGTTCTCAAAACTGAAAACAACATATGATATTAAGACATGGCAAACGACTAGCAGCAGCGTTAATGAAACGTGTCCATTATTGGAGTTCGCAATTATCGGCGCTTTGTAGAGATTACTCGCAGAAAACACAACCGTTGAACGCTTTATTAGAGGGTCATGAAACGACCAAGGCGTCTTGAAAGAATAAGCTCAAAAAGAATCAAATAGTTTCTTGGACTTTCTGCGCTGCCAAAGAGATCATTGCATATGCCTAGAAGATCGAGTTTTTGGGCCTCAAAATGGGCTGTGACTCATAGATTCCAGGCACGGACAGAAATTCATTGACATACTTCGTTTCGACGGCAAAGATTGGTGCCTCAGGTCATAAGTGGTAGCAACTCTAGCAAAATAAGATTTTTCTATCAGATATAGAGGTGGCAAAAATAAATCAAAATGCAGTAAGACTTTATATCTCGATCTTAACCTTTACCACTAGTTTTTCTCGACGTGGTGGAATCCACTTGATATGCAGCCACCATCTCTGTTCCCTTGTTTGGGTGTTTTTCGGGTGATTCGACAGATCATTTGGCAGACGAGATGTATATATACATAAAAAGAGAAAAAGACAGAGACAGAGACAGAACTATGAGTTCACTCCAGACAGAAACGAAAGTGCTATCACTGGATTATACCGAAGAATGTTTGAGAATATTAGACCGAATTAATATATATTACAATTACAACTATCAAACAGGTTATATAATTTCAATTCGTACTCTACAGAGATTCGAACACAGGTCTTCGGGTTAACGACACCCATCGCATTGCCCGGGTGATTTTAACACGCGCTGCAAATCTCCGTAGCATACTAGTTAAAATTCTCTAACCTTTATAATGGTGTCTTTTGTATAGCATGGTATAAGATGTGTCTCTCATATTGAATACAAAATGTTAAAGCGCTCCCCATAACTATGTCTATGGCTCATTTCGTCTTACCTGTTATAAATCTAAAAGTGTTGGATGGTACAGATCGTATTGTATATGACCCATGTAGTGTCACCTTTCATGTGTTACGTAGACAGAAAACTACCTTGATTGTTTACTCAAGTGTATAATGTTGCATTGGACGTTTATTCAGCTGGGACAATCTGTGCATAATTTGATCTGTAGTATTCAATAGCTCTTTGTAAAACTGGTCGGTAGGTTTATTATTAAAACATGGAATCTCAGTCCATATATAAGAACGCCACAAGCGAAATGTGGCTATGTCAACATATTCTCCGTCTACATGTCATATGTAAATTGGGAATACAATTTTCCCGTATCAAAGTACTGGAAATTATTCAACACTTATCTCTGTCTCTCAATCCTTACATGTCGTAGCAGTTACATCATTGGATTCCACTTTATTTGGTTTTAATGATATTCGTGATATTTACACACAATGGGATTTCTTTGTGTTTTTTATTTTTATCCTCTATCTTTTATCAAATCTTGAAGTGTATGTGGCAACCTTCATTTCCCGTCCTTCTGTTTGTCAGTTAGACCATGCGTCTGGCCGTTGCCAAATCTTATTGTAATCTGTCGAGGTAAACTTCAGAAAACTTTACGGCTGTGTTACTCATGTGGTGTCCAGCTATGAGGGGCGTTGTTGTTAGCTGCCACAACGTTTTTCCTAGGTAATTGGAGGTCAAATTTCAAACACCAAAAAAATGTTGTAGGAAAGACACACTCTAAAATTTTCATCTAAGCTTATAGCATATAACTGTACTTGAAATACGCCTCATAAATCTGACCAACTCAGCATTATGCCTCATGTATCAACGTTCATGATATGGAGCGAGAACCTTGAGTGCGGGTAAATGAGAGAAATTAAACATACAAGAAAGCTAGCACGTTGGGACTCGACGTGGTGACTCGTTGCAAATCTTGTATTTTAATTTATGTCTGGACACTTCAAACAGTAGAGCATGTTTAAAATGCCAGACTAATCCAAATTTCCTTTCAGAATTTCTATAAATAATCGACGATGAGATGACACATAACCAAATTAAATTTCAAATTGATATGTATTATCTATTAGAAGGCCATAAATAACGGTCCTTATTGATACCATTATTTATTTATAAGTCAGTGTTGATCTTGGTTACGGTAAAACCAGTCTAATGCACACATAAAGAAAGACTACGGTGACAATTTGCATACCGTAGTCACCGATACATGCATCCTTTGTATTAGCTTAGAATCACTAGCATGACATGAAAATCGCATATCACACTAAGATTTACTGACCATATTCCTTGTGTTGGATAACAGCGCGGTTGTTCACTATACAAAAAATTACGCAGTGTTTCCTTTAATAAGAATAGATGGTATCGTATCCTTTCCCTGTCTATCGTAAATGGCTTGGCCTTTATTGTACAATCATCCAGAAAATATGTTTTAGTACAGTTCTGAATGATCGAAAGGATTCTTCTTGCATCATGGTTAGGCAACAAGTATTAATACAAGTTAATAATATATGCTAACGGAGCCAGCTAACATGCATTTATTAGGTGAATTGAGTGTCGTCAACATGATATGAAATATAGTAGCATGTCGTACCTACCAAGCGGTGGAATATGGTGTTATTGAACACGCTGAAATGCTTCATTTCATATTTTCAACGGTAGTTCGTTAAATACCATGTCTAAATAAGCAGTAAGCTCATTCCTCACCGGCAGTTATTAGCATATCAAGAGGGAGTCGTCTCCATGTATTCGATTAATTTGCCTTCTGAACAAAGAAATGAGGACCCAAAATAGCATTAACTTTGACAACTGTGCAGTGAATGTCCTAGGTGTCATATATGTTCGTGCAAAAACTTGGCAAATTGACACAGGTATAGTAAATTCAAGATATTAGTTTTATTTAATTATTTTGCGTTTGCATCAAATTATAACCAATATATGTCAATGAATTTATAAATTAAAAGAGAAAATTTTAGTTAAAGCATAAAATATAAACATCTTTCGAATAAGCTTAATTTATTATAGGTTAACGTTGCTTATATATCAGTTTAGGGTTTTATTTTTTTATTGATTTATGTAACTGTAAAATTCCCAGCTTTATGTTTGTAATGGTGGGGTATATTTATAAAATCAATAAACAAAAGGTTGTCCTTTTGTTTTCATTACAATTGTCCTGTTTCTGTCCATAAGGCACGTATGTCATAATTGTACGTATCATTACAATAGCAAGGTAAGTCAAACCTATCAAAATGACATCTCTCAGATTAGTTTTGATAGAAAATTAAAACAGATCGATCGACAAGGCCATATTTATGTATCATATCGCACTTTAATAAGTTAGTATGTGCTACGTAATAAATAAGTGTATATCATAGATGTGTGAAATGTCTTATTTAACTTAGATGCCTGCATATTGAATACCAAATGTTTCTCACCTTACATCTTAAAAATAAAAGCCGCATGTACCTATTAAGACAAAGTTATATTTTCGCTCATTTATTATTTAACCATTTGCTGAATAGTTTCCTTAATATACTTAAATACTTGCAAAATCTTTAATAATAATTTTTTTCAGACTTTTAGTTCTAATTATGGAGAACAGAAATTACATACTATCTATCTTTATCTACATTTTGTTCATTATTTCTCAGTAAACTAGCTTACTTCACGCCATCAAAATATATCAATGTATCGTAGGTGAGATAATCAATATGCGTTTTAAAGACTCCTTTTTAAACATGTGCTGTACTATGATGACAATCACCGTCTCAGTTAGTTGGTGACAAAGGTCGACGGGACAATCAGATTTATGTAAGGAGCAACTTCCTACCACGTTAGTTAGGAATAATTTGTATGAGTTCTGCATCACTCAGTAACGGAATCCGACTTTACAAAAAAGTAGATTGAGATTACTTTTTATGCACAAAATGGGAGCATCTGGAAACTATATATTGCATAAGCCATTCTAATGATGATAATATCTACTATTAATTTCCTGGAAATTGAATGTCGGTCGTTATATTCACAAACAAGCTACTGTACATGTTCCAGGAAACCTAACATTGTTACAAACATGTAGCATTACACATCCAATGTGTCTTGTGATTATCAGTATCTTAAATATATCTCTGCTTCATGTATATTTCCGGATATGTTCTTGTTTTTTATTTAGTCCCTTTTTGTGCAGATATTTATAGTTTTAATCTTTATGACAAGAAACCCTGTTGTATTAAATATTCTATCGACGAGAAATGTATGTCACTTTCTTTAGCTATTTAGCTGCGTCAAGTGGATACAATAATAAATTTCTAATTCTTTTCCGGGGTCTTTTTATTACATGTACATATATACATACACACATAGATACATACAGAGAAAGAGAGAGGAACAGAGATGTACATATATAAAAAAACATGTAATGTGACTTTTTAGTGTTTTGAGGACCATAATGATTGATACTATTTGAGAGCGAAAATGCATATTAGATTCATTTATTCACATTTATTCATTTTTTTAAGGCGCCAATGCTAGTAGTTATAAGCTAAAATTACGTGCTATACAGGGGGCTTATTGTGTATGAAGTACGATAAAGTAACTGACATTTTCTTTTTTGTGTGAGTGTTATGTATTGTTTGTTTAGTTTTGTTCGCTGATTTTATTAGGCTGTTTGGGGGGTAAGAGTGATGGAGTCGTAATAGATGGGTGAAAGGAGCAATATTGTTATTGCCTAAAAGCAATACCTCTTAAACATTTGTGTACACTTTTTAATTTGGACAACAAGTACACTTCTTTTTTGTTCAAATGCCTTTGATTTTAGAGACAAGTCTATTCTTGTTTAAAGGTTGGAAAACTTGACTATATTTCACTTGAATCACTTGGGATTCGACGTATCGACTCGTTGCAGATCTTGTAGTTTACTTTATGTCTGTACACTTCAAACAGCAGTGTACACATTTTAATTTGGACAACAAGTTTTTGTTCAAATGCCTTTGATTTTAGAGACAAGTCTATTCTTGTTTGAAGGTTAGAACACTTAACTAGATTTCACTTGAATCTAAAAATATCATTACATTGTTTACTCCAAACAAATCATTAACTTGTAAAATAAACCGGACTATACTTCTCAGGCAACAAATCCATTTAGTCTAATCAACAGGCTCTAACATGAATAGACCAGAAAAGTTTCTACATTCACGAAACCTCATACTGTTAATCATTTTCCGACAACCGGCTGGCGTATATTTATCAAAGCAACAGGGTTTAGCATTTTCAATCAACTTTAACGTAAATTGCCACTGTAAGGTGTTTATTTATACACTGAAAAGAACGTTCCTTGCTAAGCAGGAATCAAGTTGACATAAAACGTGTTGGCTTACTATGTCGGCATAGCAACGCTTGTGCAAATTCCATACATCCCTCTCTCTCTCTCTCTCTCTCTCTCTCTCTCTCTCTCTCTCTCTCTCTCTCTGACACATACATAAATGTATCTGTAAGTGAGTACGTCAGTACATGCATTCATGCATATATACATACGGACAGAAAGGAATGTGTTTTTTTTCATACTAACTTGGAAATAAATTTTATGTAAAATTAGAAGTCTTCATTTATATTTAAATCTCGTATTAACTACCTTATTATCATAACGTAACCAATTCACAGTCCGGAATACTCTGAAACCGAAGTGACATAAATGACTTGAAAATGAAACATTGCATATCTTGAGAAGTAAAGGCTCTTAAATAGTGTCCAGCCATGGTACAAACTAAACAAACGGCCGTAAGTCCACATAATTATAATGACATGAACCAAGGGCTACAACATTGTTCTCTGGCCATGCAATTGTAAAGGCTGGTACTTATTCAGTTTGGGGTGGGGTGCTCCCAATTGTTTAAATAATACAGAAGACCCACCATGGCTCGTTGTTTGTCAGACATTGAAGTAGTGATAGAGAGATGCAAAAGCAGTGAGCCCCAAGTCAGCGGGCATCTGTCTGAACGACAGATACATTAATGAATACACAAATTGTGAAATTCAAATAACAGCAGTTTAAAATAATTCAGACAGTCATCTCTCAAATTCAATTCAACTAAAACCTTATCAATCGACCAAGTGACGGCCTATTTCATCCTTTGAATTAGTGTGTGAAATTTCCCTCCTGTACTGAGTTGCTACTCATCTGTATGTTTCATCCTTCTCTTTTCCTTTGTCTCCCTCCGTTCATTATTCTCTGTTATCTCCCATGGACTTGGTCCACTGCACTGGCTAATTACCTATGGTCCCTAAAAGCTGCAGTTTGGAAGCTCCTTGCTATTCCCATAACATAACAATCCAGCCAAAAAAGAACGGAGTTGGACTAGATTATTGGCCTTACTTTCCGAAAAATATTTATAGCACTACTAACATTTTAGTTCTCAAGATGATATATTTAAACTTGAGATTCTAATGTTTGGCACGCCTTTCTCAATTCCGATTGGAAGTCGGTTCATAATGGTCAGACACCGCCCCTCCCAACTGTCTGTCAAGGATATTTGCGATCCTCTTTGATGTTCTCTTTGTTGCGAACAAAAAATCAACCACTTACCTGTGAAGAATGTTACGTAACTGGCTTTGGCAAAAATAAAGCGCTCGTCACAATTGGATGGCTATGTTAATTAACTGGAGTGACACCTATTGTCGGCTGCATTGACCTTCATACATATTGAGGCGAGAAAGTATAATCTCAGGGTCTAACACGCCCATGTTGAAAACTGGTTTAATTCTACAACGTGACAGCAATAAAGACCTGAAGAAGACAAACTACACAAAACTCATAATTTAGATATAGTAATTAGTATGAAAAATTCTGAACAGTTAACTCAACTCGCTAGATACACGGACAACATGGCGGCAGCTCGTACAGATGTTACAGAATTAGAGAAAATTTGCAAGACACAAGGATGGAGACTATAGAAGGATCGTTCCTGGAATGTTCTTACAGAGAAGGTACACAAGAACTGGATATGTCAAAATTATTACTAGAAAGGGTACAAGGAAAAAACAGCAATGATGATAGCACTAAATACAGAATACATATATACTCGCTCAACGAGAACGGGAGCAAATGATATATATTACGACCCAAAAGAACCAACCGATATTAGCATTCTGGAAAATAACCGTTGCAGTAGACAAAGTCAAAGCAAAGGGTCCACACCAAGCTTGAGGAAAATCAACACGAAAATAAAACTGGAGAGCTACACATATCAGATCTCCAACTTGAGATACCATTACAAGCAACGGTAGAAATGTTCGAGACAAAACTCAATGTAACTGTGATAACATCAAGATTGAAAACTTTTTGTTTAGCCACAACATACAATGGAAAAAGAATAATGGAAATAGAATAATGGAAAAAGAATAATGGAAATAGAAAAGAGCAAAATAATAGAAGTAGAAAAAGGAATAAAGTAAATGGAAATGGAATAAAGTAAATGGAAATGGAAATGTATCTACTAACATATGATGAATGGTTAGAATTGAAACAAAATGTAAATAAAAAACAAATTTATAAAACGATATAAATGAAAAACTAACTATACAAAAGAAATTGATTTCATCGACAATTTTTGCAACAAAAACAACACAAAACATACTATCGCACAACCAGTAACAATATTGCAATCGGTCAGCTATAATAGTAAGGCAGGTGGTCCTCACCAAATTTTCTGAATAAATCAAAAAGTGAGATCACAATTGCATATCATGCCACACATTATTGATTATTCCAAAGTGGTGGAAGATGATACATTTGTTACTATGACAATATAATGCAGCGTTTTGTCTAATCAGCAAATGGTGGTATTTTTTAATACAAATGTATAGCTAGTCAATAAACTAATAATCTTTTCCATGCATATCGCGAATTGTAACGTCATCCAGGGTAATATATTTTAAGAACAGTTCTGAGAGTTGTCGGATCTTAATTACAATGGATTCAGTTGATACATGTTTTGACTAGAACTGTTATGGTCTTTTGACAATAGGGCATGAATGCATGGCACACGTACCTTACATTTCAGGTATAGGGCACATAATACATTTTTACATTGAGTCTTTTATCGTACGTTTTTATCATAGCGTTGTCTAATATAAGACTACAATTATAAGTAAAAGCGAAAGTGGAGCAAATAAGAATTGTAACCAAAGCTTCGTTTGAATGACGAAATACATTTATATATCTTTGCATACCAATGCTTGTTTTATTTTCGTTTAATCTATCAAGCTTCAAACTCTTTAAGTAATTATTTTCCTGTGTGATAAAATTAGGAATTAATTAGAAAATCAGTTATCTAAATGTGTTTGTAGTTCTTTGGAATCTATTCGATCATGTACAGTGAGTCATATTGATATTTGGATGTATTGCAAAAATGCCAACATGATAATCAATGTTTGTTAATCTGTGAAATTGGTATATTTCAGGTCAGTGCTGAAAGATCAGAAAACCGATCAAGTTAAGCTGCTTATTCTGTTTATACGACGTTTCAGGACGCAAATCCTAAGCCGATTGTGACGTTGTAGCCAACAGGATGAAAACTGGAAACAATGTGCAAATACGTCTGAATTAGATTTCCCGGTTCATCAAGAAACCAGAAAACATGGCTGCCAGTGGTACCTCGATGTTACTTGGAAGCGTAATGGCTTCATCGGATGCAGCACAAGACGAAGAATACGTTACGTTGCTGAAGAAGCTGGACTTATATAAATATTTCCCCGGTAAGTTGTAGTACACAACTCAGAAAAGGTAACCTTTCAATTATTTGTCTGATAGTTACAAGTGTTTTTAAAAGCAAAATTATCTTACTCCTCTTGTTCATCATATATGTTTCTATTTTAAAGACTCTATACTTTCTGTATTATACATACATAATCTTCACTCAATGAAATATGTACAACCTTGTCGGTCATACAAAAAACAGCAGAGAGGCTCAAAGTTAGGCAAAACACGCAACGACATGGCAATTACTTTGATCGTTTTCATTCTTTACTTTAGATAATCATATATTATCATATTCGGAAGATACTTTTGGCACTTGACTTAAGAACTATATAATGATTTCATGCAAGTTGCTACCAATACTGTATTGTGGCAAATGCAGAGATAAAGAAAAAGACGTAAAAGACGAATCAAAGAAAAGACAAAGACGGTACAGATACGTAATATTCTCATCAAACTGGAAACATATATAGTGCTAATACAAGTTACGTGAATCAATAGTTACGTGAATCAATATATAAGATTGAGAATTTTTTTTTCTTCCAGTTATTGATCGTTTTGTCCTTATATACTAATATGCAAATCGATTTCTTTCTTAAACTCTAATTCTCTCTCTCTCTCTCTCTCTCTCTCTCTCTCTCTCTCTCTCTCTCTCTCTCTCTCTCTTATAATGAAATGTCCTCATATCCAGTTCAATAAATGTTTAAATACGGTAATTGTTACGAGGAGGACTATGATTCTTAAAGAGAATGCAACGACAAACAAGGACAGCATAATTATTTAAAATGTGAATGCCAACTTAATAGCAATAAATATATAAATATATGAACAATGTGTTGTCAACATGTGAGTCGTTTTCAATCCAAATATATACTAACTTAATTAAAGTTATGTGAGTTACAAAGCAAGTGTCAGGTTCTTATGAGTTTGGAATTTATTGAAATTTATTCAACATGTTTGAAATATCAAAGTGACAATCGATAAAATCGCATCGACGGGGTAAACATTTATGTTTGTAGACCTTTTGGCAGTAATAATAATAATTTTGTTTCAAAAATTTAATAAAATATACATTTTATAACACCACGTAGGATGTATCGTTGCATAAGGTCAGATTAGTTGCATCCTTGAGAAACGAAGGTTTCCGGACCTTGTGTATAGTAGCGTCTACGTTTACTCGTGTTTATCTCGAACTCATCAAATTAATAGAGCATTCAAAAAACAATGACTTTATAACTGGATACGCTCCAAAAGCGCATTACTTTTATCTCTCTTTTCTTTTAGGTAAGATGTCTCATGACGACGTGCTTGCATTTGTTGATGAGGACCTCGATAATCAGAAGATAGAGAAGCAAGAAGATCTATATAGGTTTTTTTTACATAGATTACTATCATGCAATTACAACGCTCGAGACCTTGAAATAGTAAATGATACAATAACAAATATTACGGATATGGGACAGGACAGAAAACGGACTTCCGGAGACTCTGCTAATTCTACTTCGGCAATACGACAGTTGTTTGGTAACCGCGCCACTAAAACTGTACCCGATGCTCACGTCGCATGCTCCAGGTCTACTGAATCGCAGTCAAATGCAATACACCCACTAGATGTTGTTGCAGCGGTATTTGTGTGCTCCGACCCAATATTGAAGCAAGATATTGCAAGCTGCCTGTGGAAATGTAAGTTAGCTATTCCATTTATTACAAACATCAGAATTCCTGGTATTCCAATTGTACACGTTTGGCCACTACAATGTATTATCGAAAAATGGTCAAACACTGGATTCTTGGTCACTGAAGAGAGCAGTATTGTTTCCCCTCCATTTCTTACTATTGGTTTTATTAGGTTCCAATCAGACACTGTCAAAAAGTCTAACATAATCAACACAATAATGAGTGACACCGAAAAAACACATCCGATCTTCTATCATAGGAACTCAGTCGGATCCACTAAAAGAAGAATCATATCTGATGGAATGGTGGAAATCAGTTGGTATTTGCCTAATGGCTCAGCGGATAACATGTGTAGTGAACCTGTCACAGTCTTAAACTTGAGAGGCAATGCCACAAATTACCCTCGGCAGCTGCAAATTGTGATTGACATGTCGTCCATCTGCTGTATTGTATGCTCAGCTTCAGACCTTGCCAACGACGATCAGCAGAGCATAGTAGAGTCAATTCAAAAAAAGAACAAACGTATCATTGTCATCACTTATGACAATGAGGACACCAAAGAGATGGCAGTCATGAGGATTGAGAATAATTTGTTCATATTGAACACCAAGTGTCTTACTGATGCAAAACTGAAAGGACATGTAAGGTCGATTATAAAGGAATGGGGAGGAAATACATCAATTTCACGGACGAGTATTGAAAGGTTCTCCTGGGCAGAAAATTATGTGGACCAAAATGCAAAAGAAATTAAAGATGGGATCTCTCAAGCGGAATCGGTAATGAAGTATGTGTTACAGGAAAAAATGGAATTCAGGAAGGATAAACTCTTGCCACTTCATCGAGACCTGTGGAGAAATTGGGTTGACACAGAAAATGAAATACAAAGATTGAAAAACATTCCGAAATCGCGAGATATCGCAGAATACAGAAATGAAAAAGAACTGGAGAAGATAAATATAAGACGCGAGCAAGCAAATCTCCTTCATAGTAGTGTATCTGAAGCAATCCTCCATTTTCTAAAATCACTCAGTATCCAGAATAAAGTAACTAGGGCTGTCTGTGTGAGATGGCTAAAGATACGATTGGAAACACTTTCCAGAAAGGAAGCAGAAGTGATATCAATATCAAACATAATGCAGCAGGGGGCGAGTAGATCCAATGAGGAACTGGCAAAGGTGCAAGAGATGCAAAGAAAGGGTTATCTCGGACTAGAACACTTCTTTAGAGAACTGGGACAGATATATGAGGTTACCCAATCCCAGACACCAGGAAACAGGTACGATATAGGATATGATCTTCCGCAATTGGCGGCAAGATTTCTTCTAGATGGACACTCATTCGAAATTTTCGATGGCGAAGTAGGATTCATCCCAATAGCATGGATATCGGCTGTTTTTAAGAGCCTGTCAACATTGGTTACCGAACTCGATGAAGGAAGGGATCCAAAGTGTACAGTATTGACAGTCTATGGCATGCAAAGTTCTGGAAAATCGACACTGCTTAACACGATGTTTGGGTGTCAGTTTCCTGTCGGTGCAGGGGGATGCACTCGTGGCGTTCAATTACAGATGCTAAAGGTGCGTAACGACCAGGCTGACACACGAAAAATTGATTATATTCTTCTCGTTGATACGGAAGGAGTACGTTCTTCTGAGATTTCAGAAGAAATAAGAAGACGACGGGACAATGAAATTACGACATTTCTAGTCGGTTTAGGGCATAAAACAATAATTAATCTGAAGGGGGAGAATACATCATATTTGACAGAGGCATTACCAATAGCAGTTCGAGCCTTTCTCCGTATGGAGAGTGTAGGTCTTGACCCATCTTGCTCCATTGTATACCAGAACGTTGATTCACAATCACGTGGTGGAATGTCCAGTCAAAACAGGAAACTTCAGGAAGAACTGGATACTCACACTCGCAGCGCTTGCGTGATGGAGAAAAAAGAAGAAAGGAGATTCCATGATGTAATACAATTTAACGTTGAGGAAGATGTTTACTATGTGCCTTCCTTATTGGAAGGGGAAATCCCAATGGCTCCAGTTAGTCGAGGTTATATGAAAAGCACATCGGAATTGAAGAAAGCACTAAAGGAGTTTTGCAAACACTCCATTGGTCAGGATATCTCAAGTTACAGTTTACATGTGACCTCTCTATGGAGAGCCATAACCAAAGATGACTTTGTGTATTTCTTTCGAAATGTGCTTGAGACAGAAGCACATGAATGTCTTGACAGATTTTGGTGTGATTTAATCTGGAAATTCAGAATGGAAGCTAGTAAATGTGAAGCGAGATTGCACAACGATATAATGAACTGTCCAGATTCTGCTAAGCTAGAAGAGATATGCAGAACCAGCAGAGAGAAAATGAGTGAATTCATTTTATTATGCCATGAGAATCTGAAGACGACTATGGGCGCTTTTTTTAGAGATCCTCCACAGAAGTATGTACAGCATATGTGCCAGTGGGAGGCCTCCAGCATAGACGGATTATCTCAGACAAAAGACGATCTCATCGGAGAACTCAAGCTAGAGATTGTAAACCTACAACTACTGAAGTCGAATCTATTTTTGGTAGAGAGCGAAGTAAACACTTTTAAAAACAGGATCAAGGACGAAGTAATTGCTTTGCTACGCACAGAAAATACAATTTGTAATTCGGTTCAAGGCACGAGAGAAGACATGATGATTCTATTTGAAACCAAATGGACAAAATGGATTGAAGAAGTAAAGAAACTGCGCAAAGGGCATGCACAGAAGAGCAACATTACTAGAAGGGCTCAAGATATCTTGATAGAGAAATTCCCTAGTCACAAAACACAGGTTCGAGAGAAATGGAAACTAATTTTGCCAAGCGAACGACGTGAATTCCAAATACATCAATCACATTTGTTAAAGTGCCAAACAGATGTGTCTGACGACATTTTGAGAGAAGTGAAGAAACTGGTAGATAAGTCAATGGACGATGTTGAAAAACGGTTGACGGAACTGACCAGAAAACCATCCCCATACCAAAACGGTTCCCTTGAAAACATTGTTCAGGCTGTAGCAGTAACAGAATGCGAAATTGAGGCGCTAGGAGTGAAACTGACAAACGACTTTGAAATCGATCTTTGTATGGCTGCTGTTTTTATTGCAGTAACTGCACTTTCAGAAAACGAGAAGAAATTTTATCGTTATTTTGACCCAGTTCGTCTTCTTAAAGAACAAAAGAAGAACATTCTCATACTTTTCGAAACCAACTATGAAAAGACCAACAATGCCCTTTCATTTGTGAGAAGAGTGTGTGAAGTCCTTACAAATATAATTCAGCACGCGATAGTACATAATATCGCACGAGAAATTGCAGACGATATGAGAAATAGGGTTTATTTTGGAGTGCTAACTAACAAGAAATCCTTTCTTTATAAAACATTGCGTCAAATGGCAGAGGATGGAATATTTAGTAACTTCATGGGCTACATAAGAAATCCAAATAAAATAATAGAAGACACGCTCGATAGATACATAGATGAATATTCATCAGCCAACGGAGACAATTCCTCCCAGCTGCGCATTCTTCTAAAAAGACTTGTCCATGGTTATGTGAAAGATATTATAACTTACGCCGAGGAGACACAAGACCTGTTAAGCGGACATGATGACCACAGTATGAGAAAAGACGTCACAAAAGACATCACATTACAGCTTTGGATCAAAACCTTCATTAAAATCGCTTCTGCGAAATTCGTGGTGAACGATATCAGAAGTTTGTCAGATATGTTTGGTGAAGAAACGGTAGATCTGAAGTACTTCTCCAACGAACTTTTGAAACAACTAAAACTTTCAACACCCCAGTTTGAAAATCTCATGGATCTTCACAACCCTGAATACAAAGAAATGAAGTTGGGTGTCAAGAATTTGCTGCGACATTTAGTTGTTGGATGCACGGATGCATGTCCTTTTTGTGGGGAAATATGCATCTGCTCACAGCCAAATCATACGGGTTTGCACGAAACTCCTGTTCACAGACCGCAAGGTTGCAATGGCTACAAAGCTGACGTCTCAAGGGTCCTCACGTTGGAAAGCTGCCAAAAACTTGTCGCAAGTGAATTCGAGTTTGAAGTTTCCCGCACAAGTGATACGTGGGTTCCGTACAAAGATTATCAAACTGTACATAAAACGTGGAAGATTCCAGGTGATTCAAATCCCTTCAAGTCTACATTTTGGGAGTGGTTTATGATTACATACATAAAGGAGCTCGAGATAGAGCACAGGGGAAAAGCACCGAACCTACCAGAGCTCTGGAAAACGTATACTAAGGAAGAAGAAATAGCCAAATTAAAATCAGAGATGGAAAAATAATATTCTGGTCCCCAACTTGCATATTGGCTGCCACAAAAGCAAGGAATAGCCTAAACAAATTTTTTAAACTTCAGTGAGCATTATATATACAGTTAGTACAGTCAATGCACCCGTCTTTAATTTACCATTTGTAGTTACTTCTAGTTATATTACTGTATAATTGCCTCTCAGTTTACTTAGAGTCCAGGCAGGGATTATGCTTCGGAAAATCTATTTATATTCCACAGAATAAGATATGACAGTTTTTATAAAGATATGGACGTTTGAGTATGGTCATTGCATCTTATTAATGTAACGTGTATGTTTGCAGTGGAAATAATGTCATTGTACATTTTTCAAACAATGAGTAAATGTTGCGCAAATAACTGAATACTTGGTTTTTCTGAACTGTGCAGCTCTGTATTTATTGTATGTAACTATTATAATCACGTGAGAAAGGTTTAAGTATGAATCTCATTTCCTTGTTTTTATACTTTTGGTATGGACTGAGTATCACACATTGGCTTGTTTTTATACTTTTGGTATGGTCTGAGTATCACATCTTGGCTTGTTTTTATACTTCTAGTATGGTTTGAGTATCACTTATTAGTTTGTTTTTATACTTTTGGTAGTGGTTTGAGTATCACTCATTAGTTTGTTTTTATACTTTTGGTATGGTTTGAGTATCAATCTCATTTGATAAAGGGAACTTAAGATGATATGTTTTCTACCTAAATATTGTATTCATCCTGATCAAATGAGACGTACCCAAAATTTACTGAGAACAGTGTTTCGACATTCTTCTTTCTGGGTTTTTCACCGCTCCAGTGGCTTAGTTGTTACAGCCTCCGCCGCGGCTACAGGAGGTCGTCTGTTCGATTCCTCCCAAACCGAGTCATACCAAAGACTTACAAAAATAGTACTAATAGCTGTATCGTTTGGCGCTCAGCATTAAGAGGTTAGTGTTAGGACTTGTCGGCCTGGTGCCCGGATCATGTGACTGAGTGGGATATTATACTGCATGTCTGCGACAACATGCCCCAGTACTGGACATCATTATAATCTGCCACACTGCAGACCTCGTAGCAATAGGACTGAAACATTGTTAAAGCTACGTTAAAAATCCAAATCCGACACACTGGATTGTCCATGCTTTAAAGAAGTTGTACGACAAACGCTGCAGAAGTTATAAATAGACTGTTGACTGTCTTAAAGACGATCGCGTTATAAAATGTTAATCTCGTTTATGTACATGACTGAAAGTAATTTGCACTGACCGCCTGTGCTTAGATTTTGATCCAATATAAATTGGCATCATCGCATCAATATCTATATAATGTAGTCTATAAATTAATCACACTTTAAAATTATACGTATGATTAAAAACTTTAGATTTTTAAAGTATATTGTACTTTTTCAGCACACATTCGTATAGTGCATGACTTATGAAGGCTGAAAACTGG
This sequence comes from Unio delphinus, assembly GCA_029339505.1. NCBI lineage: Eukaryota > Metazoa > Mollusca > Bivalvia > Unionida > Unionidae > Unio > Unio delphinus. The sequence goes on from JAQISU010000065.1 coordinate 931,843, forward strand.
TGAAATAGTTATATGTAAATACAATTCTAGCATGTTAAGTGGTTTGCAATACCCATGCTTTCGTCTATGTAACTGAAAGGTTATACTATTGTACCACAGAAATCTACCTAATACAAACATATGCAAATTTAATAATATTGTATACACTCCCTTATACGTCTACTGCAACTGCACACAACACCGTTTCTGGTCTGTCGCTGTCGTTGCATGTTCGTTATTAGATCGAGTTCTGTATTATTTGTTCTCATGAAGTCCACTAAGAAACTGTCAAGATCTAGTCTTTTGCATTATGCAAAGGCAATTCTTGGTCGGTGCAGTTTGCATGTTGATTCGACTTGTAAACGAGTACGATGGCAAGAATAGCAACAGAAAAAATAGAAAATAGGAAGCAACATGACCTCAATACTGTTTAATTTGTAAGTAATTCCCGAAGATATAGACTTCCGACTTTTCAAATAGAAGCTGTTTAGGTTCTACTCGATAAAATAGCGAAAGTGTATCAACACGTTTTGCATTCTAACAGAAATGAAGTTTTCTCGGACATCATGTATGTTACTTCGACTATAACATTGTTGTTTTTCTTCTTGTTATTATTGTTGTTGTTTGTTTTTTGTTTCTGTTGTTTGTTGTTTTTTTTTTTGTTTGTTTTTTTTTTGGTGGGGGGCGGGTTTAATGTTATTCATGAACGCAAGACAGTTTGTGTCTAGCGGTCACTATAAATGATGCAGAAATAATCTGTGGAAAACCCCAGGTAAAAACCACTGGCAAGCGAAATCATACTGGTATCGTTCTCACATAGCCATTTTGGCATCAAGAGCTGGAATGTTTTAAAAACATTCATAAACTAAGGAATCGTTAATGAAGTCAATTTGTGCTCACGAGGTTTTCTTCATACCAATGAAGATGATTTTCCTTATATTGATTGCTTACGGAAAAATATCAGAATACACAAAATAGGGCGACTAAAGGTAAGATCTTCTAGGAAAAAATGAACGATAGATTTACTGATAAGATCTTCTATTGCAAATAATATTTTGAAAATAGCAATACGTGCGAGAGACATTCAGTACGGGAATGTATATGTATAAATCCCCTTTGTATTTGCTTCCATTTCTAACGAAACAACATTTTTCTCACAATTGTTGATTTGTACAAACTGCATGAAGACTATTGGGCACGAAACCTTTTCGTGATAAAGACAGCTAAGATTACTTCATGAAAAGAAATAATAATTCTATGTAGATGGTTAGCATTTTCATTTGAACTATTATTTCTTGAAATTAAGTTCTTCTATATGCAAAATGATCATGGGAAATAACTAGTTCGTTGCAAATAGTGGATATTTGTATCTCCTCTTGTTTTCTCGCTTATCCTGATCTCTCCTGATATATATATATATATATATATATATATATATATATATATATATATATATATATATATATTGCTTTACAGGGAACAGTTTTTGTAATATATGCATTGCATTACGGTGAATAGTCTTTGACTATATGCATTACGTTACAGTGAATAGTCTCATGACTCATGCGTTGCATTACAATGAATGAATGCAGTAATTGGCTATATGCATTGAACTACAGTATATATTCATTTCATGACATTATAAAGTATATAGTCTTTGGACTATATGCGTTGCATTTCAGTGACTAAGGTCTTTATAATTACAGTGACTAATATTTGCACTACATGCATTGCATTACTATTAGTCGTCATTTGACTTAATGCATTGCATTGCAGTGACTAGCTATTTGACTTAATGCATTGCATTACGGTGACTAGTTATTTGAATTAATGCATTGCATCGCAGTGACTAGTTATTTGACTTAATGCATTTCATTACGGTGACTAGTTATTTGATTTAATTCACTGCATTACAGTGACTAGTTTTTTGATTTAATGCATTGCATTGCAGTGACTAGCTATTTGACTTAATGCATTGCATTGCAGTGACTAGCTATTTGACTTAATGCATTGCATTACGGTGACTAGTTATTTGAATTAATGCATTTCATCGCAGTGACTAGTTATTTGACTTAATGCATTTCATCGCAGTGACTAGTTATTTGATTTAATTCATTGCATTACAGTGACTAGTTTTTTGATTTAACGCATTGCATTACAGTTAGTAGTCATTTGACTTATGAATTGCATTACAGTGACTAGTTATTTGACTTAATGCATTTCATCGCAGTGACTAGTTATTTGACTTAATGCATTTCATCGCAGTGACTAGTTATTTGATTTAATTCATTGCGTTACAGTTAATAGTCATTTGACTTAATGCATTACATTACAGTTAATAGTCATTTGACTTATGAATTGCATTACAGTGACTAGTTATTTGACTTAATGCATTTCATCGCAGTGACTAGTTATTTGAATTAATGCATTTCATCGCAGTGACTAGTTATTTGATTTAATTCATTGCATTACAGTGACTAGTTATTTGATTTAACGCATTGCATTACAGTTAGTAGTCATTTGACTTAATTCATTATATTACAGTGACTAGCTATCTGACTTAATGCATTCCATTACAGTGACTAGTTTTGTGACTTCATGCATTGTATCGCAGTGACTAGTTATTTTATTTAACGCATTTCATCGCATTGACTAGTTATTTTATTTAACGCATTTCATCGCATTAACTAGTTATTTTATTTAACGCATTTCATCGCATTGACTAGTTATTTTATTTAACGCATTTCATCGCATTGACTAGTTATTTTATTTAACGCATTTCATCGCATTGACTAGTTATTTTATTTAACGCATTTCATCGCATTGACTAGTTATTTTATTTAACGCATTTCATCGCATTGACTAGTTATTTTATTTAACGCATTTCATTACAGTGGCTAATCATAGGAATATATGCATTGCATTACAATAAATACAGATGGTTATTAGAAATCATTTTTTTTTTCTGATCCAATTTGTGCATTAGACTCTATTGCTACTGCTATTAGGGTGTATAAAGTGTATGTTAATTTTTATATTGCATCATGTATTGTTTTTTCATAATATGTATCTAATAGCCGATCTTGTTACAATGTTTTTATTTTTTAACTGTATTCAGTTCAGGAATTTTGTAGTTACTAGAAATTTTTGTATAGGTGGTTGCAGTTCCAATTTATTTATGCAATATTGATTCGATATTGAAACTGACTTTGACACCTTACTACCGGATAATCACCCAAAACAAAACATTTTGGATCCTACACTAAATTTTGCAAAGATTTTGTCCACAAATCAGAAAAATTCCAAAGCTGCTAGATTTGTTATCCTAAAAGAATGTTTATCAAGTAACGTATTAAACTTGGATAGTAAAATTTTTTATAGGCACGATCTTTTTGTACAGTGTATTAGCGATAAGGATATTTGCATTGCTGAGAGAAACCTAACTTCAGATTGACAATATTGTATTAAATGGCTGTATGACAACAAGTATTGCTTAAATGTACAGACTATTACATCTAAGGATTATCTACGGGGCAGAACAAGCACCTAAATGTAGAAAACGTAGACGTAAATGTAGAAAACGTAGACGTAAATGTAGAAAACGTATACGTAAATGTAGAAAACGTAGACGTAAATGTAGAAAACGTAGACGTAAATGTAGAAAATGTAGACGTAAATGTAGAAAACGTAGACGTAAATGTAGAAAACGTAGACGTAAATGTAGAAAATGTAGACGTAAATGTAGAAAACGTAGACGTAAATGTAGAAAATGTAGACGTAAATGTAGAAAACGTAGACGTAAATGTAGAAAATGTAGACGTAAATGTATAAAACGTAGACGTAAATGGTATTAAACGTAAAAATGTTAAAGGTGCCAAGATTTAGGTATCCTTTTAGAAAATAACATACGTTTTCCTAAGTCCTATCACACTGAAACACTTGATAAATGTATATAATGGAATATAAATTTTAGAAAGAGATGTCATATGTGAAGTTAGTTGATCCATAATTGTTTAAAATATTAGTTAACCATTAACTGATATACCGATCTAACCAGCAATGACAACCCCGATATTCCACTTGATGCAAAGGCTTTACAATTTACGAAGATCATCCATGATGATTTTAAATATCAAGGATATTGTAATTTTCAAGCCTGTCTTGGATGATAATTAATGATTATGGTATTGTTAGTAAAGCTGTTGTTACTTATAATGTCTTAAATACGTTAACGACAGTGTGTTTTAAAGAGTTTGTTTAAGTTTGAAAAGGATATTTAACATACACACACAGTAGAGAGTAAAAATTGACATACACCAATCGTTTAGAGTATTTGATGACAATATGTTTTTAAGGCGGTGAAGTTTTATGGAATAGTTTGGAACATCATAAATGATAATAATCCAGTACTTCTGAGGTTATGAAACTATGCATATGTAGATATTTCAATGAACACTCCTGCTTTTATGACCAAATATCAATGGTTCATAATCGATCTGATATATCTTTTTGGTAACTGTAAATCAACTTTGTCTAATTTTATAATGTTGTATGTAATTGCTTTTAAAGTAGATACTGATCTTGTAGATTTTGACTTACTTATTATGTAATATAGGATAAATAAACAGATATAATCATGATTTTTTCTATTCTTGATTTTCTTGGGAGCTTCTATACTTTTGTGGCAACATGTAGCCCCACCCCATATGTTTATCCGTACGAAATCAAATTAGTTCAAAGCTAATTTAATACGTCATATACTGAGAATGATGAACGGACGTCAAGATGTACGATCTTTCGAAACCGATATGTACATACTAAATAAATACATCGTAAATACAGCATTTCCGATATATCATCGATTTTAAATATCACAGGATATTAGTATCTCATACACTTTTAACAATCACTAGACCAGCCAGACAATAACCACGATTACTAATGCAATACATTGACTACTTCATATTGAAACACTAAAACAGACAAACAAACAAAATATGAGCTCGTGCTTTAAGACAAGAGTCAGATGTCTTCAACAAATACAGTTAAGGGTCACATAACAGTATCGTGCATCGTATAAAGGAACTACAGTACTAATATTCAATTAGACCCAAAACAAATTACACATGCATACATATATACGCAAATACAGACACATGCATACATATAAACGCAAATACAGACACATACATACGTACCTATATACAAACACAAGTGAATGTATATACGTGCAAACATTTATGCGTATACACTTATGCTAATAAATTCATAAATCTGTACGTATATAAAGTAAGTACACCTACATAAGTACATTTATAAATATATCTTCAAATATTTACACGTAGAGTCATAATTGCATGCATCTTTACATCTTTAGGTCTATCTTTACGTACATGCTTTATTACACATATCCATACACACATACAGACATATACTCATCCATCTATTCCTATACATCCATCCATCTATCCATCTCCATCCATTCATCCATCCAACCACACACACACAGACACATAAATACATACATAGATACATACATACATACATACATACATACATACATACATACATACATACATACATACATACATACATACATACATACATACATGCATGCATGCATGCATGCATGCATGCATGCATGCATGCATACATACATACATACATACACATGCATGCAGACAGATAGACAGTCTTGGGGCGGTTCGTGAAGCTTGTGCATAGAAGACAACCAGCACCACTCAGAAAGCACCTAATGCTTTCGCATGCTAATATCTACGAAATATTACATGGACGTCGCTCGATACTCTTGTTATATTTGTTAGACTAAATTTGCCCTTCCACCTACAGCTACCAAATCAAAATATATTGGTAGTAAGAATAAAGAAGAACACAAAATTTAGCTCACTCGGTTATACTTTTCTGAACACGTATTCTTATTTCTTACATTCTAGGTAATTATAGCCAATCTTGCATGCAACAAAGCAATCAATTTTTTAATAAAAGTGTTCTGCCATTAATGTTTTGCGTCACTGAAAATAGTTTTGATTTCACTCTTATGTTATTTTTGCTGACTTTGCGGGGAATAAATACCCAAAATATGCGACTTGGTCCGATTTTAGATGTGAGACACTTCACTCCGCTTTCAAAGAAATCTTAAGAACAATTATGTATTGATGTTATGTTTCTGACCTTCTTTTTGTGTTAAGTCAACCACGTTCTAGTTAAAAGTGTAATATCTTAGACAGACAATTGATTTTTAGCAAAGCATTTTGAACAAATTATTTTGTTCCTTTGTTTCGTTTACTCGTGGTTTTATATATGTATTTGTTGGAGGTTCCGGCAGGGATTGTTTTTGGACGAGGGTAACGGGATCTCTCGGATTTCGATATTAAATATGTGGCATATAAAAATACAGGCGTTTTTGCAGGTTGAACACGAAGTTTTTGCAGGTTTAAGACGAAGTTTTAAAGCTTAAGTCACAATCAAAACGTCGAATATTTAAATATTTAAATATTTTAAGAGCTGAAACAACTCGGAATTGCATTTAAACAATAAAACATTTTGTAACCGTTTTCGCTTATTTGTATAACCATATCGGATAATGAAAGCCGTAATATTTCATCTATCAAAGATGAAACAAATTTAATTTATGCAAAACCTCTTACAAGTATTCTACCCAGATTAACAGCCGCTTGTCTATTTCAAATGGTTATGAGTTTCTGAATGTTTAAGCATTCATTCCATTCGATTTCCTGATTTCTATTTTAAATTTGCGATAGTTTCAATTATCTTTTATATACTTGCTACCGTTTGCTTCCCCCTTCTACGACTACTTCACTTTGTTTATCTTCCCTTTAACACCCTGTCATTTCGTTAGCATGATATATACATTAATATAATCAACGTACTAAAATTAGAACCAATAATCATTCAACATTTTCAAACCATGCCTACCATGAGACACGTATCCTCCCTTCCTTATATCATATCAAGATCTTTAATTTTGTATGAATATGTTAGGTTTAGGATGTATTCATTTCACTATGTATCTGTTCAAGTTTTATATGATGTGTGATTCACCTTGCAGAGTAGGTGGTGGGTGTATATTACGTGCTACATGATATGTGATTCACCTTGCTGGGTGGGTGGCGATAGGGTTGTAAATTACGTGCTATATGATATTTGATTCACCTTGCAGGGTGGGTGGCGATAGGGTTGTAAATTACGTGCTATATGATATTTGATTCACCTTGCAGGGTGGGTGGTGATAGGGTTGTAAATTACGTGCTATATGATATTTGATTCACCTTGCAGGGTGGGTGGCGATAGGGTTGTAAATTACGTGCTATATGATATTTGATTCACCTTGCAGGGTGGGTGGCGATAGGGTTGTAAATTACGTGCTATATGATATTTGATTCACCTTGCTGGGTGGGTGGTGATAGGGTTGTATATTACGTGTTATATGATATTTGATTCACCTTGCAGGGTGGGTGGCGATAGGGTTGTAAATTACGTGCTATATGATATTTGATTCACCTTGCTGGGTGGGTGGCGATAGGGTTGTGTATTACGTGTTATATGATATGTGATTCACCTTGCTGGGTGGGTGGCGATTGGGTTGTATATTAAGTGCTATATGATATGGGATTCACCTTGCAGAGTGGGTGGTGATAGGGTTGTATATTACGTGTTAAATGATATGTGATTCACATTCCTGAGCGGGTGTTTATAGGGTCGAGTTATGTGATATGTGATTCACATTGCAGAGTGGATGGTGATATGGTTGTATATTACGTGCTATATGATATGTGATTCACATTACTGAATGGGTGTTGATAGGGTTGTATATTAAGTGCTATATGATATGTGATTCACCTTGCAGGGTGGTTGCTGATAGGGTTGTATATTAAGTGCTATATGATATGTGATTCACCTTGCAGGGTGGGTGGCGATAGGGTTGTATATTACGTGTTATATGATATGTGATTCACCTTGCTCGGTGGGTGGCGATAGGGTTGTATATTAAGTGCTATATGATATGTGATTCACCTTGCAGGGTGGGTGGTGATAGGGTTGTATATTACGTGTTATATGATATGTGATTCACCTTGCTGGGTGGGTGGTGATAGGGTTGTATATTAAGTGCTATATGATATGTGATTCACCTTGCAGGGTGGGTGGTGATAGGGTTGTGTATTACGTGTTATATGATATGTGATTCACCCTGCTGGGTGGGTGGTGATAGGGTTGTATATTACGTGTTATATGATATGTGATTCACCTTGCTGGGTGGGTGGCGATAGGGTTGTATATTACGTGCTACATGATATGGGATTCACCTTGCAGGGTGGGTGGCGATAGGGTTGTATATTACGTGTTCTATGATATATGATTCAGCTTGCAGAATGGGTGGGAGTAAGAATGCATATTATGTTATGAGAAATAAAATCCAATATATTTGCTATGATGAAAAGAATAAAATATTACTAAACAAAGAGAGAGAGAGATAGAGAGATAGAGAGAAACAAAGAGACAGAGAGAGAAAAACGTCGCATGCTGAAGATTATGCATTGACATTTATGTTAACATTATGAATGCAACGAATATGCAAAGGAAGAAAGATCTGCAAGCAAGATAAACAGAAAAAGACAGATATATCAGAGGAATATATTACGTAACATTAAATAAATTGTAGTCATTCATTATTTATAAGAATAACAAATATAATAATAAGGAATATTGCTTAATGTTTATGTGCAGTTATCAACATTATTTGCGTGTGTATAAAGAGAGACGGTAAAGACAGGCAAGAAAAGGAGACAGAGCTTTGGAAGCATAAAAGCAAAAGTAGATCAATCTTAGACATTTTCACTATGATACGAAATACTCGCTTACTCAAGAATAGTAAATAATATTCTTCCTGTTAAAGCATTTCACGTCATGTTTTATATAGCACAAAAGGAGCTTGTAAATATTTGCCTGATGAGAAAGACGTAATTATTAGCAAGCACTTGGAGAAAGCACGCAATCAAATAGGTAATTTTTAAAATGACTGGACATCCCAAAATATAGACAGGTGTTATTCGGCTTTAAATAAGTGTCAATGTATTCCAAAATGAAGGAGTGCACACACGTATATATTATCAACCTTCAATATAAATGTTCTCGCAATTTTTGCAACGATGAAGGTTTGAAACGTCACATCAAAATCAAATTTTCGACGTACATCTTTAGTCTCAATGTGTTTGTATCAGAGTAGTCAAACTTTAGTCTGATTTTTTTTCTTAAATATTAGTTACGTTTGTCTTATTGTCATTTTGAATTTATTTTCTAGGTAGGTATTTTTTATATTCAGAGATAGATGGAGTATTCTAGACTCCATGTAACGTATTCCGCCCAGTGATAATAATATCTGGTGAATAACCCATTGGCAATATGTTTACTAATAGCTTATTTTAATCGCTTTATTCCAAGATAAATGCGTCGAATTACATGTAAGAAAGCGACCTAGAAACAAATCCTAGTCAATCAAATATGATCGATGCAGTTTAAAGGTACTATAGGGATTTATGTTTTAAACCTTTCTTACAGTAATGTTCTTCCTATCCAGTCATTTTCTGCTCGTGTGGAAGCATTGTCAGTAACAATCTTTACATTGAAACAATATCATGCTTACAAGGCCAAGTCAACATGATCCATGAAAATACTTTCTACCTCGTGTAATATTTCAGAGTTTTGGAACATTAATTGCATAAAGTACATACAAGATGTTCATACTGATAACGATACCAGACACAAATGTGTGCAAGATCAGCATGTTGGATAGTAAATGTCAGGTATTGATTGTCTAGTATGAGGTATTGGACAGTGCATAACTTCGTGTTGGTTAGTCTGAATGGCATTCTGGTTAGTATGCGTAGTTTAGAAATTATCTTCATGTAGACACCACACAAATCCATCATATCAAACTAACAATCACTCATCTGATATCGAACACTACACGATTCCTATCCAGCACTTAGTATCCAACACCTTGTCGTCTAGCTAGGAATGGGAAGAAGTCCTAACACATATTTAAATGATATCACATAAAAGGGTTCTGGTGCCCTATCATCATACCACTGGGGAAGGAGTTATGTTTTCATTTTGAGATAATATACAATGACGTGAAAACAGAAACACTTCCCTAGGGCACTATATAGATAGGATAAAAAGCAAGTAAAAATAAATCGAAGAATCATGCTGTACTGAAGAATACTAAAGCCCTTATTCATATTTAACTAATGGCATGTCATTGTTATGCAGAATAAATGCAGAATTGCCGCTCATAAAGTTTGTTCTATTATTTCCGACATGCGGTAACTCAGAGGAATTACAATATTAATGATGTGTTCTTTGGGAAAGTAGAGGACTTTTCTGTAGATTCTTGGGCTATGACTGTCGACTGTGCCGAAATATAAGCTCGAACGTCATTAGTTTTTTTCATGATAATATTGTGTATCAACTGTGTTCAGAAGGTAATGACGTTTTCATTTTCCATGACAATGTTAATCAATCGCTTCACGCTTTACTTTTTATATGACTGCTGTTCTGGATGGAAAATACAATACTCGCCTTTCTCCATTGTCTCCATAGTTTAATAGTCACTGGCTACTCCTCTACAAAGCCTGCATACAAGATCACAGTCACTTTATTTTTGAGGGACAGTGCAGGCGGAGTGATTGTAAGGGATTTAATCTTCCTTCCTTGATGTGCTGAACTGAAATGGAATTCTCAACGAAGCGTTTTATTTCTGCACATACAATTCATTGGATACTGTTTTTAATTGTCCGGTGGCTTACGTATCGTCTGATTTTTTTTTTGCATGAGTGTTATCTTAGTTACTTTAATATGTTACGCCTTTACAAGAGCTTGATGGATAGTTTCACTGATGATACCACTGCTGACCGTGCCAATGAACACTGCTTGAGGCAGTTCATCTAGAAAAATATGATCTTTGAATTTGGAGTGAAATCTAGTAGCCAAGACGATGGATTTAGCCTTTTGGCGTAGTGGATAATTGAATGTTATACTAGTTATAACCTGACTGATGTCATTCTCCAAAATGTCACGCTTTTTTCGATTTTGGTACAAGCCACAAGGCAAAATCATAAACAAAATGAGAACCACGAAATATCTTAATGGAGTTATATAAAATATTCATGAATACTATCGTTGAAAACAGGATGCACCAAATACAATTTAGGCAACAGCGTTTTAGTCTTTTGAGATCTTTCAAAGTAGTAAAATATTAAACAGACATAATTGTCCTGTTTCCCTTTTGTTTCATTCTGGTCCTCACCCAGTAACTACTTTGTTCCATTTCGTATTTTTGAATAACTTAGTAATGATCCAACTCAACGTAGATCGGTTCTTTTCTGCGCCAGCATGAGATTAATCGCTCTTAGAACCAAGAAGCTGTGCAAAAGTGAGACATTATCTATTGCTGAGAAGCACTTCTCTGTTCATGTAATTGTTTTATAATATTCCATAATACTCTAGACTGACGAATGCTCGCTATAATGTATTAGATTGGCGAATGCTCGCTATAATAGGCTAGACTGACGAATCATCAATCAGCAGAGCACTTTGTCTGTCTGTGAGGATGCTTAGTCTGATAATAAACAGTCGGGATATCTTTCCCTGCCATGAATATGGTCCTCCTGACTTAAATCCGTGGTTACATTTATCATAATAGTGCATATATCGGGGCAATCCTTGTTACTGGTAATAGCAGGATATGATATTGGTGGTGATAAATCTGAATATATTTCCCACTGGAAAATTAGGTCTTGCAAACATGAGATCTGAACTAACTATTACAACGTACTATATCTATATATAACGACTACATCTTGATCACTCTATAAGGATTTCTGCTTTTCGTTGTTGTTTGGTTGTATATGTTTGTATAATACTCTGCCATAATCTGTTCCATTCGACTGCATGATGTTTCTCTGCGTGAATTTAAGACACCAGAACGCCTATGGCTAATTACATTTTGATCCTGATGGATGCTAACTTGAACGATGCTTCTTTGCGACTAGCAAATTAATTCCCCGTTAAACCAATTCGTCGAGCGCGGCTTTAGGAAGTACATGAAACACGTATCATAGGAAGAGTGGCTTTTTTAGGTCACACTTTTCATTGGATTGTTGGTGTGTTGAATTCCTTCCATGAGTTCGACAGAAACTAATTCTCGGGTGTAACAAATTCGACTATAACCAATGACTATTAAACTGTGGAAAGTGATAGACAGTCTCTATCATCATCAGCCTAAAATTATCGTGCCAATTGCAATAAAGCATACTTCAAGAAGTCGTTAATACACACGGATGCTTAAAATGATAGTACATGAGAGCAGAATCTTTTAATTGAGTAGAAAACATACATGTGGTCCTTCGGACTTTTCGCGAAGTTTTCCCTAGATAGCTCGATTTGACAGTAATCTTCAAGAATTACCAAACAACGAAGTAATGGCTGGTGGTGTTCGATAATGTCCTCTTCACAGTCACTAGGATGAACTTCCGCTAATACATCTCTCAGAGTATGACGTGGATACATATTAGCTCTGGTTATATAAAAATAAAGGCCAAACGGAAGAACGTGCATGGGCCAAATACAAAAAAGACGAAAACAATGCACAGTGAAGAGAGTGAAAAACATTCTTGCAAACAGGACGCAAAATCGTCCAAAGATAAACTGAAGTCATTCTTGGTTAATTGTATTTCTTCTACACCTCATACAGATGCATCCCGTTTAATCTGCAGGCTAAGGTTATATTCTTATTAAAACCAATATTTATCCTTTCGCAAATGAAGACATTTTCATAATTCCATTAAAAACCTATTTGCTAATGGAGTAGTTTTAAATTCCTTTAGAGGCACATGTCGACCCATTTTGACGCCATATCAATTCACTACCCTATGTTCATAATTGTTTCGTCAGCACATATATAACAGACTATCCAAAGAACAAAAATCGTCGAATGGATAAAACATACCAAATTCTGATTCTTGATCGAAATATATTACATCTGTTACAGAAATATTTACCATAATGCTTATATTCCCGAACTGTATGCTGCTTCAAAATTACAAAACAAATGGTCATCAAGTTGGGACTGGGAACAAAATCGGCATACAAGATAACTTCGGAAATTCGGTAAGGTCTGCATGGAATTTTTCGGCTAGGCTAATCAAAACACATGCTAGATAAAGATAGCGAAAATCAGAATATAAACATCCGGTTGGTTAAGTAATTATTGTCAAGCTTTCTTTGCGTTCATAAAATATAAAAACTTTAAAATAAAATATCATCGATTTCAGTACAATGAAAATAAAATATATGCAAACCCAAAAAGATCTTGTATAGCCCTTTACTTTTTTTCAACTCATTTGGTTCATATAAGGTAATATAAAATAAATTATGCTTTTTCAACGGTAATACAGTATTAATTCGTCTTTAATATAACATAGCAACGTGTACATTCCCATTATAGCACATCAAATTTGATGTAGACCAATTAAGCGAAAAGATTTTAATAATGTATTGATAGAAAATGTCAGTGAACATTATTTGATAATTTTATATCTTATATGTGTGATTTTTCATTTGTCCTGCTAGCCAGATTCTAATTTGGAACCATATATGCTGCTAATTAAATGTTGACTTGTGAAATATTAAATTAGTGCTGTCAAAAAGAAGATTAATAACATTGGTGTTGTGGGGTTTGTTTTTTTGCAATTGTCCTTAGTTTAGCGTGAAATCTTCGCTTGTGAAATAATAGAAAATCAATGATCTAAGTGAAAGGGGTCTTATTGTTAGTTGCCACACTGTGTCCATGGGAGTGGTAGGTCCAATATAAAAAATGCCTGCAAAATATTTTACAATAACACATTCAAATATTTCCAACCAAACACTATCTCTGCAACATAGTTGGAATACGCATTTTAAATGGGACAAATTTGTTGATATAGCCCCGTGACAACATTCTTAGGATAGGATGAGGACCTGGATTGAGGGGAAAAGAGAGCAACGACACATGCAGGGAAACCAGAACACTGTGATTTGAAACGGCGTACTATTGCAAATCTGTCTTATGTCGTTATGATTGTACACTCCAATGATGAAGTTTTCAAGATTTATCTGTTCAAAGCACTCTCCTTCCCCTACCCTAAGATAAGTAATAGAAGAGTTGAGACATAAAATAAAATTAACTTTGACTATACATATATTGTAAAACAGGAGGTAATGAACAACTAACTATACCGATATAAATCAATATATTTATAACTCAGTGTTGACCTTGGGTAAGCTAGACGTAAACAATAATACGTGACTAAAGGATATGGTGACAATCTTCATAATGTAGACCGTAAGACAGCCATTCCTCTAGTTGAAATGAGAGTCACTGGTATTATATGAACATCTCATATAATCTTATACATGTTCTGACTTTGTACCACGTGACGGCTATCACGATTGTTGTCTCTAATAAATTCGGAGCAGCTTTGTTGTATTATTAGCAAGGGTAGTGCCTATTTATAAACTGTTTGGGTAATTAAGTTTTTCCTTGCCCAGATTAATAGAAACCGTGTCTCATTTTGTAAAATTAGCCGTTGTAGTATGTTTAGGGTATCTACTGTTTCATAATTGCACCTGAAAAATAATCAATATAATTGAATGTTGTTGTTGTAGGGTTTTACACCACTTTCAGCACATTATAGGCTATGCTTGGCGGAGTAAGAACACTGGAAAACTGGGACGAACCATTGCCCTACGCTAGTCAAGTCTAAGACTCGAACTCACGCAGACACAGATGGGATCGCAGTAATCCGGAAAGGTGTTTGGGCCACTAGCACTGGATAGAGTACGAACATGCGTTCTCTCGGTGAAATGAGAATTGCTGACTTAGCAATTTCAAATCAATGCATGCCTAACAAGTAGGTAATATGGCGTGTTTGTGTGATATGGATAGTTAAGCTTATTGTTAAATCAGACAGAGTAAGACAATATGTATGCATACAATAAGTTCATAACCGAACGGGCCCGATTTCACTGAGAGTTGTAGGTATTCTCAGAAGAGTTCTATAATTGCAATACATTTACGCAAATACACCGATTACAAAGATGAATTTCGTTCTAAGTTGAAACTTAACTAACACTGGGAACAGCGGCACCCATCACATATCTTTTAGTGACAAGTGCTCTCACCCACTTGACAACCAGTTACATTATAACACGATAGAATGAAATGCTAAATTGTTGTATTCCTTCTAAGTCAGTCAAACTGTGACAACATAGACACATATTTTACGTAACATAATACACCGAAGAATCAATTATCTATGGTGCAGTGAACATGTACATACCGGTGAACCAAGATAATACGCTATGCGTTGGTGCAGACTATTTCAAGGCCGCGTATGCCACAAATAACTTATTGAGTCACTGTATGATTATTCACAGTGCGAGTATATATATATATATATATATATATATATATATATATATATATATATATATATATATATATATATATATATATATATATAAATATATATATATATATATTTATATATATATACATATATATATATATATATATATATATATATATATATATATATATATATATATATATATATATATATATATATATATATTTATATTGTGTGTGTATGTATGTGTGTGTCAGTATATGCATACATATGCATATCTATACACAAATACATACATGCATGCATGCATACATACATACATACATACATACATACATACATACATACATACATACATACATACATACATACATACATACATACATACATACATACATACATACATGCATGCAGTCAGACAAACGTGCGTGTGTGCTTACGTACGTACGTACATGAATGCATGCATGCATACATACACACACATACACACACAGACACACACATACGTACACACACACACACATACATACATACATACATACATACATACATACATACATACATACATACACACACACACACACACACACACACACACACACACACACACACACACACACACACACACACACACACACACACACACACACACACATACATACATACATACATATATACATACATACATACATACATACATACATACATACATACATACATACATACATATTGCCATATTTTAACGGTTTTCGCTTTTTGAAGTATTTCCTTGGAATCAAAAGTCATTCTTAGATTCAAAATATTGATAGTGGTTTATAAAAACATCCTAATTTGTGAAACATAGTTATTTTCGATAGCACTTGCAGCTGATAGCAAACATAAGAAGTGAAATTTGAAGGTGATGTGCATTGGTGTCAAAACTGTGAATTTCATCTTTTCTTTTCTTTTTCTTTCCCATTTATCCAGAATATTAATTTCCGTTCATATTGTCAGAACAGATGGAAAGATATAAAGATTGTCAGAAACTAGTATTTTCCTTTTTTTCATTGTTTCTGTGTATTACGTTTTGTCTGCGTTGGTTTTGATTGTTGTTTTTATTCTTCTTCTTGAGGGGATGATGTAGGAATGGATGGATGACGGCAACAAACTTTTTTCTTAGTTCATATGAATAACATTCACACCTCTTTTAATGCATGTTCATCCGCTGCGGTGGCCTAGTGGTTAGAGCGTTCGCTACGGAAGCGGGAGGTCGTCGGTTCGATCCCCGGCCGAGTCATACCAAAGACTTACAAAAATGGTACTAACAGCTGCCTCGCTTGGCGCTCAGTATTAAGCGGTTAGTGTTAGGACTGGCCGGGCAGGTGTCAGGATAATGTGACTGGGTGGGACACGGTGCTACATGTCTGCGGCATGACTCCTTAATGCTAGCCATCACTATATAACTGCCTCACTGCAGACATCGTAGCAATATGAGTGACATTTTTTAAAGCTACTTTAAAAATCCTAATCACACACACAATCACACACACACACACACACACACACACACACACACACACACACACACATACACACACACAATGCATGTTCTAATCAGGACATCTGAAACCATTGGGTGTATGTGTTTTTCAGACAATATGTACACGTCTTTCTCTTTTTCAGCCATGCTCGTGCATTTTGGATACAACCTCACTCACTTTTGCACATTTGAATATTATTACATATTCCCTGTAGTTAAATTGTGACTATATTTTGTTTTGTTAGTCAGGATAAGCATACAATGTTTACGGCAAAACAGTCATTTCTAAACGTATCTTATCGAATCGGTATGAATGTTCATCACTATAAAGGATTTCGTGTAATCAATAAGCTTTACCTTAAATAGACCGTATAAATTGCGACATATAAATGGGTCATTATCAACGTTTGCAAGCATTTGTAAAGGACGAAACTTCAACAGTATTCGTCATTTGCTGAAAACCGTCTGACACATATTTGACAAAGTCAATAGGTGTTTCGTTGTCAATCAGTTAGATTGAATTCTTACTAAACCATCGAGTCTTTACAATTTGTGTATTGATACAATTTAACAAATGTTGTTTTCTCAATATCAAACTGAGATAAAACGTGTAGACTTACTATATCTACATAGACACGCTTTCCATACAAGTCTATTTGGCATATAAACGTCCTTATTTGTATAAAAAGATATATATGTTTTCCCTTTTATGACCTTGAAACGAATTTCATTGGAATTAAAAGTCATCATTCAGTTTTTCAAATGTGGTATGGGCTGCTTTATTTTAAACCGTAGCCCATGGAAGATGGTGTTTCTCTGGTTAAGATGCTGATTATGGTTGTAGCATGAAAACTTAACATCATGAAACAAATTAATTACTATGTATTCAGAAAGGATGGTATCTTTTTCAACACACATTTAAAGTTAGTTAATCTACTTTGCCTTGTACTTGCTAATATAAAGCATGACGCGTTTTGTAAAAAGTAGTACGAAGTGGCCTTTTGCCTCTTTTGTATTTTTGAGTCCCTGTCGCCCGTCCTAACATCCACCCTAGCCAGAGTATAGTTAGTCCATATGTGAACCAACCATACTTATTGATCAATTTTAATTTTCCAAACACGTCAACCCAGTTATGGGGAATAGAGCCTACTACGGATGTCAGCTTCCCTGATAGATTTCTAAAATGGGACAAAACCCGTCTTTAAATACTACTACTCGTGCCTTGTCCTAAATGTGATACACACTGTGATCCCAATAAAATTAACGAATTAATTTACTATAGCAGCAGCTTCGATTGATAAATATACGTACTTCACAACTTCACAGCGGATATGTATCGATTATTTTACAATAGGATGTACTGGCAAGCCAAGGATAGTTTGCCTTGAAGAAATGTTGCTGAGGTTAATAAACAAAAATATCGATCAATAGTCAGGCTTACAATTCTCAAAACATTCTGAAAGAATATAGCAGCAGTCTGTTTAACTAAAAATACATATATTTATATATCTTTCTATCATGCTCACTAGCTAGCTTTCAAAGGTTCATTCATTCTTTTCAATATTTAGAAGTCACACGAACGCTCTCTTCATTATAACGCATTTTATCTATTATTGTTACCCGATAATATACCAGGAAAATGTCTGCTTCCATTCAACAATACCACACACCTGTTCGTCCTCCAATATTGTTTCTCTTTCTCTAACCTAAGTTATATATGGAATCCCTGTTGTGGTACATGTTTGTTTTATTTACTCACGATCGTTTCCAGTCTGTAAACAACAAAGTCTTCAGTAGTAAGTGTTTCGGACTTATGCTAGAATACATTCTCTCGAACATGTAACCTACTACTGGTAAACAGTATCAGGCTATTGAAACACTGCATGATAAAAGCCTTCGAGGGGTGATAGCTAAACTAACGAAAACGCACAGAAAAAAAAGAGTCCGATTAGTGCAACCCTTCAAATAATTCCACAATAAGCAAACATATTTTAGTAAAGTAGGCAAATATACTGGTCAATTGGTCAATATAGGGTTTAGTGAGAATTCAGCATTTACTCCGTGGTCATTTGAGTCTCAATGGGGTCTAATGTGAATTTAGGATTTGTCTATTTGTTTAGCATGATGGGTTTGTTTGATGTCTCCATGAATATAATGTTTAAACTATACACTCTAACTAATACTCAACAATCAGTAATGCACTGGTCAATACCGCATATTAAGTAATCAATACCGCAGATTTAATATTCAAAACGCTGATGAGTGACCAACACTAACTCATTTGCTATCCAAAACCCCGCGCATCCTTTCCAACACACCGACTGAGTAACCAACATATAGTCATCTACTAAGCAATGGGCATGAGAACTCGCACATATTCTATTATATCAAATACAAGGAATATAGGTTTATATCATACACAAACAATCATGTCACTGATATATTGGTTTAAGTTTTCATTTCAAATAAAGAAAACTTTTGCAATGACCTGCAAACATAAACACATCCCTAGTTGTAGACATAGCGTGGACACAAAGCAAGTAAAGAGGAATCATGATGAACTAGTGTCCTTATAAACATTTAAAGAATGACAAAGAGAAAAGCAAAATAGAATGTCAAACGTGTGTGATATCAAACCCAACGGCACGCTTTTCACGCTCTGTCTTATTTTTCACCGCATTCTTCATTATTTGCTTCCTTTAGCCTTCTATAAATTCCCTAATCAAACAAGTTTCGGTTCGAATTGCTACTATTGAGGGGACGCGTGTAATTTACTAGATGGTGCTGCTAATATTCAGCAATTACACTGATTTAATCATGTGTGGCTTTTGATTAGCTCATTTGCGTTTATTCAAATTAGAGTTGAAAATAAACGCTAAGTGTGGCAAAACGTGTAAGTTTATTTGTTAACCAGAAAGAGGTGAAAAGATATATCCATCATTAAAGTAAAGAAAATATTCCCGTAAACAAATTCAAGTATCTACAGAGCGAACGTGATGAATAACTGGTAACAAGCACAACTTTTCGAAAGACAATGAGCCAGCTAACTCAGACACCATCAAGCATATGAAGAAGTTTGATTCGTGCAATATCGTTCCTAATGGTTGTTTGGAGAATAAGAGACCTTTGAGGAATTAAGTTCATGGATATAATTCCATTGATAGATAAGATAAAAACATCTCCATAATGTTAAAGAAAACATTAAATTTTTTGGCTCTAGAGATATCACTACTATAAAGCAAGTCAGTAAATGTTCTTCTGGCACTCTAGGGTATCGCATCCAATGCTGTCCACAGACAATGTCATTTAACGTCGTTAGATTTTTGACGAGTTTCGTCAGTAGTACACCGCACTAGACTCTAACGTTGTGTACGAACTGTGTTAATGACATAATGACGTTTTCCCGTACCCATTTCATAGGCAATGACAATTACATGTAATAGTTTCTGGCTTTAATTTTTATACAACTGTTGTTTTGGATGGAAAACAGCATTATCGATAAGATATTTAAGAATCAACTTTTACTTCGCACAAACCGTTTGTCTCCAACTATTTGCATACAAGATCACAGTCGCTTTGTTCTCGAGGATACACACGCAGATAGCTTGATTGCATGGTATACAAACTTTCTTCGCTGATGAATGTTGGACTGGACTCTATTGCTTCATTGTCCATTGATTTCAAACAGTTTTATGTCAGATCGCATGTACTTCTCTTAGCCAAAGTTACGATTAAATGGTCAGGTACTTAAGGTTTGATTATATCGCGTGATTTATATCATTTATGCTTTACAATGTTCTATCTGGAATAAAATTATATTAATATTTTCATTGCTGACACCACAGCTGACAATGCCAATGCTGAACTATTGAGTAGAACTATGAAAACATGATCTTTGATTTTGGACTGGAGTCTAGTGTGCCGATGAATGTGTCAACTTTCGAAAAGAATACGTGCTGTAATATTGACACTGATGTCATTTTCCAATTATCGTAAGATCCACACACGACATAAGGTCTTGAATTTCTCAATGTTTTTTTTTTTTTTTTTTCCTTTTATTCCCTAGCATTTGCCTTAATATGGAACACGATACCACTTCGATTCAAAATAAGACAAAAGCCACATCATGCAGCAAATAATTGTTATACTGCTAAAGTATTTCTCGTGAAATTCAACATTTGCGAGAATCAAGATCTGTCAATTAATTGATGGAATACGATTTTCATATTATGACTCGCTTTCATAAACCCGATGCATCCATATGACCGAATATATGACACAGTGAAAATATCACATTTGCAACACAAAAATGAGTCAAAACTGAATGGTAGGAATTCGTTCTTCGAAGAACTTTTTATTTGGTCAAGCATTGATACTTGCTAATGTGTTCCACGTCGATGATTTATATCATCATTACATGGCAACCGGTTGTAAATCTATTATACTTAGATACACAATGTTACAAAGAATAAATGTGTGTGTGTGTGTTGTCACTCTTCAGATTTTGGACTTAGCACAATAAACAAGTAGTGTATGTTAGTGCTTCAAACAATTTTACACGTAAATTGAACGTTTCGAAATTCTGAATCTGTTTTCAAACGTCAATTGTAGCCGTGTTCCCACATTTTTACTGTTTTGTATACTTGACATTACAAACTTTGGTGTCGTTGTTTAAGTTTTGTCGTGCATTTCTTATATTGTCGCTCGCCTCTGCCCCAAAAATGTTATGTTGCTTTTGTGTAAGTCCAGATGGGTTAGCCAGAAAATTGTGAAAAGAAAATAGTTTGTATATAGATGATTTCCTTAAATGTGTCGGCTAATTACTTCTGTTTTCTGCATTCGTTTTGTGTACATGTTCACACATTAAATCGGAATAACGCACTTCTTTCTGGATTACAGGTAATATAGCATCCACTTAAAATATTCGCAATGTAATTATTTTATAATTGACACTAAATATAAAAATAACAATGCCAGGAGTGTGATGTATTCGTGTCTTTTAGGTAAAAGATGGACGTGTTTCCACTAAATCACAGTATACAGAGATTATTATATTAGATGATAAAATTTCTTCTTTTTTTTTTCTTTAATTTAAAAAATAATAATAATATAGAACTATTGTACAATTTCTTTTTCTTAGAGAAAATAGGAAAATGATAAACTTTACCTGTCAGACCCTGATTGTTTCACACAATATATAACCGATTCTAATCTAAACTGAGATAGACACCATTCGCAGAACGAATATTGTTAATGAACAACAGACGTGCGAAATTTAGGACACGGCCACTATACCGAGTATATGTTATGGAACAATTTCCCTTTTTCATGAGTAATAAAAATCATCTGCAATAAATCATCCGCCAAACCTGTAAGCGTACTGAAGGGAATGGGCTATGTTTAGACGAGTTACGTAACAGGTGATATTTTTTTTACTTGTCCCAAATTTGTTGACCGGTCTCAATTCGGGATTGTCTTTTGTCTTGTGATCACACTGCAGCAGTGCGAATAGCGTTTCCAAACGCTGGTACACGAGGGCCGTGCGAAAAGATACTTCCTTTGTTATATCCTTAACGCCATTTGTACTTTTTAAATTGCTAGGGTAGAGAGGTATAAACAAATCGAAAGCTTACGAATGAACTGTAGAGTAAAATGAAAATAAATGCAGGAGATAAACCATTCAAATGTGACATTTGTGATAAAATGTTTCAATATGGTAGTCATTTGAGGATACACATGATGGTACATACTGGAGATAAACCATTCAAATGTAAAGTTTGTGATAAAACGTTTAGACACAACGGCTATTTAAAGATCCACATGATGATTCATACTGGAGATAAACCATTCAAATGTGAACTTTGTCATAAAATGTTTATCCAGAAAGCTAATTTGGAGATGCACATGAGATTACATACTGGCGATAAACCATTCAAATGTGAACTTTGTGATAAAATGTTTAGAACGAATAGTGCATTAAAGTGCCACACAAGGATACATACTGGAGATAAACCATTCAAATGTGAACTTTGTAATAAGATGTTTCGACACAGTTATACATTGAACGGCCACATGAGGGTGCATACAGGAGATAAACCTTTCAAATGTGAATTTTGTGATAAAATCTTTAGACAAAGATGTAGTTTGAAAAGTCATGTGAGGATACATACTGAAGATAAAGCATTCCGATGTGAAATTTGTGATAAAGTTTTTGGACAGGGTAGTCATTTGAAAGTTCACATGAGGATCCATACTGGAGAGAAACCATTCAAATGTGAAATTTGTGAGAAAATGTTTGGGCACAGTAGTACCTTGAACAGACACATAAGGATACACACTGGAGATACACCATTCAAATGTGGCTCTTGTGACAAAATGTTTACTGACAGTGGTGTTTTAAAGAAACACATGAGGATACATTCTGGAGTTAAGCCATTTAAATGTGAAGTTTGTGATAAAATGTTTCGGCAGCGTAGTGTTTTAACAGCCCACATGATGATACACGCTAGAGATTAACCATTACAATGTTGAGTATTTGGTCACGTGCTTAAATGCAGACTAGACATGAGAATTCATACAGGACATTAGGCATTCAGTGATGAAATATTTGAGAAAAGTAGCCTTTGCAGAATGATGTACTGTAGACAAGGCATTCAAATGCAAAGTTTGTAAAAATGAATTGTTTAAGCAATATACTAATATAAAGTTTACCGATTCAACAAATAACAGACATTTTAAAGTGGTCGTATGAAGGTACACTGCAGATAAAACATTAAAAAGTCAGTTACTAGAAAAAACCAAAATATACCAAAATACTCGTGTATTTACATGATCTCTCTGTAATAGTCTCTATATATCAGTTTCCACTCACACAGTATTTTTGCTTTTGTTTGAATAATATTAATATAAAGCACCAAAAAAAAATATGATTTATTATATTTGTATACGAGTTATATTTTTATATTATATTTGTATACGAGTTATATTTTGTCCTATTTATATCACAATTCTTGTAATGATGTCGCTTGGGGAAGTCGGTCGTACTTGATTCGACAGACCTGATATATGGTGAATTTGCTGACATTATTTGGCATATATATCAGGGATGGTCCTGGCTTTTAAACAGCTGTCGCCAAAAAAAACGCCAACCTCAATATTTTGTCGTCAATTTTCAAAAAGTGTCGCCAGAACAAGTAGTGTACATTTTTCCGAGTGTTAATTTAGTCTATAAATGTAACAGGCAATGAAAATTACCAAAGATGAATTAGTTAATACTTTAATTACACCAAGCGTTTACAAAATGTTTCAGAGTGTTACATGAATTTCCGTCGTGATTTTTGGGCTGCCCACTTGTTGAATGCAGTTTCAAAGTCTAATTTTTCACATCTGTACATGCTGATTCTCCTTAAATTCTCGAGAGATGAGATGCAGAGTTTATTTCTGATGTCAGTATCCCGCATCACCATTTGTGCACATGTATGACTGTTGTTACCGGGAAGAAAATGGATTATCAACTTTAGTTGACATTTTAATAACAAAATAATCCTATGATCGTACATTGCAATGTAAGAAAAGTGACGTATAATGCGACTGTTGATTGCATGCATTCTGTAAGTAAATGCCCCCCCCCCCCCTTTATGGCTAGCTCACAAAGCTTGTAGTGAATTGCTTCCTAAATCCCAATAATGATCACTGAAATCTGTTTAAATTTTCTCCACAAGCAAAATAGGATCTCCATTCCCATGAATGAAACTTACACGAATCAACACCTTGCAATATTGGACCGTATATATATATATATATAAGCATAAATTCACGCCAAATTTAGGGATTTTTTCACTCCTGTATTTTGAGAAATAAATAATTATTTTTAATTATGCAAAACTTTTTTTTTTTTTTTCTTCTCTTTCTTGTTGCGGAGTTTAAGTCTCTGCAGCCGTAACACAGGATTGATGGCAAAAGGAAAAGATCAATGAGTAAAATGCACAAATATTACTTACCCCACCTGGATTCATGTTTGGTGACACACTTCTTCAAAATATCACAGCCAGTTGTAAATGAATTGACGAACTTTGCCTTGATACATACATCACAAAACATCTGTTTTAAATTTTTATCATATCTCAGCTACGGATGCCCACGTTTCCAACTGTCTGGAAATTTTTGGGGACTTTTTGCCCCGCTCATCATAATGTGGTGTTGCACATGTCATGAAGCACTACATGTAGATCATGTTGGACTGCAAGATTTATCATCGCGTTCAGTGACTATTGTCTGATGAATTTGCACTAAATCCAAACGCTGTTAATTTATGTAACTTAGGATGAGATGATGAACACGCAACGTTTAACTTCCATTTGCTCATGATAATGTTACACTGGAGACAGATATAATTGTGATCGAGATTTTTTTCTATTTGCTTTGTATTTACACACAGTAGTCGGTACTTCAAGGTTATCAGTTTTCTATGAAGGTTCAGCAAAACTATTGTATTGGTATATGTAAATAAAATAAATATAGAAGGATTAACCATTCAATTAATTGTATCTGTTCTATTCATGTCTTCAGAAATTGGTCAGTTGTAGGTTTAGTACCGTAGCATGATTGACTGTATCACAGCATACAGTCCTTGGGCCAGATATCAGCATAAGCAGATTATGATGTAACAATGCACTGTTAAGATGGGGTGGTCAATACGAACAAAGGATAGTTTGTGTAACAGATTGATTCCAATGCATTGCTTAGTAAAGTAACTTTGTGGCTTCCTTTCATTCTCTCTTTAATTTATCCATGATTGTATGTACAAATTAAATAACCAAAAAGTCTGTCGCCAAAAAAATCGCCAGATGGGATATGTTTGTCGCAAACAAGCAAAAAAAATAACAATTTGCGACATTGGCGAAGCCCAGGACACCAGGACAATCCCTGTTATATATATATTGGTTATGATGATATGACATTTGATTGTAAGGGTGTTAAAAAAGTCTATTTTTTTTAAATATGTTCTGAATTAAGCGTCTTACCAAAAAAAAGAGTGTTTCTTAACTTGAATACGAAATGAGATCAAATGGAGAATAATAAATGTATGTGCAGTGCAGTCAATTAGAACATGAATTAAGCATCTTGAAACAAAATGAATTAAGTCGGCTTACACTGTCCGTTCCAGAGATTACATTTGTTACAGAACGATCAGTCGTTATCATACTAACACACTTCCGGAATGATCAACAACCTATCCAATAAAGTACAACCAATTAACGCGTGTTATAACTAGGAAAAAGTAAATAATTTGTATAAAAATATAATAAATCATATTTTATTTTGCTTTATATTATTATACAAATTAAAACAAAAATAATGTGAGTGGAAACCGATATATACAGAGAGAACATGTAAATGCACGTGTATTTAGGTGAGTATTTCGTTTTTTTCATGTATTTCTGTGTTTTTAGTAACCCCTAACATGTGAACTTAGTGATAAAATGTTTTGTGGAGTAGTGTTTTCAAATGGTCTCTGATGGTGCATTTTGGAGATTTCAATAAACATTAAAGGGTCCCATACAAAATTTCCTTATGAATAGTGGATATGGAATCCAAATGTACTTTTACAGAAATAACCATATGGACATTATTTTCTAATGCTGAATAACTTACGGATTTCAGTTTATCCATATGAAAATGTTATGGATTTCAGTTTATCCATATCGAAATGTTATGGATTTCAGTTTATCCATATGGAAATGTTATTGATTTAAGTTTATCTATATGGAAACGTTATGGATTTTAGTTTATCCATATGGAAATTTATGGATTCCTTACATGCTTCCTATTGAAAAATGGAAAATGCCATGGGATACGCAATGTAATCCATGAGATCGGTAGATTTTCCATATGGAATAAAATTAAAATTCCATTGGGAATTCGTGAATAATCCATATTGATTTTGTAAATAGTCCATATGGAATTTGTGAATAGTCCATATGGAAATTGTGTGTAAATTGTGAATAGTGCATATGGAATTTGCGTGTAAATTGTTAATAGTGCATATGGAATTTGTGTGTAAATTGTGAATAGTGCATATGGAATTTGTTTGTAAATTGTGAATAGTGCATATGGAATTTGTGTGTAAATTGTAAATAGTGCATATGGAATTTGTGTGTAAATTGTGAATAGTCCATATGGAATTTGCATGTAAATTGTGAATAGTCCATATGGAATTTGTGTGTAAATTGTGAATAGTGCATATGGAATTTGTTCATAAATTGTGAATAGTCAATATGGAATTAGTGAATAGTCCATATGGAATTTGTGTAAATTGTGAATAGTTCATATAGAATTTGTTTATAAATTGTGAATAGTCCATATGGAATTTGTGAATAGTCCATATGGAATTTGTGTAAATTGTGAATAGTCAATATGGAATTTTTGTGTAAATTATGAATAGTCCATAATGATATGGAATTTGTTTGGAAATTGTGAATAGTCCATATGGATTTTGTGAATAGTCCATATGGAATTTGTGTAAATTGTGAATAGTTCATATGGAATTTGTGTGTAAATTGTGAATAGTCCACTATGATATGGAATTTGTTCGTAAATTATGAATAGTTCATATGGAATTTGTGTGCAAATTGTGAATAGTCAGTATGGAATTAGTGAATAGTCGATATCATATGGAATTGTGAAAAGTGCACATGGAACTTGTGAATAGTCCATATGGAACTTGTGAATAGTCCATATGGAATTTGTAAATAGTCCATATGGAATTTGTGAATAGTCCAAAAGGCAATATATCATATACAGACTTTATTCATTATGGAATTTTCACTTGTTTTGAAGTACTTGTGGAATTGATGTAGAATAAATTGTCGATTCCATACATTTGCGAGTATGGTCTTCTGCAGTATTCCATATAGAATGCATGAGAATTTTTTGGATCCTGTACTATTTTAGTTTTTTAGTTGAGTATGGTTGTTAATGTTTTTAGTTGCTTTTGTTTTGCTTGTGACTTTTGGATACATTATATCTCTCTCTGTGCACTATTGTTGTTAGCCTACTGCTCCTGCCACATGTAAAACTGCTATCCAATTTTTGATATTTTGCCATCACAGCTCTTTTCTGACACAAAGTATGTTAAGAATTTAACAGTATATTTTTAAATACTTGCCTCTTTATAGTTTTAGTTGTGATGATGACATACTCAAGGTAATTTATTAAATGTATTGTTTTTTATCTGAACATGGTAAAATTCTTTACATGGAAAAAGAGCAGCAGAGAGGATGAACAGACCAACTTTTAGAAGTGTCCATTTGTTAAACTAAGGCTTCTTACAAAATTAAAAAAAAAACAAATGTTCGCTAAACTACTGCCTCAAACTAACAGAGAGAGTCTCTATCAAGTTAGATAATTTTGTTACTGTGCTGTTGTCTTGGTATCCTTCTAAGAGTATGCAAGTGACCCCTGTTGACCCCATATCAAGGTCACACCCTCTCTGCTACTATATATTAGATCAGTATTATATATCATGAAATGGTTAACGAAGCATATAGAACTAGATTAGCTTGAGAGCTACTAGAAGCAATTAAGACATTTCTACCTGTCCGTGATTTTGTCAGGCAAACATTACAAGAGTGTCAGAAGTCACAGGTGGAATTTGCAGAAGGTTCAGAACAGTTATTTAGACCCATTACAAAAGTTACTGAAGGAGTTAGAACTGACATTAAGGAGTTAAAACTGACATTAAGGAGTTAAAACTGACATTAAGGAGGATCTTCTTTTAACTTAAGGAGGCTGTTGGAGAACCACTAAAAGAAACGGGAATTTGTTAAACGGAGAAAGTTACTGAAAATGGCACACAAATAATAAAAAATATGTTAATAAAAATGACTAAGGTTATAATTGAGTTTGTTTCATTTGCTGCTTCAAGTTGTAGTTCAAGAAATAATGTTTTGAAACCTGAACATGTTAAGGGTGTATATTGTGGATCGATTGGATGTTTAAAATAAACCAAAATATTAATCAGATAGACAAACAAGATCATGTTTAAAGCAGATTTTTAGAAAGAATGGAAATTCATGATGAATTACACCAGAAAATG
This sequence comes from Unio delphinus, assembly GCA_029339505.1. NCBI lineage: Eukaryota > Metazoa > Mollusca > Bivalvia > Unionida > Unionidae > Unio > Unio delphinus. The sequence continues at coordinate 960,926 of JAQISU010000065.1, forward strand.
GAAGAAGAACAAAAACAGAAACAAGAACAGAAGAAAAAGGAGGGGGAAAAAAACAATAAGAAAAAAAGAAAGGACTTAAAACCTCCAACCAAGAGCCTCTATCAACTTCTTCCACCTCTAAAACAAAGGGAAGAAATGGATGATTGATTCTATAGACTATATGCAGAACCTCAAAAAAAGATTCATGATGCATCTGACACTAGTGCTACTGGTAGTGGCATTCCAAGCACTACTTGGGCAAGTGGTCTTGTTACCTGTCCTAATAATGTTCTTTCTGCCATAGCACGATTAGAAATTCTCATAGGAGGAAAACGAGCTGGAAATAATTCTCAGGAAGTAATTAATGCTATTTGTCAATGATTATTTTAAGGTGGTATCATGGTTTTGGCATCTACTGAGAACTTATCAAAGAACTCATTGATGGTTATTATAGTGACTAGTTGTTACCATGATTAGATATATAGATAACAAATATAATGATCATACATCAACAAAACCATGGACCTGTAATGATCATAGTGACAAATTCACGATTGGCAATCTATCAGGCAGCTTACGGTGATGGTCTTGGTAATGTTGTTGTTGTAGTAGGGTTTAATGCCATTTTTCAGCACAATATAGGTTGATGTTGAAGGAAGAAGCAGGGAAAGTCCGAAAGAACCACTGACCCACAAGAAGCTACTGGCAAGCTTTCTCACACACCCACATTGGCTGAATTTGAGAGACTTTAAGTTCAGGATACAAGTAGATATTTCCTATCCGTTGAAGTTGAAGGTAAACGTGTAACAAGTGTTGCATCTAATACACCATATGCAGATAATTTGCGAGTTGGTTTTGTTAACAACGGAATTATGGCACTGTTTGATAGCACTACATATATAATTGATGGAAAAATATTGAATAGATTTAGAAGGTTGTCAATGTTGCCACAACAATAATAGGTTTAGCGAGATATTCTGATGATTATACAAGATAGCCGTTCCATCAATGATGTTTGCTAAAGATATAATTAATAATAGTATATTAAATTGCAGGCAACACGAAATACTGCAGCTGATCCACAACCTGATGAATTTGAACATAAAGATAGACCAGCTGATGCTTTTGATATGATAAAATGCATTTGTAATACTTACAACTTAGGATTTGTAACACATACATCAATGTTGGTAGGAGCACGCCTTGAAGATTTTCATGTGCAATTCCACTGTCTCATATATTTTGGATTTTGTAAAAATGTTAGGAATGTTATCTTAGGGGCTAAACATACAGTTGTTCCTTCTTAGAAAAGGTGATGATAATGATGCAATCTCGCGAGGTGCTGGTTGCAGAGTTGTAGCGATGCTATTTTGCGCCCGGGGGCAAACTGTAAAATTGGCGCCCCAGCGATCTTGTGACAGATTTATTACCCTTGTTTTCTTAGTATAATGTAACGTTGCAAGCCTCATTTTGGCGCCCCTGTACCTTGGCGCCCGGGGACATATGTACCCCCTGCCCCCCGCTCGCTACGCCTCTGGCTGGTGGTGCTCTTTGTAAAGTAAATATAACAAAATTCTCATTGTGGATGCCTGTAATGACACCATGAAGAAGAATGGAAATTATTGTCATTTATGGATCAAGGTGTTTGAATCAATATTGTCATGGTTAACAAATACTACCGATACTATTCAAAGTAATGTTTGAGGTGTATTTACTTGGCATCACAACAAGGTTGTTGTTGTCGTTGTAGAATTTAAAGCCGTTTTCCAGCACACTGTAGTCTATACATGGCGGCCAGTATTATTGTTGGAGGAAGAACTACCGACCCACGAGAAACTACGGGCAAGCTTTCTCTCATGACTACATTAGTCGAATCTTATACACGAACCCACGCAGACATATGTGAGTTGGCAGTGATCCATAATGGAAAGCGCTTTAGACCACACGGCCACTCGGGGCCCTGCTCACGACAAGGTGTTTCTGCACCATGACATGCTTTTGTTGCTTTACAAAATATGAACCAATTAAACTCTCAAAAACGTAGCCATATGATATTTGATCGATTCAGAGTTATCGAAGTTTCTTTAAAAATAAACGGCCAACAAGAACCAGCTGAGGATATACTGTTATATTATACAACAAACCACGTTACATGCGCATATTGCTTGATGACTATTTATGTGACCTGATCAGAGTATAGATATTAGTTTACAAATATCACAATTACATTTTACAAAAATATATTCAATCGCTGGAGCATCTTGATTTAACCCAGCGGTTCTCAACTTGTGGGTCGCGACCCCGTCAGGGATCGAACAACGATTTGCCAGGGGTCGCTTACGACCATCGGAAATATACACTTTTACAGTTATGAACGAAAATAATTTTACGGTTGGGTCGACACAACATTTGGAATTACATTAAAAGGGTCACGGCACTAGAAAGATTGAGAACCGCTGATTTAACCAGACAAACTGTTGATATACACTTGAGAGCTCGCTTAGGTGTAGTCCTACCTGAAGGTTACAGAGCAATCGCTGTTGTACTCTGCGACAAATCAATGTTGCTTGAAGGTGCTGGTGGATGAATGAGCCATTTGTGCATCAGTAGAAAACACTAGATATTATAAATTTCAGATCGTCATGTAATTGTGACTCTGACTCCTAGTCAGGTTTTAAAAATACTACAAACGACGTGTGACAAGAATACAAAACTACAAAAACGCTATTAAAAGAAAACAATCACAGTGCAGGTGTTCAGAATAAGCTGTCACTGACAGAACGCCAACGTAAAAAATATTCAATGTTCTAAAAAAAAAAAAAGGCAAGACTGGAATAAGAATTACGTTCTATGCAGGTGTTATTTCAGATATAACTAAATCAGATGGTATATTTCCACACCTCGCGATAATACCAGCATTAATGTCGCAAAGCGGCCGCCCTCGGTGCTGTCGGGACAGCAGCAGGAATGGCACTAAAAAATGCAACTTCTGAAAAGAATTTTAAAAAAGAGGAAAAGGTCTGAGTCTTCCACGCACACACATACCCCTCCAAGACCATTGTTACCGAAAAGGTCGGAGACTTCCAGGGATGGCTTAATAACACCAATGTCAAATTTTTATTTACTCGATGCTGCTAAAAAAAATTAAAATAAAAAATCTTTAGAGGTGTTTATCTTCCAGACCAAACAATATTGAAACCGATATCATTAATCTCGATAACAGCACTGGTGTAGGTACTCACCGGACCGCATACGCGATTGATCTACATATAATTGCATTTTTCGATTCGTACGGGTTAGCCCCGCTTAGAGTTTTTAAGACATGTCAGCGTAGCAAATACTCCAACCTGGTTACCAACACACAACAACTGACGCACCAAAATGTGACCGTAAAGCAATTGCTGTACTAAAGTCTGTATCAAAATCAACCATACCACCCCAAACAGTTGTACATGAGTACACGAGTAATCGCTATCCTTTAAAATAGATCTTCTGGTATAATGTTGGATTTTCCTCTAAACAATAACCCACTGACGGAACATCAGAAGAGAGTGTTAAAAATAATGAATTAACGACGAAATATCCGATTTACTAAATCTTGTAAATGTGGATCCAAAGGATATGGTTGTATTTCAGGATAAGCAAGTGAAAATAAAAACAAGTAATATTTCACATTATCTTCAGAATTAATGGAGTAACCGAAAACAGTATAGGTGTGGTTGATAATAACGGAAACGTTAAACCCGGTGTTCTTATATCAACGATATCGGATAATAATCGCATGCGAGTACAAAAGTCCGGTGATACAATGACAGGCGAACTTATCATGAACAGAAATAAAATAGTCATGCTATTACTTGGAGACCCAGTATGCGACAAGGAGGCGGCAACAAAGAATTATGTAGACGTTAACTTCAACACTATAGACAATAAATTATCAAAGTTGCGGACCGACTATGACGTTCATGTAAGCGCGTTTGCAAACCTTCATAGAAATAATAGAAAAATTTATAAAATCGCAGATATTTCTTTGGTACTCCGTTGACCATTGTTATGAAATTTTCTGATATCAAGACAATAATTGACACAATTAAACGAACACAAGATGATATTATCAGCGATTTTCCTGCTAATGACGAAAGGCTTCATAAGGTTAAAATACCACATAAACAAAATATTAATTCTGTGTATTCCATACGGTGGGGATATTTTATCTGGATACCTGAAAATAACACCGTACAAGTTACCGCATGTGTTCGAGGTATAAACAGATTAACGGTGATTTCATCTATACAGTTTAATGTATCCTAAAGTGTATACACCGGCGTTAATAATGTCAGTGTAATAATAGAAAATGGAGACACTAAAACATTTATAAAAGCCTCCAGCAGTGGTAATTTAGCATCAGTGACTGACATGGTAATTTGTAATTGATGTAAGTGTAAAATATAATGAGCTCTCTAATACAGCGTGCAACAGTTTAGATACAATCCATTGCGTGAATAACAAACTATACGAAAAAATATAATTGACGAGTACAGAATAAAAATGTAAAAAATATCGCAGACGTGTAGTCGTTTTTGATATAATTGTATATTCAGTGTCAGCTGTTATTGTTGCAGCAGGTTTATTGATATCGACAATAATATCATTAGTGATTTCTCCAACAGTTGTCACAATTTGTGTTTTAGCTGCAAAAACAATTGCTGGTGAAATTTATATCATTGCAAAAATATCTACATGTAGCGGATAAAAATACACGAGTATATAATAAAGTTGAATACTGCGGCGGCAGCATATTCCAAATTATCCTCGCTGTTATGCTGTTATCACGAAGTATTAACGACGAAACAATATCAGTCAGCGAGTTCACAACGATGATTAAAAGATTAACGATGAAGCAACATCAGATTTAGACAAACAATAATAATAATGTCGCAAGAACTAATGCAACAGATCGTTGTTAATACAACCCCATCAAAGACAACGATGCTATAAATAAATTCCACTAACATTGAATTGAGCGTAAATTTTCAACTGCATGTTCAGTAAAGGAAAATAAACTTGCTCAGTTAAGAGGTATACTACAGCTGGACAATAATCCGGTCACAATCATTCGGGAGCCTACATTCAAAATAATTCACTGGTGTTTGCAAATAAAACAAAACTGGATTGAACACCTGAGTCATTGCTGGAATACAGTTTCTTATCAAAGCGAACAAATAAATGATCAATTTCAGTTCAGAATTAAATATATTACTTGAAAAGAATAAAAAAATATCTCAAACAGACAATGAACCAGCTTTTTGTCAGCCGCGATAGAAATACCGGACTATTAGTGTTAGCATGGCCTAAAATAGCACAGAATATGAAGGACTTCCAGACCCAATCCGTCTGATTTTTCTACTAACAAAAATTGTATTATAACTGTACCAAAGTACAAGAAATGTATCTGGGAAAGGTAATTTTTGTCATACATTTGGTAGCGATAAAGTACCTAAAGAAAAACTTTCTTGGGATATATTCAAGAGTTCAAATCTTAAGTTAATTGTAAATGAAGATAATACTAATAATTTTTCAAACGCAATTACTCTCGCAATTACTTTAAATTTATTTGTTAGCATAACACAATATTATTCTGATGTGTCAAAACAACAAATTATTGAAACAATCCGGCATGTAAATCAGGTTATACACGATATTGGGTACTTTAATTGGAGAATTCGTTAAGATGTCATGAATATTTAATTTCATCATAATTATTATGGATCTGTATTCTATTCAGATAAAGTATTTCTTGATCACTATAAAATAACCGTACAACAATTACCAACATTTGTAATACCATCACTTGAAAACGATGAACTAAAGAAAACACTCAGTGATCTTTATCAACGAAAACGTTCGTAAAATATTCGAGTCATGGAGAAAAATAAATATTCCGGGTGACATTCTCCAATACAATAATGATCAAAACGCTGGTGGTAGACATAAATCACCTGGAACCGTAAATATAACTTCTGTGATCGCAGTCAATCTTGTAATCGATGAAAGTTATCAGACAAATACTGAAAATATCAAATTAGACTTAGCATGGATATATTCTGAATACATTAAACCCTCAAGTACCCCCTGGACATATATTTGTCCATCTAAATCGCGTTTTTGCTGACTTTGTGAGGCCACTTCCTGCTATTAAATTTGCAGTAATATTTCTCTGCGCATCAGGTCCTTGATTTATCAGCGCTGTTAGTTTTTGATCCGCCAGTAAAATTGCCATCTACAGAAATCATGCCCGAAAAATGTTCGTAAAATAATAAACCAAGCCGCGTGTTAAATTGATATTTGACAAACTGGATGTTAATGAGGATAAACGGTTAACAAGAACCATCCGAAGATATTTTACTTAATTACGAACAAAACCAAATAGCACGCGAGTATCATCTTTTGTTGACATTTATGGGACGTGATATAAATGTAGATACTTGGTCCCAAATATCGAAATTCGATCTTAGAAACCTATATCCGATTTATTACATTTCGCTGGAACATCTAGATTTAACCAGACAGAGTGTTGTTGACATACACTTCCGAGCTCGTGTAGATCGGGGGTCTATCGCCCAGTACAGAGCAATAGCTCCTATACTCAGTGACAAATCAATGTTACTCGAAGGTGTTGGTGGTGGAATGAGAGTCTTGACGCTCCAGTAGAAAACATGTAGACAGTTAGATCAATCACGTTATTAATAAAATTTCATACAGTCAAATTAATGTCACTGTGACTCCTGGTGAGGTGAAAAAATTGCAATAAAAAAAAATGCGTGTGCATGCGTGGTGACAATAACATAAAAACAAGATCAGATTGCTAGTGGTGGTCCAAATAAATTGTTGTTAACTGAAACTCAACTTAACCATTTCAATAATGCACTAAAAGCAATAACTGGTGTTTAACTTAGTTTTGTTCCATCCGCAGTTAAAAAAATGATTTGAACTCGTGGTAGATTTCCACTTCTCGCTGCGTTACTAGCGTTGATTGAAGCCGCCCCACAATCGCAAAAGCCGCCGCATTAGGTGCTGTTGGAACCGCTACTGTAATGGCACTAAAGAAAGTCACCGGGAACGGATACAAAAAAGGACGATCCGTTCACCGATTGGGTCTAAAACTACCAGGGAATCCGTGTTCATGGGGTTGAGATTGCCAGAAACAATTTAATGACACCATTGTCAAATGCTGATTCACTTGATGCTGCCAAAATGTTTTGAATACAAAATTTTAGAGGCTATTTTATGCGAGATCAATTACCACAACAACCAAACAGTATTGAAACCGGTATTATTAATCTCGATAACAGTATCGGTCAAGGAACTCACTGGGTCGCATATGCGATTGATCCGCGTGGAATTGTTTTTTTTTATTCTTACGGATTATCCCCACCTAAATAACGTATGCCTTATATTAATCGATTAAATTTCCCTTGCTGGTACTCAACGCTACCAACACAGACAATAACCGATCCACCAATATTTGGCCAAGAAGTACTTAATGTACTTGAAGCTATATCAACATCAACTAAACCACCTTATAAAACCGTGCATGTACATACGAGTAATCGCCTTTTAGAGAAATCTTAAAATATAATGATTGATATATACGGAAGATCTCTCTCGAGCCTAAAGAAAATCACCGGGGAAATATCGGCAGCTGATGATGTTTTTTTTATCGAGGATGAAATATCCGTAATGTTAAATCTTACCGGTGTGAAGACAAACGAAGTAGTCGTCTTTCAAGATAGGCAGAGAAAATTAAAAACGAGTAATGTTTCCTTGAGTGATATTATAGTTAAACTTAATGGAGTATCCAAAAATTCCCTAGCAGTGTTTGATGCCACCGGTAGGATCAAACCAGGTGTTCTTTTTTTTAACTGTGTTAGATAGTATTAATGGTCGAGTACAAAATCTGGTGATACAATGACAAGTGGGTTCAACATGAACTCGAATAAAATAACGACACTCGGTAATCCACCATCGGACACCGGCTCGACAACAAAAGGTTACGTAGATAATAAATTAACAACGCTGAGATCCGAATATAAACCGCCGACGATTAAGTAATAACGCTGCGATTCGAATATGCTCTCTATAAACGTTCTGATATTTAAAAAACCATCGATACGATTAAACAAACGTAGGATTATATCGAGAGTAATTTTCCTTTTATTGCTGAACGACTTGATAAGGTTTAAATACCGCATAAACAAAATATCAATACAGTATACTCGATACAGCGGGGATCTTTCACATGGACATCTCAAATTAACATCAGAAGTCAAGGTATTTATAGATTACCTCTGCTTTCAGCAATTCAGTTTAACGTATCATCAAGTATGTCCACTGGTGTTAATACTACAAGTACAATAATATATAAGGGATCCAGTGAAACGTTTACAATAACTCCTGTCAGTAGTAATTTAGCATCAACGTCAATCACATGGTATGTAGAAAATGTAATTGATTTTAGTAAATCATATAATGAATTTTGAACATTGTCGATACGATCAAGTGCGTGAAATACTAACTAAAAAATCTCGTTGATTTGTATCAAACAAAGGTTTTTTAAAACAAATACTGTAGGCGTATTAGCTGCGTTGACATAATTATATATTCGGTTTCAAGCGTTATTGCTGGAACGGCTACTTGTTATCACGGTATCAATGATTACACCTGTAGTTGTTCCAATTTGTATTTCAGTGGCAACAACAATTACAGGAGTTGTTAATATCATTACAAAATAAAATATCCACGTGCAGTCAGAATAAACTACACGATTACATAATTAAATTACACACAGCGTCGACCGCATGTTCTCAAACATCTTCGTTGATATCATCCAGTCTTGACGATACAATAATATCCGACCAACATATACGATAGCGGGATGTCAAAATTAGAAAAACATAACAGCAAAAACAACAATGACAACGTCATCGGCAAAGGAAACGGAATTACTGCAACAGATAGCTTTAAATACAACTCCGCCAAAAACAACGATGATCTCAATAACCTCAACTAACCCTGAATTTAATATCAATTTCCCAACTGCGATTCCAGTCAAAGAAATCGCGCTAGAAAAATTACGAGTATATCACAGCTGGCCAAATATTAGATCAAAATCATTTTCAGGTCAACAACCAAATAATACACTAGTATTTACGAGTACAAATAAACCTGGTGCCGATGGCACTGGTGAAACCCTAGATTGGCTAACTGTTTATATAGTCTGGTAATTATCAAATCTAACAGATCTATAATGAAATTCAATGTAGAATAAAATCTATCACTGGAAAAATAATTGCTAATATAGTCCAGGAACCGACATTATCAACCGCAATCGAGATAAACTCACCAGGTGATGTCATGGATATAAATAAATCATCGATCAAAACAGTGCTAGGATGGCCTAAAATTCCGCTTGTGGCAAAACCACGTCCACCTGAACCAAACAAGTCTGATTTTACTTCAGATAAACAATCATACCACGAAATTACTCCATTCTACAAAGATCCCTTACTTAGAAAAAGAAATGCAACGTTGGGTAGTAATTTTGACCTTTTTTTTTGTTTGGTATAACATGTACCCTAGTGAGATTTTTCATCTATTATTATTTGTCTGGATGACATTATTGAATATTTTAAAGAAATTAATCAAGAACACAATCAACAATCACAGCGACTACGGCAGATTTTCCAAAAACATCTTTCTGATACAACTAGTTCATGCAGCGAAATCATTACGCGTATAGAAATACTAAATCAACTTGTATCGGGCATTGAATACATCAACCAGCGAGTAAATCAGACAATAATTGATCAAAATGATGGCCACGCAAATCGTTATAAACAAACATTTTTAGATTAATACAATATAACAGAAGCTGAATTGCCGAATTTTAAATTTTCCGGTGTATAATGCTGAATAATTAAGAAAAAGAATCGATCATCTTATCAACGAGAACTTTCCTGAAACACGCGAGACGTGGAACAAAAACACAATCATCAGTGCCAACTACCCTCAAGCATAAAAATGACCCAGACGGATGTGGTAAACATATATCACCCGGGAATGTAAATATATCCTCGGTGATTACAGTGAATCTAATATGTGATGTTATTAATGGAAGCTACCAGATAAATCTCAAAAAATCAAATCAAGCCCAGCAAGGGCACCTTTTATATTCGTTTACACCACTCGCTCCACCTGGGTTTCTAATCGTTCAAGAACCAGTAAATACCGTTTTCATGCAGTGTCATAATAATTTATTAACGTGAATAAATTTTAAATCTCACTTTCAATCCGGTAACTTAATTGATCTCGATGGAGAGACTTTACAGATTAGTCCCTATGTGAAACTGTAAGAGTTCGATTTTAATTAGAAACTAAAGATTTTACAATTAATGTACCAACACGTGAATATTTTCATACACAACAAACAAATACTTGACCAGATTTTAAATTATTTCCACTCGTGTATAAGCGTTGATTGGCTTAAAGAGAGTAAAAAGAAATGAAAAATTCCCATAAATATCCAAAAGATTATTATCACGATTGCTAAATTACCGTGATTACCGCTATAATTTTTTATTATTATTACTCCATGATTTTGTTCTTTCGCCTATTATATATAAGAATTCCTACTTATTTGTCCGGCGAAGATGAAGAAAAAAATATTGCCTTACACGGAGTTAAAAAATCTAGCTAAGTTTCCACGGAATATAAAATCGGGTTAACACGACTATATAAGATCTGGGCATTTGAACCGGTGAGCGCGGCTAACAGAAAACTACGGGATGAAATCGCCACGATAAAAAAGATCGTTGAGAGGAACGAACGAGATCAACTTCAATTAGAGTTAACAAAGTTGCAAACGGTAAATAAAAAATATGAAACCATGATTGAGAAATCGAAGATTGGTAACGAGGTGTTATTAAAAACACATATTGATATTGTAACCGCAAAAAAGAAGTTCAGAACAGCAATCGAGAAAGATCAGCAAGCGAATAAACAATTATCCGAGGATTATAGGAAATGCAAATACGATAAGAAAATCAATAAAGAAATAAAAAAATGTTGATAAAATATTTAGGCTACCTTAAATGAACATCTTTTCGAATTGAACGATTATAACCGTTGCTTTATGTTTTCCTTAAAAAATATCATCAGTGATTTTCTTGATAACTTTTGACACCGGGATAAACAATTTTATGTTATCATGACTTGCACAAATAAGTTTATATCGTTCTTCAGCAATAATTTGTATTATCCCGTATTCTATTTATGTGTTGGCATACCAAATTCACGCGCACACTTAACATTATTGTATTCGTTGGTGAGTTATTTGCTGGTAAATATTTCCCTAGCGCCGACTAAATTCTTGATGCGATCAAGCTTGGTCATCAACTCGGCAATATTTTCATCGTTTATATACATATAAGATTTTATTTGTTTAAATGATTGTCATAGTCAGACAATTGGTCGTAGATTTTCTTAACTGTTAAAGATAGCAATTTGTACACCGGGAAACAATTTCAAAAAGTAAAATCATCGTCGTAGATTGGATAAATCACCACCACCCCACCCTCCACTCGTCATGAAACTCGTCAGATGACATTATCTCGATACCATTTTCAGCAAGGATATTGAGCTGATGCGTGATTTTCCACTCAGACTCTCTAGCAAATCGATGAAAAACGTTCTGCAAGCCATCGTTCGTCTCCGGATATGGAAATGATTTATGATATTTTGTTTAGCTTTTTTGGTTAACTCTGCACGTGAGTTGTTGTTCATATACTATAACTGCTTGTCTAAATGATTGTTACAGTCAAACAAGAATGTTACGCATATTTAAATGATACCCTTGTATTGTATTTTTTATTAATATTTTGTTAAGTTTATATCCTCAGCGGCACATTTCACCGATTCTGGATGAACATCAAAATATTTACGCGCGGAATATATTGAGGGAAATGCGATAATATTTTCGTCGATAAATGCGATCACAGGTTGTCGTTGTTGGGTTTTGATTGTCGTCTTCGAGTTAGTAGAATTTTCTCTTTGAGTAACAGCTCGCAAATTACTTACGCAGTTGTCCAGCAGATCTGAATTAATATGATCGATAACATGGTCTTTCTCTATTAACCCGCTAAAACACTCATAAATAAATCGATGACCATAATAATTTTTCCCATTGACGCTAACTCTCACATAACCAGTATTACTAATCCGATCAATTTTTTGTCTTTCGTTTGCAATGTCCAATGACTCTATCACTAAAGGCTTCGTAGTTACTGTTAACAGGATGAAATACACACTCGTTTTTGTACATTATAATTATTAGGCAAAATACTATTCACGATGCCCTTCCGCCCCCCCTCCCCCCCCCCCCCCGAATATTGCCGTATTCATCAAATACAACCTTGAATTTCTTCGCGTAGTATCTAACTAGCTAGCAGAACCATTTACCACCAGAACTGACACATACTCGTGTTTTACCTCGAACACCATTCTCGCATTTGATACAACAAATAAGACCTTGAGATCCTCGTTTGATATGTTGATTATGACCTGCACAGTATTCTCCTACACATTTTTTTAAACACGAGTTGGTCGATCCCATCATCTTCCATTTACAATAATTTTGTGTCATTACTATATTAATATTGCTCGGTATATTTAATCAAACAGATGATATAATTGTTCATAAGATATAAAGGAAGAATTTTTAACATTGCCGACATAACACCGTCTAGACAACGGAAGATTTTTTTTATCTTGATCGCAAAATACGACCACGTGGTTGGAAATCAAGAATAAAAAAACGTATCAAAAAAGCAAAGCACTACCTTTTTCTCGACGGAGCTGAATATGTGTGGTCGGGATATACAACCATAAGCGATGATGTAGCTATCACAAACTAACACACCGCGGAAATACTCTCCACGATGAATCGTGAATCACTAAAATATTTTATGCAGGTGAAATATAGTAAATTTTCAAAACGACGGGGATGTAAAGTTTATAATAAACACGAACGTGTAAAGACGTCGGACAAACGTAAGTATGTGATCGGACAAACGTAGGTGTGTGATCATCGACGATAAAACCAAACCTGAAATGTTAACCAATATTGATCAAGTATATTACGTACAAGCATATCCGTTAAATGTAGTTATTTACGGAGTTTATCTGATAGAAGACCTGGATATCAACAAACTTTCCAAAATGAGATATACATCATTGCATTTTGTAGCTGAGCGAATTATCGGAAATTTTAAGAATGCAAATTGCTGAAAAAGTTTAACTGATATACGACGTTCCAAGATAAATACTTGTGGCGAATCGATTAAGGATACTAGAGCGTAAATAAAAAATGTTGTCGAGTTAGAAAAAGTATTAAGATTTCCAATAAAGGTAGCAACGATCACCAGCACCGCGAAGATTTTTCTGCGATATCGTGTTTTAAAATAATACTCCGGGGGTATGTTTGCTTACATTTACGAGTTAAGTAAAGCATATCCTGTGTAGTCTGGTTATCTAAGAGTGTTAAAGATGGAGAGTATTATCAGTTTCTAAGATCTAACGGTGAATTATACCGAACAGAATCTCTTCTTGCGAAGATGAACGAAATCGCCACGCGGTATTCAGCGTCAAAGACAGAACAATTATTGCGCCGTTGTTTTACCGTTTCATCTGTCGCCGCTCACTTTGCTCAAAAAATGAATTTATGGGCACCGACCCGATTTGAATTTTTGTCAGATATACAATCGAGTTGTGTTAAGTATGGACACGGTGGACTGTGGAATACCAAGTATGATTACGAGGATGTTATTTCCGTTGAAATGGTTGGGTGTTCCCCGGGACGTTTTCTCGGATACGGTGAGTGTAAAGAATATTTTAAACGGTTTGGTCATCCTTGTCATTTTATGACCAGAATTTCTATTGTTGGACCTTTGCCTGACTTTGATTAGACTGGATTTGCTCGTGTGATATCGTTTGAACTCGCCGAAGGAATTCATCCAATTTGTTACTGCAGGGTTGGTAAACATTTATCAACGAAGAAATGGGCACCGATAGTATTATTACGATATATGACTGATTGTGTTGTTGACATCGTTGACTATCAGTGAAGTACTTATATCATATCAAAAACAAACTTCGGTTTGATTACCAACACCGAACATACTTTCCCCGAGATGATAGTGATACACGATTAGCGAATCTTATCGAAGAAAGCTCCGCAAAACCTCTTGGAAGAAAAATAATTGGTAAATTTACCAAAGGTGGATCATGTGATCACAAACGACGTTATTCACGATTAATTTTAGATGACGCGGAATATAAATTTATAATCGATGATACAACGAAGAATACGAATAGTATACTTGCGAGTTGACAAAACGCTTGCTTGTACAACGGGGTAAAAGTATGTACTATTGTTGGGTATTATGATAGTGAATCACCACAATGTTTCCATTTAAGTTCTTCAATGCTCGCTTATGTTTCCATTAATTTATTATCGATGATAAACATATTTTCTAGAATCGCTATCAGAGTTGCAACAAATTAATTTTACTTTAATCGTAAACATAAGGACTCTGTCGCAGCATTCACTACAATAATTAATGAATGGAGCTCATGGAGAATAAAACAAGAAACATTATTCGGATATCATGTATCCGCAGATATTGCTATCGAAGATAACTATCGAGAAGAAACAATATCAGAATTGTCATTGTCACCATCTATGTATGATCCAGTGTCCAGACACAAAACTGTTTACTTGAACGGGTCAAGTGGATATGGTAAAACAACTCGTGTTATCGAATTATTTGCAAAGAATTCTGATGTGATTGTGTTAACACCTACACACAAAATTGCCAGGGAGATGACAACCCGAGACGTAAATCCTTGTACTTATCATAGTTTATTTCGGTGGAGTGGTGATAAGTGGACTCCTGATCGAATGGGAACCGGATAACCATTTGGGACGAAATATGTACAGTATCGTTAACAATATTAAAAACATTTATGGATTGGCTATTAACAAAAACTACAGTTGTGATCACGGTCAATCACCATATTTTACTGGATTATCTCCGCATGAGTGGTTAAAACGAAATCTAGATTATTATAAAGAAATGACCTATGATCGTAAATCACTTGATGAAGAATTAAACGAGTTCAAGAAATCAATAAGATTACAATTGAATAAAATCCAGCGTGAAATAGCGCGTCAAACGATTCCAGAGACTTCCATCTATGACTTTTGGGAGGTGTTGAAACCAAACGATTTGAAAATAGCAAATAGAAAGATAGTCAGAGACATACTTTAGATAAAATTGTTTCGCGTGCACGAAGAAACATTTCCGACGTTACCGGTTCCATTCTGTTATAGATCGGCTGATACACGACGACACAATATTGATGTTGATATTCCTGGGAAAACAGAAAAACAAAATCTTGTATTGAATGATATTGTATTAGTCGTCATCGATGTTGCAAGAGATGTAGTGAACGCTTAAAATCTCCGTGGAGATTAGGATACGCAATAACAATTCAGTCATCGCAAGGATTATCTATCAGCGATACAATTGTTTATGTTGTTCATGACTACATTGAGTGGTCAAACCTAGTTTATTCAGCCTTGTCACGAGATAGAAGAATAAATCAACTTCGAAGGGTTGTTGTAAATTTCGATAACAAAACCGTTAATAATATTGTCAGCGATACTATAATGAGAACAAAACTTACCGGGTATAAACAAGGGGACAAAAAATAACCTTGATTTAGATCTTGACATTTCAATTATTATGAAATCAAAATAACAACAGTATAATCACTGCGCGAGTTGTAATTGTATATTGTTGTGGCCGTGGTTGGATAAAGATCCACGACAATTTATCGTAGATAGAAAAGATAGTAGTCGTGGTCATACGCAGAAAATGTGATGTTAACCTGTCTTGGGTGTAATCGAAGTAGTGGCGCTAGTTAAGTGACCGTGATTGTAATTGAGTATCCGCGGGAATCACTTTAGTTGTTCACGTGTAAATCCACGCTGATGGGCAGTTGAATCCAATCTGTAGATGAAAACACACTAAATATATTGTGCGTGGTTTCACTCCATATAGGATGAGTTGACCACTCTCAAGTTCACCAGGTAAATATCTTACAATGACATTACCAAATACTGGTTGTGTTGACAAATCAGAACCGTTGCAGATTTATGTTTTTTTTTTGTGGCAGCGTTTACATGTTTTATTTTGATTGTTCGAGTAATCTCATTATTTAACACGGTATTCACACTTGGTAATATTGCAACCCATTCACGAGATCTCTTGTCTTGAATAAATTCCTTCGCGTATTGATATCCAAATTACCGATCAGCAAATGTTCGATTAAACAGCTCAACAATTGCCTGATCACGGTGAATTGCAGTATGTCCTCGTCTGATGGCGACATTATGTTGATTCATCAACAACGATACTACACCTTTAAATTCTTTGCCAGGATCAACTTGTTATAAATTTGGCCACTGCAAGGTCCTCGTCGGTAAATTCGTTTAAACGCACAGGCTACTTCAGTTGACGTCTTTACTGATAACGGTTCTGCTTCTTTGCATCTACTTGTAACATCAACGATAGCTAACGCGTATTTGCATGTAAATGATATATCAGCCTGGTGAACTTCATTAGGAACGCTAACATTAAGATGTGCGAAGTGAATTTTCTTAGGCGATGATAAATAAATTTGCCATATTGCTTGTCGAGATAACCAATCTGCTGCAGTGTTACGCGTAACTTGTGCTGCTCTGGAGGGTTTTCTAATCGCTGCGTTACCTTTCCAATATCCTTTTGGGGAGTAATAAATTGATTTATAATTAATTACCAACTCTTGAAGCTCCGCTTCCAAATACTAGTTTACTTTTATCGCGGATTTTATTAACTAACTAGATAACTTTTCCTTGAATGTTTTATCAGTAATGGAATTTAGCGCGTGAATTAATTTAACTTCTGTGAAATGTCATTGCTTAAGATATTTACGTTTATAAGCACCATCATGAGCATGACATGCTTTATCGATAACGTTTATTGGATATTCACCTGGTTTAGGCTGATCTTGATTGTCAATTCTGATATCAAGTCGAGTTCCAAGCCAGCAGTAATTATACCCTGGAAGATAATTTTTCTCCTGGGTATTTAGCCCACGGAGTCCCTGGCAGTTTTGTTAATTTTGCAGCGATATCACCCTATGCTTCTGGTTTTTTTTTTTACTAGCAATGTATTTATTATTTTGGTACCACATCGTGTATATTTACCGGTGAGTGCTTGTCTATTACTTTGTGTTGTAATGGTTGCTAATGTATCTGTTGGGGTACGTGTCCTGCATTTCACACAATATAAATCCCTATTTACATAGTCTTTTATATAATATGGAGATCACTGATATTCCCGCGACACGAAAACAAGAACCGATCAAACATCATGCGGTGTTGCCAAATTATATTAGAATGATTATAATTGGTCCGTCTGGAAGTGGTAAGACACAGTTGTTACTTGATCTAACAATGAAGTGGATGAAATGAAGAAATTATACTTATTTGCTCCATCTATAGATGCTCAACGGTGTTAAGAATTGTTAAAGGATTTTAACGAAAGTGCAAAGACGATAAGTGATGATGATGTTGTTGAATTTATCACTGATATTGACAATTCACCGAGTGTTTACGATCTTGATGGGTCCATTAACAGTTTAGTTGTGTACGATGATGTGATGTTGGATGAACAGGCAAACCCTCCCAGGATATTTTCACGCGGTATGCATAAAAAACACAGACGTGATTTATGTTACCCAGCGATATACACAAATTCCAAAAGTGACAGGGATAACTGTAATATTCTTGCTGTGTTCAATTGAGTTGACACTCACGCGTTACGAAATATTCATTAAACTTGGTGCAACGGTGATATAGATATAAATCAATTAAAATATTTCTTTAGTCATTCTCAGTCAACCCCGCACAGATTTATAACGATAAATTTACATGATCCTCGAAAAAGATATCGAATCGGCCATGACTCGATTTTTTAATTAATAGCAGCAGAATTAGGCCTGTACATTTTTGTGGTGTTCACCCCCATTCTTCTGCTAATAGGGTATCATCATCGTTTACTATCGTGCCGTCGTGGCATGCAAGTTTATCCATAATGAATGTAATGCCATGGAAAGGTTGCACAGATTAAAAATATAAAATAATTTTGTCCAGTATCATTGTGTCTGAATTTATAGCATGCACAGTCAAGAGTATAAAACCCCTTACTTACCATCTGATATAGTATAGTCGTGGCATGCATCTAATTAATACCTGTAATTTTTGCTTCTGTACACTGTATTATTATTTGTTATATAAAACCTATCTAACCTTCTACCTTTATTTTCTCTCCTTACCATATTTAATTTTATATATATGTCTGTTAGTTTAAGTTTGGAAAATAAGTTTTCCATTATTGGTTTGAATCTTGCATCATTCGTTGTTAGTTTTCCTACTCTATCAATTTTATCCCCCACCCAATTTATGTCCCCTCCTAGAATAATTTCTTCTGTCCAATATTTCTCTAGAAGGTCGTCCAAAATTGTGATCTTTGTATTTATTGGCTGGAAAACATATGTTTATAAGATGTACCGTATCTAATTGTATGTGTAACATTCATCCTTCAAAATATGTTCCATCTTTTATCTCTACCCAATTCATTCTATTTTATTTTCAATAAAGATAGCAACGCCCCCCCCCCCCATTCCCTGTGTCTTCCCCTATACAGTTGTTTGTTATTCCTACACTATCTAAATTTCCTCAGATTCTAATTCCCTATTTACTGTATTGTGTGTCTCCTGAATAAAGATAATATCGTAAATTTTTAAGTATTGAAATTTCTTAATTTGTCTTTATTTATACCATTAATATTTATGGAAGTTATCTGGAAGTTTGTTCCCTCCATTCTTGCTTCTTCACCAGGGTGCCGCATTCTAGGTACTGTCTGTATTTGTTTAAAATAATTTGTATTTGTTCCATTTACAGTATGATTTTTTATATAATAAATTTCTCCGTTGGGGCTATATTTATTCCATATCTTTGGAGGAACTTTCTTCCTCCTCACTACTTTCATTTGGTTTGTGTGTCAGTTTTAGTTTCGTCCGTTTCCTCGCTGCTCGTCATACAGTCCGTATCCGTTGTTTGCTCGTTTGTCTTGTCGTCCGTTGAATATTGCTCTGTCATGTCTTCTTTGTTGTCCACCCTGTTTTTTAAATTAGTTGTGCCCTTTTTTTTATCATTCTGACTGTTACTGTTGTTGTTTTAATAGTTATTTGGGTGATTCCTGTGTCCTGCGAATCACTTGACACCATTTTTTAATTCTTCTCTTTGATATTGGCGTTGATGCTTGAGGCTGTACTCCTAGGTCATCCATGATGTCTTCCTCATCATTTCCCTTTCCTTCTAGGGGCTCGCTCTGATCCATCAACGCCGTGACCTTGTTTTAAAGTTCAATTGACTTTTTTGTTTGGAGTTGCCACATTTTTTCTGAGTATTTGAATTCATTGGAACGCCTCTATACCCTTTGCTACTTCCTCCACTCCAGGTTCATTTTCAGTTATATGTATTGGTGCCAGTGCCAGTGGGCTCGCTACTTTGCTGGCATAAGTGGGCGCTCCCGTGGGATTTTTGCAATCGATGGTGCATGCCCCAGCTGATTGCACCTGTGACATTTCCGATCCCATTCAAACCCTCTGTACGATATTCTGAGCAAGTAGCCCATTACATAGAAGAAAGCTGGCATTTTCTGGGCTTCTTCTCCAATTACAGTCACTATCCTCACACCTGATCGTACTTCTTTCAATCCCCGCACACTTGCCATTTTAGAGCTCTTTATGTTGCTTTATAGCTTAATTTCTTTTTTATTTACCAGCTCTATGATGTTAATGTCAAGCGGGAGGCCTGTCACATCTATATGTTTGACCTCTCTTTTTGCATGGGTGCCTGTTGTTAACAATATGGTGCAAGCATGTACTCATATAATGAGAAAAGTATCATGAGGAATGGTTTCGATAATAGGCCATGACTTTCATCCGTAAAAAAAAAAACCATGGAATGATCTGTCTCTATTTAAAATCACTGTATTTTCAAAAGTATCTCATAACCTTTTTGTTATTCGAATTTCTCAGATGGAACTAGTTATTTTTGTTTGTTTTCACATATGCCATCCGGACAAAGGAGAAACATCCAGAACTATATGCCAGCAAGCATCACAGCTACTTGATAATGGAACAGTTTAATTTTATTGCTAGACCACGGTCATTAAGTGAGATTGGGAAAGTGTCAGTTGTTTTTGTTTAATTTGCAAAATGACAATGTTGTTAGAGCCTTAAATTCTAACTATGTAAAGACAAAAAAACACTGCAGGTGCATGCATAAACATCCTAAACAGTAGCTTAAAAGTATTAATTAGCTGAAAAGTGGTAAGCATGTAAATGTCAATTCTGCAAATTACTTGAAAAGTATTATTTCAATATATCCAGCGGCTGGGTGCTCATAACTATTGTACCTTTGTTGCCCTGTATTTTTCAAAACTACTAATAGATGCATTTCCTGTAATTTCTTTACAAAGCTCACCATTTCCAAAGTATGTTTCCAGTGTGGTAGACAAGAATCCTATAGATAATTTTAAATCCATCTCTCTGATCCATTTAATTTTTATCTTTATTTTATCCATTTTGATCTGCTATTCTTTGGTCTTTGTACAGTCTAGGATCCATGCTTTTGTGTATCAGACCTTCTTCCACACCGTACAACCTTACATCCAAAGATTAAATTTTATGATGAAGTTAGCCTGTGTCGCAAGTTTGAAAAAAAGCCATCATTATCTTACTTATTTTGCTTAGGTGACATTGGTAGCAAGTTTTTACAAATCTATTACATCATATAAAAAATGTAGGTAACATCGTTTTTGTACATATATTTTATCTTGTATGACTTCAGGTTTACTTTTCTTGCAAAGGATTGTATTTAATTTGTATATTTTCTTTTTATTTACTCAACTTTTATGTGGCACTGCATAGCCACTATTGTGTTGATGTGACATTTAATGCCAGACATATTTATAAAGCTTGGAACATGCAACACATTTTTATGAAGCCGTTACCTTTTACCTATTTATCTTGTTCAATTGACTACATTGTTTGGCTTATTTGAATTTCATGTCATGATGTATGCAACATATTACTGAGAAGAGTTTTCATTTCTAATTATACGAATTTCAATATGTCGCGTTTGTGGTCTTTTGGACTTGGAAATGTCAGCGACCATATATAAAGAAACAACAATTGATTTCGATAGTAGATTAAAGCAGTTATCTCCCTTCATGAGTTTGATGCCTTCTATGTAAGTGATTGAGAGTAGATTAAAACAGTTATCTCCCTTCATGAGTTTGATAGCTCCTAATTAGTAAATTCAGAGTAGATTAAAGCAGTTAATCCCTTTAAAAGAATTCCATTAAAACATGCTCATTGGAGGGTTTTGGTCAAAACTTTCTAAAATATTCTATGCATTATTATTCTTATGATCAATAAAGGAGCATGATTATCATATTTGACAATTTATTTAAAGTTCTCATCCTTACCCTAAGGACTTCATCATCAGACTGATGTGTTCTCTACTGACTGTCAACATCGCTTGAATGAATGGTGAGTGTTGTTTACAGTTTATCCCTGTCCCTGTTCAGTGTTGGTTTGTGTACACGGATGCAAACCAATTCTTTAAACCCCCACTCAAACCAGGCCTGTCCTCAATATAGGATTTTTATGTAGTTACAGTTTATAGTATGACTAGGGCAAACACTATGGATATACCCAAGATGAGCGTGAACTTGGTTTTTGATGTTCATTAAATCTCGCTTCCATTCTGTTTCCCCAATAAAGAAGTCATGACAATGTCTTTCACCTGCTCCTTTACACTTAATTTGATGGATAGGTCCACAAATATCTCTTATCAGTTTTATCCTTGTAGTAAATTAACATGTCTTAAGGTCTGGTACAGTTTGAAACAATGTTAATTTTGTGTTGTTGGAACATGTGCTTTAGGAATTTAGAAATCACTTTTACATAGGGTATTACAATGTTGACTTTCAAAACTATTCTCCCAGTTGGTCTTCTTTCCATTGTCTTGTCATTCAGAATAGGATTAAGCTCATCCGAAAACTTAATCACCCATTCCGGATAATGACACTTCTTGAGGGAAGCATTGACACGGACAAGTTAGTTTTAAATCTATTGGATCAGATATGACAACTTTGGCACTGTGATATTCTGACCACCTCAAGTCTCTGGTAATAGATGTTACGAGTCTAAATCAAGGTACTAGTAGGTATGTGCAGGTTTGCATCTCAGCCAACTTGGGACTCTTTGCTACAGAATATGATATGCTATGGCAGTTATTAATAGAAAAACCTCTTCAGAAAAACATTAGAAAAGTCTTCCATGCAATCAGTAAAGTATTCAGGCTGGAAGGGATTTCAAATATGCACACACAAACATTGCTTTATTGTAGTTTTGACACAAATACACACACATTGCTTTATTGTCATTTTTACATTTACACACACACACACACAGATTGCTGTATTGTACTTTTGACACGAAAAACATACATTGCTTTAAATTGCAGTTTTGACACAAAATACACACAAATTGCTTTATTGCGGTTTCTGCACATTTAAGATCCATTCAAATTTGGAGCTTTTATTTCATTTTCGGGGGGAAGGGTATTTAAGCTTGAAAATAAATCTTAATTACGAAATTATTTTTTCCTACAACTTTCACTTTATCAGACAAATATGGTGACAGGTTCTTAATGTTCTGCCTCAAAATCCATTGAATGTTTTGTCAGACTTGGACTTACTTTCCAGTGAACTTTGGGAGTTCATTCTGTGTTTTCATTAAACTGTTTGCCCTTGACTTGAGCTAATGTTATAAAGGTTTATTAAAACCTATAAAAATGTCCTCTTAATCTCTTGTAAGTTAAATGTACATGAAGCATAGAATAATGTTTTCACATGTACTGTATTTATGTACAGACTGACATTTAACATTTAATTAAACAAAGTTTAAATAACTTATAACTGACTTACAAGTCCCAAATAAATCAAGCATTTTTGTAAGTTGGAATAAGTTATTTCACGACGGGATTAGCTATCTTGAAATGGCATGGGTTGTCAGGCCTAGGTTGTTCAGCCATATGCTGGTAAAATGGGGGCAGGCTGTCACTCTTGCAAAGATAAACTCAATTTCATATCGCATATCTAACAATAAAACGTCAGTGAACATTTGTCTGCTGTTACAGTAGCAATATATCTATGTGACCAAAAGCAAAAAGAAACAAGAACTGCAGTCATTGTTGTTTATTTGTCAAGGCAAAATATAAAGCATTACCACACATTTCCTATTCACAATCAAGAATAAATCTCATCTTTGTCCACCTAGTTCACTTCTGACATTGTGGTGAGATGATTAATATACAGTATAGACATTACATTATTTCAGTAGAGCATTATTTAACAATAATGAATTTCATTTCCCGAAAGTTCCAGTAAAATTAGAACAATTATATGAGGAAGGGGTATTAGAATGCTTAAAATGCAAATTATAACGATGGGAGGCAAACCTACTTTATGAGGTAACATAGAGGAAATGAAAACACAAGCATTGGATGCAAACATTAAAACATATTATGTTGTAGGACATGTGCACATAAAAAATAGAAATTTCTGAAAATTTGTCATGTCTTTCACTTTATGTATATTTACCTGAAATACAATTTGTCAAGTAATATGTACTGACCTAAAATAAGTTTCCTTGGCTATGCAGTCTCGGAACAAAAAATGAAAATCTGGTGATCTAATTTACGAGAAATTAGTCACCATGCTTAGAAGATTAAAGCAGTTCTTTATAACAATAACATAATGTTGGTGGAAATGGCAACACAAGTGGAAATGGCAACACAATTTTGTGGGTACGTTTTCTTCAATGTACAATGTATATTTTAAAAACTATATATATTTACAGTTGCTGATTACATTCATTCAAGACAAAAATGAAACTTAGAATATTGAAACATTTGGTAACCACAGAATTTATCATTTAACAATTTAGAATATAAGTAGCGAAGTAAAACTAATATATTTTTTAATTTAATAAATTGATGAAATGAAACTCAAGTATATACCACAAACATTGGGCACCTAGAAAGCGAGATCGATAAATCACAATTTGAACCAACAATATTGGCAATACCTAGAATTATTTCTTTAGGGCTATACAATGCTGATTGGGGTTGCAAAGTGGATTTTGATGAATATATGATAGTCTCTTAACTAGAAACAGTTTCCCAATTTTCATTAAATCTCTAGGCATCACTTTTCTTAAGTTTACGGTCTGCAGGGAAGGCACAATGTGACTGTAGGACTGATGTTTCAGTTACACAGTCTCTACAAGTGATTTTCCTTAAGGCAAACCGTGTCTGTAGGAGAAATTTTCCTTTTAACCACAATGACCATATGTGTAATTTTCCTTAAAGTACACTGGCATGAAGATTCTTTGTCCTTAATACTAGCCGAGTCCAACATTCCCTCTAAGCTGCGCGCACATCTACCATTCGCTTAGAGGGAACGTTGGCTGTGTCTGAAAGAGTGATTTTCCTTTAGGCACACTTTGGCCGCACTAGTATATGCATTTTACCCATGCACAACTATATACATAAACTGTCACATAGATGCACACACACACAAGAAACGACATTTTGCCAATACCACAATGCCAGTTTACATTTTTATCATCTATTTTTCCAGGAAAGGTAGTGTAACAATCATACCAAAAAGTAATTATTATAATACACGTCATTTACCATACATATTATCTCTTGTTATATCCCATTTTTTTGGGCGTGATGATGATTATGTTGGTCAGTGTGTTAGTTCATGGGATAGATTATATTACTCTGTTCACAGGAGTTAAATGATATATTCTATTAATCACAGCATAAGTTCAGATAATGCTTAGATCGATTATAATGTTTGACAATAATGGCATCATTTAATCGCATAGTTAAAAATATACTGTGGAATCCAGAGATCTTCCTTTCAGTTTGGTCTGTGTTTGTGTGTGCGTGTTCATATCATGTAATAATGGGAGTGCCAGTAAACCTTATTAAGTCTAATTTGTGAAAATCATTTGATCTCATATAAAATGTCACTTTTCCATCGTCTTTCACACTGCTATCAAAATATTCTCCATATCTGAAATGGTAGGTGAAAAGTAGAAGACACATCATGTTAGACATCAGTGCAAGAGTGGTTTGTCTTCTGGAAAAGTCCATTGCAAGTTAATACTACTTTCTATATGTTCCTGTCAACATAATATTGAGAGCTTTCGTGCAAAAAGTTCCTTGGGTTTTAGCAGAGAGAGTTTCATAAAATATTAAATATTGATACAGTTGCTCTTTTATATAATATGATTGAAGATAGACCCAATCTGTTTTGCACACATTTCCCAACGTTAAGCACTGTATGCATTCAAAGAAAAATCTTGATAAACAGGAACCAAAATTCCTTTACACCTTTTACATTAGTGTGATGATCATCGGACTAGTCAATGATACTGTATGTTTGGTCCTTGATTGGATCTTTTAGTAATATCGATATTCCTCTTTCTTTAGGGACATGATTCTGATATACCCATAACACCAGAGCATGTGAATCATTCTCACCTTTGTGTTGCTCTAGTAACCGTTTGTGTAGATGCATGCCATGAGAGAGGTCCTCTGCACCACACATAGACATATACCAGGTAATCCTGGCCAATAGTCAACTATTATCAGTAGAAAGGGAAGACCACTTCTTAACCCTGATCCAAATTCAGCTGGTGTTTCCAGATCCGCAGGGGCAAAAGACTGGACAATTGGAGCAGTTCAATCTTTCATTGTTATACACTCTAATCAGAAAAGTCAGCTCATTCCCGACTCTATTAACAGGCCGGGGATTTCTGCTAGATCAACTAAGGGACAATTCTCTAGGAGCAAATGTGAAACAAAACTTGTTCATACAGGAATCATATCAGTGGTCATTCTCCAGATGAATATTGGAGTCATAAAGTTTTAGAAACAAAACTTGCTCATACAGGAATCATATAAGTGGTCATTCTCCAGATGAATATTGGAGTCATAAAGTTTTAGAAACAAAACTTGCTCATACAGGAATCATATCAGTGGTCATTCTCCAGATGAAAATTGGAGTCATAAAGCTTTAGAAGATTACTGGAACAAGTTTGCAGCTGTGCTGCACGACACTGAAGCTGTAATTGGTGGACAGGTGTACAGCCAGGAACAAGAAAGGCAAAAGAGACAGGTGATCTCCATCTATTAAGCCTGTTAGATACAAAATGAATTTCATGTAACCTGATGAACTTGAATAAAATATAAGTAGAGTTTGCATGATATGATGGCAGTTAACATCAATAATGTATACATGTACATGATATGATGTCAGCACCAGGTACAAAATATAAGTACAGTGTGCATAATATGATAGCAACAACAGGTAAAAGTACAAGTACATTGTGTGTAATATAAGGGCAACAACAAGTAAAAATTGTGTTTGATGTTATGGCAAGAACAGGTACAATATATAAGACATGTGTGCACGATATAATCAAAACTAAAAACACAAAGTATAAGCTGATCACACATGATATGCCAGCAACAAGTACAAAGTAGAAGTACTGTGTACATGAAATTATGACAGTGAACACAATTATGATAAATGCAGAGCTGCCAACCCTCCAAGTCGTGAAAATGGTGATAAAAAAATTAATGAATTTTAACATGAATTTGTGAATTGATCCTAGAGTCTGATAATATTTGTTGGAACAAATGAATGCACGACAAACGTTTAGCATATTCCAAACTAAACTTCACTTTTGCTGTAAAATATTTCCTTTTACTATTTCGACTAGGGTAATCAGATATATTAATAATTATTTTAAAAAATGGAGAATTGGGGAATTTTTGTGAATTTTTTGTATGCTGCATGAATTCGTGAATCGCTGAAAAGAGTCATGAAATTACCGCCAAAATCATAAGGGTCGTCAGCTCTGAAAATGTGATTTCAAAGGTTGGTTTCAACCTAACTGTCATATTAACTTTAAAATTAAAGCTTTTCTGTATTTGCTATATTTAAAAGTGGAACATAAATATTGTGCCAAACTCATGGATACTTAATTGAAGCATTTAACATTGGAATACCAATAACGGGTGTGAAGCTATTTGTTGTCAATAAGAAGAATATCCCCATTTCTAAAGCTAAATACAAGGTCTTCTATGCACATAATGTCATATTTTTATAAAGGTAACCCCAATTTTTTTCTACTGTATAATCAAAGCTTTCATCAATTTTATCTTTAAAGAGTGAATATTTCAAATTAGAACTATTAATTTTACGTCACTTATAGCAGCTGATGATATTATTGTTAAAAGAAAGATCTTTTTAATGTTATGCAATTTTGTATGCTTGTGTTATCTATATAATTCTGATGTTCAGAAGTGGATGCTTTTGACAAATGACATGTACATTAGTTTGATGCCTGTGGAAGTCGATATTATGTCCGCTGGTACTTACACCTAAATTACTTTGATGTCCATGGAAAATTATGTCAAATCCTATTATGACATCAACAATTCTTTTTAGTGGGTGCAGAATTATTATGTTGAATGGTATTATGGTACCTGAACGTGAATTGAAAGTGTCTACGAGAGCTTTTATTTCTAATGGACAAGGTAATAGTTTAAAGAGACTGTTACATAATGAGACTGTCTGCAAATTTTATTAAACTTTGATGAGGAAAACAATTTGTATTTTTTAAATAATATACATTTATTGACTTTTTAAAAAAACTTAGATACTTGTAAGATACACCCAGATGAATCGCTAGGATTTTAAAACCAGGAGTCCAGGACTAATATTTTGGTAATAATTGTATTCTCACCAGCAAATGTTGCAGTCCCATCCCAGACAATGTTGAACTTTACAGATTAGAAGAACTGATGGTTGCCAGTGTTTAATTTCCACATTCTTTATAAACACTGACATGTACAACTGTGTCGGAGTATTCGGTGTCTGGTAATTCTGCACAAGGATATATCATTTCTGTAAACAATGGAGCACATGTTGTTTTGGTTGAAAAGTCAATTTTTGGCTGAAATGCCAGAAAGAGTCCAAAGTAATGTATTTCGTTTCCATAGCCTGATGCATAAACATTACATCTATTGAAAGCTATGCGCAGAATAGGCCACCATATCTTGAGTCGAGGAATTATATGGGTGATACCCCCATTTGTTCAAATTTTTTATTATTTTTAATATAATATTCTGGTGACAATTGCAGCTTTTCAATTGGTGAGCATTGCCGAATTTTAATTTCATCAGATGAATTCAGTATGTGTAACTCTTGTTAGTCCTTCAGGGTGAGAATGATTTTTATCAATCCAATGAATGGTCATATTCCAAACACTATGCCAGGCATCATACACTTTCTTACACTTGGCTACTATTCCATCCAAACTGTCAGTTCTAAAAACTTAAACACTCTTCTAAATCTCATTAAAATCTTTTTCAGTTTGCCATTTAACCTGAAATACATATACAAGATTTGCAAACAACGTTTTGTCCAACTTTTGATATGTCTTGATTTCGAGGTCGCATGCACAATTTATATGGCTACTATCAGAAATGAACATAATAATAATTGAAGTTCTGGTGTATTAGTATAATATTATAATAACCAAATGTACATCTCTGGATCTTTCCATCTCTGAATTCAGTCGTAAATTTCAGCATTTTCCCACCCAAGCTGCTAGTCGAAGTCTTTGAACTTCCCTCCTAGCTATTGCAACATGTTCTTTTGATGTACAGCAGACACATCTGGGGGCTATTTTAACCACTGAATTCGTTCATTGTAAATATCATCACAGTTAAAATGATAAAGTATTCAACATATTCTCAATCAGTAGGTTGTTGAAGCAGGGCTGGCAAATCTTTGAATTTGCTGCCGTCAAGTGCCAAATTTTTCGACAGTGAAATCCATTAATTAATTCTTAGTCTAGCCAACAATTAACTGTTATCTTGTGGGAGAGTTTGCACGGAATATTTTTCTAAACTCGGTCACCATCATTATGTTTATAGTAAAAACAAACTTGCTGTATGACAGGTAACAGAAAGTGAAATTCACAAGTACAGCTGTCAAAGCTGATTTGAGAGAATGGCAGGGATGTTATTTCAACCCCAGGTGGCATTTTGACACATTTTTAAACAGTTTTCCAAATGTCTGTAGGAATAGCAGTTATTCCGATTGGTAAAATGTTGAATATGGGGGGGGGGGGTGTCGATCCCTAATATTGAAGGGAATATATACTCCGAACCATATGAAAACCAACCGAAGGTAGAAGTATTTACCAGGACTCCGGTCGTTCTTTGCAAGAAAGACGTCCGTAAAAAATTGTGGTTCCTGAGGAAATTGAATTTGGAACGATTGTAAGATGCCAAAAACACAAGGAAAATAGTTTGTTTGGAGAAAGAGAGAAATAGAGAGAAGATCTAGATTCAAAGAAGGAAAAGAAGTCAGAAGTCAGAGTTGTGGAATCCCACGTTCACCGGAGGGCAAAGTAAAGTCGTGACGCAAGCAGAAGGGAAAAACAGTCATCGAACAGGTCACTGTGAATTTACCCAGTGGTTCAATGTTAATGAACACTAGATTTCGCGATGAAATTTGCTATCAGCTATTAACGGCTAAATTCACCTATTTTATTAGTGTTTGAATTTTAATTAATGTATTCATTATTTTAAAGCTTCGGTTTTAAAGTGATTCTGAACTAAAAGTATTCAGAAGGAAAGACAATTGTAATTTACTGTGTCATTCTTTTCTTGATTTTATTTTAATTAAATTCTTTATTTATCTTTACGGGGGCTCGTGTGTCTTTGTTCAAGATACCGACTCAGGTTACCATATCCACTCTATGACCGGGGAAATTACACCGTAGAGGTCATCCTTTAGATAAAGAGTATTAGCGGGAGGCGGTTTCGAGTGTTGTTTTACAAGTTGCGCAATACCTCTGACCAGTGGCTTGTGCAATATTGTACCAATAGCGCTTGATACCGAGCAACCCCATTACAAAGTGGGGGCTCGTCCGAGATTTGAAAATTTTCATTGCGATTGATGTAATCTGAGCGTATTTTGAACAAAGCATAAATTTGTTATTATTATTAAGCAGGAATCAAGTGAATCAAATATTGTCAGCTATTTTTGTATACTTGAACATCGTGCATGCAAATTCCTTGCGTTAAAAGCGTATTGCAAGAATTTGAGATTTATACCTTCTGTGTGAAGTTATCATAAAGTGTTAGGAGCGGTATTACCTAAATATTCTCTTGAGACATGAGCCCATTTGGGCCAGTACTGTATTTTGGACAGCAATTAATCACGTCTCGTTAGCAGTATCCCACTGCTACTGGAATTTTTGCCTGGTTAATTATTTGTGGCTTAATTGACCTGTCCATCTCACTGCAGATAAGGTTAGATTACGGTTCAAACTATTTTTGTAGGGAGAATTCAGTTGTGTAGGTCAGTTAAGGACATAATGGCGACAGACAGTTACTAAAGGAATTTAAATCCATTGGCAAGGACGAACTTGGGTACGACGGAGACAAGCTATCTGAATTTATGGAACGTAGCTTGAAAGAACATAATAAAGAAAAAGCTAGAGAAAGGGAACGAGAGAAGGAGAAAGAAACAGAATTAGCCCGACTACAAGCGGAAGAGAAAGCTAGAGAAAGAGATCATATGCTAGCCATGGAGAGACTAAGGCTCGAAGCCGAATTCAGGAGGGGTGAAGAATCGAACGTACGTCTGGAAACCCCGAGTAGTCACTTGGAAGACAGACGACCCATACAGTTAACTATGCCGATGTTTAACGACTGTCATGATTTACCCCGACCCCCTTGTAATTTGTACATGTATAAATTGTAATTCTGACTGACCACGTTTAGATGTTACCAGTTAAATAAGTTAGCTAATCCCCTTATGTAAAATGGTCTTTGGTTAGCCCGAGAACAGGAATGCGAGTGCATCCTCAAAACATCTCAAGGAGGTGTGAAGTTTATGACCACATCAAAAGGTAGATGGCTGACGCCTAGGTTGACTGTAACAATTCCTACAGACAGACAGCTGGATGATTGACAGTTCGAACGTCTGACCGAGTCAAGAGCCATCCAATCAGAATGCGATGAGGGTGGGCCCTTGATTTGAACCCGAGATAATAACCTGATGTAGGTAGAGTTATTCAGTGCGCTAAAAGTAAGGGCTTGTGTTCAGAGGTTAGCAGCTCCGTATTGCCAGTCGTAAATTGGCGCCAGATTCTGGGAATCTAGTGGGATAGCTTCAATCAGGTCAGTGATGTATTGTTTGATTTCTGCCTGATACGACTGCAGTTAATTGAAGGATTGTCGTATGTATATTTATATTACTAGTATCGTAGTATGAATAATTATTTATGATCGTAGTATTTTACCTCTGTCGTGATGCTTGTTAGTACATTTGCTTACAATTGATTAAGATGTTAATTCGTTGCATCTTATTTCATGATGTTATTATGTTACACCTTATTTTGCGAAGAATTGTATGGTTACTAGCCGCTGTAAGAATTAAATATTATAATTCTGTGTGTAGTTATATTATGGTAGACCAGCACCTTTGTTTACGTAATGGTATATTTTGCCATTGTTGAGTTAACTGGATGCAATATAAAAAGTTGAATGTGAATAGTTGATTTTGGGGCGATTGTGTATAAATATATAGACAGACATATAATCGTAGTAGTAATATTATAGTACGATGACATTTGATGTATTTGTATGTATATACTGATAGGGCTCGGTATATGGATGTTTAGAATTATTTGAGATTGTGTTATTGCACCATTTTGTAAGCTGCGGAAGTGTGTGGGAATTTTGATGTGTGCGCATGCGCGACCAAAAATGTACAGCCATAGCTGATAGTTCGATTTATTGATTTAGTGTGAGGTAGGATTTTATGACCCTATGCTAATGCCTTGTAAACTTCAATCAGGAAGCTTTGAGTGACCGTTGAGTGACAGACGGAAGAAGGGAGGAACAGGAAGTAAGAAAGACAAGAGGGAGTATACAAAGGAAAGGAAACGGAAGTAGAGGGACTGTCAAGAGGGATACAGATAAAGGAGGGAAGGAAGGAGAGAAAGACGAGGAAGAATAAAGAGAAATAGATGAGTAACTCACAAGGAGAAGGGAAAATCTTTCTCACACTGTGGAATCACATGATGATTTAGGCATTCACTTGGTCAGGAGAGACAGTGATTAATTTAATATCTTTTAAAGTTATCATTTCATTAAATTGTTATTGTTTGAATTCTATCTTTGTATTTCTTTATAATTTAACCGTCGGCATTGCTGACTGGGGGCTCGTAGCTACCAATATATTCTCAATAATTTAACATTCTAAATACGGACCAGGGGAACTTCCTCATAATTAAAAAGATGAAATAATTGACAACTTTTTGACGCAGTTTAAAAAGTTGGCCCTGGTTCACCAAATCCCTAAGGACCAGTGAGCCATCAATATTTCAGCCTTTTTGCAGGGGGTGGCAAAAGATGTGTACCACAACATTACCCCAGCTGAGATAGACAATTATGACGCTCTGAAGAAAGCTTTACTTCGCCACTATGAAACATTTTAGGGAATCGTCAAAAGTGCTACCGAAACACATGCGCAATTTCATAGTCGAGTGCGCGTGATTTTTGACAAATGGATGAAAATGTCTTGCACCGCATTAACGTACGAAGGTATACGCGCATAGAGTTTAAAAGAACACGTGTTAAGTACCTACAGAAAAGATTTACTTGTTTTTGGCGGAGCGCGAATTCTCAACTTTGGATGAGATAAGCGTAATGGCTGAGCGCTATGAGAGCGCGCATGCACGTCCAACTACTTGGAATGGTAGGGACCGACCTGGAATCGGTGAGCTTACAAAGACCACTGAGGTGGCACCCCAGAGACGAAATGGTCAAAATGGTGGGAGGCCATGGGCCAGAAATCCCACCCAAGTAAATTTCCGTGGGTCGGGAAAGACTCAAGGGGTAGATAGGGATACCTCGGGTAGAAGAGGTGAGCCAGTGTGTTATGGCTGTAATAAACCAGGCGATGTATGCGACGGACGGGTCCATACGGAAATTGCCAGACGGCGAGGTTAAGTTCGCGACAAAACGTGGTATTTTGTATCAGTACGCCAAGAAAAGGGTCGATACATTTAAGCAAGTTGTGGTACCCGTAGAGAAGCGCGACTAAGTGCTCAGGTAAGCACATGAGGGTCTTCTCAGAAGCCACATGGGCATGGCGAAGACCAGAGAAAACATTGACTCAGTCACAGTGGCTGAGTTCTTGTTAGGGGTGTGGTCGAGAGTCGGAGTTCCAGACGAGATACTGACCGACCAAGGGACGCAGTTCATGAGCCAGGTGATGGAAGAGGTAAATAGATTACTCTCCATTAGACACCTGACGACTACCCCATACCACCCGCAGTGTAATGGGTTGGTAGAACGTTTCAATGGGACATTGAAACAGGCTTTGAAGAAGCTATGTGAAGGTCGACCTTGGGATTGGGATCAATACCTTCCGGCGATACTGTTTGCGTATCGAGAGGTACCGCAGGCAAGTTTGGGTTTTTCATCTTTTGTGTTAGTTTATGGGCGGACAGTAAGGGGGCCCATGGCTGTGTTGAAACAATCATGGACGGATGAGCAAGCATCTGAAGAAGTGCGAACAACATACAGTGGGACCCCGCTATAACCCGTCCCGCTATAACCCGAATTCGGATATAACCCGGTCATGGCATGGCTCCCGAAATTTCGGGTAATTTATTACAGGTATTTTTCTCAAAGACCTAAAAAACAAAAAAATTAAGTATGAAAAAAAAAATTAAGAGTTTAATTATCATTCTCATATTCGTCTAAACAGTGCGAAAAAGAACATGTAGAAAATGTATTATCAAATTTCTTCTAGTTTTGTGCCAAAATAAACGTCGGAAATACGAACCAAGTGCTGGGCCTACTGAGAACTTTGATCTTTGTTTATTGTTGAAAAATTACACCTCATAAGTGTCAATATTATAATTACTGATGCCTGAGTAATGAAGCCATCGTGTCTACTTTGTGTTTGTCTTGAATGCATTCCGAATACAATAGTTGCTCAAATAATCTCCGATATATGTTCTCTTAATTCCATACACAACTAAGCAACAGCCAATGCGGCGGTTGATAAAAGATTCTCACCAGAATGTATAAATCAATTAATTTAAGTACATTGTTTATCATCAAAGTGAACTGCCGAGCTAAACAGTGACATAATTCAGTGGTTAAAAAAAGCCAGTTCTGCCTGCTGTATTTATTAGAGTACATCAAAAGAACATGACGCAATAACTGGGCAGCAAGTTCAAAGGACTTTGACTAGCAGCTTGGGTGGGAAAATGTGCTGAAATTTACAATGACTGAATTCAGAGACGGAAAAATCATGAGATGTACATGTAGTTATTACAAGAATACACTTTAGCTTCCATTATTTAATCTATGGACAGATACTATTTCATCATTCATTACGTACACCCGTGCTTGTGCAATATTGTACCAATAGCACTTGATACCGAGCACCCCCGTTACGGCCACCCAACTATTTGCATGCGTACAGAAGACTCCTACACGGGTGATTTTCTGTGCACCAGACTAAATATTCAAGTCCAAATGTGCATAATTAAGCATTTCCGAGACCTCTGACACTGTATTAAAGATCTAGTGTTTAGTGTGGAAAATTCAATCTAATTTTTTTTCATAAGTGCAGACATTTCATTAATGTTTTAAAAAGGTACATGTATCTGTGACAAGATCGGTAAGCTTTAATCAGATTTGTAAGGTTACTACAGATGGGGAAGTGAATTTCCTAATCTTAGGATACACACTCCCATGCTAAAAGTCACTAAACTTTAGGACCCAGCATTATCCACAATCCAGTGACAATAATGTGTGGCTAAGGACCAGGCGACATGCATGATCCCTTGCCAAGATATATTTTTGTGTGTGGACATAATTAGTACCAAACATCCATGTTTAATCCCATGTCTAGTAATGGGGCTATAATTCAGACCCAGCATCATGCACGAATCCATTTCTAATGATACTACTGTATATGGTAATCGTTAGGGTCCAGTATTGTGATAGAGGAGCTGTCCAGTTCAATGAGAAAAATGTAGTATTGTTTTGTGATTTGTTTGATTGGATGTGTAAGTAGTGATTTGTCATTTGGACAAGCAAGTGGTGAGCAAAAATACAAAACAGTTAAGAGTGTTTTCTATGATGAGACTGTTCCTGTTATGTCTGAGAAATAGTGAAAACATGGTGCTTTCACCACATATTAGGACTGTTCTGGCTTTCTTGTTACAGAAATAGTGAATCAAATGGTGGTGCTTTCACTGAGAACACAAGTACTACCATTTAAAGTATTGCAGATTGGACAATTTTATTACATTGTATGACATCTATTTCTTCAATTTTATAGCTGCTTTTGCTAAATATATAGTCATAGTAACATGAGGTTTTAAATTAAATACTTATTTTTGGTAAAAAAAAATCAAAATGACGGCAATTAGAGAGATGTTTTTTGAAGATATCAAGTCATGTAAAATTGTTTTGTTACCAACTTTGATTCGTCAAATTTTTCAGAAGAATACGAAAAATTCTGTTATGATCCAAAGGATAAGCTGACCTATGTTACTTTTTAACTCCTTAAGTATAGCACTGACCTATTATAGAATTTTTGTTTCATGATAAATTATTGTTTTTAATATATCTAATTTGTATTTTGATGTGCTTGATTTGATTTAATATTAGGAAATTGATTTTTAAATTAAATATTCCCTATAACATCCTTGTCAAACTCAGTAACCAAAAAACTCTATATAATTGAGACCCCGTACCCTACAAAAGTCAGGTCATAATTGTTAACACATATGATGGTCTTTAGACAGTTTGTGTCCTGTTAACCAAGTAGGACTTTACTTACTGTAATGGACTAGATGTACATGTACAATAGAAAAACGCCATTTTTCAGCACAAGATAGGCTATACATGGCAGTCAGTATAAATGGTGGAGGAAGAATGGGGGAAAACTCTGGGAAAAATCCACCGACCCATGAGAAGCTACTGGCAAGGTTTCTCACATACCCACATTGGCTGAGCTAGACTCGGAACCCATATAGACATAGGTGAAATGGCAGTGATCCCGTGCTGTAGACCATTCGGACACTCGATACCCCAAAATGTTTCAATTATATTTTTATCATAAAGTATTTTTGTGTAATACATATATAGGTATATATTATAATAGACAATGTATATTGGTATAATTGACTAGGCATATTTGGAAAATAGACTATAGACATTTGTATAATAGACAATGTATATTGGTATAATAGACCGCAGATGTATTTGTAAAATAGACTATAGGCATATTTGTACTATAGGTATATATTATAATAGACAAATGTATACTGGTATAATAGACTGCAGGTGTATTTGTAAAATAGACGATAGGCATACTTGTATAATAGACTATAGGTATATTTTATAACAGACAATGTATATTGGTATAATAGACTGCAGATGTATTTGTAAAATAGACTATAGGTACAATGTATAAGACTATTGATTACTGTTCTTGTTACACCAGTAGGCACTGTGCTGAAATTTTGAATTTATGTAACCAAAATGTGCTATGTTGCAATATCTTGCTCGGAGGAAATGAAAGGAGTATTGTTTTAATTGACATTTCTTCATTAAATGTCACATGCCATACTCTTTGACATTTTTTTTTTTAAATATCAGATTTGCAGGTTGTTAATATTGTCATATTCGCACAATTTTTTTTTTAAAATTATGAAGTGTAAAGATATAATGTAATTACTTTAAAAAATAAGTATAGAATGTTGTTACCTCCCCTTAGCTAATATTTCACACCTATTGATGCCATCCCCAGAAGAGAAAGTAACATGTTTCTTGTTGTTGAAAACAAACACTACAGACCATGGATGAGGAACATTTAGATGAAACTATTGAAAATAAATCTACAGTTCAGCCTTATTTGTATGAGCCTATGCCAGCCGACAATGAAGCAGAGATGCTGCCAGAAATTTTCTTAAGAAGGGGAGGTCCCCCACACCTACATCTAGAGGGGAGGAATCATGGGGAGAGGGGTGACAATACTAAATGGTAGCTGATGGGCTACAATATATTTTAAGGAATATGCATACCTAATTTAAAGCAAGCATTTAATCACTTCTTTGATATCAAATATGTTATCTGCATACCTAATTCAATTTCCTGAGCTGGTAAATATTCTTCTCTGGTTCTTATCACTCCACTTCTTCAAAGCCTTTGGAAACTGAAAATCATTTAAAATGATCCCCTTGTATCTGAATAGTCATCAGTTTTTTCAGTTTCTGATGTTAACCTATTCCTCAGAGAAGTGTGAATTTGGTGTTGTGTACTAAATCCCAATCTGCCATTTGTAATGGGAGAACCACTGCAAATTTGGCCAATTTTTACAAGTTAGGAAACTGATCTTCATGATATTCAAACATAATTTTCCACAACTCGAACAAGTTGTCCCTGGTATATTTCTGTTGAGGAATCACATTTTTTGCAAGGCTGTATTCAGCCAAGATTGCTGCACCATCAATGAGCTTTACTGGTTTCATTACCAATTTTCATGTTCTCTCCAAAATGTTGTATTAGAGTCACCATTTCAGTAAGGCAATGATCAGCAGCCTCTTCTTTAGAAAGAAATGACAGAATTTTTAGTCCCATAGAAGGCAAAACTTGTTGCTGTTGTTGTATGTTCTGCCAGAAATCTTCTCATCTGATCTACAAGCTTATCACAAAAATATTTCTTGGTCTGATTAATTTCTTTGCTTACTTTCTTCTGGTCCTTTTCTGTTTCACCTTCTTTTATTCCGAGCTTAACACCCTTTATAGAAGCACATTTGCCAGCACTATACATCTTTAGTTCATTTAAAAACAGAGTCTGATAATGGCTTTTCCCTTCCTTAGTTCTCTGGGCAGCAGTACAAAACCCATCCAAAACAGGTTTCATTGTAGACACATCCAGTTGCTGTTGCTGAAATGTCATGCAAACAGATGCCAAGGATGGTATAATGTCCATCAGAAAATAAAACATGGCAACAAACTTATAGTGTGTAAGATTCTCACACAAATATGCAAAGCATTTTGCTGTTCTTTTTGTCTTTTTCAAAGTAGCAGACCAGAGTGAATGGTATACTGCATATAATGCACTGTAGAATGCCATTTCAACTAATTTCATGCACTTATTTCATAGAATATTCATCCAATACATTTTGAATTTACTTAAGTTCAGCTGTCCTTGAAGATGACTTCTTAAAATATCTAAATACTTAATATCTGCTGTCACATGTACCTCAGACACAAGAAAGTTTCCAAGAAATACGGTTAGTAAATCATCACTAACCACTTTTGCATATACAACAAGCTTTATATTGACAGAAATGTCTGTGCTTTCATCTATCATAACGCTAATAAATTCACTAGACTGCATTTTCTTATCAAGATCCTCAAAAGTGTCGATGAATTCTTCCCCTGTGCTGCGAGATTCATAATGTGCATTATCCCCTGACCTGAAGGACTGTAATGCTTCACATCCATTCAATTTCTGCAACTCAAACTAGAATATTTCGCAATTGGCAGGCTTTCATAGGCAATGTAATATGCTGTTCGCATGGCACACATGATAGCATCTCTTTTCTCAGCCATTTTTAAACTGCATTTACTGCTGCAGACTGGAATTCTTTCTGAATTACACTTTCCCTAAGAGTTTGGACATGATCTGCTGATTCCATATGTCATGTCAAAGTTGATGTTCAAAATTTTTGCAACCATTTTCAGTTGTAAATGGATTATCTTTCTTATATTCTCGACACAAAACACGTGACATCACTCATTTAGGTTCTTTCCTTAACCAGTTGTGGGTCCTCAGCCACTTATCTTGGAATTTTGGTTCCTTTTTCTCTTTTTCTCGGCTTCCAGTTCCTCTGCCACGTGCCCTGTGGACAAGGTGCTTCTATTTCATTGTTATCAGTTTGTGCGATATCTTCATGACGTCAGAACATGAGAACTTTCCTATTGCTCTATGGTATCAACTGTAATCTTGCCATTAAGAAATCAGTTCTCTATTATTTGGACATTCATAAAAATCGATGTTTCTCACACTCTATAAATTTCAGTTGTGGCTGATCAATGGATCAATTTGTTAAACCCTTCTAGGAGACAATTAAATTGGAAGCCCTCTAACATTTCTGCAAAAGCCGCTGCAGATCTCAATCATATAGATGCTTGTATACAAACACTAAATCTACCTCAGTATAGCCTGATTGAGATCACTGGTAAAATGGATGATCAAAATTTAATTTGAAAATTTTTTATTTTTAATGTATGTTATTTTTAAAAAGAGTCATGCATTGGGTACAAAATATTGCGGGAATCACAGGCAACTTGAGTGAAATTTTCCTCCTTGATTTTTAGAAGTTGCATGACTAGCGATCGTTGTTGCGAGATACCTGTGATCCAGCGGCCTGGCAACATCTCTGACAAAGAGGAAGCCGAATCATCGGATAATAGATAACGAGCAACTGTTCCCAATCCTTCCCTGCCCTTCAAGATTTTCTAAGAAGCAACATTCTTTATCGAAACAAATTTATATAAACAAAAAATATTCACTTATATGTCAACTTTTAACATGCTACATTTCATCATTAGGATCATTTACTCTTATTGGTATTATAAAAGTCCCCCTGTTTCCCCTAAAGGGACGCACATCGTTTTGGGATAAATTTTTACATGGAGCATGGTAAATTATCTTTCAGAAATACAATTCCCATACTATCTTCCCGTAGACTTTTTTGCATGTTGCAAAAATTAACTCCCTCTGAAGCACTCCTCCAATTTTACCAACAAAAAAAGAACCATTTTGTTCCATTAGTTTCAACCTAAAAGTTGTGAATATGTCTCAGTTAAAAAGTATTTTTTTCTTACACTTCTTTCCTTAAACAGGTTATTTTAGAAAGATACTCTAAACCAATTTTTAGACTGAAAATTATGGTAATTTTATTTTGTAGCATATAGGTAAAAATATCTTCACTTTTAGGTGTTTTGTTTAAAAACTGTCATCCAATGGAGACGCAGTTAGAGTCCATGTGCTTTAAACATTATGAGGAACTGCACTGTAATTTAAAATTTAGAATTAAAAAAATATATAAACAGCAAAATTATTAACAAACCACAGCATATATGAAATATAGTAGACAAGTTTGTTAGCACATAAAGACTAATTTTCAAACACAGACTCTGTGCAGTGGTAGCTTACATGTTTTACAAACAAATCTATTGATGGATATCAACAAATGCAATTTTCAAAGAAATTATGTGTACCCTACACTAAAATCTGTGAATTTTTTTTAAAAAAAACAACAAGTTCATAGGACTTAAACTTAGCTAACTTTTTGCAAGATGCCATCCATCGAACCAGTGGTTCATTGTTTTCTGTTCCTCCCTCAGGTAGCACTTAACCTGTACAAGCCGGTCTGTTGTTATGTCGGAGATGGAGACGCCAGCATCATCTATCCTCCGTAGTGCCCTCTTTAAACCCTCCAACTCCATTGCGTTTGAATTTGTCACCTCATTACTCTATGAAAAATTAAATATTTTCAAGACTAAAAAACAGCAAGGTCTCTGGTTTGTATGACAACATGGTAATGTACTAGGAATTTGCTACTGTTGTTTTGTTTCAGGATTAACAGTTATTGTGCAAACATTGTTAAAGTATGGTAAACTTTACAAAATGCCAACAGCTTTACAAAATGCCAACAGCATATTATCTTACTGAACAGAACAGAATGTATGTTATGGTACATATAACATTTTTTGAAACAAAATACACATATCATTAGGTACTATTCAACATTCACTCAGTAAATAAAGTTAAAATGATGAATAATTGAACTTTTCATGCAACGGACTTTGGATCAATATCTATTTTAAAGAATATTTACATTCATAGTTCGGAAACATGCACGAGTCCAGTTTGCAGATATACGAGGGTATAGCTACCATACACCATATTTAGCTGAACCCTGTCTGAACCTCCAACATTAACAGGTCTGTCTCTACA
Organism: Unio delphinus; assembly: GCA_029339505.1. Taxonomy (NCBI): domain Eukaryota; kingdom Metazoa; phylum Mollusca; class Bivalvia; order Unionida; family Unionidae; genus Unio; species Unio delphinus. The sequence goes on from JAQISU010000065.1 coordinate 1,002,382, forward strand.
TTCTCTCTAGAGTTATTTCCATTTGAAATGGCATGTAAAGCAAATTGCCATTATAGCTACCATACACCATATTTAGCTGAACCCTGTCTGAACCTCCAACATTAACAGGTCTGTCTCTACATTCTCTCTAGAGTTATTGCCATTTGAAATGGCATGTAAAGGACACACGGTACTAATTATACGGAAGAGCTGTGAACCAGTCTAAAAATGGGTGAAGAAATAATAGAGTATATACAGCTTTGGTGGTCCATAATTGGTTAATAATGAAAATTAAAATTTTAGTAAAAATATTTTTTGAGAGCTTATCCTATCTGTAATTTTAAAAAAAATATAGACAAAATTCTATTGATGCAATTGAAGTAAATTTAGAGGCTTCACCTATTAGTACTCAATAATGAAAGTAGCACCTGATTCATTTGGTGCAGAATCAATAACATGTGCTTCCTGCCAATTTATGTCAACAACATGCCGCGGGTCCTATGTTTTTCTATATTTAAAAACTTACATCAAGGTTAGTTGTGCATGGAAAAATATAGGTCTGACCATCAGCACCCAGAAATGTTAAGTTATTGAATTTTGAATATGACAGTGTTTCCATATGTTTACCATTGGAGTTGAATTAGTACCGTGTTTCCTATACAGGGCCTATACCACAACATGAGCCTGATGTTTCTATGGTTACCACGTGCATCCAGGGTATGATTTTGATGGTTTTTAGATATGACAATCATAATGGAGTCTTTCTTTCATGATTTGCATGTGATTTTGGGGAAAAAATCTATACAAAACACAGATGGGAAGGGTTGTATAAACTGGATGGGGGCATTAATTCTTTTCTTCTTGATGTTTCTCATAAAGCTTGTAAAGAAATGCCCTTTTCTCTGATTATTTTCTCTTATATGCTGTACTTGCTGTATGTATTTTATTTCTCCTATATATATATCTTGCTTGCTTTTCAGATGTTGTGCCACAGAACTGCAAGCTGAAATCGGACAACCGATAGATTGACACAGCTTAACCAGAGATTCTCCAGGTCCATGGTTGCAGTTATGGACAGCACTATGAACCCTGCCATGGAAGTTTCTCTTAAAGGTTATATTCTTTGGTAAGTTGTGTTTTATCCTTCAATTTTATATGTTGAGTCACATTGAAGATCAATTATATTTGTCTTTTTTCCTGTCATAGAATTAAACTCCTTCACATATTTCCTATGTTCTGCCATGTCTCTCATGTTGCTGCATTCAATTTTCTGACAAACAGTATTGGAACTTTTCTGCATCCCTTTTGTTGAGGGAGCAGGGACATTCGCACTTAAAAGAATAGTTCTAAACCCTTCATTTCCAACAGAAGTCTCTGAAAGTCCTATCTGTATTGCATTATTTACACAGTCAGGTTTTCTTCCACAATCTTTCCTTGGCATTTCTTGATACAGCTCAAACATTCTTTAAGTGTAACGGCATGATGAACATATTGCTCTCTCTTGCCACACCAGACCTCTTTTCTCTTCATGTTTCAAGTCCCATGACAGAAACCCCTGACATTCAGGGTGTAGGCACTGGTGCTCTTGAAAAACAGTATTCCACATCTCAGCATTTTTTTCTGCATGAACCAATCGATATGTGTTTTTCTCATCAGACCTGTTGATTTAAATAGATAAAACAAGTTTCATGTTAGAAATGCAGTTTCAGATTTGAAACAAAATCTATTTATAAATGCAACATTGCTCTGTACATACTATCAAGTGATAGTACAGAATCATTTAGCTGTAAATTAGAGCTTGCTACTTGGTATGCCAAATCAATGTATATTACCTCCCCTTTGACTAGAATTGAGTGACTGAAGGTTTGATTTATTTCTCTTTTTTTAAATAATGTATGTACTTTATTGAGCTTTATATTGAAAAGTAAGTAATTTAAGACTACCTGTAGTGGAAAGTAGCCATCATAATGATTTTGAGACTTTTTCTAAACTTATTATGAGTTTGGGGTAAATATTGGTATAGTTTTATGCATTAGACAACTTTAATATGCAATTCAATTCTATTACTTAAATTTACCAAGAAGTTTATGCAGTGATAAGTTATATAAGTGTCTGAATATTGAATAGAAACATGGACTTACCCTGGCATCGCAATGTTTTCCACATATTGCTCCACCTCCAGCTTACTTCTTGGCTTGGGTCGCAGCAGTTTGTATATGGGCTTTTCATCGTCATCTTCAATGTCAGCATTATATGAACTTTTTATAGCTTTTTCAAATTTGTCTCTTGTTGTCCTTATGTAATAGACCTCAAGTGGCTTTGTCTTTTGGGTTGATGTACATTTTTTCCCCTTGTTGTGGGGAACATTACCAGGCTTGAAGAAATGACTTTGTCTATTCTTTGCTTTCTTATCCTTTCCCATAGTTTTATGCTAGAAAGTATCACTCAGTTATTTAATTCTTCAGTATTATAATACTTATGGAACTTTCCTTTGGCTTTTATACCTTTTTATTAAGATTTGGGGGTGATGAATCACCTGTGTTGATAGTTTAAATAGTTTTAGAATGTCAGCATCTCTGGAGGCCTCATTGGGTGAGTCAAAGTCACAGAAGGACAATGACCTCTTATCATTGTGACCTGTCATGTGGCACACTTATTGGTTTGGTGTGAATGATAGGAATCAGGGATGCGCTGTATCTTATTTCTGTGAATGTCAGCAAGAAAAGAAATGAAATTTTGAAATTTAAAACATTTAAAATTTGTCTTATAGCCAGTGAGAGATGGAAAACTAGGTGTCATGTAATTTGATACCCTATGATGTCATACTTGCTGATGTCAGCATGTTTGTGTTTATTTTGTGTAGCATGCATGCTGTAGAAAGATAACACGAAGATACAAAGCCGGAATCTAATTTTTTTAATAACAAGAATAATGCACTAATAAGTACAATACAACACTTCAACATGTAATGCGGATGCAATTTTGCTATGTACAGTAGTATCACATAAAATGCAATTGCACTATTATTCATGCACCAGCATGGCCAGGTCTTTCTTACAATTATACTGTAATATCAATGAGTAAAATGCAACTTTTTCAAAAAAATTAAAATCTGGTTATAGGACACACGGTACTAATTATACGGAAGAGCTGTGAACCAGTCTAAAAATGGGTGAAGAAATAATAGAGTATATACAGCTTTGGTGGTCCATAATTGGTTAATAATGAAAATTAAAATTTTAGTAAAAATATTTTTTGAGAGCTTATCCTATCTGTAATTTTAAAAAAATATAGACAAAATTCTATTGATGCAATTGAAGTAAATTTAGAGGCTTCACCTATTAGTACTCAATAATGAAAGTAGCACCTGATTCATTTGGTGCAGAATCAATAACATGTGCTTCCTGCCAATTTATGTCAACAACATGCCGCGGGTCCTATGTTTTTCTACATTTAAAAACTTACATCAAGGTTAGTTGTGCATGGAAAAATATAGGTCTGACCATCAGCACCCAGAAATGTTAAGTTATTGAATTTTGAATATGACAGTGTTTCCATATGTTTACCATTGGAGTTGAATTAGTACCGTGTTTCCTAAAGCAAATGATTTTTGAAACCTTATGTATGTTCCCCTTGCTACCATTTGTAAACTGAGAAATTTAAAAATGTTCAAAAATTTTATGTTGATGCTCCACTAAATATAATTGCCCCAGACATGAGAAGGTTCATAGTTGGAATGTTTCGAATTAGTGGCTGACTGCTCCAAAGTTTACTGTGTCCATATTCACTCACTGCCTCTAACATAACCATTGTTCCCATCAATTTCTTCTTTATCACATGACAAGTACAGTAGTCCCCCTCTTATATGGTCACCCCTTCTGCACTGGGAATGTGGCCTTATAAGACAGGTGGCCTTTCCGGGGGGGGGGGGGGGCAAATTTCTATGAGAAGTATATGTAATGTACATAGTTAGAAAGCTATATACTTCAAAGTATTTAATATCTTTGTTTAAAAGCAACATTTATCATTAAAATGTTCTTCTTGCTATAATAACAAACTTATTTCAACTGAAAATACATTATTAGTTCTTTTTCTTCGCGTGTGATATGCGAGCGGGTATTGGTGTCATGCACATTGAAAATGCATTCAGAAACGTCATTTACATCTTTGGTACATACATAATTATCTTTCCATCCATTTGCTCCATTTTTCCACTGTTGCTAAATAACTTTATTATTGGTTATGACTTAGTTTATTCGAGTCATTTCAACATAAACTTGTTTTTTACGGGTCTTTTCAACATAAAAATTGTTCAGGAAGTCGCCTCTCCCCCGATGTCATTAGAGTAGAATAGCCGACTTTCTTCTAAAATAATGTCTCCGTTAGCGCGATAACATGTTAATGATTGGTAATGATTTATTCAGGTGTTGCTCACTGTATGTGATTTAATTATGAAGACAAAACTTTGTGTCGAGTGGACGAAATGCGATTTTCGTAAAGGAAGCATACATGCCAAACCCTGACAAGGAAAAAGCATAACCCAAGTGGTCAAAAAGCGGAATCCAGGCAGAAAAAGCATAATCCACATTTAACATGCTAAACTTTCAATAAACAATGATTTATTTGCACACACACACCCTAGTCTTTTAATATCCTTTACTGTGTCAAGTTTTTATATGAAGCACTTTTAGCTTTACATACATAGACTAAAACCCATCATAAGACTTCACACCAAATATTAAAATTCTTTCCACACGGACGGAAATAGATGTCACGTGATGCTACACTCTTGTCTCTCCGATATACAACCAATAAGCACAAAGTAAAAGTTACCTCAAGCTGCTCTCATACACAATATATTTGGCTTCCTTCATACTATTTGGCTTCCTTCATACTATTTGCCTCTTCTTCAAGCATTTCATCAATTAAAGAAAAATAGTCAACTACCTTCTGCTTTTAGATAATAACAAAAATTACCTAATTTCATAATCCCTTGGATTTTGAAAGTGACTTGATCAAATTTAGAAGACTTTTGTAGATTTTTGTTGTTACAAAAACTAAAGTATGAGATACTTTATTACATACCATTCTGGTTCTTCTTCCTCATAATTCATATCAGCATAGTATCCATCAACTGGTTCCCAGTCTAAATCAGTTTCATTACTGTCAACTAACTCCCCCCGCTCTTCCGCATCATAGAAAATTTCCTGCTACTCTACCATTGGATGATCATCTTCGTCTGGAAACTGTGAACCTGTGTCAATAAAGTATGTTGGTTTATCTGGGCCACACAACTGATTTCAATGCTGTCATACCAACTTCCCTTTGTTGAGGCTTGACCATGGTGGGATGCCTTGTTCACTGTGGGCCTATGCAGAAAAGTCTTGAAGAAAAATGACATATCCATGAATAGTGATGAATATATACTATCATTATATTCAAACTTTACATCAACATTAGTCCCACAATTCTTTGGACTTTTCTTGTGGCAAGACTAGTGCATGAGGGAAAAGTGAGCACAACTGTCATATGCTCAATGGTTATTATAAAAATGTATGGGTCTTTTCTACCTGAAAACCACCAATTTCTTTAGATTATTAAATATTAACTTTTGATTCAGATCTTGATACATGTTTATAAATACACATTCTATTATTAACATGCCACAAAGAAAGTAAATTATCAAAAATGCATTGTACTTAACAAAGTGAGGTCTGATCATTTTAAAACTTCATGTGAACAAAATACATTAGAGATTTATTGTTGCATCCAAATTTAAAACATGATCACAAGAAAATTATGCATGGGAGTTTTATTTTGTGTTTGCAAACAGTTATACAAATAAAAATATAGTAATCAAAATATAATTGTAGTTTTTCTTTTTTTTACCTCTGTTCTTTGAGAGCCTCTTGACATATGGTCTGATGATGCATGCTGGAAAACAAGACCAATTTGATAATTCAAAGTAATCTGACTTGTGTGTTTCCATCCCTGTTGAAGTAGCTCCTTCATACGAAGCAGCTCCTCTATGAGCTTTCTTCAGACACAGCCTCAGCCTGTTGGGAATCGTGCTTTCCCAGCAGTTCATCAACATCTACAAATCAAAATTAAAATGATATTAAGCCCATTTTATGGAGAACTCTATGAAAACGGACCACAGTGATTATTTAAATCAAATGAGATAAGTTTACCAAAGCTTTTCTTGGTAGTAAAAATTATTACATTTCAAATAAACATTTCATTTATTAAATTTGAGTCTGAAATTTTCGGACGGGACTGGTTAAAAACCTGCCAACACTGAAGAAATCAAAATCAGGAAAATCGTCATTAAAAATCAGGAAAATTACCATAAAAAAAATCAGGAAGTACAAGAATAAGGTATATGTATCATGATAAAGATGTCTATTCATGTGTGTTATTTCAGTCCATTATATGTTGCAGATTTGCATTTATGCAAAACTTCATAATTATTTGTCCATGGGTGCCAAATTTGCTAGTAGGAATAGCTTCCAGGGTTGATGCTGACAGGCTGGTTCTTTAACTAGTTTTTTCTTACCACTGAGAATGCTCTCTTAGCATTAATGTTGCTGTGTATTTAAAGTATTTATAACATTACTCCCCCAAGGGATGGAAACAACAGTTGGCCAGATCCGTCCTTTTTCCTTCCTGATAGCAACCCACTGTAGATCTGCTCTTTCCATATTCAATTCTGTGTTGAAATTGTAGCTTTGGTACAGCTGAAATTCTCTACGCAGATCATTAATGTTGATTCTTACCATTTGGCTGGAGAAAAAGGCCAGTTCCATAAATAAAGCTAAAGAATGTTTAACTTCATCTGCAATGCTTGCATGAATGAGCAAGTCATCATTTCATGGAAATTTTTCCTTCATGTACGAGTGATTTGATCACAAATGCACTATAGTGCATTCTTGTTTGTAACTGTGCTTTAGACTAGTTTGTTGATTCCTCACCCAAGTACATGTCCTGAAAATGAATGTACAAACTTTCATCTTTTAGATCAATTAATGTGATGTCTGTCTTGTCAACAATGTACAATAACAATCAAAAGGAATTCTCTGTACATGGATAGTAGAACATCTTTGGTCTTGTGAATTAGGGGCTTGTCATGCTGCAGAGCTTTGTTGGGTAAGGCAAAACTGATCCGAATCCAGCAAAAAACTGGCAATATGCAAGGGGAATGTCCATTAATTATGTCTACAATTTTTAGGAAATTTTTTCACCATCACCTCCCTTCTCCCCCTTGTCAACAACTGTCAAACTTTCAGTGACCTCCCTAATAAACTGGTGTCAAAAAAATTGTACACCCCCCCCTTACAAATTAATATTTTATACAGCTAGCAATTATGCTAAAAATAGAATTCTTGAAATTATAAGGTCTACAAATAAATTGTAATACATTATTTTTTCTTGTTTAACAGATTTCAAACTGACTATAAAACTTTGAATTCATGAAAAAAAAATTCGAGACTTTATATTCTAGCTTCCATCATCTTCCCACTTTCCTATTTTTTGATTTATTAAATTTACTGTAAAAAGTAACATTGTTGACATCAATTTACCCTGAACTCCCCCCTCCCCATGTCAACAATTCTCAAACTTCTTCAAACCCCCTCCCACTATGGGTTGTTTTCAGACATCATGATTAACCAAGGTGAAAACAAAGTCATATGGACAACGTTCGTTTGCACACCAGGGTCCGGCGACGTGGAATGAATTGCCCATTGAAATTAGACACAAAGACACAGTGGTCCCCTTTAAGAGTGCTCCTAAGACTCACCCGTTTCGACTGCAGGGACAAACTAAGCGACCTAATCATGTTTTGTATCATATGTTTTCAGCATGTTTTTATGTTTTCCAATTTCATTGGTTTTTTTTCATTTGTTCATTAATGGGGGATAGGAAATCAAAATGGCGGGTATGTAATTACATACGTTTTGTGACGTCACGTGAAAACACCCATAGCTCTAGAAGACGATTAATGGACTTTCCACGAGAAAGCCATCTAATTGGGCAATACTTCAGGAGTTTCCTGACTTAATCATTATGCAGAAGTTGTAAATTCTTGAAATCCCGCATACTTGTATCACTCTGTTCCAGGTAATAATAAATACCCACGTGAAGCTCATCAATCCGCACGAGCTGATAAAAACCAGAAAGGAAGTTGGATATGGTAAAGTACTAAGAACATACCAGACACAGAATAACCAAAATACAGAAACAGAGAAACGGAAAATGAAATTTTTGTTTAAATAAAATACGGATTCTTTTCTTCATGACCTAAAAAAAAAATGAGGATTATTTCTTTAAAAAATTGGTGAAATCAAAATATAGTTAAAAAAAAACAAAATCGGGCTTCTCTCGAATTTTTCAGTAGGGTTGGCAGGTCCGGCCAAGCCCCCACTCCGATGTACAACCAATTAAAGCCTTGATTTCTGCAGAAACACTCCACCAGACATTGGGATTTTATAAATAAGCTGATTTAATGTACACTCGCCTCGCCATTGTTCTTGTGTGTATAATACTATAAATACACACACACACACACACAAATACACACACACACACACATATATACATAAAAACAGGCTGAAAACATATAAGATACTGTTGTGTGTGTGTGTGTATATATATATATATATATATATATATATATATATATATATATATATATATATATATATATATAGAGAGAGAGAGAGAGAGAGAGAGAGAGAGAGAGAGAGAGAGAGAGAGAGAATTGGGTCAACCAACCGATTTGTACACCTGCTGTAATGATAAACGTCATGCGCTAGTTCCTCATATTTCGAGTTCATATTTAGTATAATAATGCTAAATAGTGCTATGTTCAAGATCTACAAGTTGCACATTTAAAAAAAATCATATTTATTTACTGCTTTAAGATTTCAACTTATTCAACACCTGGCACACGTATAGCAAATCCTTTTACTGGTCATTTAAGTTTCGGCGGCGGGACAGTATATATGAGTTGATATATGTTCGTTTCTTTTAACTCAAGATAATAAATAGTTTTAAAATATAATAAAATATCATGGATGTAATATTTTTTTTAAAAAAATATTATATTGAGAACAAGACGATTCACAGTATTAACAGAAAGGAAATTAAATTACAAAGTGTCAGGCCTCTTCCCAAGAGCATTGAATTGTTGGTCCCTAATATCCCAGTGGTCCCTTTTAAGAGTGCTCTTAAGACTCACCTGTTTCGACTGCAGGGACAAACTTAGCGACCTAATCATATTTTGTATCTTATATGTTTTCAGCATGTTTTTATGTTTTCAATTTTTATTGTTTCATTGTTTCCAATTTCATTGTTTTTGTCATTTGTTGTTCTGTAGTCATATCATTATTGATGGTATAAAGCGCTTAGAGCTTCGAAAGATTAGGCTCTATACAAAGTCCTCATTATTATTATTATTATTATTATTATTATTATTATTATTATTATTATTATTATTATTATTATAAATACAGTATACCGCCTTACATATCGCGATACGTTCACAAATACCGCGCTAAACAGTTTTCGTAGTGTCTGTTCTAATGAGCTTCGAGATCCTAAGCATTAGTTGACGTCACTCTATTCTCGACGTCATTTGCTGGTTGCCATCAGACGTTGTCAGTGTTAGTCTTAGCCATTGTCGTATTTAACACGCGTTGCTTCAGGCGTGGTTAAATTTCGATAAAATGGTATATCTAAAGCTATTTAATGGGCTCGGGAATAGCTACGGTGTATTATCGTAAGTACCATTGATACGTTTACTTTGTTTTTAATGCCTTGATTGTTTGAAATATAACGGTACTATGATAACAAAGATTGGGATGTATGTTTTGGTTACAGCTTCTAGTATAATGTATGACTATTAAACTAAAATTACAAAATGAGTCTCCATGCTTAAGCATATCGTGAAACAATCGCTTTCTTCTAAAGTTTTCATTTCTGAGTTGACATAATCATAAGTTTAATTTGCATGCGGCGAATGTCTAAATGAGTTGCAAAATAAATGTTATGAATGGGAAATAAATACATCGATAGCGAGGCAGATAGGTTATATGATGTAATTAGTTCTGAAGTAAGTTTTTCTATTCTATACCTACTTATCTATATCTGTTTAGTTGGCAAGCTGGGGAACTAGTCATTTAGTTGCTTTCTTAGCTTTCTAGCGGTTGGCACTTAAGAAGGAAAATAGGTTTATAGGTACATAGATTATAAATTCGAATGTACCTGATTGGTTAAAGTCAACTATTGAGTGATGTAGATCCAGTCCTTGTATCCCATAATGTTTTTATTTATTTCTACTGAGTTACAATCTATCTGATTTTTTAAAATCAACAACTGAAAGATTTAGATACAGTCCTGGTATCCTAGAATTTATATATAAACAAATTTAATTTATACATCTATTTATTTTTTTATTTTTTATTTATTTATTGCAAGATTCAATGTATCTGATAGGCTAAAACCTACCATTTAGTGATTGAGATCCAGTCATTTTATCCTATAATTTATTTATTTATTTATTTATTTATTTATTTTTGTTTATTTTTTATTCGTTTATTATTAATCAAGTTGTTTTGTCTACGTATACACTATGTGATGCAGACATACACATTGGCATGTATTTATCTGTCAGTTAATTATTCAGTCCTTATATCCTTTCATTTATTTATTTATTTATTTATTTATTTATTTATTTATTTATTTATTTATTTATTTATTTTTACTTTTTTTTCTATTTTTTTAATTATTTATTTATGTATTGATCTAGTTGTTTTGTCTACGTATACACTATGTCATGCAGACATAAACATTGGCATGTATTTATCTGTCAGTCAGTTAGTCAGTCCTTATGTCCTTTTATTTATTTTTTTATATTTTTTTTTATATTTTATTTATTTATTTATTTATTTATTTATTTATTTATTTATTTAGTTATTCAGCAAGATGTTTTGTCTACAGATACATTATGTCAGTCCTTATATCCTATTATTTTGTTTATATTTTTTAAATTGTTATTTATTTATTTATTTATTTATTTATTTATTTATTTATTTATTTATTTTTTTATTTATTTTATATAAGTATTTATTTAAGTATTTATATCTTTATTCAGCCTCGTGGGTTTGTCCATGTATACATTATGTCATCCAAACATACTGATTGTCATGTATTTATCTGTTAGTCAGTTAGTCAGTATACACACGAGTCCTTCTATACGATCATTCATTTATTTAGTTATTTATTCAGCCGGTTGGTTTGTCAACGCATACTGTATGTCATCCAGGCATACCAGCTGGCATGTAGTAAGTTAGAGTTATCAGACATTCATTCAGTCAGTCAGTTCAAGTACCCAGTTCATCCACTCAGTTAATCATTTAGTTGGCATCTAGTTAACAATTCAGTCAGTTATTTTAGTGGACTGTTTGGTAACTTAATAACATTAGCTGTAAAAAAAAATCTTTCCTTCTCTATGTTAAGCATATCGCTACATGAATCGTGGTATTTGTTGTGTCAGCTTAACTTATTAAAATCTCGAAAGAGTTGTGCTGATCTTTTCTTCAGAGACGTTCCATTCTGGTCGTCTATGATGGAGTTTCGTACTCAGCTTGAAGGAGAGTTTGCCGAAAAAGCGGAGAGATGGTGTAAGAACGTGTCTGATAAACTTCATATCCTGAGAGAACACAGCGTTGATGGTAATTTTCCTACATGTTTCCAATTTTGCTATTTTCTTCTTTAATAAGAGTTATTTCCTTGACGATATTCATTAACAAAAAGATGCCTGGTGGGCTGCTTTATTTCAAATATAGTAACTGATAATCATTTGACCACATTCGCTCGCGCTAAGGATTAAGAAAGATCGCACCGCTTTTCCACGCTAGATGGTACTATATTATTAAGATCCTCTTTGCGTTTCTGTACCGAAACACCAAGCACTTTATCTTTCAATTATTGCAAATCATTTAATTATCGATCCAGCTATCTTTTAGCTTCTAAGATGTTGCGAATGGTGTAAATATTGCTTGAATTCAGCATACGAACAAATAATCAGTGTGTCACTCATTCGTTGTCACTCTTACTTCAAAACAATAATTAAGTTTGCCGATCTTTCCGTTGTTACGTCCTCAATAGATTGACATTTTCGTCCCACAAAAAGCAACACCTCGGTCTACTACAGTGAGATATATAAGTTCGTAAGTTTTTTTTTTATTGGTTTGTAGGTGTAATTCAGATAGAATCTGCTCTGCGAATGGAAGTCGCAAAGATGGAGGAAAGGACCCGTTTTGCTCGTGAGTCATTACGTTCATATGAAGAGGCTGCCAAACTACTTATCAAGTGAGTAAAATTGTTAAGTAGTGTGCATATAGTAGATTATGAACCACCCATCACCAGTTCAAACCAGATTAAACCTGTCCAATGCGTGCCAGTTCAATACCATCGGTTTACTCTAGCATCTGATGGTAAATGTCAAGAATATTCCAAATGAACACAACCACAACCACTCAGCCCCTATCCGCTTGGAAATTGACGTCAGAGCACGTGAGGCTGAGTATGAAACTCGATAGCCCATTACCATAACCATGTCCATGCTGGTCATCCTACGAACAACCTTAAGTAAACTAAAAGAAATACAATTTGGTGGGTTGCATCGGAATGGTAATATCATGCTTTAATTTCCTTATATTAAGGAGAAAGGTGGATTTATTAAAACTTAAATCCTATTTTCGTGCTTACTTAAAAATTCACTTTCACGCATATAATAAATGTCGCGACTATGATGATAATGATGATGATATTTATTATTATTATTATTATTATTATTATTATTATTATTATTATTGCTATATTGCATGTTATATAATATTTTTACAATATCACGATATTTTGTTCTGTTGGCTTTGAACTGTACATCTTGTTAAACAAGCATAAGGCTGCGAACCAGCGGACCAAGGTCAACGTATTGTTGTGTGTGCTAAATTGAGCTAAATTGGCAAATAGTGTGATTTTGTATTGGTACAGTACCTAAAGTGTGTCAAGACATTTCAATATTTGTTTGGAAAGATTGGCTATTTGATACAGCATTGCCTGTGTTATAATCATTACGTAGTATATAGTAAATATATTTACCGCGACAATACAGTTTAATATCCTGTTAATTTACAGTGAGGAAGATGCTGATGACAAAATCATCTTGCAAAAATTCGAAACGTCCTTCCAGGAGATGCTGAACCCATTCAAACGTTTCTGTACTAGAGTTGAAAAAGAACAGAAGGTACAGTAAATTTAGCCCGTAGAGACTATTTATTACTAAATTCATTGAGTACAGACTGGTGCTGAAACTAAAACGTCATTTCTTACAGTATTTTGTACAATATTAATAAATATCATTATTCAGTTCAATAAGAAACGTTATGACCAGTAATCCTCATCTTCGCTTCGATCAATAAGATAGTTTCGCTGTTTTTAAAATATCACTCATCGATACAAAGATCTGAATTTATTCCCTTTTTTAGAGTAAAAAGCGACATAAATGTATTTACCTAATTAACAACCTGGAGGAGTGATAAAAAAAGTTTATCACATAGTTGGTGACATTTATATACAGTGCTTGCCGTTTATGATATTTGATACGTCAACACGTTAACTTATCTCTGAACTGGTCCCAGAAAGTCATTAAATCCATCTATCAGTCTTCCTATTATAGAATAGCCACCGTCATGGTGATTTTCCTTGCCAAGCCACTTTTAATTTAATATTACTGTTAAATATATGGCGTCCGTTTTACCATTTGACAGTTAAACGGTTATTAGAAAGAAAGGTTAACTGTCACCAAAACGCACAGTAGTGGTTACATCTCTCGAAATATGACATATTTTGTCCTACATAGAATTTTCCAAATGCGAGCCTAGGAAATGAGTAATGTTACTGGATGTTAATCAAATGCAAAGGAACATGTGCCAAACCCAAAACAATGCAACACACTATCCAAAACGGACATGCAACATTTATGGAAACACAAAACAGCCTTATACTGCAGCCCCCCCCCCCCCATTATATTGTTGGTGCCATGCGGAATAATATTCCGATTGTGAAACATGTTGAATCATTTACAAATGCTTACCGTAAATGCAATATTAAGTCATTTCTCTTTTGAGATTCTCTTTAATTAAATGATTCATGTCAACTACATATGTATATTTTTCAATTCGTTGAAATTAGTATCTTTATGTGTAGACAAAAATAAGTGTTATCCGTCTATCGACGCTATGATGGTAATGAATTTTTCCGTCATTTCTAGGATTACAAAAGATCAATGGTCCGGTTAGAAAAGTTGTTTTTGGAAGAGAACGAATCTTGGTTTAGCAAGAAGAAAGTAAAGAGAGCCAGGAAGGTAGCGAAGAGGAACTCAGATGGATACATTAAACTTTTAAAGGAGGAGTCAAATCAAGCGATTAACGTTAACTCAGTAAGTAAATAGTTATTACTAACATAGGCCTGTGTAAAACTGTACAGATATAACGCTTTCCTCCTCACATCAAACCTTACAAAATACCATTAATCATGAGAATTCATTGCTGTATACGTTTAAGGACGAGAGTAAGATAAGATTTATTTAACATCAATCATTATGTATACAAACATGAAGCATTAGAGCAAGAGTGATTAGCAAAGACATCGAAACACATCATAATACAAAAATACAAATTGGTCAAACACACACACTGCATGACCTGAGACATAAGCAGGCAAAGCTTTCTAAAATTCAATGATCGAATTAAAACTCTAGCTTTAATAGAGTTCGGGGTCCCGAGTGGCCGAGTGGTCTAAAGCGCTTACCGTTACGAATCACTGCCATCTGTCTGCGTGCGTTACAGTCTAAGATTCGGCTAATGTAGTTAAGTCAGAAAGTTTGGAAGTAGATTCTTGTGGGTCGGACGGTGGTTTTTTCCGGGGGGTGGGGGGTGGGGGTCCATGTTCTTCCTCCACCAATAATACAGGCCGCCATGTATAGCCAATCGTGTGCTGAAAATGGCGTTAAAACCTACAACAACAACAACAACAACAACATTAGTTAGAGTTCGCTTGTTGTCAACAGTTATTCTGTAGCTAATTCTACAGAACGTCAGCTGCTTATACAAATAATGTATTTTCCAGCTCTCCATAGAATATGAGGGAGTCGCCACTGAGATTGCTAACAAAAGGGTCAAATCCTTCGTGGAGTGTTGGTCCACCTGCATGTCACAACATGCAGAAAATTCCACTGGTGATGCAAGGTAAAGCATATATACTCATGTACATACATCGATCCCTACTTCACAACGTTGTATAAATTGAAATATACTTATATCTACATGTCTGTTAAGCGAGCACTCCTATTTCCGTGATTTATCTGCATTAAGTTAAGAAACACATTATTCCCTCATCTCTACTTCAAATTATTCTCTCTCTCTCTCTCTCTCTCTCTCTCTCTCTCTCTCTCTCTCTCTCTCTCTCTCTCTCAGAAAAAATATATAAATTAGGATTGTTCATTCAAATCTAGAAACATAACACTTAATTTTCAAAATATCTATCCAGTTTCAGACAAACAAAGACAAAACAATCAGTAAAAAGAAGTCCTGAAAATTATGATACCCTTTGTAAGAGGCATATATTTCTGGCGCTGAGAGCCTTAAAACTCATTTTCTGCCAGGACTATAGAACAATACTTCATGTCCTGAAAAATAACATACACGCATACTCACACACGTCAATATGATGTGGAATATTTTCATGATCTTTTCCAGGAAAGTGATTAATACAGGACAATTTTTGCTCAGCAAAGTTGATTCTGAAAAGTTGGTCAAGCTTCTATCAGAATTCAACAAGGAAAACCTCCGTATACCAACTTACCAGGTAAGTGCCATTTAAGAAACTCTCATATTCTCTACGACCCTTCAATATTCCTGGGTAGATAAGAAAGTTTTTGTGTCATCGACACGTTTGCTATTGATAACACAGTCATTGAGATTAAAGTCTTATTCATTTTTAATATTATGCTAAAGGTTTATATGAACACGTGATATTCGTGTGCGTATTATAAACACGTGTTTTATATTTAATCGTGCTGTGTTCTACAATTGTCGCATTTATTGCGTGTATCGTGTTCTAATTTCAAAGCTATGTCTTTCTGAAATTTATGTTTTCGTAGTATGGTCTTTCTAACTGAAATGATTTGACAGAAAATCGCGGACAATTTTTTGATGATTATTTTCTCTTGCACTCCTGGGAATCCACCTCAGGTGGGATAGCGGAGAAAAAAGCACATTACAGTTTCACTAGCTTAGCACAATGATTTGTACATGAACATAGATTCCAGTGTCAATCGTGCGTCATATCATCTTCGCTAGCCAAAGTTCCGATACGGTAATCCTATCTACAACTTGGCGGATCGAACTAATAGTTTACTGCTTTCTTAGAGATATGTATTAAGGTTCCTCCCCTCGTATATAATGCCAACAAAAGAATAGCGTCTACAAGCGGTGTATTATAAACGGCCTAAATTGATCGAGGCGATTGACTTAGAAAGGATTCTTTGCTAAGTTTAACATCGAAATTATCCACAGAGAAGCCAATACATATGTATGTGAGTAAGAAATATTTATACAAACACGGACCGACAGTGGACAATTGCTTATGTTTAGTACATTCAAATTACGTGCACCCCTTGTCTCGATCACGTAGCAACAGAGTTCAAATTTAAAATTAACGAACTTTTGTTTGGAATAGCGACCCGAAGAACAGAAATATTTGCTCGAAACGCCAAGGTGTATGTAGCAACAATGGCAGGGAAGAATGTCTCACATATAAAGTGCATATGTGCCAAGTGTTTAGATTTTGTTGGGGACATGCATCGATTTCGACGTATGTGTGTAGATTTTATGAACAGCTGTTTACATATCGATGATATGTGTGTGCGGTCTGTTGGTTGATAGTATGTATATATATATATATATATATATATATATATATATATATATATATATATATATATATATATATATATATATATATATATATATATATATATATATATATATATAATTGCCATAGATAATAATCAAGATTTGTAATTATTTTTCTAGGAATTCCAAGGAACTGTCGATGTCGAGGAGCTACTTGGCTATCGGCCTGTGGTAGAAACCATAATTTCAGGTAAGGTTCAAGTCACGCAACAAAAGAGTATGTTTGTATGGGGCTTAACTGAACATTTTCCCAATCCGGGTAATATTATAACTACGTTACGTTTTAGATCTATAATGTAAAAGGTAAATAATTTCCTGCAAACTTCTTAGGTTTGACACTGGGTGCGCAGTTTTATGCTGACAGGCTATTTTGAAACATGACCACTGCCACTCGCACCATGCAGGTCTGGTATTGTAGAATTTTGGAGTTTCATCCTCCCGTACGTCGTACGAGGCGCTTAAATGAGGCAGCCTTTTCGCCCGTGTTTTCAGATGTGATTGTCGTACACCTTTTACAAGAGCGAGAAATATAAAAATATGGCACATCTTTTAAATTTGACTTTGTTTTTTCATGGTGGGCAAATTTGTTGCCATTATCTTTCTTTGCATATATTTAAACTTTACATTATCCATGTATATTTTTACATTACAAACAGTGAATGCACTCTTTATATATTTGTCCAGTATTAACTGCATTGAGATGAAGACGTTGCTATGAAAATTAGAATACATTCTTTACAGCATAAATTTGTCCAGTATTATACCAACACTTGATTCGTGCAATGAGATCAAGATGGTGCTACGAAAATGAGAACTATATATTGTCACACAAACAAACAAAACAAAAGACCATAAGTGAACAACTTTAAAAATAGTAACTAACTCAGACGATACAACTAGTTGCTTAACTGAATGAATGTAAATTTAGGGCAGCTTACTGTGTATGCTACTAACATAAATCAGATAAAAGGATATAGATTTACTCAATGTTTTTGAGTAAGGGAACACCTACAATGTTTTTGTTGATAATTTTACAAGATGAAATAATTTTGTTTCACAATATTTTGCAGAAGATAAAGTTGAAGAAGAAAATAAAGTGGAAAATAAACCCATGACAACAGCTGATAGATATGATCGTCTGTACAACCCTTTCTGTTTAAATGGTAACTGGATTTTGTTGATAAAAATTCATTATAGAACGGAAGATTTTGGCATGAGTGATAAGAAAGACATTGAAATAATTACGCTTAAACTTATAAATATAATTCGAACATGTTGGCTAAATAATATAAACATACATTTATTAATGTGCTGTTAATGTTCATACATTTGTTTCTTTGCAAAATTGTGTAAAGTAAATCGAATGGCGGATTTGAGACGTCGAATAGCCTTGCAATGGCTGGACATTTTAAAACCACTAAATATTGTGACGTTAAGATTCTAAGAAGCTTTTCTGTTTTCTTATTCTCTTTGCATGTACTTTAATTATTTTTCGGAGTTGGGACAAATGTTCTTTCATTGTATGTACTCAATCATTTTCCCGAGATATAATAGATGTTCTTGATCACATTGATATGACATTTTACTTTCATCGTCCGACGCAGAAATATTAGGAAATATTAACCAAAATATTTTTAAAACGAATAGTTTTGTGATTGATTATCCATCACAAACATAGGAACTTCCTCCAGCTGATAAATTCTTACTTTGTTCATCGAATCAAATTTTGTGGATTTACGTTGTCGTCTGTTGTTTACTTTTTATTTCTCTAGGCGGTGTGGTGGTTTCGGGGTAGGGTGACATTGTGTATTTCCGCCAAGATCCTGTTCAGATTAGAATAAAGTACAATTAAACCAGCTAATAATTAAAAATTATGATATTGTTTTAACAACATTTGTTTCGTTTCAGCAGATGAACATGGAGAAGAAAACAATGAGCAAGTGGCTGATAGTCTCCTTACCCCAGCAGACAGCTATGATAAACTGTATAATCCCTTCTGCTCTAATGGTAAGTTAAGCATGTAATTCATTATCCATCACAAACATAGGAACGTCCTCCAGCTGATAAATTTTTATTTTGTTTATTGAATCAAATTTTGTAGATTTACTTTGTCGTCTGATGTTTTTTTTATTTATTTCTCTAGACGGTGTGGTGGTTTCGGGGTAGGGTGACAATGTGTATTTCCGCCTAGATCCTGCTAGGATTAGAACAAAGTACAATTAAACCAGCTAATGACTAAAAATTATGATATTGTTTTAACAACATTTGTTTTTTTCAGCAGATGAACATGGAGAAGAAAACAATGAGCAAGTGGCTGATGGTCTCCTTACCCCAGCAGACAGCTATGATAAACTGTATAATCCCTTCTGCTCTAATGGTAAGTTAAGCATGTCAAAATGTATCCTTAATAGTGGTTGATACTCTCCTTACCCCAGCAGACAGCTATGATAAACTGTATAATCCCTTCTGCTCTAATGGTAAGTTAAGCATGTAAAAATATATCCTTAATGGTGGCTTATAGTCTCCTTACCCCCAGCATATAGCTAAGATAAACTATATAATCAATTCTGGTCTTATGGTAAGTTAAGCATGTAAAAATATATCCTTAATAGTGGCTGATATTCTCCTTACCCCTGCATATAGCTATGATAATAAACTGTATAATCAATTCTTGTCTTATGGTAAGTTAAGCATCTAAAAATGTATCCTTAACCACGAACTGTTATATTCAATTACGAATTATAAAGTTCAAAAGTATTGATGTGCCTGTTGAGATAAATGCCCTTTATAAACATTTACCATTTTGCATATTGTAATTATCTTGCTTCAGTTGTAGTTAGTTTTGTGTTCACAATGAATATTTGCTACTGTTATCTGCCACATTATCTCTCAGCAGATGAAAATGGCGAAGAAAACAAAGGAATTCGAAAATAACTGTGCCATTACCCAAACCTATACAAGCATGTGTTTAAATAAATTATGAACGAGAGGATTCTTCCTAAATTCATAAGAGTTGATATTATTGTTACGATGATATGCTTATAACAAATACACACATTTGCATGTGTTGATCATGTAACTATTGTTATTTTGGTCATGTACCTTTACTATTATTATTTACCAAAATATCTTTCAGGAAACGAAAATGGTGAAGACCAGGAGGAACTTGAAAGGAACAAGCCCATGATCCCAGTCGATAGTTATGACAAACTATTTAACCCATTCTGTTCCAATGGTAAGCTCCATGTTTACAACGTTATGCACAAGTATGACGTATTGAAAATAAAACCTGAAGGGCAACATGTTTTATAAATACATGAGACTTGATGCTGCTGTGAATTAAAAATCCCGGTAACCAAATTAAATACTTGTGAAAAATGGAATTATCTATGATTCTTGTAATTGATTCCGTTTACTAAAACTAGATTTTCAGCAATTGATCAGCATCTGAGCAGTTGCTCGTGAAATATATTAATGAAACAAATTGAGACATAAAGAAAAATTACAATATACCTCGTACAAAGCAGCAACTGCATTTTATTACAGAAGATGAAACTAAAGAGGGAAAGGAAGAAGGGGACAAGTCTTTGACCCCAGTTGACAAATGTGGTAGGTTGAATTATTCTTTTACAATTGTAAGAATCAGTACATTTAGCAACAGATGGTATAAATACATTTTATACGTTAACATTTGTAAGGAAAATTATACAATTATCGAGCACATAAAATACTGCGCCATTGTCTTAAATTTCTTGATTGATGAATGAAACTTTATTAAAATACATTACTGTTATTTTCTTGTGTAATTAATGGTAAAATAATAAAGCATAAAGCGTTTCAAATTGTATTTATTCATGTGTTGGGTTGTATGATCAATTAATCACAGTTCCATCTTATGATCCTCACAAGATACAGATAGTAATTAATAGATCATGGGGACAGATATTGCTACATCTGTTTATTAGCATTAAACTCACACTGGTATTAAATAACTCTTCAAATCTAGCCAGCTACAACATTGGGCTGCAGGACATTGTTAATTGCTATGTGTTAATATTGAACTGACATAAGGGCGGAGTCGACGATCAGTTAATTAAATAAGGTATGTGATGATGCCGTTCCTCCATCAGTGTCGATGGGGACCATTCAATGTCATCGATTCACTGGAGTTAGGTCCAGAGATGGCAGACCAGTCCGATCCAGCCCATAAGAGTCTGTTGTAGTGGGGACATGGATGTACAGGCTGCTGTCTGTGAGTTGATGAACTGATGTTCCTGTATGTGTGCAGATCACGTTTTTCAACTGCATCCACTAATGTTTTCTACCCAAGGGCTACGGAACCGGCATTCATTTGACTGTACCAAGCAGATCGATCAGCTGCGACACTCTCATAACAGTTAGGGTCAGGGCCTAATTTTTTCAGAGATCTTTGAAGGTGTCCTCGTACTTCTTTTAATCACTGTAAGATATCTTGCATTGCTGTAGCTATTCAATTAATATTTTCATTGGTAGACGTTTGACTGGCCCAGCATGGTGTGGATGCTTGTCATGCCAGCCTGTGTGAGCATCCTTGTCCTGCCATCTGATTTTCATTGTTTTCTTAGAAAGCTCATATGGAGGTGGTTCAGTTTGTTTTATAACATAATGGCCATACACTGTCTAGGTCTCGCAATCATCGAGGGCTGGGAAAACAACCGCTGCATAGACCTTGAGTTTGGCTGTAAGATTAATACCTCTCCTTTCACAGACATTTGAGCGGAGTCTGCCAAATGCTACGCTGTTTTTTGTAATCCTGGTGTTGCCCTCTTCGTCACTGCCGACTGCTTGTGGGATGGTGCTGACGAGGTATGTGACCATATCTACATGTTCGAGGTAATGGCCATTGACACTGATGGATGGTTCCAGGTAAGTTTCTCTGATGCAGACTCTCGGTCTTAGGGAAAGAGATTGTGAGTCGCAAGGTGGTGCAAGCAATTTAAAAATGGTTTATGCTCTGCTGAATGCCTGCCTCCATGTTGGAGTTGAGCACACAGTCTTCTGCAAACAGGAGGTTGCTACTGAATTTAGACTTTGGATTTAGTTTAAAGCCTCCTCGGGTTGAACAACTTCCACATCACCGTGCTTGATAGCATGTATCAATATTGCAGAGAAGATGAGGCTAAGATCCATCCTGAATTTACACCATTGGTGACTGCAAAGGGCTCGGAATAGTTATGCTGGTCCTGGACTCTGGCAAGCTAGCCGACATCAAAATGCCTCACAATTTCAATGAAGACATTTGGACATCCAGATTTGGCCATGATCTTTCAAAGCCCTTTCCGGCTGACATTATCGAATGCCATAGAAATATCATGTTTATTGTGCCTCGTTTCTTTTTGAAGCGAGAATGACTAACCTGGCAGTATGCCATGATCACGATGCTTTGTGAATCTGTTCAGCAGTAGCCTGGCAAAGATCTTGCCAGAGATGCAGAGTAGAGCTGCTCCTCTATGGTTGTCGCAGGATTGGTGATTGCCTTTGTACTTTTAATGTGGATGACGCGTACATCTTTGAATTCCTTAAATCCTTGGGTACGCGTTTCTGCTTTCACATCTCACGGACTGTTAGTCTTTCCACTAGAATTGTAGATATAAGCGGGGATGGCGTCTGCTCCTGGAGCTTTCCCACAAGACAGGAGCTCAATGGCCTTGTGAGTTTCCTGCACTGTTGTAGGGTCAGCCAGTCTCGTTGATCTCCAACTGGGGAAGACGGTTTATCGCTTTATCCTGAATGGAAGACGGTCTGTTGAGGACACCATCAAAGTGTTCTGCCCTGCTATCCAGTCTCTTCCCCTTCTCAGTCCTGAGAGTGATGCAACCTGTGCTCAAGAGAGGCACTATGTCTGCTGTTATTGGGCAACAAACATCACGAAGTCCTTATTATGCCATGTCTGTCAGCAAATGACTGAATATCATCAGCATTTCGGCTTATTCATGTGTCACGCGCAATTTCTTCTGCACAACTTGGACAACTTGCCAAATTATGCTGAATTAAATTTAATTTATTATGTGACTTGGATATCTTACTCCTTGAACACGGAAATGTTGATCTTGTGAGACTTGGATATCTCACTCCTTGAACACGGGATTGTTTATTATGAGACATGGATATCGTACGTCTTGCAAACGGAATTGTTGATATTATGAGACTTGGATATCTTACTCCTTGAATTTGTTTATTATATGGGACTTTGATATCTTACTCCTTGTACACGGGATTGTTTATTATATGAGACTCGTATATCTCCCTCCGTGAACACGGGATTGTTGATATTATGAGACATGGATATCTTACTCCTTGAACACGAGATTGTTTATTATATGCGACATGGATCTCTTAAGTTTTGAACACAGAATTGTTTATTACATGAGGCTTGGGTATCTCACTCCTTGAACACGGCATTATTTATTATGAGACTTGGATATCTTACTTCTTGAAAACGGAATTGTTTATTATATGAGACCTGGATTTCTTACTCCTTGAACACGGGATTGTTTATATTAAGGCAATCGAAGTATAAGTAACGATACATAAATACGTTCACGTTTAGATAATTCTGTTTAGGTTATTTCTCATTATTGAAAACATCAAAGGTAACAAAGAAAAACATATGAACAACATGCTATGTTTATCGATACGTCCATTGTACTTTACAATTTACCATTTATTTTAGATGAGAAAAAAATGAATCGATGTGGAAAGGCTAAGGTTATTCATGAGCATAAAAAAATGGAATGTCTGGAAATGGATATCAAACCAGGTGAAGACATTAATAGTTTTTTTTTATTTTTTAATTTGCTCTTTGTTTACTTTCCTTAAAAAGATATTGAAAAATCAATATTCCCTGCAGAAGAATGGTTATAGTAGAATATACAGTACTTCCCATAAGGGTCGGTTATCTTAAGATATCCCAACTTGTCGTTTATATTATATTATCGAATTTATTATCATTGCACGTTCTGCAGCAAGAAATTTATCAACTTGAGATCATAACATTTTACCTAGTAGAAGCTTTAAAGAAATGTTGCCGAACTTTATTCTATGAAAATCTTGGGAAATAGCAATTTTGTCATTTGTTCTCTACATATGTTAATGTTGCTATTATGCTTGATTCCCTACTGTTTAGATTTTTTTTCAAACTTGTCAACGAAGATAATATATTTGTTTTTTATCTATCTATCTATCTATCTATCTATCTATCTATCCCTAGGCGACTTGGTCGAGCAGCTGACACCTCCCAACTCCATGGGAATGGTGTATGGACGGAGGAGGTCAAGGATCACAAGAAAGAAAATGGGTGGATTTATTCCGTCTAATTGTATTGTACCTGCTTGAACAATAATTGCTGTAATGTACAGACTGTTGGAGAAGAGGGCATTATGACTGATTTTAAAATCATGATTTCACCTTCCCTCCTTTAGTCATCAATCATATTTGTTTTGTTTGGATGTTTGAATTAGATTTCAGCATATTTAAATGTATTGTTAGCAAACTATGAAATTATTTTTAAAAACGATTAATCCCATCTCTCTCTCTGTCCGTCTGTCTGTCTGTCTCTCATGCATGTCTGTCGCTCACTGGTGATTGAATGTACTTGCTCCTATTCATCAGTTTGTTTGTACACCATTGTAATATGCATGAAACCCTCCTTCAGCTATCAATTTTGTGTTTGTGTGTAATATTTTAATTAGATTACATTATGTTTTAATGTATTACATGCTAAATATGAACGCATATATAAAAAAGCACCAATCCTCTCTCTCTCTCTCTCTCTCTCTCTCTCTCTCTCTCTCTCTCTCTCTCTCTCAGCATGTCTATCTCTCACTCGTGATTGAATGTATGTGCTCCTATTCATTAATTTGTTTGTACACCATTGTTATATGCATGAAACCCTCTTTCGGCTATCAATTTTGTGTTTGTGTGTAATATTTTAATTAGATTACATTATGTCTTAATGTATTACATGCTAAATATGAACACAGAAAAAAACACCAATCCCATCTCTGTCTGTATTTCTCTCTCTCTCTCTCTCTCTCTCTCTCTCTCTCTCTCTCTCTGAATTTCCCTCACTTTCTCACTCTCTCTGTATATGTATTTCTATCTCACTTTCGAATGATCGATGGAACATAAGTGCTTATATTTTTCCGTTTCATTGTACACCATTGATATATGCATACGAACGTAAAATAAATAACCAAAATTGTACTTTAAATGTGTTCACTTGTGCTTCTGTTTCGTTACCACCAAGCCACATTCTGCGTTTTTTAAGACAAATAGCAATCCGGCAATCTGTTCATCATTTTGTTCGTTTATCATTCCTTCTCTGTTTTGAACCTTTCAAGATAGATTACATTTTATGTTGAAAGACTTTGACCCGAAAGAACAGGTACTGTTCTTCTAAGTATAAAAATATTTTGCAAATACACTGAATCATAGCATAATTATTATGAATATAATGCTACGACTCTATCTTCTTAAACTTAGTAAACGAAAAGAGACAAAAAGAAGTTTTATAAAATTCAACAAATAATGTATTTCCCTTGATTACAACGGAAATATTATAAAAAAACGTACTGGTTTTCACTAGAGTATAGGAAAGCTCGAGGATTTAAAGCTCGTGTGAGCTGGAACTCGAGCTCGTCAATTTTTTTCGAGCTTTCGAGCTAGAGTAGTGCGAAAAATAATGTTCTCTATAATTTATTTAACATCATTCTTGTTAATATAACAGTATCTAAAAAAGACCAGAGCATGCAGATATTATTCTGATAACTTTTGATCGCAATTTTGTACAGAAATCGAAAAAACCCTTCTCCCGTCAGCCGCAATCATAATAGTCGGAATTATTACTTTAGGAGCCCCCAGCTATGACCGTTGCAAGGCAACGACCGTCCACTGGTCGACCAACGCATGGGGAAGCGTAGGCCTGGTGTGTCTGTAAAGCTGCTCATTCACACTGTCAATTAATTATCGCACGGGTTTATCCGGTCCGATAATATCTAAAAGCGGATAATTTTTCTAGGCGTAAGCTCGAAGCTCGTCGAGCTTACACCTCGAGCTTCGAGCCCCCGAAAGTGCTCTAAAATTATCGACCCTCGAGCTCGAGCCTAGGCTCGTCCCAAACTCTAGTTTTCGCTAATATCTCAAATAGTTTTAAAGGTTGACACAAGTCAAAATGTATAAAGTTTCAATTAATTTCAGTGGTATTCCAATTAGTATTAAATGTGTTGTTGTGACTGTCGTCTTAAATATGAGAATCTGCCAGTGTCCTGTAGTGTAGCTATATACTACCAGTCTTTTGATGTATCACACTAATACTAATAAAAGGGTTTAAGGGCATTTATCAGCACAAGATAGGCTATACATGGTGGCCATAGTAACTGGTGGAGGAAGAACCCTGGGAAACCCAGGGAAGAACTACAGACCCACCAGACGCTACTGGGAAGCCTTCTCACATACCCACATTAGCCAAGCCTGAGATTCGAACACATGAAGACAAGTGAGATGGCAGTGATCCAGAACCGTGAGCATTTTAAACCACTCGACAAATGTTAGCCTTGTCTCGTTTTGACAAAAATGCTGAATTTGATTTCTTTCTTGAGGCATAGTAGTAAGTCCCAAAATAAAATACTGTTTCATTTCACAAAAGTTGAATAGATTGATGTTGTTCCATTGTACAGTGTATCATTCTAGCCATTACGTTTCATATAAATATACTTGAGCCATATTCTGAAATGAATTTTGGAAATTGTGAAATCCAACTCCTGAGTGCATTCAGTAATAAGGTTTACGATGATGTAATAATAAAGGCAGGCATGCATAAAATAGATTGTTGTTGTTCTTTTATACAGTGCCTCTTTGTAGTTTTAGTCATTAATTTCATATAGATATAATTTCCAGTCAAGCCATATTCCCAAATCAGTTTTGAAAACTGGAAACCAACTCATGAGTGCATTCAGTAATCATTTGCAGAAATGGCTATACTACTTATATAAATGTTCAAATTATCAACTTTATTCACCGGGGGTGGGGTGGGGTGTAATGTTTGTCATCTATTAAGCATGTCAGGTTTTTTATTTCGTGCGAGGACACTGCCCAAATATCTTATTATAATTGTATCATATGCATGTTTGTTTGTTTGCTTGTTTTCCTGGCATATGTCATTGTGGTCTTCTAGAACTGATCAATTCTACTAAACTTCACCCTTGAATTGTTTCTCTCCAGTATGTATCAACACGTGTTCCATCAAATCACTACTCTAAACATTTTATCACAAACACTGCATATAGATGATTTCTCCAGTAATTGTTTTCATATGTCTTTTAACACAAACTTTATCTTTAAATGGTTTTTCTCCAGTATGCCTATTAAAGTTTATCTTTAAATGGTTTTTCTCCAGTATGCCTATTAAACTTTATCTTTAAATGGTTTTTCTCCAGTATGCCTATTAAAGTTTATCTTTAAATGGTTTTTCTCCAGTATGCCTATTAAACTTTATCTTTAAATGGTTTTTCTCCAGTATGCCTATTAAACTTTATCTTTAAATGGTTTTTCTCCAGTATGCCTATTAAAGTTTGAGACCGCTCTAGTGACCTAGTGGTTAGTGCGTCCACCTTGGATGCGGGAGGTTGTGGGTTCGATCCCCGACCGAGTCATACCAAAGGCTTACAAAAATGGTACTAACAGCTGCCTCACTTGGCGCGCAGCATGAACAGGTTGGTGTTTGGACTGGTCGGCCTGGTGTCAGGATAATGTGACTGGGTGGGGCATCATGCTACCTGTTAAAAACAAAACCCAAACCAAACATGTTCAAGGTTGAAACCTTGCTGAATATTTTATCGCAAATGTCACACTTGAATGCTTGTACTCTAGTATGTAACTTCTTGTGAGCATTGATACCTTATATAGTATGATAGAGAGGTCAGAACGGGTCATGAGGGTAATCTAAGGTATATTTGTCACTCTGTATGATTTTCGTCCTTCAGATTATTCTTGGTTTTTCTTCACAATATCAAGCTCGCGTCGCGCTCCATTACCCTTATGGCTTATCATTGCGTAACTATGGTTGCAAAGTTTCACAAACTTCACACTTGAATGGCTTTTCATTACCATGTAAGCTAGTGTGCTCTTTCAAACCAGATATAATTTAATCAAAAACTTCAGACATGAATGTCGTTTCAGCTGCGTGTAACTGCACGTGCTCTTTCAGGTCGGAACTCTTCGAGCACGTTTCATTACGAAGTTCACACTTGATAGGATTGTTTCCGAAATATATCTCTCTGATCACACGGAATTCATGTTCGTGTCTCCTAGTACAGACATGTATCATTTTTTTTGTTGGTTTTTTTCTTTAAACTTTATTATTTTTTTTATTATGTTAAACATTCAAACAGAACATAATGCAGTTTGAGATCAAAGCAATTTCCTCTGACCCTTCGATCCCGATTTTGTTATATGTTTTAATGTCTATGTTTGGGTTTAATTACCCTACACACTAACATAAATGCCCAAATATTGAGAGAAAAAAAATGATTGGGAGTGCGGATTAATATTTTATAATACGCCATGTGGATTATCAGTTGATTTAAAATCAGTAATCTAGATGTTATTATTAGGACAGAATATGTATCGTAAGTAACAAGACTGAAATTTTCTCTAAATTGTATTAAAAGTACTTTTTAATTTCATCTAAAAAAAAAAACAAATTATCGAACACAAACAGCTACTTATTGTTTGTTTAAGTGATTGGGTAAGATAAACTGATATGCCTTCAAGACATTTAGTAACTACATGTGTTGTCTATCCGTATACTCGTAGGAGATATAGCCAGAGAGTTAGCAGTACATAAACTGATTATTCGTTTCAGTCAGATGATACCAGCAGTAGGAATTAAGCACTATGCAGATATTATGCATTTCAGAGTAGTTGAGAAAGAACTATCTTCGATCTTTTGGTCAAAAAATCTGCACGATAGGTAATGGACAAATAAATGTGTACACAAACTGATTGTCCGTTTCAATTAGTTGATACTAACAAAATACATGAAGCACTAAGTAGAATGAAAAAATTATAACCCATAGAGTAATCGCAGAACGAATTATCTTTGATCTTAGGGTCAGTAAAAGTATCCTCGGTATGTTTACAGACAAATAAATATTAGAAATAATTTGTGATTAATTAAGAAGGTTGATGTAGCTAATTGACTGACTAATAAGTACTTAGTCACCATCTCTGGCCTGTGGGATACAACGAAATCTCACTTTGAGATTCTGACAAACAAAACAACTGGACCTATATATAAGAAAAGTTATATTAGAACGAACCAGCCGTTGTATCATTAAAGCATCCCTGGACCTCTTGGTAATTCCCCAAGATGTAGCCGTATCTACTCCGTTATGAGTGGAGACCTATATTTTTGAGAGAGCATCCTCGCATCTCGCGCAAGCCACTACGGTTCATTACGTAAAAAAGTTGGGAGATATGACAAGTCACTACAAAACTTCATAAAATTATCATTACTGTATCTTGTATTGCAATGCAACATAAATCTTTTTTAAACATTGATACATGCGAACTAAATGTGTATATAATTCTGCCATCGTAAAGCCTCTGCTGAAGAAACCTGCACTTGACCATTACGATTTAAAGAAATACCGCCCATTTTCTAATCTCCCGTTCATATAAAACCTCCTAGGTTAAGTTGTTCTAACCCAACTTGTATCTCATTTCAATTCAAACAGTCTCTTTAGCAATGTACAGTCTGCATATCGCGCTTCCCAAAGTACTGAAACTATTCATCTGAAAGTGTTTAATGACTTTCGATCTGTTTTGAACAGCGAAAAGATTTCAGTCCTCACCCTTCTTGACTAGTCTGCAGCTTTTGACACAATAGATTATGATATATTACTTCGTCGTATCCAGCATGTATTTGCCATTCACAATACAACGTTACAGTGGTTGAATCCCTATTTGGACATCAGGACACAAATTGTATCTGCAAATGGAATACCTTCCAGCACAGTTGATCTATGTTGTGGTGTTCCACAGGGGTCTGTTCCTGGACCTTATAATTTTATTATATACATTCAGCCGCTCTCAAGTGTCATAGATCATCATCCAGTGTCTCACCGATTGTACGCTAATGACTCCCAAATATACAAGTCTAGCTACCCATCTGAAGTTGACGTTTCCATCCAGAAGAGATGTGCATTTCTGGTTGTGAAATCATGGATATCATGTAACAAGCTGCATATGAATGATGATAAAACTGGGGCCATTTGGATCACAACACAACAACTTTCTCATTCACATCGTTTGCCTAAAAAAATATCAGCAACATCATCATTAAATTTACACAGTCAGTACGAAACCAAGGTGTTACTCTACACAGTACTCTCATATTGCACCAACATGTCATGAACATATGCAAGGCTGCATATCTTTAGCTGAGACGCATCAGTTCCATTCGCAAATATCTTTCATACGATGCCACTATAACACTTGTGTGCTCATTAGTACTTTCAAGATTTGACTATTGTCACTCAACTATGGCTGGCTCGTCTCAATATCTACTCCAGAAGCTTCAAAATGTTCAAAACACAGCTGCTCAGATCATCTTTAGAGTACCACGATGAGAGCACACCACCCCACTGCTCTGTACCACACACTGGCTATCCACTCGATCCAGAATCAAACACAACATTTGTTCTTTTGTACTATGTTTCACTGACGGACTCCAGTCCAACATACCTATCCGGCCTCGCCCATGTGTACACACCAGGAAGATACTTACACTTCTATTCTGACAATCGTATAATCATTGTTCCCGCTATGGAAAACGAAGTCATATGGACAACGCATACCAGGGCGCATCAATGTGGATTTCAAGAGTGTGGATTAATATTTAAAAACGCGCCATATGGATTAACAGTGCGATCAAATTTAAAAATCCGCAATGTATGTATTCTTTTTCTTTTATCTTTCTTTCTTTTTCATCATCATCATCATCTTCTTCTTCTTCTTATTATTATTATTATTATTATTATTATTATTATTATTATTATTATTATTATTGGAACGCAAGAGAAAACGTTCTTAAAAATTGAGATAAGCTAACTAAATGTCAACATAATTAATAAGTATCAAAATAATTGATTTGAAAATCTTACTCAAATTTCTTATAAAATCTTTATACATGTTGACATTACATATACTCGCTGCGTCTGGTAATTCTACGCAACGACAGGTCATTCTGTAAAGATTGGATCACGTGTTGGTTTTAGTCAAAAAATCCAATTTGTATCGAGAAAGAACGATCGTCCTTTTATTAAAGAAAATGATATTCATAAAGTTTACAAAAATGGCCCACATTACTTTAAATGTCCGTGAAAATTTGGTTTTTAAATGTTAACATGAAAACCCACTCAATGATCTTTTAAACGTGTAGCCCAGGAAAACATATCTAATATTTAACTATTAAAATCATACAAATAAATACTTAAACCTCTTGTTTCATTCCTCATAAACTAGACTTCATAAAACATGTAGGTGACATTGCTCTTTGTTATCTCTGTTCAATAGAACGCAGGTTCCCTGTCCCCGTTTTGTGTGGGGTGGGGTGTTTTCTGCTAGGCTAGTCTTATTAATCATTACCTTTGCTATAGTAATAAATTTCCCTCTATTATGTTAAGCTGTTAGTTTTTCTTCTGGTACCCAGAGGTTCCCTCCAAGACCCTTAGCCCCATGATAAGCATCCAACCAGCACATTGTTAGAAACGCACCCCTAGGAGGGGCGATTAACTGGAGCCCATCCCCCACAGGTATCCTGACATCGGCACATGACGTTTTCGTATGCGCTGTTTCTCTTTAGATAATTTCCTAGTATTTAGTTATATCTGAGCATGTCTTACTTTTTCTATAATAATCACTTGTCCGCATTACCTGGTTGTTTGTATTATTAAGACTATTAGTAGATGTAGTATTTCTTTATTTGGTATCTTGTCTAAATGCAGTAAAGAAATATAATGATATCCATCTTTCCCTCTTGTTTGCGTTACCGTTGATAATGACATGTTTTCGTTTATAATTGTTTTCATTCCCCCCCCCCCCCCCCATTCTTTGTTCTAGTATTCTGCTCAGAATTATTTAGTCTGTATTTAGCAATGATGTAGGTCACCAATCTTTCAGCTCATTGTTTTCCACTTTAACCGTATATAATAATGTTATCAATCCCTCCTCTCTCATAGTAATTAGCATTTCGCCTTGTAGAAAAATAATGGTGTATAACGTTTCTATGTTATTGTTCTTTTTAAAAATGGCATAAATTCTAATGTTATCCTATCAACTCCTGGAGACTTCCTTTTGGGCATTTTATTTAATATTTGTTGAACCCCTTCCTCTCTAATGCTTTCTGCACTTGCCTTTTTTCGTTTTTTCCGTTGTTTTCTACTTGAGCATTCCTTAAGAAATCTATTTGGCTTTTGTTTTTATATACTGCTTTATTTATGATATTTGGTAATATTCTCTGACTTTTTTTTTAGGGGGTGGGTGGGTGGGTGCTTATAGCGGCATTACAGTCATTCCTGTTAACTTAAGGAAGACATTACATGTACTGTCATCATTATTAAAATATTTTAACTGCGATGACACCATATTTTTTGTTTGAGGATGAAATTAGTCAACACAGACTTTCAAAAGTTGTGAATGTGTAGTGATCAGACTGTAAAAATTAACAAAACAGTCAAAAATAAGTTTCGATTCCATGCGTTTTGTTGCAGGCCCGATCACATCCCCCCCCAGGGAAAAAAAATTAAGAAAAAACCCCACGAGAAAGCAAGCAGTTGGAGGGGGAGGGGGCTTAAAGACTGCATATACCATACATCGCGACCAGAATAAATGGAGGAGGAAGAAACAGTGGCGTAGCGAGGATATTTGGCCCCCAGGGAAAACACCCAAATTAGCACCCCCGGCTGCTCCTGTTGCGCAGTTATGTACCTTGTTTCCAAAAACATTGTTTGTATTGTGTTACTTAAAATAAGTGTATTTTCAAGTTTCACTACATTCGGTTCAATACATAATCCAAGAAATCCATTGTTGATACTTTGGGCCGTTTTAGGCGCCCATTTGGCGCCCCCTAGCCACCGGCGCCCGGGGCGACTGCCCCCCACCACCACCGCTACGCCACTGGGAAGAAGCCGGGAATACCCAGGAAAGAACCACCGACCCACGAGAATATAGTGGCAAGCTGTCTCACATACCCAAATTGGCCGAACCAGAGATTCGAACCCACGCAGACAGTACTGAGATGGTAGTGATCCGTAACGGTGATCGATTTAGATCACTCAGCCCCTCGACGAGTCCTAACACTAACCCCATAATGCTGAGGGCCAAGCGAGACAGATGTTAGTACGTATTTTTTTTTTATATGTCTTTGGTATGACCTGGCCGGGAATCGAACCCTCGACCTCCCGCATCCTAATATGAACGTTCCTTGGCAAACGCAGTATAATAAGTACGAAATTTAATTAATTGCATTACTAGGCTTTGTGTCAATATAAAATTATCGCTTTCAAGCATCATGAAAGGTAAAATATATTATTACTGGTCGTCATTCTGTTATTCGTTCTGGAAGATTTAAAAATAAAATAAAAACAACAACCAAACCAACCTTATTTAATCCATGAAAAAGAAATTCTTGATTTTAATTATATTTATTTGATTTATAAAGGTTTTTACGATAAAAGGATTGGATTATTTTGGTTCGTATTTTTATTAATTTAGTTTTATGCATATTTAAATAATTCATATGAATCAAAAGAACGGCCACTTTCGCTTTGTTTAAGCCGGGAATACCCAGGAAAGAACCACCGACCCACGAGAATATAGTGGCAAGCTGTCTCACATACCCAAATTGGCCGAACCAGAGATTCGAACCCACGCAGACAGTACTGAGATGGTAGTGATCCGTAACGGTGATCGATTTAGATCACTCAGCCCCTCGACGAGTCCTAACACTAACCCCATAATGCTGAGGGCCAAGCGAGACAGATGTTAGTACGTATTTTTTTTTTATATGTCTTTGGTATGACCTGGCCGGGAATCGAACCCTCGACCTCCCGCATCCTAATATGAACGTTCATTGGCAAACGCAGTATAATAAGTACGAAATTTAATTAATTGCATTACTAGGCTTTGTGTCAATATAAAATTATCGCTTTCAAGCATCATGAAAGGTAAAATATATTATTACTGGTCGTCATTCTGTTATTCGTTCTGGAAGATTTAAAAATAAAATAAAAACAACAACCAAACCAACCTTATTTAATCCATGAAAAAGAAATTCTTGATTTTAATTATATTTATTTGATTTATAAAGGTTTTTACGATAAAAGGATTGGATTATTTTGGTTCGTATTTTTATTAATTTAGTTTTATGCATATTTAAATAATTCATATGAATCAAAAGAACGGCCACTTTCGCTTTGTTTACCATCTCCCTTAAGGACGATCAGCGCCGGATTAAGCACCGTGGAGGCCCATAGGCAGTCAAACTTTTGGGGCCCCAGACCCACAGTCACGGTCTCATGGGTGCCCCTGATGGGGCCCATAAAAGTCGCGGGGCCCATAGGCAGTTGCCTACTCTGCCTAATGGGTAATCCGGGACTGAGGACGATGATATAACTACTCTGTCCTGAGTTTAGAATTTATTTTCATTGGGATTTCTCTTAATATCATTATCTCAATCAGTAGTGTGAGGTCATGGGTTCGATCCTCGGCTGAGTCATACGAAAGACTTTAAAAACATGGCACTAACAGCTGCTATGGAGATACATCCAGAATAATGGATTGATTAAGATTTTTATTTTAGCGCCAATTTGAAATTGAATGCGGAGAATTTAATAGCAATTTTATGCAGCCCAAATTACGTAGACACAAATCAGAAACCAGCGGGAAAAATACGCTACCCGCAATCTAATAGTTTTTTCACGCAACCAGATTTCGAAAGAAGCCTAATTGGGCGGGGAAAAAAAAACGGCGAATCTGCCAACTCTGGTGTTAGTGGTCGGCCCGATGTTAGAAAAATGTGACTGGGTGGAAATCACGCTATATGTCTGCGGCATGATGCCCCAAGTGCAAGACATCACTATATACTGTCTCACTGTAGACATCGTAGCGATATATCTGAAAAATTGTAAAAGCTACGTTAAAAAATTTAATCACACACGATCAGTAGTAGGTATTTTGTTTTGGTCAAGGGTCTGAAAATTGGAAGCAACAGGGTAATTAATAACACACATCAATTTTTCTTTTCAATAAAATAATCTGACTATACGTGTTTAGTGACCCACACGTGTGATGTTTTCCGTTCTTAATTGCCGTACTCTTGAGGACACCGACAAAGACCTTGCAAGTGTAGTCGGCGCCTTTGTTTCGGGCATTATTGGGTCTTCTGAAGGTTTGACTTCTTTGAATATTACTGTTTCACAGAGCGGCATAAACATACACCCTTTTGCGGTACAGACAACCTCAGGAAAGTTCCATTTGATGATAATAGGGGTCATCGGATGATTATTTCATACTAGTTTTTTTTAAGCATTTACTTGCCATTAATGTCACTGTGATATAATATATTGATATAGTATATAATTTGTGTTTGTATATGTACGGACAAATTATTTTACGGTTAAATCTGAGATGTTAAGAAAAAATACCCGTTCCGATAGCTGCCACTGCCAGTAGCCTACGTAAAACCCTAACCAATCTCGGATGCGAAGTCTTCGAGACCGGCAAAGGGTTATTTAGTTGTCTGGAACATTCTACTGGAAGTCGAATGGATTAACGGATAGAAAAAAATGGCTTGTACGGATTACAACCCATTTCACCAATATTTGAGTTTCAGCGACAACATTTCAAAATCAAGTAAGTTTTGAATGTCAGCTATCCACTTTTTTACGTTTAGGTGGAATTATGTAAATATTATGTTGTGCTGGGCTAAATGAAATACTGAACAAATCTGAGACATCGACTGGACCTAAGCTGACCGCATTGGGAAAGTTTTTTTTTTTTTAACATTTTAAAATTTGAAATCTACCTGGTATTGTTGTTATTATTACTGTATGTTGTATTGCAATGCAAATAAATATTTCTTAAAAATTGATGTTAGCAAACTAAATTTGTATATAATTAGCTATGCGCAAGGTATTTAGAAAACGCATTTTCTAGGTGCGATATTAACTTCTTTGGATTGATCATGGTTTCATTATTACATATTTATATTTTTTTCCCCCATAAACCCTAAGATATTACGCCTGGAGCTCTCCGAAAATTGAAATCTATAAATAACCTGTCGTCAAAATTTTCGACTTTTGGAGATCAAGTTTCCTCCTCAACGAGTTATTTACAAAAATGTAAAAAAAATGGAAACATTTCTTATAATACCTTAAACTAAATCAATGTAATGTTTTATTTCAGTTTTATATGTAAATTTAAAAAAAATGACATTTAAAACGTGTATTCAATTTTTTGATTTGTACGGTAATTTGGGGTAATTCGTCTCTGATTGTTCATTAGAATTCACATCGCTTTGAATTTATCCAAAATACAGGCACATTCCAAGCGAATAAAAAAAGCCAAATTCGTGTTACTATCCATTGTTTCAAATACACATAAATTTGTTCCTAAGTACTGAAAAGTAAATTAGAAATTGAGACTACATAACGACACTTCGTTCAGGTAACGGAAGGGTTATGACGTATTTATAACTATACATGTTGGCGTTAAAAATCGTTAATTAGCAGTATAGGAGCTCATACCTCTTGAGCTGGCTGTCTGTTCTTTTAAAATTACACATCTCGTGATTGAAAAAAATATGAAATTGTTATATTGTGTGGCGAGTTAGGTCCAAAGGATGATATATTTATGAAACGTAATTTATTTTCGAGTCAGTACGAATGACGTCAGCAACTGGAAATTGTTCTTTTTTTCTAAGAACTTCAGGAATGTATATCTTAGTAATAAATTTAATACCCTTTTACTATCGAAATATAAGTTTCTAAAGCAACCTGGTAATTTTTCAAAAATAATGACAGTGATGTGGGATGACTAGTTTTGAATAGGAGCCGGATCTGAGACGGAAATGTCAATTGGGCAGTGTTAACTTTGGTACACTGCATCATCAGACGTGGCATAATTTGTTGGGATTTTTTTTTCCATGTCAAAACTGGGCAGCTAACAGTAACATTAATAACAGTAACATAGAAAACAAAGATGTTTGCTATTCTTATTAAACCTAAGATGTACATAATGAAAAATAAATGCATGAAGATTACAAGATCTGCAGCAATTGCTATATGATTATTATTTTTTCTGGTTTATTAATTGCTATATTCTTCTTGGTTGAAGGGGAAAATATTATGCACCTTAAATCTAGCATGAGCAAGTAACAATTGTTGTAACCAGTTGTGGTATGTGTAAACCATTTTTATGAAGTATTTCCCTAATAACTTGAACTGCAATCTTGTAATAATTTGATTGTTTGGAGTAAGTATAGATGCTGTATAAAGGGACTTATTGATGTACCTCACCCACCTTACCATGGTTGTAATTCTAATACAAATGTATGAAATAATTTAAGGTCCTCACCATATTGTTTTTAATGTTGTACAGTATTGTCCACATCATTATCCTTAAAGCAAACATGAATGTCACTAAAGGCTGGTGCTAAAATTATGTTTCAATTTCATATGCTGACGGTGTCTTCAACACATACCAGAAAGTGGTAATAAACTTTCCCATTACAGTGTTCATGGATCCAGTGTTTATCTGTGGAAAGGTCATCTCTGTTCTCGTATAATACTTCATTCCTTGCCACAATTAAGATGGTTCCGTCTACTGTCTTCTATAGTCTTACTACCATCTCACAAATTTTACCAACCAAACTTTTTT
Source organism: Unio delphinus (assembly GCA_029339505.1). Classification (NCBI taxonomy): domain Eukaryota; kingdom Metazoa; phylum Mollusca; class Bivalvia; order Unionida; family Unionidae; genus Unio; species Unio delphinus. The sequence continues at coordinate 1,040,379 of JAQISU010000065.1, forward strand.
GAATGTACTCCATACTTTGTATATTCCATAATCTTATTGTTGTCTTACAAACTGTCTGAGCCAAAGTTTCTTGAAAATGTACTCCACAAAACCACATGTACATTATTCCAATTTAGAATAACCATGTTTTGAAAATATACTCCAAAAAGTCACATGTACAATATTCCATTTTAGAAGATCCATGCTTAGAAAATCTACTCCTAACAGTCACATGTACAATATTCCATTTTAGGATACCCATGTCTTGAAAATCTACTCCATTGTCATGTGTACAATATTCCAATTTAGAATACCCATCATCAAAATCCACTTCATTGTCACATGTACAATATTCCAATTTAGAATACCCATCATCAAAATCCACTTCATTGTCACATGTACAATATTCCAATTTAGAATACCCATCATCAAAATCCACTTCATTGTCACATGTACAATATTCCAATTTAGAATACCCATCATCAAAAATCCACTTCATTGTCACATGTACAATATTCCAATTTAGAATACCCATCATCAAAATCCACTCCAGTCACATGTACAATATTACAATTTAGAATACCCATCTTCAAAATCCACTCAATAGTCACATGCACAATATTCCATTTTAAAATACCCAAGTGTCTTGAAAATCTACTCCATACATTCATATGTATAATATTCCAGTTTAGAATATCCATGTTTTGAAAATTTACTCCATATAGTCGCATGTACAATATTCCAGTTTCTAATATACATCACATTATATATACATGAAAAATAGGATTTTGCATTTATATTCTTCTTCAAGTCGTCGATACTTAAGCTTGACATGTACACACATCAGCAAAACTATGTCACTTAAACTCTATATTCATGGGACAACATATCTAGTGGCCAGTCTGGGCTGATCCTATGTTGGGATTGTAATAGCTTTTTTATGGTAAGAAGTTCAATGCAAAGAAAAATGCACACATTTGACTAATATCCTTGAGTTTCACACATGAATAGAACCTAACACAGCAAAGTACAATATTACAGATAGTCATGACAACATGTACATGATATAAAACATTTCTTCTTTTGCCATCTGGAGACATATTTCTGGCCAAATGAATGGAACATAGTTGTCAATCATAGCAAACTTTGGACTGTTCCTAAATAGTATTTAAAACATTTCATCTTGTTCCATTGCACAATTAATAACAGTACTGTCCATTGCCAAAAGATCCTAATCAGTACATTTATATACTTGTACTTGGAGAAATGTCATACAAACGTCAAAATACGTTTATGTTCAATAGGGCAGTGTCATTAACAAAACATGTTCATTGACACGTACAAAATTTGAAAGAAAACATTTTTTTTATTTGCTTTTTTATTATTTTTCTTGTTTTCATTTCTTTTCTGCACCAATTCATTGCATTATTTCATGTACAAAATAAGTCTGGGTTTGGAACATCAAATTATTACTTTACATAGGGTCCTCTCCCTTATAAAGGTTACATATGTAACACACCAACAAAGCTTTCTTTCATCAATGAAAATAAAACAGAAGTCATGATTATCCAGACTTGAGTAGTATCTCAAAATGAAAATTGACTCTTGGATCACAAATGAAAAACTACACAAGACACAATCTGACTTCAGTTATATGTCAAAGTTAAAATAGCCACATGTAGCCACAAATAAAACAATATACAAGTCACAATGAATCAAAACATTAATAATATATTGCAGTGAAAATAAGCTCATGGCATCACCAATACAAATAATATACATGTCAGGTGAGCACAAATTTGAAAAATGTAACAGTAGAAATAGGCTACTGTGCTCAACAATGATAATATACACAAAGTCATAAGTAAGCAGACTTCAGTATTATGTCACAATGAAAAAAATAGCCTCATGTTGCCACAGATGAAAATAATATACAAGTCACTTGGAATCGAACAGGAATAATTTGTCACGATGAAAACAAGCTTATGGTGTCACCAATGGTCAGAATATACAAATAATCATTATTCAGTAATGTATAAATGAAAATAACCTCATAGGGTCACCTATAAAAATGTACACAAACCATAAGTAAATAGACTTCAGTTACATGTCAAAATGAAAATAGCCTCATGGCATCACAAGTGCAAACAATGTACAAGTCACAAAGTATCTAACATGAATAATGTCACAATGAAAATATAAAATGGGGTCACCAATGAAACCAATATAGCATTCAAAAGTAAGCTCAGTTCAATAATCTCATAATGACAACATGCTCAAGGGGCATAACCAATAAAAGCAAAATGCATGTCACATGTGCACAAAATTATATATGTCACAGTGAAAGCAGGCTCATTTGGTCACCAATGAAAACAAAAGAGATGTAAAAAGTTGTTAGGCTTCAGTATTCTGTCACAAATAAAATAGCCTCTTGTTGCCATAAATGAAAACAATATACAAGGAATCAAGGTTCAAGAATGTTGACATGGAGATAGAGTCATGGGGTCACCCATGGAAATAACATGCAAGTCCAATGTAATACAACTTAAGTAATAACTGTCAAGGGAAATAGCTTTTGGGGTTGGATTGAAAACAAATGCATATTAAACTCACTTGACAGTCCAAAATATGTGGAACGATTTGTGGTCTCCAATGCTGAGAAAACTATGTAGACATACACTAAGTGTATAACCACTAGCCATGAGTTTAAAACCATTGTTAAATACTGAAACAGCAAACAGAATTACATTACTGATCATGAGCACATGTATAAAACTGATGCATCCATTAAAAACAATTTTGATCTATAATTGAAATTATTCTTGATAACCAAACCATGGCTAATAGTGGTATGGGATGGACACCATCCAACAGGAGATTAAAATTCTTTGAATATCTAGTACTGCCTCCCTGGACTTTCCTGCCACTTTCAAGATCTTGTGAACATTTAGAGGATATAACATTATGGCAACTATTCAAATTTCTGATCAATTCAGTGACAAGACATATCTGCATCCAGAGTTTTGTCCTGTACTACAAAACGACTGTCATCAACTCCCTTCTTCCTGTTCCAATAAACGATGGAATATACAGGTATTTCTAAAAATACTACAGTAATATTTTCATATGATTGGAAGAGGTTTTGTATGTTTTTGTACTGCTCCTCCATAAATGAAACAGCCTGGTTATTGTCTTCAAAATGAAGTTCAATTATTCCTATCTTATCACTGTCTCTTCTTCTGCTGGTAAGATCACATGTTCCAAGCCAAATGAATATAGCATAATTGTCACTCAGTGAGAAATTTGGATTGTTTGCAAACAAATCTTTCAATGTTTCACCTTGTTCTCTCATTCTAGCACCACCTCTACAAAGCCATGTCACATAAATTTTGCTTTCAAGGCTTCCTGCTGCCTCTTCAAATAAAACCCCTTGCTATCAGAAAGAAATATGATCTTTTGTCTTTGCTCCACTTGTGGAACAGGGACTGGCCTTCGGAGGTATTTTTGCAATTTATTTTCAGACATTAGAAGTTTCGAGCAATTAAAACAGTTACCAAATGCTGAAGCTAACAGGAAATATGTAAAGGAGAAGATGTCATGAACAATGGCTTGTACCTAACAAATGCATTTTATATGTATACAAACATTCCTTGTAAAACTATAATGACCAATAAATGTATATAGTTCAATAGTAATAAATGTGACACAAAAAACAAAATAGGCTTATGGGTGATAGGGCAGTCCCAACCGACCCACAATTGTAAATTACAAGCTTCAAAATGTATAAATGGCATATTTAGTATTAAGACCTACATAAATTTCAATTCATATTAAGAAATCAAACATGACAATTTGTAAAAACTGTTATCACTGAACCAGTGACTGGATAAAACCACTTAGCTGGTTCTTACAAGGTCACACACTTCTGTGTGAATTCAGTTTTATGAGGTTTTAGGCAAAAACAACATAACAGTACAATCCCAACGACCAAATCTTCAGTAGTGAGCAATATAGCATGTCCAGTGATCATTAATGAAAACAATGCACCAATAAGATGTTAAGAGAGTTCAGTATAACTCGTATTTTTAATATGATTATGGGCTCAAAAACATTTTCATAAAAATTTATATTATGAATTTCACTTGCTGCTCTATATTTCACTGAAACTATTAGTATGATTTAAGGTGACAGGGCAATCTCGACTGACCCAATCTAAATGTAAAATATTGTAAGTTACTAATAACAAAAAATGAAAAACTGAAGTCATTACAGGTAAAGACAAACCAAAAGGAACATCACAAATTAAACATTATGCATGAAAAAAAAATCACAAGACATTTTAGGACATCTTAATAATGAGAATTTTTTGATTATCTGGGTAAATTTAAAAACTTTTAATTTAAAAAAAAAAAGGACAAAATATTGCACATTAACTGAAACTGTAAAAATTGGCATATAAATCCATATATCTTTCACATGAAATTCATATTTTCTTATGTTGAAAATTAAAACAAATGGACTTTGCTATTTTCTTTAACGTCTGTTTAGTGTTCGCCACAAAATACATATATCACACGAGATACCAAAATACACTATTTGCGGAGCGTCCTTAGCTGCATTTGTGCTGCGTTAATATATTCGGATACTACTTTTGGCATGTTGTAATTGCATCTTCTGCCTTGAATGACGTCTTTTACACGCGTAATTAAAAATTCAATTTCAGGCAAGGCGCAACATTTAAAATTTTACAAATTATTTATAAAGCGTTTAAAATTTTGCTCTTTTTAAAAATATACGTGCAGAGCGCGTATTTGGCCGATTAAGAGGATCAAATGCGAATTGAAGACTTTGTCGTTGTCATATTCACCTTTTAAAACGCTATAAAATGATAATGAGGCCAGATACACAAGATTTGGGGTATCTGCTTTGCATAAATACCCAGAATTCTACGGGAAATGTTCACGTGATCACAGGGTATGGTGCAAAAATAGACCTGTTTTGATCTCCGGGTCTAATGTTAATTTTCAAAAGCATATTACAGTTATCCCCCCTTGCTTGCGCATAGTTAATATAATTAATAACTATTATTAACATCATTTCAAAATCTTGATTCACTTCTTAATTGTAAAATTATTATATGTTGACCAATATTTCTTATATATATATATTCTTATTGTCAGTGTTTTTAAAACTTCGTTTTGTATGATTTTTTTGCAATCTACGTTTTTTTGGCATCTATAATAATAAAAATAATAATAATAATAATAACAATAATAATTATGTAATTAAATACTCTTTATTTATTTTTAGTTTGAATTAGAAATATTGGCAAGTTTAGATCACCTGCATTCAAAATATTTAACGTATAATAAATTGGATAAAATTAAAAAGTATTTAAAACGTGTTACATTATTATTGTTAATTATTCATGTTGTGTCTCCTAGAACAGACCTAGAGTTTTGTCCTTTGTTGTTTGCAACTTTTTTGTGTACAATATTTTATTTCATTTATTATGTCGAACATTAAAAGAAAAGTATGCTGTCTAAAATTTAAGCTGACTTTCATCTGACCGTTTCCATCCTAATTTAGATATTTTAACCTCGCACTCGACAAAAATGTCCAAATATAAAAGCAAAACATATATAAGCATTTTATGTTTTGCCGTATTTTTTGTATTGCACAAAAGAAATCAGTCATAATACAGTTTTCTCTCCAAATTCTACGCAAAATAGCATATTTAATTTTTGGGTAACAAACATGTTCACATGCATTCATTTATTCAAGTCTTTGAATTGATTTTGTTTTAGGGATGTAATCTTGACAATTCAATGGTGTGAAATTCAATGTATTCCTCTTTCACTGCCGAACAATATACAGTATTGAGTTTAACATTTGTCCATAGTTCTAAGTTGTAAACAATGTTACATATATAACTATGTCCATTATTGTAAATTGTTTACAAGATGTTTACATAGCAATAATTCAATGCCAGTCATATTTACATTTGAACTAGGATATTCCATTGGAAATCTTCACATTCTATTACTTTCTAGGGTCATTGTCCAATAAATCAAAAATAAAATATTTTAACAAATCTGGGTGAAAGAGTTTAAAATTAGAGTATGAATGCTTAAAAAATGTATAAATAAAATATTGGTTTTGCAGTAGTGAGATCTAACTTGTAACCTCTTGTTTGGCAATCAGAACTTGCAGAATGACAAATGTTTTATATAGTCACTGCAATAGAAGTAGCTGCGCGTTTTATACAAGGAACGCACATAATGACATGTTTGCGTTTTATATAAGGAGCACATAATGACATGTTTGGGTTTTATATAAGGAACACACATAATGACATGTTTGCGTTTTATGTAAGGAACACACATAATGACATGTTTGCGTTTTATGTAAGGAACACACATAATGACATGTTTGCGTTTTATGTAAGGAACACACATAATGACATGTTTGGGTTTTATATAAGGAACACGCATAATGACATGTTTGGGTTTTATATAAGGAACATGCATAATGACATGTTTGGGTTTTATATAAGGAACACACATAATGACATCTTTGGGTTTTATGTAAGGAACACACATAATGACATGTTTGGGTTTTATGTAAGGAACACACATAATGACATGTTTGGGTTTTATGTAAGGAACACACATAATGACATGTTTGTGTTTTATATAAGGAACACACAAAATGACATTGGGTTTTATGTAAGGAACACACATAATGACATGTTTGGGTTTATATAAGGAACTAACATAATGACATGTTTGGGTTTTATGTAAGGAACACACATAAAGACATGTTTGGGTTTTATATAAGGAACACACATAATGACATGTTTGGGTTTTATATAAGGAACACACATAATGACATGTTTGGGTTTTATGTAAGGAACACGCATAATGAAATGTTTGGGTTTTATATAAGAAACAAACGTAATGACATGTTTGGGTTTTATATAAGGAACACGCATAATGACATGTTTGGGTTTATATAAGGAACGAACATAATGACATGTTTGGGTTTTATGTAAGGAACACACATAATGACATGTTTGGGTTTTATATAAGGAACAAACGTAATGACATGTTTGGGTTTTATATAAGGAACACGCATAATGACATGTTTGGGTTTATATAAGGAACGAACATAATGACATGTTTGGGTTTTATGTAAGGAACACGCATAATGAAATGTTTGGGTTTTATATAAGGAACAAACGTAATGACATGTTTGGGTTTTATATAAGGAACACGCATAATGACATGTTTGGGTTTTAGATAAGGAACACGCATAATGACATGTTTGGGTTTTATATAAGGAACACGCATAATGACATGTTTGGGTTTTATATAAGGAACGAACATAATGACATCATTGGGTTTTATGTAAGGAACATAATGACATGTTTGGGTTTTATGTAAGGAACGAACATAATGACACGTTTGGGTTTTATGTAAGGAACGAACATAACCCAAACCAAAATTGCAAGCTTAGTTTTGCAAGCTTGCGCAAGCTTATTTTTGCAAGCTTGCGCAAGCTAGTATTTGGAACCTTGCGGCAAGCTTGCGCAAGCTTATTTTTGCAAGCTTGCGCAAGCTTGTATTTGGAATTGCCGCAAGCTTGCGGCAAGCTTGTATTTGGATTTGCCGCAAGCTTGCGCAAGCTTACGGCAAGCTTGCGCAAGCTTGTATTTGGAATTTCTGCAAGCTTACGGCAAGCTTACCGCAAGCTTGTATTTGGAATTGCCGCAAGCTTGCGCAAGCTTACGGTAAGCTTGTATTTGGAATTGCCACAAGCTTACCGCAAGCTTGTATTTGGAATTGCCGCAAGCTTGCGCAAGCTTGTATTTGGAATTGCCGCAAGCTTGCGCAAGCTTACGGCAAGCTTGCGCAAGCTTGTATATTTGGAATTGCCGCTAGCTTGCGCAACCCAAACAAAAATTGCAAGCTTATTTCATGCACTCGAGCCATTCCTATTTCCACACACTTTTGAAACCTTTTTAAAAGTTCATTCAAACTTGTTGTGTCCTGGTCTGTCAGTAATCCTAAAGTACAGATGCCATGTTTTGCAAATATAAAGCTAATAAACTTCAACTTTGTAAAAAAAATCACAATTAAAATAACATTGAGCATTAAAAAGGTAACAACAATTTCAAACAATTAAGTGCAGTACATGATATAAATTGTTGATGCCCTGTGATCTGTAGCACATTTATGATAACTTCGTTGAAGCTAGCTTCAGTAAGACAGTTACTAGGGCTCTCCTCCTAATTCCTTTTTAAAATGTTTCAAAACAAAAGCATATGAGTTATCATTTGTGATTTTAATGTTTGGAAAACGTGTGCAAAATAACTCACCAGCAACACTAGTAACTGAAAGATAAAGGTTTATTTCGAAAAGAAGTTTAATAAATATAATTTCGATCGAATTTTATTAAGGTTTTCTCTGGTATTTATATATGTCACAAGTTCAGGCTGAGTTGTGTGTGATGAAGCAGGAACCTGATGCTTATCAGCGTTTTCGTGCACATTCATGCCTAATAGCGAAATCACATTACACAATTTGCAAAACGTCGTTTTCTCCGTTACCATATGGCTTCATAAATCTACACAAGACGGCACATGGTCCTTCCAGTTGTTTCCTTCTCTTTTTCCTGGAGAAAATTCTGAATATTCTCTTTCCTAACCTGATGCTTATTAGCGTTCTCGTGCGCATTCATGCCTAATTGCGAAATCACATTACACAATTTGCAAAACGTCATTTTCTCCGTTACCATATGGCTTCATAAATCTACACAAGACGGTACAATTGTCCTTCCAGTTCATTCCTTCTCTTTTTCCTTGAGAAAATTCTGAATATTCCTCTTTCTTATTTAACATGATTAGAAGCTGAAGATTACGAAGACGAGATTCTTCTACAATGGTAACTTTTTGCGAAATCAAATATGGCGGATAAAGACACAGTAGCCTCGATTTCAAATGAACCAATCGTATTGTAGAACTGCATTCAAATAGTATACATGTGATAAATTCTATCAAAATAGAACCAAATGTGCGTTCTAAACTGAAAATTCCAAAGAAACTGTTATTATTTACTTTAATAAAAAACGTATTTTTTGCCCCCACAAAACGTATACTGTATTCAGGTCCGACATCATCTGACCCTGTGTCAGGTATACCTCATATTCTGGTACAAGTTTGATTTTCTTACATGGCTTTTTTGTGGAATTGCAAAAGTTAAATTATGACTTACTAAATGCTGAGAAGGTTAAAATTTCCTTGACCTACCTGCATATTTAATGATTAAATAATGTAATCTTATAGTTGAAATGTAGTGGAAAACAAATATGTTCAGCAAAAACATTATGATAATTTTCATTGTTCAAGTTTATTCATTCACTGCAAGCATGTGCATGATAGTTTGATACATGCATGGTCTCAGTCTTTTACAAGAATGGTAATATATGAAGAAACTTATTGCAAGCTATTTTAAATTTATTTTCTGACACATAAGAAAACTTGAGCAAGTTAGTTTTACTTTCTGAAGAAAAGAAATAAGCTTGCGCAAGCTAGTTTTACTTTCTGGAGCAAATATATAAGAAACCTTGTGCAAGCTTGTACAAGCTTGCGGTAAGCTAGTTTTACTTTCTGAAGCAAATAAGAAACCTTGTACAAGCTTGCGCAAGCTTGTACAAGCTTGCGCAAGCTTGTACAAGCTTGCACAAGCTTGTACAAGCTTGCGGTTATATCCAGCTTGTTTGCCTTAAGCTTGCACAAGCTTGCGCAAGCATCCATGTTAGCTTATAAACATCAAATCAGCTTATCGCAAGCTTGCCACAAGCTTGCGGCAAGGATGCATTTTGGTTTGGGAATGACACGTTTGGGTTTTATGTAAGGAACGAACATAATGACACGTTTGGGTTTTATGTAAGGAACGAACATAATGACACGTTTGGGTTTCATGTAAGGAACGAATATAATGACACGTTTGGGTTTTATGTAAGGAACACATAATGACATGTTTGGGTTTTATATAAGGAACACACATAATGACATGTTTGGGTTTTATGTAAGGAACAAACGTAATGACATGTTTGGGTTTTATATAAGGAATACGCATAATGACATGTTTGGGTTTTATATAAGGAACACGCATAATGACATGTTTGGGTTTTAAATAAGGAATACGCATAATGACATGTTTGGGTTTTATATAAGGAACACGCATAATGACATGTTTGGGTTTATATAAGGAATGAACATAATGACATGTTTGGGTTTTATGTAAGGAACACACATAATGACATGCTTGGGTTTTATATAAGGAACACACATAATGACATGTTTGGGTTTTATACAAGGAACACACATAATGAAATGCTTGGGTTTTATATAAGGAACACACATAATGACTTGTTTGGGTTTTATATAAGGAACATGCATAATGACATATTTGGGTTTATATAAGGAACGAACATAATGACATGTTTGGGTTTTATGTAAGGAACACATAATGACATGTTTGAGTTTTATGTAAGGAACGAACATAATGAAACGTTTGGGTTTTATGGAAGGAACGAACATAATGACACGTTTGGGTTTTATGTAAGGAACAAACATAATGACATGTTTAGGTTTTATGTAAGGAGCGAACATAATGAGACGTTTGGGTTTTATGTAAGGAACGAACATAATGACACGTTTGGGTTTTATGTAAGGAACGAACATAATGACACCTTTGGGTTTTATGTAAGGAACGAACATAATGACACGTTTGGGTTTATGTAAGGAACGAACATAATGACACGTTTGGGTTTTATGTAAGGAACACACATAATGACATGTTTGGGTTTTTATAAGGAACGAACATAATGACATGTTTGGGTTTTATGTAAGGAACACACATAATGACATGTTTGGGTTTTATATAAGGAACACACATAATGACATGTTTGGGTTTTATATAAGGAACAAACGTAATGACATGTTTGGGGTTTATGTAAGGAACACACATTATGACATGTTTGGGTTTATATAAGGAACGAACATAATGACATGTTTGGGTTTTATGTAAGGAACACACATAATGACATGTTTGGGTTTTATATAAGGAATACACATAATGACATGTTTTGGTTTTATATAAGGAACACACATAATGACATGTTTGGGTTTTATGTAAGGAACAAACATAATGACATGTTTGGGTTTTATGTCAGGAACACACATAATGACATGTTTGGGTTTTATGTAAGGAACACACATAATGACATGTTTGGGTTTTATGTAAGGAAAACACATAATGACATGTTTGGGTTTTATGTAAGGAACGAACATAATGACATGTTTGGGTTTTATGTAAGGAACACACATAATGACATGTTTGGGTTTTATATAAGGAATACACATAATGACATGTTTGGGTTTTATATAAGGAACACATAATGACATGTTTGGGTTTTATATAAGGAAGAAACCTAATGACATGTTTGGGTTTTATATAAGGAACACGCATAATGACATGTTTGGGTTTTATATAAGGAACACACATAATGATATGTTTGGGTTTTATATAAGGAACACGCATAATGATATGTTTGGGTTTTATATAAGGAACACGCATAATGACATGTTTGGGTTTATATAAGGAACGAACATAATGACATGTTTGGGTTTATATAAGGAACTAACATAATGACATGTTTGGGTTTTATATAAGGAACACGCATAATGACATGTTTGGGTTTTATATAAGGAACACACATAATGATATGTTTGGGTTTTATGTAAGGAACGAACATAATGACACGTTTGGGTTTTATGTAAGGAACGAACATAATGACACGTTTGGGTTTCGTGTAAGGAACGAACATAATGACACGTTTGGGTTTTATGTAAGGAACACATAATGACATGTTTGGGTTTTATATAAGGAACACACATATTGACATGTTTGGGTTTTATGTAAGGAACAAATGTAATGACATGTTTGGGTTTTATATAAGGAACGCGCATAATGACATGTTTGGGTTTTATATAAGGAACACGCATAATGACATGTTTTGGTTTTAAATAAGGAATACACATAATGACATGTTTGGGTTTTATATAAGGAACACGCATAATGACATGTTTGGGTTTATATAAGGAATGAACATAATGACATGTTTGGGTTTTATGTAAGGAACACACATAATGACATGCTTGGGTTTTATGTAAGGAACACACATAATGACATGTTTGGGTTTTATATAAGGAACACACATAATGACTTGTTTGGGTTTTATATAAGGAACACACATAATGACATGTTTGGGTTTTATATAAGGAACAAACGTAATGACATGTTTGGGGTTTATGTAAGGAACACACATAATGACATGTTTGGGTTTATATAAGGAACGAACATAATGACATGTTTGGGTTTTATGTAAGGAACACACATAATGACATGTTTGGGTTTTATATAAGGAATACACATAATGACATGTTTGGGTTTTATATAAGGAACGAACATAATGACATGTTTGGGTTTTATGTAAGGAACACACATAATGACATGTTTGGGTTTATATAAGGAACGAACATAATGACATGTTTGGGTTTTATGTAAGGAACACACATAATGACATGTTTGGGTTTTATATAAGGAACACACATAATGACATGTTTGGGTTTTATATAAGGATCACACATAATGACATGTTTGGGTTTTATATAAGGAACAAACGTAATGACATGTTTGGGGTTTATGTAAGGAACACACATAATGACATGTTTGGGTTTATATAAGGAACGAACATAATGACATGTTTGGGTTTTATGTAAGGAACGAACATAATGACATGTTTGGGTTTTATGTAAGGAAAACACATAATGACATGTTTGGGTTTTATGTAAGGAACACACATAATGACATGTTTGGGTTTTATATAAGGAACACGCATAATGACATCTTTGGGTTTTATATAAGGAACACACATAATTATATGTTTGGGTTTGATATAAGGAACACGCATAATGACATGTTTGGGTTTATATAAGGAACGAACATAATGACATGTTTGGGTTTTATGTAAGGAACGAACATAATGACACGTTTGGGTTTTATGTAAATAACGAACATAATGACATGTTTGGGTTTTATGGAAGAAACGAACATAATGACACGTTTGGGTTTATGTAAGGAACGAACATAATGACACGTTTGGGTTTTATGTAAGGAACGAACATAATGACACGTTTGGGTTTCATGTAAGGAACGAACATAATGACACGTTTGGGTTTTATGTAAGGAACACATAATGACATGTTTGGGTTTTATATAAGGAACAGACATATTGACATGTTTGGGTTTTATGTAAGGAACAAATGTAATGACATGTTTGGGTTTTATATAAGGAACGCGCATAATGACATGTTTGGGTTTTATATAAGGAACACGCATAATGACATGTTTTGGTTTTAAATAAGGAATACGCATAATGACATGTTTGGGTTTTATATAAGGAACACGCATAATGACATGTTTGGGTTTATATAAGGAATGAACATAATGACATGTTTGGGTTTTATGTAAGGAACACACATAATGACATGCTTGGGTTTTATGTAAGGAACACACATAATGACATGTTTGGGTTTTATACAAGGAACACACATAATGACATGCTTGGATTTTATATAAGGAACACACATAATGACATGTTTGGGTTTTATATAAGGAACACGCATAATGACATATTTGGGTTTATATAAGGAACGAACATAATGACATGTTTGGGTTTTATGTAAGGAACACATAATGACATGTTTGGGTTTTATGTAAGGAACGAACATAATGAAACGTTTGGGTTTTATGGAAGGAACGAACTTAATGACACGTTTGGGTTTTATGTAAGGAACGAACATAATGACATGTTTAGGTTTTATGTAAGGAACGAACATAATGAGACGTTTGGGTTTTATGTAACGAACGAACATAATGACACATTTGGGTTTTATGTAAGGAATGAACATAATGACACGTTTGGGTTTATGTAAGGAACGAACATAATGACACGTTTGGGTTTTATGTAAGGAACACACATAATGACATGTTTGGGTTTATATAAGGAATGAACATAATGACATGTTTGGGTTTTATGTAAGGAACACACAGAATGACATGTTTGGGTTTTATATAAGGAACACACATAATGACATGTTTGGGTTTTATATAAGGAACACACATAATGACATGTTTGGGTTTTATATAAGGAACAAACGTAATGACATGTTTGGGGTTTATGTAAGGAACACACATAATGACATGTTTGGGTTTATATAAGGAACGAACATAATGACATGTTTGGGTTTTATGTAAGGAACACACATAATGACATGTTGGGGTTTTATATAAGGAATACACATAATGACATGTTTGGGTTTTATATAAGGAACGAACATAATGACATGTTTGGGTTTTATGTAAGGAACACACATAATGACATGTTTGGGTTTATATAAGGAACGAACATAATGACATGTTTGGGTTTTATGTAAGGAACACACATAATGACATGTTTGGGTTTTATATAAGAAACACACATAATGACATCTTTGGGTTTTATATAAGGAACACACATAAGGACATGTTTGGGTTTTACATAAGGAACAAACGTAATGATATGTTTGGGGTTTATGTAAGGAACACACATAATGACATGTTTGGGTTTATATAAGGAACGAACATAATGACATGTTTGGGTTTTATGTAAGGAACGAACATAATGACATGTTTGGGTTTTATGTAAGGAAAACAGATACTGACATGTTTGGGTTTTATGTAAGGAACACACATAATGACATGTTTGAGTTTTATGTAAGGAACGAACATAATGACATGTTTGGGTTTTATGTAAGGAAGACACATAATGACATCTTTGGGTTTTATATAAGGAATACACATAATGACATGTTTGGGTTTTATATAAGGAACACATAATAACATGTTTGGGTTTTATATAAGGAAGAAACGTAATGACATCTTTGGGTTTTATATAAGGAACACGCATAATGACATGTTTGGGTTTTGTATAAGGAACACACATAATGATATGTTTGGGTTTATATAAGGAAGGAACATAATGACATGTTTGGGTTTTATGTAAGGAACACAATGACATGTTTGGGTTTTATGTAAGGAACGAACATAATGACACGTTTGGGTTTTATGTAAATAACGAACATAATGACACGTTTGGGTTTTATGGAAGGAACGAACATAATGACACGTTTGGGTTTTATGTAATGAACGAACATAATGACACGTTTGGGTTTCATGTAAGGAACGAACATAATGACACATTTGGGGTTTTATATAAGGAACTCACATAATGACATGTTTGGGTTTTATATGAGGAACACACATAATGACATGTTTGGGTTTTATATAAGGAACAAACGTAATGACATGTTTGGGTTTTATATAAGGAACACACATAATGACATGTTTGGGTTTTATATAAGGAATACGCATAATGACATGTTTGCGTTTTATATAAGGAACACGCATAATGACATGTTTGGGTTTATATAAGGAACGAACATAATGACATGTTTGGGTTTTATGTAAGGAACACACATAATGACATGGTTGGGTTTTATATAAGGAATACACATAATGACGTGTTTGGGTTTTATGTAAGGAACACACATAATGACATGCTTGGGTTTTATAGAAGGAACACACATAATGACATGTTTGCGTTTTATACAAGGAACACACATAATGACATGTTTGGGTTTTATATAAGGAACAAACATAATGACATGTTTGGGTTTTATATAAGGAACACGCATAATGACATGTTTGGGTTTATATAAGGAATGAACATAATGACATGTTTGGGTTTTATGTAAGGAACACACATAATGACATGCTTGGGTTTTATGTAAGGAACACACATAATGACATGTTTGGGTTTTATACAAGGAACACACATAATGACATACTTGGGTTTTATATAAGGAACACACATAATGACATGTTTGGGTTTTATATAAGGAACACGGATAATGACATATTTGGGTTTATATAAGGAACGAACATAATGACATGTTTGGGTTTTATGTAAGGAACACATAATGACATGTTTGGGTTTTATGTAAGGAACGAACATAATGAAACGTTTGGGTTTTATGGAAGGAACGAAGATAATGACACGTTTGGGTTTTATGTAAGGAACGAACATAATGACATGTTTAGGTTTTATGTAAGGAACGAATATAATGAGACGTTAGGGTTTTATGTAAGGAACGAACATAATGACACGTTTGGGTTTTATGTAAGGAATGAACATAATGACACGTTTGGGTTTTATGTAAGGAACGAACATAATGACACGTTTGGGTTTATGTAAGGAATGAACATAATGACACGTTTGGGTTTATGTAAGGAACGAACATAATGACACGTTTGGGTTTTATGTAAGGAACACACATAATGACATGTTTGGGTTTTATATAAGGAATACACATAATGACATGTTTGGGTTTTATATAAGGAACACATAATGACATGTTTGGGTTTAATATAAGGAAGAAACGTAATGACATGTTTGGGTTTTATATAAGGAACACGCATAATGACATGTTTGGGTTTTATATAAGGAACACGTATAATGATATGTTTGGGTTTTATATAAGGAACACGCATAATGACATGTTTGGGTTTATATAAGGAACGAACATAATGACACGTTTGGGTTTTATGTAAGGAACGAACATAATGACATGTTTGGGTTTTATGTAAGGAACGAACATAATGACACGTTTGGGTTTCATGTAAGGAACGAACATAATGACACGTTTGGGTTTTATGTAAGGAACACATAATGACATGTTTGGGTTTTATATAAGGAACACACATAATGACATGTTTGGGTTTTATGTATGGAACAAACGTAATGACATGTTTGGGTTTTATATAAGGAACGCGCATAATGACATGTTTGTTTTTTATATAAGGAACACGCATAATGACATGTTTGGGTTTTAAATAAGGAATACGCATAATGACATGTTTGTGTTTTATATAAGGAACACGCATAATGACATGTTTGGGTTTATATAAGGAATGAACATAATGACATGTTTGGGTTTTATGTAAGGAACACACATAATGACATGCTTGGGTTTTATGTAAGAAACACACATAATGACATGTTTGGGTTTTATACAAGGAACACACATAATGACATGCTTGGGTTTTATATAAGGAACACACATAATGACATGTTTGGGTTTTATATAAGGAACACGCATAATGACATATTTGGGTTTATATAAGGAACAAACATAATGACATGTTTGGGTTTTATGTAAGGAACACATAATGACATGTTTGGGTTTTATGTAAGGAACGAACATAATGAAACGTTTGGGTTTTATGGAAGGAACGAACATAATGACACGTTTGGGTTTTATGTAAGGAACGAACATAATGACATGTTTAGGTTTTATGTAAGGAACGAACATAATGAGACGTTTGGGTTTTATGTAAGGAACGAACATAATGACACGTTTGGGTTTTATGTAAGGAACGAACATAATGACACGTTTGGGTTTTATGTAAGGAATGAACATAATGACACGTTTGGGTTTATGTAAGGAACGAACATAATGACACGTTTGGGTTTTATGTAAGGAACACACATAATGACATGTTTGGGTTTTATATAAGGAACACACATAATGACATGTTTGGGTTTTATATAAGGAACACACATAATGACATGTTTGTGTTTTATATAAGGAACAAACGTAATTACATGTTTGGGGTTTATGTAAGGAACACACATAATTACATGTTTGGGTTTATATAAGGAACGAACATAATGACATGTTTGGGTTTTATGTAAGGAACACACATAATGACATGTTTGGGTTTTATATAAGGAATACACATAATGACATGTTTGGGTTTTATATAAGGAACACACATAATGACATGTTTGGGTTTTATGTAAGGAACGAACATATTGACATGTTTGGGTTTTATGTAAGGAACACACATAATGACATGTTTGGGTTTTTATGTAAGGAACGAACATAATGACATGTTTGGGTTTTATGTAAGGAAAACACATAATGACATGTTTGGGTTTTATGTAAGGAACACACATAATGACATGTTTGAGTTTTATGTAAGGAACGAATATAATGACGTTTGGGTTTTATGTAAGGAACACACATAATGACATGTTTGGGTTTTATATAAGGAATACACATAATGACATGTTTGGGTTTTATATAAGGAACACATAATGACATGTTTGGGTTTTATATAAGGAAGAAACGTAATGACATGTTTGGGTTTTATATAAGGAACACGCATAATGACATGTTTGGGTTTTATACAAGGAACACGCATAATGATATGTTTGGGTTTTATATAAGGAACACGCATAATGACATGTTTGGGTTTATATAAGGAACGAACATAATGAAATGTTTGGGTTTTATGTAAGGATCACAATGACATGTTTGGGTTTTATGTAAGGAACGAACATAATGACACGTTTGGGTTTTATGTAAGGAACGAACATAATGACACGTTTGGGTTTTATGTAAGGAACGAACATAATGACACGTTTGGGTTTTATGTAATGAACGAACATAATGACGCGTTTGGGTTTCATGTAAGGAACGAACATAATGACACATTTGGGGTTTTATATAAGGAACGCACATAATGACATGTTTCAGTTTTATATGTGGAACACACATAATGACATGTTTTGGTTTTATATAAGGAACAAACGTAATGACATGTTTGGGTTTTATATAAGGAACACACATAATGACATGTTTGGGTTTTATATAAGGAACACGCATAATGACATGTTTGGGTTTATATAAGGAACGAACATAATGACATGTTTGGGTTTTATGTAAGGAACACACATAATGACATGGTTGGGTTTTATATAAGGAATACACATAATGATGTGTTTGGGTTTTATACAAGGAACACACATAATGACATACTTGGGTTTTATATAAGGAACACACATAATGACATGTTTGGGTTTTATATAAGGAACACGGATAATGACATATTTGGGTTTATATAAGGAACGAACATAATGACATGTTTGGGTTTTATGTAAGGAACACATAATGACATGTTTGGGTTTTATGTAAGGAACGAACATAATGAAACGTTTGGGTTTTATGGAAGGAACGAAGATAATGACACGTTTGGGTTTTATGTAAGGAACGAACATAATGACATGTTTAGGTTTTATGTAAGGAACGAATATAATGAGACGTTAGGGTTTTATGTAAGGAACGAACATAATGACACGTTTGGGTTTTATGTAAGGAATGAACATAATGACACGTTTGGGTTTTATGTAAGGAACGAACATAATGACACGTTTGGGTTTATGTAAGGAACGAACATAATGACACGTTTGGGTTTTATGTAAGGAACACACATAATGACATGTTTGGGTTTATATAAGGAACGAACATAATGACATGTTTGGGTTTTATGTAAGGAACACACATAATGACATGTTTGGGTTTTATATAAGGAATACACATAATGACATGTTTGGGTTTTATATAAGGAACACACATAATGACATGTTTGGGTTTTATATAAGGAACAAACGTAATGACATGTTTGGGGTTTATGTAAGGAACACACATAATGACATGTTTGGGTTTTATATAAGGAATACACATAACGACATGTTTGGGTTTTATATAAGGAACACACAGAATGACATGTTTGGGTTTTATGTAAGTTACGAACATAATGACATGTTTGGGTTTTATGTAAGGAACACACATAATGACATGTTTGGGTTTTATGTAAGGAACACACATAATGACATGTTTGGGTTTTATGTAAGGAAAACACATAATGACATGTTTGAGTTTTATGTAATGAACACACATAATGATATCTTTGGGTTTTATGTAAGGAACGAACATAATGACATGTTTGGGTTTTATATAAGGAACACACATAATGACATGTTTGGGTTTTATATAAGGAACGCGCATAATGACTTGTTTGGGTTTTATATAAGGAACACGCATAATGACATATTTGGGTTTTAAATAAGGAATACGCATAATGACATGTTTGGGTTTTATATAAGGAACACGCATAATGACATGTTTAGGTTTATATAAGGAATGAACATAATGACACGTTTGGGTTTTATGTAAGAAACGAACATAATGACACGTTTGGGTTTTATGTAAGGAACGAACATAATGACACGTTTGGGTTTCATGTAAGGAACGAACATAATGACACGTTTGGGTTTTATGTAAGGAACACATAATGACATGTTTGGGTTTTATGTAAGGAACAAACGTAATGACATGTTTGGGTTTTATGTAAGGAACGCGCATAATGACATGTTTGGGTTTTATATAAGGAACACGCATAATGACATGTTTGGGTTTTAAATAAGGAATACGCATAATGACATGTTTGGGTTTTATATAAGGAACACGCATAATGACATGTTTGGGTTTATATAAGGAATGAACATAATGACATGTTTGGGTTTTATGTAAGGAACACACATAATGACATGCTTGGGTTTTATATAAGAAACACAGATAATGACATGTTTGGGTTTTATACAAGGAACACACATAATGACATACTTGGGTTTTATATAAGGAACACACATAATGACATGTTTGGGTTTTATATAAGGAACACGCATAATGACATATTTGGGTTTATATAAGGAACGAACATAATGACATGTTTGGGTTTTATGTAAGGAACACATAATGACATGTTTGGGTTTTATGTAAGGAACGAACATAATGAAACGTTTGGGTTTTATGGAAGGAACGAAGATAATGACACGTTTGGGTTTTATGTAAGGAACGAACATAATGACATGTTTAGGTTTTATGTAAGGAACGAACATAATAAGACGTTTGGGTTTTATGTAAGGAACGAAGATAATGACACGTTTGGGTTTTATGTAAGGAACGAACATAATGACACGTTTAGGTTTTATGTAAGGAACGAACATAATGACACGTTTGGGTTTATGTAAGGAACGAACATAATGACACGTTTGGGTTTTATGTAAGGAAAACACATAATGACATGTTTGGGTTTATATAAGGAACGAACATAATGACATGTTTGGGTTTTATGTAAGGAACACACATAATGACATGTTTGGGTTTTATATCAGGAATACACATAATGACATGTTTGGGTTTTATATAAGGAACACACATAATAACATGTTTGGGTTTTATATAAGGAACAAACGTAATGACATGTTTGGGGTTTATGTAAGGAACACACATAATGACATGTTTGGGTTTTATATAAGGAATACACATAACGACATGTTTGGGTTTTATATAAGGAACACACATAATGACATGTTTGTGTTTTATGTAAGTTACGAACATAATGACATGTTTGGGTTTTATGTAAGTTACGAACATAATGACATGTTTGGGTTTTATGTAAGGAACACACATAATGACATGTTTGGGTTTTATGTAAGAAAAACACATAATGACATGTTTGAGTTTTATGTAATGAACACACATGATGATATGTTTGGGTTTTATGTAAGGAACGAACATAATGACATGTTTGGGTTTTATATAAGGAACACACATAATGACATGTTTGGGTTTTATATAAGGAATACACATAATGACATGTTTGGGTTTTATATAAGGAACACATAATGACATGTTTGGGTTTTATATAAGGAAGAAACGTAATGACATGTTTGGGTTTTATATAAGGAACACGCATAATGACATGTTTGGGTTTTATACAAGGAACACGCATAATGATATGTTTGGGTTTTATATAAGGAACACACATAATGACATGTTTGGGTTTATATAAGGAACGAACATAATGAAATGTTTGGGTTTTATGTAAGGATCACAATGACATGTTTGGGTTTTATGTAAGGAACGAACATAATGACACGTTTGGGTTTTATGTAAGGAACGAACATAATGACACGTTTGGGTTTTATGTAAGGAACGAACATAATGACACGTTTGGGTTTTATGTAATGAACGAACATAATGACGCGTTTGGGTTTCATGTAAGGAACGAACATAATGACACATTTGGGGTTTTATATAAGGAACGCACATAATGACATGTTTGGGTTTTATATGTGGAACACACATAATGACATGTTTTGGTTTTATATAAGGAACAAACGTAATGACATGTTTGGGTTTTATATAAGGAACACACATAATGACATGTTTGGGTTTTATATAAGGAACACGCATAATGACATGTTTGGGTTTATATAAGGAACGAACATAATGACATGTTTGGGTTTTATGTAAGGAACACACATAATGACATGGTTGGGTTTTATATAAGGAATACACATAATGACGTGTTTGGGTTTTATACAAGGAACACACATAATGACATACTTGGGTTTTATATAAGGAACACACATAATGACATGTTTGGGTTTTATATAAGGAACACGCATAATGACATATTTGGGTTTATATAAGGAACGAACATAATGACATGTTTGGGTTTTATGTAATTAACACATAATGACATGTTTGGGTTTTATGTAAGGAACGAACATAATGAAACGTTTGGGTTTTATGGAAGGAACGAAGATAATGACACGTTTGGGTTTTATGTAAGGAACGAACATAATGACATGTTTAGGTTTTATGTAAGGAACGAATATAATGAGACGTTAGGGTTTTATGTAAGGAACGAACATAATGACACGTTTGGGTTTTATGTAAGGAACGAACATAATGACACGTTTGGGTTTTATGTAAGGAACGAACATAATGACACGTTTGGGTTTATGTAAGGAACGAACATAATGACACGTTTGGGTTTTATGTAAGGAACACACATAATGACATGTTTGGGTTTATATAAGGAACGAACATAATGACATGTTTGGGTTTTATGTAAGGAACACACATAATGACATGTTTGGGTTTTATATAAGGAATACACATAATGACATGTTTGGGTTTTATATAAGGAACACACATAATGACATGTTTGGGTTTTATATAAGGAACAAACGTAATGACATGTTTGGGGTTTATGTAAGGAACACACATAATGACATGTTTGGATTTTATATAAGGAATACACATAACGACATGTTTGGGTTTTATATAAGGAACACACAGAATGACATGTTTGGGTTTTATGTAAGTTACGAACATAATGACATGTTTGGGTTTTATGTAAGGAACACACATAATGACATGTTTGGGTTTTATGTAAGGAACACACATAATGACATGTTTGGGTTTTATGTAAGGAAAACACATAATGACATGTTTGAGTTTTATGTAATGAACACACATAATGATATCTTTGGGTTTTATGTAAGGAACGAACATAATGACATGTTTGGGTTTTATATAAGGAACACACATAATGACATGTTTGGGTTTTATATAAGGAACACGCATAATGACATGTTTGGGTTTTATGTAAGGAACACACATAATGACATGTTTGGGTTTATATAAGGAACGAACATAAGGACATGTTTGGGTTTTATGTAAGGAACACACATAATGACATGTTTGGGTTTATATAAGGAATGAACATAATGACAAGTTTGGGTTTTATATAAGGAACACACATAATGACATGTTTGGGTTTTATATAAGGAACACACATAATGACATGTTTGGGTTTTATATAAGGAACAAACGTAATGACATGTTTGGGGTTTATGTAAGGAACACACATAATGACATGTTTGGGTTTATATAAGGAACGAACATAATGACATGTTTGGGTTTTATGTAAGGAACACAAATAATGACATGTTTGGGTTTTATATAAGGAATACACATAATGACATGTTTGGGTTTTATATAAGGAACACACATAATGACATGTTTGGGTTTTATGTAAGGAACGAACATAATGACATGTTTGGGTTTTATGTAAGGAACACACATAATGACATGTTTGGGTTTTATGTAAGGAAGACACATAATGACATGTTTGGGTTTTATGTAAGGAAAACACATAATGACATGTTTGGGTTTTATGTAAGGAACACACATAATGACATGTTTGGGTTTTATGTAAGGAACGAACATAATGACATGTTTGGGTTTTATGTAAGGAACACACATAATGACATGTTTGGGTTTTATATAAGGAATACTCATAATGACATGTTTGGGTTTTATATAAGGAACACATACTGACATGTTTGGGTTTAATATAAGGAAGAAACGTAATGACATGTTTGGGTTTTATATAAGGAACACGCATAATGACATGTTTGGGTTTTATATAAGGAACACGTATAATGATATGTTTGGGTTTTATATAAGGAACACGCATAATGACATGTTTGGGTTTATATAAGGAACGAACATAATGACACGTTTGGGTTTTATGTAAGGAACGAACATAATGACAAGTTTGGGTTTTATGTAAGGAACGAACATAATGACACGTTTGGGTTTTATGTAAGGAACGAACATAATGACACGTTTGGGTTTTATGTAAGGAACACATAATGACATGTTTGGGTTTTATGTAAGGAACAAACGTAATGACATGTTTGGGTTTTATATAAGGAACGCGCATAATGACATGTTTGGGTTTTATATAAGGAACACGCATAATGACATGTTTGGGTTTTAAATAAGGAATACGCATAATGACATGTTTGTGTTTTATATAAGGAACACGCATAATGACATGTTTGGGTTTATATAAGGAATGAACATAATGACATGTTTGGGTTTTATGTAAGGAACACACATAATGACATGCTTGGGTTTTATGTAAGGAACACACATAATGACATGTTTGGGTTTTATACAAGGAACACACATAATGACATGCTTGGGTTTTATATAAGGAACACACATAATGACATGTTTGGGTTTTATATAAGGAACACGCATAATGACATATTTGGGTTTATATAAGGAACAAACATAATGACATGTTTGGGTTTTATGTAAGGAACACATAATGACATGTTTGGGTTTTATGTAAGGAACGAACATAATGAAACGTTTGGGTTTTATGGAAGGAACGAACATAATGACGCGTTTGGGTTTTATGTAAGGAACGAACATAATGACATGTTTAGGTTTTATGTAAGGAACGAACATAATGAGACGTTTGGGTTTTATGTAAGGAACGAACATAATGACACGTTTGGGTTTTATGTAAGGAACGAACATAATGATACTTTTGGGTTTTATGTAAGGAATGAACATAATGACACGTTTGGGTTTATGTAAGGAACAAACATAATGACACGTTTGGGTTTTATGTAAGGAACACACATAATGACATGTTTGGGTTTATATAAGGAACGAACATAATGACATGTTTGGGTTTTATGTAAGGAACACACATAATGACATGTTTGGGTTTTATATAAGGAACACACATAATGACATGTTTGGGTTTTATATAAGGAACACACATAATGACATGTTTGTGTTTTATATAAGGAACAAACGTAATGACATGTTTGGGGTTTATGTAAGGAACACACATAATTACATGTTTGGGTTTATATAAGGAACGAACATAATGACATGTTTGGGTTTTATGTAAGGAACACACATAATGACATGTTTGGGTTTTATATAAGGAATACACATAATGACATGTTTGGGTTTTATATAAGGAACACACATAATGACATGTTTGGGTTTTATGTAAGGAACGAACATATTGACATGTTTGGGTTTTATGTAAGGAACACACATAATGACATGTTTGGGTTTTATGTAAGGAACGAACATAATGACATGTTTGGGTTTTATGTAAGGAAAACACATAATGACATGTTTGGGTTTTATGTAAGGAACACACATAATGACATGTTTGAGTTTTATGTAAGGAACGAATATAATGACATGTTTGGGTTTTATGTAAGGAACACACATAATGACATGTTTGGGTTTTATATAAGGAATACACATAATGACATGTTTGGGTTTTATATAAGGAACACATAATGACATGTTTGGGTTTTATATAAGGAAGAAACGTAATGACATGTTTGGGTTTTATATAAGGAACACGCATAATGACATGTTTGGGTTTTATATAAGGAAGACGCATAATGATATGTTTGGGTTTTATATAAGGAACACGCATAATGACATGTTTGGGTTTATATAAGGAACGAACATAATGACATGTTTGGGTTTTATGTAAGGAACACAATGACATGTTTGGGTTTTATGTAAGGAACGAACATAATGACACGATTGGGTTTTATGTAAGGAACGAACATAATGACACGTTTGGGTTTTATGGAAGGAACGAACATAATGACACGTTTGGGTTTAATGTAATGAATGAACATAATGACACGTTTGGGTTTCATGTAAGGAACGAACATAATGACACGTTTGGGTTTTATGTAAGGAACGAACATAATGACACGTTTGGGTTTCATGTAGGGAACGAACATAATGACACGTTTGGGTTTTATGTAAGGAACACATAATGACATGTTTGGGTTTTATGTAAGGAACAAATGTAATGACATGTTTGGGTTTTATGTAAGGAACGCGCATAATGACATGTTTGGGTTTTATATAAGGAACACGCATAATGACATGTTTGGGTTTTAAATAAGGAATACGCATAATGACATGTTTGGGTTTTATATAAGGAACAAACGTAATGACATGTTTGGTTTTTATATAAGGAACACGCATAATGACATGTTTGGGTTTTATATAAGGAACACGCATAATGACATGTTTGGGTTTATATAAGGAACAAACATAATGACATGTTTGGGTTTTATGTAAGGAACACACATAATGACATGATAGGGTTTTATATAAGGAATACACATAATGACGTGTTTGGGTTTTATGTAAGGAACACACATAATGACATGCTTGGGTTTTATAGAAGGAACACACATAATGACATGTTTGGGTTTTATATAAGGAACAAACATAATGACATGTTTGGGTTTTATATAAGGAACACGCATAATGACATGTTTGGGTTTTATGTAAGGAACAGACATAATGACATGTTTGGGTTTTATATAAGGAACACACATAATGACATGTTTGGGTTTTATATAAGGAACACGCATAATGACATGTTTGGGTTTTATATATGGAGCACGCATAATGACAAGTTTGGGTTTATATAAGGAACAAACATAATGACATGTTTGGGTTTTATGTAAGGAACACACATAATGACATGGTTGGGTTTTATATAAGGAATACACATAATGACGTGTTTGGGTTTTATGCGAGGAACACACATAATGACATGCTTGGGTTTTATATAAGGAACACACATAATGACATGTTTGGGTTTTATATAAGGAACAAACATAATGACATGTTTGGGTTTTATATAAGGAACACGTATAATGACATGTTTGGGTTTTATGTAAGGAACACACATAATGACATGTTTGGGTTTTATATAAGGAACACGCATAATGACATGTTTGGGTTTATATAATGAATGAAAATAATGACATGTTTGGGTTTTATGTAAGGAACACATAATGACATTTTTGGGTTTTATGTAAGGAACGAACATAATGACACGTTTGGGTTTTATGTAAGGAACGAACATAATGACACGTTTGGGTTTTATGTAAGGAACGAACATAATGACACGTTTGGGTTTTATGTAAGGAACGAACATAATGACACGTTTGGGTTTTATGTAAGGAACGAACATAATGACACGTTTGTGTTTCATGTAAGGAACGAACATAATGACGCGTTTGGGTTTCATGTAAGGAACGAACATAATGACACGTTTGGGTTTTATGTAAGGAACAAACATAATGACACGTTTGGGTTTTATATAAGGAACACACATAATGACACGTTTGGGTTTTATGTAAGGAACACACATAATGACATGTTTGGGTTTTATGTAAGGAACACATAATGACATGTTTGGGTTTTATGTAAGGAACGAACATAATGACACGTTTGGGTTTTATGTAAGGAACGAACATAATGACACGTTTGGGTTTTATGTAAGCAACGAACATAATGACACGTTTATGTTTTATGTAAGGAACGAACATAATGACACGTTTGGGTTTTATGTAAGGAACACATAATGACATGTTTGTTTTTTATATAAGTAACACACATAATAACATGTTTGGGTTTTATGTAAGGAACAAACGTAATGACATGTTTGGGTTTTATATAAGGAACGCGCATAATGACTTGTTTGGGTTTTATATAAGGAACACGCATAATGACATGTTTGGGTTTTAAATAAGGAATACACATAATGACATGTTTGGGTTTTATATAAGGAACACACATAATGACATGTTTGGGTTTTATGTAAGGAACGAACATAATGACATGTTTGGGTTTTATGTAAGGAACACACATAATGACATGTTTGGGTTTTATGTAAGGAAGACACATAATGACATGTTTGGGTTTTATGTAAGGAAAACACATAATGACATGTTTGGGTTTTATGTAAGGAACACACATAATGACATGTTTGGGTTTTATGTAAGGAACGAACATAATGACATGTTTGGGTTTTATGTAAGGAACACACATAATGACATGTTTGGGTTTTATATAAGGAATACTCATAATGACATGTTTGGGTTTTATATAAGGAACACATACTGACATGTTTGGGTTTAATATAAGGAAGAAACGTAATGACATGTTTGGGTTTTATATAAGGAACACGCATAATGACATGTTTGGGTTTTATATAAGGAACACGTATAATGATATGTTTGGGTTTTATATAAGGAACACGCATAATGACATGTTTGGGTTTATATAAGGAACGAACATAATGACACGTTTGGGTTTTATGTAAGGAACGAACATAATGACAAGTTTGGGTTTTATGTAAGGAACGAACATAATGACACGTTTGGGTTTTATGTAAGGAACGAACATAATGACACGTTTGGGTTTTATGTAAGGAACACATAATGACATGTTTGGGTTTTATGTAAGGAACAAACGTAATGACATGTTTGGGTTTTATATAAGGAACGCGCATAATGACATGTTTGGGTTTTATATAAGGAACACGCATAATGACATGTTTGGGTTTTAAATAAGGAATACGCATAATGACATGTTTGTGTTTTATATAAGGAACACGCATAATGACATGTTTGGGTTTATATAAGGAATGAACATAATGACATGTTTGGGTTTTATGTAAGGAACACACATAATGACATGCTTGGGTTTTATGTAAGGAACACACATAATGACATGTTTGGGTTTTATACAAGGAACACACATAATGACATGCTTGGGTTTTATATAAGGAACACACATAATGACATGTTTGGGTTTTATATAAGGAACACGCATAATGACATATTTGGGTTTATATAAGGAACAAACATAATGACATGTTTGGGTTTTATGTAAGGAACACATAATGACATGTTTGGGTTTTATGTAAGGAACGAACATAATGAAACGTTTGGGTTTTATGGAAGGAACGAACATAATGACGCGTTTGGGTTTTATGTAAGGAACGAACATAATGACATGTTTAGGTTTTATGTAAGGAACGAACATAATGAGACGTTTGGGTTTTATGTAAGGAACGAACATAATGACACGTTTGGGTTTTATGTAAGGAACGAACATAATGATACTTTTGGGTTTTATGTAAGGAATGAACATAATGACACGTTTGGGTTTATGTAAGGAACAAACATAATGACACGTTTGGGTTTTATGTAAGGAACACACATAATGACATGTTTGGGTTTATATAAGGAACGAACATAATGACATGTTTGGGTTTTATGTAAGGAACACACATAATGACATGTTTGGGTTTTATATAAGGAACACACATAATGACATGTTTGGGTTTTATATAAGGAACACACATAATGACATGTTTGTGTTTTATATAAGGAACAAACGTAATGACATGTTTGGGGTTTATGTAAGGAACACACATAATTACATGTTTGGGTTTATATAAGGAACGAACATAATGACATGTTTGGGTTTTATGTAAGGAACACACATAATGACATGTTTGGGTTTTATATAAGGAATACACATAATGACATGTTTGGGTTTTATATAAGGAACACACATAATGACATGTTTGGGTTTTATGTAAGGAACGAACATATTGACATGTTTGGGTTTTATGTAAGGAACACACATAATGACATGTTTGGGTTTTATGTAAGGAACGAACATAATGACATGTTTGGGTTTTATGTAAGGAAAACACATAATGACATGTTTGGGTTTTATGTAAGGAACACACATAATGACATGTTTGAGTTTTATGTAAGGAACGAATATAATGACATGTTTGGGTTTTATGTAAGGAACACACATAATGACATGTTTGGGTTTTATATAAGGAATACACATAATGACATGTTTGGGTTTTATATAAGGAACACATAATGACATGTTTGGGTTTTATATAAGGAAGAAACGTAATGACATGTTTGGGTTTTATATAAGGAACACGCATAATGACATGTTTGGGTTTTATATAAGGAAGACGCATAATGATATGTTTGGGTTTTATATAAGGAACACGCATAATGACATGTTTGGGTTTATATAAGGAACGAACATAATGACATGTTTGGGTTTTATGTAAGGAACACAATGACATGTTTGGGTTTTATGTAAGGAACGAACATAATGACACGATTGGGTTTTATGTAAGGAACGAACATAATGACACGTTTGGGTTTTATGGAAGGAACGAACATAATGACACGTTTGGGTTTAATGTAATGAATGAACATAATGACACGTTTGGGTTTCATGTAAGGAACGAACATAATGACACGTTTGGGTTTTATGTAAGGAACGAACATAATGACACGTTTGGGTTTCATGTAGGGAACGAACATAATGACACGTTTGGGTTTTATGTAAGGAACACATAATGACATGTTTGGGTTTTATGTAAGGAACAAATGTAATGACATGTTTGGGTTTTATGTAAGGAACGCGCATAATGACATGTTTGGGTTTTATATAAGGAACACGCATAATGACATGTTTGGGTTTTAAATAAGGAATACGCATAATGACATGTTTGGGTTTTATATAAGGAACAAACGTAATGACATGTTTGGTTTTTATATAAGGAACACGCATAATGACATGTTTGGGTTTTATATAAGGAACACGCATAATGACATGTTTGGGTTTATATAAGGAACAAACATAATGACATGTTTGGGTTTTATGTAAGGAACACACATAATGACATGATAGGGTTTTATATAAGGAATACACATAATGACGTGTTTGGGTTTTATGTAAGGAACACACATAATGACATGCTTGGGTTTTATAGAAGGAACACACATAATGACATGTTTGGGTTTTATATAAGGAACAAACATAATGACATGTTTGGGTTTTATATAAGGAACACGCATAATGACATGTTTGGGTTTTATGTAAGGAACAGACATAATGACATGTTTGGGTTTTATATAAGGAACACACATAATGACATGTTTGGGTTTTATATAAGGAACACGCATAATGACATGTTTGGGTTTTATATATGGAGCACGCATAATGACAAGTTTGGGTTTATATAAGGAACAAACATAATGACATGTTTGGGTTTTATGTAAGGAACACACATAATGACATGGTTGGGTTTTATATAAGGAATACACATAATGACGTGTTTGGGTTTTATGCGAGGAACACACATAATGACATGCTTGGGTTTTATATAAGGAACACACATAATGACATGTTTGGGTTTTATATAAGGAACAAACATAATGACATGTTTGGGTTTTATATAAGGAACACGTATAATGACATGTTTGGGTTTTATGTAAGGAACACACATAATGACATGTTTGGGTTTTATATAAGGAACACGCATAATGACATGTTTGGGTTTATATAATGAATGAAAATAATGACATGTTTGGGTTTTATGTAAGGAACACATAATGACATTTTTGGGTTTTATGTAAGGAACGAACATAATGACACGTTTGGGTTTTATGTAAGGAACGAACATAATGACACGTTTGGGTTTTATGTAAGGAACGAACATAATGACACGTTTGGGTTTTATGTAAGGAACGAACATAATGACACGTTTGGGTTTTATGTAAGGAACGAACATAATGACACGTTTGTGTTTCATGTAAGGAACGAACATAATGACGCGTTTGGGTTTCATGTAAGGAACGAACATAATGACACGTTTGGGTTTTATGTAAGGAACAAACATAATGACACGTTTGGGTTTTATATAAGGAACACACATAATGACACGTTTGGGTTTTATGTAAGGAACACACATAATGACATGTTTGGGTTTTATGTAAGGAACACATAATGACATGTTTGGGTTTTATGTAAGGAACGAACATAATGACACGTTTGGGTTTTATGTAAGGAACGAACATAATGACACGTTTGGGTTTTATGTAAGCAACGAACATAATGACACGTTTATGTTTTATGTAAGGAACGAACATAATGACACGTTTGGGTTTTATGTAAGGAACACATAATGACATGTTTGTTTTTTATATAAGTAACACACATAATAACATGTTTGGGTTTTATGTAAGGAACAAACGTAATGACATGTTTGGGTTTTATATAAGGAACGCGCATAATGACTTGTTTGGGTTTTATATAAGGAACACGCATAATGACATGTTTGGGTTTTAAATAAGGAATACGCATAATGACATGTTTGGGTTTTATATAAGGAACACGCATAATGACATGTTTAGGTTTATATAAGGAATGAACATAATGACACGTTTGGGTTTTATGTAAGGAACGAACATAATGACACGTTTGGGTTTTATGTAAGGAACGAACATAATGACACGTTTGGGTTTCATGTAGGGAACGAACATAATGACACGTTTGGGTTTTATGTAAGGAACACATAATGACATGTTTGGGTTTTATGTAAGGAACAAATGTAATGACATGTTTGGGTTTTATGTAAGGAACGCGCATAATGACATGTTTGGGTTTTATATAAGGAACACGCATAATGACATGTTTGGGTTTTAAATAAGGAATACGCATAATGACATGTTTGGGTTTTATATAAGGAACACGCATAATGACATGTTTGGGTTTATATAAGGAATGAACATAATGACATGTTTGGGTTTTATGTAAGGAACACACATAATGACATGCTTGGGTTTTATATAAGAAACACACATAATGACATGTTTGGGTTTTATACAAGGAACACACATAATGACATACTTGGGTTTTATATAAGGAACACACATAATGACATGTTTGGGTTTTATATAAGGAACACGCATAATGACATATTTGGGTTTATATAAGGAACAAACATAATGACATGTTTGGGTTTTATGTAAGGAACACATAATGACATGTTTGGGTTTTATGTAAGGAACGAACATAATGAAACGTTTGGGTTTTATGGAAGGAACGAACATAATGACACGTTTGGGTTTTATGTAAGGAACGAACATAATGACATGTTTAGGTTTTATGTAAGGAACGAACATAATGAGACGTTTGGGTTTTATGTAAGGAACGAACATAATGACACGTTTGGGTTTTATGTAAGGAACGAACATAATGACACGTTTGGGTTTTATGTAAGGAATGAACATAATGACACGTTTGGGTTTATGTAAGGAACGAACATAATGACACGTTTGGGTTTTATGTAAGGAACACACATAATGACATCTTTGGGTTTTATATAAGGAATACACATAATGACATGTTTGGGTTTTATATAAGGAACACATAATGACATGTTTGGGTTTAATATAAGGAAGAAACGTAATGACATGTTTGGATTTTATATAAGGAACACGCATAATGACATGTTTGGGTTTTATATAAGGAACACGTATAATGATATGTTTGGGTTTTATATAAGGAACACGCATAATGACATGTTTGGGTTTATATAAGGAACGAACATAATGACACGTTTGGGTTTTATGTAAGGAACGAACATAATGACAAGTTTGGGTTTTATGTAAGGAACGAACATAATGACACGTTTGGGTTTCATGTAAGGAACGAACATAATGACACGTTTGGGTTTTATGTAAGGAAC
Organism: Unio delphinus; assembly: GCA_029339505.1. NCBI lineage: Eukaryota > Metazoa > Mollusca > Bivalvia > Unionida > Unionidae > Unio > Unio delphinus. The sequence continues at coordinate 1,074,524 of JAQISU010000065.1, forward strand.
ACATAATGACATGTTTGGGTTTTATATAAGGAACACACATAATGACATGTTTGGGTTTTATGTATGGAACAAACGTAATGACATGTTTGGGTTTTATATAAGGAACGCGCATAATGACATGTTTGGATTTTATATAAGGAACACGCATAATGACATGTTTGGGTTTTAAATAAGGAATACGCATAATGACATGTTTGTGTTTTATATAAGGAACACGCATAATGACATGTTTGGGTTTATATAAGGAATGAACATAATGACATGTTTGGGTTTTATGTAAGGAACACACATAATGACATGCTTGGGTTTTATGTAAGGAACACACATAATGACATGTTTGGGTTTTATACAAGGAACACACATAATGACATGCTTGGGTTTTATATAAGGAAGACACATAATGACATGTTTGGGTTTTATATAAGGAACACGCATAATGACATATTTGGGTTTATATAAGGAACAAACATAATGACATGTTTGGGTTTTATGTAAGGAACACATAATGACATGTTTGGGTTTTATGTAAGGAACGAACATAATGAAACGTTTGGGTTTTATGGAAGGAACGAACATAATGACACGTTTGGGTTTTATGTAAGGAACGAACATAATGAGACGTTTGGGTTTTATGTAAGGAACGAACATAATGACATGTTTGGGTTTTATATAAGGAATACACATAATGACATGTTTGGGTTTTATATAAGGAACACATAATGACATGTTTGGGTTTAATATAAGGAAGAAACGTAATGACATGTTTGGATTTTATATAAGGAACACGCATAATGACATGTTTGGGTTTTATATAAGGAACACGTATAATGATATGTTTGGGTTTTATATAAGGAACACGCATAATGTCATGTTTGGGTTTATATAAGGAACGAACATAATGACACGTTTGAGTTTTATGTAAGGAACGAACATAATGACAAGTTTGGGTTTTATGTAAGGAACGAACATAATGACACGTTTGGGTTTCATGTAAGGAACGAACATAATGACACGTTTGGGTTTTATGTAAGGAACACATAATGACATGTTTGGGTTTTATATAAGGAACACACATAATGACATGTTTGGGTTTTATGTATGGAACAAACGTAATGACATGTTTGGGTTTTATATAAGGAACGCGCATAATGACATGTTTGGGTTTTATATAAGGAACACGCATAATGACATGTTTGGGTTTTAAATAAGGAATACGCATAATGACATGTTTGTGTTTTATATAAGGAACACGCATAATGACATGTTTGGGTTTATATAAGGAATGAACATAATGACATGTTTGGGTTTTATGTAAGGAACACACATAATGACATGCTTGGGTTTTATGTAAGGAACACACATAATGACATGTTTGGGTTTTATACAAGGAACACACATAATGACATGCTTGGGTTTTATATAAGGAAGACACATAATGACATGTTTGGGTTTTATATAAGGAACACGCATAATGACATATTTGGGTTTATATAAGGAACAAACATAATGACATGTTTGGGTTTTATGTAAGGAACACATAATGACATGTTTGGGTTTTATGTAAGGAACGAGCATAATGAAACGTTTGGGTTTTATGGAAGGAACGAACATAATGACACGTTTGGGTTTTATGTAAGGAACGAACATAATGACATGTTTAGGTTTTATGTAAGGAACGAACATAATGAGACGTTTGGGTTTTATGTAAGGAACGAACATAATGACACGTTTGGGTTTTATGTAAGGAACGAACATAATGACACGTTTGGGTTTTATGTAAGGAATGAACATAATGACACGTTTGGGTTTATGTAAGGAACGAACATAATGACACGTTTGGGTTTTATGTAAGGAACACACATAATGACATGTTTGGGTTTTATATAAGGAACACACATAATGACATGTTTGGGTTTTATATAAGGAACACACATAATGACATGTTTGTGTTTTATATAAGGAACAAACGTAATGACATGTTTGGGTTTTATGTAAGGAACACACATAATTACATGTTTGGGTTTATATAAGGAACGAACATAATGACATGTTTGGGTTTTATGTAAGGAACACACATAATGACATGTTTGGGTTTTATATAAGGAATACACATAATGACATGTTTGGGTTTTATATAAGGAACACACATAATGACATGTTTGGGTTTTATGTAAGGAACGAACATATTGACATGTTTGGGTTTTATGTAAGGAACACACATAATGACATGTTTGGGTTTTTATGTAAGGAACGAACATAATGACATGTTTGGGTTTTATGTAAGGAAAACACATAATGACATGTTTGGGTTTTATGTAAGGAACACACATAATGACATGTTTAGGTTTATATAAGGAATGAACATAATGACACGTTTGGGTTTTATGTAAGGAACGAACATAATGACACGTTTGGGTTTTATGTAAGGAACACATAATGACATGTTTGGGTTTTATGTAAGGAACAAACGTAATGACATGTTTGGGTTTTATGTAAGGAAAACACATAATGACATGTTTGGGTTTTATATAAGGAACACGCATAATGACATGTTTAGGTTTATATAAGGAATGAACATAATGACACGTTTGGGTTTTATGTAAGGAACGAACATAATGACACGTTTGGGTTTTATGTAAGGAACACATAATGACATGTTTGGGTTTTATGTAAGGAACAAACGTAATGACATGTTTGGGTTTTATGTAAGGAACGCGCATAATGACATGTGTGGGTTTTATATAAGGAACACGCATAATGACATGTTTGGGTTTTAAATAAGGAATACGCATAATGACATGTTTGGGTTTTATATAAGGAACACGCATAATGACATGTTTGGTTTTATATAAGGAATGAACATAATGACATGTTTGGGTTTTATGTAAGGAACACACATAATGACATGCTTGGGTTTTATATAAGAAACACAGATAATGACATGTTTGGGTTTTATACAAGGAACACACATAATGACATACTTGGGTTTTATATAAGGAACACACATAATGACATGTTTGGGTTTTATATAAGGAACACGCATAATGACATGTTTGGGTTTTATGTAAGGAACACATAATGACATGTTTGGGTTTTATGTAAGGAACGAACATAATGAAACGTTTGGGTTTTATGGAAGGAACGAAGATAATGACACGTTTGGGTTTTATGTAAGGAACGAACATAATGACATGTTTAGGTTTTATGTAAGGAACGAACATAATAAGACGTTTGGGTTTTATGTAAGGAACGAACATAATGACACGTTTGGGTTTTATGTAAGGAACGAACATAATGACACGTTTAGGTTTTATGTAAGGAACGAACATAATGACACGTTTGGGTTTATGTAAGGAACGAACATAATGACACGTTTGGGTTTTATGTAAGGAACACACATAATGACATGTTTGGGTTTATATAAGGAACGAACATAATGACATGTTTGGGTTTTATGTAAGGAACACACATAATGACATGTTTGGGTTTTATATCAGGAATACACATAATGACATGTTTGGGTTTTATATAAGGAACACACATAATAACATGTTTGGGTTTTATATAAGGAACAAACGTAATGACATGTTTGGGGTTTATGTAAGGAACACACATAATGACATGTTTGGGTTTTATATAAGGAATACACATAACGACATGTTTGGGTTTTATATAAGGAACACACATAATGACATGTTTGGGTTTTATGTAAGTTACGAACATAATGACATGTTTGGGTTTTATGTAAGTTACGAACATAATGACATGTTTGGGTTTTATGTAAGGAACACACATAATGACATGTTTGGGTTTTATGTAAGGAAAACACATAATGACATGTTTGAGTTTTATGTAATGAACACACATGATGATATGTTTGGGTTTTATGTAAGGAACGAACATAATGACATGTTTGGGTTTTATGTAAGGAACGAACATATTGACATGTTTGGGTTTTATGTAAGGAACACACATAATGACATGTTTGGGTTTTTATGTAAGGAACGAACATAATGACATGTTTGGGTTTTATGTAAGGAAAACACATAATGACATGTTTGGGTTTTATGTAAGGAACACACATAATGACATGTTTGAGTTTTATGTAAGGAACGAATATAATGACGTTTGGGTTTTATGTAAGGAATACACATAATGACATGTTTGGGTTTTATATAAGGAATACACATAATGACATGTTTGGGTTTTATATAAGGAACACATAATGACATGTTTGGGTTTTATATAAGGAAGAAACGTAATGACATGTTTGGGTTTTATATAAGGAACATGCATAATGACATGTTTGGGTTTTATATAAGGAAGACGCATAATGATATGTTTGGGTTTTATATAAGGAACACGCATAATGACATGTTTGGGTTTATATAAGGAACGAACATAATGACATGTTTGGGTTTTATGTAAGGAACACAATGACATGTTTGGGTTTTATGTAAGGAACGAACATAATGACACGTTTGGGTTTTATGTAAGGAACGAACATAATGACACGTTTGGGTTTTATGGAAGGAACGAACATAATGACACGTTTGGGTTTTATGTAATGAATGAACATCATGACACGTTTGGGTTTCATGTAAGGAACGAACATAATGACACGTTTGGGGTTTTATATAAGGAACACACATAATGACATGTTTGGGTTTTATATGAGGAACACACATAATGACATGTTTGGGTTTTATATAAGGAACAAACGTAATGACATGTTTGGGTTTTATATAAGGAACACGCATAATGACATGTTTGGGTTTTATATAAGGAACACGCATAATGACATGTTTGGGTTTATATAAGGAACGAACATAATGACATGTTTGGGTTTTATGTAAGGAACACACATAATGACATGGTTGGGTTTTATATAAGGAATACACTTAATGACGTGTTTGGGTTTTATGTAAGGAACACACATAATGACATGCTTGGGTTTTATAGAAGGAACACACATAATGACATGTTTGGGTTTTATATAAGGAACAAACATAATGACATGTTTGGGTTTTATATAAGGAACACGCATAATGACATGTTTGGGTTTTATGTAAGGAACACACATAATTACATGTTTGGGTTTTATATAAGGAACACACATAATGACATGTTTGGGTTTTATATAAGGAACACGCATAATGACATGTTTGGGTTTTATATATCGAGCACGCATAATGACAAGTTTGGGTTTATATAAGGAACGAACATAATGACATGTTTGGGTTTTATGTAAGGAACACACATAATGACATGGTTGGGTTTTATATAAGGAATACACATAATGACGTGTTTGGGTTTTATGCGAGGAACACACATAATGACATGCTTGGGTTTTATAGAAGGAACACACATAATGACATGTTTGCGTTTTATATAAGGAACACACATAATGACATGTTTGGGTTTTATATAAGGAACAAACATAATGACATGTTTGGGTTTTATATAAGGAACACGCATAATGACATGTTTGGGTTTTATGTAAGGAACACACATAATGACATGTTTGGGTTTTATATAAGGAACACGCATAATGACATGTTTGGGTTTATATAATGAATGAAAATAATGACATGTTTGGGTTTTATGTAAGGAACACATAATGACATTTTTGGGTTTTATGTAAGGAACGAACATAATGACACGTTTGGGTTTTATGTAAGGAACGAACATAATGACACGTTTGGGTTTTATGTAAGGAACGAACATAATGACATGTTTGGGTTTTATGTAAGGAACGAACATAATGACACGTTTGGGTTTTATGTAAGGAACGAACATAATGACACGTTTGTGTTTCATGTAAGGAACGAACATAATGACACGTTTGGGTTTCAGGTAAGGAACGAACATAATGATACGTTTGGGTTTTATGTAAGGAACAAACATAATGACACGTTTGGGTTTTATATAAGGAACACACATAATGACACTTTTGGGTTTTATGTAAGGAACACACATAATGACATGTTTGGGTTTTATGTAAGGAACACATAATGACATGTTTGGGTTTTATGTAAGGAACGAACATAATGACACGTTTGGGTTTTATGTAAGGAACGAACATAATGACACGTTTGGGTTTTATGTAAGCAACGAACATAATGACACGTTTATATTTTATGTAAGGAACGAACATAATGACACGTTTGGGTTTTATGTAAGGAACACATAATGACATGTTTGTTTTTTATATAAGTAACACACATAATAACATGTTTGGGTTTTATGTAAGGAACAAACGTAATGACATGTTTGGGTTTTATATAAGGAACGCGCATAATGACTTGTTTGGGTTTTATATAAGGAACACGCATAATGACATGTTTGGGTTTTAAATAAGGAATACGCATAATGACATGTTTGGGTTTTATATAAGGAACACGCATAATGACATGTTTAGGTTTATATAAGGAATGAACATAATGACACGTTTGGGTTTTATGTAAGGAACGAACATAATGACACGTTTGGGTTTTATGTAAGGAACGAACATAATGACACGTTTGGGTTTCATGTAAGGAACGAACATAATGACACGTTTGGGTTTTATGTAAGGAACACATAATGACATGTTTGGGTTTTATGTAAGGAACAAACGTAATGACATGTTTGGGTTTTATGTAAGGAACGCGCATAATGACATGTGTGGGTTTTATATAAGGAACACGCATAATGACATGTTTGGGTTTTAAATAAGGAATACGCATAATGACATGTTTGGGTTTTATATAAGGAACACGCATAATGACATGTTTGGTTTTATATAAGGAATGAACATAATGACATGTTTGGGTTTTATGTAAGGAACACACATAATGACATGCTTGGGTTTTATATAAGAAACACAGATAATGACATGTTTGGGTTTTATACAAGGAACACACATAATGACATACTTGGGTTTTATATAAGGAACACACATAATGACATGTTTGGGTTTTATATAAGGAACACGCATAATGACATGTTTGGGTTTTATGTAAGGAACACATAATGACATGTTTGGGTTTTATGTAAGGAACGAACATAATGAAACGTTTGGGTTTTATGGAAGGAACGAAGATAATGACACGTTTGGGTTTTATGTAAGGAACGAACATAATGACATGTTTAGGTTTTATGTAAGGAACGAACATAATAAGACGTTTGGGTTTTATGTAAGGAACGAACATAATGACACGTTTGGGTTTTATGTAAGGAACGAACATAATGACACGTTTAGGTTTTATGTAAGGAACGAACATAATGACACGTTTGGGTTTATGTAAGGAACGAACATAATGACACGTTTGGGTTTTATGTAAGGAACACACATAATGACATGTTTGGGTTTATATAAGGAACGAACATAATGACATGTTTGGGTTTTATGTAAGGAACACACATAATGACATGTTTGGGTTTTATATCAGGAATACACATAATGACATGTTTGGGTTTTATATAAGGAACACACATAATAACATGTTTGGGTTTTATATAAGGAACAAACGTAATGACATGTTTGGGGTTTATGTAAGGAACACACATAATGACATGTTTGGGTTTTATATAAGGAATACACATAACGACATGTTTGGGTTTTATATAAGGAACACACATAATGACATGTTTGGGTTTTATGTAAGTTACGAACATAATGACATGTTTGGGTTTTATGTAAGTTACGAACATAATGACATGTTTGGGTTTTATGTAAGGAACACACATAATGACATGTTTGGGTTTTATGTAAGGAAAACACATAATGACATGTTTGAGTTTTATGTAATGAACACACATGATGATATGTTTGGGTTTTATGTAAGGAACGAACATAATGACATGTTTGGGTTTTATATAAGGAACACACATAATGACATGTTTGGGTTTTATATAAGGAATACACATAATGACATGTTTGGGTTTTATATAAGGAAAACATAATGACATGTTTGGGTTTTATATAAGGAAGAAACGTAATGACATGTTTGGGTTTTATATAAGGAACACGCATAATGACATGTTTGGGTTTTATACAAGGAACACGCATAATGATATGTTTGGGTTTTATATAAGGAACACGCATAATGACATGTTTGGGTTTATATAAGGAACGAACATAATGAAATGTTTGGGTTTTATGTAAGGATCACAATGACATGTTTGGGTTTTATGTAAGGAACGAACATAATGACACGTTTGGGTTTTATGTAAGGAACGAACATAATGACACGTTTGGGTTTTATGTAAGGAACGAACATAATGACACGTTTGGGTTTTATGTAATGAACAAACATAATGACGCGTTTGGGTTTCATGTAAGGAACGAACATAATGACACATTTGGGGTTTTATATAAGGAACACACATAATGACATGTTTGGGTTTTATATGTGGAACACACATAATGACATGTTTTGGTTTTATATAAGGAACAAACGTAATGACATGTTTGGGTTTTATATAAGGAACACACATAATGACATGTTTGGGTTTTATATAAGGAACACGCATAATGACATGTTTGGGTTTATATAAGGAACGAACATAATGACATGTTTGGGTTTTATGTAAGGAACACACATAATGACATGGTTGGGTTTTATATAAGGAATACACATAATGACGTGTTTGGGTTTTATACAAGGAACACACATAATGACATACTTGGGTTTTATATAAGGAACACACATAATGACATGTTTGGGTTTTATATAAGGAACACGCATAATGACATATTTGGGTTTATATAAGGAACGAACATAATGACATGTTTGGGTTTTATGTAAGGAACACATAATGACATGTTTGGGTTTTATGTAAGGAACGAACATAATGAAACGTTTGGGTTTTATGGAAGGAACGAAGATAATGACACGTTTGGGTTTTATGTAAGGAACGAACATAATGACATGTTTAGGTTTTATGTAAGGAACGAATATAATGAGACGTTAGGGTTTTATGTAAGGAAGGAACATAATGACACGTTTGGGTTTTATGTAAGGAACGAACATAATGACACGTTTGGGTTTTATGTAAGGAACGAACATAATGACACGTTTGGGTTTATGTAAGGAACGAACATAATGACACGTTTGGGTTTTATGTAAGGAACACACATAATGACATGTTTGGGTTTATATAAGGAACGAACATAATGACATGTTTGGGTTTTATGTAAGGAACACACATAATGACATGTTTGGGTTTTATATAAGGAATACACATAATGACATGTTTAGGTTTTATATAAGGAACACACATAATGACATGTTTGGGTTTTATATAAGGAACAAACGTAATGACATGTTTGGGGTTTATGTAAGGAACACACATAATGACATGTTTGGATTTTATATAAGGAATACACATAACGACATGTTTGGGTTTTATATAAGGAACACACATAATGACATGTTTGGGTTTTATGTAAGTTACGAACATAATGACATGTTTGGGTTTTATGTAAGGAACACACATAATGACATGTTTGGGTTTTATGTAAGGAACACACATAATGACATGTTTGGGTTTTATGTAAGGAAAACACATAATGACATGTTTGAGTTTTATGTAATGAACACACATAATGATATCTTTGGGTTTTATGTAAGGAACGAACATAATGACATGTTTGGGTTTTATATAAGGAACACACATAATGACATGTTTGGGTTTTATATAAGGAACACGCATAATGACATGTTTGGGTTTTATGTAAGGAACACACATAATGACATGTTTGGGTTTATATAAGGAACGAACATAAGGACATGTTTGGGTTTTATGTAAGGAACACACATAATGACATGTTTGGGTTTATATAAGGAACGAACATAATGACAAGTTTGGGTTTTATATAAGGAACACACATAATGACATGTTTGGGTTTTATATAAGGAACACACATAATGACATGTTTGGGTTTTATATAAGGAACAAACGTAATGACATGTTTGGGGTTTATGTAAGGAACACACATAATGACATGTTTGGGTTTATATAAGGAACGAACATAATGACATGTTTGGGTTTTATGTAAGGAACACAAATAATGACATGTTTGGGTTGTATATAAGGAATACACATAATGACATGTTTGGGTTTTATATAAGGAACACACATAATGACATGTTTTGGTTTTATGTAAGGAACGAACATAATGACATGTTTGGGTTTTATGTAAGGAACACACATAATGACATGTTTGGGTTTTATGTAAGGAAGACACATAATGACATGTTTGGGTTTTATGTAAGGAAAACACATAATGACATGTTTGGGTTTTATGTAAGGAACACACATAATGACATGTTTGGGTTTTATGTAAGGAACGAACATAATGACATGTTTGGGTTTTATGTAAGGAACACACATAATGACATGTTTGGGTTTTATATAAGGAATACACATAATGACATGTTTGGCTTTTATATAAGGAACACATAATGACATGTTTGGGTTTAATATAAGGAAGAAACGTAATGACATGTTTGGGTTTTATATAAGGAACACGCATAATAACATGTTTGGGTTTATATAAGGAACACGTATAATGATATGTTTGGGTTTTATATAAGGAACACGCATAATGACATGTTTGGGTTTATATCAGGAACGAACATAATGACACGTTTGGGTTTTATGTAAGGAATGAACATAATGACAAGTTTGGGTTTTATGTAAGGAACGAACATAATGACACGTTTGGGTTTCATGTAAGGAACGAACATAATGACACGTTTGGGTTTTATGTAAGGAACACATAATGACATGTTTGGGTTTTATATAAGGAACACACATAATGACATGTTTGGGTTTTATGTAAGGAACAAACGTAATGACATGTTTGGGTTTTATATAAAGAACGCGCATAATGACATGTTTGGGTTTTATATAAGGAACACGCATAATGACATGTTTTGGTTTTAAATAAGGAATACGCATAATGACATGTTTGTGTTTTATATAAGGAACACGCATAATGACATGTTTGGGTTTATATAAGGAATGAACATAATGACATGTTTGGGTTTTATGTAAGGAACACACATAATGACATGCTTGGGTTTTATGTAAGGAACACACATAATGACATGTTTGGGTTTTATACAAGGAACACACATAATGACATGCTTGGGTTTTATATAAGGAACACACATAATGACATGTTTGGGTTTTATATAAGGAACACGCATAATGACATATTTGGGTTTATATAAGGAACAAAGATAATGACATGTTTGGGTTTTATGTAAGGAACACATAATGACATGTTTGGGTTTTATGGAAGGAATGAACATAATGACGCGTTTGGGTTTTATGTAAGGAACGAACATAATGACATGTTTAGGTTTTATGTAAGGAACGAACATAATGAGACGTTTGGGTTTTATGTAAGGAACGAACATAATGACACGTTTGGGTTTTATGTAAGGAACGAACATAATGACACGTTTGGGTTTTATGTAAGGAATGAAAATAATGACACGTTTGGGTTTATGTAAGGAACGAACATAATGACACGTTTGGGTTTTATGTAAGGAACACACATAATGACATGTTTGGGTTTATATAAGGAACGAACATAATGACATGTTTGGGTTTTATGTAAGGAACACACATAATGACATGTTTGGGTTTTATATAAGGAACACACATAATGACATGTTTGGGTTTTATATAAGGAACACACATAATGACATGTTTGTGTTTTATATAAGGAACAAACGTAATGACATGTTTGGGGTTTATGTAAGGAACACACATAATTACATGTTTGGGTTTATATAAGGAACGAACATAATGACATGTTTGGGTTTTATGTAAGGAACACACATAATGACATGTTTGGGTTTTATATAAGGAATACACATAATGACATGTTTGGGTTTTATATAAGGAACACACATAATGACATGTTTGGGTTTTATGTAAGGAACGAACATATTGACATGTTTGGGTTTTATGTAAGGAACACACATAATGACATGTTTGGGTTTTATGTAAGGAACGAACATAATGACATGTTTGGGTTTTATGTAAGGAAAACACATTATGACATGTTTGGGTTTTATGTAAGGAACACACATAATGACATGTTTGAGTTTTATGTAAGGAACGAATATAATGACATGTTTGGGTTTTATGTAAGGAACACACATAATGACATGTTTGGGTTTTATATAAGGAATACACATAATGACATGTTTGGGTTTTATATAAGGAACACATAATGACATGTTTGGGTTTTATATAAGGAAGAAACGTAATGACATGTTTGGGTTTTATATAAGGAACACGCATAATGACATGTTTGGGTTTTATATAAGGAAGACGCATAATGATATGTTTGGGTTTTATATAAGGAACACGCATAATGACATGTTTGGGTTTATATAAGGAACGAACATAATGACACGTTTGGGTTTTATGTAAGGAACGAACATAATGACACGTTTGGGTTTTATGGAAGGAACGAACATAATGACATGTTTGGGTTTAATGTAATGAATGAACATAATGACACGCTTGGGTTTCATGTAAGGAACGAACATAATGACACGTTTGGGGTTTTATATAAGAAACACACATAATGACATGTTTGGGTTTTATATGAGGAACACACATAATGACATGTTTGGGTTTTATATAAGGAACAAACGTAATGACATGTTTGGGTTTTATATAAGGAACACGCATAATGACATGTTTGGGTTTTATATAAGGAACACGCATAATGACATGTTTGGGTTTATATAAGGAACGAACATAATGACATGTTTGGGTTTTATGTAAGGAACACACATAATGACATGGTTGGGTTTTATATAAGGAATACACATAATGACGTGTTTGGGTTTTATGTAAGGAACACACATAATGACATGCTTGGGTTTTATAGAAGGAACACACATAATGACATGTTTGGGTTTTATATAAGGAACAAACATAATGACATGTTTGGGTTTTATATAAGGAACACGCATAATGACATGTTTGGGTTTTATGTAAGGAACAGACATAATGACATGTTTGGGTTTTATATTAGGAACACACATAATGACATGTTTGGGTTTTATATAAGGAACACGCATAATGACATGTTTGGGTTTTATATATGGAGCACGCATAATGACAAGTTTGGGTTTATATAAGGAACGAACATAATGACATGTTTGGGTTTTATGTAAGGAACACACATAATGACATGGTTGGGTTTTATATAAGGAATACACATAATGACGTGTTTGGGTTTTATGCGAGGAACACACATAATGACATGCTTGGGTTTTATAGAAGGAACACACATAATGACATGTTTGCGTTTTATATAAGGAACACACATAATGACATGTTTGGGTTTTATATAAGGAACAAACATAATGACATGTTTGGGTTTTATATAAGGAACACGCATAATGACATGTTTGGGTTTTATGTAGGGAACACACATAATGACATGTTTGGGTTTTATATAAGGAACACGCATAATGACATGTTTGGGTTTATATAATGAATGAAAATAATGACATGTTTGGGTTTTATGTAAGGAACACATAATGACATTTTTGGGTTTTATGTATGGAACGAACATAATGACACGTTTGGGTTTTATGTAAGGAACGAACATAATGACACGTTTGGGTTTTATGTAAGGAACGAACATAATGACACGTTTGGGTTTTATGTAACGAACGAACATAATGACACGTTTGGGTTTTATGTAAGGAACGAACATAATGACACGTTTGTGTTTCATGTAAGGAACGAACATAATGACGCGTTTGGGTTTCATGTAAGGAACGAACATAATGACATGTTTGGGTTTTATGTAAGGAAAACACATTATGACATGTTTGGGTTTTATGTAAGGAACACACATAATGACATGTTTGAGTTTTATGTAAGGAACGAATATAATGACATGTTTGGGTTTTATGTAAGGAACACACATAATGACATGTTTGGGTTTTATATAAGGAATACACATAATGACATGTTTGGGTTTTATATAAGGAACACATAATGACATGTTTGGGTTTTATATAAGGAAGAAACGTAATGACATGTTTGGGTTTTATATAAGGAACACGCATAATGACATGTTTGGGTTTTATATAAGGAAGACGCATAATGATATGTTTGGGTTTTATATAAGGAACACGCATAATGACATGTTTGGGTTTATATAAGGAACGAAGATAATGACACGTTTGGGTTTTATGTAAGGAACGAACATAATGACACGTTTGGGTTTTATGGAAGGAACGAACATAATGACATGTTTGGGTTTAATGTAATGAATGAACATAATGACACGCTTGGGTTTCATGTAAGGAACGAACATAATGACACGTTTGGGGTTTTATATAAGGAACACACATAATGACATGTTTGGGTTTTATATGAGGAACACACATAATGACATGTTTGGGTTTTATATAAGGAACAAACGTAATGACATGTTTGGGTTTTATATAAGGAACACGCATAATGACATGTTTGGGTTTTATATAAGGAACACGCATAATGACATGTTTGGGTTTATATAAGGAACGAACATAATGACATGTTTGGGTTTTATGTAAGGAACACACATAATGACATGGTTGGGTTTTATATAAGGAATACACATAATGACGTGTTTGGGTTTTATGTAAGGAACACACATAATGACATGCTTGGGTTTTATAGAAGGAACACACATAATGACATGTTTGGGTTTTATATAAGGAACAAACATAATGACATGTTTGGGTTTTATATAAGGAACACGCATAATGACATGTTTGGGTTTTATGTAAGGAACAGACATAATGACATGTTTGGGTTTTATATAAGGAACACACATAATGACATGTTTGGGTTTTATATAAGGAACACGCATAATGACATGTTTGGGTTTTATATATGGAGCACGCATAATGACAAGTTTGGGTTTATATAAGGAACGAACATAATGACATGTTTGGGTTTTATGTAAGGAACACACATAATGACATGGTTGGGTTTTATATAAGGAATACACATAATGACGTGTTTGGGTTTTATGCGAGGAACACACATAATGACATGCTTGGGTTTTATAGAAGGAACACACATAATGACATGTTTGCGTTTTATATAAGGAACACACATAATGACATGTTTGGGTTTTATATAAGGAACAAACATAATGACATGTTTGGGTTTTATATAAGGAACACGCATAATGACATGTTTGGGTTTTATGTAGGGAACACACATAATGACATGTTTGGGTTTTATATAAGGAACACGCATAATGACATGTTTGGGTTTATATAATGAATGAAAATAATGACATGTTTGGGTTTTATGTAAGGAACACATAATGACATTTTTGGGTTTTATGTATGGAACGAACATAATGACACGTTTGGGTTTTATGTAAGGAACGAACATAATGACACGTTTGGGTTTTATGTAAGGAACGAACATAATGACACGTTTGGGTTTTATGTAACGAACGAACATAATGACACGTTTGGGTTTTATGTAAGGAACGAACATAATGACACGTTTGTGTTTCATGTAAGGAACGAACATAATGACGCGTTTGGGTTTCATGTAAGGAACGAACATAATGACACGTTTGGGTTTTATGTAAGGAACAAACATAATGACACGTTTGGGTTTTATATAAGGAACACACATAATGACACGTTTGGGATTTATGTAAGGAACACACATAATGACATGTTTGGGTTTTATGTAAGGAACACATAATGACATGTTTGGGTTTTATGTAAGGAACGAACGTAATGACACGTTTGGGTTTTATGTAAGGAACGAACATAATGACACGTTTGGGTTTTATGTAAGCAACGAACATAATGACACGTTTATGTTTTATGTAAGGAACGAACATAATGACACGTTTGGGTTTTATGTAAGGAACAAACATAATGACACGTTTGGGTTTTATATAAGGAACACACATAATGACACGTTTGGGTTTTATGTAAGGAACACACATAATGACATGTTTGGGTTTTATGTAAGGAACACATAATGACATGTTTGGGTTTTATATAAGGAACACGCATAATGACATGTTTGGGTTTTATGTAAGGAACACACATAATGACATGTTTGGGTTTATATAAGGAACGAACATAAGGACATGTTTGGGTTTTATGTAAGGAACACACATAATGACATGTTTGGGTTTATATAAGGAACGAACATAATGACAAGTTTGGGTTTTATATAAGGAACACACATAATGACATGTTTGGGTTTTATATAAGGAACACACATAATGACATGTTTGGGTTTTATATAAGGAACAAACGTAATGACATGTTTGGGGTTTATGTAAGGAACACACATAATGACATGTTTGGGTTTATATAAGGAACGAACATAATGACATGTTTGGGTTTTATGTAAGGAACACAAATAATGACATGTTTGGGTTTTATATAAGGAATACACATAATGACATGTTTGGGTTTTATATAAGGAACACACATAATGACATGTTTTGGTTTTATGTAAGGAACGAACATAATGACTTGTTTGGGTTTTATGTAAGGAACACACATAATGACATGTTTGGGTTTTATGTAAGGAAGACACATAATGACATGTTTGGGTTTTATGTAAGGAAAACACATAATGACATGTTTGGGTTTTATGTAAGGAACACACATAATGACATGTTTGGGTTTTATGTAAGGAACGAACATAATGACATGTTTGGGTTTTATGTAAGGAACACACATAATGACATGTTTGGGTTTTATATAAGGAATACACATAATGACATGTTTGGGTTTTATATAAGGAACACATAATGACATGTTTGGGTTTAATATAAGGAAGAAACGTAATGACATCTTTGGGTTTTATATAAGGAACACGCATAATGACATGTTTGGGTTTATATAAGGAACACGTATAATGATATGTTTGGGTTTTATATAAGGAACACGCATAATGACATGTTTGGGTTTATATAAGGAACGAACATAATGACACGTTTGGGTTTTATGGAAGGAACGAACATAATGACAAGTTTGGGTTTTATGTAAGGAACGAACATAATGACACGTTTGGGTTTCATGTAAGGAACGAACATAATGACACGTTTGGTTTTTATGTAAGGAACACATAATGACATGTTTGGGTTTTATATAAGGAACACACATAATGACATGTTTGGGTTTTATGTAAGGAACAAACGTAATGACATGTTTGGGTTTTATATAAAGAACGCGCATAATGACATGTTTGGGTTTTATATAAGGAACACGCATAATGACATGTTTGGGTTTTAAATAAGGAATACGCATAATGACATGTTTGTGTTTTATATAAGGAACACGCATAATGACATGTTTGGGTTTATATAAGGAATGAACATAATGACATGTTTGGGTTTTATGTAAGGAACACACATAATGACATGCTTGGGTTTTATGTAAGGAACACACATAATGACATGTTTGGGTTTTATACAAGGAACACACATAATGACATGCTTGGGTTTTATATAAGGAACACACATAATGACATGTTTGGGTTTTATATAAGGAACACGCATAATGACATATTTGGGTTTATATAAGGAACAAAGATAATGACATGTTTGAGTTTTATGTAAGGAACACATAATGACATGTTTGGGTTTTATGTAAGGAACGAACATAATGAAACGTTTGGGTTTTATGGAAGGAACGAACATAATGACGCCTTTGGGTTTTATGTAAGGAACGAACATAATGACATGTTTAGGTTTTATGTAAGGAACGAACATAATGAGACGTTTGGGTTTTATATAAGGAACAAACGTAATGACATGTTTGGGTTTTATATAAGGAACACGCATAATGACATGTTTGGGTTTTATATAAGGAACACGCATAATGACATGTTTGGGTTTATATAAGGAACGAACATAATGACATGTTTGGGTTTTATGTAAGGAACACACATAATGACATGGTTGGGTTTTATATAAGGAATACACATAATGACGTGTTTGGGTTTTATGTAAGGAACACACATAATGACATGCTTGGGTTTTATAGAAGGAACACACATAATGACATGTTTGGGTTTTATATAAGGAACAAACATAATGACATGTTTGGGTTTTATATAAGGAACACGCATAATGACATGTTTGGGTTTTATGTAAGGAACAGACATAATGACATGTTTGGGTTTTATATAAGGAACACACATAATGACATGTTTGGGTTTTATATAAGGAACACGCATAATGACATGTTTGGGTTTTATATATGGAGCACGCATAATGACAAGTTTGGGTTTATATAAGGAACGAACATAATGACATGTTTGGGTTTTATGTAAGGAACACACATAATGACATGGTTGGGTTTTATATAAGGAATACACATAATGACGTGTTTGGGTTTTATGCGAGGAACACACATAATGACATGCTTGGGTTTTATAGAAGGAACACACATAATGACATGTTTGCGTTTTATATAAGGAACACACATAATGACATGTTTGGGTTTTATATAAGGAACAAACATAATGACATGTTTGGGTTTTATATAAGGAACACGCATAATGACATGTTTGGGTTTTATGTAGGGAACACACATAATGACATGTTTGGGTTTTATATAAGGAACACGCATAATGACATGTTTGGGTTTATATAATGAATGAAAATAATGACATGTTTGGGTTTTATGTAAGGAACACATAATGACATTTTTGGGTTTTATGTATGGAACGAACATAATGACACGTTTGGGTTTTATGTAAGGAACGAACATAATGACACGTTTGGGTTTTATGTAAGGAACGAACATAATGACACGTTTGGGTTTTATGTAAGGAACGAACATAATGACACGTTTGGGTTTTATGTAAGGAACGAACATAATGACACGTTTGTGTTTCATGTAAGGAACGAACATAATGACGCGTTTGGGTTTCATGTAAGGAACGAACATAATGACACGTTTGGGTTTTATGTAAGGAACAAACATAATGACACGTTTGGGTTTTATATAAGGAACACACATAATGACACGTTTGGGATTTATGTAAGGAACACACATAATGACATGTTTGGGTTTTATGTAAGGAACACATAATGACATGTTTGGGTTTTATGTAAGGAACGAACATAATGACACGTTTGGGTTTTATGTAAGGAACGAACATAATGACACGTTTGGGTTTTATGTAAGCAGCGAACATAATGACACGTTTATGTTTTATGTAAGGAACGAACATAATGACACGTTTGGGTTTTATGTAAGGAACAAACATAATGACACGTTTGGGTTTTATATAAGGAACACACATAATGACACGTTTGGGTTTTATGTAAGGAACACACATAATGACATGTTTGGGTTTTATGTAAGGAACACATAATGACATGTTTGGGTTTTATATAAGGAACACGCATAATGACATGTTTGGGTTTTATGTAAGGAACACACATAATGACATGTTTGGGTTTATATAAGGAACGAACATAAGGACATGTTTGGGTTTTATGTAAGGAACACACATAATGACATGTTTGGGTTTATATAAGGAACGAACATAATGACAAGTTTGGGTTTTATATAAGGAACACACATAATGACATGTTTGGGTTTTATATAAGGAACACACATAATGACATGTTTGGGTTTTATATAAGGAACAAACGTAATGACATGTTTGGGGTTTATGTAAGGAACACACATAATGACATGTTTGGGTTTATATAAGGAACGAACATAATGACATGTTTGGGTTTTATGTAAGGAACACAAATAATGACATGTTTGGGTTTTATATAAGGAATACACATAATGACATGTTTGGGTTTTATATAAGGAACACACATAATGACATGTTTTGGTTTTATGTAAGGAACGAACATAATGACTTGTTTGGGTTTTATGTAAGGAACACACATAATGACATGTTTGGGTTTTATGTAAGGAAGACACATAATGACATGTTTGGGTTTTATGTAAGGAAAACACATAATGACATGTTTGGGTTTTATGTAAGGAACACACATAATGACATGTTTGGGTTTTATGTAAGGAACGAACATAATGACATGTTTGGGTTTTATGTAAGGAACACATATAATGACATGTTTGGGTTTTATATAAGGAATACACATAATGACATGTTTGGGTTTTATATAAGGAACACATAATGACATGTTTGGGTTTAATATAAGGAAGAAACGTAATGACATGTTTGGGTTTTATATAAGGAACACGCATAATGACATGTTTGGGTTTATATAAGGAACACTTATAATGATATGTTTGGGTTTTATATAAGGAACACGCATAATGACATGTTTGGGTTTATATAAGGAACGAACATAATGACACGTTTGGGTTTTATGGAAGGAACGAACATAATGACAAGTTTGGGTTTTATGTAAGGAACGAACATAATGACACGTTTGGGTTTCATGTAAGGAACGAACATAATGACACGTTTGGTTTTTATGTAAGGAACACATAATGACATGTTTGGGTTTTATATAAGGAACACACATAATGACATGTTTGGGTTTTATGTAAGGAACAAACGTAATGACATGTTTGGGTTTTATATAAAGAACGCGCATAATGACATGTTTGGGTTTTATATAAGGAACACGCATAATGACATGTTTGGGTTTTAAATAAGGAATACGCATAATGACATGTTTGTGTTTTATATAAGGAACACGCATAATGACATGTTTGGGTTTATATAAGGAATGAACATAATGACATGTTTGGGTTTTATGTAAGGAACACACATAATGACATGCTTGGGTTTTATGTAAGGAACACACATAATGACATGTTTGGGTTTTATACAAGGAACACACATAATGACATGCTTGGGTTTTATATAAGGAACACACATAATGACATGTTTGGGTTTTATATAAGGAACACGCATAATGACATATTTGGGTTTATATAAGGAACAAAGATAATGACATGTTTGAGTTTTATGTAAGGAAGACATAATGACATGTTTGGGTTTTATGTAAGGAACGAACATAATGAAACGTTTGGGTTTTATGGAAGGAACGAACATAATGACGCCTTTGGGTTTTATGTAAGGAACGAACATAATGACATGTTTAGGTTTTATGTAAGGAACGAACATAATGAGACGTTTGGGTTTTATGTAAGGAACGAACATAATGACACGTTTGGGTTTTATGTAAGGAACGAACATAATGACACGTTTGGGTTTTATGTAAGGAATGAACATAATGACACGTTTGGGTTTATGTAAGGAACGAACATAATGACACGTTTGGGTTTTATGTAAGGAACACACATAATGACATGTTTGGGTTTATATAAGGAACGAACATAATGACATGTTTGGGTTTTATGTAAGGAACACACATAATGACATGTTTGGGTTTTATATAAGGAACACACATAATGACATGTTTGGGTTTTATATAAGGAACACACATAATGACATGTTTGTGTTTTATATAAGGAACAAACGTAATGACATGTTTGGGGTTTATGTAAGGAACACACATAATGACATGTTTGGGTTTATATAAGGAACGAACATAATGACATGTTTGGGTTTTATGTAAGGAACACACATAATGACATGTTTGGGTTTTATATAAGGAATACACATAATGACATGTTTGGGTTTTATATAAGGAACACACATAATGACATGTTTGGGTTTTATGTAAGGAACGAACATATTGACATGTTTGGGTGTTATGTAAGGAACACACATAATGACATGTTTGGGTTTTATGTAAGGAACGAACATAATGACATGTTTGGGTTTTATGTAAGGAAAACACATAATGACATGTTTGGGTTTTATGTAAGGAACACACATAATGACATGTTTGAGTTTTATGTAAGGAACGAATATAATGACATGTTTGGGTTTTATGTAAGGAACACACATAATGACATGTTTGGGTTTTATATAAGGAATACACATAATGACATGTTTGGGTTTTATATAAGGAACACATAATGACATGTTTGGGTTTTATATAAGGAAGAAACATAATGACATGTTTGGGTTTTATATAAGGAACACGCATAATGACATGTTTGGGTTTTATATAAGGAAGACGCATAATGATATGTTTGGGTTTTATATAAGGAACACGCATAATGACATGTTTGGGTTTATATAAGGAACGAACATAATGACATGTTTGGGTTTTATGTAAGGAACACAATGACATGTTTGGGTTTTATGTAAGGAACGAACATAATGACACGTTTGGGTTTTATGTAAGGAACGAACATAATGACACGTTTGGGTTTTATGGAAGGAACGAACATAATGACACGTTTGGGTTTAATGTAATGAATGAACATAATGACACGTTTGGGTTTCATGTAAGGAACGAACATAATGACACGTTTGGGGTTTTATATAAGGAACACACATAATGACATGTTTAGGTTTTATATGAGGAACACACATAATTACATGTTTGGGTTTTATATAAGGAACAAACGTAATGACATGTTTGGGTTTTATATAAGGAACACGCATAATGACATGTTTGGGTTTTATATAAGGAACACGCATAATGACATGTTTGGGTTTATATAAGGAACGAACATAATGACATGTTTGGGTTTTATGTAAGGAACACACATAATGACATGGTTGGGTTTTATATAAGGAATACACATAATGACGTGTTTGGGTTTTATGTAAGGAACACACATAATGACATGCTTGGGTTTTATAGAAGGAACACACATAATGACATGTTTGGGTTTTATATAAGGAACAAACATAATGACATGTTTGGGTTTTATATAAGGAACACACATAATGACATGTTTGGGTTTTATGTAAGGAACAGACATAATGACATGTTTGGGTTTTATATAAGGAACACACATAATGACATGTTTGGGTTTTATATAAGGAACACGCATAATGACATGTTTGGGTTTTATATATGGAGCACGCATAATGACAAGTTTGGGTTTATATAAGGAACGAACATAATGACATGTTTGGGTTTTATGTAAGGAACACACATAATGACATGGTTGGGTTTTATATAAGGAATACACATAATGACGTGTTTGGGTTTTATGCGAGGAACACACATAATGACATGCTTGGGTTTTATAGAAGGAACACACATAATGACATGTTTGCGTTTTATATAAGGAACACACATAATGACATGTTTGGGTTTTATATAAGGAACAAACATAATGACATGTTTGGGTTTTATATAAGGAACACGCATAATGACATGTTTGGGTTTTATGTAGGGAACACACATAATGACATGTTTGGGTTTTATATAAGGAACACGCATAATGACATGTTTGGGTTTATATAATGAATGAAAATAATGACATGTTTGGGTTTTATGTAAGGAACACATAATGACATTTTTGGGTTTTATGTATGGAACGAACATAATGACACGTTTGGGTTTTATGTAAGGAACGAACATAATGACACGTTTGGGTTTTATGTAAGGAACGAACATAATGACACGTTTGGGTTTTATGTATGGAACGAACATAATGACACGTTTGGGTTTTATGTAAGGAACGAACATAATGACACGTTTGTGTTTCATGTAAGGAACGAACATAATGACGCGTTTGGGTTTTATGTAAGGAACGAACATAATGACACGTTTGGGTTTTATGTAAGGAACAAACATAATGACACGTTTGGGTTTTATGTAAGGAACACACATAATGACATGTTTGGGTTTTATGTAAGGAACACATAATGACATGTTTGGGTTTTATGTAAGGAACGAACATAATGACACGTTTGGGTTTTATGTAAGGAACGAACAAAATGACACGTTTGGGTTTTATGTAAGCAACGAACATAATGACACGTTTATGTTTTATGTAAGGAACGAACATAATGACACGTTTGGGTTTTATGTAAGGAACACATAATGACATGTTTGTTTTTTATATAAGTAACACACATAATAACATGTTTGGGTTTTATGTAAGGAACAAACGTAATGACATGTTTGGGTTTTATATAAGGAACGCGCATAATGACTTGTTTGGGTTTTATATAAGGAACACGCATAATGACATGTTTGGATTTTAAATAAGGAATACGCATAATGACATGTTTGGGTTTTATATAAGGAACACGCATAATGACATGTTTAGGTTTATATAAGGAATGAAGATAATGACACGTTTGGGTTTTATGTAAGGAACGAACATAATGACACGTTTGGGTTTTATGTAAGGAACGAACATAATGACACGTTTGGGTTTCATGTAAGGAACGAACATAATGACACGTTTGGGTTTTATGTAAGGAACACATAATGACATGTTTGGGTTTTATGTAAGGAACAAATGTAATGACATGTTTGGGTTTTATGTGAGGAACGCGCATTATGACATGTTTGGGTTTTATATAAGGAACACGCATAATGACATGTTTGGGTTTTAAATAAGGAATACGCATAATGACATGTTTGGGTTTTATATAAGGAACACGCATAATGACATGTTTGGGTTTATATAAGGAATGAACATAATGACATGTTTGGGTTTTATGTAAGGAACACACATAATGACATGCTTGGGTTTTATATAAGAAACACACATAATGACATGTTTGGGTTTTATACAAGGAACACACATAATGACATACTTGGGTTTTATATAAGGAACACACATAATGACATGTTTGGGTTTTATATAAGGAACACGCATAATGACATATTTGGGTTTATATAAGGAACGAACATAATGACATGTTTGGGTTTTATGTAAGGAACACATAATGACATGTTTGGGTTTTATGTAAGGAACGAACATAATGAAACGTTTGGGTTTTATGGAAGGAACGAAGATAATGACACGTTTGGGTTTTATGTAAGGAACGAACATAATGACATGTTTAGGTTTTATGTAAGGAACGAACATAATGAGACGTTTGGGTTTTATGTAAGGAACGAACATAATGACACGTTTTGGTTTTATGTAAGGAACGAACATAATGACACGTTTAGGTTTTATGTAAGGAACGAACATAATGACACGTTTGGGTTTATGTAAGGAACGAACATAATGACATGTTTGGGTTTTATATAAGGAACACACATAATGACATGTTTGGGTTTTATATAAGGAATACACATAATGACATGTTTGGGTTTTATATAAGGAACACATAATGACATGTTTGGGTTTTATATAAGGAAGAAACGTAATGACATGTTTGGGTTTTATATAAGGAACACGCATAATGACATGTTTGGGTTTTATACAAGGAACACGCATAATGATATGTTTGGGTTTTATATAAGGAACACGCATAATGACATGTTTGGGTTTATATAAGGAACGAACATAATGAAATGTTTGGGTTTTACGTAAGAAACACAATGACATGTTTGGGTTTTATGTAAGGAACGAACATAATGACACGTTTGGGTTTTATGTAAGGAACGAACATAATGACACGTTTGGGTTTTATGTAAGGAACGAACATAATGACACGTTTGGGTTTTATGTAATAAACGAACATAATGATGCGTTTGGGTTTCATGTAAGGAACGAACATAATGACACATTTGGGGTTTTATATAAGGAACACACATAATGACATGTTTGGGTTTTATATGTGGAACACACATAATGACATGTTTTGGTTTTATATAAGGAACAAACGTAATGACATGTTTGGGTTTTATATAAGGAACACACATAATGACATGTTTGGGTTTTATATAAGGAACACGCATAATGACATGTTTGGGTTTATATAAGGAACGAACATAATGACATGTTTGGGTTTTATGTAAGGAACACACATAATGACATGGTTGGGTTTTATATAAGGAATACACATAATGACGTGTTTGGGTTTTATACAAGGAACACACATAATGACATACTTGGGTTTTATATAAGGAACACACATAATGACATGTTTGGGTTTTATATAAGGAACACTCATAATGACATATTTGGGTTTATATAAGGAACGAACATAATGACATGTTTGGGTTTTATGTAAGGAACACATAATGACATGTTTGGGTTTTATGTAAGGAACGAACATAATGAAACGTTTGGGTTTTATGGAAGGAACGAAGATAATGACACGTTTGGGTTTTATGTAAGGAACGAACATAATGACATGTTTAGGTTTTATGTAAGGAACGAACATAATGAGACGTTTGGGTTTTATGTAAGGAACGAACATAATGAAACGTTTGGGTTTTATGGAAGGAACGAAGATAATGACACGTTTGGGTTTTATGTAAGGAACGAACATAATGACACGTTTGGGTTTTATGTAAGGAACGAACATAATGACACGTTTGGGTTTTATGTAAGGAACGAACATAATGACACGTTTGGGTTTTATGTAATGAACGAACATAATGACGCGTTTGGGTTTCATGTAAGGAACGAACATAATGACACATTTGGGGTTTTATATAAGGAACACACATAATGACATGTTTGGGTTTTAAATGAGGAACACACATAATGACATGTTTGGGTTTTATATAAAGAACAAAAGTAATGACATGTTTAGGTTTTATGTAAGGAACGAACATAATGAGACGTTTGGGTTTTATGTAAGGAACGAACATAATGAAACGTTTGGGTTTTATGGAAGGAACGAAGATAATGACACGTTTGGGTTTTATGTAAGGAACGAACATAATGACATGTTTAGGTTTTATGTAAGGAACGAATATAATGAGACGTTAGGGTTTTATGTAAGGAACGAACATAATGACACGTTTGGGTTTTATGTAAGGAACGAACATAATGACACGTTTGGGTTTTATGTAAGGAACGAACATAATGACACATTTGGGTTTATGTAAGGAACGAACATAATGACACTTTTGGGTTTTATGTAAGGAACACACATAATGACATGTTTGGGTTTATATAAGGAACGAACATAATGACATGTTTGGGTTTTATGTAAGGAACACACATAATGACATGCTTGGGTTTTATGTAAGGAATACACATAATGACATGTTTGGGTTTTATATAAGGAACACACATAATGACATGTTTGGGTTTTATATAAGGAACAAACGTAATGACATGTTTGGGGTTTATGTAAGGAACACACATAATGACATGTTTGGATTTTATATAAGGAATACACATAACGACATGTTTGGGTTTTATATAAGGAACACACATAATGACATGTTTGGGTTTTATGTAAGTTACGAACATAATGACATGTTTGGGTTTTATGTAAGGAACACACATAATGACATGTTTGGGTTTTATGTAAGGAACACACATAATGACATGTTTGGGTTTTATGTAAGGAAAACACATAATGACATGTTTGAGTTTTATGTAATGAACACACATAATGATATGTTTGGGTTTTATGTAAGGAACGAACATAATGACATGTTTGGGTTTTATATAAGGAACACACATAATGACATGTTTGGGTTTTATATAAGGAATACACATAATTACATGTTTGGGTTTTATATAAGGAACACATAATGACATGTTTGGGTTTTATATAAGGAAGAAACGTAATGACATGTTTGGGTTTTATATAAGGAACACGCATAATGACATGTTTGGGTTTTATATAAGGAACACGCATAATGATATGTTTGGGTTTTATATAAGGAACACACATAATGACATGTTTGGGTTTATATAAGGAACGAACATAATGAAATGTTTGGGTTTTATGTAAGTAACACAATGACATGTTTGGGTTTTATGTAAGGAACGAACATAATGACACGTTTGGGTTTTATGTAAGGAACGAACTTTATGACACGTTTGGGTTTTATGTAAGGAACGAACATAATGACACGTTTGGGTTTTATGTAATGAACAAACATAATGACGCGTTTGGGTTTCATGTAAGGAACGAACATAATGACACATTTGGGGTTTTATATAAGGAACACACATAATGACATGTTTGGGTTTTAAATGAGGAACACACATAATGACATGTTTGGGTTTTATATAAAGAACAAAAGTAATGACATGTTTGGGTTTTATATAAGGAACACACATAATGACATGTTTGGGTTTTATATAAGGAACACGCATAATGACATGTTTGGGTTTTATATAAGGAACACGCATAATGACATGTTTGGGTTTATATAAGGAACGAACATAATGACATGTTTGGGTTTTATGTAAGGAACACACATAATGACATGGTTGGGTTTTATATAAGGAATACACATAATGACGTGTTTGGGTTTTATGTAGGGAACACACATAATGACATGCTTGGGTTTTATAGAAGGAACACACATAATGACATGTTTGGGTTTTATATAAGGAACACACATAATGACATGTTTGGTTTTTTTATAAGGAACAAACATAATGACATGTTTGGGTTTTATATAAGGAACACGCATAATGACATGTTTGTGTTTTATGCAAGGAACACACATAATGACATGTTTGGGTTTTATATAAGGAACACATAATGACATGTTTGGGTTTTATATAAGGAACACGCATAATGACATGTTTGGGTTTTATATAAGGAACACGCATAATGACATGTTTGGGTTTATATAAGGAACGAACATAATGACATGTTTGGGTTTTATGTAAGGAACACATATAATGACATGGTTGGGTTTTATATAAGGAATACACATAATGACGTGTTTGGGTTTTATGTAAGGAACACACATAATGACATGCTTGGGTTTTATAGAAGGAACACACATAATGACATGTTTGCGTTTTATATAAGGAACACACATAATGACATGTTTGGGTTTTATATAAGGAACAAACATAATGACAT
Organism: Unio delphinus; assembly: GCA_029339505.1. NCBI lineage: Eukaryota > Metazoa > Mollusca > Bivalvia > Unionida > Unionidae > Unio > Unio delphinus. The sequence goes on from JAQISU010000065.1 coordinate 1,103,339, forward strand.
GTTTGGGTTTTATATAAGGAACACGCATAATGACATGTTTGGGTTTTATGTAAGGAACACGCATAATGACATGTTTGGGTTTTATGTAAGGAACACACATAATGACATGTTTGGGTTTTATATAAGGAACACGCATAATGACATGTTTGGGTTTATATAATGAACGAAAATAATGACATGTTTGGGTTTTATGTAAGGAACACATAATGACATGTTTGGGTTTTATGTAAGGAACGAACATAATGACACGTTTGGGTTATATGTAAGGAACGAACATAATGACACGTTTATGTTTTATGTAAGGAACGAACATAATGACACGTTTGGGTTTTATGTAAGGAACGAACATAATGACACGTTTGGGTTTTATGTAAGGAACGAACATAATGACACGTTTGTGTTTCATGTAAGGAACGAACATAATGACACGTTTGGGTTTCATGTAAGGAACGAACATAATGACACGTTTGGGTTTTATGTAAGGAACAAACATAATGACATGTTTGGGTTTTATATAAGGAACACACATAATGACACGTTTGGGTTTTATGTAAGGAACACACATAATGACATGTTTGGGTTTTATGTAAGGAACACATAATGACATGTTTGGGTTTTATGTAAGGAACGAAGATAATGACACGTTTGGGTTTTATGTAAGGATGGAACATAATGACACGTTTGGGTTTTATGTAAGGAACGAACATAATGACACGTTTGGGTTTTATGTAAGGAACGAACATAATCACACGTTTGGCTTTTATGTAAGGAACGAACATAATGACACGTTTGGGTTTTATGTAAGGAACGAACATAATCACACGTTTGGGTTTTATGTAAGGAACGAACATAAAGACATGTTTGGGTTTTATGTAAGGACCACACACAATGACATGACAAATGTGGGGCATTTATATAAGGAACACGGGGAATGACATATGTTGGTTTATTTAACGAACACAGAGAATGACGATTGTGTACAAGGAACACATGTAATGACAAATGTTGGAATGTTATATAACAAACAGAATGACAAATGTTGTCACTTTATATAAGGAAAACAAAATGACAAATTGTGTGGTTTGATATAAGTACTATAGAGATTCACAGATATGGGGTATTTATATAAAGAACACGCAGCAGAATGACAAATATTGTGGTTTTGTATAAGGAATGCACATAACTGATGTTGTGGTTTTGTATAAGGAATGCACATAACAGATGTTGTGGTTTTGTATAAGGAACGCACATAACAGATGTTGTGGTTTTGTACAAGGAATGCACACAACAGATGTTGTGGTTTTGTATAAGGAATGCACACAACAGATGTTGTGGTTTTGTATAAGGAACACACATAACAGATGTGGAGCTTTTATGTAAGGAACACAGTGACTCAAAAATGTTGAGGTTTTTACACGAGGAACATGCAGATTGGCAGATGTACTGGCTTATATAATGAACACCGAGTGACAAATGTTTGTATAAAGAACTCACATTGTGACAAATATTGAGGTTTTATATAAGGAACTCGGTGACAATTGTTGGGTGTTTTATGTAAGGAACTCACAGTGACAATTGTTGGGTGTTTTATGTAAGGAACTCGCAGTGACAATTGTTGGGTGTTTTATGTAAGGATCTCGCAGTGACAATTGTTGGGTGTTTTATGTAAGGAACTCGCAGTGACAATTGTTGGGTGTTTTATGTAAGGAACTCGCAGTGACAATTGTTGGGTGTTTTATATAAGGAACACACAGAATGACAAATGTTGAGGTTTTATATAAGAAACGCACAGCATGACAAATGTTGAGGTTTTATAAGAAACACAATGACAAATGTTGAGGTTTTATATAAGAAAGAGAGAGAATGACAAATGTTGAGGTTTTATATAAGAAACATAGAATGACAAATGCTGAGGTTTTATATAAGAAACACACAGAATGACAAATGTGGGAATTTTATATAAGAAACGGAAAATAACAAATGCTGGTGTTTTATATAAGGAACGCACAAAATGACAAATGTTGAGGTTTTATATAAGAAACACACAGAATCACAAATGTTGAGGCTTTATATAAAAAACTCACAGAATGACAAATGTTGAGGTTTTATATTAGAAACTCACAGAGTGACAAATGTGGAGGATTTTGTACAAGGAATACACAGAATGACTTTTTTTGGTAAGGGAACACGTAGAAAGACAAATGGTGTTTTATGTGAGGAAGACACAGAATGACAAAATATTGGTGTTTTATGCGAGGAAGACACAGAATGACAAATATTGGTGTTTTATGTGAGGAAGACACAGATTGACACATGTTGGTGTTTCATATAAGATAAGATGTCTACATAAAGAAATTTTACCATTTTTTATACATTAGAAACTGATACATCTGTTTCAGAACTGTTTCATTTTAGTTTGGGATTTTAAGAGCTAGGTATGGTATGAACAATAAAAGAAAGTTTAATTAAGTATAAAAGTAATTACACATTTTAAGACCTGGACTCATAACCCATAGAAATATATCCATTATTACTTATTTTAAGCAAATATCATCTCTTTCTTCATTTCAACTGTATTTGTTTGCATGTTAGCCAGCCATTATTACCACTACAAGGCGAGTTATCGCATTTCACTCGTGTGATTTATCAATTTGTATTTCATTTGGAAAATTCATTAAATGGCTTTCTAGCATAAAATAACAGTACAGTAGTCCCCCTCTTGAATGGTCCCCTGACCAGCGACCACCCGCTTCTTACGGCCAGAATCCCTTGGCACCGACAAGTTTGTATTCAAAAGTACCCCTCAAGAGCAACCAACCCTTTAATGCAACCAGCGGCCAGCATTTTAGTACAAAAAAATGAAAAATGTTCCCCTCATGAACGGCCACTTTCGTTTCTTTAAATGTATCCAGAACCAATAATTAATTCAAATCTTGACGCAAGGTAAGCAATTTTGATTATCTCTATCATAGATACACGTCTCCTAGTGTCAAGTTGCCGTTAACAGTGTCAACTAAAGATTTATAGTATATCATGATCTATAAAAGTCAATGTTTACAGGAAATGGGCTCAGTAATGTTATGATAAGAGTTTGGGGTTTAACAACTACGTCGAGTTCTTCTAGTTGATGATTATAACCAGACGTAATTGTTATAATCATAACAAGGTCAGCATAGGGTAAAAATAGATTTTGTACATTAGCACACACAGACAACCTTGAAGAAAACAACAGGGTACCAGACAAAGACCGGAAAAATCACGTGACCACACATTACGGCTTCCTTTACAAAGGCTGTATTTCGTACACTCGACACAAGTTTTGTCTGCTTAATTAAATCGCATACAGTCAGCAATAACCGAATAAATCATTACCAGACATTAAAATGTCGTCATGTTAATGGATACATTATTTTCGAAGAAAGTCGGTTATTCTACTTGACATCGGGGATGCCGAACAATTTTATGTAGAAAAGACTTATAAAAACAAGTTTATGTTGAACTAATTTGAATAAACGAAGTAATAACCGACAAGAAGGTTATTCAGCAGCAGTGGGAAAATGGAGCAAATGGAAAGAATAATTATGTATGTACCAAGATGTAAATGACGTTTTTGAATCCATTTGTAAATGTGCATGACAACAATACCCGCTCGCATATCACACTTATGCCAAGAAAGCAAAAATAGTAACGTACCGTATTTTGGTGTGTATAACGCGCACCGATGTATAACGCGCACCCCGATTTTCGACCCAAAATAAGTGGAAAAAACGTAGTTCTGCCATATAACGCGCATGTGATATAATGCATTTTAAAATTTTGACTACCGCTATTTCGCTCCGTTTTCATAGCGCAACAACAGTTGGTCATATTAGATAGTGAATGAAAAAGTGGCAATATTGATATTGTATCTTTCCGATTTTAAAAGGGCCCTTTAAATGTTCGTCTAGTTGACACAGTCTATTGCATCAAATCCTTCAAATTCCACTTTGTCGTCATTACCTTCGAAAAGTCGCTGTATGTCCTGAATCAATTAAATACTGCTCACCGAGACAAAGCATTGTAACTATGTTGAGCGCATCAAAGCTTACCTGGCGCCGGTTACCGTGAAAAGACCACACCGAGTCGATGAAGCATTGAAGCCATTGATCACTGTATAATCGCAAAGATATCTCAAATACTATGATTTAAGATGAGAAATAAAACTAAGTAACAAGCTTATTTTCCAAAGAGGAAAAAAATGTTTCCCAACTTCATACATTGATTATTTTGTTCCACAACGTATCAGTGTTCCCGTAAGAAAGAACCTGTAGTCGCAAAAATATATGTCCACAACAGATGCTCTGATGAGAACATTAACACTAGTTGAATTCTACACATATTATATTTCAATTCGACCAATAATAAATGAAGAAAAATTCGATTAGATCAACAGTTATGGAATACGGTACTGAACATTTACGAAACAAGTGCGGTAATCCACACAGTGGTATTTGTTCCGCTCCAATGCAGCACTTTGCACAGCTTTTGAACAAAGGCAAGTCGTTATGTACTTGTATTTCCGGCCGTGGCACAGAACAAAACTTCACACAGTGACGTGAAATGAAACCAGTTTATTAACATAAGCAATCAAAGAACAAGACTATTTGTAAGCATTATTTATTTCTTTAATACGGCTAGTACCGGTAAACATTTTAGTTACAATGCAATGTACAATGGATTTAATATTTCACAAGTAGTGAGTGCCTTCATCCTCTTCAGATCGACCTGGCAAAAATCTTTTTTTTTTTTAGTTCTTGTATACAACGCGCACCCCCGACTTAAGATAAGAAAATTAGGTTAAAAAAAGTGCGCGTTATACACAACAAAATACGGTATATTCAGTTGAAATAAATGTGTTATTATAACCAAAAAACCCTTTATTAATTAATGTTTCATTTAGATGAAGATATTAAATGTTTTGAAGTATGTAGCTTTTTTATTACGTACTTCTCATAATAAATTTAGCACCCCTCTGGAACGGCCACCCGCCTTATAAGGCAACTTTCCCAGTGCAGCAGGAGTGGCTGTATAAGAGGGGGACTACTGTATATACTATTGGTAGCAAATAAAAGCATCATATACATAGGAAACTTAATAAACTTGTATTTTGTTTTGCAGGTTGACTTGTCGATAATGGTTCAGACTGTCAAGTTCAGATTTTCTTGAAAAAGTTGTATGTCATTTATAATAAAAACATTTATTGCAAATGAAGTTTGGCAATTAAAAATAAGAAAAGGAAACATTTCTTTCAATGGTACTTCATTAGTGTGTTTACTAAATGTCACAGATAAAGGTAAAAGAAATTTGAGCTGCTGCTCTTTTAAAAAGTTTTCAATTTGTTTATGAAACTAAATTAATCAAGATCTGAATCAACATTATACAGTTTTAGAATGAATATATATTGTCTTTCATTCTGATAATACCATTTTGGGGGATAGGTGATGGTTGTACCATTGGGCGGATTGGTGATGGTTGTACCATATTGATGGTTTGATTATGGTTGTACCATATTGAAGGTTTGATTATGGTTGTAATGTATTCATTTTGGTGGATTTGATTATGGTTGTACCATATTGGGGGTTTTATTATGGCTGTACCATATTTGGGATTTCATTATGGTTGTAATATATTCATTTTGGTGGATTTGATTATGATTGTACCAATTTGGGAAATTGATGATGGTTATAACATATTGAGGGATTGATTATGGTTGTAACAAATTGCGGTTTTATTATGATTTTACCATTGTGGGGGATTTATTATGGTTGTACCATATTGAGGGATTGATGATGGTTGTACCATATTGAGGGTTTGATTATGGTTGTACCATTTTGGGGCTTTCATTATGGCTGTACCATTTTGGGAGTTTCAGTATGTTTGTACTATATTCGAATAATTTTGTTAAAAGACTATATTGAATAAGGGCCATTTTCTGCCCCTTCTCCAAATGTCCTTATATTATGTATACCGTACATATGAGGTGGTTAACATTTATTTCTGACATCAGTTTTGTGTTCAGGTGTCCGTTGCCATGGTTATGGGGTGTCAAAACACTATAATAAAAGACATGAAAAGTATTCATATTTTCCTATTACTTATCATAGATACCGCTTAATCAAGAACTATTCACTCAGTTTTAAATTTTGCAATATGAATTCATTTTAATTTTGGGTTATAAAGTTTATTAAAATTTTATTTCTAAAACTTTACCAAATTGATCTATAAAAGGTAAAAGCAAAACTCGTGTGTGTGTATATATATATATATATATATATATATATATATATATATATATATATAATGTATACGTCAACTGAATACTACACTTAAATTGCATTGACAAAAAAGGTACTTAACCATAAAATACAAATTGTTCAAACATGGAATATTGATTAACATTACATGGAATATTGATTAACATTATTTGACGGTGTTTAATTATATTGAATTAATTGAATTATTGTTTAATATTACTGAAAGATGATAATATATAAGATGCACTGACAGGGGCCAATATGTTCGCTTCATCACCAAATATATTGGTTTATTACCTTAACTGAGAATGACGAGTATTCTTTATGTATTTGTATCCTTATACTTTCATGGCAATATATATCACACACACACACACACACACTTAAGCACGTGTTTCAATCTATAGCAGAAATCAAAATAAATACCTTGAGATCCATACCCCTTGATGTAGCCTCTATTCAATCTATGATCTGTTTATGAACTATATATTTGACCGCATATTAATGTGAATGCCAAGCAATATTTAATATACCTTATACCAGTGGTCCCCAACCCCTGGGCCATGGACCGGTACCGGACCGTGGATCAATTGGTACCGGGCCGCCCAAGAAACATTAAATTATTTCCATTTTATTTACTGTGGTGTATTTCTCTCAGGTTTGTGTGACTTTCCATGGATGAGAGGTTAACTGGGAGCTGAGAGACGTCGCCTAAAGCCGCACCAATACCGCGCATGCTCAAAATATCGTGATATCGGGTCGGTTTTAGGTGACGTCTGGAGCTGAGTGGCTGCAAGCGACAGTGGCATTGTAGCTTTGGTGGAGAGAAGGTGTGTATCGCTCATCTCTCTGTTTACCGGTACTTTCTCATGTTTAACAGTGCTTGGTGTACATGTACCGTATTTACCGTATGTTTTCGGACACTGTATGTTTTCGGACACCGTTTTTTTCGAGGAAAAATCATATTTAAATGCCTTGTAAGTTTTCGGACGTTGCTCCGCTATAATTGTTTCTACAATTTATGTTTTCGGACACAATCTTGGAGGATCTGCTTCGTCGTTTTAATGTAAAATTTACAGCGTGTTTGCCGTTAATTTAACTGATACAAAGTTCGCTTCATTTGGTCGCCAATTATTTAATGAGATCATGAACGTCCATGAACTAATATAATTTAAAATTATTAATCACATGTGTGTGTGTGTATGTAGATTGATAGATAGATAAAAAAATTATATTAAGCCATTAACAATAAATAACGATATCAAAGAATGAAAAGAAGTATGATTTAATGCTGTAATATATTTAAATATATTGTTTAATTTCAAGCAGGTTGTCCATAGCATGTTTTAGGTCCTCGGGTGAAAAGCCCTCAAATTCTGTATCGCTATCATCATCATCCATAATGTTTAATTGTTCGTCATTTCTGATCAGCGCGTTTTCGCTTCCGCTCAGATTGACACTGATGCCGCACACCTTAAAAGATTTCATTATCATTGTGCGTCTTTGGAGACGATTTTGACAAGGGCGAGTCCCTCCAAGAACTAGGCAGTGCCTCCTCACTTGTTGCATAACGTATGATAAACTTATCCATCAAATTTAGTACAGTACTAACAATATTATGTTTCACAATGATAGCTATCCAGTTTACTAACTTTTGTATGTGGTGGGTATTTTATTTATACTTTTTATTTTAATACTTTGATTCAGCTAACAAAAATATGATTGGTTGTCAGTATAGACATTGTTACACACGAAACCACTTCATACAGGTGTGACAGTTATGGCTTTGATTAGAAACCATGACCTTTGCTTTTTATCATTAAACAATACATCAGAGTCCGTATGGATTAGTAAAATTCATTGGCATTGTCCAACAAAACAAACCCCTTAACCCTGAGGCATTATATTACAAAGGTTTAAACATAGTTATTGTTCTACAGGTAATAAACCTGGCTGCCTTTTATTTCCGAACACATCTGTCAAAGAAATCCCACCAGTTATATTATTAACAATTAACACCCAGACACTTTGAAATCTCGGACAAGCATCACTACAATCTTCGAGCAGTAGATCGTTTCAAGCCGGCAAGCTTTGCTCATTTTAAATCTACCCTCGACTAGATGGGAAAAAAAGAAGAGAGAACCACAACAAATGCATCACCTTTATTTTAAAAAAATATCAACATATTAATCATGCTGATTCGTATATTGCAAATTGCTTTTTATTTTTACCCTTTGTAGGCGTACATACAACACTCACCCCATTTGGAGCCTCTCACCCTTGGTGCTCTAAGAATAGCCATCATACACGTACCGGTGTTTCGACTCTCGATACTAAAATGTTTCTGCCCAAAATATCTTAAGAATTATAACTCCAAAATCTTTTTATTTAGTTTGTATTAATATCTTAATTACGCAGAAATAAAGCTTGCGTGCGTTTGTAATGTAGATTTTAATGATCATTAGCAGAAGTTTAAACTGGATTGCAAGATAACTATGTTAATATGGCGGTTCTTTTGGAAAACACGCACACAATCGTGGCTCTAATACATGTATGGCTTTGTTTTCTGGTGGATGGACATGTATCAAATAGACAAAATAGGCAAGTAATGCCCATTTTTCATTAATTATCCTTTCTGTGGTGTTAGACAAAATACTTGTTTTACTTCATGGCAGCACGTTTTCATGTGAGCTAACGGTAACTTTGTTACGGACGGGGAAGGGGGGGGGCATAATTCTATCTTCACTTGTATGTTTTCGGACACCTAATCAAAGAATTTAATATGTATTCGGACAACAAAAAAAGTAATTATTTGTTGCAGTCCGAAAACATACGGTAAATACGGTATATTGTATTTGCTCAAATTTTACGCACAAATTAGCAAAAATGAGTACAAAACAGACGTCGTTAGAAAGTTTCCTTGGGAAAAAGAAAAGGCCCAGTGAAGAGACAGAAGAAGAGCCTTCAACATCAAAGAAACATAATACTTTTAACAGACAATACCATGAGTCCTACTTGAAATATGGATTTATCGGGACAGGTGATTCCCACACACCGACCCCGCTCTGCATAGTTTGCGGCGACCAGCTCTCTAATGAGGCAATGAAACCTTCAAAACTGCTTCGCCACTTAAATGCCAAGCACCCTGGATTAAAAGACAAGCCCCTGGAGTATTTTGAAAGAAAAAAAACGGGAATACGTAGGACAGAAGAAATTTATGAGGGCCACCACATCAATAAAGGAGAATGCACTGAGAGCATCATATTTGGTGGCTAACCGTATTGCTAAGGCTAAAAAGCCATTCACTATCGGTGAAGAATTGATCTTGCCCTCCACTAAAGACATTTGCCGTGAACTTCTAAGAGAGGCTGCTGTGGAAAAGATAGCACATGTGCCTTTGTCGGCTAGCACTGTGACTAGGCGCATTGAAAAAATGGCCGAAGACATTGAGACACAATTGTTGGAGAGGATTAATACATCAACGTGGTACGCACTCCAGGTTGACAAATCTACAGATATCGACAACAAAGCAATACTACTTGTTTTTGTGTGATATCTATATCAGGAGGATGTGCATGAGGATTTGTTATGTGCACTATCTTTGCCAACCAACACCACAGGGGCAGGACTGTTCAAGTCACTGGATGGTTATATATCAGGACAACTAAAATGGTTCTTTTGTGTCAACATATTCACAGACGGAGCTGCTGCCATGACCGGACGACTTGTCTGGTTTAACTGCTCGGATTAAGGAGGTTGCACCTGAGAATGAATCTACGCATTGTATCATTCACAGGGATATGCTGGCAAGCCAAAAAATGTCACCGGAATTTAACAGCGTATTGATTGATGTTGTTAAAATTATTGACCACATCAAAGCACACGCCCTTAACTCTAGCCTGTTTGAGCAGCTTTGTGAGGAGATGGACGCAGAGCACAGATGCCTTCTCTTGTACACAGAAATATATGGTTATCCAGAGGAAAATCGCTAACCAGAGTATTTGAATTACGAGAGCCATTGCAAAGATTTCTCTCAGAAAAGAAGTCACCGCTGGCAGCACATTTCAGTGACAAGGTATGGGTCGCAAAACTGGCTTACCTGTGTAACATATTCAACCTGCTCAGTGAACTCAATCTGTCCCTTCAGGGGAAAATGACAACTGTTTTCAAGATGGCAGACAAAGTAGCTGCATTTAAAGCCAAACTGGAGTTTTGGGGACGGCGCATGAACAGAAGCATTTTGGACATGTTTCAGACATTAATGGGGATTTTAGGCGAGACTGAGCCTGAGCATTCATTCGCCCACTTGGTGCACGATCACCTGTCTTTGCTTTTAAAAGAGTTCAAGCACTACTTCCCAACCACAAAAGACCCACGAACTGGTAAGGAATGGATCCGTGACCCATTTGTCAACAAACCAGGCAAATCTAGCATGTCTATGCAAGAAGCTCAACTGCTGCAGATCGCAAATGACGGCGGCCTTAAAACTACGTTCGAGACAACAACTCTGCCGGTGTTCTGGATTAAAGTCATGGCGGAATACCCTGAGATTGCTACCACAGCACTTACATCCCTATTGCCATTTCCGACGTCCTATCTGTGTGAAGCGGGGTATTCTGCAGTGACTGCAACCAAAACAAAACAACAGAATAAACTGACATAAGCAACACACTTCGGGTGTCATTGTCTTATTACCTCCAGATGGAACCGTCTCGTTGCAAATAAACAAGCTCAGGGTTCTCATTGATTTAGCATTATAGCGAGTTAAAATGTTAAATCACTTTATATTCATTTTTTGGTGTAACTATTTTATTTTGAAGGCATGTTTAAATACAATTAAATTAAAATTATTAAATCAAAACATTCTAAAATATAAACAATCAACGTCCCCCCCCCCCTCAGCGGGAAACGGTAAAATTATCAAACGTTGACCGGTCCGCGGCGAAAAAAAGGTTGGGGACCACTGCCTTGTACCAACACTTTTGCAATTTTTTCATACTTTTGTGAAATATGAATGATAATGGGTAAATTGACCACCACCAACCAAACACCAAAAATGCATATATTGTAGGCCTAATGTTTAGCTGCACAATCGATAATGGTGTGAACGCACTTTATTAATATGTCAAGGAATAGTATATTTCAAATTCTAAACGAATGATAACATGATATTAGTCGACTATCATAAATACACTTCCTAGTCCGTAACTAAGTTGTGTTAAAATAAGTGCAAAAATGGCAACAATACTAACCGCATCAGTGATTATATATTAGTTTTAAGCATAATTATACTGATAAATCTACACTTTACAAAATTGGCAATTCTAATATTCCCAATTGCAGTCTTCTTTAAGTATAGAATATGGACGTTTATAAAAAAGAAAACCCTATTGGTTTAAAAGTTTTAATGACATGATTAAAATGTTTTAGAAATAATAAAAATGGAAAGTTTTGCGTAAATGACCTCAAAGCTGAATATATTAATATAATCACAACATCATGTTTCCCCAGTTTACACTCTCTCTCTCTCTCTCTCTCTCTCTCTCTGGATGCATCTGATATGATTGTCATTAAGTAGGAGATGATTACATGACTGGATGGTTATGACATGAATGGATGATTATTACATGACTGGATGGTTATGACATGAATGGATGGTTATGACTAAGGATGTTAATATCGTTTTTTTTCCCAAAACCGATTATCGTTTGTAGAAATCCGATTTTAAACTGATTATCGGATTTTGTCCTACATTAAAATTACAAGAAATATATTCTTATAATGCAAGTTAGTGAATGCCTCTAGCGAATAAAAGATATTCATTACATACCATAACGTATAGACGTGCATCGTCTGATGGCATAGAGGATGATATTGTGGTTCTACCAAAGCCATCAAATCACGGAAGGAATTGGATTCAACAGTCGAAATTGGTAGCATGTTTTCAGCGACAAACTTAGCTACAGCAGCAGTAACTTTTTCTTGATGACTATCTGGACAGTTTCTTTGTGTTCCAATAAATGTTGTTAATCACGGCTGAACATTTGAAGGAGCCGCAATTCCGGGATGTTTGCTACGCAAATGTGCATGCAATTCAGTAGTGGTACCACCACTCCGACTTCTTTGTTGTGAACATAGTTTACAGTGAGCCATGCTTGATGAAATTTTTTCAAAGTTTTCCCATACATCAGATTTATCTATACGACCAGCCATATTTGTAAACTTGAAAAGACACGACCAGCAGAGACCAGTACTCAACAACAGAGACTGTAGCTATTGACAGTCTATTGTTGTCAATTTCAGACATCAAAGAACTTAGCGACCATTTACATCCTTCAACAATAAATATATTCATTTACAAACACACTGCATGGAGCGCTCACAAATTTTAAACAAACACACCTTCTTATCTGCTGGCCATATTGTATTAAAATGTAAACACAAAACAAATGCATGAATGAATTTTTTTCTGGCATTTTTTAAAATTTTCACTACAAAAATGGTAAAAAATATTGAATTCGATTATTGTTTTATAAAAGCAAAAACCGATAATCGTTTTCAAAACCGATAATCGGATTTCCGATTTTCGTTTAACATCCCTAGTTATGACATGACTGGATGGTTATTACATGACTTCAGGGAGTAAGATTATTTTGCAAGTTATTAATTTGTATTTTATATTTGATAAATATTTACATTTTGATAGCCACATTTGTTCCTGTAATTCTAAATTCCTTGAAATAATTTGTTGCAGCTATTCAAAAGTTGGTGGTGTTGTTTGGGGTTTTCCATCATTTTTTAGCACATGATAAGATAGATATACATGGCATCCAGTATAAACTACATAAATATACTGGCAAGCTTTCACATCCATCCATAGTGATATTTGTTTTATTAGTGTATAGTGTTTTCATGAAATAAATCTAAAAACGATTCATTTTATTTATATTATGATACAGCGAGTAGAAGACGGATTTCATATTTGTTTAAAACCATTCTCAAAACTAAAATTTATGACCGTTACCTAGATATAAAGAAATTCAAACAATAGATCCAAGATGTAGGTTAGGCACATACCTACAAATTTTAAAGTTAGCAATAGGGCTACAAATTCCTAAATAAAAAACTATGTCCAAGTCTAGATTAAAAAAAAAACGTTAATCTAATTAAATAATCAGAATATTTAACATTTATTCTTGGAGTAATATATATATATATATATATATACACACACACATGTACATGTATGAAGAGAAAAAGTAAAACACTAAGCTATGACAAATCATTTCGAGAAACCTAACACTGTGTATAGCTGATGCTGTCACTAATTGTTTATTAGAACCTTGTGTAAAAATATAAGCTTTGCTTCAGGGTCATGACCTCGTAATGGTCAGCTCTAGACGTTATGTATCTGAGCTGAAAAAGAAAAATACGGATTTCGATTGACAAACTTTTAGGCAAGATGCCATTGTACAACTTAAGAACAGATGATGATGACAGAATTTAAAACAGATGATGATGATGACAGAATTTAAAACATGATGATGACAGAATTTAAAACAGATGATGACAGAATTTAAAAGAGATGATGACAGAATTTAAAACAGATGATGATGACAGAATTTAATAATAGATGATGATGGCAGAATTTAAGAACAGATGATGATGACAGAATTTAAAACAATTGAACAGAAATGTGTCTGTAAATCAAAAATGCAAATAACTGCAGCTTGTAATGTTTCCTATGTGCTAAAAATCTTCAAGTTATTGCATTTTCCTTAGGTTATAGGCAAAAAAACAATCCAGAGGAATAGTGAGAGATGCATGATTACCGGTAATTTAGAGACGAGACATTCCAGTTTTTTTTCACCAGGACAATTCAGGGCATTTAAAGATGGGACCACACTATCATTGCACATGCCTAAAGATGTATTTCTGTTGAGGGTTATCACTTGAGAAACCTAATGTGATAGTCCTGAAGTAAAGATGTGGCTAGTTTTAAAAACAGTTATAGTTTTCTTGTATAAAGGCTGACAGTTTCTTGTGAACTATATTGTATAAATATGAACGGCTGTTGTTTTAAACAGATGATTATAGCATCTTAAAATTGGATATGAAAGTCGTGCAGCTTAACTACAGTAGAAATGTATGATTGCATGTAATTTTGACATGTAATGGATATACATTTATGTTTGTCATATTTTGGATATGCATGTAAATTTGCCTATCGTGGATATGCATGTAAATTTGCCTATCGTGGATATGCATGTAAATTTGCCTATCGTGGATATGCATGTAAATTTGCCTATCGTGGATATGCATGTAAATTTGCCTATCGTGGATATGCATGTAAATTTGCCTATCGTGGATATGCATGTAAATTTGCCTATCGTGGATATGCATGTAAATTTGCCTATCATGGATATGCATGTAAATTTGCCTATCATGGATATGCATGTAAATTGGAATATCAATATGCATGCAAGTTTGGCATACATTGGACATGCATATAAATTTGCGCATCATGAAAATGCATGCATATTGGCATAGCATGGATATGAATGTAAATTTCACCTCATATGTAAGCATATAAAAATGCCATGTCTTGAATATGCATGTACATTTCTCCTGTCATGAATGTGCATGTAAATTTGCTATGTAATTGATATGCATCTAAATTTGTCATATAATGAATAGACATGTAAATTTCCTATGTAATAAATATGCATGTACATTTTTCATGTCTTGAATATACATGTAAATTTGCCATGTAATAAATATGCATGTACTTTTTTCATTTAATTGATATGCAGTCGTCCCTCACCACTTCGCGTTTCGACTTTTGCGGCTTCACTTTATTGCGTTTTTTTTAAAAAGAAGGTTATTTTAACCCTTTCATCACTACAGACAGGTTTTCCGGTCATGGGGAAGTAAGTCTGTAACCCTGCAGATCACTTTACCGGTCTGGGGCAGTGTGTTTATTTTAATGTCATAGTACCATATACGTTTTGGGATATCTCTAAGAAGTTTCTTATTTTAATGTAGATATTGTACTTGGATTATCTCGTGAGTTGAGCTTGAATTCAACTAGAAATGTCGAGGCAAGCAGGCACATACTAAGTGTGTTTTCCGAATGGCGAATTTCTATTCAAAATGGCGGACTTCGACTCAAGATGAGAATGAAGTGTCAGATTATGAATTATCAAAATATTTAGCTGTTGTGACCTAACACAGTTGATTGAAAATGAGAGAAAACATATGGAGATGTATTTGAATGTGCTTTTGGGAGACAGTGATGACGATAAAGAGGACTTTGAAGATTTTGAACCAGACGAAGTGTGAACTCCACATGTTTTTGTTATAGTCGAACTAAAGTGGTTTATTTCAGTTTTCTGAGAGAGTTGGACCCACTAAAGTGTTAGATGGCTCCAGAAAAGCTTTGGATAACTTCGAAATCATTGATTAGATGAAATGCTTGAAATTATCATTTATGTAATGTGTTAAATAAATAATTGCTTCTGCATTTTACCTGTTGAGTTACCTGTTTGCACCTGTATATTAAAAGTTTTAATATACATGCGCATTTTGTTGAATTATTCATATAAGATGACTTCTAACCTTTATTTTGATACCAAATACAGAAAAATATCTTTAATATCTGCAAGGTTATGTTCTTTCAAATTTCACAGGTTATTCTGCTTTACAAGTCTAAAGTTATTTAGAGGGTCGTGAACAGGTTTTCAATGCTCTAACTACAAAATCTTACTTCGCAGAATTTCACTTGTCATGGTAGAGTCTGGAAAACTGATTAACCGCGATAAATGAAGGATGATTATGCATGTCAATTTGCCATGTATTTGATATGCATGTCAATTTGCCATATATTTGATATGCATGTCAATTTGCCATGTATTTGATATGCATGTCAATTTGCCATGTATTTGATATGCATGTCAATTTGCCATGTATTTGATATGCATGTCAATTTGTCATGTATTTGATGTGCATGTCAATTTGCCATGTATTTGATATGCATGTCAATTTGCCATGTATTTGATATGCATGTCAATTTGCCATGTATTTGATATGCATGTCCATTTGCCATGTATGGGCATGCTTGTAAATTTGCAATGTAATAATGGACATTCATGTCGATTGGCTGTGTAATACAGTAGTCCCCCTCTTATGCGGCCACCCCTGCTGCACCAGGAAAGTGGCCTTATAAGACTGGTGGCCGTTCCAGAGGGGGGCTAAATTTATTATGAGAAGTACATGTATATGTAATGTACGTAGTAAGGAAGCTACATACTTCAAAACATTAAATATCTTCATCTAAATGAAACATTATTCATTACAAGGTTCGTTTTGTTATAATAACAAATTTATTTCAACTGACTATATGTTACTATTTTATCTTTTTTGGCGCAAGTGTGATATGCGAGCGGGAATTGTTGTCATTAGGGATGCGTGATAATATCGAATATCGGTATACTGTGGTATTAAACCGATGATACAATAATTGCGATATAACTTTCTTATATCGATATAGTGCGATATTGACGTAAATTTTGATAACAAGTAGCAAATGAACTCTATTATTATTATTATAAATTAATATTAGCCATATTTCACTTCTTATAATAGTTTCTGATTGACAATGACCTATTGAATTCCATACATTTACCTCCGGTAATCAGCTTCAGTAACATTTCTATTTCGTTTCCTGAGCAGTTGCAGCATGGGTAATCGGAAGTTACATGTCTGTGAATCTTCATCCTTTTGAAGGTTTAACCCTTAACTACTAGAGCTGTTGTGTAGTTTCACTACTGCTCTGTGCTATCATATCAGTTACTCAGACTACTGAGGCTGACTGCTAGGCTGAATACTAGAGCATCATCAAGGCTGACTACAGAAATTGACAATAAAAACATGGTTACATTTATATTCATTATTTCACAAGTTTTTACTAGATTTAAGTGAAATAAAAAACAGCTTATCTTGTATAGTGTCTGTTATTCATATATTTCTACTTTATATATACTCCTATATCCAATCATATAAGAAATCCCAGTCATATAAACTGTTTTGAATCCCATAAAATAAATCCAATATTTTCATATGTACATATAAAAACATGAATGAAATCCACTCTAATTACAATATTGCAAATGGTACCTCTCAAAACAGTAATTATCCACACATAAATGATGTTGTTATCATGTATATTACAATATATGTATAGCAAAATTAACATGTTCTATGTCTTACATGTAGGACTAATGCACACATATGTGATGCTGATTTCATACCATTTCATGTCTTGCTTTTGGTCCCCTATTTTCTTAACAACATTGTCTGTTTCTTTCACAAGATTTTCTACCAGATATTCAGGAATAAATCTGAGTAAAAAATCTTTCATGCACTGGTCCAAGCTTGATAGTTGTCAGTTGAACCAACGTAAGAATCAAAAACATTGATTTCGAATACGGCGAGGTCGTCATTCCATTGTGCAATTGAAACTATGTCTGCCTTATCATCCGATTAAAAATCGTTTGTATCTGATGTTGAAATGGGACTAGAATCAATATCTGATCCATTTTCTAATTATGATCCATTAAACTTTTCGATATCACTTGCAATGGACCTGTTAAAGTTGCTCATATCTGAATCGGAATCCATCTTTGTTCATCTCAAAAACACGTGTTTCGTAAACCGCGGAAAATTCATTTTAGTGTGTCTAAATTTAACCTCTCAGCTTTCCAACTTGTATCAAAATGTCGAGTAAACAATCCTCTCATTGGTTATGATAATCAAAAATATGTAAACTTCCGTACATTCAACCAATCAACGTTTAGTTAACACGTAGATATTCTGCGCACATGAGCGTCACTGGGGTTTCGAGTACTGTTGAACTTTACGCACATGAGCGACACTGGGGTTGTAAGCTAGGTTTATCGGCACTGCAGATATGCATCACTGGGGTTTGAGAGCTATTTACAGTAGACGCTTAGATGAGGTAGTCGTAGCGAAAGGGTTAACTGCTCTTTGTCAACAAATAAGCACCTTGCTGACATTCATGACTGACATTGACCTTGAGTTACATTTCAAGCATGGCTGAGTACGACCTGGTGCAAAATTCAAAAGTGCGGTCTGCCATATGGACTCATTTTGCATTAAGAAACAGTAAAAGGGATGTGAAAATTGATGAGGCAATTGCTGTGTGCCGACTATGTGACACTCATGTTAAGTTTTCTGGTGGAACCACTAATCTAGCGTACCACATGATCAAGCACCATCCCGGGAAATGTGGTAATTACAAGATGACAGACAACAGATCATCGATCCCTGTTAATGTGAGTTCGTCATGTGGAGATACTTCTGATCTTTCTAAAGTTAAAACGTCGCAGCCAATCCAGAGAACCTTACCAGGGCTCATTGGTGCGAAATGCCCCTCGCATTCTTCTCGTGCTTTACATATAACTGACAAGGTGTGTAGATTTATAATAAAGAACGTGTCCATACCGAATAGTGGATTCGCAAGAGTTTAGAAACCTTTTACATACACTTGACCCTCGATATAATGTTCCAGGTAGAAAGCAGTTTGCAGATGTGATCATTCCTCAAAAATATGCTCAAGTCAAGGCACTGGTAAAAGAAGACCTACGAAATGCTGAGAAGGTTGCATTGACAACAGATAGATGGACATCGAGGTCAATTGAATCATATCTGACAGTCACGTCAAATCACATTGATAAAAATTGGAAGCTGATAAACTATGTTCTTCAAACTCTGCCCATGTATGAAGGGCACACAGGTGAGAATATAGCTGCTGTGATTCATGAAATACAGTCTATCCCCATACCACCTATTGTATCAGATAATGCATCAAACATGGACAAGGCAGGGACTCTGCTAGGATGCAACTTTCACATCAAGTGTGATGCACATACAATTAATTTAGCTGCACAAAAGTGTCTCAAGATCAGACGCATTGAAATTCTCCTCAGCAGAATTCGTCGAATAATTCGGTTCTTCCACCAAAGTACAACTGCAGCAGCTAAACTGAGAAGTCAGGCTGAATTGCTAGGTCTACCGGATCGTAAGCTTATAGCTGATGCGCCACTAAATGGAACAGTACTTACGACATGATTTCAAGGCTTCTTGAAATGCAGTGTGCAATAATTGCCGTTTTGAGATCCAAAGATCTTGCTAAAAAAAAGAAAAATATTTGAACACATTGTCAGATGATGACATTTGCCTGGCAGATGAGGTAATGGTTTGTCTAAAATCGCTTAAAGTGGTGACAACCACTCTATGTGATGAGTCAGTTCCAACCATTTCTGTTATCATGCCTCTTCATTGCAAACTTGTCGACAGCATTTTCCAACATAGCTCAGATGACTCTCTAGTAATAGCTCAGATGAAAAGGGCTGTGGTTGATGATCTTCAGGATAGATACACTCATCAAGAAGAAACTCTCACCATTGCTGCTGCCTTGGATCCATGTTTTAAAGCCTTACCTTTCCTCAGCGATGCACGAAGGAATGAAATCTTTACCAAAAGTTTGCAGAATGCATCAAAAATCATTGTTAGAGTTGAGGCTGAACATGACACTGATCACTCACCTGTGGGTGATAGTGGGCAGAATGAACTGCCACCTTTACCACAACTAACCGAACAGTTATGTGTGTCTGACAATTCTGCTGCTGAGGATGCTCAACCAGTTTGCAAGAAGCTCAAGTCAGACATTGGTCAGAGTGATATGATAGAAAAAGTTACCTGTTGTTCTGGCATGCAAGAACTTCTTGGTGATGTCTACATAAATGGTGTCGAGACTTCAAAAACAGAAATGGAAGAACTAGAAGAAGAGCTTAAGAACTATAGAGTGTTTCCGTCAATTCCCTTGGATTCAAATCCTCTTCAATGGTGGAAAAATCGTGAACAGAGATTTCCTAGATTAGCTAAGCTTGCTAAATCCTTATTGTGCATCCCATCAACAATGGTTCCTTCTGAGAGGGTGTTCTCCACTGCTGGAGATAAAGTAAATGCACAACGGTCAGCCCTAAAACCAAATCATGTTGATGCTCTTATCTTTTAAAAAAAAAATATGAAGTAGGGTGTTCTCCACTGCTGGAGATATAGTAAATGCACAACAGTCAGCCCTAAAACCAAATCATGTTGATGCTCTTATCTTTTAAAAAAAAAATATGAAGTAAGTTCCATCATGTGAATTTCAAGGCAGCTCAGTTTGAACTACATGGGGTAAAGTGACAACGAAAAGACCAATCTGCAGTTTCATGCATTTTATGTTTATCAAAAAGTAAACCACAAAGTGTGAACTGTTCAGACAAAAGACTTAAATTGTAACTCTTAATTTCTGTGTTAGATTGCAACTACCGTACTGCATTTTATTCATTTTCTTTACTGTATTTTATTTATGAAATTAAATAATTTTAAGTAATTTTTTTGCAGTTTGCATTCATTTTATTTCAATAAATTAACAGTAATCTGTAATTCTTTCTTAAATCAATATATTGAAATAATATTGCAATATTGCGCTTAATATTGCAATATATCGCAATATGATTTTTAATTCAGTATCCACCCCTAGTTGTCATGCACATTGCAAATGGATTCAAAAACGTCATTTACATCATAATTATGTTTCCATTTGCTCCATTTTCCCACTGCTGCTGAAAAACCTTCTTATCGGTTATGACTTTGTTTATTCAAGTTATTTCAACTTAAGCTTCTCTTTTAGAGTCTTTCCTACATAAAATTGTTTGGCATCCCCCCCTCCCCGATGTCGTCGAGTAGAATAACCAACGACTTTCTGCTAAAATAATGTATCCGTTAATGTGATGACATTTTAATGTTTGGTAATGTTTTATTCGGTTATTGCTGACTGTATGTGATTTAATTATGCAGACAAAATTGGTGTCAAGTGTACGAAATAAGTCATCGTAAAGGAAGCCATAATGTGTGGTCACGTGATTTATCCCGTCTTTGACACCCTGTTGTTTTTTTAAGGTTCTCTGTGTGTGCCAAAGTACAAAATCTATTTTTAGCCTATGCTGACCCTGTTGTTATTATAACAATTACATCTGGTTATAATCATCAAAGAGAAGAACTCGACATAGATGTTAAACCCCAAACTCTATCATAACATTATTGAGCCCAATTTATGTAAATATCGACTTTTATAGATAATGACACTTTTAACGGCAACTTGACACTCGGAGACATGTATCTACGATAGAGATAATCAAAATTGCTTACCTTGCGTCAAGATTTGAATTAATTATTGGTTCTGGATACATTTGAAGAAACAAAAGTGGCCGTTCATGAGGGGGACATTTTCATTTTTTTGTACTGAAATGCTGTCCGCTGATCGCGTTTGAGGGGTGGTTGCTCTTGAGGGGTGCTTTTGAATACAAACTCGTCGGTGCCAAGGGATTCTCGCCGTAAAAAGCGGGTGGCCGCTGGTCAGCCGTTCAAGAGGGTTACTACTATACTTGACATTCATGTAAATTTGCCAAATAATGGACATGCATGTAAATTTGCCATAAAATAATAGACATCCATGTAATATTGCATAGCAAGGATATTCCTGTAAATTTGGCATATCCTGGATATGTATGTAAATTTGGCCTGTCATGCATATGCATGTAAATTTCGCATGCTTTGGATATGCATGTAAAGTTGGTATGTCTTTTATAGGTACATACATTTAATACATCATGCATATACACATAAATTGTACATTTGACATGTCATAGATATGTATGCAAATTTGGTATGTCATGGATATACATATAAATTTGGTATGTCATGGATATACATATAAATTTGGTACGTCATGGATATACATATAAATTTGGTATGTCATGGATATACATGTAAATTTGGTATGTCATGGATATACATGTAAATTTGGTACGTCATGGATATACATATAAATTTGGTATGTCATGGATATACATATAAATTTGGTATGTCATGGATATACCTATAAATTTGGTATGTCATGGATATACATATAAATTTGGTATGTCATGGATATACCTATAAATTTGGTATGTCATGGATATACATATAAATTCGGTATGATTGTGGCATGTACTAGCTGTAAGCAATAAAGCGTACTAAATTTCTGTCAAGTTGTAGAATTTCATTCATCATGACATGGTTAGACATGTGCCAGTGAAATGGGTGATGGAACACTACATGTTCTCATATATTGCCCAGCATATACAAGTAGTATGGGTAATGGAACACTATATTTTCTCATAGTGGAGTATTGCCCAGTATATACAAGAAAGGAATGGTAATGGAACACTATATTTTCTCATAGTGGAGTGTTGCCCAGTATATACAGGAAAGGATGGGTGATGGAACAATACATATTCTCACAGTACAGTACATGTATATACAGGTAGGATGATTTTCTCCAGAAAAAAGGGATTCCCCATCAACCCTGATCACAAGTTTAAACAGGTGATGTTTTATCTAGCATCACTAATGTTTTGTATTAATTCATCAACATTGTCTCTGGGTTCATATAACTTTGTATGCAAGGTTATATGTACAATGTCAATTATTCATGACTGTTGAAGATCAAAGTACATTGGACTATGATAATGTCCACTAGTGTTGTTCCAATTAGCAACTATAATCAATCTTCAGTTGGTTGAGCAAACTGATAAGATGATCGATTGTGAAACACCATGAGCGATTATTTGTAAAGGGAGACTACTAGTTTTTAGTTTAAATGGTAAGTATAATAAAAGGGATTCCAATCGTCTAAAATTGTCTGAATTATTAATTCACAATCTAAAATATAAAACCATACCATATTTTGTATTTGCTCACTTTCATAATTAAAACATATAGTCATGACTACATGATTATGCTGTTTAATACATTTTGATTTTTTTTCAGTTTAAAAGTAAAATCCTTTGTAGTATTTATAAATAATGACAAAAAATAAAATCACGTCATTCTATATTTTAATTTTAGATGTAAGGATTTGGGGCATCGCTTCAGTAGTTCAGTTGCATAAGATTGATCAGCCATCGAATGTTGCTTTCATTTAACAAAAGTTTACAACAAATAAAGCACAATACCAAATGTAATATTTTCATCAGGTTAAAGTATGCATAACATTAAGAGAGATTACTCCTATACTGGGATGTAATTTGGGGAGAGGGGCTGGGAAGGGGTGTTTCCGAATTGCATGTGCTGAAAAATTAATGTAGCATATTTACGTTGACCCCCTTCCCCAATCAAGTTCCCCCCCCCACCCTCTATGAAATTATGTTTCTGCACCTGTACATTTAATAACATTTTGAGCTCTTGAGAAAAGATACAACTGTATAACAAAAACAAAAATTTAAATGTTCTCTTAATAACTAATTATAATTGATTATCAGTTGGTTCAGTGGAACAAATTATCAATTATGAAATTCTGATCGATTCCCATCAGTAATGTCCATGTCTACGAACTTGCTGTTCACTTGTACGGAATTTATGCACTCACAGAGATGATCATAGATAATGATGCTTTCTGATTTTATTATTTTGTTAATGTATAGAGAATTACATGTTTTGATTTTATTCATGCTGTCAACCATTTCAACAATTCTCACAGGTTTTATAATTGCCTCAAAAAGGTTTCATTTTGAGGAATATTGAAAACACGGAGTGAGCTAGAGTTAAAGGTTCAGGTCGTAATAGAAGTAGTCTCATTGTTTAATTATTGCTACATTGACAATGAAATCACCATAAGTATTAAGTCTTCACTTATTTCAACTTTCATGTACTTTAACTTCTTTTGTATAGTTTTCAGCAATTTTACATAATTTTAGCTGGTTACTATTTTCTATTTCCTTAACTGATGTCGACATGTTCCAGAACTCTTTAAAAAAAAAAATATGCAGGAGTTCTTTTGATGAACTATTGTAATGGATTGTAGTACATTTACTGTTCTTAATATGAACTCTTGGAAAAACTATATTGTAACGAGTTTTAGTACATTTACATGAATTTTTGTTCAAATTACTAGTGACTGTTCAAGAGCTGTAGTTAATGAAAATCCAGCAACAAATTTCAAGAATGTTTTATTTTCATTTCAAGTAGTTCATCAGCTTATTATCTTTTCACATTTTGAAAAACTTCATTTTAGTGGAGTTCACATAGACAGGTGATAAAATGGGACCAGCAGACACAAATCACGAGTCAAATGTAAAAAGTTTAATTTTCATCCATCAATTATTGTGTGTCTGTTAGAACAACCTCTTTGGCATCAATGCAACAGTCATTAGGAACATACCTCTGAATTGACATGCTTGGATTCCTTTGGGAATAAAATGGAAACTTTCCATCCTACCCAGATTTGTTATGAAAATGTGAGGAAAAAACCCTCCCAAACTTGACTGGGTTATATGGGAACGAAAATAACTTGGGGTCAGCTTGTATTGTGATCAGTGTACTATATGTACTATCTACCACAAACACATAAAAAGGATCCATCTTTGTGACCCTAGGAACCTCTATTAGGGTCAGCAGGAAGTCTTAAACATTTATTAACTATCTTCGTTTCTTTGTATTTCAGAGGTTGCCATGGATATGGGGTCTAGTTCTGCAAATGTTACAAACCTCACATCACTAGTCCACAGCATGGGCAATGGACGGTTCACAGACAACCTTCTCCAGGAAGATGTTGCATTAGAAAATGGGAGAGATTCTCTGCGTAACAATGTCTATGCCCAGGACATGGATTTTGGCTTGAGTTGTACATTTAGTTCAGGTACTGATGTTTCTATGGAGAACCTGCTCTCCTCAGAAAGAAATGAATCTGGTATTTTTAGAAATAATTTTCTGCAGCATGACTATTCTCTGCTAGACAAATTTCAAGAGTCTGATGATATGGCTTCTTCAGACGATTCTCCCACTGAAAATACCCACTTCAATTCATTTGATAGATTGTTCCAACCTTCAGATAGACCTGTGAGGAGCACAACACCTACCATCTCAGGCAAGTTTTCGTACAAGTCCAAAATGCCTTCTGTTAACCCTAATGATTCCAACTCTGTTGCATGGTCTTGCTTCAGCACCAAAGATTTTCTACAAAATGAAAGATATTTTGGTTTTAGAGGATCAGATACCCATTCTTCTGCTGCTATGAAAAAGAGACTTGGAAGAACAGGCTTATTGTCTAGTGGTTCAGACACCCATTTTGATGAGCTTGCATCTACTTCAGTCAAGAATGGAATAACTGGGAATACTTCTTCCATTTTGCAAAGAACTTCTGATGCAGTTCAAGGTTCAGAGCAACATCCTATACTTGGACGATGGTCAAAAGACATGTCATTTTCAGACAATTCAAATGAAGGAGAAGTTGTAAAGGAAGGATTTGATGGTGGAAATGTTAGTTTGGCCGTGGGACAACCATGGTTACAGACAAATTCAAATTCATTTTACAACAGCACCACAGAAATGGTGCATCCAACAGAATGTGGAAAATCTAGTTCTGATGTACCAAATCTAAACGTTGGAGCCAGAAACGCCATGTCTTCTTACTTCTCCAGTGAGACTAAGCCTTCATCCTTGAAAAATAACCTTAGATCTCAGTGGCAAGATTTGTCGGTATCAAATAACAGTGGCTGGAATGATGATTCATCACATCACAACTTTATTTCTGATGATGAGTATTTTGTCTATCCAGAAAGATGCCATCATAGTTGCAGCCATTCTGATCAGAATGAGACATCAGCTTTGACTGGGAATCTGTTCCATGACTTGAACATCTGCAATCGGTCAGATTTGCAAGATCTGACACTACTGATGTGGGATCTTCTGAAGACTCGGGGGGGATCGCACAGTGAAGGTGAGCACACCTCTTTACATTTCAGACAACCTAGAAATGGAGAAGGAACATCATGTGCATTTTGTAAGAGGAATGGAGAAACTCTAGAATTTTACAGAACCCATGTTGTGAAGGACAACAGGGGTAAAGTGATCTGCCCTATTTTGAGGAAGTATGTTTGTCCACTTTGTGGTTCAACAGGTGATATGGCACATACAATTCGCCACTGCCCACTTTATTCAGGTAATCCAATAAACACTGCCTTTGATACATTTGCAACCAAGAGAAGCAGTTGTGGTCGCAGATCACGGAATAATTCCTACTGAATTTGTTGAATGAATTAAGAGGAAGAAAAGCCGATCCTGTGGATGGCACATTGACATCAGTTGATGTAAAAATGTTTTGTGCTAAATTACCCATGTGCTACAACTTTTTTGACCTTTAAATCTTTTTTATATACGTGTTTGTAAAAAAAAAAATTGATCTTAGTATTATCTTAAATGACACACTGACACTGCAGTTTAATAATGCTCTACGTTGTGTATAGATGTGAGATGATGTTTATTAATTGAATATTTTACTGCCAAATGCATATTTGAGTAGTGCTACTAGAATACTAGTTTATACCACAGTTGATAAAATACATTGGTCTGTGGTATAACATGCTCATTAGCATTGTATAACCAACCCATGGTTTGTTTGGTCCCACGTTTTTGTGATTGACTGTTTCTATTTTAGTTTTTTGTTTTAGTTTGTCTATTTTTGGAGAGAAATCCCTGTTAGAACAGTTACATAGCATCCACGTTTCAAAAGCCATTAAAATGTGGTAGTAGCTTGATATACCTTTTTTTCCTTTAAATTTTAACACTTCTCTGCACTTGGATTATTTTTTCAAGTTCAGTAGGTAAAAGCACTTTGTTCTGATATCGCTGTAGTCCAGATTTAGATTGAAACATTTAAAAAGTTGTCCCTTGGATCACATTTAATATGAATCTTTACATGTAGAATTGATACAGTGTGGCACATTTAATATGTCTCTTTGCATGTAGATTTGATAGTGTGGCATTTTTTATGACTCTTTGCATGTAGAATTGATACAGTGTGGCACATTTAATTTAACTCTTTGCATGTAGAATTGATACAGTGTGGCACATTTAATATGACTCGTTGCATGTAGACTTAATTCAGTGCGGTACATTTAATATGACTGCATGTAGAATTTATACAGTGGACAAATTTAATATAACTCTTTGCATGTAGAATTGAGCAGTTTAATATGTTTTTGCATGTAGAATTGATACAGTTTGACATCGTGACATTTTAGATGATTCTTTGCATGTATAAATGATACTGTGTGACACATTTAATAGAACTATTTGCATGTATACTTGATACAGTGTGACACATTCAGTACGACTCTTTGCATGTAGAAATGATATTGTGGCACATTTAATATGACTCTTTGTATGTACAAATGATGATTAATATGACTAGAATGAATACATTGTGGCACATTTTTAATATGACTCTTTACATGTAGACTTTAATCAGTGATACATTTAATATGACTCTTTACATGTAGAATTGATACACTGTCTGGCACATTTAATATGACTCTTTACATTTAGACTCATTAAATTCAGTGTGGCACATTTAATATGACTGCATGTAGAATTTATAGTGACACATTTAATATAACTCTTTGATACAAAGTGGCACATTTCATATGACTGCATGTATAATTGATACAGTGTGACAGTGTGACATTTTAGATGATTCTTTGCATGTATAAATGATAGTATGACACATTTAATATGATTTTGCATGTAGAATTGAAAATGTGACACATTTAATAGAACTCTTTGCATGTAGAAATGATAGTGTGGCACATTTAATATGACTCTTTACATGTACCGGTATACTTGATTCAGTTTGGCACATTTAACATGACTAATTACATGAATACTTGATTATTTGCATGTAGAATTGATACAGTGTGACATTTTTTATGACTCTTTGCATGTAGACTTGATACAGTGTGGCACATTTACTATAACTCTGCATGTAGAAATGATTCATAAATAATCGAGAGAAAAACAACCCTGGTCATTGGTTGTTTTGAAATTGTAAAGGAGGAGAATGTTCAGTGATAATTTTACAGCTAACATCATTTATTTTCTAGGATGTTTAACAGACTATAAATATTGTCAACAGCTTGGAACAGGAATGTTTTTGAAATCTGGTAAAGAATATTCTTTGCATTTTACACATTAACTTGCTGGATAGTTTAAATTTCACATTTCAAACAATTCCATTAATTTAGATTGGCTAGGACTATTTATACTTTTAAATGGGGTAGTATTTTAAATTGACTAGATCTATTTTCAACATTTGATATGGGTTATTTGATCTTTGCCTTTGTAAGATAAACCAAGAGGAATACAACTTGTTATTAAATTTCTTACATTGCAGGCTTTTATGCCAATGAGTCATGAATAAAGCCAACCAACTTGTATATAAATTTGGTCACTGTGCTCCATGTATTAGATGATAAACTTGCTGAACAGTAACTTGAAAGTTTTATCAGGTTCAAGTCTTCAGGTTTTATCATGTATCTCTTAATCAAATTAAAAGTCTGAAACAGGGATTTGGTTTTTCATGCCTCAAAAAGTTATTATAAATACTAAAACAGACTAATCTGATTAAATATTAGACTGGGATTTGGTTTTTCATACCTCAAAAAGTTATTATAAATACTAAAACAGACTAATCTGATTAAATATTAGACTGGGATTTGGTTTTTCATACCTCAAAAAGTTATTATAAATACTAAAACAGACTAATCTGATTAAATATTAGATTGGGATTTGGTTTTTCATACCTCAAAAAGTTATTATAAATACTAAAACAGACTAATCTGATTAAATATTAGACTTGGATTTGGTTTTTCAAACCTCAAAAAGTTATATTAAATACTAAAACAGACTAATCTGATTAAATATTAGACTGGGATTTGGTTTTTCATACCTCAAAAAGTTATAAATACTAAAACAGACTAATCTGATTAAATATTAGACTGGGATTTGGTTTTTCATACCTCAAAAAGTTATTATAAATACTAAAACAGACTAATCTGATTAAATATTAGACTGGGATTTGGTTTTTCATACCTCAAAAAGTTATTATAAATACTAAAACAGACTAATCTGATTAAATATTAGACTGGGATTTGGTTTTTCATACCTCAAAAAGTTATTATAAATACTAAAACAGACTAATCTGATTAAATATTAGACTGGGATTTGGTTTTTCATACCTCAAAAAGTTATTATAAATACTAAAATAGACTAATCTGATTAAATATTAGACTGGGATTTGGTTTTTCATACCTCAAAAAGTTATATTAAATACTAAAACAGACTAATCTGATTAAATATTAGACTGGGATTTGGTTTTTCATACCTCAAAAAGTTATTATAAATACTATAACAGACTAATCTGATTAAATATTAGACCTTTTGAAGTAACAGCAATCTGGCGGACATTTGATACAAGGTCTTGTATTTTTGATCTGTTGAACAGTCAAATTACAGTTTCACATTTATGAAAATTAAAGCTTCATTTACAAACTAATATTTCCAGTGGTATCATCCTGATCCAAAGGCAGATCTTCTGATGCATTGCTAAAATGTATACAGGCCAGAAATTCCAAAGCTTAACAGAATGGGATCTCTTGTCAGAGACTACTTGTTATATGTAGTTCATGATTTAATTTGATTACAAAAACTGAGTTTAATTCTATGTAATGTTGAAAGTTTTTTTTTATATGGAGTACCCTTGCTTACAAGCACTAATAAAATGCATGCATCCTAAACAGCTGCAATGAGAGTAAGTTTGAATTACTTATTTGATTGAAAATGAAGTTATAGTTAATAGATTTAAAAAAGAATACCAAATTGTGTAATTTTGGACTTCAGCTTTTTTGCTTGTATATTGCAATTATTTGTACTTGGTTATTATCTACATCCGAGTTTTATCGTAACAGATTTTCAATACTTGCACTGAAAAGAAATTGAAGTCAGAATTTCATGACAACCAACAATTGTCAAAAAGCTGCAACATTTGTCGCTAAACCAAAGAAATTGCCGAATAGTTAATTAATTCCATTGGAAAGATAAAATTACAAATGGTAGTTTTACATTCCACTTCTTAAATTCAGCCTTGAATAGCAATAAAGTAAGAATCATTACATGTATTTTTTATGTAGATAAAATGATGTGCTGTAATTGACACTGACAAGTTTGTCCTTTTACAAATTTCATACTGTATGAAATTTTTTGCAAGAAAAAATGGTCTCGGAAAGAAAAAAAAGACCACGCTATAGTACTGGTAGTTACTGGTATTTGACAT
Source organism: Unio delphinus (assembly GCA_029339505.1). Lineage (NCBI taxonomy): Eukaryota > Metazoa > Mollusca > Bivalvia > Unionida > Unionidae > Unio > Unio delphinus. Next base: position 1,133,909 of record JAQISU010000065.1, read on the forward strand.
CTCACAACATCAGTAATCAAGCACCAAAATGATTACTGTATTGTCTGTCTCCATCATGAATATCAGATTACTTTATTGTCTGTGCCCCACGATATACATCAGATTACTGTATTGTCTGTCGCCCATCATATTCATCCGATTACTGTATTGTCTGTCCGCATCATGAATATCAGATTAATTTATTGTCAGTCCCCCATAATATACATCAGATTACTGTATTGTCTGTCCCCATCATGAATATCAGATTACTGTATTGTCTGTCCCCATCATGAACATCAGATTACTGTATTGTCAGTCCCCCATGATATACATCAGATTACTATATTGTCTGTCCCCCTATCATGAACATCAGATTACTATTTTATTTGTCCCCCATCATGAATATTTTTAGTGGTACAAAATTAAAGTTTTGTAAAAGTTTTCAATAGTTCAATCTCCGTTGTTCACCAAGTTACAAAAAGTTTAATGTTTTTTGTCTTGTATTTTACAGATGTTATTTTTTCTTTTTTCTTTACTTAACATTTATAATATATACACTGCACATCATTGTATTATTTAGTTGGGCAAAATTTCCTGCTGTCCTATGTACTTGTGTTAATGCTCGTTCAAACGTAATCTTCTTCATTTTCAATGTTTTCATGTTGACTTTTTCTAATCAAGAAATGTACAGTATGAAAAATGATTTTTGGACTGTAACAGAGCAGCATGCTTCATTTTATGTTGGCATTGGTTTTCTGTACAATCATATTCTCTCTTTTTTTCTGAATTTTTTAAAACTTTAACTTTGTTATTAAAAATTGGATAAATACTTGCTTTCATAATTCTACAGATCAGTTAATGGTTTCCATATGAATAACCGACAGTTGTAAGCCTTACATGACAATGTGAGGAAATGTCGAGTTTCCATTAAATGGCATTATTTCAGTTATTTGTTAGTGTACAGTGCAGTTATTGTGCAGTGTACACATTAGTACATGTATTGTGCAGTATACACCTTTTGGAATTATATAAACATGGATGCTTTTTAATTTTTAATAACTACATTTTTTACGATGAAAGATGAAATCATACTTAAGAGTTTTTCGACCCCTTCAGTTGACACTCGTATACACTATGAATGTTTTTCATTAACGATAAGTACAATTTAACCATGGCTGTTCTACCCCGTTGTCATGAAAGGCACCATCGAATGCCACCAGCCAAATCACATACAAGCATGCTTGGATGTCTACAGAAAACAAGCAGCCATTTGGGGCTGGTTTTCATAATACCACCTTCAGGAAAAACCCTCTTTTGGAAACTACCATCATCGAGGTAATTTACCATAATTTCACATTGCGTAGTTACTATATCAGATCCAGTGACAAGATGCTATTTAAAGTGACCGAGCCAGATTCTTCACTCTTTACATGGAGACCATGGAGTTTGCTCAAACCTTTAAAGTTCAAACTATTAGAATTACAACTATGAAGGCTTCAGTAAGTCAAATAAAAGATCCAATATTGATGTAGACATCACATGTTTTAAATAATTGATCAAATTTGGATGGTTTTTTGATGTAGACTTTGATAATGAACTGGTAGACTTGTCGATAGAGAAAGGTCAGATGCTGGTTGCTTGCACGGCTTCACTGACTTCTTAGTACACTTGAAAAAAATGTACAGGCAGACTGATGTGCATCAAGTCACTTCCATGACAGGTATTCTGTTTATATGACACTACACCATGTGTTTTGGGTTCATCCATTAGTAAGCTCGTGAACACGCATATAATGCGGAGTGTCGTGCAGCGATCCCATTTTGCAAAATGAGAAGATATATATGTCCCAAAGATTTACTTTATCTGTTCAACATGATTAAAGTTTGGGATCAAAAATTGGTAAATGAAAACCTTTAAATATCGCTTTTATCTTTGAAAATGTTAGTTAAAAGTTAGTAGTGTCATAACACTGTTTTTGTGTCACATAAAGTGTGTTAAAACCTCTTGGAAATTTATGTAAAGAATCTTCTTCCTGATGTTTGGGTGTCTTTGTAAGAAAGGGAATTTATTAAAAAAATAACACAACTTCATTGGAAACATCTTTTTATTGACCGTTATTCTCAATATGATTATTAAACATCTATACAGCCATAAACAACTCCAAGTCCTAATTTCCCAAAAGTCCAGTGGCAATGATATCCTTTCTATTATTGGTTTGAGATTTTTTTTGTAAATTGTGTCTTCACATGTAGTGCATTCCACGTGTTTGTTTTATATATTTTAATACCACAGGAGAAATACATTTTGAACTGTGATCTTTAGGACAAGATGGTGAAAATATAACCAGTTCTCCAAAGACAGTTTTTTTTCTTGGATACAGTACAGGTCTCAAATTGCAGAAATTGTCACTCGATACCACTAGACACTACTATACATCACTAGCCACTACTAAACACCACTGGTGTGTATTTTATTGATTCCATTTGTTACAGCATACTGATTTTAAAATGCACATTTTTGATTTTACCTTACCCATATTTGCATTTATTTCTATACACCCTTTTAAAAGTTCTGTTTGCTTTATTTATCAACAAATGTATATATTTTTTTATCTTTTTTTCCGTCAGTATTCCCTGGCCAAAATCTATTGCTTTATGATCGCCAAATATAGTATATATATATAATTTGTGAACTTTTTGAGGTCAGTATTCTCTGACCAAATACTATTATTCAAGTTCATATAAAGCATTTGTGCATCAAGATGCAAAAAGCATAAGTTGAACATTTTTTAAACTTTGTTTTCTTTAAGAATGGTGGACTTGAAACATGTTCAGTTTTAAAAACTTCTAACTTAAATTTGTATCCTTATTATTTTCTGTTTCTGCCAAATTTTGTTGTTAAGTTATATCTAGATGTCTACATTTGTTTTTATTTTAGCCTATCTTTAGTCACTAAAAAAATTTCAGTCTCATTTTTATAATGTTGGAATGAATGAGTTTGTGGAAACTGAGTTATGTGAATACATTTTTTTTTTCTCACTTTATTTCTAGGATATTTTAAGGTAAACTTCTCACAACATATTCATCCCAAAGTCTATTTCATCCTCGGTGACAGTGGAGCTGCTCAGACATCAGATTGATTGCAGCTATCTTGAAAATCTTGTCACTGATACTCCTGAAAAGATGATCATGAGAACAAATATTGTTTTGATGTCTCGTTTCTTAATAAAACTTTTGCATATCAGTAATCCAATGTGACCACTATCTTGAATTTTGTTTTAACCACACGGCAGGAAGTGAACGTCATATTGATGTGGGGTTTCCATTCTTTTTTTTAATCAAGTAGGTCATAAATGAGCATGCTACAGATTATAAATTTAATATGGACATATTGTTATTGCGTCTCCTTTTGGAGATTTTAATGTCAAGGCTAATTGTGGTGTCCAATTGTTACTGTATGACAATGACACCAATCTGTCGTTCAATATGGCTTTCATCTTAAAAATCTTGTTATGATTACTTCTCCATGAACAGGAGAGAAATTTACATGGGCTTTGCATCAAAAGACTTGATACAGCATCTAATTGGTCAAAAGACTTGATACAGCATCTAATTGGTCCAAAAATAAAAATGGTGCCAATCTGTAATGCAATTATGGTGCCCATCTTACATCGTATTGGTACTCTTTCTGAATGGATCATAGTCACTTCAATATGTGGTCTTCACTAGTAGATTTCTTATAGTATTTAGTTGGTCATAAATTAAAGACCACAGATCTTGCAATTAATATGGCTGTCATGGTAACCATCATCAGACTATTCTTGTAATTGATATGGCTGTCATGGTATCATCAGACTATTCTTGTAGATCAATGTTTTCAGTACTTGGCACTTGATAAGAAGAATGGGCATTGTCTTTGATGACTGCAAATCCATTTTAACCAGTGGAGTATCAGTTTCTTTGAACATAGATTTGAATGCACAATGACATTGCTGAGCTTCGTCGACAATCATGGCAGAGATCTAAATGGGAAATGATTTTCTTTTTTATAATGATTTTTTAAAAAAATGTATTGTCTATACTTCAATTTTTAAACATGTCACAATTTCATACATATTACATCTTACCTTTTTATGCCAGTTTACACATTTTCTACATTTTAACCACTGTATTTTTTGTCTTGTTTTTTTAATAGAAATTCTTACAGTAAGCGTAATTGTGCCATTCTTTTTTTGCATATTTCAAATGTACAGACTTGTGTAAATGTGTCGTCCCATGTCAACATATTTTGTTTCTTCTGTTGGACATAGAATAGCATTGTTTGAAATGCCTAGACAGAGAATATGAATGCCTAGGCATATAATAGCATTGTTAGAAATGCCTGGAATATAATATTAGTAGAAATACTTAGAAAATAGGATGCATATATATATATATATATATATATATATATATATATATATATATATATATATATATATATATACAATGAATAGGAATGCTTGGGCATATAATAGCATTGTTAGAAAAGCATAGACATAGAATAGAAATGCCTAGACGTGGCTTAGAAATGCCTTGACACTTTAAAAAATGCACAGACAAAGGATGGGAATGCCTAGAGAGAAAATATGAATGACTAGGCAAATAAAAGCATTGTTCGAAATGCCTAGAATATAATAACATTGTTAGAAATACTTATACATACAATAGGAATGCATATATATATATATATATATATATATATATATATATATATATATATATATATATATATATATATATATATATATATATATATGAATGCCCCAGCATAATATAATAGCATTGTTAGAAAAGCCTAGACATATAATAGGAATGATTAGACAGAAAATAAAAATGCCTAGGCACAGAATAGCATTTTAAAAAATGCATAGACAAAGAATAGAAAAGCCTAGACATGGCATAACATTTTCAGGAATACTTGTTCATATACTGACATTTTTATAAATGCCAAGACAGAGAACAGAATTTTCAGGAATGCTTAGACATAGAGTGGCATTTTAGGAATACCTGGACATTAATAACATTCTTAGAAATACCAAGACAGAGAACAGAATTGTCAGGAATGCCTAGGCATATAATCCCATAGTCAGAGGTGCCTAGACTCAGAATAGTATTGGTAGGCAATGCCTGGACATATAATATGAATTACTAGACATAGAAATGCCTAGACAGAGAATAGCATTGTTAGAAATGTATATGCTTATAATAGCATTGTTAGAGGTGCCTAGACTCAGAATAGCATTGTTAGACAATGTCTGGACATATAATAGGAATTACTATGCATTGTTAGAAATGCATAGACAGAGAATAGCATTGTTTGAACTGTTTGGACACAGAATAGCATTGTTAGGAATGCCTACACACAGAATAGCATTGTTATAAATCCCTAAACATAGAATGACACTGTTAGGAGTGTCTAGACATAAATAACATGGTTAGAAATGCCTAGACATAAAATGGCATTGTTAGAAATGCCAAGACATAAAAAAACATTGTTAGGAGTGTCTAGACATAAAATAACATTGTTAGAAATGCCTAGACTTGGGATAGCATTGTTAAAAATGCCTAGACATAGAATAACATTGTTAGGAGTGTCTAGACCTAAAATAACATTGTTAGAAATGCCTAGACTTAGGATAGCATTGTTAAAAATGCCTAGACATAGAATAACATTGTTAGGAGTGTCTAGACATAAAATAACATTGTTAGAAATGCCTAGACTTGGGATAGCATTGTTAAAAATGCCTAGACATAGAATAACATTGTTAGGGGTGTCTAGACCTAAAATAACATTGTTAGAAATGATAAAAATTCCCATTAAAATTTTCTAGATAAAATTGCTTGTATGGAAAGTATTGTGATTTTTTTTTAAGAGTTTGTTGTAAATGATGGCGTTGTTAAAGTGATTTCAAGCTCATGTTAAAAAATGTGATACAAATATTTTCTAGCATTCTTTACTCTAAAAGTGGTAATAGATGGTGTACATTTAGAGTTTGTTCGCTGTTGCATCATGTTGCCATATTTTTTTTTAAAGTTTAAAATCAGCTGTTATATGTTTCATTATCATGATTTTGTTATTATAATTAGGACAGTATTATTTCATGTGAAAAAGTTGGAAGGAGTTTGGTGTTTTGTGTTTGTATTCATTCATAGTTTGGTACTATATGGATGTTCTGCGATTTTTCACTTGTCAAGAGTGATATACAGATGACTCTAGACGTGTAATATTTCAATACCAAACTAGGTCACCATTTTATAACATTTGGACTAGAGTTGTTTATGTATTTTTTTGTGCATTGGTCATTGTCGTTCATGCTGATGAGAACTGGAATGTGTATGTGATGACATTGAATATGATCAGACTGGGAATATATACTTGTGTAAATATGAATCATACAGATTTTACACAAATTCATATATCAGACTTTGAATACAAACTTGTTTAATATGAATCATACAGATTTTATAAAAATTCATTTATGAGTGAGATTAATGCATATTGTGAAATTGATGCCGTCATTGAATTTATATCATTTTGATGAAACATGGAATGTGTGTATGTATTATCAATGTGTCTTAAATGTTCAATGATGGGCATGATCCAGGTGATATTGCATATGATTGACCCAGTTTGCTATCTCGCTGGAAACCATATTTCATACAGTACAGACTTTGAATATGGGCCTTTATCCTCAAGATCTGGGACGAATTTTATAATGAACTAATTATTTGAACTTAGTACCACTTTAAGAACTGACATTTGACAAAACTTTGTAAATGGGCTATAAATATCAGTTATCCATTCATATAAATCAGATGATCATGGATCTGATTAGTTGAGCTCTTGCAGTATACAATTATGTATACTAACATGGTCAGTGGGTGAGTTGTAAAAATTGGGTCTGACAAAAGGCTTGGCCTACTATTTCAATTGCATTAGCTTTCTATATTTGTTTTACTTGGTCATGGTATATGCGACATTTTATAATGCTTCTCAGGAATTGGAATGACTTGAGTAATGAAGAATTTTAAAATGCTTCACTTGCCATTTAATGGCACTTATGTTTATTTTGGGGTTTGGCGAATATCAGTGACAGTTTGTTTTCTCTGTCATTCTATTTGTCATGCAACAAAACTTTTATCACTCGGTTGCTTAGGTATAACAAAAATAATTTGATACACGTGTTCCAGGCATACTTGTTTTGTTATGTACATCTTGTTTTCAGTTTTCAATTTCTAATGGTGATAATGTAAAATGATAATCTGTAGACACCTGACCATACATTCTGCTTGTACAATCAGACCGATTGAACGACTCCAGCTTTGGCACATTATAAAACCTGAAATTTATAAAGTACATATACCTATGCGAATCGAGTTGTTGAACATGTTAACATACAAACGTTGCATTAATCATGAGGGTGATACCTCTCGATATACAAAATTCTGTCAGAATGACTTTAGAATATAATAAAACTTCCTTGTTTAAGATTCGTCATTATTAGCTCATGTGATTAGTGATCACAGCCAATGGTTAGTAGGGAAAATATATTAACAACAAATCAGTTTTAGTCCAACCATTTAAAAGATATTTTGACACTGCTTTGGAATAATACAAGCCAGCATCTGTATTGATATGACAAATGACTTTCGCTTATCAGAAACATAACTGGGGAATCCCAGGATAAAAGTAATGGAAAATTTGAGAAGACAGAAAATTCCAACTGTTAAGCAAGATGTGCATCATTTCACCCTACATTTTGAGCAATACGTGAAATTATGAACAAGTTGTATAATTTCTTAAAAAGCCTATTTGTTTGTATATTTTAGACAATGTTTTCTTTTTCTGTTCAATAAAATTGTTCTGCTGTTCATTTTACAGTCATCAATTAACCTGTGACTTTTCGCAAAAAAAGATGGAACATGTATGTAATATAGTGTAATATTAGCGTCAATGGAAAATACATTACACACACACACACACACACGCACACACTGGCAACTTTGGCACCAAGGTTTTAAGCATCACCCAGGACAACTTTGGCGTCGAGGGGAATTTAACATGGGGACTATTTGGACCTGTCTAGAGTCCAGGGAAAGTAGAGAGGTGTGGTGACGTCACGTTACTGAAGAATGGGGGTAACAATGTTGCAACAATGGTAGGAACAGGTGTACACGGGTTAACCTCAGTGGGGAGTAGAGATATACGTCCAATAAGTGTAGAGTGATAGAACACACGCACACACACACACATAAACACACACATACACACACACACACACACACACACACACACACACACACATACATACATACATACATACATACATACATACATACATACATACATACATGCATACAGTGGGTTGAGGCAAAAGAAGCAAATCTTTTCGAGACCTATGTGTGGCCCTGAAAAGGGCTGTTTAGTTTTATTTTAACATCATTACGTTAACATAAGGGCATCTCACGGATCTTCTCTTCTTTAAACTTTTTTCAACTTCTGGTCCGTAGACAAGGACTCTTCAATCAGTTTCGTTTCTCCACATAGATCCTTCTTTTCCAAAGAGCTGTATCAGTCATTCGAATGATTGTCCATGATGATCTGACATACATGGGATAGTCTGGGTGAAAGAGCATTGACAAAATGAGGATAGACGATGCTACGTTTGTCCACATCTTGTGACGAGAACAGGTGAAGGAATGCAGTGTACTGCGGTTATTTATAGTGGAAGAGCGGATCGAAATGGATCGAGTTCTTTCACAAATTCATACTAGTGTTACAAAGTTCGCAGTTCAGAGTCTGTCTTCCAATCCGATGAAAGTGGTATGTGACATCACATTCTCTATATATGTGCACTATCGTCTGTGTGATGTGAATCGATGCAACAGTTTTTAATCACGACGGAAACTAAGAAGATAATGAATTGGGGTGCACCGGCCGTGGAGATGAGAAGCAATGATATAGCTGTGGCTACTAAAGTCAACACAAGTTTACTTCCAGAAGACGCCGATTTTAATTGGGATTTAGTGGATTTTCTCTCTTCTTCACAATTTGTTCTGGTACCAGTACCTTTGCCACCTTCTCCATCATTACCACACATCGAGGATTTTAAACAGAGACAGAAAGAAGAATTGGAGAAATGTTTACAGCAACAGAAAGAAGCAAGAAGGAAATGAAAGAAAGAAGTAGAATCAGTAACGAAACAAGGTTTAAGAGAGAAGGAGGAGAGTGGAAGTCGAACAGCAACATTACTTTCATACATTTTGGCTGAGTTAAGTAGTTGAAACAAATGTATCGGATTACTTTAATACAACCCAATTGAAAAAAGGCCTTACCGAGCCAAGCGGGTCATCCCTGTTACTACGCCTGAGATACCAAAACTCGTGATATCTATCAAGACATCGACAGGAACCAGTAGGCCTTGGGTGTGGCACGAGCTTAAGATAGCAAAAGTTGATTTTGTCCTGTTCCTGAGTTTTTTTTATTTATTCTAAAAACAAACACCCAGTGGCCCTATTCAAGGCCACTTAAAATATTTCGAAAATAACTGGTATTCATTTTGCCAAAATCAATTAAAACTCAAAATCCCTTTTTATCCCTATGATGTACGTGTGTGAGAGTGTGTGTGTAGGTTCTTATTCTAAAAAATAAAAACCAAGAGACACGTTTTCCTGTCTGGTATATTCTGGTACAAATGTTACAATCCAATATCACAACATAACATAACACAATATAACTTTAAAAAGTTTACATAGTTCTTCTGTTTGTTTCGTTCACTCTTTCTGTTTTTTTTTTCCTTCACTTTTTTCACTATCACAGGTTTTTCCCTTTCTTCCTCACTTTTGTCTCGTCTTCTTTCTTGTCTTTGTGAACATGTCGGGTTTCTTTCTTTGGGAGGGTACCTCTTCCGTTTCCTGTTTGGAATCCCTCCCCCCCCCCTCATGCTCCTGTTGTTTCTTATGGCAGTTTGGAGACCAATGTCTTTTCTCTTTACAATGATAGCATGTATCTTGACTTTTGTCTCTTCAGTTTTGGTTTAATCAAGGTCTGGACATTCTGTAGCCAAATGTCCTTTCTTCTTACTATATAGCAAGTATCTTGACTTTTATCTCGAAAGGAGGAGGAGTATTCTGCCAGCATGTCTGAAGAAAACTTTCGTGTGACACCATGCAAAGCTCTAATGAGAAGTTCAACTTGTGTAGATTCTTCCATCGTTCTGGTCAATGTGAGAATAAAATGAATACTGACAGGTTAGACACTGACCCTTTATATATGCACGGATCAGACATGAATATATAGGGATCATGGTCTTAAAAATGTAGTCATTTTACTGTTGGCAGACAAGATGAAACGATTGCATCATTTTGTAGAAAAAGGAGAAAACGATAAGAGACAAAAAAGTGATTGATCGCTTCACAGAGTAGCTGGAGTGTTGTCTCAAATTCATGCCAGTGATTTTGAAGATGACATGAATGAGCCCAAAACCAGACCCAGAGAATCGACGTCCAAGCCAAGTTCACCAGTAAACCCTGAAAAGTACTATCACAATCTAGATTTGGAAAAGCATTCCTGTTGAAAATTTAGAACTACGGCTTACACATACATGGTGAAGTTTACAGATTTAAAGTCCAATGTACCTTTGGTCAATGCAGAGGGGTTCATTACCGAGGTGTGGGATTCTTTGTTATGGTGTTTATGGTCAACAACCTTTGCAACACCAAAAAAGAGCCTCGTACGAATTAAAAACCCTCACTACCAGATGGGTTTAACCCATGCCATCGTCATGAGATGAATGTATGCTGACAAGAACGACACAGCATAACGGTAACGAGCCTAGAAAACTAGTCAACAATTGGACCAAACCAAACAACGAAGTGAAGCTGAACTGCTGTTACAGCAAGCTGAAATATTAAAAGACACCCCTTGCGGCATTCCAGAAATGCAAACGTTGCAAGACATCTTGGCCCCATGCTACACATTGAAAGTACACCCTCAAGAAATGCATGGACCTCTTTTGTTTGAAGGCAATGAATTTCAAAGACGGAATGTACATTCACAATGAACATTTTGATACCATCACCAATATCGCCGGATTCCTGGGATACTGTTATAATTGTGAGAAATGTGACTAAGTGCTTCCCTTTTTGGGGTGGGGTGCTTACAATTTATTAAAATTAATATAGAAGACCCAACCTGGCTCGTTTTTGTTAGAAATTGAAGCAGTGATAGAGCCCGAGTCAGTGGTGCCGATAGTTAAATTATTGAATATACAAACTGACATTTTAAATAACAAGAATTTAATATAATTCAAACAGTAATCTCTCAAATACAATTAAGCTATATCATATAACTCCACCAAGTGACGGCCTAGTTCATCCTTTGAATTAGTGTGTAATTTTCCCTTCTGTCCGGAGTCCTACTCATCTGTGTGTTCTTCTCTTCATCTTCCTGTGTTATCCCTTCTACTTCTCCCTCTGTCATTCCTTTTTTATTTCGTCTCCCAGAAACTCTGGCCACAGCTGGGGTAATTCCCTCTGGTCCCTCAAACTTCCTTCTATCTTCTCTTTGTCTCCCAGAGACTCGGACTACATCAAGGAGTATTTACTCTGGTCCCTCAAACTTCCTTCTATCTTCTCTTTGTCTCCCAGAGACTCGGACTACATCAAGGAGTATTCACTCTGGTCCCTCAAACTTCCTTCTATCTTCTCTTTGTCTCCCAGAGACTCGGACTACATCAAGGAGTATTCACTCTGGTCCCTCAAACTTCCTTCTATCTTCTCTTTGTCTCCCAGAGACTCGGACTACATCAAGGAGTATTCACTCTGGTCCCTCAAACTTCCTTCTATCTTCTCTTTGTCTCCCAGAGACTCGGACTACATCAAGGAGTATTCACTCTGGTCCCTCAAACTTCCTTCTATCTTCTCTTTGTCTCCCAGAGACTCGGACTACATCAGGGAGTATTCACTCTGGTCCCTCAAACTTCCTTCTATCTTCTCTTTGTCTCCCAGAGACTCGGACTACATCAAGGAGTATTCACTCTGGTCCCTAAAAGCAGAAAACATGCATGCTATGTATCTTACACTAACATTATTATCATCCGATAGGCCATTACCGTTTTCTGGTGACGCATTCGTGCCCATCGAAATACACATTCTACCTGCTTAAGTGTACATATAAATATAAACTCTCAATCTTATTATATACAACAATATCATATAATCAGATGCATTTCTGTACATTGCGCTTCTAGAAGTGTACGCATATGCACATTCATGCTCTGATATATCCATACACACGATACTCCTACAAGTATACACAAATAGGTAAAACCCTATGCTAATATTGCACATCGTAACATTATACAAAGTTTATAATTCAATTCAACATTTGCAAATCTATAATACCAAATGAATACATGTATGAGGTTACTACGACTAATAACAAATTACAATATTAATTCTACACATCACATTTCACATTACTCAAGATTCAATCATGTCTATATAAGAAAATTAACAAACCCGTCATGTTTTGCCAACCCACATCACACCCCGACCAAAATTGAAATGATCTCTCTCTCTCTCTCTCTCTCTCTCTCTCTCTCTCTCTCTCTCTCTCTCTCTCTCTCTCTTCCATTCCATTTGAATTTTGTTCAACTTGCCCTGATCAGGCTATATAATTCGTAAATGATTATATTTGCTTACTGGTTGTTTTAATTAACATGTATTATTCTGTCTTCTATTTCCAAAACAGAATACAGATAAAAGATGCAAAGATATCACAAACATAAAATTCACACTACGATGATTTAGAAAACACATTCCAAACATCAGTGCTGCATAATTACCAAGCACTAAACTTATGTCCGTCATAATCACAATACATTAATCACGATTTATGTTTATGATCACTGTATAATTGTATCTTTCTATATACAATGTTGAATTGTGTGTTTATGTTAGCCTGTCTTCTTTTTAGTTATCCAAGTACAAGTACCATTGTTGCAATTTGTATTAGAGTGTCGCTGCCTTTCGTACATGGGAGATGGGCCAGTTTATAATTGTGACTACTTATGTTTTTCATCAACTATAAACTGAGTGAGTTATCACACATTACATAAGTTTCCATCGTTGGGTGTCCGCTCTGTTGACATAAGTGGTTAGAGCGTCTGTCTCGAATGCAGTTGTCCCAGGTTCGAACCCAGGCTTAGTCAAACCACAGGAACATGGTGTTTATATAACCGATTAGATGATTTCATGTTTACAGAGATTTCGCCGTACTATATTGATAAACTTCAGACTCGCGTGGTCATACCAGAGTCTAACAATGGAAACGGCAGCTGCTTCGCTTGTCACTCAGCATTAAGATGTTTGTGTTACGACTGGATGGTCTGGTGTAAAGATAACGTGACTGGGTGAGACATGATGCTACATGTACATGACATCATACTGCAGTGCTAGACACAATGATAAACTGCCAAATGCAGAAATCGTAGGGATATGACTGAAAAATTGTTAAAGCTACATTACGAATACCAAGCTAGACACATATACACACACACATCTTGGGTTGATTTCAACATCAACAAATGATATAACATATCAATCATCATTTCAAAAATTAGAGATCCCCTATATATTATATCGTGTGTGTGTGTGTGTGTGTGTGTGTGTGTGTGTGTGTGTGTGTGATTTGGATCGTTCATGTAGCTTTAACAAATTTTCAGTCATACTGTTTCAGATCCTGTTCTGTCCTGCAATGAACACACACTTACACCATTTATTTTGTAAGATATGGCAATGTATTCCAGAACTTCATAATCACAAGATTGAGTAAATTTGAAGATTAGGTGGAACAAAAATTTCATGATAATTTATAGGTGAATTATTCAAATACAAGCTCACTAACAAATCAACTACTATAAATGAACTCACATTAATGAATGCTTTAAAAACATATTGCCATCCTTGCACAATTTATTAAAAACCATGTAAAGTAAAATCAGGGCCATGGACGTGATTTGAGGGCCAATAGAAAAAATATCCAGTAAATTTTCTTTGGTGGTGATCCCCCTGAATATTAAACCCCCAAACGTTTTTCCTAGTTGTCCTACCATGCCAGTGTCCATGGGTAGAATGAAACAACGTTACTTAAAGATTCATTTAAAAAAGATAGAAAGACAATCAGTGATGAAAACACAATCAGGACTAAACTAATATCTATTGATATGGTGAAAAATTAAATTACTAGAAAACGTAACATTTTGTGTATAAAATCATTAATTTGCATATCAAAGCAATAATCTTTACTTGTTTTGAAAAAGGTAAATTCCACTTCTAATAGTTATTTGCTAGGTCGTCTAGCTGGCCACCCCTGATAAAATAATAATAATAACGACTTTATTAAAAGAAACTCATTTGGTCAGGCCTTCCCTGTACATTTACATATATATATATATATATATATATATATATATATATATATATATATATATATATATATATATATATATATATATATATATATATATATATGATGCAGAGATTTTTACAAGATGAGGTGTGTTTAGACAACAAATGCTATTACAACTAGATGATTGATCTATTGTAACAATAAAATACATGTATGTACAAAGCTTTAAGAATAAGTACATTCAGGATTCATACAAAGAGTAGTTGTGAAAATGTGTAAAATATTATATATATATATATATATATATATATATATATATATATATATATATATATATATATATATATATATATATATACTAGCAAGTACCCGGCATGCGTTGCAATGCCACTCAAAGAAAGAAAGTGTTTGTGTTTTAATCCTGGCATGCGTTGCAATGCTACTGAAAGAAAGAAAGTGTTTGTGTTTTAATAGACTATTTGAGTGGTTTCTGGAAAGCATATCAGATTATTTAGTGGTATTTATCGAGCCCACAATAAGTGGTTACCTTACCGAAGGCGTTTTAGGTATCGCTACCGATTACGAATTCATACAGCTTTTGATTTACGTCATCATAGTTTCAGCCAATTTCAATTTTTTTTTTGAACACATGCGCGGAAATATCATGATGATTGTCCAGGTAACAAAAGTTCTTGTATTTCATCCCACGTTGGATTGCATGTGAAGGTAATAAACAAATCTGGACGGCCATATGCGCGAACATATGTCATTGCATCTTGTGCGTATTCATGCATGTGCCGTGGACTCCCTGTAAATGTGGCCGGTAGTATGACCATTTTTCCGAATTCATTGAGATTCACATTGCCATCATTAACAACTGCATCACGTAAATGAATGTACTCTTCGGAACGCAACATGGTTTGATTTAATCGAATGTAGAGGAGTCGTTCGGTTTCGATTTTTGCATACATATCGACAATGTATTGATGGAACAATTGTCGACATTTCAAGATATGATTTTCAGCGTTTTCACGAATCATCAATCGATATGAATAGTATTTCATGACACTGACTTTCTTTATGACGTGACGTATCTAAAGGCACCTACTGTTCGATCACGTGACGTATCTAAAGGCGCCTACTGTTCGATCACGTGACGTATCTAAAGGCGCCTACAGTTCACAGCGAACACACGGTAAATGTCGTAAAAACACATGTGTTAATTGTTACAATTTTAATGGTTGTACTAATTCAGAAACCTTCGCGGGCGTGCGCAGAACAACTCACCAAAGTTTTATCGCAATCGGATTAACGGTATAGGAACGCATACGACACAAACAAACAAACATTCAGTTTTATATATTATATATTATTTATTTCTTATTCGTTTCCTCATTTGTTTGTGGGTTTCTCATTAAGATGTTGAAATGATATCCATCTTCTCCTTGCCAAAATAAAATCGGATACTGCAACCCGTCGTATGAGCGATGAGTTTCTGAGACTCGCTGAACATCACCATTTGTGCGATGAAGAATTATATCACGCGAGTTAAATTCTTCGCCAACTATAACTATCGCCACTTCATCAATTGTTGGTGCATTGTACTGTCTTTCGTGTTGGCCGACAGGTGTTTTGTCTGCTCTAACTACGACTTTGTAGTCATCAGTTGGCATTTGTTCAAGGGCAGTTCTGAACAATCGAATTAATTTGTTGTGTTGATCGAATAAAGTTTGTAATGCAGCGACTATTTCTCGTTTAGTGCCAGTATTGAATTGACAACGTTGATCGATTTGTTCATGAGTGTTCCCCATGAAATAAATTTGAAGAAATTTGTGATCTGCGTTCGGTAGTGGTAGTAGTGATCCTGCACGATGGTAAATTTGCCCTTGCACTTTAAATGTTGGCATGTAATTCTCGCGCACGACATTTGTTGCACCGAACGATGTCATTTGGAAACATGAATTGTACTTCCGTATGTTTGCCAAGAAATGTTTCGATTGGCTTGTGTCACCTGATACCAACGTTGATAATGGTTCAGGTGGTGAATGTAATTCTGGCAATTTCACTTTTCCACCCGCGCAGCACATTCGTGGTGTTTCATTCTTAAATTTGAGGGCATTGCAATACACACATGATTTATCCATTTTTCCAATAAGCACACTTGGATGAAGACTGTAATCATAATTTGCATTATAATGGAATGCACTAAGATTTAAATCAGCGTGCATTGTTCGTCTGGATTGAGCAGTGCGAACTCGAACGGTTTGCAACCTTGCTTCCCGTTGCTCGTCTGTTTCAGATGATCGGGCTTGAGCAGTGCGAACTCGAACGGTTTCTAATCTTGCTTTCCGTTGCTCGTCTGTTTCAGATGATCGGGCTTGAGCAGTGCAAACTCGAACGCTTTCCAATCTTACTTTCCGTTGCTCGTCTGTTTCCGAAGCTAGTGATGCCTTTATCTTTCGTGCTGGAGGTGTAGATCGACCAATAGCTTTTCGTTTAGGTGGCATAATTGATTAGACAGCGAAAGTAATGCTTTGTAACGACTATTACAAATTCACACCACGATTGTTTGACGTAACCAAGGTACGAACCAAACGTAACTAAGTAAACATAACGTACACCGATTATGAATTTCATACAGCTGTTGATTTACGTCATCATAGTTTCAGCCAATCCAGACCGTGTTCGATCACGTGACGTATTTAAGGCGCCCACTGTTCGATCACGTGACGTACAAATTCACACCACGATTGTTTGACGTAACCAAGGCGCGAACCAAACGTAACTAAGTAAACATGACGTATCTAAGGCGCCTACAGTTCACACCGAAGACACGCGAAATTAGGTATCGCTACAGACCGTGTTCGATCACGTGACGTATCTAAGGCGCCTACTGTTCGATCACGTGACGTATCTAAGGCTCCTACTGTTCGATCATGTGACGTATATAAGGCGCCTACTGTTCGATCACGTGACGTATCTAAAGGCACCTACTGTTCGATCACGTGACGTATCTAAAGGCGCCTACTGTTCGATCACATGACGTATCTAAAGGCGCCTACAGTTCACAGCGAACACACGGTAAATGTCGTAAAAACACATGTGTTAATTGTTACAATTTTAATGGTTGTACTAATTCAGAAACCTTTGCGGGCGTGCGCAGAACAACTCACCAAAGTTTTATCGCAATCGGATTAACGGTATAGGAACGCATACGACACAAGCAAACAAACATTCAGTTTTATATATTAGATATATATATATATATATATATATATATATATATATATATATATATATATATATATATATATATATATATATATATATATATATATATATATATATATATATATGGTTTATGTCTTCTATTTTGATGTACATGTCTGCATGGTCCAGACTCAATCATATTGAACAGAAATGGGGGGCACACAAGCAAAAGCAGTGTCCTTGCTATCATTTAACTGGCTATACACACACAAGTCTTTGACATTTATAACTGGAACTATTTTGAACTGCACATACTTAGACTATATTAACAGGATTTTCATCAATCACGCCATTTTCAATAAAACTTCATTATTATTTCTCAGTTCCCTTATGACTGCACAATATTGTGCTTGACACAAACAATCAATGGTACGATTTCTGTGACACTGTGTATAAACTTCAATATATTTCTCAACATGGCCAAATTTTCTAGTTTCATCATTTTCGTAGAAAATAACAGTGTACATGTTCCGTTCTAAAACTGCAAAATACTGTAAAGATTGAAACGGAATTCCATTTTTATACATCCTGTTGAAACAAAGCACTCTATTAGGTTCATTAACGCCATGGATTGAAGTTAAAAGGTTGCGTTGTTCATCTGAAAGTCTGTGTATTACTCGCCTGCCTATAACACCAATACCGTTTTTTTTTTCTCCATATTTTGAACCAGATTACTGGTGTATGTTTTTTGTGCAAAAAATGTTTTTTTTAAATTTAAAAATAATTTTAAAAAATTCATTTCAATATTCAGTTTGTTCCATTATGATAGAAATGTATCGCATGTACATGTATATAGGAATACAGTTCTTCAATATGATTGGTTCATTCGAAATCGAGGCTACCATGCCTGTATTTACCTGCTGTTATGTATATTTGATTTAAATAATTTAATTTTGTTTGTCAGATTCAAATTTGACATTTTGGGTTTAAAATTCGTTAGTTGGGAGAGATTTTCTAGAAATGGATGACCTATATACTTTACAAGTAAACAACAGATGCTAACCTCATTATCTGACCTTGCTTCAGAGTGTAAACAAGCTTCTAAAATGATTGGTTGATTCCAAAGACATTACAGCTTTATTTTAAAAATGATTGGTTTATTCCACGGGCAAAATGGAGTAAAGTATAAGCATCTTTCTAAATTGGTTGGGTCATACGATGTTTGCATGATTTCTTGAACGCGAGATTGTTCTGAGAGGTTCTGGAAGGTCGTGACCCCTTTCCTGTTTACGTAAAAACATATATTTAAATTATTGTTTGGGAGAAAACAGTTCAGTAGTCAGTCTGGGCTTTGGAATACAAACATGTGTGTGTTATTGTTTGAGTGATCGTTTGGTGATCCCAAGGAATTTATTGTGTTATTTATCAAGAAATTACTTGTGCTCATTTGGATTATTATTATAAAACTAAAACTGACTTCATCACGTGACTTCGTCGTCCATATTGAATTACATCGTCAAGATTTGAACCGGGAGCTATTAGGACATTTATTTATCAGGACTCTTGCAATTCCACTAGTGGATTATATTGTGAATATTCTTTTTGGACTAAGTTTTTAACTTGATTTTCTAAAACCGTAAGTTTATTTTTTTTTCTTTTATGAAAATATTTGTACTTAATAAATTGTTTGTTAAATTTTACAAGCTTGTCATTTTCACTTCTTTCTATGTTGGTGCTTATTCGAGCCTAAGCACGTAACACCGCCATATTGGATTTTGCAACAGTTACCGCTGTCACTGTATCGAAAGTTCGTAATATGCAACTTCTAATCTTCTAATAATATTGAATAGGAAAGAAGAATAATTCAACATTTTCTCCATGAAAGACAACAAAACACGGCTCGAATGACAATTGTTCCATCCAGTTTAGATTTGCAAAACAATCTGGTAAAGGAGAAAACTCTACGTTTTGCAAATTGTGTAATGTGATTTCGCTACTGGGCATACAATACAAGAGCACAAAAAACCTAATAAACATCAACTTGCTGCCTCATCTGGTGTTTTTCAACAGATTACATCAAGGAGCACTGTGAAGAGAGTGAGGCATCATAAACTTTGAAGGAGTTCAATAGTATAATCAACAGCAAGTGTGGCACAGCTAGACATTACCGAAATGAAATGTGCTGATTTTAAAGACATTTTACTTCAAAATAGCTTACGAGTTGGATTTATTAAGATATTTAAAAAGTCATGTGATCTTACGTTTCTAGTCCATTAGTTTCTTTTAACTGTATTAGATTCAAAAATCTAATTTTGTTGTTTATATAAAACACAACCATAAAGCATGGAAGTTTCATTTTCCATTTATGACAAATTACTTTTAGAGAGGTTGGTTCACTGAGCACTGTGGATAGAGACAGGCATTACCAACTATGAAGGAATATCACCAACAGCATGTGCGGATTGCCAGATGTTCCCAAAATAAATTGACCATCCATTTAGTACATATGCAAAACAGGTTACATATTAGTCAAATTATTATAGATGTTTCACACCCATCCAACCTGTTTCTTATGCATACATACCTTATCAGTAGAAACGCACACTATACGCAAGCGTATGCATTTTGGTTACCTCCTTCCATGTGTACATTTTAAATGGATGCCCCTAACGTGAATTTTTTTAATGACCTTTAAACTTTATGATTTTGATCAGTCAGGTGGATTTATTAAATTTTAAAAAATCATCTGATATTAATTTTTCTAGTCAGTTTGTTCGTTTTACATATTGTATTGGATTCTAAAACTTGTGTTTTTGTTTTTTATAATTATGGAAATAAATAGAAATCTCACTTTCCATTTATGTTATAATTACTTTTTTATTTGTTGTCGGTTCATAAAAAAGGCATTGCCTTTATTCATTCCGAGAATTGGAACATTACCAAGAGATAGCAAATTTTTTTAGTAAATTATGTTTCTCCGAGAATACTTACCAAATCACATTATTTTAGGGATATAAGCCTGCTACCTCGCGAATCCAGCCCTACCAAAAGATGAAAATTCGTCTTTCCTACGTCATAAAGACAAAGGGCAATAACTCTTGCCCCTTACCTCCCCTTGCCACCCACTAGGTGTCGCTAGTTTTTAAGCTGAGCGGTATATAATATACGAGGATGCTCGCATGGCAGGGTGGTTGGGAGGGTTTCTTATTAATGTGATCGGGTAAGTATTCTCGGAGAAACATAATTTACTAAAAAATTTGCTTTCTCCTTTGAATACGTTCCCCGATCACATTATTTTAGGAGAATAAGTAATAGGAGGAGGGAATGCGGAGCATCCGACCTCCACCCCGGGTATCCTCTAGGGAATGATGGCTGGATTCCCCATATGAACGATAACTCGGTCTCCTAATTTTCAATCAGCAACACAGCCCAGGGTCACGTGATATGTGACCCCTTTATATGGTTAAGAAGATAGTTATTGAAATCTTCTTACCTACAAAAATTTATCTGGCGAATCTAGCGAAGCTTATAGGCTGTGCTGATTGTTGCACATGGGTCTGGTGGGCATCTGGGCTGCAATCACTGGACCTACTAGAATCAAGGTTTGCCTCTGCAAGTACATATCTTGAAGATAAAACTGGAGAAGGTTGACTCTGCATGCCAGCCAACAGCTCTATAAGGTGACTCTGATCTTGTGAATCCTCAGAGTACGCCGAGTGTATTACCCACTTCAGCCATGAAGCAAGGGCTTGAATGGTGAAATCTCATGTCCCAGCTATCACCAGAAGAAAGAGGTGCTTGTATGTGACCTGACTCACCTCTATGCATTTAAATGGTGCTAGAGTGCACAAACAGGATTTTGCATGGCTGTTGATCCTGACTTATCTATAAAGAAAGTGAGCTAATGACGACTCGTTGATTGCGAATAGATGGTAACCTATTTTTGGGCTACAAAGCCTGGCTGCGTCACGAGGACCATCGAACCCTCTGATCGGAACGGAAGATAGTTCGGGTCACTAGAAAGGACCTGTAACTCACTCACCTTGCATGCTGAAGCTAAGACTATCAAGAAACCCAATTTGTATGATAGTAGCTTTAACGAATTGTGGGTTAAAGACTCAATACTGTCTGAATTGAGTCATGTCAAAACCCAGGTCAGATTCCATTTGGAAACAGGGTGAGGGATATTAGTCGATTGAATTTTAAAGTGTCTAAAAGATCTGACAGATCTTTGTCATGGCTGATAGCACATGTACCATACTGGCGGAATGTGTCTGATATCATGGAGCTGTAGCATTTGATAATAATTGGGGCCAACTGTTTTTCCTCAAAATGCCAGAGAAAAAAGTTGGCCAGTTGAGGGACTGTAACACTCAGAGGATCGATGTTAATGAAATGGTACCAGTCCCTGAAAACATGCCACTTTCCCTCGTAAGCCTTCAGAGTGTATAGCCTTCGTGCTCTCGAGATTCTCTCCACAATCGAAGAGTTAAATTGTTTTGCAAGGCTGTCTGGACAAGAGCCAAGCTTGAAGATAAAGACGGTCTGGACAGGGGTGGAACACCCATGGCCGCAGTTGCTTAAGATTTGGGCGGACTGTAATCTTCCTGGGTAGATCTATCGCTAGATTGAGTAGATCGGAGACCCAGGACTTGTTCCATATGAGAGGGGCAATCAGAATCATCTGACAGTTATGACCTCTTAACCTCTGGATTTTTTTAAGTACCAAGACCGTGGGAGGGTAGGAGAATGACCACAACCCTTCCCAGCTGATTGACCAAACATCCACGGTCCAAACTTCTGGGTCTGGAACCTGCGAGACGAAGGTGGACAACTTGCGATTCCACCTTGTTGCAAAAGATCGATCATCGGACGTCCCCAAAGTGTGCCGATTGGCAGAAAATTCGATTGATGGAGTGACCATTCCGTGTGAATGACTGGATAGAGTGTCAGCCAAGACATTGAGTCTGCCAGGAATGTGTCTGATGTGTACATTGAGGTGGAGATTGTCGCACCAATGTAGAAACTGCCAGATCAGATTGCTCAGGTCTGGTGATTGGTGTCCCCTTGTGTTGAGGAGGCAAGGCACCACCACAAAGTTGTCTGACATAAGGAGGACAGTTTGCAATAAGAGTTGATCCTGCCAGAAATGAAAGGCATTGATGACAGCCGTTATTTCTGAAAGGTTGATGTGGAGAGGGCTCGCCCCTGGCACCCACGTGCCGCTGACGGTATCTTAGTCCGGCAACAGGTGGGTACCCCAACCGTAGGTACTAGCGGCGGAACATACCGTTATCTCCGCCTGGGGTATCTCCAGAGTAATCCCTGTGGACAGCTCACAAGGGTTGTGTCACTGACTCGAGAATGATCGTACCTCTGGCGTGAGCATGATGGTGGGATCGAAGGGACTTAAAAAGGGCACCATTACGATAGCAACATCCTTTGTAAAGGGCGCATAAAAAGACGGCTGAGGAGTTGCAACTCTCTCGCTGAAATGCGCATCCTGTTGGAAACGGACTCTACGAGTGCAATTATCTGGATGATCGCAAACTCAAGGAAGCCTTACCAGATTCAGATCGGGGAGAAACTCCACACCCAGATGGACCAAAACTCGGGGCTGGACATAGATCAGACTTTATCTAGTTCGCGAGAAAGCCTTTATGATGTAAAGTGATACAAGATCGTTTCTGCCTTTGAGCAGAGTAGAACTTAACATATGTTTCTGGAGGATGTCGTCCAAGTATAATGCCGACACTATAGATGAAGTCAAGCGGAACAGGGTGACGACATAATCCATAACCTTGGTACAAGCCCAAGGGCTGAAGTTGAGGCCAAAAGGTATGACCTGGAACTGATAAACCGAGTCCCGACAAGCACAACAGAGAAATGTCCATGACTTGTGGGATAGGGACGTGAAAATATGTATCGGTCATATCTAGACTGACAGCATACCCGTCGGATGGCTTGATCACGCCATCGCCACATTGAATTTCAGGGTGGTTGAGGTGGCTCAGGTCGATGAACGACCTCTGGATAAGAAACAGCCATGAATAAAACCCCAGCTATTGCAAGTTTATTAAGATATATTATATTATATATATATATATATATATATATATATATATATATATATATATATATATATATATATATATATATATATAAAGGCATCATTCTCCCAATCTGACGATACATCCGTGAAGAGGGGAGAGGAGGACGGGGGAGGGGATGGATAAATGAAGTCCGAAGTCCCTCCAAAATGAACTGAATCACCCAAATGTTCTGAGGTAATAAAGTGGTCCAGCGGTCCTGAAATTTCAGGAGGCACCTGCCCACAGGTAGGCAGTCTGCTGGCGGTGGACAGGGTATGTCAACGTCTAGAGTTAGGAGGCGTGAAGGCGGAGAAACTTGGGTTCTTGCCGCCTCTGTATGGTTGCCGCCTAGCTTGATTAAACTGTTGGCTCCCAGCATTGGGTTGGGATCTATATTACACATTTGATTGTAAGGATCCCTTTTCCTTGGTCCGCCTATCATCCCTCCGATGTGTCAGGGGATGATTGTTTCGAAACGCCTGCGAAAGTTGGGCTACGAGTTGGAGGGGCATTTCGTGAGCTGCCTGCCTCCAAACTTTTTCAATTTTTCCCCCAAAGGGTAAAGGTGACCCAAACGGAGACATCCGTAAAATCCGAGTAGGATGGGGCCTGAGCGACGTGAACCACCTACAGGCATCATGTCGAAGGTGGCAGAAACAGTCAACGCATTGGTCATGGAATGGTGAGCTGCCCTGTTATCAACTCTAGCAAGCCAGGCCGTTACTTCACAAGCGTGGTCATGGCCGGATTGGTCTAGGGGAAAAAAATGGTTAGGGAAGCCCAGTCTAACAATGAAGACGTATCGATTACGTTTCGGACTAGCTTTGACGTGGCATTGGAGATCAGTGCTGAAGGCGTCTGATCTGATGGAGTTTTCGTACCAGCTACACTTGAACGTCGCTGGAAGTTAGCTTCCTGAATTTTTTTTTTTTTTACCGACTGGGGAAGAAGCAGGAAGGACATCGTCTCTTCCTCCCATTCAAGATTTACAGATGCCTGAACTGTGTAGTCTTGGAGGTGGTAAGTATTCTGAAGTTCCCAACAACCTATAAATTTTTTCTTATATAAATCTTCTCCGTAATGCTTGTGTAGTGCAGCAAGCGCTGTGCGCACATCTACCATTTGTTCAGAGGGAACGTTGGTTCTGGTACAGCTTGCATATCTGTATAGCATACCAGGTGACATAGATGACACAATTCGGTCATAATTGACACTTTCACTAAATCTCCCTTGTGGAGAAGCCGTGAACATATGGATGACCAGCACTACCGGCTGATTTGTCTGGCAAATGGTCGGCCTGAAAGTCATGTTCTATTAAAGCTGTCATATCTGGGTAGTGCATACCAGGTGGCATAGATAACTCAATTCCGTCATCTCTGATAAGATCACAAACTCTCCCTTGTGGATAAGCCATGAACTGATGGACTGCCGGCAATGCCGACTGACTTGACTGGCATATGGTCAGCCGAAATGTCAGCGATGGTCCGGCTATGACCGGCACCTGCCTCTCAAATGGTCTGGTTGGACGGAGAGATTCATCTATAACATCTCTAACATCTCTGTCATGGTAGTGATATGTAACCAGTAGTACAGATTGATGAACGGATACATCACTATAATCTCCGTGAATCCGATTTGGTCGGATTGCGGTATGATAAAAGTCCCCATACTGGTACAGCCAGACGGACAGATATGTCACTAAAAATCTCCAGAAGGCTGTACGGCCGGTGTCGGCTGAATGGCCGGTGCCTGCTGAGCTGGACGGCCAGTGCCGGCTGGAAGGTCGGCTGGATGGCCAGTGCTGGCTGGGCTGGACGGCCGGTGCAGACTGGAAGTTCGGCTTGACGGACGTCTGGGCTGGGCTGGAGCCGGCTGATACCAGCTGGACGGCCGGCTGGTTTGCCTGTCATGTGGTCCGCCGGAATGTCGGTGACGGTCCGGCTATCACTGGTACCAGCCGCTGTCATGGCTTGGCTAGACGGATAGATTTCTCATGAAAATCTCCGTCGTAATATTGGCATGTTGTCTGCGGTACAGCTTGACGGGCAGATTTGGCACTAAAATCCCCGTAAATCATAGTTGGTCAGACCGTGTTACAATACAAAGGGCCGGCTGGACGGATGGCTGGCTCGATGCAGTGACGGCAAGACTGCATAATGAAATGGATGCGATAGAGCCTGTAAAAACCCCATGTGTCCTGACTTACAGGCCCGAAAGCCATGCACGGACCTGCGGGGGGTCTTACGCTCACTGGGCAGCCTAAAATTGGGAGAACACTCCCCAAATGTAGCCAACTACGCATCTGTTTAAAGGCGGACTGTTGTACCATGTCAACATAATTTTCCTAAATTGCCACATTGCCAACACCCATTTTGCCATTCATGCCTTCGTTGTCGACTTTGCTACTGAAACGACAAAGGAAGAGAACAAAGCACAAATTAAAAAATTCAGCATATTATTAAATCGATAATGCTATAACCGTTACTAACGGAGTAGTCAAATTATTCCGTGCCATGTTAAATCTTAATGACAATACTAGCTACCGCCATGAGCGTGTTACAACGGGTCGTTCAAAAACTAAGTCTACTGAAATGACAAAGAAGATAAACAAAGCACAAATTAGCAATTCAGCACGCTATTAAGTTGCTATTACCATAACCGTTACTAACGGAGGAAGCGCAATGATTTAGTGTCGCGTGAACTCGTAACTACAAGTCTGCCATTAAATAGTCGCAACTTGGTCGTTCAAAGACGAAGTCTACTGAAACGACAAAGAAGATAAAACAAAGCACAAATTATCAATGCAGCAAGTTATTAATTCACTAATATGATGACAGTTACATACGGAATAAGTGAAATTATTTAGAGCTGCATGTATTACATGCTAGTACCACCATGAGCGTGCTCTGACCACGTTGCAACCTGGTCCGAAGTCTAGAAAGGTGACAAAGTCACTCAAAATTGGAAAATATTGTAAAATAATGTATACAACCTGTAGAGGAATGATTATCCAACACAGTAATTCCAAATTTAACTTCGGATGGTCAGAATTTACACTAAGATGGCTTGGATTCATTGGAGGTCTAATTGTACGTGTTTTGCACAGTACAAGCAAAGCTTACAAACTAGTGACACCTAGCGGGTGGCAAGGGGAGGTAAGGGGCAAGAGTTATTGGCTTTTTGTCTATATGACATAGACAGAAAAGACGAATTTTCGTCTTTTGGTAGGGCTGGATTCGTGAGGTAGCAGGCTTATATCCCTAAAATAATGTGATCGGGGAACATATTCAAAGGAGAAATATCAAAACAAAATGAGGAAAACAAATATGTTTTGGTGCATTGAAGAAGAAAAAAAACAATAGCTGTAAGATTTTACTTTTGTTTCATAACTTGTATTGCACTGCATTTGGTGAGAGTTCGTTGTATTTATTTATATGAAGCTTGATCTTCCCCATTGATAGACCAGGGATTGCAAGTTTGCTGTATAAAGGTCTGACTGTAAGTGTGACTAGCTAAACACAAGCTTGTATTGAACTCGTTACAATTCATTGCGAGCTTGCTACTTTGCACGTACGAGCTCGTGCTAAACTTGCAATGAGAATACAAGCTCGTTACGGGCGATCAACCAGCTACTACATGCTGGTTAACAGCTCATGACGAGCTTGTATGCTCATTGCGAGCTCGCGCGTGCTAGGTGGTTGACAGTCCCTCACGAACTTGCGTGCTTATTGCTAGCTGGCACGAGCAATATTTCAGCGAACTTACTATATGCACGCATTGAGCGTGTTTAATGAGCGTACGAGCCTGCCACGACTTTGTAATCATTCCAAATCCGACCTCTACGTGCAATACAGCAAAGTCATGGCCTCGCATGTACGAAGTTGCGGCAAACTCGTAAACTGTCTTGAAATAAGCTCGTGATTTTTATAAAAGAATGCTTGACTGAAAAGAGGCATTATGCAAAATATACTGTTTAAAGACATATCTGCACAATTCATTTGAAAAAGTAAATATACGCAACAAATGTAATTTAAGATGTTAAAGTACCACCAAGATAATAATCCAAATTTCCACAATTACAGGGAGGCATAATAAAACGCACAGACATGAGTGCAATTAAAGAGAAAACTCCCTATTTAATTTACAACATTTATATATTTCTTAGGTATATGCAAAAATCCAACTGTTTCTTGTAAGTTCTTTCTCAGTTATGGGCAAAAGGTAAATGAACGGTATTTTAACATAGCTGAACTTGGTAGGAAATATAAAAAGTACCTGAAATGGAAGTACTTCTATAAGTTAACTGTATATGTCTCTGATGGAGTGAATTGATTCTGAAAATAAGATAGGAATTTGTATTTTAAAAAGTGTACAGCATGGTATTCTAATGTCTTCATTTCAAAAAGGAAATATAAATTCTTTCCTTTCTTTGGCCAAAGATATAAAGTTGATTAATATATTTCATATACTCAGGCTGTTTTGTTTGCAAAGTAATGGAAATATTAGTTTAAAATATAAAAGTTCTAGTTCTTTAAAATAAGAACTGCAAAATTAATATAAACCTTCTATGGGTCAAAATAGCACAAAGTGAATGGATGTCTACAACATCAATCTTACACTGCCACTATGGCTGATACAATGAACAGAAAACAGATCTCAATTAGTATTATTACAAACATTAGACAATCTTTGCTGTACGAAGACATATAATAGACAGGAAAATAATTCTTTTCTCATTAACTTAAACTACAGTTTACTTATCATAACAAAAGGAGACTGACATAATATAAGTAAACAATAAGAGTGCATGTTTAAAAATACAACTATAAGGAATTCGAATGTCCTGCAACTTTGTTAAAACTGCTGTTAAAACATCATAGCATGAAGCAGTAATTTGTAATCATTATAGTGTAAAACAGACCTGACTTATAGCATGAAGCACTAATTTGTAATCATTATAGTGTAAAACAGACCTGACTTTTTAATACTGTATAAGTGAAAATATGGAATGGTTGGTGATGCCTCTTAGCTATTGTGAGGAAATAGCATAACAAATATTCTTAAAGATAATTGCATGCCTTGTTCCCACTTCTAATAGTGCTGTTAGTGGCATGCAGCTGTTTCTCTGTTGCTGACCACTCCCCTGACATCATGAGCAGAAACTCCTAAAATGGGAAAAGGAATTATTATTTGACCATAAGAATATTTAAATACTGAAGAAACAAAATATAAAGAAACTACTAATTGTGTGACATATTCAAAATTATGTGTATAAAAAGAACAAACTTAAAGACCTAATAATGTTTCCTACCTTTACTTTCAGCATTTTTTTATCTTTTTTAATTTCATGGTGGGTTTTGCTTGGTTTTTCTGTAGTGTATCATTATAGATTTTGTAAAGCACTTAGAGTTTCTAAAGATTAAGTGTAATACAAAGTCCTCATTATAATTATAATTACTAACCAAGTAACACACAAACTAAAGATATTATTACCTGATATTGTTCCAAGTGTTTCCTGCAGCATCTGGGTGCGTTTTCGTCTCAAGTCTTCTGCTCTGAGAAGCTTGCATGAGATTACTTTATCTAAAAAAGATATCGAAAGAGCTCATGAAAGCAGCAAATTAATATGATGACTAGAAGAAAATACAAACATTAATGTTGTAGAAATTGGCCATTTACGTTGTACACGTGTATAGTGATACAAATAATAACTTGGTTTCATGAAGATTGATCAGACTAAAATCTAAAATTCAAAAGTCTCCATAACTCAGAGGAACCACAAAAAGATAATATCACTACTTTAATGTCTAACAAAAGTTACTTACCATAAGATAAACTTTGATATCTCATTATGTAAATGATGAAGGAATACTATGTTTTTGAGTCACCTGTCCATAATGAATGAGTTCATCAACAAGGAGGTCAGTTCTAATTTCTGGAGTCATTTCTTTTGAAATGTTGGTAAATTTTCCCCAAAATGACCAGCGACATTCAACACATTCTCCATCTTACAGTCCCAAGCTAGTGGTTCTTCGTGGATTGTACAAAATCTGAAATATAATGATGAAATGAGTTTGGCAAATCTTTACTACACAGTGAAGCTTCACAAGTTTGTTCAGTTAACAAGTTTTAGGTATTAGAATGCAGTGTTGTATAAAGTAATGTATTCATTTATAAAACTATAATATGCAGGAGAAATTTATATTATAGGAAAGTATGCAAACCTGACATGATATCTTGTGACCGTAACAGCGAAATGCTGGAATTGAAAGTTTCACTGCATCTAGAAGATCCATCCGTTGATTTTTCTAAAACAAATATATAAAAACATAGAAACTTAAATGTTCTTATTATAAGTAGTGGCAAAGAGAGTTGTATACTTTTTGCAAAAAGATTATTACACTTTTAAAGATGCATCTCAAAGAAAACTTCAATAGTGTATATAAACTTAATGATGCGGGTTTTATTCCCACTCACATAAAATGGATCACCTAACTTTCTGTATCATTTACTCTACCTTCTTCTGCGTCATATCACCTTCAAGTGTTTCAGTGCAGTAAAATCCATACAAATAAAAAATCTGAAGCATCTACAAAAGTATGCATGATATTAAACAAGATTTACTATTTCTAAAATAAATAAAAATAATGCTAAATTTTTGCATTATTGCTTAGAATGTCTAAATACACCTGATCCTCAATAACTTGCACACAACGGGTCCACAAACATAGACAGCAATATAAGTGAGGTATCAGTTACCAATAGACCTCCAAAATTGAAAAAGGTCACTTTTACATTGAGAAAAACGTAGATGGGGGGGGGGGGGGGGGGGAGACGGGGAACGGGAGGCGTTTGGGAACTAGGCTGTTTATTGACTGAATCCATATGTTACAATCACGTCTATAATAATTTTCAATAGCGCGCTTTTTGAAATAAAGTTGTTCCTTATTCTGTTTAAATGACATTTATTTTTAAAATGTCAAACATGTGAAAGATCGTTTCAACTGGTTTCAACAACCATCACATGAATGCGACAAATCTGTGTATTATGTCAATGCTTTTTGTTTTCTTGATGAGACTGGTTCCTGTAGTGGTGTTTAACAGCAACCTGCCAGATCAGGAGTCCCCTAGCAGGGAACAAGACTAACTGTTGACACACCAATCAACAAGATTCTTTTTTCTAAAAATAACAGGCAACATTTATTTCGTGAGACAATCCATGTCAAAACTAAATTTTTGTATTGTTCAATTAGTACAATATTGATGTTGCAATTTCATTGGAAGTAATAATGAAATGTCTTAAAATACTTGAGAATATCTCTAAGTATAATTTCAAGATATGTCTGAAACTTGCTTGCTTACAATGATCTGTATCTATGCAATCAAGCTCTTTACTTTACGAAGTATTCAATTTGCTTGGCTGCCTTACTAGCTTCGTTCATAGTTATGAAATAGTCAGTTAATTTAAGGTATTTTGCGTTACATACAAAATAATATTTATAACAGTGTTCGATAGATTAACAGAAGTGAGTTCATATAACTGGGGCCGCTAGATTTTAAATTTGTAGAATTTTTGTTCCTTTTTTAAAAAAATATTCTATGTCTTTTATTTGATTTAAAAAGTATTATAATACAAAGGAGGCTAGCTTTAAGTTCATTGCAACAATACAATAAACACTTCTGCATGTCAGTTATAAAAATTCGCGGACTAATTAATTAATTGTTGCAGATTAACACATTTTAAGTATAATTACAAGAGGACACTTTAATGACATACATCGTGCATAAACTTAAATTCAATTTTGCAATCATAACATGAGCAATATACACCGCTCCCTCGATAACTCGCGCCCTGATAACTCGCAAACCCGCTTATAACGCGATGTCTGGCGTGGATCCCGATTTTTCCCCAAAGATAAAATATATTTTAAAAATCTTTAAAAATATGCTGAATGTGAAAAAATTATAATAAGAATTGGTAAATTAAACCTTTATACATTTCTCTTTTTATCATAAAAAAGGTGATTAATGCCCATAAAGATCGATTAAATATTGTGAAATGTGCAAATTCTAAATAAAATACCACATATTATGTTCGGGTTTATTTGTTGATACACCGTCATCACTTGGCCGTAAATAAACAGTCTGGTGCAATAGCGATCAATGAAAATGTCCGGTAAATGCTAACAGGTGGCAACAGATAATGAAATAAACAGCAATTAAATATCTTGCTGTGTGAAAACCACATTATAATCCTTTATTTCCGTTTCAGTGTAAACATTATAATTGCAACATATTCTTTTCTATGAAAACATGAAAAGAGTCAATCAACCGTCACATCGAAACCCGTGAGTACTTCTGTGAGAACCTAATTACCTGCCGGCTTTGTTTTGATCAACAAACTTGGCGAAGTGTTTGTTGCACTAAAATAATCCATTAAAAGAGACTTGTGTTCGTTTTATCACTATGTCTTGTGCATGGAATCAAGCAAGTGACGATTTCGCTCGACGGCAGCGAAATCAGGGAGTAACACACAAAATTAACTGATTTTTTCAAAACGTCTAGTCATTTGTCCAGCATATCATAACCGGCAATTGTCATGTTCTAATTTACATTGTTTCAAATTTTTCATTTTACTTCTACCGCAATCAAATTGATACACTGTATATGAGTCGATCGATCGACATTGTTTCTTGAAAAGAGAGTCGATCTTATGTATTAAACAAATACGTCTAATTTGGATCAAACAATAAAACAAGAATGTATCCAATTCAGCACAAAAATTAGTAGTGACATAATACACAATGTGTCAATCGGTACACGTGTTAATCGAACGGAAACCACGTGGAATAATGTTTTCGATTAACTCATCAATATACAGCAATTTATCCTGAAATTAATGTTGCTCTATGAGGAAAAAATAAACTACACCATTATGAAGAGATATTTATCTACAGTTAATCACAGCACGATTCTAAAGCGAGTATTAAAAACTATAAAATCTGCCACCCACCCACCCTTTTGATGTTGTATCGATCCTTTTGTTATTATAGGTCCCTCGATAACTCGTGCCTCACTTATAGTGCAGTCGATGTTTTTGGACCCCAGTGTGCGCGAGTTATCGAGGGAGTGGTGTACCTTGCTTTTGAAAGTATTAACTCTCATAAATGTGGAAATGTGTTATATTGTTTAAATCCATAAAACAGCAAAGTTATACAGGATACATTTTCTAATGCAACTGGATGGTCAATACCTTCAAGTGGCTTTCGAAAACACATAGATTCATCTATGAACACAGAGCACGCTTTTCTACTTAAATAATCTGTATTGAGCTGGCAAACTAATATGGATGGGGCCTACCATTTAGTATGTATATACATGGGTGTGTGTGACCCAAGTGTATATGCTTACAAATGGGGGGGGGGGGGGGGGGCTACTGATAATGTAGGTATGCATAAATAACGGTGTGTGTGTGTGAAGCCTTGATAATAATTTGTCTAAAATGTAACCTGTTCGATTGGGTTCAGTCTGCATTTGAATTTTAGTGGACACGAGACAACAGTTTTTAAGTTATGTAGCTTATTTCTTCGATGCAGCATTCAACGTTGGTGGACTGTGTTTTATTAGACAGGTATTCTTAATACTTGATGGTTTCTGCATGGATGAAATATCAGCTGTTATAAAGAATTCGGGCGATGGGGAGAGGGCGTCAAGCATACATTCGCAAGGAGTGGGTGGGTGTAAAAATGTATGCATGTGTACATGGCAGGGTGAAGGAAAGGCAGAACTTTGCAATATTTTTGTGTATGTACTAAATGGATGGCCCCGAACTCAGTAATTAAAAGTCGTTACAATAACTTCAGTGCTCCATAAGCATCTTTCTTATTTTCTTATACTTTATAAAGTACAAAACTACTGTCAACCTTACTCTATGAAAATAAGACTCATGATCTCCCAGAATGTATATTTTGTATATTCCATATGAAGAAATCTGAAAATAGAAACAATTCATGCCAAGTGTTATATTTATAAACATTACCTTTCACCATGTTTAAGGTTAAAGAAAAGGTATGGGAACTCATGTCGACATGCTGATCCAAAGACTGCTGTAACATCAAGTATTTTGTTCTTGACTTTGGATCTAAATGCATTTCCTGCTTGAAATTCATTACAGTCCTGCAATACAGTAAGGATTAGCATTTATAAGATCAATGACTGTATGCGTGTAAAAATTCATGCCAAGGCCTTCCGCACATTATAATCAACTTAAAATAGATAAAGCATCATTCAATGCTCTACTTTGATTGCTAGCAACATGTAAGCAACTTTATATCAAAATAAACTTGAAGACTTTTTATTACAAAATTAAAACTTAATTTTGGGTTCTGCTTATATGATACTTACTACATCTTTTTTGGTTAAGTCACTTCAATGAATTCTATCTTGTCCAAAAAGAAATGTCCTTCATGCTTGGGCTTGGAAGTGGTGTATCCTGAAGCATGCCTCCTCATAAGCTGGAAATCAGCATCAAATGACACTATCTTTTTGGGATTTTAAAATATTACTCAAAGCAGCAGAAGGGGCGAATCAGACAACATTTTTAGACAAGTTTTCACTGAAATCACGCTTAAAAACAATGAAACCAATGACATCAGGCCCCAATGTGTGTGTGAATCTGATATCGTTTCATGGATTAGGTCCAAAAAAAAAATATGAAAAAATCAATGAAATTAATGAAATCCTCCATCGATTTTTTTAGGAAAAAGGGACTACAACGTCGTTGTCACTCACCCTCTCTGCTGCTAGAACTTTCAGTTCTGGTTAACAAAAATCATAAATGATTTCAACCGAATATTTGATCCAGTCCGATACGATATCGTGTTCGAGGGTCATGTAAATTTATTGTTACAAATCCGTGTGGGGCAGACTGAGCATGACTAAAGAAATTTCTAAATTGATTGAAGTCCATATCAGAACACCATGTCTGCCAAATATTTCGTAGCGTATGTGTATCAACGCCGTTGAATACAGCAAGCATATTACAGTTATCTCTAATCACTTTTGGAATCTGAGTGTATCGTTGAGTGACATAGATCACATCCGTGTTTTTATGCCTGCCTCGGGAAAATATTCTGGCAGGATTTTTTTGTTTATCTAACATGACATCATCGTATACAACTAAATTGTTGATACTTCCATCGAGGTCATTCACGGATGGTGCCTCGTCAATATCGGTTATAAATTCAATAATATCCTCGCCGGCAATCTCTGAAGCGTTTTCATTAAAATCTTTTAGCACTTCATAGCATCGTTGGTCGTCTACGCTAGGGGCAATTAAATACAACTTATCCCACTTCATCCATCTCATTATTAAATTGAGCAACAATTGCGTCTTGCCGGATCCAGATGGCCCGATTATAATTTCGCGGATAGAGTTTGGTAGCGCTGCATGATGCTTCACTGGTTCTCTTGTTTTAGTCGCTGAAAAATCAATTATATTCATATCTCTATACATAAATTATGGATCTATATTGTGTGAAGTGTAAGGCGCGTACTGGCACAGATGACTTGACGACGATTACAACTAAAAATAACCGATCAGCGCTTTCTGGTAAATGCGTACAGTGTAGTACAAAGAAATTTAGATTTGTTTCTAAACCCAAGGAACCCAAGGAACCTTTAAAAAAAAACGAGGAGGTGATATCGCTGCCAAATTAGCAAAACTCCCTGGAACCCCATGGGCAAAATACCCCGGAGAAAAACACCTTCCAGGGTATAGTTATTGTGGACCGGGAACAAGACTTGATATCAGACTCAATGATCAAAATCAGCCCCGACCCGGTGAGGAACCAATAAACGCTATTGATAAGGCCTGTCACCTTCATGATGTTGCTTATAAAAGCAGCAATTTGCAACACAGGCATCTAGCAGATGTGAAATTAATTCATGCGTTGAATTCTATCACTGATAAATCCTTCAAAGAAAAATTGGCTTCATTTTTGATAAAATCGGCAATGAAAAGCAAATTGATGTTAGGTGCTGGTAATTAATAGCAACATGGAATCTATTTATTATTCCCCAAGAGGATACTGGAAGGGTAACGCTGCAATCAGTAAACTCGCTAGCGCCGCAAAAGTGAAAAAAACCACTGCGGCTCATTGGTTATCCAAACAGGCACTATGGCAAATTTATCTACCACCGCCTAAACAAATTCAATTCTCGCATTTTGATGTGACCGGACCCAATGAAGTTCATCAGGCTGATCTATTATTTCTGCCACATGATCGTGGTTACAAATACGCATTAACCGTAGTTGATATTGCAAGTCGATACAAAGAAGCAGAACCGTTAAAAACAAAATCGGCCACTGAAGTGGCTTCTGCATTTGAAAGGATTTATCGAAGGAGTCCTCTGCACTGGCCAAATCTGTTACAAGTTGACCCAGGCAAGGAATTTCAGGGTGCAGTGTTATCTACAATGAAATATCACAATGTCGCTATCAGACGAGGGCATACTGCACTGCATCGTGATCAGGCAATAGTAGAACGGTTTAATAAAACCCTTGCTGAGCGGTTATTTGGATATCAATACGCAAAAGAATTCATTCAAGAAAAGCGATCCCGTGAATGGGTTAAAAGATTACCATCTGTGATTACTGCACTGAATAACGAGATTACTAGAACCATCAACATGAAACCTATCAACGCGATTAAAAAGAAGTCGATACCTGAAAAACCACAAAAGGATTTTAGCGTTTCCCAACCAATTCTTGGTAGTAATGTCATTGTGAGGTACTTATACGAACCAGGAGAGCTTGAAGGGGATAGAAAAAGGGCTACTGATCCTATTTGGAGCGTCACTACGCATAAGATATCTAGTATAACACGATCTACGGGTAGACCTCCAATCTATAAACTGCATTCAACTGCCCCTCAACGGGGTTTTACTAGACAACAATTACAAGTGATACCCGAGGATACTCAATTG
This sequence comes from Unio delphinus, assembly GCA_029339505.1. Taxonomy (NCBI): domain Eukaryota; kingdom Metazoa; phylum Mollusca; class Bivalvia; order Unionida; family Unionidae; genus Unio; species Unio delphinus. Next base: position 1,170,631 of record JAQISU010000065.1, read on the forward strand.
CCACCCCATGGTCTTAACTAGCACCCTTGCGTCTATTGCACTCAAGACAAGTCAACATCACATTATTTCTGACATGACCGAGATTGTTATTTTTTCTGTCTACGGTGAATTGGCGAGGATCCTTATCCGAATACTGCCAACGCATTATACAATTGCAACTTGCGCAGTGATTATTCTGTTGTTGCTTCAAAGTGATTATTAATTCAGCATCAATATCAAATTCTCGTTGTGTTTTTTTTGTCCTGTTGTTTGTAACCGGAGAGTTTTTTATCAATAATATCATCTATTGTGGTGTCATTATCATCGCCAATGATTTCATCATCGCCTGACTCTGTCAGGACAATTCTTCGAAGTTGATTTATTTTTCGTACTCTGGATACTGAAAGATAGACTAAATTTGACCATTCTATGCGATTATCTACCATCCAAACAATTGTATCCGATATAGTCAATCCCTGTGAAGAATGTATCGTCGCTGCGTATCCTAGCGTCCATGGGGATTTATTAGCACGCAATGCATCTTCAACGACATTGATATCAACCAGCACAATATCATTTAATACGAGAATTTGTTTTTCACTCTGTCCTGGAATATCAACTTCGATGTTCTGTTTTCGTGTATCCGATGGCCTATAACAAAGGGGTACTGGAAGCGTTGCAAATTTTTCTTTATGCAATTCAAATAATTTCATCTGAAGTGTATCCCTGACTATTTTTCTACTTGCAATGATCAAATCGTTTGGTCTCCACATTTCCCAGAAATCATTCATGGGAGTTTCCGAAATTATTTCACGGGTTATTTCACACTGGATTCTATCCGGTTGTAATCTAATTAGTTTCTTCAATTCTTTTAATTCATTATCAAGTGATCTATGATCGGTATCAATTTCTTCATAATAGTCTACAAAACCCTTTAGCCATTCATGGGGAGATGCACCGACAAATGGTGGTGGTTGACCGTGATCACCGCACATGAAGACTTTTGTATTCTTCAATAACAACCACTCAAGAAATATTTTTAAGACATCTTCTGACACTGTGTCTATTTCATCCCAAATGATAATTTCAGGAATAAATTTCTCTCCCATGCGCTCAGGAGTCCATTTATCTCCCTTCCATCTAAAGAAACTATGATAAGTGCAGGCATTTACCCCTCTCTGTATCATTTCTCTTGCAAGTCTATGAGTCGGTGTTAGTGCAATCATGTTTGGATTGGAAACACGAAATAACTCAATTGCCCGGGTTGTTTTTCCTGACCCACCACAGCCGTTTAAATAAACTGTTTTATACAGGCATATTGGATCAGAAATCGGTGGTGCACTAGAAAATTCTGAACACTGATTGCTTTCTAAGTAATTATTTTCAATGGTAACATCTGCTGATTGAATATAATCATGAATCATTTCTTTCTTAATTCTCCATGTCCCCCATTTCTATTTGCCAGTAGCCTTAAAATCAGCCATTTTGCTATTTATGTAAAATGAGTCAGTAGCAACTCTAACTGCGGTGGTAGGAAATCTATTGATCATTGAAAACAGATTAATAGAAGCATAACCGAGCATAGAAGCTCTCAAATGTGTGTACTGCGGATGGTATCCATCATTGTAGGTAACAATTGTACCCAATTTGGTTCCATCGGACATAAATGCGTCCTTACGATTGACATATAGGCCCCTATTCGTTAGATCCGCGATTACAAAATCGTATTCAGCGTTGTCTATAATCAATCGTGAAGAAGATTTCGTATTATCATCTTTGCCACCTTGGGTAAATTTACCGATTATTCTTCGTCCAAGATTTTTTGCTTCATTGTTTCTGATTTCAAATAACTGTCTGGACCAATCCATGATTTGTTGTTCATTAAAATCAGGAAACAGTTTTCGCTCTTCGCTAATTATTTTTTCTAGATCAGGTTGTGGTAACCAGACTGATTTCTGTGCTCGATAGGATATAATTGCTTCACTGACAATTAATGATTTTAACATCTTACAATCAAGCATATACCGTAATAACACTATTGGCATCCAGTGTTTTTCAGACATGTGTTTACCAATCCAAAGATAACTACACGGATGAAGTCCTTCAGCCATTTCAAATGATACTACACAAGCGAATCCGGTTAAATCGAAATGTGGCAGTGGTCCATTAATAGCAACACGGGTCATTTCGTGTGTAGGGTGTCCAAATCGTTTGAAATATTTCTCGCATTCTCCATACCCAAGAAAACTTCCTGGATAACACGCAATCATATCAACTGAAATAACGGTATCAGCGGTGTATTTTGTGTTCCATAATCCGCCGTGGCTGTATTCAAGACAGGACAATTTGACATCTGATAAAAACTCACTTCGTGTTGGTTTCCACGCGTTTTTCTTTCTAGCAAAATGTGCTGCAATGGATGGTACTGTGAAACAGTTTGCTAATAATTGATCGTTGTCCTCCCCGTCCCCAGAAAACTCACTAGCTAGTTGTTTCATTTGATTCTGCAGCTCTTCAGTACGGTATAATTCTCCGTTAGGCCTTACAAACTGATCAAATCTACATTCTTCGTCTGAATTACTATGAAATAGCCACACTGACACAGGATCGTTTTTACTCAAATGGTAAATAGCATCAAATAATTTCTGCTCTGAAAAAAACTCTTCGGTTTGGGATAGATATCTTACGGTTCTATCCCGTGGGAATATTGTTACTGCAGATGACCACGCGTGTTCGTTATGATCAATAATTTCAATGGGGGCTCCCTGTGATTTATATTTCGATTCGTATAATACTTCTCCGGTGATTGTCCTTACCGATATTGGAAATCTTAATGATTTTTCTAATTTAGTTATATCCTGAATTGTTGCTCCATGCTCTTTTACCGTGAACTCCCACTCGGTTATTTTTTTTCGTCTTAGATCAGTTAGTTTATTTCCCCGGGACGCATTTGTGAAGTGTTCTATTATTCGTTCTGCTACACAATTGAGCCCTGTCGAATATTTCATGGGTGCTAGTTTTGAAATATCAGGTTTTTCATTGAGCGGATAGATCCCGTAAACAACTGCTGTGACAGGATAAGATCTTTCGTAGTAGGGTCTATCGATTCCAGTCAAAATTCCTGGTTTGGAACTCTGATTCACGGTGACAGTTTTTTTGCCCCTGAGAATGGGTTCAAATTTATCCCTAATAATCCATTTGCCATCCTCACGGATAATGAATTTGATTCGGAAAAAATGACTTTTTTCCCCAAAACGTGAAATGATCACTGCTGCTTTTTCATCATTCATGGTAGCGTCAACAACACCATCAATTCGAAATGTTGACCAACAATAAGATGCTCCATCACGCTTGAATTCATTAAAACAGTCTCTGATGGGTTTATCAAGAATTTTATTCTTGGGTGTATTAGAAACTATATCAAGATTGAATTGAGCATCCTTCCATGGTGATCTCATGTTTCCGTCTCTTGGACGTTTGTTACGTTTTTTGGGTCTATCGCGATTAAATCTAGGATTGATTTTCAATAATCTCTTAAACTCTTTCATGTTTCCGTCTATTGGACGTTTGTTACGTTTTTTGGGTTTATCGATATTAAATTTAGGGTTAATTTTCAATAATCTCTTAAACTCTTTCATGTTTCCGTCTCTTGAACGTTTGTTACGTTTGTTTCTGTTTACTACACGTTTTTTGGGTCTATCGCGATTAAATCTAGGATTGATTTTCAATAATCTCTTAAACTCTTTCATGTTTCCGTCTACTACACGTTTTTTGGGTCTATCGAGATTAAATCTAGGATTGATTTTCAATAATCTCTTGAACTCTCTATCGGTATTGAATTTAGCATTTTTCGAAGTCAATCTCTTGAACTCCTTCATGCTATATATAAAACAGGTGTCTAAATGAAAGATTTATGTATAATCAATCACTGCAAAATGAGTCAGTCATTGAATTAGACAATAGTGTAGTATATAATGACCCAAGAATTCAGACTACACCCAGTGATTAAAAATTACGAAGCATCCAGTGATGGTGTTGTAAGACACTGTAGACTGAAGAACCCAATTGGGTGGGATAATGGTATGGGGTATTTGGTGTTTAATGTTGGAAGGAAGACATTTCGCAATCATCGTTTCATATTTGAATGTTTTAATGGATTGATCAAAGATGGTTTTGTTATTGATCACATTGATTCTAATCCAAGGAACAATTCTTTATCCAATCTGCAAGCTATCACACAAAGTGAGAATATCAAACGAGGAAGGACTGACACTTGTTCAAAAGCGAGACCAGTGAAATCCTTTAATACAACAACTAACGAAGAGAAAATATTTAAATCATTATATGAAGCCGGTAAGTATTTCAATATTTGTAGAACTTCAGTACGATTCGTTGCATCGGGAATAACCAAGACGGCTATTTCAAAAAAGACGGGGCAAAAAGTTCAATTTAGTTATGTCTAATGCGTCATAATTTCCAATTAGAGATATGTCATTCTTATAGAATAATGAATTCTGAAAACATGAATAGCATCATAGTTGAAATAGCAAAATTGAAAAATCAGGATATCAAACTATCAGATGGGTTAAATCCTGATCAAATTGTGTCTGATTTTCAGAATATTGAATACGGGGTTAGCACTAACAAATATATGCTACCCAAGAAGTATGCACTCATCAAAAGAATTCAGAATTCTATTAAAAACTCTCTTTCATTTTCCAGTGACATCAGTGTGTTCGTTCCGTTGTATACTATCGTAGAGGGAATACGAAAAGAATTGGGGTACGAATACGAATTGAAAAAAGAAGTCAACTCTAAAATTAGAAACCTACGAGCATTAATTCAAGAAAATTGATTACCCGACCGTTGATTGCCCGACCATTTATCATTCCGACCCTCATTTTTTTTTAGCCGACCCTCAAGGGAGATGTCAAAAATCGATGGACGATATGTCAGATTGATCAAATAAAGAATGGAGAAACTATCAGTATTATTTATTTTATATACAATTATGATACTTTCTCCATCAATGATAGAAGCTGTTATAGGATGAAATAACACTTCCATGACCGTATCAAAAATCATCCGACATGTCAAAAAAGTGAGGAAAGTGACAGTATTATTTATTTTATATACAATTTGGACACTTTCCCCATCATTGATAGAGCCGTTAAAACAATCAAATAACACTTCCATGACCGTATCAAAAATCATCTGACATGTCATTGATGGCGAAACTATCAGTATTATTTTATTTATATACAATTTTGATACTTTCGCCACACCTGATAGAAGGTGTCTCACGATGAAATAACACTTCCATGACTGTGTTAAAATATCATCCGACATGTCAAGTGTTTTGCAATTGAAAAATGGTTTCTGATTTCAAATAATGGTCAATGAAGCATTAACAACCCGATTGGCTCGTGAACGACTAGATGCAATTAAGAGATTTGTACCAATTCGTGACTCTGTACGGAATAAACTGCAACAACGACAGAGTTTACAAACTGATTTTGCTTTGGGGTCTGAAGAGTTGTTTAAACCAGTAACCACAGCAACGAAAGGGGTAGAGCGTGCTTTACTGGGAGATGTTCCCGAGACGGTGAAATCTGTTATTGGTGAACTTGAAAAAATAGTAGCAAAAACTGAACAAACAAAACAAATAGAATCAAAAAGAACAGTAGAGGACTTACGCATGAGATTTAACGAAGAAGGGTTAGCAGCAATTGATGAGACTGATCCAACAGAAATTCCTACGCTTGTTGTTACGTCCTATGAAGACAGAAAAAAAATGTTGAAACCAGAACATCATAAGTTTGTTAAGAATTTCACTCACTGGGCTGATATATTCTATAAAATCAAAACTGGAAAAAGTCAAAAAAAGACAGATAGTGCATCATACATTGAATATATCAGGATGGTGGATCACGTGTATAATCAATACGAAGAGTTTAAACAACAACAAAAACCGCCAAGATTGCAAAGAAAGCGACAGCAGCCTGCAAAGAAAATATCTTTCTCTCCTAAAAAACAACAACTACCACCTGATGATGATGATGATGATGATTATTTACAAGAAACGGGTTTAGAAAAACTAGATGAAGCAGCTGGTTATAGCGGAAGTGGATTGCAAAATCCAAGGATTGGAAACACTTGTCCTGATAGTGTTTTCAATGATATATCACGATTAGATGTTCTTGTAGGAGGATTCCGAGCTGGAAATAACTCTCCAGAAATAATTAATGAAGCAGCTGATATATGTAGACGGTTATTTGCCGGCGGTATCATGGATATCAAAACATATCGAGATTTTATTGACGAGTTAGCAAATGGGTATCATAGTGATTAAATAACAATTGAAAACACTATTGTTTTTATAATAATGATCGTACACTACAATCATGATAAACCAACCCTCGTCTATGTAGTTAATTCACGGTTTCCAGTTTATAGAGCATACTATGGAGATGGCCTCGGCAAGACCATTTTAGGATTCTTTTCAAGAATGGCCCCAAAAGTGATGCCGTTAGCTAAACAGTTATCAATGAAAGCCATTTATGTTATTCGTGATAAGGGTATTAGTACTGTTGGAGATCTTGCCGGGAAAGCGTTTTCAACTGCGAGGGATAAAATAACATCATTAGTGAGGCGAAAAAAGAAACCGTTACCGTCTACAGAAGAAATGCCTGCAAGTGTTAGTAAAAAAATAAATAATGCAGTAGATGAAAAACTAGCGTCGATGGTAAATCAAGGGGACCAAAGCAATATTGCAAACATGATAGCGGGAAGTGGCTTTAAAAAAACACGTCGATGAAATCCTATGGATTTTCACGCTAGCGTTTTTCACGATGAAAATCACGATTTAGACTCTGATAAATAGAATAAAATGTTCAAAAGGTCACCTGATCCAGCATTTGATATAGACGCCCCAGTCCCCAAGAATGATTCTGTACGCGATTATCAATATTACGCCTATCATGCCATAGACTCAGATAGTCGAGCAAGAATTGATCTTCAAGTCCATGATACCAGTAAATACTTTTTACCCTGTGAAGCATTTATTGAAGTAGAAGGAGAGATTATACGAACAAATGATACAGAGTATCCAGCTGGTACTCAAGTCGGTTTTGTCAATAATGGTATCATGGCGTTATTTGAGAGTGCTAGATATCTCATTGATGGAAAAGAAATTGAGTCCATAGATCGTGATGTTGATGTGGCTACAACAATAATCGGGTTAGCGAGATATTCTGATGATTACACAAGATCAGCAGGACCTTCTATGATGTTTGCAAAAGATGGTAAGAATACCGCTGGAGGAAATCCATTTGTTGTAAGACGACCAAAGAATAATGCTGGTGCTGCTAATGCTGATGTCGAGGATATGATTATAAACAACGATCCTAATTTCAATCTAGGAGCTGCAACACGAAACGCAATGTTGCAAAAAGAGCGTAAATCATTTTCATGCGCGATTCCACTGCATCACATATTTGGATTCTGTAGAAACGTCAGAAAAGTTATCTACGGGGCGAAGCATACAGTATCGCTTGTACGAAAGGGTGATGATAATGACGCAATTTGGAGGATTCCAGCAGATGCTGCAGCCCCCAATGCTGATGCCGGTAAAGTCAAATTAACAAAAATATCATTGTGGATGCCAGTGTTGACTCCAGCAATCACCGCAGAAGAACGATTACTATCATTTATGGACCAAGGAGGAAAGTCATTACTAAGTTGGTTATCAGTGAGTACAGATGTGAAGCAATCAAATCTGAACGGGTTATTCACTTGGAACCTAGCATCAAAACAAGGTGTTGCTGCGCCACGTCATATATTCGTAGCGTTACAGAATAACACACGAGTTAGCGATCAACTCTCCAGCCATATGATATTTGATCAGTTAGGTGTGAAGGACGTTTCACTGAGAATAAACGGCCAGCAGGAACCATCCGAGGATATACAACTTGATTACACAGAAAATCATATTGCACGAGTTTATCATAGATTGTTGTCATTTATGGCACGTGATCAAAATGTGGATACTGGTTTGCAAATATCACAATTGGATTTCAAAAGCCTCTATCCGATTTATTACTTCTCACTGGAACATCTCGACTTGGTGAGACAATCTGTCGTTGATATACACTTTAGAGCCCGTGTAACCCGTCCTGTTGGTATTGATAATTATAGAGCGGTCGCTGTCATTCTCAGTGATAAATCAATGCTACTTGAAGGTGTTGGAGGAAGAATGAGAGTGGTAGATGCACCAGTGGAAAATCTTTGAACGATTTTTCTCGATTTTTCATTGAATTAGAATCAATCTATTATGTATAATGTCATATAGTGTTATTAGTGTTGCGTTAACTCCTGGTCAAATCAAAAAATTGCAATCAGAATCGGCTAAAAAATGTGGAACCACAATCACGTTGAAACCTAATCAAATGACTGGTGGTGCAAATAAATTATCGCTGACAACTCGTCAAATAAAACATTTCAATGATGCACTTGCAGCCAAAAAAGGTGTTCAGATTACTCTTTCTGCGGCTGCTATCAAAAATATGATTAAAACAGGCGGTATATTTCCATTGTTAGCTGCAATACCAGCATTGATTGCAGCAGCAGCCCCAGCAGTGGCTAAAGCAGCGGCGTTAGGAGCCGTTGGTACTGCAGCAGGAATGGCACTTAAGAAGGCAACTGGGAAGGGATATAAAAAAAAGGGACGATCCGTTCACGGATTGGGTCTAAGACTACCAGGAAACCCGTATTCATGGTACAGCGGAAAGGGTCTAAGACTACCAGGAACCCCGTATTGATGATACAGCGGGAGATCCGTTCACGGATCAGGCCTGAGACTACCAGGAACGGTTTATTAATTCAGAAATCTTCGATTTCCGAACCTATGGTTCCAATGTCCAATTTTGATTTAATGGATGCGGCTAAAAAACTAGTGATTAAAAATTTCAGAGGTGTTTTTATGAAAGATCAATTACCACATCAACCAAACAAAACTGAAACAGGTATTATTAATCTCGATAACAGCACCGGACCTGGAACTTACTGGGTTGCATACGCTATTGATCCACGTGGGATTGTCTATTTTGATTCATATGGATTAGCCCCACCAAAAGAGTTTATGCGTTACATAAAACAATTTCCAATGAAGACTTGGTATTCTACGCTACCAACACAACAAATCAATGACCCACCAATATGCGGCAGTGAAGTATTAAATGTCCTTGATGCTATTTCTAACTCCTTGGGTAACCCAAGGGGAAAACCACCTCATATTGTCGTAAATGACTACACCAGCAATCGCTTTTTAGAGAGAGAAAGAGTTTTACAATAACATGATTGATATTTGGGGGAGATCTTTGAAACCCAAACCCGATGGCTCTGCACCCCCTGATTCTATCAAGGATATAACAAAAAAAATTAAAGATGAAATCGCTGAGACGTTGAATTTAGAAAGTGTTGAACCCAATGAAATAGTTGTATTTCAAGATCGCCAGGGCAAATTGAAATCTAGTAATGTGTCATTGGATGATATTTTAGTTAAACAACGAAACGCAATCGAGAACACCGTTGCGCTATTTTCCGATCAGGGTAAATTGAAAACCAGTAATATCTCTCTGGATGATATTTTAGTTAAACAACAAAACGCAATCGAGAACACCGTTGCGCTATTTTCCGATCAGGGTAAACTCAAACCGGGTGTACTCGTTTCGACGATTACAGATCGATTAAAAATTCTCAACGATGAGTTAAACAATTCTGTGTTTGTACTAACAACACTTGAATCTAGAATTGAAGAACACATAAAACAGTTTACCGCATTTCGTAGAAATATCATTGATAAATTTATTGGAACTACATTCGATAAAATTGAACTAAAACTCCCTGATATTAAAAAATCCATCGATGAGACGAAAACTTTCATCGAAGCCGTCAAAGGTGATTTTTCGAGGATGATAACAATCATTGAAAAAACAAAAATTCCTCATGAGAAAACTAACAACATAGTATATACAATCCAACACGGATCATTTGAGTGGTCATCTACAAACAACAAATTAGATATCACTGCAACCGTTAAAGGTATTTATCGATTAACACTAGTAACACCATTAACTAAATTTAATATATCATCGTCGAGTTCATCCGGGGTCAATAATACGATTTCAACGATCATCGACAAGGATACAACTGAAAAGTTCACTATAACATATACTGATAAAAGTTTGACTAAGGCTTCAGTAACTTGGTATGTGGAATTCGTAGCGGATTTAAGTAAATAAATTGAAAGGATTTCACAATTGAAAACGCTAGCGTTGTTAAAATAAAAAATGATTTCATCATCGCAATATCGCTATGATCAGGTCAGAGAATATCAAACTAGACTCAAAACCCTGTCTGAGGAGTATGCAATGAAAATTAAAAAATATCGCAGGAGAATTACCGCAATTGATGTTACTGTGTATTCAGTGAGTGGTGTAATCACCGGAGCCGGTATTATACTGTCTTCAGTGACAATGATGGCTCCGATAGCTGTTCCAATTTGCATTTCTGCGGCAACAACAATCGCTGGAATTATTTCAATAATCACAAAAAAAATATCCTCATGCAGCCAACGGAAACTACAAGACTACATAATTCAATTTCATGTTGTGTCCACTGCATACTCGCAATTATCCTCATTGATATCGTCATCGCTCGATGATACAATTATATCAGAGAGTGAGTTTTCAGCGATGGTAGATATATATGATTCTGCGATGTCAAAATTAGAAGTACAAAAACATGAGTATAATAACAATGACAACACAGATGGAATTACTTCAACAAATAGTGGAGAACACAAACCCAGTACAAACAAGCATGATCTCAATGACCTCAACGAATCCAGAATTCAGTGTGAATTTCCCCTCTCCGGTCCCAGTGAAGGAGATAGCGCTAGCAAAATTACGAGTATACCACAGTTGGCCAAATATTAGGTCAAAATCATTTGGTGGTCAACAACCCAATAATTCACTGGTATTTGCAAATAAGAATAAACCAGACGGTACCCCAGACTGGAATGTTGTTTCCATACCAACCGGATCATACCAAATCGAACAAATCAATAATGAGTTCGCGCGTAGAATAAAATCGATTACTGGAGTAGAGTCAAAAATAGCTATAACAGTTCATGAACCAACACTATCATCTGCCATTGAAATAAGCACAGAGGGTTATGTCGTAGATATCTATCAAAGTTCTATTAGAACCGTACTAGGATGGCCTGAAATCCCACCCCGGGAAAAACCCGTTGATTTACCAGAACCAAAAAAATCTGATTATGTCACAGACAGGATAAAATCTGATAATCCAGTAAAGAGTAATATAGATCACACAGATGATTTTAAATTTCATGGTTTATTTGATTCCAAATTCAAAGAAACTAGGGAGTGGAGGAGAGGGGGGGGACATAGTTACAATAGAGCAATATCGTGTTTTTAAGGAACCTAAAATCACTGAAAATTTCACAGCAATGAATAATGATTTTTCACTGTTTTTAATATCTCTTAAATCCGGCGATCTCACCCGGGATGAATTTATCAGTGTCTTAGAAACATGTAACAAAATTATCGACGATATGGAAAAATTTAATTTGAAAATTATTCAAGTGACAATAGATGAGGAAAGACTCCTACCGAGAACAGAGTTTGCAACACAATTTAATATCCGCATAGAAGATATTCCGACATTCAAACTACCAGGATATAACGTACCAGAACTAAAAAAACTTCTCAATGATGCCATCGATGTTGGTTTTAAAATAATTCATGATACGTGGAAAAAAACATCATCACCGGAAATAAAAATCCTGACACATAATAATGACCCAGACGGTGGTGGCAGGCATATTGCTCCGTTCAATGTGAATATTTCATCGGTGATTGCGCTCAATTTAGTATGTGATGTGATCGAAGGAAGCTATCAAATAAATCTAGAACGATCAAATCAAGCTCAGCAGGGGTATATTTTGTATTCATTTGCACCAATAGCTCCTCCAGGGTTTTTAATAATTGAGTCCCCGGTGAATCCAGTCTATATGCGGTGTCATAATAATTCATTAACCAGAATTAATTTCAAACTCACTGACCAGTCTAATAATCTGATTGATTTACAAGAGGAGGTTTTACAAATTAGTCTGTTTGTGAAATCCTAAGGATTTTCGTCCCCCAGACAAGGTCTGGAACACGATATCGTATCGGACTGGATCAAATATTCGGTTAACCCCAACTGAAAGTTCTAGCAGCAGAGAGGTGAGTGACAACGACGTTGTAGTCCCTTTTTCCCAAAAATTGATGGAGGATTTCATTAATTTCATTGATTTTTTCATATTTTTTTTTTGGACCTAATCCATGAAACGATATCAGATTCACACACACATTGGGGCCTGGTGTCATTGGTTTCATTGTTTTTAAGCGTGATTTCAGTGAAAACTTGTCTAAAAATGTTGTCTGATTCGCCCCCTTCTGCTGCTCTCAAAATAAAATTGATATATTTTAAAAATTAAACATGCACATTTATTAATTATCTTGCTTGCAAGAATGTTGTGAAAATGAGAAACGCTAGTATTTTTAACATTAGTGATCCTGATCTTCAATGTTATGATTTAAAAATACAACATTGTGTTTAAAAAGTGCAACATCAAATTAAGTTGCAATGAAAACATCCACATAGTAGAATTAACCGTAAACTTAATATCAGCCTTCAATGGCATTAAGAATGATTGGTTCCTTTTTTATTCTAAATGTATATAAAATTTGGTATGTAAAGAAAACTTGTTAGGAGTAGCCCATTTAGAATGCATGACAAAAAACAGCCAATTTCTAACCACCTTCCCATATTTAATGGTTTACTTATTCCTTCCTCCATCCCTGCAAGTACAATTGGCACACCCTCTTAATATACAAGTACAATTCACTGAATGGAATACTACCCTCTTACAATCAAAACTGATTTACTGCACATATTTATAGCTTATTTCTTTGATGCTTTTAATTTTTAAAATTGACAATGCGGTGCAAACAAATTGGAAGGTGTGCCAATACTATAGGCCATTTGTTGTTGGCTATGGCATTTAAATTTTACTTGTAGCTATAATATAGTTTATGTTATTAAGGCACATATGTACTATATGGTCTTAGCCACCCCACTGCATATGTATGCAAATTTAAAACCCACCAACCCCCTTTGTGCATATTTACTAAACGAACAGCCCCTATAATGTTCAATATTTCTGAGATCAAGACCGAAACACTACCAAGCATAATGTATAAACAACAGTATTCAGCTAAAGGGAACCAAAATTTGGAGAGTTTACATGTTCTAAAATTTTATTTGGATACATTATTCAATAGTAACACAGAAACATTAATTTCCTGGAACATCATTTCTCACAGCATTTGACTCGTATGTTATATTTAACAAAGTTTAATACTGACAAGATAATTAAGAAAAAAGGTTGAAATATAGTATGAAAAGTTATGATCCATTTTCTATACAAAAAGAAAGATAATAAATGTACTTGAAAGCATGCTGGACAGTGAGTCCCTGTACCAAGGTCTTCACAAAGATGTATAAGGTGTTGAAAATGTTATTCTGTATCAGGCTCTCTTTCATTAAAATTTTGTACACGTTGTTCACCTGTAAAAGAGAATAACATAATGAAATTGATACCAGATTCATGTTCACTTCTGATTATAAAAATACAATCTGCCTGCTTAAAACAGGTTTCCTCACTACATGCTACATTACAATAATTTGAGAGTGACTGAACACAGCTATACAATATTGACAATTCTATATAACAACTAGCATGACACAAACAAAGTATGAAGCATCTGGATGCATAATAGAACACCTGCAAATAAGAAATCACTGTAAACTCATTCTAAAATTAATGATCAGAACATCATTTCCATTTCTAACTTAATAACATATAAACAAAAATAAAATGAACCTTAGACACAGTTTTGAAAAGCAAATAAAATAAATCCAATACCGGTATTATTAAACTCCACTTATCCAAATGTCTCTGTGTCCATACAACATCTGTAAAGAAATTTCAACTAGTACTTTTCAGGGATAAATTTAAGCATTAAAACTATAATGTAATAAGAATTAAAGAACTTACTTCAAATCCTGCAACTAAGCATTTCTTATTAAAGATAGTGTCTGCAAGAGCTTGAGATTACTCCATTTCACTCTACCTCCTGAAATTTAAAATGTAAGTACATGTATCTACCTCTGACTCAACCAGGCCTTTCTGATGTTTGGAGTGCTTAGCTTTCAAAGCTTCACAAAATCCTTTTGTAGACACCTGGCATTCCAACACAAGTGCTGTCAACCACTCAAGAAGGCCTATGTGAAACGCAAGTACTGGCTTCTTTTGGAGATGATGGCCACAGGTAGCTTCTCAGAATGGTCTCAGCTGGGAGTTCACAATTGCAAAATTGCATGACTCGCTTATGTTGTCTGCCTGAAAGAAAACGCATGCAGAATATTAAGTCTTTGGTTCCAATGATATGAACATATTTATAGTGATCTGTTGATAAGTTCAACTTACAATTAGCAGGGAATACAGACAACTGCATCATTTCATAGAATGTACTGTTTTCACACATTGTTTATTGGAGATCAAGGATATGTTATATATCTTTCCAATGTAAACATTTTAACAAAAATCTTCCTGAAACCAAAGGAAATTCATTAAATTGTTTAGGTTTTTGACACTGAACTGATCTTCATAGGCAGAAAACTATTTCATTTTCAGTCACAGTGAACTTTAACAATGACATGCTGATCCTGAAAATGATAGGCTTTATCAATGCCAAAGTGAAAGCAAGACAAAACATCTGGTAATGGTACATGGCATTGTTATTGGCATGGAAATTATATCAGAAGCATATATACAGACATCATTGAAGAATAGTAAGCACCTTGGGCACACAGATAAAACATTTCACAGCATATTTTTAA
This sequence comes from Unio delphinus, assembly GCA_029339505.1. NCBI lineage: Eukaryota > Metazoa > Mollusca > Bivalvia > Unionida > Unionidae > Unio > Unio delphinus. The sequence goes on from JAQISU010000065.1 coordinate 1,185,643, forward strand.
ATGAATTTTCTATCATACAAAATTGGGAGTGATATAAAAAAACAAAGACAAAGCAAACCACATCACTAAGCTATAACTCTCCCATTAAGTTAAATGATAAAATGTTTATTGCAGAAGTGTACTGAAACTGAACTGCCTGCATATCTTGCACTGCAATCTACCAGAATTGTATATCATTTAATCCACTAAATTTGATTCAAGTTTAATTATGTATTCATAGGGTGGGTGCGGAAGAGAATGCATAAATATCAAAATTCTTAATTTTAAAAGTCACATAATTCATTCAGTTAGAACATACAAATTCTAGCAGTAGTTTCAAGAAGATTTTCAAACAATTAAATGACTTTTCAGGGACAATACAAATTGTATTGAAATTAAAGAACTTTATAAAGGCAGCTGCCCTAATTCAGGATATTTCAAGAATGAATTAATAAATATATATAACTGTATGCGTGGTCTGTATATTGTTACTTAACCTCCAAACATGGTAATTATGTTAGCACTGAAAAAAATCTTAGGATTAAATTCCCTGGTGAATACTGGATCAATTGCTCCTACACCCACTGCAGAAAGTGACAGCTTCTTTCTAAAATCACTAAGGTTTCAAATATTTAACTATTTATATAGTAACATCTTATGACATATTACCTTTGTCATCTATAACAACAATATCTTGGTGATAGCTGGATACACAAGTACGGTTGTCTGGTCATGTCCACACTGGTGTATCCACATGAACATATATGAAGGTACCATTCTGGGAAAAGAGAAATCAATGATTATAATCTAATTTGACAAACAAATCTGAAAATTTAACAGTGAGAGAAAAAGCAAGTTGTATGACCTGTCAGCACAGTCAAGTTGAATAAATTTGCTCTTTTGCTGACATAATCTGCAATGCTTAAGTTGCCTTACCACAATGTTATACAAAAGATAAATCATTGGACGAAAACAAGAAAAATGGAACCTGACTGTATTTCCAAAGCAAATTTTCTATCAATAAATAAAAAATACAAAAAAGTTTACTTTGCTGAATGTTTTCTGTTTCATTCAGCTATCAGCATGACTATTGAATACCGCCATTGTTCAGATTATACCTTCTCCATAATTAGATCTTTCTTAACCAAAGTTTTGCATAAACAAAGTTAATATACAGTTGCATCCAGACACATTCCTATCTAAATATGCAAACTTTAATTTAAAAACTCACAAATGCTTATTATCAAGGCTATATAGTATTTGAAAATGTTTCTGATAAGAAAATAATAAACCTTTAAGCAAGATGTATGTTGTATAATCTTTTTCCTTTATCGTTATACCTTAAATGCTTCAAACGTGTGAAGATGAGGCAGGCTGTGGAAAATACCAATACAAGAATGATAATATAGCGCTGATGTACCACAATCCATGCAACGAAAAATTTGGTTAACAGTCTGACTACATATATGATTAGGAGGCATAAAAGTCACAGTGACTTCTATTTCAATATTTAAAAGTTTATCCTGGATTACAGTCCAGTTTTCCACTCTTTTGGACTTCAGCTTCAGGTATGTGATCAATTAGGCACATGGATCTAACAATAAAGAATTTAAGTTAACTAGCAAGTGGACATGTTGATAAATTCTTGCTTAGCATACTATCGTGTAACCACAATCATGGAAAGCTAGACATCATGCAACCGATGATACATATTGTGGATAAATTTGAAAACAAACACATGTGCACAACACTATCAAAATAGATCAAAACTGCAATTATTGCTTAAATAGTGAAAAATATGATGGCATTGTTGAAATATGCATTTAAAGTCTAAACATAATTTTTTTTCCCCAGACCATTAGGAAGGACAGGTTGTTGGTTGCATGTCAGAGTATTATAAGTGTGAGCACCTCTGTATGAGACAGGGTATCTGCTATACACACAGAAGACAGTATACAGTGTATGTATATATGTGTTACGTTATTATATTTATTACATAATGACTCTGAGACTAATTTCTTGGTGGTGAGGGGTATTTATGGGGAGATTATCGAGATAGACCCCAGGGAAATAATGCATTGCCAAAGGTCAAGCTGTTCTAGTACGATATGTGCTGACATCTTGGTCAATTTATCACAATTATCGCACATGCCAACTGTCAATTTTCACTAAAATTCCAAATACTAATAGCCCCTGGATGAATAAAATTTCAGAAAGAGTGAATAGAATAGAAACATAACTACTAATGACCGTAGCTGTATGCGCCTAGCTTGAAGGATCCAGTATAGAGAATTTAAACTACATTTCACATGTACAACCATGACGGCCACAATATCCCAATACTTCTATGAAAGGGAGGTAATAAAATTAATTTTGTTAAACATTCAGGTGAAAACAAACAGGTTAAGAGTAACTGTGTTTAAACATAATTGTGTTAATGAGAAAAAGGTATATAAGCAATTATACGCACACATTGAACTCTTAGTGGCATAACAATAGATACTGAAAGTGATAATACATCCCAATTAATTAATATTTACACAAATTAGACCTCACACATCTTCTCTAACTGCTTTTGTCTTTTACATGTATGAATGAATGGCTTTTTACACCTTTTTTAAACAGACATATCCTTTTAGTTTATGTCGTGGAGCAAATGACAACAACAATTATTTTACAACATAAAGGCACATTGTGCAGAGTACTTGCTACCGAGTTGTCACCGGTAAATGTATGTGAAACCCTTTCAAATCTGACCGTCAGAGAGATATATTTTCTCTTGGGTGGTTTTCTAAATTTTGTCAAAACCATTATACTACAAAAAATAATAATCTAAAATTAGAGTGGTTTAAACCCACCAGAAACACATTTCAGAAATCAGTACAAACATGATGGATAAATGACCAAGTAACTGCTTAACTAATCCCCATGAGTGTAAAAGAACTTACATATTATAATAACGGATACTTCAGGCTAATGGCAATTTCAACTTAATTCACCAATAATGGTAATATGAATTTAAGTTATGTGAATAAACATCAAGGTCCAAAAGGTATGATAACATGTGCGATATGGCCAATCATATTACACGTTTTTGTGGTATATTTGTTTCATGTTGGCTATTAAGTGCTTAAGCAATTGAAATAAAGTGCCTTCAAGGACACACAACATGCAGCTGACCCAAGCTGATTTGCTGGTAGGGTTCGAACCTGTACTCTTCTTAGTCTGGTTCCCTGCGTAGTATCTCCTATGTGTTGCACTCCACAATACTATTAAATTTTAAATTTTTTAACATGGGTTATTTACCCATTCCCTAGTGCATTAATGATTGCATTTTTCCGTTCCATGACTTGTATATTTCCTTTTTTATTCGATAGGTCTACTTTGTTCGAGGCGGGATCGGTACATTTTTTTTATTTTGTTTGCACTTCACTTGTCTCGAGCTTGTTCGTCCTTTATTTATTTATTTATTTATTAATTTACAACTTTTCATGCCTAAAATGTTTATTTATAATCCCTCAAAAACGGGCTTTCAGTATAGTTCGTAGGAAGCTCTACAGAGTAACGGTATTATTGGGTCACTAGTGACTGTATTATGAGAGCACGCTTTGGCGGGAAACACGTTTTTTTCCTTTGCTAAGACTATCTAGTGTGTGAGCTGTGTTGCCGTGCTTGTTTTCTTCTCTAGGCGAGTTTATTTCCCAGCTCTTCCATGGGCCTGCCCACTTCGCGTAGCGCCATGTGATTTAGCCCAGTGTTTTCCTTACTAATACTTCTCCTCCTGTGGTCCCTGTATCCTCCATTCTATCTAATGTTTTTCCCTATTACTGTAACTTGGCCGCATGCTCTCATATTCCTACCTATAAAATCAGTTATTTCATATTATAGCTTATAAAGAGTAAAAATTTCCGTCCATATATAATATTTGTTTGCTATTGAACAACTGTGTTTCCTTAATTTTTAAAATTATGCCAACTCTCTCTGGTCTGTTTGTAACACATTGAGTCATGGTATGTTTTTTGTAAAAGAGTAATTTTTACAGTGGACATTTAGACGACAATCTGATCATATGCCGTCTCACTGCGAAATCTCCTGTCAACCACGCATCATGCATGTATTTGAACAGGAGAATTTTCATTTTAAGTGATCCTAATCTGACCCAGTTTTCCCCAGGCCCTATCCCATTTAATATTTATGTTTTCTTGTTCTATTTTTTTTTAATCCTTTTTTATAGTGTGTTCAGTGAAGCAGCAGAGAGGGTGAGCCGGACAACATTTTTAGACAAGTTTTCACTGAAATCACGCTTAAAAACAATGAAACCAATGACATCAGGCCCCAATATGTGTGTGAATCATGGATTAGGATAAAAAAAAATATGAAAAAATCAATGAAATTAATGAAATCCTCCATCGATTTTTGGGAAAAGGGACTACAACTTCGTTGTCACTCACCCCTTCTGCTGCTAGAACTTTCAGTTGGGGTTAACCGAATATTTGATCCAGTCCGATACGATATCGTGTTCGAGGGTCATGTAAATCACTACGACGAAAATCACTACGATTTCACAAATAGACTAATTTGTAAAACCTCCTCTTGTAAATCAATCAGATTATTAGACTGGTCAGTGAGTTTGAAATTAATTCTGGTTAATGAATTATTATGACATCGCATATAGACTGGATTCACCGGGGATTCAATTATTAAAAACCCTGGAGGGGCTATTGGTGCAAATGAATACAAAATATATCCCTGCTGAGCTTGATTTGATCGTTCTAAATTTATTTGATAGCTTCCTTCGATCACATCACACACTAAATTGAGCGCAATCACCGTTGAAATATTCACATTGAACGGAGCAATATGCCTGCCACCACCATATGGGTCATTATTGTGTGTCAGGATAGTTGTTTCCGGTGATGTTGTTTTTTTCCACGTATCATGAATTATTTTAAAACCGACATCGATGGCATCACTGAGAGGTTTTTGTAGTTCTAAGAGATTATATCCTGGTAGATTGAATTCGGAAATATTTTCTACGCTTATATGATATTTTGTCGTAAATTCTATTTTCGTGTTAGGGTGTCTGGCAAGGGCTACCTCTCGTATAATTAGTGAATGAAATATATAAATGTCACTGAGGATTCTGTTACATGTTTCTATGACGCTGATAAATTCATCTCGGGTGAGAGAGCCGGATTTAAGGGATATTAACAACAACGAAATATCGTTATTGAACGCTGTGAAGTTTTCAGTGATTTTATCCTGTCGAGTTATGTAGTATTTCTCCCCTCCCTTATCTATCTTTTCAGTGAAAAAATTTAATTTGTCATAATCGCTATAGCTTTTTACTGGATTTTCAAGTTTTGTCCTGTCGGTGATATAATCAGTTTATTGTGGTTCTGGTAATTTAACGGTTTTTCTCGGGGTGGGATTTCAGGCCATCCTAGTACGGTTCTAATAGAACTTTGATAGATATCTACGACATAACCCTCTGTGCTTATTTCAATGGCAGATGATAGTGTTGATTCATGAACTGTTATAGCTATTTTTGACTCTACTCCAGTAATCGATTTTATTCTACGCGCGAATTCATTATTGATTTGTTCGATTTGGTATGATCCGGTTGGTATGGAAACAACATTCCAGTCTGGAGTTCCGTCGGGTTTATTCTTATTTGCAAATACCAGTGAATTATTGGGTTGTTGACCACCAAATGATTTTGACCTAATATTTGGCCAACTGTGGTATACTCGTAATTTTGCTAGCGCTATCTCCTTCACTGGGACCGGAGAGGGGAAATTCACACTGAATTCTGGATTCGTTGAGGTTATTGAGATCATGCTTGTTTGTACTGGGTTTGTGTTCTCCACTATTTGTTGAAGTAATTCCATCTGTGTTGTCATTGTTATTATATTCATGATGTATTTCTAATTTTGACATCGCAGAATCATATATATCTACCATCGCTGAAAACTCTCTCTCTGATATAATTGTATCATCGAGCGATGACGATATCAATGAGGATAATTGCGAGTATGCAGTAGACACAACATGAAATTGAATTATGTAGTCTTGTAGTTTCCGTTGGCTGCATGAGGATATTTTTTTTTGTGATTATTGAAATAATTCCAGCGATTGTTGTTGCCGCAGAAATGCAAATTGGAACAGCTATCGGAGCCATCATTGTCACTGAAGACAGTATAATACCAGCTCCGGTGATTACACCACTCACAGCGTACACAGTAACATCAATTGCGGTAATTCTCCTGCGATATTTTTTAATTTTCATTGCATACTCCTCAGACAGGGTTTTGAGTCTAGTTTGATACTCTCTGACCTGATCATAGCGATATTGCGATGATGAAATCATTTTTTATTTTAACAACGCTAGCGTTTTCAATTGTGAAATCCTTTCAATTTATTTACTTAAATCCGCTACGAATTCCACATACCATGATACCGAATTTCCAGCCAAATCTTTATCAGTAGATGTTATAGTGAACTTTTCAGTTGTACCCTTGTCGATGATCGTTGAAATCGTATTGACCCCGGATGAACTCGACGATGATATATTAAATTGCTCCGTTGTCACCAGTGTTAATCGATAAATACCTTTAACGGTTGCAGTGATATCTAATTTGTTGTTTGTAGGTGTCCACTCAAATGATCCGTGTTGGATCGTGTATACCACGTTGTTGGTTTTCTCATGAGGAATTTTTGTTTTTTCAATGATTGTTATCATCCTCGAAAAATCACCTTTGACGGCTTCGATGAAAGTTTTCGTCTCATCGATGGATTTTTTAATATCAGGGAGTTTTAGTTCAATTTTATCTAACGGGGTTCCAATAAATTTATCAATGATATTTCTACGAAATGATATAAACTGTTTTATGTGTTCTTCAATTCTAGATTCAAGTGTTGCTAGTACAAACACAGAATTGTTTAACTCATCGTTGAGAATTTTTAATCGATCTGTAATCGTCGAAACGAGTACACCCGGTTTGAGTTTACCCTGATCGGAAAATAGCGCGATAGTATTTTCGATTGCGTTTTGTTGTTTAACTAAAATATCATCCAGAGAAATATTACTGGTTTTCAATTTACCCTGATCGGAAAATAACGCAACGGTGTTCTCGATTGCGTTTTGTTGTTTAACTAAAATATCATCCAGAGAAATATTACTAGATTTAAATTTACCCTGTTTGTCTTGAAATACAACTATTTCCCCGGGGTCAACATTTGTTAAGTTCAACGTCTCAGCGATTTCATCTTTGATTAGTTTTTTTACATCCTTGACAGAATCAGGTGGTGCAGTGCCATCGGGTTTGGGTTTCAAAGATCTCCCCCAAATATCAATCATGTTATTGTAAAACTCTTTCTCTCGCTAAAAAGCGATTGCTGGTGTAGTCATTTACGACAATATGAGGTGGTTTTCCCCTTGGGTTACCCAAGGAGTTAGAAATAGCATCAAGGACATTTAATACTTCACTGCCGCATATTGGTGGGTCATTGATTTGTTGTGTTGGTAGCGTAGAATACCAAGTCTTCATTGGAAATTGTTTTATGTAACGCATAAACTCTTTTGGTGGGGCCAATCCATATGAATCAAAATAGACAATCCCACGTGGATCAATAGCGTATGCAACCCAGTGAGTTCCAGGTCCGGTGCTGTTATCGAGATTAATAATACCTGTTTCAGTTTTGTTTGGTTGATGTGGTAATTGATCTTTCATAAAAACACCTCTGAAATTTTTAATCACTAGTTTTTTAGCCGCATCCATTAAATCAAAATTGGACATGGGAACCATCGAAGATTTGGGAACCATAGGTTCCTCAATTAATAAACCGTTCCTGGTAGTCTCAGGCCTGATCCGTGAACGGATCTCCCGCTGTACCATGAATACGGGGTTCCTGGTAGTCTTAGACCCTTTCCGCTGTACCACGAATACGGGGTTCCTGGTAGTCTTAGACCCAATCCGTGAACGGATCGTCCCTTTTTTTTATATCCCTTCCCAGTTGCCTTCTGGCAACGAGAAATGGGGATCATGGAGAATTAAGAAAGAAATGATTCATGATTATATTCAATCAGCAGATGTTACCATTGAAAATAATTACTTAGAAAGCAATCAGTGTTCAGAATTTTCTAGTGCACCACCGATTTCTGATCCAATCTGTAGATATAAAACAGTTTATTTAAACGGGTCAGGAAAAACAACCCGGGTAATTGAGTTATTTCGTGTTTCCAATCCAAACATGATTGTACTAACACCGACTCACAGACTTGCAAGAGAAATAATACAGAGAAGGGTAAATGCTTGCACTTATCACAGCTTTTTCCGATGGAAGGGAGATAAATGGACTCCTGAGCGCATGGGAGAGAAATTTATTCCTGAAATTATCATTTGGGATGAAATAGACACAGTGTCCGAAGATGTCTTAAAAATATTTCTTGAGTGGTTGTTATTGAAGAATACAAAAGTCGTCATGTGCGGTGATCACGGCCAACCACCACCATTTGTCGGTGCATCTCCCCATGAATGGCTAAAGGGTTTTGTAGACTATTATGAAGAAATTGATACCGATCATAGATCACTTGATAATGAATTAAAAGAATTGAAGAAACTAATTAGATTACAACCGGATAGAATCCAGTGTGAAATAACCCGTGAAATAATTTCGGAAACTCCCATGAATGATTTCTGGGAAATGTGGAGACCAAACGATTTGATCATTGCAAGTAGAAAAATAGTCAGGGATACACTTCAGATGAAATTATTTGAATTGCATAAAGAAAAATTTGCAACGCTTCCAGTACCCCTTTGTTATAGGCCATCGGATACACGAAAACAGAACATCGAAGTTGATATTCCAGGACAGAGTGAAAAACAAATTCTCGTATTAAATGATATTGTGCTGGTTGATATCAATGTCGTTGAAGATGCATTGCGTGCTAATAAATCCCCATGGACGCTAGGATACGCAGCGACGATACATTCTTCACAGGGATTGACTATATCGGATACAAGTGTTTGGATGGTAGATAATCGCATAGAATGGTCGAATTTAGTCTATCTTTCAGTATCAAGAGTACGAAAAATAAATCAGCTTCGAAGAATTGTCTTCGATGATGAAATCATTGGTGGCGATGATGAAATCATTGGCGATGATAATGACACCACAATAGATGATATTATTGATAAAAAACTCTCCGGTTACAAACAACAGGACAAAAAAAAAACAACGAGAATTCGATATTGATGCTGAATTAATAATCACTTTGAAGCAACAACAGAATAATCACTGCGCGAGTTGCAATTGTATAATGCGTTGGCAGTATTCGGATAAGGGTCCTCGCCAATTCACCGTAGACAGAAAAAAAAACAATCTCGGTCATGTCAGAAATAATGTGATGTTGACTTGTCTTGAGTGCAATAGACGCAAGGGTGCTAGTTAAGACCATGGGGTGGCAATTGAGTATCCTCGGGTATCACTTGTAATTGTTGTCTAGTAAAACCCCGTTGAGGGGCAGTTGAATCCAGTTTATAGATTGGAGGTCTACCCGTAGATCGTGTTATACTAGATATCTTATGCGTAGTGACGCTCCAAATAGGATCAGTAGCCCTTTTTCTATCCCCTTCAAGCTCTCCTGGTTCGTATAAGTACCTCACAATGACATTACTACCAAGAATTGGTTGGGAAACGCTAAAATCCTTTTGTGGTTTTTCAGGTATCGACTTCTTTTTAATCGCGTTGATAGGTTTCATGTTGATGGTTCTAGTAATCTCGTTATTCAGTGCAGTAATCACAGCTGGTAACCTTTTAACCCATTCACGGGATCTTTTTTCTTGGATGAATTCTTTTGCATATTGATATCCAAATAACCGCTCAGCAAGAGTCCGATTAAATCGTTCTACAATGGCCTGATCACGATGCAGTGCAGTATGCCCTCGTCTGATAGCGACATTGTGATATTTCATTGTAGATAACACTGCACCCTGAAATTCCTTGCCTGGGTCAACTTGTAACAGATTTGGCCAGTGCAGAGGGCTCCTTCGATAAATCCTTTCAAATGCAGAAGCCACTTCAGTGGCTGATTTTGTTTTTAACGGTTCTGCTTCTTTGTATCGACTTGCAATATCAACTACAGTTAACGCATATTTGTAACCACGATCATGTGGCAGAAATAATATATCAGCCTGATGAACTTCATTAGGAAAGGTCACATCAAAATGCGAGAATTGAATTTGTTTAGGCGGTGGTAGATAAATTTGCCATAGTGCCTGTTTGGATAACCAATGAGCCGCAGTGGTTTTTTTCACTTTTGCTGCGCTAGCGAGTTTACTGATTGCAGCGTTACACTTCCAGTATCCTCTTGGGGAATAATAAATAGATTCCATGTTGTTATTAATTACCAGCACCTAACATCAATTTGCTTTTCATTGCCGATTTTATCAAAAATGAAGCCAATTTTTCTTTGAAGGATTTATCAGGAATGGCATTTAACGCATGAATTAATTTCACATATGCTAGATGCCTGTGTTGCAAATTGCTGCTTTTATAAGCAATATCATGAAGGTGACAGGCCTTATCAATAGCGTTTATTGGTTCCTCACCGGGTCGGGGCTGATTTTGATCAGTGAGTCTGATATCAAGTCTTGTTCCCGGTCCACAATAACTATACCCTGGAAGGTGTTTTTCTCCGGGGTATTTTGCCCATGGGGTTCCAGGGAGTTTTGCTAATTTGGCAGCGATATCACCTCCTCGTTTTTTTTAAAGGTTCCTTGGGTTCCTTGGGTTTGGAAACAAATCTAAATTTCTTTGTACTACACTGTACGCATTTACCAGAAAGCGCTGATCGGTTATTTTTAGTTGTAATCGTCGTCAAGTCATCTGTGCCAGTACGCGCCTTACACTTCACACAATATAGATCCATAATTTATGTATAGAGATATGAATATAATTGATTTTTCAGCGACTAAAACAAGAGAACCAGTGAAGCATCATGCAGCGCTACCAAACTCTATCCGCGCAATTATAATCGGGCCATCTGGATCCGGCAAGACGCAATTGCTGCTCAATTTAATAATGAGATGGATGAAGTGGGATAAGTTGTATTTAATTGCCCCTAGCGTAGATGACCAACGATGCTATGAAGTACTAAAAGATTTTAATGAAAACGCTTCAGAGATTGCCGGCGAGGATGTTATTGAATTTATAACCGATATTGACTAGGCACCATCCGTGAATGACCTCGATGGAAGTATCAACAATTTAGTTGTATACGACGATGTCATGTTAGATAATCAAAAAAATCCTGCTAGAATATTTTCCCGAGGCAGGCATAAAAACACTGATGTGATCTATGTCACTCAACGATACACTCAGATTCCAAAAGTGATTAGAGATAACTGTAATATGCTTGCTGTATTCAACGGCGTTGATACACATACGCTACGAAATATTTGGCAGACATGGTGTTCTGATATGGACTTCAATCAATTTAGAAATTTCTTTAGTCATGCTCAGTCTGCCCCACACGGATTTGTAACAATAAATTTACATGACCCTCGAACACGATATCGTATCGGACTGGATCAAATATTCGGTTAACCCCAACTGAAGGTTCTAGCAGCAGAAGGGGTGAGTGACAACGACGTTGTAGTCCCTTTTCCCAAAAATCGATGGAGGATTTCATTAATTTCATTGATTTTTTCATATTTTTTTTTTATCCTAATCCATGATTCACACACATATTGGGGCCTGATGTCATTGGTTTCATTGTTTTTAAGCGTGATTTCAGTGAAAACTTGTCTAAAAATGTTGTCCGGCTCACCCTCTCTGCTGCTAGTGATCCATATATATGTTGATTTAGTGTCGATTTCCCATAAATCCTTAGCATCCCTATATTTATTTAAAAGTTATTTTATTGATCCTAATTTCCAAGGCACCTATATTAACTTTATTAGTTTACTATGTTTATATATGTCGTTTCTCTGCTCCTTAATCCGCTAACTGAATTGAAAGTACGTCGTTACTGAAATTTGACCTATTTACAATCCGAGTCACATGACTATACAAATCTCGCCACCTACATCTCCATGAGGTCACATAGTCACGTGATATGGACAATAAACAAATGTCCAAAGCATAAATAGGTTAACAAAGCTTTGTGGAAACTATATTTTTCCTTTGTGGTGAAGAAATGTTTAAGATAACTTCTCCAATGATACCTCAAATCAGCGTTGGCGGCGCATGCGCGGAATGAAATTCCAGTTAGGCCCCAGTTTCTCTTAAAAGCGTTTGTAAAACTATTATTATTATTATTATTATTATTATTATTATTATTATTATTATTATTATTATACGCTAAAATGTTTGCTACATGGCCAACAGTACCAATCAGCCATAGGTCACTAATACCGCGACCGGTACTACCGGAACGTTTCGGCAACTGCCGATATCACGACTAACTCTTAAACGGAAAATCGGTTATTAAATATTTTAAAAAAATTGAGAATTGGGGAATTCGTGAATTTTTTCCTTCCGGCATGAATTCCCGAATCGCTGAAAAAGTCGTGAAATTTACGCCAATATCGTTAGGGTTATCAGCTATGGAACTTTACTATGCTATCGGAGGCTAGCTCTTTTTTTTAGCCGACGATTTGTTTTTCACTATAAACGTACTGAAGGTGTACTTGCCTGACACAAATTTCAAGAACAATTCAAGTCAAAAATACATAGTTCACAAATATATCCATATCTTTATTTAGTAAACAGAGGCAAATTTATGAAAATGGACTCTGCCACCTACACGAGAGCTTAGTATTTACCATTCTTAACGCATTGAGCATAATAAGCAAGGAACCAGACCACACGTGGGCCGTAGGAATCAACACTTCTTTTCCTATAACCTTATCGCTGTTTGTATTTATTACATTGCTAGACGTATAACAAATGGAAAAGTGTATGAATGAACTGAAGAGTAAAATGAAAATTCATGCTGGAGATAAACCATTCAAATGTGGTATTTGTTATAAAATGTTTGGATACAGTAGTGATTTGAAAATCCACATGATGGTTCATACTGGAGATAAACCATTCAAATGTGAACTTTGCGATAAAATGTTTCGAAACAATGGTTATCTGAAGACCCACATTATGGTTCATACTGGAGATAAACCATTCAAATGTGAACTTTGTGATAAAATGTTTCGAGAGAAAGCTAGTTTGGAGAAGCACATGAGATTACATACTGGCGATAAACCATTCAAATGTGAACAATGCGGTAAAATGTTTAGAACGAATAGTGCTTTAAAGAGCCACACAAGGATACATACTGGAGAGAAACCATTCAAATGTGATTTTTGTAATAAGATGTTTCGACACAGTGATACCTTCAAGGACCATATGTGGTTGCACACAGAGGATAAACCATTCAAATGTGAACTTTGTGATAAAAAGTTTCAACAAAGGTGTAGTTTGAAGAATCACATAAGGTTACATACAGAAGATAAAGCATTCAAATGTGAAATTTGTGATCAAATGTTTCAACAGAGTAATCATTTGAAAGTTCACATGAGCATCCATACTGGAGTAAAACCATTCAAATGTGAACATTGTGATAAAATGTTTAGGACTAATACTGCTTTGAAGAGCCACACAAGGATACATACTGGAGAGAAACCATTCAAATGTGGACTTTGTAATAAGATGTTTCGACACAGCAATACATTAAAGAACCACATGAGTTTGCATACAGAGGATAAACCATTCAAATGTGAACTTTGTGATCAAAAGTTTCGAAAAATGTTAAGTTTGAAGAATCACATAAGGATACATACAGAAATTAAACCATTCAAGTGTGAAATTTGTGATAAAATGTTTGGGCATAGCAACGGTTTGAACAGTCACATGAGGATACATTCTGGAGATAAACCATTCAAATGTGGATCTTGTGACAAAATGTTTAGTAACAGTGATGCTGTGAAAACAGGGTCCTACTAAATACTGCTAAGCCCGACAAAGCCTGACAAAGCCCAACAAAGCCTGACAAAGCCAAGCAAAGCCTAACAAAGCCATGTCAGATCAAATACAAAATGCGTATTTATATTTTTAATTATATTGATGAATAAATTAACAAATCCGAATAACTAGTTTTCAACATATTTATGCAAAATTATATGACCGAAAATTGGAAGACAGAGTACAAATTCAAACTTGAATATTGGCAAAGTATGACAAAATCTTACATAAACTGTTTATTACCGTATCCATTGTTCATTGAACTTATCGAAAGAAAGTGCAATTTTTTCAATATGTACTAATCACACAAAGCCAGGAAAAATCCTACAAAGCGTAACAAATCCTTACAAAGCCTGAGAGTCATAAAAGTAATTTTAGACAAGTGTATTTATATTGTAAATTATATTGACGAATAAATTAACAAAACTGAAGGACTAGTTTTCAACATAATTATGCCAAATTAAGTAGCCAATAAAATTTGGCGACAAAGCTCGAATTAGAATAATACGAAAATCGTATGTAAAATGTTTATTGTAAGTTTAAAAACGCTTCTTTCCTTGTAATGAGTTAAATATACAATAAAAAAAACAATGATCATAGACAAAGCAAACGCTTTCTAGTTCTATTATATTTATTGATATAAAGTATGTATCAACACTATATATTATCAAATATTTTTAGAATGTTACAATATTGTACAAATAATAAAAAGAATATAATGAACAATATATACACTCTTTTTTAATCTGACTTTGCGTGGCTTTGTTAGGCTTTGTTAAGCTATGTCTGGCTTTGTTAGGCTTTGTCGGGCTTTGTCATAATAATAAAAAGAAAATATTTGAGAAAATGCAAGATTTAATATTTAACTTAATTCACAATAGTTATATATGTATTTGCGCGTCTTTGCTTTGTTTAGTAGGACCGATACGTCTTGGAGACAAATGTTTTTGGGCGCGGTCAAAGAAACAACTCGATGATAATTACAGCTGGTAACAGCGAAAACTTATGTAAATGGGTATAACAAAACAAAATATTATATCCTTGCTATTATTTGTAGAAAATTATAATTATCTTGAGAAAGAAAACAGAAAATATTTAAAATCGCCAAATGTCTGTCTCTCCCAGTGCGCACGTCGAGATGGCACTAAACTCTTAAGGGGAAGCTGAGAAAATAATAGTATAAGAAGTGGCACAGGAAGAGATGAGGATGGAAGGAGAAGGAAGTAAAGAAGAAATCGTATATTAGAGTAAAGATGACATTTATAACAAGCCAAATTAACATATATTTCCGTATTTATGTCATATTTAAATTGTTTTAAATTATGAAATACCATTTTTATAATGTCTTCTTATTTAGTACAAAAGGCTGAACATGGATTTGGCAACGGCCAATCAAATCTGCAATGAATAATCACAGATTCTAAACTGGTTACATATTTTAAACTGTTCCTTTGCGCTGAGTTAAATCGATAATAAATAAGAAATAACGACAACAGACAGAGCAAACATTTTCTAATTCTTTCTCTGAGTCCTTGTCGCCCGGCACCGTGTTTTTTTATTTGGCTTTTTTGCCAATTTTGGGGCTTTCAACACAGTGTACATGCCATCAGAGGACGTGACCGCTGTTGTTAATTTAAGGTGTGGTTTCTTAAAAAATGTCATGAATATATCGTCTTTTTCTTCCTCAGATTTGGAATTCCATGATAATTTAATTATTTTACATCTGGAGAATTTTGTGTTGAGGATATAGTTCCCGGTGCCGTAAAGAGATCGGCGGAGGTCGACGAGCTGGACCTTGATCAGTTCATATATTTTTTCTATGAGTTCGTTTGTGGTGTGCTACTTATCCGTTTAAGTCTATTTATTATACTTTTAGTTTTAATTAGGAGGTGATTAGGTATGGCTAATTCGCCCCTTTTTTTAACTCTATATAATTTCTGCTTGTTTATGTAATGTGTTTTGTAATTCCATATGTAATCTACTATTTCATTATCTATGTCTTTTTTTTTTTTTTTTTTGAGGTTGCTCTTTCCGCTGATCTTCACAGTCCATTAATGGAAAGGCCCTGCTGTTTTTAGTAAAGTTGTGTGCTATAGTATCATTTTATATAGTTAATTTTATTTCGTAAAAAATGTAAAATATATTGTTTGTTTTTGCTTTTTTTTCTATTCCAGACATTCATCATTATACAGTGCATATTCCCGTGATTCTCTTTCTTCTTCTCTTTCTCTTCTCCTTTTCTCCTTCCTTGTCTCTATTCTCTCTTTTATAAATTGTTCTTCTGCTGTCATTTGTTTCTTTGTATGTTCTTCTGGTATACATTCCTCGTCATTATACAGTGCATATTCCCGTGATTCTCTTTCTTCTTCTCTTTCTCTTTTCTTTTTTTTTTCTTTCCTTGTCTCGATCCTCTCTTTTAAGGGTAGTTTTTCTGCTGTCATTTGTTTCTTTGTATGTTCTTCTTGTATTTTTGTTGTCTTCCCGACTTCCTGACTTTTTGTTGTTCAGACTGTTGTGGTATTTCTCTATCCTTATTTGTATTTTCTTGATTTGGATTGCTGATCGTATTATCCGCTTTAGGTTTCAATTGTTCAAGTGTTTTGTGTTGTTGTTCCTTGTTGTGGGTTTCTCGTCCTTGACTGTTTATCGAGATTTTCTCTTTGGATGCTTTTTTCGGTTGCTCAGTTGCTTCCTTTGAGGTTTGCTGCGGACTAGTTGTTCGTTTTTGTGGGATTGGTGTTTGTTTTATTGCATCAGTCTTCCCTCCTAATGTCGTTTGTTTTGTTTCCGGATTAGTTTGTCTTTCATGGATTTGTCTCTCGTTTGTGTCGTCTCTCATGCATTTTTTGGGTTTATGTCCTATTTCTCCACATTTGTTGCATTTTCTGTGGTAAATACATCCTTTATACCACGTTGTTATTAAAAACCCATGAAATCATGCTCTTTTAATTGTTCGGAGTTTCGTTTTTCTACTTCAAAAATTCTGGTTTCGTTAAAAATGTTGAGACTAGGTGCTAACCCCAATCTTGATTTTCCTACTTTTATTCCAAACTTCTCTTCGATCCATACAACAACAAGTTCTATTAGTATTTCCATGGGTATTCCTGTTATGTGTAATTCTCCCGCTTGTTTTCTTATTTTCCTCATGATTGGTACCGGGCTTCTTATTACTGCTCTATGTCCACATAACGTAGTTTCTCCAAATGGTAGGGCAGGTGTATTCCCACTATATCTTATGTAGTAACCCTCTTTTGTATAGTTGATTGAATACACCTTTGATAGTAATTCTTCATCCTTGATCTTCAGTTCTATCAAGATAGATTCCGTTCTCGGTATTTCTCTGCCATTTAAGTCTGGAAAAACTAATTGCTGTGTTCCCTTTCTGAAACTGCATTCTATATAATCTCCGTCGTCTTGTACAACACGCCTTGTCCTGAAGTACTTTTGCAAGTCCAGCATTATTTGTCTTGATTCCGCCATTATTTCTCGTGCTCTCCGTGTGGTTTAAACTTCTGAGTTTCGCTCTGTATTTTCCTTTCCTGTTTATCTTTCCTCCTTTTACTTTTAGTTTCTTGTCATATTTAATTTTTCCTTTCCTTTATTATTTTCTCTATCATCTTGTCTCTTTTTTGTAGTCCAAAACATGCTGCATTCACATTCCCGTGGATTTAAGCGCTGTCTGCTTGGTGCGGGCCATATTATATTTTAAACTGTGATAGACACTTTTCGAGCAGAAGCACTAGGCATGGTGTATGTTAAATATAAACAAGAAATATATTTCAGAGAGATGTAAATGATATCTAATGACGCTAACACTTAGTGAATTGTTGAATGATAAACCAATATGTATGTGTCCCCTAGTATAAACAGGTATCATTTGAAATGCAAACTTTGTCGACCAATTTTCGGTCATGTAAATCTGCAAGAATAAGTTGATAATTAGTCTTTCGGCTGAGTTAATTTTTCCATCAATATAATGAACAATATATACACTCTTTTTTTAATCTGACTTTGCGTGGCTTTGTTAGGCTTTGTCTGGCTTTGTCGGGCTTTGTCAGGCTTTGTCTGGCTTTGTTGGGCTTTGTCAGGCTTAGCAGTAATTAGTAGGACCGGTGAAAACACACATGATGGTACATTCTGGAGTTAAACCATTGAAATGCGAAGTATGTGATAAACTGTTTAGTCAGCATAGCATTTTAAAAAAACATATGATGATACATACATGTACTAGTGAGAAAACATTCCAGTGTTAAGTTTTAGATCAAGTGTTTAAATGCAACGACAGTCAGTGATGAAATGTTTGAGATGGGATATTAGCTCAGTGTATGAATTTGTGTGATGCCTGGCTTAGTGTTTGGAATGAGACCAGAGTTTGTGATGCCTGGCTTAGTGTTTGAAATGAGACCATAGGTTGGGTCGGCATGACGCCATGAGCATAGCGACCTACTTTCTGCCATATTGTGGAAGTGAAAATAATTGTTTAGTAACAGTTCGGTAGCAGTAGTTATGTTCGATATTGCAAACTGTTTTGGTTTATCTATATATCAAATATTTTCTTTATTATTTCTGTCTTCTGTTCAGAAGTATTGCATTGTCTTCTGTACAAGCAGGATTTAAAACCATGAATGTGTGTCTGTCGAATATTTTTATAGACATAATATATTTTATGTTGATACAGCAGGCAGTGATGTGTACGTGCCACGTACATGTTTACACGGCAATATATGCGAATTAGTGTCAGGGCAGTTTGAAGGCTGTGTTATATAGTTTGTATATTGTACACATTTCTTTTACAAAATGACTAATATAAATGCAAGGATCATAAGGTCAGTTGGCCATTTTTGTTAGTGTTGTAAAGAATGTGGAATGTGGAAAATAAACTCGATGGCAAAAAACAGTTCTTCTAATCTGCATAGTTCAACATTTACTGGGAGTTGACTGCAACTTTTGCTGGTGGGAGTCCTACTTTTCCCAAATTGGGAGTCCTGGACTCCTACTTTTAAAATCAAAGCAAAACCTCTGTTCCTTTCTGTATCAGATCCTCATTATCTTGTGCTTCCTTTTTCTCTCGTCATAAGATATGTTCTCCATGATATTTCACACACACGCATTATTTATATCCATTATCTGTCTAGATGATTTTCCATTCATTTCAATGTCCAATGATGACAGTTATGTTACATGTTTATCTCCAGAATCATAGTGGGGTCATGAGAGGCCAAAAGCACTCACCAATAGGGATCACTGTCATTTCACCTCTGTCTGCATGGGTTTGAGTCTCAGATGCCAATATGGTTAAGCGAGAAAGCTTGCCAATAACTTCTTGTGAGTTGGTGGTTCTTTCCTGGGTTTTACATGGTTTTTCTTTTTCTTCCACCACTTATACTGTCCACCATGTATAATCTTTGATTCTGTCTTATACTCAAAAATGGTGTTAACAACAACCAACCAACCAGAAATTTAAGCTTTGACTTAGTCTGTATTTATTCACTTATGCTGCTTTTACTCATAATACTAGCAAAGCCTACAACTTGTGAAAGGGGTACGTTATCATCAAAGTTATCATCATCATCATCCACATTTTATTTCAAATGAGTAAATGAAATGCTTTCTGCTGAAGCTTCATTCTCTGAGTCTTTGTTAATCTTTCTTGTGTCAGGGTATAGTTCACTACAAGCTAAAAAGCTAGCATTGGTAATTGTAGAATCAGAGTATACATTTATAGTCTGTTTTTCTTGTAACAAGTATGGATTTTAGGGCCATTTCAAATAGTCAGCAGTCCCATGGGCAAAGCGACCACATAAAACCTCTGATAAATGAGTTGTCGCTACTGCTGTACCATATAGTGATGAGAAGTCCACTGGTAACCCTAATGTGTGAGTCAAAAACTATCATCTTTGGGAGTTCATTGGTTCCAGGGAGCCATTTCTTTATACCAAAAACAAACAGTAAAGGTTAATACTTAGCAGATTTTAGATTCCAAGATTTCACTGAGGAAACTTGTTCCATAAATACAATTTTGGGTCAAGATCAGAGAAAGGAGAATTAGTTTTTGCAAAAATACATGTTTTATATCTTCTAAATAACCCAACAAAGAAATGATCTGAATTTGTGCAGATGATATAGAACTTCTCTTAGGTTGTGCGTCACTTTATGAAATAGTTGATTTTATGTTAAATTACTTTAACTTATATTGAGTTTTTAATATATCAAAGCACTATTTCATTTATCAAGTTCTATTCAGATGTATTTTGACCGGTGTTATAGATTCTGCACAAAGTAACAGATCATGCGGAGAATTCACTGCAGTAGTTCAAGTCACACCAGTAGTGCAAAAATTGATGTGTAGACAGTAAATAATTAAAAAAAAAAAAAAGAGATAATACAAATTACAATGAATTATTTTAAGTACTGAGACCTAAAAAATTTGAACAAATATGTACAAAGTTTTTTTGGTCATGAATATGAAATACATATATTATGACAAATGAGTTACAATCGTTTTGCATTCAACCCTCAATTTAGTTATTGAAACACACTTACTCACTGCAGTAGGAAGAAATTACATTGGTTTAAGAGATGCATCATGTAGCATTGTAGATGTTATATATAATGTTATAAACATATAGATGAAAAATTTCTTTAGCACCTGGGTTTATTGCTGATTTGTAAAATGAAACAAACTGAAATAAAACATGCATATTTAATTATATGGTGTGCTTGACCTTTGTCCATAATTGAATGTCGAGTTTTTAGCTTATTCATGACCTTATATTTATGAATGTAGAATGTTCTGGAATAAAAATGTGTTTTCTGCAGATTCTGTTCTGTCGTTGGTCAAGTAAAATTAGTATATACATGTATACAATGAGGTGAACAATTCATTCTGGCTTTATGTTCACCCTGCGTAATCATTTACTGTTGTGTTAAAATATAATTTGAGTGCAAACATTTAGTTCATATAGTCATTGCAACTCCAACATATCCATTTACGTTTTGGACTAAACACTACTTCAACAACACATTCAAAAATATTCTGTTTTGATACCGAAAGGAAATCGAAGTGTGGTAGCTGTAGTATAATTCACATGGATCATATATGCACATTTACTAATTTTAAATTAAACATAAATTGTCCTAAAATGTAACACTGATCTTGAACCAAGGTCTATTTAATCCTGATTATTGAATACTCTGAACTGTAACTGTCACTAAGAAACTTCTGAACAAACTTATTCAATCGCTATGGACTTTTACAAGTGTGGCCATATACTGAGCTTGGGTCAAAGAATATGCGCGTCGAGTGGAATCGTCAGAATATAGGGTAGTTCGAATTCGTTTAACAATATGCGTAGCTTTCATTTTGACATCACAGAGCGCGTCATTCAGTCTGTATTGTAGTGGATCACACCTTCAGGATCATTTCGGCCAAAAATGTCTGCGTATTTATAAATTATTTGCTCAATACACCTCTTGTGGCGTTTAAATAATGACCTTCCAAAGGAATATGGATTTATACGAATCCAAATACATCTTGGATAAATATTGCCGAATAGGAAAGATGGTAATTGTTCAATAAACAAATCGATTCTTTCAAAGGTCGTGGTGTAATTTCTCAATGTTAACATTCCGCTTTATTGTATCTTGCTTGGGGGGGGGGGGGGGGGGGGGGCACCAGACAGATGCCCCTATCCTATCAAAAAAAAGGAAGAAGACGCTTTATTTGTGAGTGTATTCCCCCTGATGTGTTGTTTTGTGTTTTTTTTTTTTTTAAATTTCTTTACTTTTAACCTAACCTTATTATCCGCATCGGGATTATATAAAAATAGGAGGATTTTTAGTCCATAATCTATTCTATGAGAAGGTTTCTTCCAAGTTGGGTTTAGAAATCCCATCTTGGGTCTCCATTATCTTTTATTTGTTTTTTTAAGTTAACCCTGGCTAGGGGTTTCCTACATCCTGTGTATGCTATTTGTCTTGTGCTATTTGTATGTTGCTATATATATATATATATATATATATATATATATAGTGTGTGTGTCATGTTAGGATAGCCTCTTTCTAGATCATATATCCCAGTTGTATAAGTTATAGACCCCTAAACGGTCTTCACTTATTTTGCTCTTATATAGATTCTTGTTTTATTTTTATTCCTGTTTAATTTTGTACAAGCAGGGTGTACAAAGTTTTAGATTTTATCATGGGTTATTTCCCATCCTTATTGTCTTAATGATTGCATTATCCCGTTCCATGACTTGTAATCTTCCTTATTTATTCAATAGGTCTACTTTGATCGAGTCTGGATCGGTACATTTTTTAAAATTTTATTTGTACATGACCCGTCTCGATCTTTTTCGTCCTGTATTAATTTATTGTATTCACACTATTTCATGCCAAAAGCTGTTTATTATCCCTCAAAACGGGCTTTCTGTATAGTTCATATGAACTCTACAAGTATACATAAATAAAGGTCACTAGTGACTATGATATGAAAGCATGCTTTGGTGAGAAGCACGCACTAAAAAAACTTGTTCGAGGACTATGTAGTGTGTAAGCTGTGTTGTCGTGCTTAATTCATCTCAAGGTGAGTTTTTCTCAGCTCTTCCACGGGCCTGCCCACTTCGCGTAGCGCCATGTGGTATAGCCCCGTGTTTTTCTTACTAGTACTTCTCTTCCTGTGGACCCTGTCTCCCCCATTCTATCTAATGTGCTGCTCTATAATTATCACTTGACCGCATGCTCTCATATTCCTAACTATGAAATCTGCTATATCATTTTGTAGTTTTGTTGTAAAAGTCACATCAAGGTATAATATTTGTTTGCTGTTATACAGCTGCTTTTCCTTAATTTTTAAGATAATTTCTACTCTTTCCGGATGGGCCCCGAGTGGCCGAGTGGTATAAAGCGCTGTCCGTTACGGACCACTGCCATCACCTCTGTCCGCGTGTGTTCGAGTCTAAGATTCGGCAAATGTTGTTATGTGAGAAAGCTTGCCAGTAGCTTCTCGTGGGTCGGTAGTTCTTTCCAGGGTTTGTTCGGTTTCTTCCTCCACCATTAATACTTTCCGCTATATATAGCCTATATTGTGCTGATAAATAGCGTTAAACCATAAAAAACAAACAAACTCTTTCCGGTCTATTTGTTACATAATTTGTTATATAATTGTATGTATTTTTGTAAAAGAAATAATAATATTTACACAGTGAACATTTGCGTGACACTGATCATATACCGTCGCACTGCGAAATCTCCTGTCAACCACGCATCATGCATGCATTTGAACTGGAGACTTTTCATTTTTAAAGCTCGTAATCGGACCCAGTTTTCCCAGGCCCTTTCCCAATTGATAGATATGTGTTCTTGTTCTATTTTATTTTTGCCCTTATTTATAGTGTGTTCGGTAATCCATTTGTACGCTGATTTAGTATCTATCTCCCATAAGTCCTTAGCATCCCTTTATCTAATTAAAAGTTATTTGATGGATCTTAATTTCCGTAGCACCTCTAACAGTTTTATGAGTTTATTATTTCTGTATATGTCGTTTCTCTGCTTCATTGCGAAGTTAAAATAATATATATAGAGACCTTGCCCAGCTATTTTGGGCTCTGCTTAAATTTCCTTAAATCTGTTACGAATGTTGGTGTATTTAATTAGGGTTGGGTGGAGGAGGCCTAGGCCGCCCCTTATCTCTTCCCTATACAGTGTTTCTTTGTTTATGTAATGCATTTTAAAACCCCATAGATATTTAGTAATTTCGTTATCTATGATTTTAGTGTTGTATTTTTTATGTCTCAAGTTTATAATTAAGGTGCACATATAGTTTTTTGCTACCTGCGCCCGTTCCAGTAGGCATAATGGCGTTAGAGCCCAGATTTTTATATTTTCATTAATTTTCTCACTGATTTCCTTGAGATTTTGTGTCTTATCATTTTTCCCGAAATGTACACCTAAAGTTTTTACTTTGTCTTTAATTAAAGGAAGAGGAAGCCCATGTTGCTTACCTCTCCAGTCTCCTATTAAAAATATTTCTGTTTTGTCGGGGTTTATTTTAGAACCCGACACCTTGCCAAATTTGTTAAATTCCTTGATATAAGTTCATTGTAGGCATTTCTATCTTGTATAAAGTTGGTGCAATCGTTAGCATGTTGTAACATTTTCACTTCCTTTTTAATATTTGGAACATTTATTCCTTTGATCTCATGGTTTTTATTAATTTTAATACTAAGTAATTCTATTGCTATTACGTATAATAGCATAGATAGTGGGCAGCCTTGCCTCACTGATCTTTTAATGTCAATTTTTTTGTTTGTAGCTCCGTTTACCTGTACACATGAGTTTATGTTCCTGTACAGGATTTTAGTCCAATTTTGGAAATTTTTTCCAAACCCAAATTTCTCTAGTGTCTTTTATAAATAGTTTTGTTCAAGTCTGTCAAAAGCTTTTTCCTGGTCTATTAGTACCATAGCACTATTCTTACCATTAATATTTATGAATTCTATTATAGTTCTAATATTTAGTACATTATTTTGTATTTCCCTTTCGGGCCTGAAGTTTGATTTATGTTAATAATTTTGTCAAGACACTTTTTGATCCATTCTCCTAATATTTTACTTATTATTTTATAATCAATATTAAGGAGGGAGATGGGCCTCCAGCTCTTTAAGTCTTCCATATCTCCTTTCCCTTTGCATATGAGTGTAATCATCCCCTCCCTCATTGTATCTACGTTCCTTAATGCAATAATATTATATAACCATTTTAGTACTGGCGACAGTTCTCTGCAGAATTTTTTAAAATAGAATTCTGCAGAGATTCCATCTCTTCCTGGCAATTTCTTTTTTAATAAGTCCCCTATAGTCTCTTTAATATCGTCTTGCGAGATAAAATCCTCACATTTGCTTCTATGTTATGGGGTTATTATCTCGCAATTTGTATCTCGTAGGTACGTTTCTATATCTTCATCTTTTATGTTCTGTGAAGTATATAGGTCCTTGTAGTAATTTTGTATGTGATTAAGTATTTTAGTTTTGTCTGTCGTTGTTTCCCTACCTATTTTAAGTGATTCTAGTATCCCCCCTCTTCTTAACTCCTCCCTTCTATATAACCCTTCTGCATTTTTATATAAATGTGTAAATTTTCCCGCTTTTATTTCCCTTCCCTTGTTTAGTTCTTTTTTTTTGTTATTTAGTTTTTTTCTAGTGTTTTTTTGTGTGTGCCCTGTATTGTTATTGGTTTTATATGATTTTCCAAAGCTTCTATTTCTAGTTTTTTTTTCTTACCCTCATTTTGGAGTGAAAGATCGCTACTTTTTTGAAAATCCCTTTTAATTTATCCCATTTCTGAAATTATATCTAGATTCCCTTGATTTGCAAATATATATATTTCCATTTTAATTTCCCTCCCAAATTCTTCATTTTAAAATATTTTATTATTTAATTTCCATTGCCCCCTTCCCCAT
This sequence comes from Unio delphinus, assembly GCA_029339505.1. Lineage (NCBI taxonomy): Eukaryota > Metazoa > Mollusca > Bivalvia > Unionida > Unionidae > Unio > Unio delphinus. The sequence goes on from JAQISU010000065.1 coordinate 1,211,102, forward strand.
TTTTTTCTTTTATTTTTCCCCTCTCTACAAAAATTAGTTTTTGGTCCGAAAGTTTATATTCTATTATCCCTGCTTTAATATATTTATTTGTCCCTAACTGTGTGCCCCAAAATTTGTCTATCCTACTTCCCTTATTTCCCTTAAATTCAAACGTGTTTTCTGCCCTTAGTATATTTAGCTGTCTGTATATATCAATCAGGTTTTGTGATCTCATAATGTAGTCCATTGATTCTTTTAAGAGTTTGTCCACTTTTAACAGTCCGTCCTTCCTGTCTCTGTCCTCCCCTACCCAGTTAAAATCTCCCCGTATAATCAAATTGATCGTAGTATAGTTTTCTAGATATTTGCCCAACTCTTCTGTAAAGTCTTGTCTCTTATAAATATTTGCTGGTATGTAAACGTTCAGAAAATGGTCCCCTCCCATTTTTATATGTATTAATCTTCCCTTAAAAACGTCCCTTCCTCTACCCTCTTCCATTTTCACCCTTGTTAATTTTAATGATAGTTGTTACTCCTCTCCTTAATCCTTTCCCGTTAAGTTATTTGTTATTATTATACTGTCCATTTCACGTTCAAGTTGTTCTTTGATTTCGTCTGTTTTTTTATGATGTGTCTCCTGTATAAATAGTATGTAATGGTCTCCTATCTGTGTTAGTTGGTTTGCCTTTTCCTTGTCTATTCCATTTATGTTTGGAGACAACAAACGGAAGTTGTGTTCCTCCATTTGTGTTTTTTTTTTTGCCAGGTTGCCGCTCAGTAATGGTAGTACTATTGGTTATTTTTTTTTTCATGACTATCGTTTATATATTTATTTTCCCTTCATCTGCCGCTTTTTCTGGGGATCCTGGGTCATCCCTTTCTGTTCTTACAGTACTATCTAGAATTTCAAAGTCACTAGTGACCTGTGAAGTATAGAGGATGTCTCTGAAAACATTATTTTTAGCAATATCCTCAAAGGCATTATCGCTTATTGTCTCTGTTTCATCTCCTATCATGCTTTCCCGTTCATGTTCCGGGTTCTTCTCCACTATTTTCATTGGGGTTGTATTTCCGTTCATGATAGATTTCTTTGGTCTCTCTTCTTCGAGGGATTTAGACAGAGTCCCTTTTTTCCCTTCTCCTCTGTGTATGTCATGCTTCTTTCCTCCAGTGATGATGAGAGATTTACTGCTTTGCGTTTTTTTTTTTTGTTGTTTTCTTTCCCTTGGGGGTTGGGGTAGATGATATTAAAGGAACCGTCTCCTGATATGTTGAAGCGTCCTCTACTTTCTTCAATATTTAATATCTCAAATGGGTTTTTTTGTAGTGATTTGAGATACTATCTTCATGGGAGTTTTGTATCCCGTTTTGTTTGGGGTCAAGATGTCAACCCATTTCTCTTGACCCTCCGGAGTTTTAATGTTTTCCTGGGCTTCTGCTACCATTGCTTCGTGTAGTATATCGCTTCTGCTGATTCTTTTGCTCTTTTTGGACTTTGGATAGGCATCCCTGCCGCAAAGTTTGCATACGTTTTTTTTTTCTCCATTTGTCGTGGGCTTAGTTTTCTCACAATCCCACTGGCCGTGTCCACGGTCACCACATTTGGGGCACTTTCAATCAGCTTCACAAATTTTATACCAGGAGCGTAACTTAAACCCCATACAGTTAAAAAAGGGTGGTATCTTCATTGCATCCTCTTTCGTTACGTTTATAATCCGCGCTTCCGACGTGATGTTGTCCCATCCTCAGAAATTTGCCATTTTTTCTCTAGTCATTTAACTCCAAATCTGGAGAAAAGCTTTGCCTCTAGTTCTTCCGATCCCACCTGGAAAGGTAGGCCATGTATGTATGCATCCACTGCTCTCGGCCATATCTCTCTTTCAAATAAGGGGGTGGGGGGGAGGGACAACGTGTAGGTGCGAGGCACTTCCCCTTTCACTAAGAAGGATCCACATGTTAGCAAGGGTGTTCTTAGATCTACTGGATATAACATGTATCTCTTAGGTCCCGCATTTTGTAATGCTGCTATTTGGGTCATATCCACTAGCATAGCCTGTCGTGTTGCCAGTATTTCTACCTGGCATGGGGCTGTGTCGACACTGCCAAAATCTAGCAGCTGGCATCCAGGTTGGTGGTATGCAAGAAGGATGTTATCTTCAACCCCCACATCAAAATATATATGCAGCCTTGATATGCTCCCCTTAATAGATCCCCTGGATTGCAATTCTTGTCCCTGAGGATTGCTTTTGGATATACTTAATTGAAGCCCCACTCCCCCTTATAGAGCCGGTCACCCCTTTTATCCCCTTGGTTTAATCCGTCCGTAATTGTATGGGCAAGACTAGTGCATATTTTTTACATTAAGGGTACTGTAAACAAAATTTAACAAATTACGATGAAAAGGGATACGATATGGGAAAAAGGTGCAAAACTAGATTGTAATAAAGGTGAGTGAAAATCAAACTAGAACAACGAAGAAAAATATGTGAAAAAAAACCTTCTTACAAAAAAGGATAATCCGTAAATATAATCCAAAAGTATAAATCCTTTTTGAGAAAACACTGGTATTGTGACAAAAACGAATAACTAGACTTCTCAACTACAAGTGCTAGTATCTTGCAGGTCATGATGCGTGTTACACTCGATGTTCATTCGAATGGTGTTGATATACTTCGTTCTCAGAACGAATTAGTTATTATTTAGCTACATTTAATGACGGTGACCTGCAAATTCACAGAGCGTTTTTTTTTTTCCGGAACGAACTTATTTATGGCGTCTTTTTTTTTTTTTTTTTTTGCTTTCTCCACATTGCCAGCATTGTTAAAAGAATTTGGTGCACAAAATGCGTGAACAATATGCAATAAAAAAGTTCATGATCACGGTATAAAAAAATCTAAACTTTTTAAATACTAGTGTTGATACTAACTAAAGATTTATGGGGCAGATGTTGTGTGTTCATTAAAAGGTGCAATTATGCAGGATACTAATCTGTCTGAAACAAATCAGTAAGCAAACCCGTATTTGGTTTAATCCTTGTGTAGTCACAACATTTAAAATGGACTCGGACCACCGGATACCTTATTCGACCTGGTTTACAAGACGTCAAACATAGGATTTTATTTACAAATCGTCAACGCCAAAAGGACCCTTCAACCGACGGCTGCTTCAAATATTGTATCTAAAGATGCTCACCGAAGTGTTGCGCACAGAAATGTCTGTAAATAATTCCTCGATTTTCCAGGTGAATTCAGATTCACAAATCGTCAAAATCATGTTCAACAAATATGAATGTATGTGTGTGAGATGGGATGATTTATTTGACTCCTTAAGTGCATAGTTAATTTATTATAGTCCAAACAAAATGAATAAACAACCAATGAAACTTGTCAAAGGTGCTCGCAACATAGGTGTAAAATGAAACAAAAATTAGACTTTGCGAAATACACCTGTAAAAGTGACCGATTTCAAACATTCAGTATCACGAGTTGCTAAATAGCAGTTATGGTGTCACTGAAACTATCTCAGACTTGTATATATATATATATATATATATATATATATATATATATATATATATATATATATATATATATATATATATATATATATATATTAGGGTGCATCAAACGCTCCAGTGTCAACCAATTATGATGTCCCTAGTTTTAGAGCATTCCTTTGGTCATAAAAAGATTTTCTGCCAATTTTTGTTTAATTCCAACATTGTTTAGGGGGTCCACCTCAATTAGCAAGATTTGCATTATGAAGCATTATATTGCGATGTTCATTTAGCTGAATGTTATTTGCTGTTGACCTCTTTACTTGTTTAATATTTTACAATGGTATTGAATTTGATTAAATAACTATTCTTTGCTTGTTTATTCAAGTTGTTTGTGACGTCTGCAATCTTTGAAAGTGAGTTTTTACAAAATATTTCACTTTTATCTAATTTTGTATTAATTTTTTTTATTTTTATTGAACTTATTATATTATACTTTCATGTTGTCGCAATTCTATAGCCTGTTTTACAAATGTTATATGCAAACTGTTATTAGTCATTACAGGGCTGTTAGATTTAGCACATGTTGACTGTTAAGTATTAATCACTATTGTTATATTCATGTTGTTGCCAGATGCCAGTTGAATAATGGAAGGCAGTGAAGAGAGTACCGTTCCAGGTCTGCAATCAACTCCTCGTTCGGCTATCCTGTCCCAGAAAACTCCTACAACAAGACAGTCATCTACAATATTCGGTCTTGGCAGCAAGATAACGGCAGAAGACTCAACAATTACTGGTTTGTGTCTGCCTACATGTCTGCAAGTCTTGCAGTGTTTGATGCATCATCTAGCTGATGGTGCGCATGAAAACTGTACCAGATGGGAAGCCGCTAAAATTGTCCTGTCAAAGGTATCTGTGTTTTATGAGAAAGCCCATATTCCGATGATTACAGAAGGCAGGGCATGCGAATGATTATTTAAACTGCTTGACGACAATGCTAAAGTGAGAGCTATTCCAATCAACCGCTGATCAGCCCCAAACTCCCTGAACAAGCTAAAACAGATGGAAGAAATGCTAGCTCAGACATTCACATTGTGCAAATGCAGAACAACTCATCAAAAATCCGGAAGATGTCGCTTTCCTAAAGTCAATGAAGACCGACCGTCTGGCAACATTCGGATCATGTGACAAAGTCCTTGCAGCCAAAGTTCAGCGTAGCGAACAAAGGGACAACATGGAAGCACGGCAGCGCGAGAGATTGCAGAGTCACCTGAAGTCGATGACTGCACCTAAAATACTCCATAACAGCGACAGTAGCAGCAGTGATGAGGATGTTGTTAGTGATGGAGAAGTTGGCTCATTGGCTGCTGGTCCATCCATCACACCAAGAACTTCGAGAAGTCACAAGCGAACTGCTCGCACAGGAACACCTGCTTTCATCCCTCACGACATCATTCAACGACCCAAACTTGTTCAACTAGCCACATGTCTGAAGATGACTCCAGTGCAACAAGCTGCATACATGGAGGCATTAGTGGCAGAGGCAGGTGGTGATACTTCAATGATATCCACATCATACTCAACCGCAGACAAGTCCAGGCGTCAGATAGGAAGATTGATAGCAGAGAATTGTAAGGACTAATGGATCCTGCCAAAATTGGTATCCCTGCATTGGGACTCAAAGCTGATGCCATCACTGTCAAACCAGAATATCACAGAAGAACGTCTCACTGTTGTCGTCGGAAATGCCACAGAATTGAAGCTTCTTGGAGTCCCATCATACCAACCTGGAACAGACAGAAAGTCCGGAGATATAATTGCTGATCTGACAATGGGTTTGTTCTCATCATGGCAATGTACCGAGTCTGTTGTGAATATGACATTCCATACCACAGCATCGAATACAGGTCACATAACTGCAGCCTGTATGACAGTCCAAAAACAGCTTGGACGAGCTCTCCTTTGGTCAGCCTGTCGTCACCATGTTGGTGAGATTATCCTGTCTCATGTTTTTGATGATCTGAAGATTGAGGCATCCAAGTCTCCAGACGTCACCTTGTTTACACGATTTCTTAAGATCTTCCAAATGTTGACGGTGCCATCTTAAAGCAATGATGAACAGCTGTCTCAATTGAACTTGACATCATTCAACCACGAGGCACTTCAGATTGTAGATACATGTCGAACCAGTGTTCTCCAGCTTTCCAAATCAGAGTTTTCGCTACGCCGAGATGATTATCAAGAATTTGCTGAGCTGTGCACAGTGTTCCTTGAAGAAGAAACTGAAGATCATCCTGTCACCTTCAAGCGACCAGGAGCCTTACACAAAGCCAGATGGATGGCTAAACTCATCTATTCGATTAAGATATGCCTGTTTGAGCTGCAAATTCAACAACTACCAGGTAACACTATTACTACACTGCATCAAGTTCCAAAGGTGAGGGCGTTTGTGAACTTCACAACACTGGTCTACAGCAGCTGGTGGATGACGTGCAATTCAGCGGTAGATGCGCCGTGGAACGACCTGCAGTTGTACAAGTCTTTATTGCAGTACAAGGTCGTTAATCCAGATGTCTCTCAGATTGCACTGCATGCCTTCAAACTGCATCTCTGGTACCTGACTGCAGAGATGATTCCTCTTGGTCTGTGGAGCAGTAAGGTGCCTGATGCTGAACGGCGAGCCCTTGCAGACAGTCTACTGGCTGTTAAACCAGAAACGGCCTTCTTGGCACCACAGAACCGGTTTGGAACAGGCTTTGGCAAGCCAAAGCTTCCAGCAACTGTTACTCTGACCACAACTCTTGCTGATTTTGCTAGTATTTATTCCTGGTACACATTCACTCTTCTTCAGCTGAACGCTGAGTTCATGACTGAAGAAGTTGCGAACTGGCCAAATTCTGCTGCGTAACAAGCTTCTCTCGGCAGCCTTCAATCGCTGAATGTTGTCAATGACTGTGCTGAGAGAGATGTTAAGCTCAGCTCAGATTTCTTGGCATCAGCAAGGGGTGAAGAACATTACCAGAATGTGCTGCAAGTTGTTGAGAAGGACCGTAAAGAACAGCCCAACTTGCGAAAACGCAAAGGACATAGCCACTAACTGAAGAATCTACCAAATAACTACCATTGGCTTTACAACATTGCTGAATGTAGAATATATTTAACTATATTTAACATTTTAAACATTGAACAAATCATTTAAAAAAATGTTGAAAACAACATATACTGTCTGAATTCATTGCAATGAAACTATTGTCTCCGATGAGTTGAAAAATGTTAAAAGATGTAGTGAATGGTTAATTTGTTATATAATAAATACTTCTAACATCCGTTGTATAAATTTAGCATCATACAATTAAATATAATCAGATAAAAACTGAGCATGTACTATTGCAATATCTATATACAACTCTGCATGCAATATTATATAACATAATGACATGTTTAAAATGAGTGGAAAAACTGGAAATATGCGCCAAATGGAGAGTTTTCGATATTTTGACCAAAAAAAAAATCATTTGAATGGTGGACCACCTAAATGTACTTCAAACTTCACCAAACTTTGCCATAAATTTTCTTTTTTTATATAAAAAAAACTTGAGAAGGGACAAAATGATCCATTGAAGTTAAAAAAAATATGGGGCGTATGATGCACCCTAATATATATATATATATATATATATATATATATATATATATATATATATATACAGTTACGAAATATTTATGCTATTATTTATGTTGTTCTTGTTGTTCATGTTGTTGTAGGAACGTAGGACAGATAACAAATTTTGTGCTTGCTTCGGGATTGAAAGGATAGCCAGTGTAGGGTACAGAACAGCGGCGAGGTGTGCTCAGATTGTGGTACTAAAATGATGATAAGAGCAACTATGTTTTGAACTTTTTGAAGTTTATGGAGTAGATATTGAGAGAAACCAGACATAATTGAGTTAAGGTAGTCCAGTCTTAAAAGTACTAATGAACACAAGTGTTTGAGTGGCATCAACCATAATATATTTGCGAATAGAGCTGATGCGTCTCAGCTCAAGATATGCAGTCTTGCATATGTTCATGGCATGTTCTTGCAATGTGAGAATACTGTCCAGACTAACACCTATGTTTCGTACTGATTATGTGAATTTAATGTTGTTACTGATATTTAACTTTTGAGGTAAATGATGTAAATGATAAAGTCTTTGTGTTGTGATCAGAATGGCCTTAGTTTTTATCATCATTCATCTGCAGATTGTTACATGTTATCCATAATGTCACATACAAAATTCCCCTCTTAAAATCTTGTACGGTAGCATCAACTTCAGTTTGGAGGTTAGATTTGTATATTTGGATGTCATCAGCGTACAGTTGGTGAGACACTGGATGAAGGTCTATGACAACAGCGAGTGGCTGAGTGCATAGAATGAAATTAAAAGGTCCATGAACAAAAACCTGTGGAACACCACAACATAGTCAACTAAGCTGGAGTGTATTCCATTTGTAGATACAATCTGTTTCCTGTTGACTAAGTGGGACTTGATTCTCTATAAGGCTTTATTGTGAATGCCAAATACATGCTACAGTTGGTGAAGTAATATTGTATGGTCTATTGTGTCAAATGCTGCAGACAAATCAAGGAGAGTAAGGTCTGTAACCTTTGAACTGAAATGAGATACAAACTGGGTTAGGACTACTTTTAAAGACATTCTATATATATCTATATATATATATATATATATATATATATATATATATATATATATATATATATATATATATATATATATATATATATATATATATATATATATATATATATATATATATATATATATATATATATCTACTTGCTGATGGCCTATTGACTGGCTGCAACTAAAGCTGCTTCTTCCATCTTTCTTTATTTCTATCTGTGATAGATAGATAGATAGATAGATAGATAGATAGATAGATAGATAGATAGATAGATGGATGGATGGATGGATAGTCATGCAAACCATCTTTTATATTAGCATCAGTCATGATTCCTCCCAGGTCACTCTTGTTTTTCAACTTATTGAAATGTATCATAGCATTTGAAGTCCTTTAGAACAATCTCAACATTATTGTGTTGTATTTGGTGATCTAATAACAACGTTTTATCTAGTCTGACACAGAGACGTATTATTAAGAAATATTGTATGTCATATAATCTGATAAACTGATTTGAAAGTTAATTAAGTAACAAAAAAGATACAGTGGTTTTGCGCGATTCTTATTCACGGGAAATGATTATAAACGCTGACGTACCGCAAGGATCCGTGCTTGTGTGATCTTGGGTTTTATTCAGTGTTAACGTTATTGCCGATGGTATGAGGTCTCTCACGTGTATTTTAGCGGATACAGCTTGTCATCAATAATGATCTAATAAGGAAACACTCTCAAGTTTAATTTAGAAAAACAAATCATTGACTGTTTTCACGAACAAAACCATAACAAATAATTCTGAACTTGTTTTTCAATTACTTTTAACTTAAATACGTGGACTATCTTAGCCATCTAGAATCAGTACTTGTATCAAATACCAAATAAACTTGTCACATTGATAGACAACTGCTGTGACTGCTCTGTACCCTACACACTGCTCTGTACCCTACACTGGCTATCAATTCGATACAGAATCAAACACAACATTAGTTTTCTCTGTGTTATGTTTAACTGACAGACTCCAGTCCAACATACCTATCCGGCCTCATCCATGTGTAGACACCAGCAAGATACTTACGCTCTTCTTCTGACAATCGTATACTCATCGTTTCCACTGTGAAAACGAATTCATATGGACAACGTTATTTTGCATACCAGGGCACAGCTATGTGGAATGAATTGCCCATTGAAATTAGACACAAAGACAGTGGTCCCTTTTAAGAGTGCTTAAAACTCACCTTTTTCGACTGTAGGGACAAACTTATAGACCTTATAATGTTTTTTATCGTATATGTTTACAGCATGTTTTATATTTTCCGATTTCATTGTTTTTGTCATTTGTTTTTCTGTAGTGTAGTCATATCATTATAGGTGGTGTAAAGCGCTTAGAGCTTCTAAAGATTAGGCGCTATACAAAGTCCTCATTATTATTATTATTATTATTATTATTATTATTATTATTATTATTATTATCATTGCATTTTAAAAGTAGCAGCATCTTGAATAGCTAATTTACTAAAACTAAAATACAAGCAAGCAAAATGTTTAAAAACTGTATGACTTATATCATGCTTATTTTAAAATTCGCAGTTTATACTGGGATTAATTATTCAATTTAGAAAAACTGGAAAAACTACAACTCGAAGCTGCAAGAATAGTGATAATACGTACAAATTACACAATAGGAAATATCTCTGCTCAGAAACCGGGTCGGAACGTTTGCAACCTAGAAGATGTAGTAAAAAATTACTAATACTTTACAACGTTAAAAGGAGCCAAATTCCAGACTGTCTTTGAATGATTCACTACCTCTGTGTCTGAACAAGTAAATTAAAACCGTCGATGTTCAAATGATATAATCATTTACAGTTTCAGGCTACATTTTATCAAATTATCTTTTATACTCAGATCATTATTTTTGTGGAACAATCTCAAACATGATGTGAAGTATGTCTTATAGTGCTTTGAAAAAGAGTTTATGTCCACAAATTGTATCAAGTAAAATGCCCAGACACTGGATACGTACTAGATTAGGACATAACATAAGTTACTGTGCTCACATTGCGTATCTTCCGTTTTGTTCATGATGTGGGATCAAAGCCATCATGCACTTTTCATGTTTTGCCCCACATACAGCAGACAGCGAACTGAGTTGACGAGAATTGAACTTCCGCTGTCATATGCAACTATCAGCTTACATTTACTGCTTTAGGGAAAAGGCAATGCAAATGAAGAATATAGAAGTTTACATCGTGTATGCAAATATACAACCGATACTGGACGATTTTCAAGAACTTACTTAAATCGTGATCACTGACTCTCTCTCTCTCTCTCTCTCTCTCTCTCTCTCTCTCTCTCTCTCTCTCTCTCTCTCTCTCTATCTCGTTGTTAGAACTTGTGCCAAAGTGACAATAAAATATAAAAGCAATCATTACTTGTCTATTAGGTGTGGCATATGCATGGGGCTAATTCAAATCAAACTTTTATTGCACTAAACTTTTACAATCAATTTTCTTAGTAGCAAACACACGAGAAATAGCATTGAAGTTTCCCATGCCGTACTATTTTATGGAATATTTTCAAGTTATTAAAATCGATTAAAAATAATACATATATAAAAGAGACATGAAAACGCTTATGTTACAAATTAAATTTGATTATGGTTGCTCTGTTTCTAACTTTGTATGTTTGCATTTATGTATGTCTTGTTCTCGTTATGGCCGACTTTACATTTCAGGGTCTAAAATAGAGAATAATAAACAGTTGCACTAACTTCTTTCGACAAAATTTTAATAGGCCAGTTTCATCTTTTCTTATTTGCTTTATAGAATTTCTGCTGGAGATCGCCATACAGTCTAGTGCTTACTATTGGTATGTGATTCTACTCCCCACGTGTTCTTGTTTTGGACTGTAGTTATAATCAATTGAAGGTGGGCCTGAATTAGTTTGACTTTAATGCGTCTTGTGTTGGCTCTATATAGAACTTCCTGGTTGGATATTCGCTCCTGCCACTTAGTCCGCATGATGGATCTCAGGGAGTGCATGTGGAATTGTTCCAGCTGACTGATATGCCCACATTACATAGATTTCGAGGACAACTGTATTGATCGCAGTGATCACTTTGTCCAGGGAGCAATCACTGGATATAGTGCTTCCTAGGTATTTTAAACTGTCCACATTCTTCATCTGAGTGTTGATAATGATGATGCAGGGTTGTGAATGGACAGTGTTTGGAGCTGGCTGGAAGAGGATTTCCTGTTGTTTTTATTTTCTAGACTAGTTGTGAGTCCAAATATGTTCGAGGCTTCAGAGAACCTGTCCACGATTGACTGTAGCTGAGTCTCTTTGTGGGCAAGGAGGTCAGTCACCTGCAAATAGTGTTTTAGTGGTGAGTATTTCTAGTGTCTTGGTGTTTTCAGCTATGCGACTTAGATCAAACACTAATCTATTCAGGCAATATCTAATTTAGATAACAAGGTCAAGATCACGGTGGCATAGTGCAGTATCTGTGAGAAGCAGATGTTGCAGAGTACCAAAGCGAGTACACATCCCAGTTTGATACCATTTGATTTGATGAATTTCTGAGAGGGTTTGCCATATGAATGAATCTCTCCAGTCATGTCATTGTGAAAGAACCGGATAAGGTTGTTAATCTTCTGAAGACAATCAAGCTTCTTGACTAGCATCTACAGTGCGTTGTCAGTCCACGACGACGGCATACATATGTGTTTTCTGCTCAAGGCACTTCTCTTGGACGTGTCATACGGCAAAGATCATGTCAACGGTACTAGAGTCTGGGCTAAAACCAAACAGACTCTGGAAGTTTATCTTCTGACACGTCCGCAAAAATCACGCTGAGAATTACGCGAGTAAGTATTTTGCCAGCTATGGAGAGCAAGGAGATGCCTCTGTAACTACTGCAGTCTGCATGTGTGCCTTTATTCTTATAGAGGGTCACACTTGATGCGTTTCAAATCTCGTCTGGAATCTCCACTTCCATCCCGATGCATATTAGCACATTGTGAAATGCGCCCAGAGTCTGTTCACTGAGAGCCTTGTAATCTCCGCTGAGATACCATCCTTTCCAGGTGCCCTGCCACAATTCAATGGATCTCTTCAGCTACTAGCTATCGTTGACGTAACATCCATTTGTTTGTTTGTTTTTGAGGTATTTAGTTAAAAACATATTGGTTGACCGATGAGGGCATGTTTTTGAGCTGACTAAGTGTTCTTTCCATCTGTCCTTAATGCCCGCCTTGTCCATTATTAGTGTACTGTCATCTTCAGAAAGCAAAAGGGGGCAGAGCCAGACTTTCGAGGAAAGAAGACCTTTTGATGTTGTATAACTCTTTGCGGTTTTTAGTGTCTACATAGCTTTGAACTCCATCAGCTTTCCTTTCCCGCCACTGGTCTTGCATCTTGCGAATTTCTGTCCGAGCCTCAGTTTGATAGGAATTGAAGCGGTCTTTTTTGGGGATGAAATTTGTGTCATTCTGCCAGTCCATGAATGCGTTTGTTTTTCTTTCTGGCTTGTTCTATTTCTCGTAGGACTTTCCACGTATATGACTGCTGGTACACAGCTTGTCGTCAAGGCTTTTTTGGAAATTGAGATCGGTGGAGTTGAAATGGGTGAATGGCTGCTGTAGTTTGACAATGTTGATGGCTGTGAGCACACGTTTATGACGCCTTGGATGATGTGGGGATATACGCAGCTTTATGGTACTTCGAACAAGACTGTGGTCTGTCCAGAATTCCGCTCGCGCATGACCTTGGTAATGAGGACATCCTGAGAATCGCGATTGCGGATAATTACATAGTCGATAAAATGACGATATCTGTGGTGCATCCAGGTGCACTTGTGTTTTTTTTGCCATCCTGAACAATGCATTTGTAATTTGGAGGTTACATTCTACGAATTACTGAGTAGGAATAGGCCGTTGTTGTTTATCTTGCAGACACTATGCTTGCCTATTACACCTTTTCAACAACCATAATCGGAGCCAACACTTATGTTGAAGTCACCCAGTAGTACGATCTTGTCGTCAGCTTGAACAGAGCACAGTACAGAGATTAGATCCGCACAAAACTGCACAAAACTGCTCGATGGTATCCGCTGACTCGAGATGATAGTGGCGAAGTCACTGGTGATTGTTGCGTAGTCTTTGTGCCTGATAGTCGCAATTTCATTAGCCACTCGTTGATACCAACAGCCAGGTCCGGAAGTAGCTTCAAATTACTTAATTTGATAACCAGGCCAACACCGTGGATCCTTTTTTGTTTTCGGACTTTTCCTTTCCAGAAAAAGGAGGAGACGCTTGCTAGTTCAGTGATAGAATCTTTCTCTGTGAATCTGGACTCACTAAAGGCTGCTATGTCGATATTGTAGCGTGAAAGCTCCTTAGCGACTAAGTCCGTTCTCCTGTGGGGTCTTTCTACGTTCCCTTTGTCCATGAGAGTACGAATGTTCTATACTCCAGTAAGATGATGTTTTGATAATTTTGACCGCATATATGGATGTTCTTGCCAGCCGCAGAAAGCTGGCCAGATTTTGACGGGCATGCCATTTCAAGGCCACCTATTCCATTCCCCTCCTTGTGTAGGGTGAGCAGAGCTGTCTTGAAAGGTTTATTCAATCGCCCGAATGCTGCCTACATGTTCCGCTGCCCTGAGTACAGAGCAGAGCGACCGCTTTTCCATGGCCTTCTACGTGAAGGTCTCTAACAACAACTTCCTGTGTTCATCTTCACCTATTGCGTCGCAAGTCGCTCATCGCGGTAGGAATTTGGTACGTGCAAGTAAGGAATTCTGAGCGATGGATGATAAGTGCACAAGATGACCTGTGCGTGAAGGAGATTTAAGTGAAACAACATTTACACAGATAAATGTCTCTCTCTCTCTCTCTCTCTCTCTCTCTCTCTCTCTCTCTCTCTCTCTCTCTCTCTCTCTCTCTCTCTCTCTCCACAAAGCGTTTGCAGATTCGCCTTTGTGGCAGTTGGATCACTCTGATCGCATCCGCTAGTCTATCCAACCTGACTTTTCGTGCAAGGATAGGCACGCTCCTAGTTCACAGAGGGTTTGCGGACCGTCGGCTACCTTCAACCTTGTCTAGTCGGCCAGCCGAATTACTGCATATATATATATATATATAATATATATATATATATATATATATATATATATATATATGTATATATGTGTGTGTGTGTGTGTGAGAGAGAGAGAGAGAGAGAGAGAGAGAGAAGAGAGAGAGAGAGAGAGAGAGAGAGAGAGAGAGAACGAGAGAGAGAGAGAGAGAGAGAGAGAGAGAGAGAGAGAGAGAGAGGAGACGAGAGAGAGAGAGAGAGAGAGAGAGAGAGAGATCAGTTGCTTAAAAATAATGATTCGCCAGTGATGACCATTTTACACAGGAAATTTGATGCTGATTAATTTGCTGTCTTTTGACCACTGGCGATAACCAGATTAAAAATTAATAATAAATTAATAATTGGTGAATGCAATAACTATGGCTTAAGTTTTGTTTATTTTACCCACTGGAGATTATACATTTGTTTATTTTATTGTATCTTTAATTGTTCTTGTTTATTTTAAATGGTAAAAAGATACGAAACCGACAGCAAAGTGAACGAACGCTATGTTTTGAAAATGAAAAGTCAGATCAAAGATGTATTCTGAAGATAAAGCAATTCAAAGGTGAAGTTTGAATTAAAATGTTTGAAAATAGTAATAAGTTGAAGAGTAAAATAAAGAGTAATATTGGCAATAAAGCATTCAGATGTGAAGTTTTGATACGAGTTTTGCATACGCTAGCCATCTGAAGTCCATATGATGATACATACCATATAATGCACTTGTAAGCATGAGATCTGCATTGATCAAGTTTCGGCAAGAAGCAGCCATTAGTAGAATAGTGCTGATGCTCTGTCATTGTTTAAACAAACTGCTCACTTTCTCATGCATGAATAACTAGATTCGTATCTTTTGCTCAGAATGTTATCATATAAGGCAGTCAAAAATGAATATGTAAGAATTATACATACATAATTGAAAGGTATGAAATATGTAAGAATAAACGCTAATTCGGCTATCATTGATTTCGTACGTTGACATTTAGTAAGAATTTTTTAAATTCTTAATCGTAATTAATTATTTAATTCGTTATCTTATTCATCGTATGTGTATATGCACCTGTCTTTGTCTGTGCTAATCTGTTTTGCCGTTCGTGATTTTCGTTCAGTTTATTTTGTTATGAGCAGGTGTCTTTCCCCCGATTTTTGATGCCAAGCTTGTAGGTGTCTTGTTTGATGAAATCACCCGTTTAGATCATTTTGGACGAACTTGTGAAACTTTGTGCATAATCTTTTGCACACGGTAGTACTAACGCTTGAAAAGAACTTCTTTTCGCGAAAAGGGGAAATGGGATTTTTTCTTTATCAAATTCAATAGTATTTGATGAAAGGTAATGACAAAAAAAAAACATTGACCAAAACAGACATTAGGCTACGCCAGTTAGAGTTGTTTTACTAAATTGTAAGCAAGACCTTGTGGACTGTTCTATACCAGGAACTTGGATCGCTGTAAAAATAACATTTGCTCTTTCCAAATTATTTAATTTACGGATTGAAACAACGTATCTTAGTGTTAACGGGACCGAACATTATATACGTAACTGCTGGAACACGACCTTCCACCCCACCCTTTTCGGATGCTGAAAAAGGATCAATAACAATAAACTAGGCTAATGCAGTGGATGCAGAGGCGTAGCGATGGTATTTTGCGCCCGGGGACAAACTATAAAATTGGCGCCCCAGCGATCTTGTGACAGATTTATTACTCTTGTTTTCTTATTATAATGTAACGTTGCAAGCCTCATTTTGGCGCCCTTGTACCTTGGCGCCCTGGGACATATGTACCACCCACCCCCACCCCCACCCCTCGCTACGCCTCTGAGTGGATGCCGACCATGGAACCTTCAATTCACGGTAAATACAAGTGGGTATGGATCCCAAAAAATGTTGTGCCCTGGTGGCCTTGCTAAGGCAAAGTGTTGCTAATGCAAACAATGGGAATACGAACAAGAAAACAAATGCATTGAATCATTAACCGTATATGTACAATAACTTGCCAAAGAAAGAAATATGTTCAAAAAGAAAAATAATCTTTTAAAAATCAAATTCAATAAAATATTACAAAATACATTGCTGCATTAGGTACATACAATAACTTGCGGGAAAAAAATAAGAGAAAAGAAATGCATTTTCTTATCTGTAAAAATGCCATTATTTGTAAAGGAAAGATAAGGCCAAACAACATTGAATAAATTATTTAGAACGTACCAATATTAAAATGTTTTGTCATAGAATGGTCAGTACAAAACACGATACCTTCAACAAATGTGCAAAAAGAATACAAACGTGCAACATTATTATGTGATTCCTTTACTGCTTGACCATATGGAATACATATTTAAGAAAGACAAATACAATGTTACACTGATGTAAACTCGGCATAATTTTGCAAAATATATTTACCATACGACTTGTAACTGCCAAAAACAGTATTTTAAAAATCTGAGCACAAATGAATGACGATTGCGTGCAAGAAAATAATGCACACGTTACTTATTATTTGATTTTACACGAGTAGGGCCTTCTTTGAATAATATATCAGACCATTACAAGGATAATGGGTTGTTATCAATTTTCTTCTTTTCTGAAAGAGTTCTAGATCTTACCGCCTTTTTCCTTGGCGTTTCGGTTTTGGTTTCTTCGACGCCGAAGATGGTATTACCACCGTTCTAGTCCCATCGATGGACACCTGTAGTATTAGAGTTCGCTTTCATGGAATTATTGAATCTGGTAAAGAAAAAATAGAGGTTTTTTTTTTTGCACTCCCCCCCCCCCTTTAACTGCGTAATTCCATACTGCAGTACGTACTGACTGGTCGGACAACTAAGTAAAATGTTACAAAAATACATGTTTTAAATTAATTAGTCAAGTTGTTTCTTGCATTTATATTTCATTAAAAAATAATAAATTTGATAAAGAAATAAATGGAATACGAGGGTTTTATTTCTCGAATTTATTTATTTTGGCTAAAAGAGTTTTTTTCCGTACTTTGGTACTGCCTTTTTTCAAGTTCATTATTTGTTGTCCACGCTGCTCTATACATCAAAAAATGTCTGTAACTGTCCAATAGTCTATATGTGGCATGTTTCACAATATCTAACATGGACCACGTGCCTGAAACTGTTATATGCACAATTTATCCAGTTTCATATCGAAGTGAATGTTCAAATCAGTGATCAGTTTATACAATAATATTTTCGTTGTAGAAACAATCTCATGGCCATGTGGTCAGTTTTATTTTGCATGTATCCATGTTTCGAATAAATTATAAAATGTCTCGCCAGACTACTTTGAAATTAATAATTACCTTACATTTCTTAAAACAATAAAATAGCGAATGTTTTCGGCTGTTGGTCTATATTTGTTTCTGTATTTTTGTTTCTGTTCTGGCACTTTATGTTTGTTCCCGGTAGTTCCGGTAAACATGTGTGATTTAGATTTATAACGTAGCTCTAACAATTGCCCAGTCATATCACTACGATGTATGCAGTGTGGCAGTTTATAGTGATATCTAAGCACTGGGGCATCATGCCTCAGACCTGTAGCATGATGTCCCAACCAGTCACATTATCCTGACACCTGGCTGACCAGTCCTAACACTAAGCTCTGGATGCTGAGAGCGTAGCGATGGAGCTGTTGTTACCATTTTTAGAAGTCTTTGATATGACTCAGCTGAAAATCGAACCCACGACCTTCCACTTCCGCGGCTGTTGATTATCAAGCAACGGGTGGTGCGCGGTCAAAGATAAAGTAAAGACTGAAGTGATAGGACAGTAAGAAGAGTATTAATAGGAAAGGCAGAAAATGCAAAGAGTGTTAGTGTACGTTTTCGTCCCTTCATACTTAAAGCAATCCGGGTACCGTAGCGGCTATGAGAAATGGAACCTCAACTGTCATTGCTATGAGAATCACTAGGTCTTACTTGTAGCTGACTAGTTCATTAGAATGTAATACTGGAAAACGCCTGCTTATGAGATACAAATTCGGGAGCTTCTGCAATTATTGATGGTACTTTGTTCCATGTCCCTATCGTACATGGGAAGTAGTTGAAGTTGAAAAAAATTGTCGATGCTGACTTTAATTGGAACTTTTCCCCGTGGTTTGCCCTAGTTTGGCTACATTTAAGGTTCAGATATTTGTCCGCTGGTATGTCCATTAGGTTGTTAGCATCAATGATGAACACCAGTAAGAGGATCGGCCCCAAACCACTACCTTAAGGTACTCCACCAACAACTGGCGCTGGTTCTGCTGTTGTTCCCTCTAATATAACTCTCAGTGATCTGTCTGATCGGAAATATCTGATCAACTTATGGGTGTTACCCATGATGACATAGTGATCCAACCTACTGATGAGTTTTTCATGGATGGGGGACACGATTGAAAGCCTTACTGAAGTCAAGGATAGCGAGGTCATACTCCCTCCCACTGTCTATCGATTTGTCGAGCGCATCCACTAGGGTTATGAAATGTGTTTTACAGCTTCTTCTGGTACGGAAACCATGCTGACAATTTGTGAGAATGTTGTAGCGATCGAGATGTTGCCTCATGTTGCTGACCGTGATGTGTTCAAGCATTCTCCATGTAAGAGAGAAAGGTCTGTAATTGCTGGCCTTGAATCTTTCTCCGTTTTTGAAGATAGCTTTAACGTTTGCAGTTTTCCACACATCTGAGACATACTTTATTGAGAAGCCCTTCTGGTAAATATACCTCACATATGGTACACACTCTTTAACTAGATCTTTCAGGATCTTTTCTGGAATCATACATGGTCCTTAGCTTTATGTGGACTAATTTTCCGCGAGAAGCTATATACACATTCTTCAGTAACTTGGATGTCAGGCATTGGCATTTTTTTCTTCATTTTCATTTGTCGTAGGCTAGACTCTATGTAAACTGCTTCTTGGGCATCAATTCCTTATATGAGATCACACTTAATGATTAGTGCTTTGTTGTTTGTTAAGAAAAGATCAAGCAGATTAGAAGTAAATTCAGTTACACGTGTTGCTGCATCTACACACTTAATGATTAGTGTTTTGTTGTTTGTTAAGAAAAGATCAAGCATATTTAGAAGTAAATTCAGTTACACGTGTTGCTGCATCTCCAACCTATTCCAGAAATGAGTTATGTATGATATTGAGTAACTTTTTGCATTGGGCATTGTTTGTGGCTTGTGGTAGTGAACATTCATTCTCCCAGTCAATATCTGCCATGTTGAAGTCTCATCCTAGCATACGTGCGCACCTCGTGCAATGTTTGTTAGGCACGAGTGAAACTGGTTCGGTTAAGGATTGAGCTTTGTATAAGTCACCAGCGTATAAGTCACCAGCGTATTAGTCACCAGCGTATCAGCGTACAAGTCACCAACGTATCAGCGTATAAGTCACCAGCGTATAAGTCACCTGCGTATAAGTCACCAGCGTATCAGCGTATAAGTCACCAGCGTATAAGGCTGATGCTCCTTTAACCTTAAGTTGGGCCCAAAATAACTCAACGTTATTATCTTCCTTAACTTCTTCTGTCTTTCAGCTGGAATACTGGTCGGATACTAGGACAAATATACCCCACCTCATGGGATCCATCTTGACGATCTTTGAGGTAGGATCTGAAATTTGCTGTGAATACTTCAGATGAATTTATATCGCTGCCGAGCCATGATTCCATTAGTGGCATTGGTAGAGGAGATCATATTGCTTAGTAGTTCCTTCTTTCCAGACCCCTTTGACAATTAATTACTAAGATATTCGTGTGTAAGTCAGTTTTAATTCCATTGGGACAATGAGTTGTAGAGGTGCTTCTATGCTTGTGCGGAGATGAATTAGCAGTTGGGTTGTTAAACCGTATTTCACTATCTGCTCGGATAATATCGTTAAGGTAACTTACCCGGTAGCGAAGATAAAAGTGTCAAAAATACCAGTGGAGAAGTTTGGCACACCAAACTGAATACATTCCCAGCTTACGTTGTGGAGGGTGCTGAAAACGGCATCTGGCAAACCCATACACTCTCAATGATACCATACTTCGCCTGAGTCACAGCACACATAAGGTGTTGTCCATTTACAGGCTTTGTTCCAGACCACGCAAGGAAACGTGATGTTTCTTGGGGCCGGATTTGGTTCTGATGTATATGATTCAGCTTACAAAAGGCTACATAGATAGAGGAGAGCGAGTTAGTTCCTACAGACTGATCCTCTTGCCTTCGACATCGTTATATTTATAGTGGTAATGAGGTAGATGGAGAGAGATATAATTGTGGACGATCCCAAATCAGTACTGCTTGCGCATTATTGTTGTCATCTGCTAGATGCATCGGGGTAAATATTGTGTGCATGATGAGGGTAAGGGTTATAAAAGATAAGCTTGGTGTAACATGTTTTAACTTGTATTTTTCAAGTCTTTATAATAATAAAAAAAGGAAAGCGGATGTTTACAATTTAGGGTTGCATTGTGGGATTTGCTGGTGAGTGACCAGCGTTGCTTAACTGTGAATACCTTCACTTTTCTTTTAATAGAAAATAGTTTGAGGTAGAATATTATCATATTGTTTTAGGATATGTTCCAAACATCAGATAAATGAGACTGTATTATAGAACCTGGTCTGATTTTGTGGATTTGTTGACTATAGTCGTGACCTAAAACAGGAAACGACATTTGCTCGCCATTTTGAAATAATTGACTCACATTCAAATGTGAAGTTTGGGATAAATTATTCATCGAGGCTCATTTGAGATATACACAGAGTTGCATACGGGATTATAACCATTCAAATGTGGTAGATATTTGAGGTAAATAGTCATCATGGAAGCTGGTTTGAAAAGATACATGGTGTTACATGATGAAGATAAATCATTTAAATGTGAATTTTGTGATAAAATCTTTGGACGAAGTAGCCATTTGGAGGTACACATGAGGATACATACAGGTGATAAACCGTTCAAATGTGAACTTTGTGATAAAATGTTTATTCAGGCGGCTCATTTGAAGATGCATAATATGCTACATACTGACAGTAAACCATTCAAATGTGAACTTTGTGATAAATTATTTAGACATAGGAGTCATTTAAAGAGACACAGGACTATACATACTGCTGATAAACCATTCAAATGTGAAGTTTGTGATAAATCGTTCAGTGAGAGTGGCATTTTGATGAAACACACGATGATTCATACAGGAGAGAAACCATATAAATGTGAAGTTTGTGATAAAATGTTTAGGCAGCGATGTGTTTTAAAGAATCACATGAAGTTGCATACTGGAGATAAACCATTCAAATGTCAACTTTGTGAAAAAATGTTTATACACAGGAGTTATTTAAAAAGACACATGAATATACATACATCTGATAAGCCATTCAAATGTGATGTTTGTGATAAATCATTTAGTGAGAGTGGCATTTTGAAAAGACATACGATGATACACACTAGAGAGAAACCATATAAATGTGAAGTTTGTGATAAAACGTTTAGTGCAAGTGATATTTTGAAGAAACACACAATGACACATACTGGAAAGAAATCATATAAATGTGAAGTTTGTGATAAAATGTTTAGCAAAAGTTGTATTCTGAAGAGACACGTAAAGATACATGCTGGAGGTCAAGCATTCAAATGTGAAGTTTGTGATAAAACGTTTGCCCAAGAGGATTATTTGAAGATACACATGATGTTTCACACAGGAGATGGTACATTCAAATGTGAACTTTGTGATAAAATATTTATAGGAAGTAGTCATTTGAAAGACCACATGAGAATACATACTGGAGATAAACGATTCAAATGTGAAGTTTGTGATAAAATGTTTAGAGGAAGTGGTCATTTGAAGGTCCACGTGAGGATGCATACTGGAGATGAACCATTTAAATGTGAACATTGTGATAAAAAGTTTAAACACAGGAGTAATTTGAACAGACATACAAGGATACATACTGGATATAAACCATTCAAATGTGATTCTTGTGGAAAAACGTTTAGTGAGAATGGTTTTTTGAAGAAACACATGAGGATACATACTGGAGAGAAACCATTTAAATGTGAAGTTTGTGATAAAATGTTTAGGCAGCGTAATATTTTAAAGAATCACATGAGGTTACATACAGGAGAGAAACCATTCAAATGTGAAGTTTGTGATAAAAGGTTTCGACAGAGTAGTCATTTGAATGGGCACATGAGGATACATACTGGAGATCTGCCATTCAAATGTGAAGTTTGCAATCAAGTGTTCAGACAAAGTTCTACTTTAAAGGTGCACATGAGGATACATGCTGGAGATAAACCATTCAAATGTCAACTTTGTGATAAAATGTTTAGAGGAAAAAGTAATTTGAATGTTCACATGGGAAGACATGCAGGAAACAAAATCATTCAAATGTTTGGAAATGGTAGTGTTTAGTAGTACCACAAGATGAGGTATACTGGTATTAAAGCGATTAATAAAAACACCAAAATTTGTGTGAACTGAATTGCACCAAATTAACATCAAAATATGCTATTATGTATTTTTTAAATTGCAGAGATCTCAGAAGCACTTAATTACGCATATTTGGGTGCATGCAGTAAATTCAAAGACTTGCCACCCCTACTTCAACAACTAACTGAGTTGGAGAATGTGTTGATTATTTGATCAATTTAGCTGTGTTGATATTTACACTGACAGAATTCAGTGGTTAAAATACCCTAAGATATGCCTGCAGTATTTATAAGAGTACATCAAAAGAACACAATGCAAAAGCTGGGCGGCCACTTGGAAGTATTTGACTAACAGCTTGGGTTGGAAAATGTGTGGATATTTGCAATGACTGAATTCAGATGCAGAAAGACCCAGAGATATACATGTTGTTATTATTAGAGTACATCAAGACTTTTGCTCTATTGTGTTCATTTCTGATTTTTGCCAAAACAAATAGTGCATGTGACCTCAAAATCAAGACTTGGACAAAACGTCGTTTGCAAATTTATTTAAGTGTTTTGGGCTTAAATGGCAAACTTACAATGATTTTAAAGAGATTCAGAAGAGTGCTAAAGTTGCTAGAACTGACAGTTTGGATGGGATAGTAGCCAGGTGTAAGAAAGTGTGTGATGCCTGGCTTAGTGTTTGGAATACGACTATTTATTGGATTCACAAAATTCAGTTTCACTCTGAAAGACAAAAAAAAGAGTTCACCTCCGTCAGGCTATTCTGCGTATCCAAGGTCAACAATAATGGCGCAAAGCACATAACGAATTCATCTGATGAAAATAAAATTCTTCATTGTTTACCTATTGAAAAGCCACAGTTGTTGCCAGAATATTCTATTCAAATTAATACTAATTTTGGACAAAGGGGATACCACTCCTCAATGTTTTAACAGATCCATATATATATGGCAGACAGGCTATGGAAATATGCATCCGGCTATGGAAATGAAATATGAAATACATTATTTTGGAACATTTCTGTCAGCATTTTTACCCAAAAATTGGTAAAATGTTCACAGAAATGATGTATTGTTGCAAGTGCTGATCTGTTATTTTTAGTTGTAATCGTCGTCGTTTGTGCTAGTATGCTTCTTACATTTCACACAATATAGATCCATAATTTATTGATAATAACTTGAATGTAATTGATTTTTTGGCGACTAAAACACGAGAACCAGTTAAACATCATGCAGTGCTACCGAATTCTATCCGCATGATTATAATTGGACCATCAGGAAGTGGCAAGACACAACTGCTACTTAGTTTAATAACGAGATGAATGAATTGGGATAAGTTGTATTTAATAGCACCTAGTGTAGACGATCAGCGATGTTACGAGTTGTTAAAGGATTTTTAACAAGAAAGCAAAATCGGAAATCGATGAAGATATTATTGAGTATATAACCGATATCGAGGAAGCACAGAGTTTTGATTCTCTTGATAGAAGTATTAACAATTTAGTCGTATATGATGATGTGATGTTAGATAGAAAAGAAAACTGCCAGGATATTTTCCAGAGGCAGGCATAAAAATACCGATGTGATATATGTTACTCAAAAGTATACACAAATACTAAAAGCGATAGGGAAAACTGTAATATTCTTGCGGTATTTAATGGAGTTGACATTCATACGCTACAAAATATTTGGCAAACTTGGTGTGGCGGTGATATGGATTATAATCTCTTTAAAAATTCCTTCATGCTCAGTCAATCCCACATGGATTTGTAACGATAAATTTGCATGACCTAAGATCAAGATATCATATTGGACTTGATCAAATATTCGGTCGAAATTGTAAAAAAAGATTTTTACCCCCATAGCAGCAGAGAGAATGTGACAACAACTTTACGTTTCCAAAGGAAAAGTTTTTTTTTTTTATTTTGGAGGGAGCCTTTGTTTGCCAAATAGACGCTTCTATAAAGTTGTCCGATTCGCCCTCCCTGCTGCTCAGAATGTATATTTACATATGTTCGGTAAAAAAAAATATGCTTATCATTTATGTGATTTAAAGTAAGTAAATATGTAACAAATGATGTAAAGCTACCCAATTAACTACAGACAGTGACTTCATGATGCAAACGGAGTTTTAAATAGGAAAAAATTATATAATTCCCATAAAAATAACTACAGTACCATTTTGTTTTGCTTTTTCATCATTATTCAAAGACAATACAATTCCTAATATATTTTCACGAGTGTTATGGTACAAAAATTGTGTACTGTAGCAGCAGAGAGGATTAACAGACCTTTTGCTGAAACATCATTTGTTCTTTTAAAAAAAGCTTCCTACAAAAATGAAAAATGCAAAGTCAGAAATGCCAGACCGGAACCTCTGACTAAATGAGAGTTTCTAAAATTGTTTGCTACTTATCTTTCTCATTAGTGTTTTAAAAAATTTGTATTTGTGTTTTGTTTACCCACCGGATGTTTCATTGAGGTCATACCCTCTCTGTTGCTGTATTTAGATCCTTACATTTATTATGTATCAGTAATAAGGCACCAGCTATGGAAGCAATCAAAAAATGTCTTCCAGTCAGTGATTCTGTCAACAAAAATTACAGGAACGTCAAGATTATATTGAAGATGGTCTTCAACCAGTGTTAGAACAAACTGCTTTAGCAACTGGAAAAATAGCAGAAAGAACAGCCAAAAAAGATTTTACAAGATCATCTAACTGCTCGACATCCCCGGTTGTTGTTGTTCTTGTAGGGTTTTAACACCATTTTTCAACAACACAATAGGCTTAACAATGGTGGCCAGTATTAATGATTGAGGAAGAACCTGAAAAGAACCCAGAAAGAACCACTGATCCACGAGAAGCTACTGGGAAGCATTCTCACATACCCACATTGGCCGAATCTGAGACTCGAACCCATGCAGACAGAAGTGAGATGACAGTGATCCTCACCATATAGCACTTTAGACCACTTGGCCACTCGGGGGCCCTTTACACTCTTGCTCAGAAGGATATGAAGTAGTGAGTAGCTGAAGAAATACTTGAAGGTATTGCAAAGTTCGTACTGATATAATTGAAATAATAAAGCATACATTGCTATTGATTTTGTTCCTGCTAAAGCTCCTGGGGCTAATATTACCAGTAAAGTGTTTTCAGTAATCAAGGATAGACTAGCATGATTAATATGATGTAAACCGCAGCCACTGCTACCAGTAAAACTACCAAGCACTGATGTTATATCAGCAAATGTTAGTAAAATAATAATTCAAGCTGCAAATATAGAAACTTGCAGAATAATCTGATGAAGCACAAGGAAATATAACTGCAAATTAAAAGTAGGAAGTGGTCTTTGTTAGATGAGAATAATTGTAATACTATGTTTAAAAGTATCTGACCCTGATTTTGATTGATGCACTAGTACTCAATGATGAGTCTGTATGCGATTATCAATGTAATTCCTATGATGCGCGACAAACAGATCAGCATGGAAGACTTGAACTGCAAGTTTAAGATGCTAGTAAGCATTTTATAAAGTTAAAACAATTTTGTACCAGACCTTCATTAAAGGATGTACCATGGCAGGTCAAGGATCCTACAACAGTGTTTGAATTTTACGATTATTCGCGAAGGTTACTGTATACATGTAGACTAATTAGAGTGCTATGCATACATAATGTATCCATTTGTTTTATGTTTATACTCTTGTATTGACCACTAATTAACATGGCTTTTGGCAATTTGTGACAAAATGTTTAACTGCTAGTAGCGAAAATACATATATATTAAATAAAATAGAATAAATATGCGCATTTTTATCAAGTTTTCTGTAATTATGGGATTAAAGATTGTAAAGGTTATGTTGCCGTCAATTTGGGGTGTGGTGCTCCCAATTATTTAAATTAATACAGAAGACCCACCCTGGCTCGTTTTTGTCAAAAATTAAAGTAGTGATAGAGAGATCCGAAGTATGAGCCCCAATCAGTGGTGCCAACAGTTAAATTAATGAATGGACAAATTATGAAATTTAAATAACAATTCAATTAAAATCAATCAGTAATCTCTCAATACAATACAATTTAGCTATAATCATATCACTCAACCAAGTGACGGCCTTGTTCATTCTTTGAATTAGTGTGAAATTTTCCCTTCTGTCCTGAGTCCTACTCATCTGTATGTTTCTTATCCATTCCTTTTTCTCCCTCCGTTCTCCCATGAACTTTCCCTCTGTCCTTCCTTCTCTCTTGTGTCCCAGAGACGTGGACCAACTGCTGGGGTAATTCCCTCTGGTCCCTAAAACTTCTCTTTTGTCTCTCAGAGACTCGGACCACAGCACTGAGTAATTGCCTCTGGTCCCTGAAAGCTTCTCAAGAATACATACACGGACATTAGCTAAACATAGACCTTTTGCTATGTAATTTCCACTAACATTAATATCATCAGATGGGCCATTACCATTTTTTGGTGACGCATTCGTGCCCATGGTAATACACATTCTCCCTGCTAAGTGTACATGGTATATATTTATAAATTCTCGATCTTATTATATACAAGACAATATCATATAATGAGACGCATTTCTGTACATTTCACTTCTAGAAGTGTACGCAGATACGTACATCCATGCTCTGTTATATCCTTACACATGATATTCCTACAAGTACATGTATACACAAATAGGCAAATTCCTATACTAATGTTGCACACTGGAACATTATACAAATTGTATAATTCAGTATTTGCAAATCTATAATATCAAATGAATACATGCATGAGGTTACTACAAATTAATCAATAACGAATTCCAATATTAATTGTATACATCACATTGCTCATATCTAAAAATACACATATATATCAAACACTAGGAATGAATCAAATTACGATGGTAATTTTACGTACTCAAAAATATTTCGCTATACTGCAATAATTAAAGTACACTTACTTTGCAGTAATATTTCACAAATATTTCACAAATAACCTGTTTCGAAGCTCCTATTATTTCCAGAATAATAATTCTACCAATTTGAATGGTCACAGAGTACTTTATTTCCATTCCGTCCTGCAAAATAATTGTAATATTACTAACGTTTTGGTTCTCAAGGTGATATATGTAAAGTTAAGATTCTAATGTCTGGCACGACTAACTCAATTCCGAATTGGAGGTTGGTTCCTAATGATCAGACATCGCCCCTCCCAACCGTCTGTCAAAGATATTTACGATACAATTTGATGATACAGTGTTCCTAAAAATCGCCACTTACCTGTGAATACTGTTACGTAACTGACTTTGGCAAACATAAACCGCACGTCTTGAGTTTATGGCTATGTCATTTAGCTGGCTAGACACCTCAGACATTTTGCCGGAGAGAAGTTAAAGCCTTGGGGCGTAACATGCTTTACTAAAATCTGGTTTTTCTTCAACGTGACAAATATATATATATATATATATATATATATATATATATATATATATATATATAATTAAAATCTGACATTTTTGAAGCTACTGCTTGAATGCTTAGATCCAGTATTGCCTTTGCTAACTGATGTTATTAATACCTCTTTCTCACTCGAGGGATTACCATGATTTTTCAAAACTGCAAACCAACACTCAACCATAAAGATTTCAAGAACTATCGCCCAGTTTATAATTTCCCATTCATATAAAAAAAAATCTTAGAAACAAGTTGTTCTAACCCAACTTGTATCTCATCTGAATTCAAACAGTCTTTTTACCAATGTACAGAATGCATATCGCCATTGCCACAGTACTGAAACCACTCTTCTGAAAGTGTGTAATGACATTCTCTCTGCTTTGGATAGCGGAAAGATTTCAGTCCTTGCCCTCCTTGATTTGTCTGCAGGATTTGTCACAACAGACCATGATAATTTACTTCATCATATCCACCATGTATTTGGCATTCACAATACAGCCTTGCAGTGGTTCAACTCCTACTTAGTCAACATGACATGAATTGTAACTGCAAATGGAATACACTCCAGCCCAGTTGATCATTGTTGAGGTGTTCCACAGGGTTCTGTTCCTGGACCTTTTGATTTCATTCTATACACTCGGCCATTCTCAAATTTTCATAGATTATCATCTAGTGTCTCACCAATTGTACCCTGATGACACCCAAACATACAAATCTAGCCACATTACTGAAGTTGATGCTACCATCCAAGGTGTAGAGAATTGCATTTCTGATGTGAAATCATGGAAGAAATGTGGCAAGTTGGAGATGAATGATGATAAAACTGAGGCCAGTCTGGTCACAACACAAAGACTTTCTCATTCACATCCTTTACTTTAAACAATAAATATCAGCAACACCAATATTAATTTCACAAAGTCAGTACGAAACCTAGGTGTTACTCTGGACAATACTATCACATTGCACGAATATGTCACAAACATATTCGAGGCTGCATATTTTGAGCTGAGACGCATCAGTTCCATTCGCAAATATCTTTCTTGTGTGTTCATTAGTATGTTCAATACTTGGCTATTGTAACTCAATTATGCCTGGTGCGTCTCAATATCTACTCCTGAAACGTCAAAAAGTTCACAACACAGCTGCTCGGATCATCCTTAGAGTACCACTGTCGTAGCACAACTCATCACTATTCTGAACCATGCACTGGCTATCCATTTGATTCAGAATCAAACACAACAGTTTTTGATTGAGCTATGTTTCACTGACGGAATCCAGTCCAATATACATGGCCGGCCTCATCCATTTGTACACACCTGCAAGATAATCACGCTTCTCTTCTGATAATCGTACACTTATTATTTCCACTATGAAAACGAAATCATATGGACAACGTTCCTTTGCATAACTGGGCACAGAAATGTGGAATGAATTGCCCATCGAACGTAGACACAGTAATCCCATGAGTGCTCTTTACACTCGTCTATTTCGACTGCAAGAACAAACTTAAGAACATAATAAGGTTTCCTACCATAAACATTTTCAACATGTTTTAAGTCTTCTAATTTCATGGTGGTTACCTTTAATGATGTCAAACGGTTTGTTTGTTTGTTTGATTATGATTTTTAACGTAGCTTTAACAATTTTTCAGTCATATCGCTACGACGTTTGCAGTGAGGCAGATTATAGTGATAGCTAGCATAGTCACATTATCCTGACACCTGGCCGACCAGTAACACTAACCTCTTAATGCTGTATAAATGATATACCACGAGATGTATACATTTTTCAGTTAAAGGAAACGAAGCTTGCCGAGTCTTTTTAATGAAAACTTTATACAATGAGTGGTATATCATTGATCCAGCGTGCATAATATATATATATATATATATATATATATATATATATATATATATATATATATATATATATATATATATATATATATATATATATATTTTTTATTTATACCACATACAAGTTTTCATTTTATATGGGAAATAAAACTGAAGGCCATAAAAAAAAAGTTCACTTTATTTCCTGTACACTTCATTCACATTAATTGCTATATGTTTCCTCTAGCAGTATTGAATGAAATAAAAACACAGGGCTGATAGTTAATAATCATTTTTTTTTAACTAATGTGCATGCAAACATTGAATTTCTAATGTTCTTTGTCATGAAAGGTAACGTTGCTGCCATTTGTATATATAGGAATACTAAAATTCTTGCCAGAAACATCAACGTAATGAAGGAAAAAGAAGTAATTAAACAATTTAACCCTAACTACATTTCATTGTACGGAAGCCCATTAGTGCCAAATCTGATCTGTAAAAAAATATATATATATTGCGAATAAACGCAATACTTTGGTGCTTTAGACAATCATTTTCTTAGATTCAACCTGAAGAAGTTTCTGCATCTCTGTCGTCAAATCCTCTTCAACTTTAGGTGAGTGTGGATGTATTTTTTTGTGCTGTCGTAAGTGAAAATGCCAAGATTATTGCTCTATTTCTTAATGTATTCAAATGAAGTTAAGTTTCGCCAAACTATTTCTTTTTAAAAATGAATGAAACTGTGGCAGGGCAACTGCCTAGGCTAAGCAAAGTCCGCCACTGTGTGATGGTGGGTAGGTGAACATAGGTCAATTGACAATTTAAAAAAACAACTAAACTAATAGTTGGGCATAACTGCATACAATTTCAGCAAGAAGATGGAGCAAGAACTAAGAGATTTTTGGTGCATCTCAATATCTACTCCTGAAACGTCAAAAAGTTCACAACACAACTTCTCGGATCATCCTTAGAGTACCACTGTCGTAGCACAACTCATCGAACCATGCACTGGCTATCCATTCGATTCAGAATCAAACACAAGTTTTTGTTTGTGCTACGTTTCACTGACGGAATCCAGTCCAATATACATGGCCGGCCTCATCCATGTGTACACACCTGCAAGATAATTACGCTTCTCTTCTGATAATCGTACACTTATTATTCCCACTATGAAAACGAAATCATATGGACAACGTTCCTTTGCATAACTGGGCACAGAAATGTGGAATGAATTGCCCATCGAACGTAGACACAGAGACACAGTAATCCCATGAGTGCTCTTTACACTCGTCTATTTCGACTGCAAGAACAAACTTAAGAACATAATAAGGTTTCCTACCATAAACATTTTCAACATGTTTTAAGTCTTCTAATTTCATGGTGGTTTTCTTTAATGATGTCAAACGGTTTGTTTGTGTGTTTGATTATAATTTTTAACGTAGCTTTAACAATTTTTCAGTCATATCGCTACGACGTATGCAGTGAGGCAGATTATAGTGATAGCTAGGACTGGGGCATCCCATACAGTCACATTATCCTGACACCTGGCCGACCAGTAACACTAACCTCTTAATCCTGTTTAAATGATATACCACGAGATGTATACATTTTTCAGTTAAAGGAAACGAAGCTTGCCGAGAGTCTTTTTAATGAAAACTTTATACAATGAGTGGTATATCATTGATCCAGTGTGCATAATATATATATATATATATATATATATATATATATATATATATATATATATATATATATATATATATATATATATATATATATATATATTATTTATACCACATACAAGTTTTCA
Source organism: Unio delphinus (assembly GCA_029339505.1). NCBI lineage: Eukaryota > Metazoa > Mollusca > Bivalvia > Unionida > Unionidae > Unio > Unio delphinus. The sequence continues at coordinate 1,242,870 of JAQISU010000065.1, forward strand.
TTATATATGGGAAATAAAACTGACGGCCATAAAAAGGTTCACTTTATTACCTGTACACTTCGTTCACATTAATTGCTATATGTTTCCTCTAGCAGTATTGAATGAAATAAAAACACAGGGCTGATAGTTAATAATCATTTTTTTTTAACTAATGTGCATGCAAACATTGAATTTCTAATGTTCTTTGTCATGAAAGGTAACGTTGCTGCCATTTGTATATATAGGAATACTAAAATTCTTGCCAGAAACATCAACGTAAAGAAGGAAAAAAAAGTAATTAAACAATTTAACCCTAACTACATTTCATTGTACGGAAGCCCATTAGTGCCAAATCTGATCTGTAAAAAAAATATATATTGCAAATAAATGCAATACTTATTGCAAATATTCGCAATAGATTGCGAATAAACGCAATACTTATTGCGAATAAACGCAAAACTTATTGCGAATAAACGCAATACGTTGCAAATAAACACAATACTTATTGCGAATAAACGCAATACTATTGCGAATAAACGCAATACTATTGCAAATAAATGCAATACTTATTGTGAATAAACGCAATACTTATTGCGAATAAACACAATACTATTGCAAATAACCGCAATACTTATTGCGAATAAACGCAATACTTTGGTGCTTTAGACAATCATTTTCTTACATTCAACCTGAAGAAGTTTCTGCATCTCTGTCGTCAAATCCTCTTCAACTTTAGGTAAGTATGGACGTATTTTTTTTTGTGCAGTCGTAAATGCCAAGATTATTGCTCTATTTCTTAATGTATTCAAATGAAGTTACGTTTCGCCAAACTATTTCTTTTTAAAAATGAATGAAACTGTGGCAGGGCAACTGCAGAGGCTAAGCAAAGTCCGCCACTGTGGGATGGTGGGTAGGTGAACATAGGTCAATTGACAATTTAAAAAAAACTAAACTAATAGTTGGGCATAACTGCATACAGCACCTCGGCCCACATTAATATTTAGTGTTCTCTTGGTACAGTGTACGCTTGACATACACATATCTGTTACTGCTACCAAATTTGATTCGTGCACATGTACTCTAGCTTACGTTAACTAGGCTTCCGGTTCTATTTAATTTCAGCAAGAAGATGGGGCAAGAACTAAGAGATTTTTTGAGAGGCATAGGATGCCAAGATGCAATTCAAAAAATGGAGGAGGAAAAGAGACATTGCGACATTATTCGTATAACCCAATATAAGCCTAGATCCATCAAAATGCTTTTGCTTTCAATTGCATAAACCTTATCTGAGCATAAGCATCTTTATAAACTATTGCTCTATAATGCTAATCAATATGAATATGAAATGTGGAATATTTATACAAATTTTTTGGTAATTTGGTTAGTAGAATCGGTTATAATGCAAAAACCATACAAATGTGATGCATAAAGTTACATGTGGAAAACCAAATCACAATTTTGAATCGACAAGTATTATATACTGCAGTTTTGCTAGGCTAACCAAATGATGTCATCTGCTTTATTCAACATGCGCTTATGCATCGTGAAAAGTATGCATTTAACAAGACATACTCAATCAGATAATGTCATTGTAATGAGCTCTAGTATCATACAAATGGTAAGCTATTTTTAATATTACAAATGCAAGGTGGCTAAACAAGCCATCTAAGATCTTACAAGCCTAGAGAAAAACATTACAAATATAAAAATTTAATGTGCATTATTGCAGAGTAAAGAAGTGGAACTTTAAGGATAATAGTAGAATTTAAAATGGTATAATTCCTGTTTGTAAGATCTTGTATAGATATTCCAATGAAATATATATGTTTTGTTTCCATTTTATTGATTGATATAGATGCATTTTTAGATAATGTATATGGTGGCAATGGTTGCCCTTCTACCAGAATTGAACTTGGCTTAGGTTTTAGCATCTTATAGTGAAATGCTCAACCTCAAACACATCCACAAGGCAATTTCCCTTGAATACAGGTTAATTAAGCAGCATATCATGGGATTATAACCAGGTACCTCTCCCTTGTAATGCTGACTTAATTTGCAATTGAAAAAGCAGACCAAAGTTGTGTTATTATATTCATTAGCACATCAGATATGATATCTTGGGTATCCATTATTCTTCTGGCACTGTATTAATTGCATAATCCTCTATTCCAGTCTAATGAGACATTAAGTATTGCAGAACTCTGAACCCTTATTGATACAACCACAAAATTATTCTTGAAAATATTTCTCCATATTTTAAGGATTTTACTCTGCTTTTACATTATTGTTTGTTTCACAAGACTTTTACATCTAGCAGCAGAGAGGGTGAACAGACCACGATTTCAAGCAAAAATAAGGCTTCCAGATCACGTTTTCGAACAAAATATGGCCTATAGATAACGTTTTCGAACAAAATATCAGGTTTCCAACAAATCTCATTTAACCAAAAAAAAGTCTCCATTTTTGCAAAAACGGAGATTTTACGATTTTTTAATCAATTTTGCTCGCAACGATGTGGTCATCCACCCTCTCTGCTGCTAAAGTTTTCAGTTCTGGGTTAACAAAAAATAATAAATGATTTGATCAAGTCCTTAGGACTTTACAAACAAACTAATCGCTAACACCTCTTCTTGTAAATCAATCAGATTATTTGACTGGTCTGTGAGTTTGAAATTAATTCTGGTTAATGAATTATTATGGCATCGCATGTAGACAGGATTAATTGGGTTTTCAATAATTAGGAATCCTGGAGGAGCTGTTGGTGCAAACGAATAAAGAATATATCCTTGCTGAGCTTGATTTGATCGTTCGAGATTAATTTGATAGCTTCCTTCGATAACATCACATACTAAATTGAGCGCAATCACTGAGGATATATTCACGTTGAACGGAGCGATATGCCTACCACCACCATCTGGGTCATTATTGTGTTTGAGGATTTTTATTTCCGGTGATGCTGTTTTTTTCCACGTATCATGAATTATTTTGAAACCAACATCGATGGCATCATTGAGAAGTTTTTTTAGTTCTGGTATGTTATATCCTGGTAGTTTGAATGTGGGGATATCATTCACGGGGATTTTATATTGTTTTGCAAATTCTGTTCTCGATAGGGGATTACCGTCATCTAATATATCCTGAATAATTTTTAGGTTAAATGTTTCCATATCGTCGATAATTTTATTGCATGTTTCTACGACGCTGATAAATTCATCTCGGGTGAGAGAGCCGGATTTAAGAGATATTAACAACAGCGATAAATCATTATTCATTGCTGTGAAATTTTTAACGATTTTAGGTTCGTTAACAAAATGATATCCCTCTATTCTATCCCCTGGCCTCTCTTCTCCAGTTGATCGGTATCCGAGACCAAAAAAATCTATAGTAAATCTATGATCTTTATAACTCCTTATTAGATTATCGGGTTTTATTCTGTCGGTGATATAATCAGATTTTTGTGGTTCTGGTACATCAACGGTTTCCTCCAGAGTTTTACTCTGGGGTGGTAATTCAGGCCATCCTAGTACGGTTCTAATAGAACTCTGATAGATATCTACGACGTATCCTTCTGTGCTTATCTCAATCGCGGATGATAGCGTCGGTTCATGAACTGTTATAGCGATTTTTGACTTTACTCCAGTAATCGATTTTATTCTACGCGCGAATTCATTATTGATTTGTTCGATTTGGTATGACCCTGTTGGTATCGAAACGACGTTCCAGTCTGGGGTTCCGTCGGGTTTATTTTTATTTGCAAATACCAGTGAATTATTCGGTTGTTGACCACCAAATGATTTTGATCTGATATTAGGCCAACTGTGATACACTCGTAGTTTTGCTAGCGCTATCTCCTTCACTGGGACCGGAGAGGGGAAATTCACACTGAATTCTGGATTCGTTGATGTTATTGATATCATGCTTGTTTGTACTGGGTTCGTGTTCTCCACTATTCGTTGAAGTAATTCCTGCGGTGTTGTCATTGTTATTATACTCATGATTTATTTCTAATTTTGGTATCGAGGAATCATAAATACTGACCATCACTGAGAACTCACAATCTGGTAATGTTGATATTATTGAGATCATTTTGTTTTTTGGGTTCGTGTTTTCTGATTCCATCGGTGTTGTCATTGTTATTATATTCATGTTGTCGCTCTAATTTCGATATCGCGGAATCAAAAATACTGACCATCGTTGAGAATTCACTATCTGATATAATCGTATTATCGAGTGACGACGATATCATCAATGATAATTGCGAATATGCGGTTGATGCAATATGAAATTGAAGTAAGTAATTCTGCAGTTTACTCTGGCTGCATGATGATATCTTTTTTGCTATCCCGGTTGATATACCCCCGATTGTAGCCACCGCAGAAATGCGAATTGGAACTACGACCGGGGCAATCATTGTAACCGATGCAAGTATTATTCCGGCGCCAGTGAGAACGCTTGACACCGAGTATATAATAACATCAATTGCTGTGATTCTTCGTCGGTATTTTTTTATTTTTATTTGATACTCCTCAGTGAGGGTTTTGAGTCTATTCTGAAATTCTCTGACCTGATCATAGCGACATTGAGTTGATGAAATCATTTTTATTTTAAAAACACTAGCGTTTTCAATTGTGAAATCCTTTCAATTTATTTACTTAAATCCGCTACGAATTCCACATACCAGGTTGCTGAAACCTTAATCAAATTTTTATCAGTAGCTGTTATAGTGAACTTTTCAGTTGTATCCTTGTCGATGATCGTTGAAATCGTATTATTAACCCCGGATGAACTCGACGATGATATATTAAATTGAGTTAATGGTGTTACTAGTGTTAATCGATAAATACCCTTAACGGTTGCAGTGATATCTAATTTGTTGTTTGTAGGTGTCCACGCAAATGATCCGTGTTGGATTGTATATACTACGTTATTGGTTTTCTCATGAGGAATTTTTGTTTTTTCAATGATTGTTATCATCCTCGAAAAATCACCTTTGATGGCTTCGATGAAGTTTTTCGTCTCATCGATGGATTTTTTAATATCAGGGACTTTTATTTCAATTTTATCTAACGGGGTTCCAATAAATTTATCAATGATATTTCTACGAAATGATGTAAACTGTTTTCCGTTTTCTTCAATTCTAGATTCAAGTGTTGTTAGTACAAACACAGAATTTTTTAACTCATCGTTGAGAGTTTTTAATCGATCTGTAATCGTCGAAACGAGTACACCCGGTTTGAGTTTACCCTGATCGGAAAATAGCGCGATAGTATTCTCGATTGCGTTTCGTTGTTTAACTAAAATATCATCCAGAGAGACATCACTAGTTTTCAATTTACCCTGATCCGAAAATAACGCGATAGTATTCTCGATTGCGTTTCGTTGTTTAACTAAAATATCATCCAATGACACATCACTGGATTTCAATTTACCCTGTTTGTCTTGAAATACAACTATTTCATTAGGATCAACATTTGTTAAGTTCAACGTCTCAGCTATTTCATCTTTGATTAGTTTTTTTTACATCCTTGACAGAATCAGGTGGTGCAGTGCCATCGGGTTTGGGTTTCAAAGATCTCCCCCAAATATCAATCATGTTATTGTAAAACTCTTTCTCTCTCTAAAATCGTTTCGATTTCCCGCGATTACTAGTGTATTCATTAACGACAACATGTGGTGGTTTTCCGCTTGGGTTACTCAAGGAGTTAGAAATAGCGTCAAGGACATTTAATACTTCGCTGCCGCATATTGGTGGGTCAATCATCGTTTGTGTTGGTAGCGTAGAATACCAAGTCTTCATTGGAAGGGTTTTTATATACCGCATAAACTCTTTTGGTGGGGCTAATCCATACGAATCGAAATAAACAATCCCACGTGGATCAATAGCGTATGCAACCCAGTGAGTTCCGGGTCCGGTGCTGTTATCTAAATTAATGATTCCGGTTTCAACGCTGTTTGGTTGATGTGGTAATTGATCTTTCATAAAGACACCTCTGAAGTTTTTAATCGCTAGTTTTTTAGCAGCATCCATTAAATCAAAATTGGACATGGGAATCTTCGATTCCTCAATTAATAAATCGTTCCTGGTAGTCTTAGACCCTTTCCGCTGTACCACGAATACGGGGTTCCTGGTAGTCTTAGACCCTTTCCGCTGTACCACGAATACGGGGTTCCTGGTAGTCTTAGACCCTTTCCCTTTTTTTTATATCCTTTCCCAGTTGCCTTCTTTAGTGCCATTCCTGCTGCAGTACCAACGGCTCCTAACGCTGCCGCTTTAGCCACCGCTGGGGCTGCTGCTGCAATCAATGCTGGTATCGCAGCTAACAACGGAAATATACCGCCTGTTTTAATCATATTTTTGATAGCAGCCGCAGAAAGAGTAATCTGAACACCTTTTTTGGCTGCAAGTGCATCATTGAAATGTTTTATTTGACGAGTTGTCAGTGATAATTTATTTGCACCACCAGTCATTTGGTTGGGTTTCAACGTGATTGTGGTTCCACACTTTTTAGCTGATTCCGATTGCAATTTTTTTAATTGACCGGGAGTTAACGCAACACTAATAACACTATATGACATTATACATAATTGATTGATTCTAATTCAATGAAAAATCGAGAAAATCAATCAAAAATTTTCTACTGGTGCATCTACCACTCTCATTCTTCCACCAACACCTTCAAGTAGCATTGATTTATCACCGAGAATGACAGCAACCGCTCTATAATTAGCAATAGCACCACGAGTCACATTAGCTCTAAAGTGTATATCAACAACAGATTGTCTCATCAAATCGAGATGTTCCAGTGAGAAGTAATAGATCGGATACAGATTTTTAAAATCATATTGTGATATTTGCAAACCAGTATCGACATTTTGATCGCGTGCCATAAATGACAACAGACGATGATAAACTCGTGCAATATGATTTTCGGTGTAATTAAGTTGTATATCCTCGGATGGTTCCTGCTGGCCGTTTATTCTCAGTGAGACGTCTTTCACACCTAACTGATCAAATATCATATGGCTGGAGAGTTGACTGCCAACTCGTGTGTTATCCTGTAACGCAATAAATATATGACGTGGCGCAGCAACACCTTGTTTTGATGCTAGATTCCACGTGAATAACCCGTTGATATTTGATTGTTTAACATCTGTACTCACGGTTAGCCAACTCAACAACGACTTTCCTCCTTGGTCCATAAATGATAGTAATCGTTCTTCTGCGGTGATTGCTGGAGTCAACACTGGCATCCACAATGATATTTTTGTTAAATTGACTTTACCGGCATCAGCATTGGGATTTGCAGCATCTGCTGGAATCCTCCAGATTGCGTCATTATCATCACTCTTTCGTACAAGCGATACTGTATGCTTCGCCCCGTAGATAACTTTTCTGACGTTTCTACAGAATCCAAATATGTGATGCAGTGGAATCGCGCATGAAAATGATTTACGCGCTCCTTGCAACATTGAAATACGTGTTGCGGCTCCTAGATTGAAATTAACGTCGTTGTTTATAATCATATTCTCGACATCAGCATCACTATTATCACGTTTTTTTGGTCGTCTTACAACAAATGGATTTCCTCCAGCGGTATTCTTACCATCTTTTGCAAACATCATAGAGGGTCCTGCTGATCTTGTATAATCATCAGAATATCTCGCTAACCCGATTATTGTTGTAGCCACATCAACATCGCGATCTATGGACTCAATTTCTTTTCCATCAATGAGATATCTAGCACTCTCAAATAACGCCATAATACCATTATTGACAAAACCGACTTGAGTACCATCTGGATACGGTGCTGGTACAGCAGGAGTATCATCAGCTGTTACAAGTTCTCCTTCTACTTCAATAATCGCTTCACAGGGCAAAAAGTATTTACTGGTATCATGGACTTGAAGTTCTATTCTTGCTCGACTATTTGAGTCTATGGCATGATAGGCGTAATATTGATAATCGCGTACAGAATCATCCTTGCGAACTGGGGCATCTATATCAAACGCTGGATCAGGTGACTGTTTGAACATTTTATTCTATTTATCAGAGTCTAAATAGTGAAATCGTAAACGATTTTTCCATTTTCATCGTCGTAGTTTTTTAAAGCCACTTCCTGCTATCATATTTGCAATATTGCTTTGGTCGGGGGTTAAAGCCATCGACGCTAATTTTTCGTCTACTGCGTTATTTATAATTCTACTAACACTTGCAGGCATTTCCGCTGTAGATGGTAACGGTTTCTTTTTTCGTCTCACTAATGATGTTAATTTATTCTTCGCAGTTGAAAATGCTTTTCCAGCAAGATCTCCAACAGCACTAATACCCTTATCACGAATAACATCAATTGCTTTCATTCCTAGTTGTTTAGCCAACGGCATCACTTTTGGAGCCATTCTCGCAAATAACCCTGCAATGGTATTGCCTAATCCATCTCCGTAGTATGCTCTATAAACCGGAAACCGTGAATTAACTACGTAGACGGGGGTTGGTTTATCATGATTGTAGTGTATGATCATTATTTTAAATCAGAAACAATTTTTCAATTGGAAACGCTAGCGTTTTTATTGTCCCGGTGATTAATCACTGTGATAATCCTCCACTAACTCGTCAATGAAATCTCGATATGTGCTGATATCCATGATACCACCCTGAAATAATCGTCTACAGATATCAGCTGCTTCATTAATTATTTCCGGTGAGTTATTTCCAGCTCGGAACCCTCCTACAAGAACCTCTAATCGTGATATATCATTGATAACACTACCAGGACAGAAACCCGAAGAGTTTCCAACTAAACCACTGCCTGAAAATCCTTTGGTTTTATCAGTGATACCGGTTGCACCTTTTTCATGATCAGCTTCTCTCGTTATTTTCATCGGTTGGGGGGATTGTGTTATATCAATAAATTTTGATTGTTCTGGTAGTCTAAGAAATCCGGTATCCGATTGCTCCCCTATAGATGATTCAGCTTTTTTTTATTGCTGCCATATATTCCTGAAATGTTTTATCACCTCCCTTTGCTTGAGAGGAACCTGATAGTATACGATATAACCCCCTATACCAATCTTTTTTAGGGGGAAGATTATAATCATCGTAAATATATTTTCTTCTCTGATGAAAATTCCTAGTGACAAATTGGGCTAATTCTTCCATAGAATCAAATTTTTTATTTCTCAATTCATCTAATTTACCGGGAAGAAGTTTTTCATTGAATGCAACTCGTCCACTAGTAGTAGTATCCTCCCCTTCTTCTTGAAATTCGGGTGGGGGGATATCTTCTTGAAGTTCTCGTTGTTGTTCTGAAGCGGTTGATATATCCTGAGGAAGTGTTTTCAATGATTTTTTTGTTTGTTTAGTTCTTTTTGCTATTTTTTCTAACACAGGAAGAAAAGACTCTTCTTGTTTTTTTCCTTCTTCAGAGATTGTTGACACTATCTGTTTCGTTGCTGTGGTTACTGGTTTAAACAATTCTTCAGACCCCACAGCAAAATCAGTCTGAAGACTCTGTCGTTGTTGCAGTTTATTCCGTACAGAGTCACGAATTGGTACAAATCTCCTGATTGCATCCAGTCGTTCACGAGCCAATCGGGTTGTTAATGCTTCATTGACCATTATTTAAAATCAGAAACAATTTTTCAATTGTAAAACAATTTTTCAATCCGACCTAACACGATCATAGAAGCGTTATTTCATCCTATCAATGATGGGGAAAGTGTGGAAATCCTTATAAAAATAAATAATATCACACTTTCCCCACTTTTCCATTGATCAATCCGAACCAGCCATCAATTTTTTATTCACTGATTTCAACAGTTTTAATCAAAAAATGCTAAAAAAAATTAAAATCTCTATGAGGGACGGTCACAATCAAATAATGATAAATGGTTGGTCAATCAAAATTGTTCATTTTCTTGAATTAACGCCCGTAGGTTTCTAACTTTAGAATTAACCTCCTTTTTCAATTCGTATTCGTACCCCAATTCTTTTCGTATTCGTTCTACGATGGTATACAACGGAGCGAACACACTTACGTCACTGGAAAATGCGAGAGAGTCCCGAATAGAATTCTGAATTCTTTTGATGAGCGCATACTTCTTTGGTAGCATGTATTTATTGTTGTTAACTCCATATTCTATATCCTGAAAATCAGACATGATTTGATCAGGATTTAACCCATCTGATAGTTCAATATCCCAACTTTTCAATTTTGAAATCTCGGATATGATGCTATTCATGTTTTCAGAATTCATTATTCTATAATAATGATATATTTCTAAATGAAAAATATGACGCATTAGACGAAACTAAATCGAAGTTTCTGTCCAGTCCCCTTTGAAATCGCCGTCTTGGTTATTCCCTCTGCAACTCTTCGTACTGAGGGTCCACAAATATCGAAGTGCCTACTGGCTTCATTCATTGATTGAAATATTTTTTCTTCGTTAGTTATCGTATTCAAAGATTTCACAGGTCTCGCTTTTTTCGAGTATTTCCCAGTTCCCCCTCGTTTGGTATTCTCACTTTGTGTGATAGCCTGCAGATTTGATAAAGAATTGTTCTTTGGATTAGAATCGATATGATCAATAACAAAATCATCCTGGATCAATCCATAAAAACACTCAAATGCGAAACGATGATTGAGATATCTCTTCTTCCCAACAGTGAACACCAAATACCCCATACCATTGTCAGCACCAACTGGTTTCTTCAGTCTACGATTTCTTACAACACCATCACTGGATGCTTCATAATTTGTAATCAAGGGATGGTGTCTGAATTCTTGGTTCATTCGTATACTAAATACTATTGTTTGTCTAATTCATTGTTTGGTTTAATGATAAATCTTTCGATGTAGTCTTGAGGAGTTCTTATGATTTTATCCTTGATACTGACTTTGTCAGCGTCAAGAATACTGACTTTATCAGCGTCAAGAATACTGACTTTGTCAGCGTCAGGGTCAAAATTTCTGATTGATTGTCCATTTTTGATTCTTTTATCATAATAACGCTTCAACTCCCTGTATCGCTTACCACCGCAATTTAGACACAACTGAGATTTTCCCCTGACCCCAACTCCACATAGAATACAAGGTAACGGACCAAGGCTTCCACGACGATAGCTTTGCATATGATACCCACAAAACTCATTTCTGCATGATTTGTTACACGGGGTTACTGATCCAATCATAAGCCACTTGCAGTGATTCATTATATAAAAATCTTTCATTTAAATGCTTGTTTTAATTATAGCATGAGGGAATTAAGGAGAACGCCTTCGAAAAATGCTGATAAGGAGTTTGAGATTATTAAAAATCAATCCTAGATTTAATCTCGATAGACCCAAAAAACGTCCAATAGACGGAAACATGAAAGAGTTTAAGAGATTATTAAAAATCAATCCTAGATTTAATCTCGATAAACCCAAAAAACGTCCAATAGACGGAAACATGAAAGAGTTTAAGAGATTATTAAAAATCAATCCTAGATTTTATCTCGATAAACCAAAAAAAACGTCCAATAGACGGAAACATGAAAGAGTTTAAGAGATTATTAAAAATCAATCCTAGATTTAATCTCGATAAACCCAAAAAACGTCCAATAGACGGAAACATGAAAGAGTTTAAGAGATTATTAAAAATCAATCCTAGATTTAATCTCGATAAACCCAAAAAACGTAACAAGAGATTATTGAAAATCAATCCTAGATTTAATCTCGATAAACCCAAAAAACGTCCAATAGACGGAAACATGAAAGAGTTTAAGAGATTATTGAAAATCAATCCTAGATTTAATCTCGATAAACCAAAAAAAACGTCCAAGAGAGATTACCCCTGGAAAGATGCTCAATTCAATCTCGATATAGTTTCTAATACACCAAAGAATACAATTCTTGATAAAGCCATGATTAGTAAAATCAGAGATTGTTTTAATGAATTCAAGCGTGATGGAGCATCTTATTGTTGGTCAACATTTCGAATTGATGGTGTTGTTGATGCTACCATGACTGATGAAAAAGCAGCAGTGATAATTTCACGTGTTGGGGAAAAACGGCATTTTTTCCGAATCAAATTCATTATCGAAGTCGATGGTAAATGGATTATTAGGGATAAATTTGAACCAATCCTCAAGAATAAAAAAGCTGTCATTGTGAGTAGAGATTCCAAAAAAGGAATTCTAACCGGAATCGATAAGCCATACTACGAAAGATCTTATCCCGTAACAGCAATGGTTTATGGGATATATCCGTTAAATGATAAACCCGATATCGCAAAACTAGCTCCTATGAAATATTCTAGTTCACTGAATTGTGTAGCAGAACGAATAATAGAACACTTCACAAATGCATCCCGAGGAAATAAACTAATTGATCTGCGACGTAGGAAAATAACCGAGTGGGAACTGACAGTGAAACAGCATGGTGCAAAGATTTCTGATATAGCTAAATTAGAAGCATCATTAAAATTCCCAATATCAGTAACAACAATAACCGGAGAAGTATTATACGAACCGAAATATCAATCGCGAGCAGCCCCAATACAGATTATTGATCATAACAAACACGCGTGGACACCTGCGGTAACAGTATTTCCACGAGAACGAACCGTGAAATATATTCCCGAGGAATTTTCCGGGGATGTTTTCTATGAAGAGAAATTATTCGATGCTATTCATGCGTTGTGTAAAGATGATCCTGTGTCAGTGTGGTTACTTAGAAGTGATGAAGATCCCGAAATAGGATTTGATCAATTTGTAAGACCAAATAGCGAATTATATCGCATTGAAGAATTAGATAACAGAATGAGGAAAATCGCTAGTGATTTTTCACCGGAGAATTCCCATGAAAAACTACTCACGGATAGTTTTACTATTCCATCAGTGGTAGCTCACTTCGCAAGAGAAAAAAACTCATGGCGTCCAACACGAAGTGATTTTCTCGAGGATGTTAAATTGAGTTGCGTCGAATTTGGTCATGGAGGACTGTGGAATACGAAATACTCACGTGATGGTATGATTTCAATTGATATAGCCGCGTGTTATCCCGGAAGTTTTCTCGGATATGGGGAATGTGCTGAGTACTTCAAACGATTTGGACACCCCACGCATGAAATGATTCGTGTTGCGATTAATGGACCATTGCCTGATTTTGATTTAACCGGATTCGCTCGTGTGATATCATTCGAATTAGCTACAGGGTTACATCCGTGTAGTTATGTTTGGCTCGGTAGACACCTATCTGAAAAACACTGGATGCCAATAGTGCTATTGAGATATATGATTGATTGTGGTATGCTAATATCGTTGATTGTTTCCGAGGCTATTATATGCTATCGAGCTCAGAAAGAAGTTTGGCTACCACAACCCGATTTAGATAGAATAATCAGCGAACAGCGAAAACAATTCCCTGATTTCAGTGAAGAAGAAATCATAAATTGGTCTAAGAAGTTATTTGAAATTAAAAAAGAACAAGCAAAAGATCTCGGAAGAAGAATAATCGGTAAATTTACCCAGGGTGGACGATACGACAACGCAAAATACTCTTCGCGGTTGATCATAGATGTCGCTGAATGCGATTTTATTGTAGCGGATTTAATGAAACAAGGAAAACTTGTATCCCGTAAGGATGCTTTTCTATCCAATGGTGAGAAATTAAGTACGGTTGTTACCTACTGTGATGGATATAATTCCCAGTACACACATTTGAGAAGTTCAATGTTAGCCTATGCTTCTATTAATCTATTTTCGATGATAAATAGATTTCCTAATACCGCGGTTAGAGTGGCCACTGATTCGATGTATATACACAATAAGTACAAATCAGCTGTAGCGGCATTCACAGATCCCGAAGAAAATTGGGGGCGTTGGCGATTTAAAAAAGAGATGCTACATGAGTATTGTGAATCCGCAGACGTTGCCATGGATGATAAATATCTTTGTTGTAACCGTATTGAAATTCAATCAGAATTTTCTAATGCACCACCGGTATCTGATCCAGTATGTAGATATAAGACAGTTTATTTAAACGGTTGTGGTGGGTCAGGAAAGACAACTCGTGCAATTGAATTATTTCGTCGTGGAAACGCTAGCGTTTCTAACATGATTGTGCTAACACCGACTCACAGACTCGCCAGAGAGATGATACAACGAGGGGTAAATGCTTGCACTTATCACAGTTTTTTTCGATGGAAAGGTGACAAATGGACTCCTGAGCGTATGGGTGATAAATTCATTCCTGAAATCATAATTTGGGATGAAATATGCACAGTGTCATTAGATGTATTAAAAACATTTCTTGAGTGGTTGTTAAACAAAAACACAAAAGTCGTCATGTGCGGGGATCACGGCCAACCACCACCATTTGTCGGTGCATCTCCACATGAATGGCTAAAGAGTTTTGTAGACTACTATGAAGAAATCACCACTGATTATAGATCACTTGATGAACGATTACGAGAATTTAAGAAACTAATTAGATTACAACCGGATAGAATCCAATGCGAAATAGCGCGTGAAGTGATTTCAGAAACTCCAATGAATGATTTCTGGGAAACTTGGAGACCAAACGATTTGATCATTGCAAGTAGAAAAATAGTCAGGGATACACTTCAGATGAAGTTATTTGAATTGCATAAAGAAAAATTTGCAACGCTTCCAGTACCCCTTTGTTATAGGCCATCGGATACACGAAAACAGAATATTGAAGTTGATATTCCAGGACAGAGTGAAAAACAAATTCTCGTATTAAATGATATTGTGCTGGTTGATATCAATGTCGTTGAAGATGCATTGCGTGCTAATAAATCCCCGTGGATGCTAGGATACGCAGCAACAATACACACTCTTCACAGGGATTGACTATATCGAATACAATTGTTTGGATGGTGGATAATCACATCAAATGGTCGAATTTAGTCTATCTCGCAGTATCCAGAGTACAAAAAATAAATCAACTTCGAAGAATTGTTTTCGATGATAATGACACCACAATAAATGATATTGATGTTAAAATTATTGATAAAAAACTCTCCGGTTACAAACAACAGGACAAAAAAAAAACAACGAGAATTTGATATTGATGCTGAATTAATAATCACTTTGAAGAAACAACAGAATAATCACTGCGCGAGTTGCAATTGTATAATGCATTGGCAGTATTCGGATAAGGATCCTCGCCAATTCACCGTAGACAGAAAAAATAACAATCTCGGTCATGTCAGAAACAATGTGATGTTGACTTGTCTTGAGTGCAATAGACGCAACGGTGCTAGTTAAGACCATGCGGTGGCAATTGAGTATCCTCGGGAATCACTTGTAGTTGTTGTCGAGTAAAACCCCGCTGAGGGGCAGTTGAATCCAGTTTATAGACTGGAGGTCTACCAGTTGATCGTGTTATACTAGATATCTTATGCGTAGTGACGCTCCAAATAGGATCAGTAGCCCTTTTTCTACCCCCTTCAAGCTCTCCTGGTTCGTATAAGTACCTCACAATGACATTACTACCAAGAATTGGTTCTTTGAAATCTTTTTGTGGTTGTACGGGTATTGACTTCTTTTTAATCGCGTTGATAGGTTTCATGTTGATTGTTCTAGTAATCTCGTTATTCAGTGCAGTAATCACAGATGGTAATCTTTTAACCCATTCACGGGATCGCTTTTCTTGAATGAATTCTTTTGCGTATTGATATCCAAATAACCGCTCAGCAATCGTCCGATTAAATCGTTCTACAATGGCCTGATCGCAATGTAGCGCAGTATGCCCTCGTCGTATGGTGACATTATGATGTTTCATTGTAGATAACACTGCACCCTGAAATTCCTTGCCAGGATCAACCTGCAATAGATTTGGCCAGTGCAGAGGACCTCGTCGATAAATCCTTTCAAATGCAGAAGCGACTTCAGTGGCTGATTTTGTTTTTAACGGTTCTGCTTCTTTGTATCGACTTGCAATATCAACTACGGTTAAAGCGTATTTGTAACCACGATCATGTGGCAGAAATAATATATCAGCCTGATGAACTTCATTAGGAGCGGTCACATCAAAATGCGAGAATTGAATTTGTTTAGGCGGTGGTAGATAAATTTGCCATAGTGCCTGTTTGGATAACCAATTAGCCGCAGTGGTTTTTTTCACTTTTGCAGCGCTAGCGAGTTTATGGACTGCTGATTTACCCCTCCAGTATCCTCTTGGGAAATAATAAATTGATTCCATATTATTAATTACCAGCACCTAACATCAATTTACTTTTCATAGCTGATTTTATCAAAAATGAAGACAATTTTTCTTTGAAGGATTTATCAGGAATAGCATTTAACGCATGAATTAATTTCACATCTGCAAGATGCCTGTGTTGCAGATTGCTGCTTTTATAAGCAACATCATGAAGGTGACAGGCCTTATCAATGGCGTTTATTGGTTCTTCACCGGGGTTGGGTTGATTTTGATTATTGAGTCTGATATCAAGTCTGGTTCCCGGTCCACAGTAGCTATATCCTGGAAGGTGCTTTTCTCCGGGGTACTTTGCCCATGGGGTTCCAGGGAGCTTTGCCAATTTGGCTGCGATATCACCTCCTCGTTTTTTTTAAATCAGATCTCATAGACACAAATCTAAATTTCTTTGTACCACATTGCACGCATTTACCAGAAAGCGCTGATCGGTTATTTTTAGTTGTAATCGTCGTCAAGTCATCTGTGCCAGTACGCGTTTTACATTTCACACAATATAGATCCATAATTTATGTATAGAAATATGGATATAATTGATTTTTCAGCGACTAAAACAAGAGAACCAATTAGGCATCATGCAGCGCTACCAAACTCTATCCGGATGATTATAATCGGGCCATCTGGATCCGGTAAAACGCAATTGTTGCTCAATTTAATAATGAGATGGATGAAGTGGGATAAGTTGTATTTAATTGCCCCTAGCGTAGATGATCAACGATGTTATGAAGTGTTAAAGGATTTTAACGAGAATGCATCAGAAATTAAGGGTGAGAACGCCATTGATTTTATAACCGATATCGATGAAGCACCGAGTATTGATGATATTGATGGAGATATTAACAATTTAGTCGTATACGACGATATAATGTTGGATAAACAAAAAAATCCTGCTAGAATATTTTCCCGTTTGCGTCACAAAAACACTGACGTGATATATGTCACTCAACGCTACACTCAGGTTCCAAAAGTCATCAGAGATAACTGCATTATTCTTTCTGTATTCAACGGAGTTGATACTCATACTCTTAGAAATATTTGGCAGACATGGTGCTCTGATATGGACTTCAATCAATTTCGAGATTTCTTTAGTCATGCTCAGTCGACTCCGCACGGATTCGCAACAATAAATCTACATGATCCTCGGACACGATATCGTATCGGACTGGATCAAATATTCGGTTGAAATCGTAAAAGAATTATTAACCCAGAACTGAAAACTTTAGCAGCAGAGAGGGTGGATGACCACATCGTTGCGAGCAAAATTGATTAAAAAATCGTAAAATCTCCGTTTTTCCAAAAATGGAGACTTTTTTTTTGGTTAAATGAGATTTGTTGGAAACCTGATATTTTGTTCGAAAACGTTATCTATAGGCCATATTTTGTTCGAAAACGTGATCTGGAAGCCTTTTTTTTGCTTGAAATCGTGGTCTGTTCACCCTCTCTGCTGCTCATCTCTAACTTGTGTATGTTACTGGTATCTTTTTTGAACATGTTTGCAATTATTAAAAAACACTTTACCATCGGTAATAATTTTGCCCAGTGCTGCATAACTAAGATTATGTTAATGTTTCATTAACCCTTTCAATGTATACATATGTACATTTATCATTAAACCCTTTCAATGTATACATATGTACATTTATCATTAAACCCTTTCAATGTATACATATGTACATTTATCATTAAACCCTTTCAATGTATACATATGTACATTTATCATTAAACCCTTTCAATGTATACATATGTACATTTATCATTAAACCCTATCAATGTATACATATGTACATTTATCATTAAACCCTATCAATGTATACATATGTATCATTAAAGCCTATCACTGTATACATATGTACATTTATCATTAAACCCTTTCAATGTATACATATGAACATTTATCATTAAACCCTATCAATGTATACATATGTATCATTAAAGCCTATCACTGTATACAAAAATGTATCATTAAACACTATCAATGTATACATATGTACATTTATCATTAAACCCTATCAATGTATACATATGTATCATTAAACCCTATCAATGTATACATATGTACATTTATCATTAAACCCTATCAATGTATACATATGTATCATTAAAGCCTATCACTGTATACATATGTACATTTATCATTAAACCCTTTCAATGTATACATATATACATTTATCATTAAACCCTATCAATGTATACATATGTATCATTAAAGCCTATCACTGTATACAGAAATGTATCATTAAACCCTATCAATGTATACATATGTACATTTATCATTAAACCCTATCAATGTATATATATGTACATTTATTTATCATTAAACCCTATCAATGTATACATATGTATCATTAAAGCCTATCACTGTATACAAAAATGTATCATTAAACACTATCAATGTATACATATGTACATTTATCATTAAACCCTATCAATGTATACATATGTATCATTAAACCCTATCACTGTATGCATATGTGTCATTAAAGCCTATCACTGTATGTATATGTGTCAATAAAGCTTATCAATGTATACATATGTATCATTAAACCCTATCAATGTATACATATGTATCATTAAAGCCTATCAATGTATACATATGTATCATTAAACCCTATCAATGTATACATATGTATCATTAAAGCATATCAATGTATACATATGTATCATTAAACCCTATCAATGTACATATGAATCATTAAACCCTATCAATGTATACATATGTATCATTAAAGCCTATCACTGTATGCATATGTATCATTAAAGCCTATCAATGTATGCATATGTATCATTAAAGCCTATCACTGTATGTATATGTATCATTAAAGCCTATCACTGTATACATATGTATCATTAAACCCTATCAATGTATACATATGTGTCAATAAAGCTTATCAATGTATACATATGTATCATTAAACCCTATCAATGTATGCATATGTATCATTAAAGCCTATCACTGTATGCATATGTATCATTAAACCTTATCAATGTATACATATGTATCATTAAAGCCTATCACTGTATTCATATGTGTCATTAAACCCTATCAAAGTTATACAAAAATGTATCATTAAACCCTATCAATGTATACATATGTATCATTAAACCCTATCAATGTGTCATTAAACCCTATCAATGTATACATATGTATCATTAAACCCTATCAATGTATGCATATGTATCATTAAACCCTATCAAAGTTATACAAAAATGTATCATTAAACCCTATCAATGTATACATATGTATCATTAAAGCCTATCAATGTATACATATGTATCATTCAAGCCTATCACTGTATACATATGTATCATTAAAGCCTATCAATGTATATATATGTATCATTAAAGCCTATCAATGTATACATATGTATCATTAAACCCTATCAATGTATTATTAAACCCTATCAATGTATACATGCAGACTCTTTAAAAGATTTACATTGAAATATTGCTCTTGTTCAAATAAACATAATTATACAACAATGCCATTACATAAAAGAAAAGGATCAAAGCATTCAGTTTCATTGTACTGTTTAGGCCAGACAGTGAGCATCTGTCTGTGTATTGGTGCCTATTTTTTATGTATAAATTAAAATGTACATTTTTCATCAAGCTTCATATTAGCTGGGGCTTGGAAGCTGTTGGTTATGATTGTAAGAATAATGTTGACTAGGTTTTATATCATTATTTACATTGATTGACTTTGATAACTTAAACATTGGGATTTGAAAACAAGTTAACATTCAGCCATTTGGCAGGATCATGGGGGAAATATTGCCATGTTCATGGTAGCTTATTGCAGATAGAAGAAAATGGGGCAGATGAATCACCTACATAATACACACTACTTCTCTTCGTATCAAACTATGAGACTGTACTTTAATGTTGATCTTTGTTAATATTAGGTGGTTTTTAAAATCAAAGATGCAAGAATAATCATCTTTATATTAGAGGAAAGATATATATGAAAGGTTACAGTCTATTTAATGATAGGTGATTGGGATCAAGCCTAAATTTGGCCTATTTAAATATTTCTTTTGAACATGAATAATAGTATGTCTGTCAGCCTCTCTCTCTCTCATTCTAACTAACTATGTATATATATATATATATATATATATATATATATATATATATATATATATATACATGCTTGCATTCTGCCCGAGATTTATACTTGCATAATTCGAGAGTTATTAATGTTCAGATTTAATCATACAAGGCTCAGTGATTCCTTTAATGAACATGTCAGTGAGTTTTATTGGTTTGTATATTTAAATATAACAACACATTTGGTTAAATTGAGAAATCACTGTTAGGACATATATTTGGATGAATGATTGTGACAGTATAAGAAATGAAAATACTGTTCAATTTCAAGTCATACTTCAGTAATGATGAAAAGTACAAAATAAATATGAAACATTTGTCTCACCTTGTGTACAATGTTAGCCTTAATAATGCATCTCCATTACATTAATACTTAAAATTAAGTTTAAACCAAGTTTTGGAATTTTATAAACTATATAATGAAAAGAGCATTCATTATGGAAGCAAATCAAATTAGTGATAATAAACTGTAAACTTCTGTACAGTGCTTAACATTAAATGTACTAACATCGTCTCTCAGTTATGATGATATATTGAGTGACTTTTGAAGAATCTTACCAAGCATGTAAATGAAACCTGAATTCAATTCATTGTTTATTTTAGAAATCTTGCAACACAGTAGCACATTAAATTTGTATCATGTGGAGGCAATTAATGTGCCTTGCTAATGAATAGAATATATTTACAGTAATAATGTAGAAACTGTCTTGAAAGACCTCCCCTTCTGCCAAACAATAGTAGTCTGTCAAGACAAGTGGTCTTTCATAACAGGTCATAACACGATATAATGAATAAATCTGTGCATGGTGATTGTGGTCTCTCAAGACAGGTTTTACTGTATGTGATATACAGTATCAATGTAAGTGATGTGGCAATAAGTTTGGGCCATACTCTCCCAAAGATTTATTGATAGGGCACACTACCAGTAAAATCTGTCTGATGGTATTTTAGACCCCTTCACCACCACCCCAGGTTGTAGGGGATGCTATGACACTTTCTTTCATGAAATCAATTTGAAATGGAACTGACAGAAATCTTGGTATTTTGGTCTTAATCTTTCACAACATGTAGGTACTCATGTTCATCCATACATCAATATCAATGTAAAATTGATCAAGCAATTGATTTAAAATGGAACAATGAGATGCACACACCCCCACCCCCCTTTGCTTCATTAAGGGAATTGATATCAACCTGTGACCAGTTAAGGATTTCATCTACCACCTTATACAAAGTCCGACATAATAATTATCAAGTAATCGATAGCAAATGAAATGTCGTACTTGATGCAGTCGAAATGTGCAATATTTGACAAAATGTCACTTTCGACCTTCGTAGAAGAGGGTTGTTATATTGATCATAATATTTGACAAAATTTGGCTGTCATGGAAAACGATATATACATATTTATATAAATTTGGTCAAGGAATTAATTGCAACATAAATATTTTAAATGACGCAGTGTAAAATGTGCGTTATTTGCGAAACAATCGTTACCCTCACCCCTGGTAAAATGTGAAAATATTTTCGTCTTAATCTTGGGAGAAAATAAAGCCGCCGTACATAACCTCATATCAATTTCGACGTAAAATTTATCAAGGAATCGATTGGAAATATAATTTTTGAGATGATCCAGTGGGAAAGGTGCAATATTTAACAAAAATTGTTGTGTGTATCCCTATACTTCGTCGTCGCCTAATTGTATAAATATTTGTAAAAATACCTATGTAGCCGATTTGCTGGTTAAGTTTTAACACAAGATAGCGCCTGTTATATTTCAAATCGAAAGTACCGGTATTAGTAAAATTCGCATTGTGTCACTAACAAACAGAATATTAAAGCAATAAATGTGCCACGGTTAGATTACCGATATCTCTCTAGGTGAGGCCATTTGTTTTGATCACGCGACAATATGGCGTCGGCGTTCGCCTGACTTAGTATAGCGGAGTGCAAACTAAGCAGGGAACCAGACTACTCTCTCGCTTGCTATGTTTCTGGCTAGTATGACGTCACGAGACCACGTGATCTGTCGTCTCATTAAAACTCGGAAATACTCGGCAATTTACGGAATCATTGTATCTTCTTTGCAATATAATCAATATCCGCACACGATATTATATTTTTAAACATTATATTCGAATTAAAATTTGTAAAGAATTACATTTATAAAATAAAAATTCAATTACCTGCAATTCAAGAACAACAACTCTTTCGTGACTAACTAATCATAGTCTACAGTAGACGCATGCGCAGTTTGAAGATATTTATCAGCGTAGATTTGAAGGAAATAATAAAGTTTCATCTCCTGTTTATTTTCATAATTCTGTTTTGTTTATTTTTTTTTAAATGATAGGGAGGTAGGAACCGGACAGCAAAGTGTACGAATAACAGACCTATTTTTTTAATTAAAAAAACAATTTTGAGAGTGAAGTTTGTGCTAAGATGTTTGGATCTAGTAATTTTAACGACGGGAATGGCTTGAAGAAAGACATGACGGTACACCCCGAAGATGAAACATTCAGATGTTCAGTTTGTGATGAAATGTTCATGCTGGAGGATAATTTTAAGACCCACATGGGGATACATACTGGAGATAAAGCATTCAAATGTGAAGTTTGTGATGAAATATTTAGAGGAAGTAGTCATTTGAAAGTACATATGAGGAAACACACTGGAGAGAAACCATTCAAATGTGAACTTTGTGAAAAGATGTTTAACCACAGGAGTCATTTGAAGAGACACATGAGAATACATACTGGAGATAAACCATTCAAATGTGATGTTTGTAATAAAATGTTTAGTGAGGATTTTATTCTGAAACAACACATGAGAATACATACTGGAGAGAAACCATTTAAATGTGGAGTTTGTCATAAAATGTTTATGAAGTTTAGTTCCGTAAAGGACCACATGAGGATACATACTGGAGATACAAATGTGAACTCTGTAACAAAACGTTTGGAAACAGTAATCATTTAAAGGTCCACATGAGAATCGATACTGCGGATAAACCATTCAAATGTGATGTTTGTAATAAGGTGTTCAGACAAAGTTCTATATTGAATGTGCACATGAAGATTCATACTAGTCTGGAGACAAACCATTCAAATGTGAAATTTGTGATAAAATGTTTAGACGAAGTAGTCATTTAATAGTTCACATGAAAATACATACAGGAAAAAAAATCATTCACATGTGATGTTTGTGAGAAAATGTTTAGGCAGATTAGTATTTTAAAGACACACGGGGTGAAATATAGTAGAGATGAACCATTCAGATATTATAACCTGGATATTACCCATTCATTTTGCACAAATTAAAATTGGTTATATGCATTAACATGCAAACTCTCTTGTCAGAACATTTTTGACTGAAGCTCTTTGTGAAACTTGACATAAAGCTGTCCGGTACAAAATTTTCTATGTTAAATAGATATGGAATCCATACTTGTACAGAAATATCCATATGGATCAGGGCTCGAAATTATCTGTAGTCCGCTAGCCCGAGGTTAGTAGATTACCTGTCGGACTAGTAACTATCATAACGTTATTAGTCCGATGGGCTAGTAAGTTTTGTTTATCAGCAGTCAGCGTTTGTTTACTCAATACCCTAATAAAGACGTGACTTCAGCATATCTTCGGTAGAATCAGCACAGTGACCATTGTAAACACCGTCATAAAATATTAGCACGAGATGATGAAGTCAATTTCTGTCTCAGAAATGTGTTTCTATTACGACCACATTAACAAACTACAAAACTACAACACATTTTGTGCATTTCGCTTAACAGTGTCAATCATGGTCCCATCATACAAACAACGAAAGTTTGGTAATTTATATCCTAAATAATCTGACAGTGAATTAAATGAAAAATAACCTGGTTTCACACTTTATTCACGCGACCACATTAACAAACTACAAAACTACAACACATGGTATCAACTATTCAAAGAAATTAGTTTGCACGCTCGCTTGTTTGTTTCCTTTTTTCATTTTTCAACTTGATAACCAAACATTCAAAAACGTGAAACTGCATAATTTACGTTTGCATCGAAATAATTTTAAGAATTAGATCAATTTATTATGATCACATTACTGACACATCATTTCCATACAACTACATTGTCTATGTCAATTTTCTATGTCAATAAAACCTTTTTTTAATAAATATTTTTCCCATACAAGACTGAACAAATAATTGAATACACTTGGAGATATCCATGCAGAATGCCGTACATTTGTTGGAAATTAAAATCTCTCAGCATGGGCATCTAAGATTTGAAAATTTCCGCTTATTATTAATTTCAACAATACATTGAGGTCCGATTAATTAGGAGCACCTACTAAACTTACGCTATTAATTGAGACCGTAATTGGCACTGTTCAATGCAACGCGCAGAGTCAGATGGCTTTGTTTGATGGGAACACACATTATCTTTTGTTGTTAATATTTTATAACAGTGTTTACCGGTACAATAGCCACTGCTTTGAACTTGCAGAAGTCAAGACTTTATTAAGGAGAGACCATTTACTTAAGGGGGGAGGCATAGGTACGTGTTTTGAAATGCGTGTCATGCTCAGACTTTATTATACAAAGGACACTGCCATTCCTTTCCTTACTTTAAATAATTCGCGTTAGCTATACTGTAGCATCTCATATTCAAAAAAAGGCCCAATTCCTACCTTATAAGACAGGCAAAATTTGGTGTTTTAAATAAGGTGTTCAACGTCTGTAAAAAGCAATAGTTGAATGAAACGGACGTAAAAGTGAGGAATAATTCTTATGGTAAGGAAAAGCATAATCGGATGTTTCAGAAGACATGGACAAAAAACAGGAAATGGCTGAAGTATGATCAGAACAAGAACGTTGTGCAGTGTAACTGGTATATGGAATTTGTAAAAACAAGCACAGAGAAAACATCCAGTTTTGTTGTGGGTTGTTCGAATTTTAAAATTGAATCGGAGATGAAAATGGTGAAGAGTGACTGGAGATATTGTTTGAGGCCTTGGGTTCTGTCCGACCTACTCTTTATAACCTTCCATGCAAATGACATTTGGATCCCTTTCTGGAATTGGATCCAGAATATGTTGAGAAACAAGAAATGTTAATTGACAGATTGATGAATTTAAGTAGGATTTATTCTTCTGTACCTCTGCATGTCATATGATAATGTTATTTATGAAAGAAAATTGTTGTTAATCTCAGTACAAGTGTGTGACAGTTTTGTGGATAGGACTAGTAAATGTTTGGCAGGACTAGTAAATTTATCAGTACAGTAGTCCTTCTGGCTACCAAGAAATTTGTGTAAAATTCAAGTCCTGTGAACATTTTTTAATAAAGCTGAATGTTCAGTGTATACATATCAAAATTTTTGGAATCCTTACATACTTCTTATGAGGGGCCCCAAATGGCCGAGTGGTTTAAAGCGCTGTCCGTTACGGATCACTGCCATCTCACCTCTGTCTGCGTGGGTTCGAGTCTAAGATTCGGCTAATATAGCTGTATGAGAAAGCTTGCCAGTAGCATATCATGCTTTGGTGGTTCTTTCCGGGGTTTTTTCTGGGACCTTCCTCCACCAATAATACTGGCTGCCATGTATAGCCTATATTGTGCTGAAAAATGGCGTTAAACCATAAAAAACAAACAAAACATACTTCTTATGGAAAATGGAAAATGCCATGGAGTATGCAATGTAATCCATGAGATCTGTAGATTTTCCATATGGAAAAAATTAAAATTTAGTAAATAGTCCATATTGAATTTTGTAATAGTCCATATAGAATTTTGTAATAGTCAATTTTGTAATAGTCGATAAAGAATTTTGTTATAGTCCATATAGAATTTTGTATAGTCCATATGGAATTTTGTAATGGTCCATATAGAATTTTGTAATAGTCCATATAGAATTTTGTTATAGTCCATATGGAATTTTGTAATAGTCCATATAGAATTTTGTATAGTCCATATGGAATTTTGTAATAGTCCATATAGAATTTTGTAATACTCCATATGGAATTTTGTAGTAGTCCATATAGAATTTTGTAATAGTCCATATAGAATTTGAAATAGTGCATATTGAATTTTGTATAGTCCATATGGAATTTTTTTAATAGTCAATATTGAATCTTGTACTAGTCCATATGGAATTTTGTAATAGTCCATATGGAATTTTGTAATTGTCCATATGGAATTTTGTAATAGTCGATAAAGAATTTTGTAATAGTCCATATAGAATTTTGTAATAGGCCATATAGAATTTTGTAATAGTCCATATAGAATTTTGTATTAGGCCATATGGAATTTTGTAGTAGTCCATCCTGTACAAAATTTCCCAGGCTGTCTTGAGGCAGATTTTAGACTTTAAGGACTTTTTGCTTTAACCATAAAAATTTTCTTCAAATTCTATTGAAGTTCCTAAGGGATCATCAACAAAGGATGTCTGCAAAGTTGGCGGAAGGTGGTTTGTTTAAATCTTGATAACTGTGGACTAGAGGGAGGGGGTATTTTCTCTTATGATATTCTGTGTTGCTTTAGGCCTATTGCATATATTCCAGTATATTTTGCAGACATCCTTTTGGGGTGATCATTAAATATAAATCATTTGTTAATTTAACTTGGTGTGATTCATGCCACAAAATATATACGTATGGGTTGGTAACTTGGCATTATAAATGATTATTAGATAGGTCTGGCTCCCAGTGCCTGAGGTTGATTACATGGCCCACATATTGGCCCTGTAGACTAAGCGAGTGTACAAATAGCCAAGTAAGATGCACCATGGTTTGAATAATTCTATGAACTCATACCAAAGAGCAGTCTGGGAATAGGGGAGGTAATCCACATGGTGACATGCTGACAATTGGGGGTGTTTGTTAGGAAAACAGGTATTATCTGTGGATGTGCTTTATGGACAACCCTGATCATTCTTAGACATTATAGGGAATAAATAATAATCACACTCATTTTAAAAATGGATCATTAGTTTTATTTCGACAAATAATATCAAATAATGTTTAGGTTTTTCTTGTCATTTTCTTTCTTGCATATGAAACAATCTATCTTTTTCATTTTACTGAAAATTTTGTGAGATTATTTCAACCAGAACTAACCACTACTACTAATACAACTACTACTACTACAACAACTACTACTAACACTACTACTACTAACACTACTACTACTACTACAACTACAACAACTACTACTACTACTACCACTACTTTAAGTACTACTACTACAACAACTGCTACTACAACCACTACCACTACTACTATCACTACTACTACTACAACTACTACTACTACCACTACTTCTACTACTACAACTACAACAACTACTACTACTACTACCACTACTTTAAGTACTACTATTACAACAACTACTACTACCACTACTACTACAACAACTACTACTGCAACCACTACTACTACCACTACTACAACTACTACTATTACAACTACTACTACTACCACTACTTTAACTACTACTATTACAACAACTACTACTACCACTACTACTACAACAACTAATACTACAACCACTACTAGTACTACTACTACTACAACTACTATTACCACTACTACAACTACTACTACTACAACTACTACTGCTACAACAACTACTACTACTACCACTACTACTCCTAATAATAATCAAGACTTTATTTAGAGAAGGTAAATCAAATAGTGAGGCCTTCCATCTGTTATGTACATTATATCCAGTATTTATATCATGATATGAAGAATCTGGCTTGACTAATAAATTATGTGATTTTAAAAATGGAAGTATCAAGTCTGGAAAATATGCATATGTCAACAGACAATCAGATAAAAAATATTGAATAATATCCTGTTTTGAAAAATTCGACTGAAAATGATGCAAAAATACAGAAAAGTATCCATCTGAGTCATTGGTTGTGGAAAGAAGAAATGTTAGGTGCCTGCTTTATGAAGTTATGTCACTGTTGTATTGTGCCGATTTGAATTTTGATTTATGTACAAATTATGTTATTGTGGTCTCTTGTATTGGTCCTTGTTCCATAAGCAGGTGTGACAAACGTTTATCATAATATAATTGCTCTTATTTTACCCACAATTCTAACACACCTTGAATATTTTGATAATATACACAATAACAAGATTAGCTCTAGAAAGATTAAAAGTAATTAAGAAATTTCTTCGTGTTGTTGATTCTGTCAGACCAAAAATTACAAGAACGTCAAGAGTCTAAAGTTGAATTTGCAGAAGGTTCAGAACAATTGTTTAAGCCTGTTACAAAGGTTACTGAGAGAGTTTCAGAAGATACTGAAGGTGTTCGTCCAGCGTTCAAACAAAGCACTATAGCAACTGGAAAAGTAGCAGAAAGAACTAAAAAGCAAAAAAGATTTTACGATATCTTCCTACGGAAATAGCTGCTGCTTAACCTCCTGTTATAGATGAAGAAATACTGGAAGGTGTTGGCAAAGTTTGTACTTAAAAAAATATTGAAATAAAAAGATCTAAACCTAAGGTAATAAAACAAATGTTGAAATGATTACAATATTTAAAGAACGTGGTGATGAAGAACTTAATGGAAAAGTTAGGGAGAAAAAAATTACCGCGTCTTGTAATAATGGGTTTTCTTCTAAAATCCGAACTTTTACAACCTAAATATGTTGACATAAATGTTGATACATGCTTTAAATGGATATAGCGTATATATTACAACAAAATATGGGCCAGAGATGATGATCCCGAAACATACATAAATATATTGAAGAAATAAACGAGATTTATGCAGAGTCACGCTCTAATTATAGATGATTAATATAGTGATTGGGGGCCCCGAGTGATCTAAAGCAGATCACTGCCATATCACCTCTGCGTGGGTTCAAGTCACAGATTCGGCAAATGTGGGTATATGATAAAGCTTGTCAGTAGCTTCTCGTGGGTCGGTGGTTCTTTCTGGGGGTTTTCCAGGGTTCTTCCTCAACCATTAATACGGTTCGCAATGTATAGCCTATCTTGTGCTGAAAAATGATGTTAAGCCTTACAACAACAACAACTACAGTGATTGACCAATTAGATCAACAGTAACAAAAAAACAGGATTATAAACTATACATAACGTGGACCGGAAACGTTCAGGGTCATAATTTCACGATTTCCGGGTTATATCGCGATCTTTATAACAAGCTTGTGCTAAATTGCAAGCATCGTTGGAACAAAATCATCAAAAAGGATATGACAAATAAAAACAAAGTATCGCAGACGAATCATAGTCATGGACAATGTTGAATACGTGGTTTTCTCGTTTGTCGCGTAATCAATGACGCATGTGAAATCGTCCGTGGTTGGAATCGGTGTCGCATAAATAACGTAAGTGGCGGCGTAAGAGCATTTACATATATTTTAGATATTGTCATCCGGTTTTATGAGGCCACAATATCAGACAACGAATTTGTTGTGATCAGGGATATTTTTATCAGTATCACAAGGCCTCAAACATAACAGTGCAGGCAAGAATGCTGACAACGTTGCCAGCACCAGATTTAGAATCAGCCGTATAGACAACATTGACCGCAGAAATAACCCACACGACTGGAACAGATCGATGCTAACACAACACCGCTGACAACCAACACAGTCGACGACCAACACGGCCGGAATTTGCTTTGGCTTTCCAACTCAGATGAGAAAACGCTTATAGTCGGACACAATTACGACTTTATTATAGTTGTCCAAACATCAGATAAATTTTCATTTGGTGGATCAGACGCTAACAAATCACTGGTATTTTCAAATACGACTAGCTCTGATGGTTTTATATATGATATCTATTTTCTCCCAAAAAAAATTCAGATTTGTTTACATGCCTATTAAATACACTAATGTGTGAGTCAAGTCATTCCAGTTAAAACCTGTTTTAGGTCAACATTCGGCAGACCGGATCAAATCGGAAAATGAAACTACACATATAGTATTATGAATAGAGTACCATGTATTGCCAGGTACTTACTCATGCAAATTTCTCAACCAGTCACACATTTTGTACTAGCTAAAAGAATTGTCGTTCAAAAGGAAGCTGTATCGAAGAGATAGAAAGAGAAGACAAAATGAAGGAAGGAATGGCGAGAAAGGGATAAAAGAAAAAGGAGAAGAAACAGGAGCCACAAAGAAAGGAAAGATGACCATGAATGCATAAAAAAAAGACAACATAGAAACGAATGAAATGGACACGGACGAGGACTACTACAAGTTACGCGATTGATGAAACAAAAGAAACAAGGAACACCAAAAGCGACACGTACATGGAAACAGATTACACAACTGACAGAACGAGTGACAAAAATAACGACGGAACAAGAACTAGTTGTATATCAAATATATATATATATATATATATATATATATATATATATATATATATATATATATATGAGACCCGGTGCCCACCTACACAAAACATAACTATTTTTTATTTGTTTATTTGATTAGGTTTTTTTAACGTAGTTTTAACACTATTTCAGTCATATCGCTATGAAGTCTACAGTGAGGCAGTTTCTAGTGGTGTCTAGCACTGGAGGATCATGCCGCAGACATGTAGGATGATGTCCCACCAAGTCACATTATCCTGGCACCATAACGACCAGTCCTACTACTAACCTCGTAATGCTGTGCGCCAAACGAGGCAACTGTTAGTACCATTTTTGTAAGTCTCTGTTATGATTCAGCCGGATATCGAATCCACGACCTCCCGCTTACGCGGCGGACGCTCTAACCAGTTCGACACCGGAGCGGCAAAACATAACAATATATATATATATATATATATATATATATATATATATATATATATATATATATATATATATATATATATGCAGAATAAATATAACCAGACCACAGCTATATATATACAATGCGACAACATGGATAACGACAAAAATTAAAGAAACAAACTTCCGTTAATGTCGATAAATGTTAATGAGTTAAATAGGAAATAAATACTCAACTTTAAAAGTATGTCTTTACTATGACATATTATTCATACAAGAAACAATGGACTAACGGATGACTTAAAGTCATTTTGTGAAGATCAATTAAATGAAATATTGATAACTAATAATTTTATAGGGAGAGACACAAGGCGGAGTAGTGTCTTTAAAAACAAAAAGGGGTTACAGTGGAAAGGAAACATGAGGGAGAATTTTTCAAAGGGAGGTTAAAAATTCATAATTTTGGGAGGGAACCATTTTATTAATTATTAAAAAAATAGACCTTATAGACTTTAAAATTTTGGACCATAAATTAGTAAATATAGAATCAGATGTTTTGTTGAAATATCTGTAAAACTCCAAATAACTGCAGAGCATCGTTATTTTAAAATTAAGACTTTCATTCCATTTCATTCACTAAAACAATGCTGTATTTTTGGAATTTAATTAACAATAATTTGTCTTTATGTTGCATTTTTTTCATTTGTACGGAAATAAATAAATAAACTGTTTGTTGATTTTACTGATATTGTTGGTTTCTGTTTCTTTCTAGTACAAAACGGAATACTTAAAATTGTATATAAATAGTTTCTAGTTTAGAAATTCGACAGAGTTATGTACTATCTTACCTGCCTATCAGCTCTCTCAATTTCCACATCTACGTACCTGTTTTTTAATAGATAGAATGGAACTTATAACATTCAAGTGAATTCATGAAGCTTGTTTTTCCACAACTGTAATCTTAGTGTCGAAAAATATACCACAAAAGGGACGTAAACAGATAATTAATTCCTGTTCCATACCATCCTATGGGAATCACTGCCCATATAGTACTTTGCTATTGTTCATGCCACAATAATAAAAGTGTCAACAATTAATTTAGCTCCCAAGAATGATGACGGTGAATGCTTTGTACATGTTTCTATAAGCAACATATTATCTCCATTCCCCGGCCCACTTAAATTTACATGAATACGTCTATGTGAAATAGTATTAAAATCGCTAATTGTGAAGTAGGTGAGGTACGTATCCGAAGAATGTGGAACATTGCTTACCATACGTACTTGCAACGTTCAGAAATGGAGTTATTGATGACGACTAATATATTGACGTGCTCTTTCCAAGAATTATATCTTTCGTTACCTTTATTGTTCACTTCTTCTTCTTCTAATATGTATCCTGTTGATCTACTTTAAATACGGCCTTTCTTCCAATACATTTAGCTCTGATTGCATGCTGAATATGTGAATATGTAAGACTACAAAAGGGGTATTTAGCTGTAGCAGCCATTAAATAAAGCATCATTACGATTGAAGAGATTTGTGACACAAATTGTATATTTGTATCAGCTGCTGGCAATGAAGATGACAATAACATCGACCGTTTGGAAAACAGTGCAAACCAAGGAGATATCATTACTAACGTATCGTGCTAACAATGTTTTTTTTTAATTGTTTTCCATTACGGTAATATAGCTTAAGATTTTCAAATATGACACATTTTCTACTCACGTCAAGAATGAGAATGTTAATTGGTATAACAATCAGATTCCCTATGAAAGTATGTAGAAGATCTTCAAATTTCCTGTGAAAATTGCAAGGAAACATAATTGGACATCCACAAGAGACTTGGGTTTGTTTCAACTATTATTATTGGAGATTATTAACAAGCTAATGTCAAGGAACGAATGTACACCACGTCCTACTACCTTTTATCCAGTCGACCGTCCTGACCTGTTTGCTAATTGTTCCCATGACAAAGTACAAACCATTAGAGATAAGTTTGACAAAACAATTTAAATTGACTCATCGTCTGCATACAGTTGCGATATAGAATTTCAGCGGCAACATTTATCAGCATTCGAATCTGTCTCTATGTATTTGGTACGTACAGTTGTGATGAAGAATACACCAAAGTGATGTGAATTTGGTCTATTCCAACATCACTGCTGCTTGAATGCTTAGATCCAGTATTGCCTTCACTAACTGATGTTATTAACACCTCTTTTTCACTGGAGGGATTACCATGATTTTTCAAAACTGCAATTGTAAAGCCTATGCTAAAGAAACCAACACTCAACCATAAAGATTTCAAGAACTATCGCCCAGTTTATAATCGCCCATTCATATAAAAAAAATATATTAGAAACAAATTGTTCTAACCCAACTTGTATCTCACCTGAAATCAAACAGTCTTGTACCAATGCACATAATGCATATCGCCATTGCCACAGTACTGAAACCACTCTTCTGAAAGTGTGTAATGAAATTCTCTCTGATTTGGATAGCGGAAAGATTTCAGTTCTCGCCCTCCTTGATTTGTCTGCACGATTTGACACAATAGACCATGATAATTTACTTCATCGTATCCACCATGTATTTGGCATTCACAATACAGCCATACAGTGGTTCAACTCCTACTTAGTCAACATGACACTAATTGTATCTGCAAATGGAATACACTCCATCCCAGTTGATCATTGTTGAGGTGTTCCACAGGGTTCTGTTCTTGGACCTTTTGATTTCATTCTATACATTCGGCCGCTCTCAAATTTTCATAGATTATCATCTAGTGTCTCACCAATTGTACCCTGATGACAACCAAATATACCAATCTAGCCACATTACTGAAGTTGATGCTACCATCCAAGGTGTAGAGAAGTGCATTTCTGATATTAAATCATGGAAGAAATGTAGCCAGTTGCAGATGAATGATGATAAAACGAAGGCCAATCTGATCACAACACAAATACTTTCTCATTCAAATCCTTTACCTTAAACAATAAATATCAGCAACACCAATATTAAATTCACATAGTCAGTACGAAACCTAGGTGTTTTACTCTGGACAATACTATCACATTGCACGAATATGTCACAAACATATTCTAGGCTTCATATTTTGAGCTGAGACGCATCAGCTCAATTCGCAAATATCTTTCAGCCGTGCTATTAAAACATTTGTGTGTTCATTAGTACGTTCAATACTTGGCTATTGTAATTCAATTATGCCTGGTGCGTCTCAATATCTACTCCAGAAATGTCAAAAAGTTCACAACACAGCTGCTCGGATCATCCTTAGAGTACCACTGTCGTAGCACAACTCATCATTGCTCTGAACCATGCACTGATTATCCATTCGATTCAGAATCAAACACAACAGTTTTTGTTTGTGCCACGTTTCACTGATAGACTCAAGTCCAACATACATTGCCGGCCTCACCCATGTGTAAACATCTGCAAGATAATTACGCTCCTCTTCTGATAATCGTACACTTATTATTCCCACTATGAAAATGAAATCATACGGACAACGTTCGTTTGCATAACTTGGCCCAGAAACGTAGAACGAATTGCCCACCGAACAGAGACACAGAGAAACAGTAATCCCATGAGTGTTCTTTACACTCGTCTATTTCGACTGCAAGAACAAACTTAAGAACATAATAAGGTTTCCTACCATAAACATTTTCAACATGTTTTAAGTCTTCTAATTTCATGGTGGTTTTCTTTAATGATGTCAAACGGTTTGTTTGTTTGTTTGATTATGATTTTTAACGTAGCTTTAACAATTATTCAGTCATATCGCTACGATGTATGCAGTGAGGCAGATTATAGTGATAGCTAGCACTGGGGTATCCCATACAGTCACAATACAGAATTTCTAACGTTCTTTGTCATGAAAGGTAACGTTGCTGCCATTTGTATATATAGGAATACTAAAATTCTTGCCAGAAACATCAATGTAATGATGGAAAAAGAAGTAATTAAACAATTTAACCCTAGCTACATTTCATTGTACGGAAGCCCATTAGTGCCAAATCTGATCTGTAAAAAAAATATATTGCGAATATTGGCAATACTATTGCGAATAAACGCAATACGTTGCGAATAAACGCAAAACTATTGCGAATAAACGCAATACTATTGCAAATAAATGCAATACTATTGCGAGTAAACGCAATACTTATTGCGAATAAACGCAATACTTATTGCGAATAAACACAATACTATTGCAAATAAACGCAATTCTTATTGCGAATAAATGCAATACTATTGCGAATAAATGCAATACTTTGGTGCTTTAGACAATCATTTTCTTAGATTCAACCTGAAGAAGTTTTTGCATCTCTGTCGTCAAATCCTCTTCAACTTTAGGTGAGTATGGACGTATTTTTTTGTGCTGTCGTAAGTGAAAATGCCAAGATTATTGCTCTATTACTTAATGTATTCAAATGAAGTATCAGATATGATATCTTGGGTTTCCATTATTCTTCTGGCACTGTATTAATTACATAATCCTCTATTCCAGTCTAACGAGACAGTAAGTATTGCAGAACTCTGAACCCTTATTGATACAACCACAAAATTATTCTTGAAAATATTTCTCCATATCTTAAGGATTTTACTCTGCTTTAACTTTATTGTTTGTTTCACATACCCAAGTTTAAAGACTTTTACATCTCTAACTTGTGTCTGTTACTGGTATGTTTTGTGAACATGTTTGCAATTATTAAAAAACACTTTACCATTGGTAATAATTTTGCCCAGTGCTGTATAACTAAGATTATGTTAATGTTTCATTAAACCCTTTCAATGTATACATATGTACATTTATCATTAAACCCTATCAATGTATACATATGTATCATTAAAGCCTATCACTGTATACATATGTATTATTAAAGCCTATCAATGTATAAATATGTATCATTAAACCCTATCAATGTATAAATATATATCATTAAACCCTATCACTGTATACATATGTATAATTAAAGCCTATCACGGAATGCATATGTATCATTAAACCCTAACAATGTATAAATATGTATCATTAAACCCCATCAATGTATACAAAAATGTATCATTAAACCCTATCACTGTATACATATGTATCATTAAAGCCTATCAATGTATAAATTTATATCATTGAAGCCTATCACTGTATGCATATGTATCATTAAACCCCATCAATGTAAACATATGTATCATTAAACCCTATCAATGTATGCATATGTATCATTAAAGCCTATCACTGTATACATATTTATCATTAAAGCCTATCAATGTATTAATATGTATCATTAAAGCCTATCAGTGTATAAATATGTATCATTAAACCCTATCAATGTATACAAATGTATCATTAAACCCTATCAATGTATGCATATGTATCATTAAAGCCTATCACTGTATACATATGTATCATTAAAGCCTATCAATGTATAAATATGTATCATTAAAGCCTATCAGTGTATAAATATGTATCATTAAACCCTATCACTGTATACATATGTATCATTAAAGCCTATCACTGTATGCATATGTATCATTAAACCCTAACAATGTATAAATATGTATCATTAAACCCCATCAATGTATACAAAAATGTATCATTAAACCTTATCAATGTATACATATGTATCATTAAACCCTATCAATGTATACATATGTATCATTAAAGCCTATCACTGTATACATATATATCATTAAAGCCTATCAATGTATACAAAAATGTATCATTAAACCCTATCAATGTATACATATGTATCATTAAAGCGTATCACTGTATGCATATGTATAATTAAAGCCTATCACTGTATGCATATGTATCATGAAACCCTATCAATGTATACAAAAATGTATCATTAAACCCTATCAATGTAAACATATATATCATTAAAGCCTATCAATGTATAAATATGTATCATTAAACCCTATCAATGTATACAAAAATGTATCATAAACCCTATCAATGTATACATATGTATCATTAAAGCCTATCACTGTATGCATTTGTATCATTAAACCCTATCAATGTATACATATGTATCATTAAAGCCTTTCAATGTATAAATATGTATTATTAAACCCTATCAATGTGTAAATATGTATCACTAAAGCCTATCACTGTATGCATATGTATCATTAAACCCTATCAATGTATACATATGTATCATTAAAGCCTATCACTGTATGCATATATATCATTAAACCCTATCAATGTATACATATGTATCATTAAAGCCTATCACTGTATGCATATATATCATTAAACCCTATCAATGTATACATATGTATAATTAAACCCTACCAATGTATACATATGTATCATTAAAGCCCATCAATTTATACATATGTATCATTAAAGCCTATCACTGTATACAGATGTATAAATAAACCCTATCAATGTATACATATGTATAATTAAACCCTATCAGTGTATACATATGTATCATTAAACCCTATCAATGTATACATATGTATATTTAAACCCTATCAATGTATACATGTGTATCATTAAACCCTATCAATGTACATATGTATCATTAAAACCTATCAATCTATACATATGTATGATTAAATCATATCAATGTATACATATGTATCATTAAACCCTATCAATGTATACATCTGTATCATTAAACCCTATCAATGTATACATATGTATCATTAAAGCCTATCAATGTATACATATGTATAATTAAACCCTATCAATGTATTATTAAACCCTATCAATGTATACATATTTATACATGTAGACTCTTTAAAAGATTTACATTGAATTATTGCTCTTGTTCAAATAAACATAATTATACAACAATGCCCTTACATAAAAGAAAAGGATCAAAGCATTCAGTTTCAATGTGCTGTTTAGGCCAGACAGTGAGCATCTGTCTGTGTATTGGTGCCCATTTTTTATGTATAAATTAAAATGTACATTTTCCATGAAGCTTCATATTAGCTGGGGCTTGGAAGCTGTTGGTTATGATTGTAAGAATAATGTTGACTAGGTTTTATATCATTATTCACAATGATTGACTTTGATAACTTAAACATTGGGATTTATACTTGCACAATTCAATGGAAAATGATTGTAGAAGAGGGGAAATTGTTCTGTGTCTGAGTATGTCTACATATCCAGATTCCTTCCTTTGCCTGTTTGATCCTGATTCTCTGTACAATAAAATCTCCTGTACTTACTAATTTTCTTCATATTGCCATTCCCTTTTTTTTCTTGTTCCAGTTGGATCTTACAGTTATCAGCTATATGAGTGTGGATGACTTGGTGCAGATTTTGCCAAAACTTGGTGATAGAATAGCACTGAAATTATTTGTAGATGAAGAAATTAAGAAGAAACAGGAATCGCGATATCAAGGGAAAGAAAGAAAAACCAAGCTAATTCAAAGTTTATGTGCCAAGTTGGGCATTGTGAAAACTAGACATTGTCATCATATAGCCCCAGAAGAATTCCAGGAGAAATTTATTTCAGAGCCTTCTTTGAAGTGGAGAAAAAGAACTATATCAAGACATTGTAACATAAATGCTTTTAAAGAAAACAGGAATTTAAAGTAGAATTGGGATGGATACATAATGGAAAGCAAGTAAGGACAGCAAAAGGAGGAGGAACTCGCAAAATTGAATTGCCAAGAAATAGCAGGAAAGAAGCAGTCTTGGATAAAGCTAAAAGACCTTTTTTCCCAACCAATCATGCCCCACTTGGTAGTATTGTGTATTTTATATTTAAATGAACAGATTTTTCCAACAGAGAAATCCAAAATGAAACAATTGAAGAATTATATGAATCCTCAAAGGTAAGTTTGCTGAGACTTTATATGGTTACAGAGAAAAAAGATTCACTCAGTAAAGAAAGTCTCACTGTTCAAGATCAAATAACGATACTTTCTGAGCCACTCACTGAAGAGAACACTATAAATGTACCAGAAACATTACATGATGGCTTAGAGTCCTATCACAAACCACCTGTAACATTTCTGAATAGAAATGCTAAAGAATCAAACTATGAAGAAGCTGAAAGTATTCTGATTACATGTCCTTTGGATATAACAGTACCAATACATCTTCAGTCAAAAGAAGAGTTTTCATTTGAGTCCGTTCTGAAAGTCACATCCAGTCGGTCACAGCCAGTTGTTGAGTCAATATTTGAATCTGTTGAGACTCTTAGCATCCCCAGTCATGCACTTCAACTTGCAAGTTTCGCCAACATGTAAGCAAATTGTACACAAAATACTATCATGCCTTCTGTTTTACTAGATTCTGTGTTAGACCAGCACAGTTCTGATAATGAAATATTGTTTCACCCAGGGGATAACCATTTTAATACCAGATCAGAACTAGATGGCACAGTTCTATGAATGAGAGTGTTAAGAAAGTAATACTTAAGAGAAGTCATATGTTTGATGACATGACGAATTATTTTCTGGATGCCAACTTTGATCCAAGATTAAATCAATTACAGGTAGAACTTGTATCTGAAAGAGGTGAGGATGCTGGGGGTGTTTTCAGAGATGTTGTATTGGAATTCTGGGAGACCTTCTATATTAAACATACAGTTGGGTCTGACATAAAAATCCCAACAACTGTGCATATCATGAGGAGAGAACATTGGGAGGCAGTGGCCAAGGTTCTCATATGTGGATACAAACAGGAAGGGTACTTGCCCATTCAGCTTTCACAAGGTTCTCATATGTGGATATAAACAGGAAGGGTACTTGCCCATTCAGCTTTCACAAGGTTCTCATATGTGGATATAAACAGGAAGTGTACTTGCCCATTCAGCTTTCACAAGTTTTTCCTCAGAGATGCATTGATGGGAAGGATGTTCAAGATGAGAAACTGTTGAATACTTTTCTGTCTTCTCTGCCCACTTTGGATAGGAAAATCTTTGAAATGGCACTGAATGATTTTGATAGCGTAGATGAAGAGGATCTTTGTGATGTATTTTCAAGCTATGAAGCACGCATTATGCCCACAAAAGACAACATCAGAAAGCTAGTTAGAGATATCTCTCACCATCGGATAGTTCAAAAACCTTCATTTGTAACCGAGTGCTGGTCACCATTACTTCAGTGTTATTTGAGATCATTGCTACCCAACACAGGACTTGAGGAAGTGTACAGAGATTTGCATGTGACAAACAAAAAGGTTTTGAACTTGCTTCAATTACCAGATGATATTTCAAAAGCAGAAAAGCTTACACTTGATGATTTGAGGCAATACATCAAAAGCTGTAGTAAGGACAAACTATCAGCATTTTTGCGATTTTGAACTGGAAGTGATCGTTGGCAAACAAATTCAAGTTAGATTTACAGAATCAATGTCTGCGTTTACCCTGAGACCCATTGCCCATACATGTGGCTGTGTACTAGCCCTATCCACTAGATATGACAACTTTCTTCTTCTTCGTGAGCACTTTGATAATATTTTAGACAGCAAGATGATAAGAATGGACATTATTTAGATGAAAATGGATTAAAGATAGAGTTTATTTCTTGACTGGTTAGAACATAATCTGTAATCCACAAGAAACAAAGTTTGATTCATTTTTTTTGTCAGATGTGAAAATAATGGTTTCTTTTGACAGTAAAGTATGGACTAAGTGGCTTAAGTAATTGGGGAAGGGGATAGAGATTGGATATGAAAACTAGTATTAGAGATATAAAGATTACCTGACACGTGGGTCCCTGTAATTTGTCAGGAGCCCATTGTATTTATCATGTGCGCCACATTTTGGTACAAGTTGTGTTTTATTTTTCTTTTAATTTCTTTTCATTTTTTTGTGTAAGACCCAATAAGTGTAAGGAAGGACTTTACGATTCTGCATAAATTACAAACTTTGAATTATTTGGTATCTTAGTTGTGTTGGTTATTTTATATAATATTTTATAATTTTTGACAAAGTGTTCATCCCAGTATTCAGGACACATATCAAATGTTTGTTATATATATATCTTCATTAGTTATTTCTTTGTTTTGCTTTTTCTCATACTAGTGTTTTTTTCCTCATCATTCATGCAAGATGTGGGCCTCAGCCGGTATGGAACCATTATAAATAAGTTAATCGTACAAGGCAAAGAGGCATAACATATGGGAAAAGACTGCTTCTTGCACTAAGTTTGTAACTGAAAAATCATTGGAATTAAACATAAATAATGATTTGTCCTGGAAAAATAACTTGATCTTGTTACAGTTAGAAAATTAGATAGAATGTTTTTTTGAATATCAGATTTCCATTATACACTGGTTTCATTCTTGCAATGTTTGAGTGTACTTTTCAAAACATTTGCTTACTTAAAACTGATGAATCTAGTGGAAAATATCACAGTTAATGATATAATTATGTATATCACCACTAATGTTAAAAACACACAGAGACATACACATGCATAATGATACAGATGTCCTTATAAGGTACTAATGTTAAAACACACACACACAATGATACAGATGTCCTTGTATGGTACTGACAATGTCATGACCAACACAAAGCAGCTTATGATGGACATGACTTTGTCATTCCAATTTATTAGTATCTTAATACTTGGTCTTGTTATCCATGCATGTATAGTCTAAATTAATGCCAACACTAGTAACTGTATGACATAATTTGAATAAATAATCGATGCTTTATTATTCCCATTCATCTTTATAAGATGTTATGGATATTGTGGGGCCCTTTGTCTCTAATATGAGGGCCGTCATTCTTGATTCCTGTTCAAAGGGTTCAAGGTCCAGTTTGTTTTGGTGGGAGGTGGGGAATCAGGTCAGATGTCAAATATAAGAAATTACAATAATACACTTTTATATATTTTCTAAATAAACTTCATATATGTATTCACAGTAGGAAGACCTTCATATGTGTGACAAATAATACATATGACCCCAGGGTACTGTTGAGTAATGAGCATGGGTGTTGGTAGTTGTCTTGAAGTATACTGTTTAATTAATGGGGATTTGTGAAGGCAAACAATTGCAGTGCTTTAAATCATTTAAGAACTAAAATCAGTTAGTGTACAAGTCAAAAAACTTTATTCACTTGAGTGTGTCATCTTTTATAAAATTAGCACAAAATAATATCGTGCAATGTTATATTGTATGCATCACAATATGATAGTGGCAATACATTATAAGTGATTGTACAAATATTAATATTATCAGTGCATATCCATATAATAGTAGCATTAATACATTGTGCATAAAACATGAACAAATGGGGATTTATCTAACTCCATCATATATCGGATTAGTTAAGTGAAAACTTTAGTGTTATGTTTTACGTCTTTTGCTGGTTCTTGTTCCTTTACTCCATGAAGAACTTTATATAATGTGCCATATTTTTATATACTACATTTTGCAACATATTCATTGAATGAGGTAAAATTAAAATCCACAGCATTAACAAATTGAAAGTAATAACCATAAATTGATATGCACCCAGATGTTGGCAGTGTAGACTCAGATATGTTGCATTAAGTACCAGCATATCTGGGTCTGTACTGTTTCTGAATTGATAGATATGTACTTCTTTTTGCTACTTTGTTTTGGTATACTGTAAACTTCACCTTCATTATGATGTCAATTGTATGTAAACTTATATTTCTTTCGGT
Source organism: Unio delphinus (assembly GCA_029339505.1). Lineage (NCBI taxonomy): Eukaryota > Metazoa > Mollusca > Bivalvia > Unionida > Unionidae > Unio > Unio delphinus. The sequence continues at coordinate 1,285,564 of JAQISU010000065.1, forward strand.
CTGTTTCATAGTAATCCAGATGGTGCAGGTTCATCTCTTTTTTTTATTTACACGTTTATAACCCTTTTTTGTCTATAGGTAAGAAATTGGATACAGTTTTGTTCGTGTTTTAGGAGTTTTATTACAGTTTATAGTTACTTTTACTTTTTGTGGATATTTTGATGATGAGACACATGTCAGTTCAGTGTAAACTTACATTTATTTCAGTTTGTTTCAAAGTGATCCAAAATGTGCAGGTTCATATCATTTTTTATTTACATGTTTGTAACCCATCTTTGCCTATAAGTAAGAAATATGATAGTTTTGTTGATGTTTAAGGAGGTTTTACTTGTGCAGTTTCATTGTTACTTTTAACCTTTTGTTTGCATTTTTGATGTTGAGGCCAATCCAATCTTAAGGGAAGAAAATTAATTTTAAAAATATTGAAATATTTAAATGAAAAGAGAGAGTTCATCTTGAGTGATGCTTATGGCTTGAAAGTTATGATTCTTCTTTTGTGTTAATGGCATTTACTATAAAGATATAAAATAAGACTTCACCTGGTCTTGAGTTCATTTTTAGTTTAGATGTATCTTTTTCTAGATTAATACACTGTTAGATGATTTCTAAAAAAAGAGATCTTTTTTAAAAATATTGGAATTAACATCAATGTCACAATTATCATTAATAATTGTTAAGTTATTTGCACATTGGTCCATATATTCTAAGCTCTTGCTTATTTCCTTAACAAGCAAAGAAGAAGAGGAGTATTTTGATGAAACATTGTCACTTATGTAATCCCATACGTCTTCTCCATGCCTGTGTTGTCATCTTACTTGAAAATATGCATTCATCCAGAGAAACAGTGCACCACTGTAGCAAAAACAAGTAACTGTTACTGCATTGTATGCATGTGTTTTTAATTTATTATCTTGAATCCATAATACATACATTATATTTCAGTTCTAACTTCGTTATGAGACCTTGAGTAGAGATTTATACCCAAAATATTTTGATAGTGTTGTGTACAAAGAAGTAGTTTGGTTTGTAATTGACAAAGATTAAAGTTTGCTAGTTTTGTACATCAAAACCTTTTATATGCTTTCAGAAATATGGATAAGTGTTTATGCAACTCTATAAAATTTGTCCAATTTCATATCAAATATAGTAAAGCTCAACAGGCTGACTGCTAGCTTAATTCCCACTTTACCGCTTGGAATTGCAAAATGACAGCCTTTGAAAAATGTTATACTTTGCTTCATCAATTAATGTGTAGTAATCTGAAAGTGTGTCAGAAGAGTAGACGAAACAACATGGAACTGTAAGTGCCCACCTTCATTTTAATGGTATGAGGAGAACACTGATAATACGCCTGTATCTTTCATAAGGGTGCTAAATCTGTTGTCCATTTATCACTATTATGGATCCAAGAAGGGGTAGCATTTTGGCACTCTTCCCTATGGTTATATATAGTTATATAGTTACGACTCTTTGGTATAAAACTAATTAACAGAAAAGAGTGAAAACCAACAGGCTTTGCAAAATTTAACAAATAGTTTATTTCCCTTGAATACAATGTGAAAGTTCGAAAAAAACTTACAGTATTGTCAAATAAGTTCCAAATAAGATCTACCACAAGTATATAAAATGACTTTCAGACGAATGCTTCTTCATATGGAATTAACATATACCAATAGAAGAACTCTTCCGAGAACTTAATAACCTGCATCCAGCTATAAACTTCACAAAGAATTAGTTAAATAAGCATTCCTTTCCTGGACATTCTCGTCAAACTATCTGGAATACATAATACTACTGAAATTTATAGCAAACCAACTGAAACACATAATTATCTCAATTTAAAATCCTGTTATAAAAAACATATAAAAGTGAACATTCCTTTTCACCTTGCCTCAAGAGTGATAACAACTGTAGAGAACAAACATACACAAAAAACTAGTAGAGTTACGGCAATATCTTAAGAACCAAAATTACCCAAACGAAAGTATCGATCAAGGAATACTCGAAGCGAAAAGAAATGGACCAATCAAGGGAAATAATTACAACCTAAATTCCATGGAATACAAATATTGCACATGTGAACAATTACTCAAACTTAGTCATAAAATGAAAAATGTCTTGGAAACACGGAAAATTATTAATAGTTAGAGACAATCCAAAAATTTTGAACAGATTCTTACCAGAACTAAATTTTATGTCATTTTAAGAAAGGCCTGAGTAACCAAATGTGGTACCAGTAGATGCAAAATTTGTTTCAATATAACAGAAGGAAACCCATTAAAATTTTAAAAGGGTAAGTTATTTAAAGTTAGAAAAGACATTAATTACAAAGGTTGGTTTCTCTATATCACTTTCTTTCTAACTCTTATATATTACTGTATTAATAAAATTCCAGACACCTGTGATACTATTCAACATCCCGTAGTCTATATGATGCAGTTATTGTGAAGCGTCCTAAACATTTATGGAGACTTGCAGGTTGACGAAGACATGCCAAGGCTTACTAGAGGCTCTATTACAGAATTAATAGAATTAATTATTAATGAATTCAGTCCCTCAAAGGTGTATGACATACTACATGTACTTTGATACAATCTTTCTTTCTGGAATTTCTGCAGAATATACTCCTATCAAAGTGTGTGTGTGTATATATATATATATATATATATATATATATATATATATATATATATATATATATATATATATATATATATAATGAATTTCAGGCCATAAACTCCAGGTTCCTGCCCACTGTACGGGAATGAAGGTGAGGGAAGATGTCCATATCGATACTGTTATAAATGCCGCAATGATTGATACAAAGCGTTGAGACTGGCATGGTTTACCTATATAGGTTGCATTAGAATTTCATTGTATTATTCATACATTTCAAAAAAAGAAACGATAAAGTTTATCTGCACAGTTCATGCGTACAGAGCCTGCAATACTAGTCTACGCAGTGTTTTGTAAGTGTTAAGGGCGTCTTCAGGGCTCCTCATAATTTCCAGGTTATTTTCTGCCATTAGAATCTGGAAAAGTTCCTGCAGTTCTGGGTCTGATGGCTTATTTTGGTTAAGCCAACATTCGTCGTTGCATACAATGATGGTGTTCCGATCCACATCTGTTGCGTAATCTTGTGTTCCATACAGCAAGAGCATTGTATACAGCACACACGGTCTGCCACTGGCTACATTCTGGCTTTTGCTCGGACGTATGCAATGAGTATTCCATACTGTAACAGCCTCGTCAATATCTTACTGTAATCAAACACATATATAAGTACAGTAATTTTGTCAATGGTTTATTTATTTATACATTGGTGTACTATATATATAGTGTTTCATTCGCATAGCACAAATACCATCAGCGTTTTCATGGCTCTCTAATATCCATCCACAGTGGCAAAAATTTAGCCAAGTTGGGACAATGGTACAGTCGGATAGACAAAAGTTTGCACCCTGTGGCCCTCCTACATCAGTTGTGAGCATTAAGAACCTATTCAATGGTCGAGTAACCATGTGAAGTAAATGATCTGTTTTAGAAAATCGTATGATCTATGTATAAATGTCATATTCCCTCTCGAGCTATTTAAGGGGCTAGGCATTTGAGCATATTAATGGTGAAGTAAACGAGTAAAGCAGCTGAGAGTGAAGGAGAAATGAAAGTGCAAAATGAATGGAGGCACAATTTGAAGAAGAAAAAAAAACACGATAAAGTGAGTAAAACAAAAAGATATTATTAGGGTTTGTGTTATTCTATTGGCATTTTCTAAACGCTATGCAGAAATTACGAATTTTTCCGACTCAAATAAGTCATAAATCCAAATATTTGGCGAAGGTCTTTGAAAATGGAAGGTGATGAAGTGGTCTGTGGTCGTACTGATGTATCAACATTTCTTTGTTGAATCACAGAAAATAATATTCCAGTGTTTGAATTCTCTGTAAATTTCGATAACTGTTATTGTCCAAGAATTAATTTAGAACACTAGTATTTCCAGGGAAAACAAACTTGTAATCCAAATAAATTAAAGTAAACAATATCATTAGCCCCAAAACTGGTCACAACAATAAACACTTTAACTTCTCAAGTATTAAGGCACTAATGATTATTCTTTATCAAAACATCAATAATAAATCTAGCTACAACGCAAAACAGATGTCCGGATGTGGGTCAATCCTCTAGAAAAACCTAATTGATACATGTTATTTGTCATGTGCTCCAAGTATGGCCTTGATTCCACTTTATGAATCTTACTCTGAGAAAGAATTGCACATCAAAATAAAAATAAAAACGTTGTTTACTACAACTCTCTCTGATTTCTGAATCAAGGCCAGGAACTAGATCAGCTTACCACAGCTCTCACTGATTTCTGAATCAAGGTCGGGAACTAGATCAGCATTAGATACAATGTCTCCATCAAATTGTTTACTTCAAAAATAAAAAAAGGCAGAACTGAACTCTATTCCAGTAAATAAAGTTACATTACAACAGCAAGTAATGGAATAAAAATAATACAAACTTACAAACAATTACATTAAATCAAATATAAATTAAATCAAATACACTGTTACACGCACAGGGGCATCACTTGACCGAGCGGTGTCAAACCCTAGCGTGACTCCCACTGGTTGTCATATGTTTTCCCCAAATTTACAAAAGACTTCCACACTATTTGGGTTGTAAATTGGAAAGAAAGACGTGACTGCTTTTATTAACTAAATTTTACTCTAATCAATTCAAGAACACAGAAAAAACAACTTGCCAAAAGTAAATGAACCGCACATTTGCATGGTTTTTCTTCACCTTAAGCAGATTTCCGTACCGCCGGCCGGTTATGCAATAGAAAATACACTAGTATCCCCTTTCTCACTGGGAGCTTTTTAACTCCGCCACCTTAGGCCAGTCAATATACGCTTTTACCGGCGTATGACGCTAATATAACTGCACCTATTTTCCACTATGGACACATAAATGGTATATACCAAGTCCCTACTTATTATCAATAATATTGTCAATTACCAATCAATTGTCAATCAATTACCATTGTGTAATTTACCGGTTTCCTACCGTAAAAACTGCCACCTCAGCCACAACAACATTGTACACCACTAGATTTGAACATGGACAGTCATTCGGTTTGGACCTAAATTCACTACTAGCGAACGATGGCATGGTTCAAATTCCTAACACTCTACTCCGTGACGTTTACTCCTAGTAATTGGCTAATTATTTCAGGCTAGGAATATTTCCATGGCGCCGAATCCCAATAATCACACAAATCTAAGAATTGCTTAAAACGGGGCGCTATTAAATTGCGCATACTCGAAATTGATTAGAATACATAAAAAATATATATATATGTTGTTGTTGTTTTAGGGTTTAACGCCATTTTTCAGCACATGATAGGCTATACATGGCGGCCAGTATTATTGGTGGAGGAAGAACCTGGGAAAACTCCCGGAAAGAACCACTGACCCACGAGAAGCTACTGGCAAGCTTTCTCACAGACAGAGGTGAGATGGCAGTGATCCGTAACGGAGAGCGCTTTAGATCACTCGGCCACTCGGGGTCCCCATATAAAGTTATCATGTCAAAAATAAGTCATCAGGACAATAATACGAATGGAACAAACATTTGTTCTTAAGTATGGATGTCATGCTTGCACTGCTTGGAGAGATGCAAACTATGTTAATTACCTGCAGAATAGACATGAAGACGAACTGTATAATGTTCTTGTCTATCGTATCTCCTTAAAAATAGCCTGTCTCTTTCAGGAGTCCAAAGAACTCTATCCAAAACTGACAGCATTCCATACGTAATAGCCTCCAAAACGATTCTATCCGCTGGTTAGCGGTACTTGGCCCATACATGAAAGAAAGTTATGCATTTCAGCAACATGAGTATTCTCGGTTCCACGGTCTCCTCTTACCGCTTTTGGGCATGCACCGAGCTGCTCAGTTGCATCAATGTAATGTCCTGCAATAATGCGTGGATTACTGGTTGAACACGTTACCTTGCACCAAATGATTTTCCGTGAAAATCCATCTATGAAGCCATTGATGCATAAACCGTATTGTTTAAGTTTGTCGTAAGAATCCAGATGCCAGATAAAGTTAGGCCCCTTGGCATAATTCCTTCGTCGTAGTCTTTTTCTTCTTCTATGTTCACATCCCTGAGGGTCTAAAAGGGAAAGTAAAGCTGCAACGTCAGATCTAGAATTTCGAAATCCTCCAAGTAAACATTTTCGATTCATCCAGCGATAACCATTTTGACAGCCATATTCACTGATCTGTTCCGCTACGTATAAAGCAACGTTCGAAATGTTTGATGGATACTTTCTCCTATATAATCTCAATTCCGTTAGCCTTCGTTTCAATGTCCTCATACTGATAACAATCCTATGATTGATTTGCAAACAGCATAGAATCTCTGAATAACTTAATCCAAGGGAAAAATACAACTTTACAAAAGCAGTAATATCCATAGCTGCATGTAGTCAAATCTCCAAGGAAGAAGCAATTTTCTGCCTTGCCATGCAATATTTTTTTTTGCGAATATTCGCAATAGTATTGCGTTTATTCGTAATAAGTATTGCGTTTATTTGCAATAAATATTGCGTTTATTCTCAATACTATTGCGAATATTCGCAATATTTATTCGCAATAAGTATTACGTTTTTTTTTCAATACTATTGCGAATATTCTCAATAAGTATTGCGTTCATTCGCAATAAGTATTGCGTTTTATTCGCAAAAAGTATTGCGTTTATTCACAATCTGTTGCGAATATTTGCAATAAGTATTGCGTTTAATCGCAATATATATATATATATATATATATATATATATATATATATATATATATATATATATATATATATATATATATATATATATATATATATATATATATATATTACAGATACGATTTGGCACTAATGGGCTTCCGTATCATTGAGATAGTTTCTGCCCATATTTCGTTAATCCTACTATCTGAACAATGTCATTTTTAAAAAAAAATTACATTTCCGCTCTGAAGGCCCTTTTTGAGTATTCTCTGAAAAAGACCGAGATGTGTGTTTCCTGTTTCACTGATTATAAAATAAGGTTTGGCGTTATTTTTCTTTTTCTCGTTTTTTAAAATAAACAGTATCTATAAATAAAATGATTTTTCCAGCAATTAAAAGTACTGGGGAAATTCGACTGAATTAAAGTCTGACTATACCAATCTGTTTGTTTGTTTGGCGAATCCCTTAAGCATGAAAGATGCAGGGGATGTCATTCTGGTCACAGACGGGTTAGAAATTATAATTCAGTTGACTTAGTTTTGTGCACTTTTTAAAAATCACATTACATGATTTCGTTATTTAAATAGGTACGAAGAAACGATGATGATAGACTATCGATACACAAATCGATGCGGCAATGTGATTTTTTTAAAACAGATTTTATACCAGCTGAGAAAAAGTCGAGATTTTGCAACGAAGATTCAAGGACATTCTGCCTACGGGAAACATTTTTTTTATTTGCCTAATCAAATATGACTTTATAACAATAGTTAAAGGAGACTAGAAACCAGTGGAAATATACAATAATATTAAATACACTGCAGAGAAAAACATGATTCTGAAGCGTCGTGTGCGACCGTACTGAAAATATTGAGATATTGGCATATCTTCTAGGCGCTGAGTTTCCGTGACCTCGTATGCATATTTTCCGCGCCTATTCGGTTACTTTCGGAAGTGACGTCATACTAGCGACTCCAGCATCCAGACCTACAGTTGCAAGGTTCATTTCATATAGAGTACCATGCCGTTTTGCGTTGCTTACGGGTGTAATAGCATACATAGAAAAGGCTGTGGAGTTCATTTTTTTTCTTTTCCGAATGATAAAGGGATAAAGAAAGTCTTGGTACATTATTACAAGCGAGTCGCTTTCAATGCAACACCATACAGCAATCCGTGCTCATTACATTTCACAAAAGAATATTACCATAGGGATCCCAAAAAACATAGAACCTCTAGGATACACGAATGCTCAGCCTACACTAAAAGTTGAAACTGTTCCAGACATACCATTGTATATTTTAAATACTGGTAGAGTGTAAAACGTACGAGTTACGAAAATAGGCAGAAGGCCGAGTAAGTGCTAATAACAAATATGACAGCCCGACACCTGATCGTGCTGATGAAATGAGTAAATGTTTTTTTCCTCTTCAAGATTACAATCTAAATAAAGTCACCGCTGTCCTATGTATAACTGAGATCTGACTTTCATCAAATGGAAGTTTTGCTTAAAAAAATAATAATAAGATTATCAATCCTTGACACGGTCGTGTTTTGAGAAAAACAATTTAAGTAATTTTTAAAAAAAATATTAAAAAAATTATTTAAAAAAACACAACCTTTCAGTCTATGCCTAATACTCGTAAAATGTATAAACGGAAATCTGTAATGATTGGAACTGATATAAAACTGTCCCTTGTGCAGTTTAAATAGCAGCGATTAAAAGAAAAGAGATCCGATATAAAATCATTAACTGGCTGACAAAAGAAATTGGGGGGAGGCGACTATTGACCCCACCTATTTGCCCCGATGTGCAATTTCTCCCTGTGATACGCATTATTATACCCCAGGACAAGACCATCTTTTCATATTCTGGTCTGCATAATAGTTAGAGGTTAGAATTAAGTACACAAACATAATGGCAGTTTAACAAATTAACAATTATTCCTTATCATTGCACTTATGTTGTGATAAGGACTGGCTCTCTGACATAATTAAAAAAAAACATGTGCTACAGAGTGTGTATGTAATCACCAGAAAGTCATTGGCAAATAAGCGATGCCGAATTTTGTTGTAACTTCGAGGCCAAAGACTTCATTTTAAGAGTTCAAATCTGCAGTCAAACGTTATCGTACATGTATGTGGCCATTGTTTTCCCAAATTTTATATCCCATCCTATTTTCTTTAGTTTAAGTGTTAAGATATGTAACACTGTTTACTGAATTAAATATTTATTTTGAATTAGTTTTTTAAGGGCCCGTATACTGCGTCGTATTTTCTTTATTCCTTCTTTTAATTTAATCATGGTAATGAAACTTTACATAGATGGTAGAGGAATGTCAGGTGTTAAATGGCCGAGTTTTTTTCTAGGGCGGAAATGGAGATTTTATTTGCACAGAAAATTACGCATCCTTCATTGTGATAATTCATGGGTTTTAAACTAATTGGTGAAATTTTTTTTTTTTTTTACAAGAATTACTTCTGTAGTTGTTAAACAATCTGAAATTTACGTGAATAATGTTTAATCTTAATCTATTTACTGAAGACAAAAACTGTCCTATGATATTAATTTTTTCTTCACTACAATATTCACAAGTGATAAAATAGAATATGACATGTGGACTGCACACTTGATAAAAAATTATATATGGATTTTCTTTTTCTGAGAAATGAAAATTGAGAGACATACTGAAATAATCGGGAGTTAACTGCGAAAAATCAAGAGAGATATTACGAGATGGGGAGGAAATACCTCCAAAATTGGAATTTATTTTCTTTCTTTCTTCTCCCGGCTTGAAAGTTAACATATATGAACTGTTCGGTTTTGTGGAATTTCAGTTAGGGCTAGTAAGTTTATTTAAGTCATCAGCCCGGGTCCTGTGCTTAAAACATTTCTTTCAGCACTGACCAGTACAGTACGTAATCTATTTTAACGAAGCATGTATATACTTACAGATTTGTCAATACGCTAACTGTAGCATGCATGTAAAGTACACTGTAATTGAATCATAGAAAGGAAGCTTCTTAATGTTGAAATTAATTACGTATGATTTCCTCCTCGCAGATTTATTTGAGGGGTGTTGTATTTTTGTGTGTGTGAAAAATTAATTCCGATGAAAACCGTTATCAATGGCCTCTCTCGCTTGCTATGTTTCTGGCTAGTATGACGTCACGAGACCACGTGATCTGTCGTCTCATTAAAACTCGGAAATACTCGGCAATTTACGGAATCATTGTATCTTCTTTGCAATATAATCAATATCCGCACACGATATTATATTTTTAAACATTATATTCGAATTAAAATTTGTAAAGAATTACATTTATAAAATAAAAATTTTCATTTCTAGTCTCCTTTAAAGTTTTACAGCTCTCGTTAAAAGACTTTTTTCAATTACCTGCAATTCAAGAACAACAACTCTTTCGTAACTAACTAATCATAGTCTACAGTAGACGCATGCGCAGTTTGAAGATATTTATCAGCGTAGATTAGAAGGAAATAATAAAGTTTCATCTCCTGTTTATTTTCATAATTCTGTTTTGTTTATTTTTTTTAAATGATAGGGAGGTAGGAACCGGACAGCAAAGTGTACGAATAACAGACCTATTTTTTTAATTAAAAAAACAAAGTTGAGAGTGAAGTTTGTGCTAAGATGTTTGGATCTAGTAATTTTAACGACGGGAATGGCTTGAAGAAAGACATGACGGTACACCCCGAAGATGAAACATTCAGATGTTCAGTTTGTGATGAAATGTTCATGCTGGAGGATAATTTTAAGACCCACATGTGGATACATACTGGAGATAAAGCATTCAAATGTGAAGTTTGTGATGAAATATTTAGAGGAAGTAGTCATTTGAAAGTACACATGAGGAAACACACTGGAGAGAAACCATTCAAATGTGAACTTTGTGAAAAGATGTTTAACCACAGGAGTCATTTGAAGAGACACATGAAAATACATACTGGAGATAAACCATTCAAATGTGATGTTTGTAATAAAATGTTTAGTGAGGATTTTATTCTGAAACAACACATGAGAATACATACTGGAGAGAAACCATTTAAATGTGGAGTTTGTCATAAAATGTTTATGAAGTTTAGTACCGTAAAGGAACACATGAGGATACATACTGGAGATACAAATGTGAACTCTGTAACAAAACGTTTGGAAACAGTAATCATTTAAAGGTCCACATGAGAATCGATACTGCGGATAAACCATTCAAATGTGATGTTTGTAATAAGGTGTTCAGACAAAGTTCTGTATTGAATGTGCACATGAAGATTCATACTAGTCTGGAGACAAACCATTCAAATGTGAAATTTGTGATAAAATGTTTAGACGCTGTAGTCATTTAATAGTTCACATGAAAATACATACAGGAAAAAAAATCATTCACATGTGATGTTTGTGAGAAAATGTTTAGGCAGATTAGTATTTTAAAGACACACGGGGTGAAATATAGTAGAGATAAACCATTCAGATATTATAACCTGGATATTACCCATTCATTTTGCACAAATTAAAATTGGTTATATGCATTAACATGCAAACTCTCTTGTCAGAACATTTTTGACTGAAGCTCTTTGTGAAACTTGATATAAAGCTGTCCGGTACAAAATTTTCTATGTTAAATAGATATGGAATCCATACTTGTACAGAAATATCCATATGGATCAGGGCTCGAAATTATCTGTAGTCCGCTAGCCCGAGGTTAGTAGATTACCTGTCGGACTAGTAACTATCATAAAGTTATTAGTCCGATGGGCTAGTAAGTTTTGTTTATCAGCAGTCAGCGTTTGTTTACTCAATACCCTAATAAAGACGTGACTTCAGCATATCTTCGGTAGAATCAGCGCAGTGACCATTGTAAACACCGTCATAAAATATTAGCACGAGAAGATGAAGTCAATTTCTGTCTCAGAAATGTGTTTCTATTACGACCACATTAACAAACTACAACACATTTTGTGCATTTTGCTTAACAGTGTCAATCATGGTCCCATCATACAAACAACGAAAGTGTGGTATTTTATATCCTAATTAATCTGACAGTGAATTAAATGAAAAATAACCTGGTTTCACACTTTATTCACGCGACCACATTAACAAACTACAAAACTACAACACATGGTATCAACTATTCAAAGAAATTAGTTTGCATGCTCGCTTGTTTGTTTCCTTTTTTTATGTTTTAACTTGCTAACCAAACATTCAGAAACGTGAAACTGCATAATTTACGTTTGCATCGAAATAATTTTAAGAATTAGATCAATTTATTATGATCACATTACTGACACATCATTTCCATACAACTACATTGTCTATGTCAATTTTCTATGTCAATAAAACCTTTTTTTAATAAATATTTTTCCCATACAAGACTGAACAAATAATTGAATACACATGGAGATATCCAAGCAGAATGCTGTACATTTGTTGGGAATTAAAATCTCTCAGCATGGGCATCTAAGATTCGAAAATTTCCGCTTATTATTAATTTCAACAATACCTTAATTAGGAGCACCTACTAAACTTACGCTATTAATTGAGACCGTAATTGGCGCTGTTCAATGCAACGCGCAGAGTCAGATGGCTTTGTTTGATGGGAACACACATTATCTTTTGTTGTTAATATTTTATAACAGTGTTTACCGTATTTTCCGGCCTATAAGTCGAGACTTTTTGACTTGAAAGTTCGGTCTTCGTCTTATACTCCGAATCGACTTATATATGGATTTTGTCATTGAAATTGCATCGACTTATATATGGATTATAGTATCCGGTATTTTATTGATATTGCTCTATAATCGGCATAGTCGAAAACAGGTCACATAGAAGTACAAATTCATGTTAAATTACTATGTCAATAAATTGTCATAAAATAATATGACTGCATTTATATTTGTAAGTTTTGTCATTATTTATTTTGCATTCTGCATGTTTTTTCTTATTTCTCAAACATAAAACAAAAGAAAACAATTACCGGTAAAAACTTCACCGGGCCGCATAGCACACTTACGGTCTATACTCTATAGTTTACTGTACTAATTCAAAGCATATTGTTTGTTCCTTAAAGAAAAAAAGATATGAAATAACTGGTCCATTAATATTTGATTTTCCAGTATAATGTTGGACACATGTGAGCAATTACCGGCATAGCTTTTTTTATTGATCCAATTGATCCTACAAAGGGATGTAATCCATATTAACTCGAGTGTTCTATGATTATTTATAAAATAATGTATATCATGCATTCTACTGAATCCCCCAAATCATATGTTTCTAATTGTATTTGACAAAGTTTCTCAAATAAATTACCGTAGGTTTAAACTACACTAAAATCAGATATATCGATGGACTACCAGTACTCATAGATCATCAGTGATCCATGATTTTTAGTTTTGCAATTCATTTTAAAGCAAATTGTAATGTCAACACTTCACCTATATTCATTTTTAACCAGCTGACGTTTCGGTGTCTCTCTTTGATTATATCGGTTGTTGATAAATTGGTATTTGGTTTCCAACAACAATCAAAGCCAGTTGCCTCAATTGTTTCGATCTTGATATTGGCTTTAGCTACCGATACTAGTTACCATATTGCCGGTACCCCATTGTTCTTTATCATTAATCCGCATCAATTACGCTACTCGTGTTTAATATCAATGGGATTAAGTACAACAGGAAATGATGCCCACTCCCTTCTCTCGATGTAAATAATGAATTTAGCCATGGGCATTGTTTTCATTGCTTTAGTACGGGCACATTTTAATGAGTTTGGTATATTTTGATAAAATCTTTTCAGTCATAATCATTCATATAAATATCCCCTTACAAATCATACAACTTCTCTCACAATGCCTCCCGTAAAATCACGCAAGTCTTAAACGGCGGCTTTTAAGCTGGAAGTTGTAAAGTTTGCTGAAGAGAATGGTGGGAATATGGCTGCTCACAGGAAATATGGTGTAAGTGAAAAATGTGTCCGGGATTGGCGTAAAGCTAAGGTTGCATTATGCGCTACAAAAAAAACCAAAGAAAACAAATCGTGGCTGCAAAGCAAGATGGAGTAATATTGAGGATAAATTAGAAGACTATGGTTTGACACAACGTGCCGCGTATTAGAGTACATCAAAAGAACATGAAGCAATAGCTGGGCGGCAAGTTCAAAGAACTTTGACTAGCAGCTTGTGTGCGAAAATGTGCTTTAGCTTCCATTATTTAATCTACGAACATGTACTATTTCATCATTCATTACGTACACCCGTTACGTAATTGTTGTTATTTTCTTTTCATTGAATTCAGTCACATAATGATCTGTGACAAAATTATTGAATATTTTACATCCGTGTGTGGATATTTTCCATGGAAATATTTGTATTATGGATTCAATGTATGTTACAAGATTCGCTGGTGAGTACACGGTGTTGATACTCTTTTCATGCAATGGATTATACATGGATATATAAATTAGACACGTGTATGTACCAATGCATGGTTCTCTGAATATAGAATTTTGTAATAGTCCATATGGAACTTTGTAATAGTCCATATAGAATTTTGTAATAGTCGATAAAGAATTTTGTTATAGTCCATATAGAATTTTGTATAGTCCATATGGAATTTTGTAATAGTCCATATAGAATTTTGTAATAGTCCATATAGAATTTTGTTATAGTCCATATGGAATTTTGTTATAGTCCATATGGAATTTTGTAATAGTCGATAAAGAATTTTGTAATAGTCGATAAAGAATTTTGTTATAGTCCATATAGAATTTTGTATAGTCCATATGGAATTTTGTAATAGTCCATATAGAATTTTGTAATACTACATATGGAATTTTGTAATAGTCCATATAGAATTTTGTAATAGTCCATATAGAATTTTGAAATAGTCCATATGGAATTTTGTATAGTCCATATGGAATTTTGTAATAGTCCATATAGAATCTTGTAATAGTCCATATGGAATTTTGTAATAGTCCATATGGAATTTTGTAATTGTCCATATGGAATTTTGTAATAGTCGATAAAGAATTTTGTAATAGGCCATATAGAATTTTGTAATAGGCCATATAGAATTTTGTAATAGTCCATATAGAATTTTGTAATAGGCCATATGGAATTTTGTAATAGTCCATATGGAATTTTGTAATTGTCCATATGGAATTTTGTAATAGTCGATAAAGAATTTTGTAATAGGCCATATAGAATTTTGTAATAGGCCATATGGAATTTTGTAGTAGTCCATCCTGTACAAAATTTCCCAGGCTGTCTTGAGGCAGATTTTAGACTTTAAGGACTTTTTGCTTTGACCATAAAAATTTTCTTCAAATTCTATTGAAGTTCCTAAGGGATCATCAACAAAGAATGTCTGCAAAGTTGGCGGGAGGTGGGTTGTTTAAATCTTGACAACTGTGGACTAGAGGGAGGGGGTATTTTCTCTTATGATATTCTGTGTTGCTTTAGGCCTATTGCATATATTCCAGTATATTTTGCAGACATCCTTTTGGGGTGATCATTAAATATAAATCATTTATTAATTTAACTTGGTGTGATTCATGCCACAAAATATATACGTATGGGTTGGTAACTTGGCATTATAAATGATTATTAGATAGGTCTTGCTCCCAGTGCCTGAGGTTGATTACATGGCCCACATATTGGCCCTGTAGACTAAGCGAGTGTACAAATAGCCAAGTAAGATGCACCATGGTTTGAATAATGCTATGAACTCATACCAAAGAGCAGTCTGGGAATAGGGGAGGTAATCCACATGGTGACATGCTGACAATTGGGGGTGTTTGTTAGGAAAACAGGTATTATCTGTGGATGTGCTTTATGGACAACCCTGATCATTCTTAGACATTATAGGGAATAAATAATAATCACACTCATTTTTAAAATGGATCATTAATTTTATTTTGACAAATAATATCAAATAATGTTTAGGTTTTTCTTGTCATTTTCTTTCTTGCATATGAAACAATCTATCTTTTTCATTTTACTGAAAATTTTGTGAGATTATTTCAACCTAAACTAACCACTACTTTAACTACAACTATTACAACAACTACTACTACTACTACTACTACCACTACTACTTCTACTACTACAACTACTACTACTACTAAATTTTGTGAGATTATTTCAACCAAAACTAACCACTACTACTACAACAACTACTACTACCGCTACTACTACAACTATTACTACTACTACCACTACTACTACAACCACTACTACTACCACTACTACTACTACAACTACTACTACTACCACTTCTACTACTACCACTACTACTACAACAACTACTACTACAACCACTACCACTACTGCTATCACTACTACTACTACTACAAGAACTACTACTACCACTACTACAACTACTACCACAACAACTACTACTACCACTACTACTACAACTACTACTACAACCACTACCACTACTACTACCACTATTACTACTACAATTACTACTACTACAACTACAACAACTACTTCTACTACCACTACTTTAACTACTAATATTACAACAACTGCTACTACTACCACTACTACTACAACAACTACTACTAGAACAACTACTACTACTACCACTACTACAACTACTACTACTACCACTACTACTCCTAATAATAATCAAGACTTTATTTAGAGAAGGTAAATCAAATAGTGAGGCCTTCCATCTGTTATGTACATCATATCCAGTATTTATATCATGATATGAAGAATCTGGCTTGACTAATAAATTATGTGATTTTAAAAATGGAAGTATCAAGTCTGGAAAATATGCATATGTCAACAGACAATCAGATAAAAAATATTGAATAATATCCTGTTTTGAAAAATTCGACTGAAAATGATGCAAAAATACAGAAAAGTATCCATCTGAGTCATTGGTTATGGAAAGAAGAAATGTTAGGTGCCTGCTTTATGAAGTTATGTCACTGTTGTATTGTGCCGATTTGATTTTGATTTATGTACAAATTATGTTATTGTGGTCTCTTGTATTGGTCCTTGTTCCATAAGCAGGTGTGACAAACGTTTATCATAATATAATTGCTCTTATTTTACGCACAATTCTAACACACCTTGAATATTTTGATAATATACACAATAACAAGATTAGCTCTAGAAAGATTAAAAGTAAATAAGAAATTTCTTCGTGTTGTTGATTCTGTCAGACCAAAAATTACAAGAACGTCAAGAGTCTAAAGTTGAATTTGCAGAAGGTTCAGAACAATTGTTTAAGCCTGTTACAAAGGTTACTGAGAGAGTTTCAGAAGATACTGAAGGTGTTCGTCCAGCGTTCAAACAAAGCACTATAGCAACTGGAAAAGTAGCAGAAAGAACTAAAAAGCAAAAAAGATTTTGCGATATCTTTCTACGGAAATAGCTGCTGCTTAACCTCCTGTTATAGATGAAGAAATACTGGAAGGTGTTGGCAAAGTTTGTACTTAAAAAAAATATTGAAATAAAAAGATCTAAACCTAAGGTAATAAAACAAATGTTGAAATGATTACAATATTTAAAGAAGGTGGTGATGAAGAACTTAATGGAAAAGTTAGGGAGAAAAAAAATACCGCGTGTTGTAATAATGGGTTTTCTTCTGAAATCCGAACTTTTACAACCTAAATATGTTGACATAAATGATACATGCTTTAAATGGATATAGCGTATATATTACAACAAAATATGGGCCAGAGATGATGATCCCGAAACAAACATAAATATATTGAAGAAATAAACGAGATTTATGCAGAGTCACGATCTAATTATAGATGATTAGTATAGTGATTGGGGGCCCCGAGTGATCTAAAGCAGATCACTGCCATATCACCTCTGCGTGGGTTCAAGTCACAGATTCGGCAAATGTGGGTATATGAGAAAGCTTGTCAGTAGCTTCTCGTGGGTCGGTGGTTCTTTCTGGGGTTTTTCCAGGGTTCTTCCTCAACCATTAATACGGTTCGCAATGTATAGCCTATCTTGTGCTGAAAAATGATGTTAAGCCTTACAACAACAACAACTACAGTGATTCACCAATTAGATCGACAGTCACAAAAAAACATGATTATAAACTATACATAACGTGGACCGGAAACGTTCAGGGTCATAAGTTCACGATTTCCGGGTTATATCGCGATCTTTATAACAAGCTTGTGCTAAATTGCAAGCATCGTTGGAACAAAATCATCAAAAAGGATATGACAAATAAAAACAAAGTATCGCAGACGAATCATAGTCATGGACAATGTTGAATACGTGGTTTTCTCGTTTATCTCGTAATCAATGACGCATGTGAAATCGTCCGTGGTTGGAATCGGTGTCGCAAAAATAACGTAAGTGGCGGCGTAAGAGCATTTACATATATTTTAGATATTGTCATCCGGCTGCATGAGGCCACAATATCAGACAACGAATTTGTTGTGATCAGGGATATTTTTATCAGTATCACAAGGCCTCAAACATAGCAGTGCAGGCAAGAATGCTGACAATGTTGCCAGCACCAGATTTAGAAACAGCCGTCTAGACAACATTGACCGCAGAAATAACCCACACAACTGGAACAGATCGATGCTAACACAACACCGCCGACAACCAACACAGTCGACGACCAGCACGGCCGGAATTTGCTTTGGCTTTCCAACTCAGATGAAAAAACGCTTATAGTCGGACACAATTACGACTTTATTATAGTTGTCCAAACATCAGATAAATTTTCATTTGGTGGATTAGACGCTAACAAATCACTGGTATTTTCAAATACGACTAGCTCTGATGGTTTTATACATGATATCTATTTTCTCCAAAAATAATTTCAGATTTGTTTACATGCCTATTAAATACACTAATGTGTGAGTAGAAGTCATTCCAGTTAAAACCTGTTTTAGGTCAACATTCGGCAGACCGGATCAAATCGGAAAATGAAACTACACATATAGTATTATGAATAGAGTACCATGTATTGCCAGGTACTTACTCATGCAAATTTCTCAACCAGTCACACATTTTGTACTAGCTAAAAGAATTGTCGTTCAAAAGGAAGCTGTATCGAAGAGATAGAAAGAGAAGACAAAATGAAGGAAGGAATGGCGAGAAAGGGATAAAAGAAAAAGGAGAAGAAACAGGAGCCACAAAGAAAGGAAAGATGACCATGAATGCATCACAAAAAAAGACAACATAGAAACGAATGAAATGGACACGGACGAGGACTACTACAAGTTACGCGATTGATGAAACAAAAGAAACAAGGAACACCAAAAGCGACACGTACATGGAAACAGATTACACAACTGACAGAACGAGTGACAAAAATAACGACGGAACAAGAACTAGTTGTATATCAAATATATATATATATATATATATATATATATATATATATATATATATATATATATATATAAGAGAGACCCGGTGCCCACCTACACAAAACATAACTATTTTTTATTTGTTTATTTGATTAGGTTTTTTTAACGTAGTTTTAACACTATTTCAGTCATATCGCTATGAAGTCTACAGTGAGGCAGTTTCTAGTGGTGTCTAGCACTGGAGGATCATGCCGCAGACATGTAGAATGATGTCCCACCAAGTCACATTATCCTGGCACCATAACGACCAGTCCTACCACTAACCTCTTAATGCTGTGCGCCAAACGAGCGAGGCAACTGTTAGTACCATTTTTGTAAGTCTCTGTTATGATTCAGCCGGATATCGAATCCACGACCTCCCGCTTACGCGGCTGACGCTCTAACCAGTTGGACACCGGAGCGGCAAAACATAACAATATATATATATATATATATATATATATATATATATATATATATATATATATATATATATATATATATATATATATATATATATATATATATATATATATATATATATATATATATATATATATATATATATATATATATATATATATATATATATATATATATGCAGAATAAATATAACCAGACCACAGCTATATATATACAATGCGACAACATGGATAACGACAAAAATTAAAGAAACAAACTTCCGTTAATGTCGATAAATGTTAATGAGTTAAATAGGAAATAAATACTCAACTTTAAAAGTATGTCTTTACTATGACATATTATTCATACAAGAAACAGTGGACTAACGGATGACTTAAAGTCATTTTGTGAAGATCAATTAAATGAAATATTGATAACTAATAATTTTATAGGGAGAGACACAAGGTGGAGTAGTGTCTTTAAAAACAAAAAGGGGTTACAGAGGAAAGGAAACATGAGGGAGAATTTTTCAAAGGGAGGTTAGAAATTCATAATTTTGGGAGGGAACCATTTTATTAATTATTAAAAAAATAGACCTTATAGACTTTAAAATTTCAGACCATAAATTAGTAAATATAAAATCAGATGTTTTGTTGAAATATCTGTAAAACTCCAAATAACTGCAGAGCATCGTTATCTTAAAATGAAGACTTTCATTCCATTTCATTCACTAAAACAATGCTGTATTTTTGGAACTTAATTAACAGTAATTTGTCTTTATGTTGCATTTTATTTTATTTGTACGGAAATAAATAAATAAACTGTTGATTTTTCTGATATTGTTGGTTTCTGTTTCTTTCTAGTATAAAACGGAATACTTAAAATTGTATATAAATATAGTTTCTAGTTTAGAAATTCGAGAGAGTTATGTACTATCTTACCTGCCTATCAGCTCTCTCAATTTCCACATCTACGTACCTGTTTCTTAATAGATAGAATGGAACTTATAACATTCAAGTGAATTCATGAAGCTTGTTTTTCCACAACTGTAATCTTAGTGTCGAAAAATATACCACAAAAGGCACGTAAACAGATAATTAATTCCTGTTCCATACCATCCTATGGGAATCACTGCACATAGAGTGCTTTGCTATTGTTCATACCACAATAATAAAAGTGTCAACAATTAATTTAGCTCCCAAGAATGATGACGGTGAATGCTTTGTACATGTTTCTATAAGCAACATATTATCTCCATTCCCCGGCCCACTTAAATTTACATGAATACGTCTATGTGAAATAGTATTAAAATCGCTAATTGTGAAGTAGGTGAGGTACGTATCCCAAGAATGTGGAACATTGCTTACCATACGTACTTGCAACGTTCAGAAATGGAGTTATTGATGACGACTAATATATTGACGTGCTCTTTCCAAGAATTATATCTTTCGTTACCTTTATTGTTCACTTCTTCTTCTAATATGTATCTTGTTGATCTACTTTAAATGCGGCCTTTCTTCCAATACATTTAGCTCTGATTGCATGCTGAATATGTGAATATGTGAGACTACAAAAGGGGTATTTAGCTGTAGCAGCCATTAAAAAAAGCAGCTGCTTGTAATGAAGATGACAATAACATCGACCGTTTGGAAAACAGTGCAAACCAAGGAGATATCATTACTCACGTATCGTACTAACAATGTTTTTTTTTTTTTTTTTATTGTTTTCCATTACGGTAATATAGCTTAAGATTTTGAAATATGACACATTTTCTACTCACGTCAAGAATGAGAATGTTAATTGGTATAACAATCAGATTCCCTATGAAAGTATGTAGAAGATCTTCAGATTTCCTGAGAAAATTGCAAGGAAACATAATGGACATCCACAAGAGACTTGGGTTTGTTTCAACTATTATTATTGGAGATTATTAACAAGCTAATGTCAAGGAACGAATGTACACCACGTCCTACTACCTTTTATCCAGTCGACCGTCCTGACCTGTTTCCTAATTGTTCCGATGACAAAGTACAAACCATTAGAGATAAGTTTGACAAAACAATTTAAATTGACTCATCGTCTGCATACAGTTGCGATATAGAATTTCAGCGGCAACATTTATCAGCATTCGAATCTGTCTCTATGTATTTGGTACGTACAGTTGTGATGAAGAATACACCAAAGTGATGTGAATTTGGTCTATTCCAACATCACTGCTGCTTGAATGCTTAGATCCAGTCTTGCCTTCACTAACTGATGTTATTAATACCTCTTTTTCACTGAAGGGATTACCATGATTTTTCAAAACTGCAATTGTAAAGCCTATGCTAAAGAAACCAACACTCAACCATAAAGATTTCATGAACTATCACCCAGTTTATAATCGCCCATTCATATAAAAAAGATATATTAGAAACAAATTGTTCTAACCCAACTTGTATCTCACCTGAAATCAAACAGTCTTGTACCAATGCACAGAATGCATATCGCCATTGCCACAGTACTGAAACCACTCTTCTGAAAGTGTGTAATGAAATTATCTCTGATTTGGATAGCGGAAAGATTTCAGTTCTCGCCCTCCTTGATTTGTCTGCACGATTTGACACAATAGACCATGATAATTTACTTCATCGTATCCACCATGTATTTGGCATTCACAATACAGCCTTACAGTGGTTCAACTCCTACTTAGTCAACATGACACGAATTGTATCTGCAAATGGAATACACTCCAGCCCAGTTGATCATTGTTGAGGTGTTCCACAGGGTTCTGTTCTTGGACCTTTTGATTTCATTCTATACATTCGGCCGCTCTCAAATTTTCATAGATTATCATCTAGTGTCTCACCAATTGTACCCTGATGACAAGCAAATATACCAATCTAGCAACATTACTGAAGTTGATGCTACCATCCAAGGTGTAGAGAAGTGCATTTCTGATGTTAAATCATGGAAGAAATGTAGCCAGTTGCAGATGAATGATGATAAAACGAAGGCCAATCTGATCACAACACAAATACTTTCTCATTCAAATCCTTTACCTTAAACAATAAATATCAGCAACACCAATATTAAATTCACATAGTCAGTACGAAACCTAGGTGTTTTACTCTGGACAATACTATCACATTGCACGAATATGTCACAAACATATTCTAGGCTTCATATTTTGAGCAGAGACGCATCAGCTCAATTCGCAAATATCTTTCAGCCGTGCTATTAAAACATTTGTGTGTTCATTAGTACGTTCAATACTTAGCTATTGTAATTCAATTATGCCTGGTGCGTCTCAATATCTACTCCAGAAATGTCAAAAAGTTCACAACACAGCTGCTCGGATCATCCTTAGAGTACCACTGTCGTAGCACAACTCATCATTGCTCTGAACCATGCACTGATTATCCATTCGATTCAGAATCAAACACAACAGTTTTTGTTTGTGCCACGTTTCACTGACAGACTCCAGTCCAACATACATTGCCGGCCTCACCCATGTGTAAACATCTGCAAGATAATTACGCTCCTCTTCTGATAATCGTACACTTATTATTCCCACTATGAAAACGAAATCATATGGACAACGTTCGTTTGCATAACTGGACCCAGAAACGTAGAACGAATTGCCCACCGAACAGAGACACAGAGACACAGTAATCCCATGAGTGTTCTTTACACTCGTCTATTTCGACTGCAAGAACAAACTTAAGAACATAATAAGGTTTCCTACCATAAACATTTTCAACATGTTTTAAGTCTTCTAATTTCATGGTGGTTTTCTTTAATGATGTCAAACGGTTTGTTTGTTTGTTTGATTATGATTTTTAACGTAGCTTTAACAATTATTCAGTCATATCGCTACGATGTATGCAGCGAGGCAGATTATAGTGATAGCTAGCACTGGGGTATCCCATACAGTCACAATACAGAATTTCTAACGTTCTTTGTCATGAAAGGTAACGTTGCTGCCATTTGTATATATAGGAATACTAAAATTCTTGCCAGAAACATCAATGTAATGATGGAAAAAGAAGTAATTAAACAATTTAACCCTAGCTACATTTCATTGTACGGAAGCCCATTAGTGCCAAATCTGATCTGTAAAAAAAATATATTGCGAATATTGGCAATACTATTGCGAATAAAGGCAATACGTTGCGAATAAACGCAAAACTATTGCGAATAAACGCAATACTATTGCAAATAAATGCAATACTATTGCGAGTAAACGCAATACTTATTGCGAATAAACGCAATACTTATTGCGAATAAACACAATACTATTGAAAATAAAGCAATACTTATTGCGAATAAATGCAATACAATTGCGAATAAATGCAGTACTTTGGTGCTTTAGACAATCATTTTCTTAGATTCAACCTGAAGAAATTTTTGCATCACTGTCGTCAAATCCTCTTCAACTTTAGGTGAGTATGGACGTATTTTTTTGTGCTGTCGTAAGTGAAAATGCCAAGATTATTGCTCTATTACTTAATGTATTCAAATGAAGTATCAGATATGATATCTTGGGTATCCATTATTCTTCTGGCACTGTATTAATTACATAATCCTCTATTCCAGTCTAACGAGACAGTAAGTATTGCAGAACTCTGAACCCTTATTGATACAACCACAAAATTATTCTTGAAAATATTTCTCCATATTTTAAGGATTTTACTCTGCTTTAACTCTATTGTATGTTTCACATACCCAAGTTTAAAGACTTTTACATCTCTAACTTGTGTCTGTTACTGGTATGTTTTTTGAACATGTTTGCAATTATTAAAAAACACTTTACCATTGGTAATAATTTTGCCCAGTACTGTATAACTAAGATTATGTTAATGTTTCATTAAACCCTTTCAATGTATACATATGTACATTTATCATTAAACCCTATCAATGTATACATATGTATCATTAAAGCCTATCACTGTATACATATGTATCATTAAAGCCTATCAATGTATAAATATGTATCATTAAACCCTATCACTGTATACATATGTATAATTAAAGCCTATCACGGTATGCATATGTATCATTAAACCCTAACAATGTATAAATATGTATCATTAAACCCCATCAATGTATACAAAAATGTATCATTAAACCTTATCAATGTATACATATGTATCATTAAACCAAATCAATGCATAGATATGTATCATTAAAGCCTATCACTGTATACATATATATCATTAATGCCTATCAATGTATACAAAAATGTATCATTAAACCCTATCAATGTATACATATGTATCATTAAAGCCTATCACTGTATGCATATGTATAATTAAAGCCTGTCACTGTATGCATATGTATCATGAAACCATATCAATGTATACAAAAATGTATCATTAAACCCTATCAATGTATACATATGTATCATTAAAGCCTATCAATGTATACATATGTATCATTAAACCCTATCAATGTATGAATATGTATCATTAAACCCTATCACTGTATACATATCTATCATTAAACCCTATCAATGTATACAAAAATGTATCATTAAACCCTATCAATGTATACATATGTATCATTAAAGCCTATCAATGTATAAATATGTATCATTAAACCCTATCAATGTATACAAAATGTATCATAAACCCTATCAATGTATACATATGTATCATTAAAGCCTATCACTGTATGCATATGTATCATTAAACCCTATCAATATATACATATGTATCATTAAAGCCTTTCAATGTATTAATATGTATCATTAAACCCTTTCAATGTGTAAATATGTATCATTAAAGCCTATCACTGTATGCATATGTATCATTGAACCCTATCAATGTATACATATATATCATTAAACCCTATCAATGTATACATATGTATAATTAAACCCTATCATTGTATACATGTGTATCATTAAACCCTATCAATGTACATATGAATCATTAAAGCCTATCAATCTATACATATGTATCATTAAACCCTATCAATGTATACATATGTATCATTAAACCCTATCAATGTATACATATGTATCATTAAACCTTATCAATGTATGAATATGTATCATTAAACCCTATCACTGTATACATATGTATAATTAAAGCCTATCACGGTATGCATATGTATCATTAAACCCTAACAATGTATAAATATGCATCATTAAACCCCATCAATGTATACAAAAATATATCATTAAACCTTATCAATGTATACATATGTATAACTTAATCCACAAGAAACAAAGTTTGATTCATTTTTTTTGTCAGATGTGAAAATAATGGTTTCTTTTGACAGTAAAGTATGGACTAAGTGGCTTAAGTAATTGGGGAGGGGGATAGAGATTGGATATGAAAACTAGTATTAGAGATATAAAGATTACCTGACACGTGGGTCCCTGTAATTTGTCAGGAGCCCATTGTATTTATCATGTGCGCCACATTTTGGTACAAGTTGTGTTTTATTTTTCTTTTAATTTCTTTTCATTTTTTTGTGTAAGACCCAATAAGTGTAAGGAAGGACTTTACGATTCTGCATAAATTACAAACTTTGAATTATTTGGTATCTTAGTTGTGTTGGTTATTTTATATAATATTTTATAATTTTTGACAAAGTGTTCATCCCAGTAGTTCAGGACACATTTCAAATGTTTGTTATATATATCTTCATTAGTTATTTCTTTGTTTTGCTTTTTCTCATACTAGTGTTTTTTTCCTCATCATTCATGCAAGATGTGGGCCTCAGCCGGTATGGAACCATTATAAATAAGTTAATCGTACAAGGCAAAGAGGCATAACATATGGGAAAAGACTGCTTCTTGCACTAAGTTTGTAACTGAAAAATCATTGGAATTAAACATAAATAATGATTTGTCCTGGAAAAAAAACTTGATCTTGTTACAGTTAGAAAATTAGATAGAATGTTTTTTTAATATCAGATTTCCATTATACACTGGTTTCATTCTTGCAATGTTTGAGTGAACTTTTCAAAACATTTGCTTACTTAAAACTGATGAATCTAGTGGAAAATATCACAGTTAATGACATAATTATGTATATCACCACTAATGTTAAAACACACAGAGACATACACATGCATAATGATACAGATGTCCTTATAAGGTACTAATGTTAAAACACACACACACACACACACACACACACACAATGATACAGATGTCCTTGTATGGTACTGACAATGTCATGACCAACACAAAGCAGCTTATGATGGACATGACTTTGTCATTCCAATTTATTAGTATCTTAATACTTGGTCTTGTTATCCATGCATGTATAGTCTAAATTAATGCCAACACTAGTAACTGTATGACATAATTTGAATAAATAATCGATGCTTTATTATTCCCATTCATCTTTATAAGATGTTATGGATATTGTGGGGCCCTTTGTCTCTAATATGAGGGCCGTCATTCTTGATTCCTGTTCAAAGGGTTCAAGGTCCAGTTTGTTTTGGTGGGAGGTGGGGAATCAGGTCAG
Organism: Unio delphinus; assembly: GCA_029339505.1. Lineage (NCBI taxonomy): Eukaryota > Metazoa > Mollusca > Bivalvia > Unionida > Unionidae > Unio > Unio delphinus. The sequence continues at coordinate 1,312,577 of JAQISU010000065.1, forward strand.
ATGTCAAATATAAGAAATTACAATAATACACTTTTATATATTTTCTAAATAAACTTCATATATGTATTCGCAGTAGGAAGACCTTCATATGTGTGACAAATAATACATATGACCCCAGGGTACTGTTGAGTAATGAGCATGGGTGTTGGTAGTTGTCTTGAAGTATACTGTTTAATTAATGGGGATTTGTGAAGGCAAACAATTGCAAAGCTTTAAATCATTTAAGAACTAAAATCAGTTAGTGTACAAGTCAAAAAACTTTATTCACTTGAGTGTGTCATCTTTTATACAATTAGCACAAAATAATATCGTGCAATGTTATATTGTATGCATCACAATATGATAGTGGCAATACATTATAAGTGATTGCACAAATATTAATATTATCAGTGCATATCCATATAATAGTAACATAAATACATTATGCATAAAACATGAACAAATGGGGATTTATCTAACTCCATCATATATCGGATTAGTTAAGTGAAAACTTTAGTGATATGTTTTACGTCTTTTGCTGGTTCTTGTTTCTTTACTCCATGAATAACTTTATATAATGTGCCATATTTTTTTATACTACATTTTGAAACATATTCATTGAATGAGGTAAAATTAAAATCCACAGCATTAACAAATTGAAAGTAATAACCATAAATTGATATGCACCCAGATGTTGGCAGTGTAGACTCAGATATGTTGCATTAAGTACCAGCATATCTGGGTCTGTACTGTTTCTGAATTGATAGATATGTACCTCTTTTTGCTACTTTGTTTTGGTATACTGTAAACTTCACCTTCATTATGATGTCAATTGTATGTAAACTTATATTTCTTTCGGTCTGTTTCATAGTAATCCAGATGGTGCAGGTTCATCTCTTTTTTTTATTTACACGTTTATAACCCTTCTTTGTCTATAGGTACGAAATTGGATACAGTTTTGTTCGTGTTTTAGGAGTTTTATTACAGTTTATAGTTACTTTTACTTTTTGTGGAATTTTTGATGATGAGACACATGTCAGTTCAGTGTAAACTTACATTTATTTCAGTTTGTTTCAAAGGGATCCAAAATGTGCAGGTTCATATCATTTTTTATTTACATGTTTGTAACCCATCTTTGCCTATAAGTAAGAAATATGATAGTTTTGTTGATGTTTAAGGAGGTTTTACTTGTGCAGTTTCATTGTTACTTTAACCTTTTGTTTGCATATTTGATGTTGAGGCAAATCCAATCTTAAGGGAAGAAAATTAATTTTAAAAATATTGAACTATTTAAATGAAAAGAGAGAGTTCATCTTGAGTGATGCTTATGGCTTGAAAGTTATGATTCTTCTTTTGTGTTAATGGCAATTACTATAAAGATATAAAATAAGACTTCACCTGGTCTTGAATTACTATAAAGATATAAAATAAGACTTCACCTGGTCTTGAGTTCATTTTTAGTTTAGATGTATCTTTTTCTAGATTAATACACTGTTAGATGATTTCTAAAAAAAGAGATCTTTTTTAAAAATATTGGAATTAACATCAATGTCACAATTATCATTAATAATTGTTAAGTTTTTTGCACATTGGTCCATATATTCTAAGCTCTTGCTTATTTCCTTAACAAGCAAAGAAGAAGAGGAGTATTTTGATGAAACATTGTCACTTATGTAATCCCATACGTCTTCTCCATGCCTGTGTTGTCATCTTACTTGAAAATATGCATTCATCCAGAGAAACAGTGCACCACTGTAGCAAAAACAAGTAACTGTTGCTGCACTGTATGCATGTGTTTTTAATTTATTATCTTGAATCCATAATACATACATTATATTTCAGTTCTAACTTCGTTATGAGACCTTGAGTAGAGATTTATCCCCAAAATATTTTGATAGTGTTGTGTACAAAGAAGTAGTTTGGTTTGTAATTGACAAAGATTAAAGTTTGCTAGTTTTGTACATCAAAACCTTTTATATGCTTTCAGAAATATGGATAAGTGTTTATGCAACTCTATAAAATTTGTCCAATTTCATATCAAATATAGTAAAGCTCAACAGGCTGACTGCTAGCTTAATTCCCACTTTACCGCTTGGAATTGCAAAATGACAGCCTTTGAAAAATGTTATACTTTGCTTCATCAATTAATGTGTAGTAATCTGAAAGTGTGTCAGAAGAGTAGAGGAAACAACATGGAACTGTAAGTGCCCACCTTCATTTTAATGGTATGAGGAGAACACTGATAATACGCCTGTATCTTTCATAAGGGTGCTAAATCTGTTGTCCATTTATCACTATTATGGATCCAAGAAGGGGTAGCATTTTGGCACACTTCCCTATGGTTATATATAGTTATATAGTTACGACTCTTTGGTATAAAACTAATTAACAGAAAAGAGTGAAAACCAACAGGCTTTGCAAAATTTAACAAATAGTTTATTTCCCTTGAATACAATGTGAAAGTTCGAAAAAAAACTTACAGTATTGTCAAATAAGTTCCAAATAAGATCTACCACAAGTATATAAAATGACTTTCAGACGAATGCTTCTTCATATGGAATTAACATATACCAATAGAAGAACTCTTCCGGGAACTTAATAACCTGCATCCAGCTATAAACTTCACAAAGAATTAGTTAAATAAGCATTCCTTTCCTGGACATTCTCGTCAAACTATCTGGAATACATAATACTACTGAAATTTATAGTAAACCAACTGAAACACATAATTATCTCAATTTAAAATCCTGTCATACAAAACATATAAAAGTGAACATTCCTTTTCACCTTGCCTCAAGAGTGATAACAACTGTAGAGAACAAACATACACAAAAAACTAGTAGAGTTACGGCAATATCTTAAGAACCAAAATTACCCAAACGAAAGTATCGATCAAGGAATACTCGAAGCGAAAAGAAATGGACCAATCAAGGGAAATAATTACGACCTAAATTCCATGGAATACAAATATTGCACATGTGAACAATTACTCAAACTTAGTCATAAAATGAAAAATGTCTTGGAAACACGGAAAATTATTAATAGTTAGAGACAATCCAAACATTTTGAACAAATTCTTACCAGAACTAAATTTTATGTCATTTAAAGAAAGGCCTGAGTAACCAAATGTGGTACCAGTAGATGCAAAATTTGTTTCAATATAACAGAAGGAAACCCATTAAAATTTTAAAAGGGTAAGTTATTTAAAGTTAAAAAAGACATTAATTACAAAGGTTGGTTTCTCTATATCACTTTCTTTCTAACTCTTATATATTACTGTATTAATAAAATTCCAGACACCTGTGATACTATTCAACATCCCGTAGTCTATATGATGCAGTTATTGTGAAGCGTCCTTAACCTTTATGGAGACTTGCAGGTTGACGAAGACATGCCAAGGCATACTAGAGGCTCTATTACAGAAATGAATTCAGTCTCTCAAAGGTGTATGACATACTACATGTACTTTGATACAATCTTTCTTTCTGGAATTTCTGCAGAATATACTCCTATCAAAGTGTGTGTGTGTATATATATATATATATATATATATAATGAATTTCAGGCCATAAACTCCAGGTTCCTGCCCACTGTACGGGAATGAAGGTGAGGGAAGATGTCCATATCGATACTGTTATAAATGCCGCAATGATTGATACAAAGCGTTGAGACTGGCATGGTTTACCTATATAGGTTGCATTAGAATTTCATTGTATTATTCATACATTTCAAAAAAAGAAACGATAAAGTTTATCTGCACAGTTCATGCGTGCAGAGCCTGCAATACTAGTCTACGCAGTGTTTTGTAAGTGTTAAGGGCGTCTTCAGGGCTCCTCATAATTTCCAGGTTATTTTCTGCCATTAGAATCTGGAAGAGTTCCTGCAGTTCTGGGTCTGATGGCTTATTTTGGTTAAGCCAACATTCGTCTTTGCATACAATGATGGTGTTCCGATCCACATCTGTTGCGTAATCTTGTGTTCCATACAGCAAGAGCATTTTATACAGCACACACGGTCTGCCACTGGCTACATTCTGGTTTTTGCTCGGACGTATGCAATGAGTATTCCATACTGTAACAGCCTCGTCAATATCTTACTGTAATCAAACACATATATAAGTACAGTAATTTTGTCAATGGTTTATTTATTTATACATTGGTGTACTATATATATAGTGTTTCATTCGCATAGCACAAATACCATCAGCGTTTTCATGGCTCTCTAATATCCATCCACAGTGGCAAAAATTTAGCCAAGTTGGGACAATGGTACAGTCGGATAGACAAAAGTTTGCACCCTGTGGCCCTCCTACATCAGTTGTGAGCATTAAGAACCTATTCAATGGTCGAGTAACCATGTGAAGTAAATGATCTGTTTTAGAAAATAGTATGATCTATGTATAAATGTCATATTCCCTCTCGAGCTATTTAAGGGGTTAGGCATTTGAGCATATTAATGGTGAAGTAAACGAGTAAAGCAGCTGAGAGTGAAGGAGAAATGAAAGTGCAACGTGAATGGAGGCACAATTTGAAGAAGAAAAAAAAACACGATAAAGTGAGTAAAAGCAAGAAGATATTATTAGGGTTTGTGTTATTCTATTGGCATTTTCTAAACGCTATGCAGAAATTACGAATTTTTCCGACTCAAATAAGTCATAAATCCAAATATTTGGCGAAGGTCTTTGAAAATGGAAGGTGATGAAGTGGTCTGTGGTCGTACTGATTTTTCAACATTTCTTTGTTGAATCACAGAAAATAATATTCCAGTGTTTGAATTCTCTGTAAATTTCGATAACTGTTATTGTCCAAGAATTAATTTAGAACACTAGTATTTCCAGGGAAAACAAACTTGTAATCCAAATAAATGAAAGTAAACAATATAATTAGCCCCAAAACTGGTCACAACATAAAACACTTTAACTTCTCAAGTATTAAGGCACTAATGATTATTCTTTATCAAAACATCAATAATAAATCTAGCTACAACGCAAAACAGATGTCCGGATGTGGGTCAATCCTATAGAAAAACCTAATTGATACATGTTATTTGTCATGTGCTCCAAGTATGGCCTTGATTCCACTTTATGAATCTTACTCTGAGAAAGAATTACACATCAAAATAAAAATGAAAACGTTGTTTACTACAATTCTCTCTGATTTCTGAATCAAGGCCAGGAACTAGATCAGCTTACCACAGCTCTCACTGATTTCTGAATCAAGGTCGGGAACTAGATCAGCATTAGATACAATGTCTCCATCAAATTGTTTACTTCAAAAATAAAAAAAGGCAGAACTGAACTCTATTCCAGTAAATAAAGTTACATTACAACAGCAAGTAATGGAATAAAAAAAAATACAAACTTACAAACAATTACATTAAATCAAATATAAATTAAATCAAATACACTGTAACACGCACAGGGGCATCACTTGACCGAGCGGTGTCAAACCCTAGCGTGAATCCCACTGGTTGTCATATGTTTTCCCCAAATTTACAAAAGACTTCCACACTATTTGGGTTGTAAATTGGAAAGCAAGACGTGACTGCTTTTATTAACTAAATTTTACTCTAATCAATTCAAGAACACAGATAAAACAACTTGCCAAAAGTAAATGAACCGCACATTTGCATGGTTTTTCTTTACCTTAAGCAGATTTCCGTACCGCCGGCCGGTTATGCAATAGAAAATACACTAGTATCCCCTTTCTCACTGGGAGCTTTTTAACTCCGCCACCTTAGGCTAGTCAATATACGCTTTTACCGGCGTATGACGCTAATATAACTGCACCTATTTTCCACTATGGACACATAAATGGTATATACCAAGTCCCTACTTATTATCAATAATATTGTCAATTACCAATCAATTGTCAATCAGTTACCATTGTGTAATTTACCGGTTTCCTACCGTAAAAACTGCCACCTCAGCCACAACAACATTGTACACCACTAGATTTGAACATGGACAGTCATTCGGTTTGGACCTAAATTCACTACTAGCGAACGATGGCATGGTTCAAATTCCTAACACTCTACTCCGTGACGTTTACTCCTAGTAATTGGCTAATTATTTCAGGCTAGGAATATTTCCATGGCGCCGAATCCCAATAATCACACAAATCTAAGACTTGCTTAAAACGGGGCGCTATTAAATTGCGCATACTCGAAATTGATTAGAATACATAAAAAATATATATATATGTTGTTGTTTTTTTAGGGTTTAACGCCATTTTTCAGCACATGATAGGCTATACATGGCGGCCAGTATTATTGGTGGAGGAAGAACCTGGGAAAACTCCCGGAAAGAACCACTGACCCACGAGAAGCTACTGGCAAGCTTTCTCACAGACAGAGGTGAGATGGCAGTGATCCGTAACGGAGAGCGCTTTAGATCACTCGGCCACTCGGGGTCCCCATATAAAGTTATCATGTCAAAAATAAGTCATCAGGACAATAATACGAATGGAACAAACATTTGTTCTTAAGTATGGATGTCATGCTTGCACTGCTTGGAGAGATGCAAACTATGTTAATTACCTGCAGAATAGACATGAAGACGAACTGTATAATGTTCTTGTCTATCGTATCTCCTTAAAAATAGCCTGTCTCTTTCAGGAGTCCAAAGAACTCTATCCAAAACTGACAGCATTCCATACGTAATAGCCTCCAAAACGATTCTATCCGCTGGTTAGCGGTATTTGGCCCATACATGAAAGAAAGTTATGCATTTCAGCAACATGAGTATTCTCGGTTCCACGGTCTCCTCTTACCGCTTTTGGGCATGTACCGAGCTGCTCAGTTGCATCAATGTAATGTCCTGCAATAATGCGTGGATTACTGGTTGAACACGTTACCTTGCACCAAATGATTTTCCGTGAAAATCCATCTATGAAGCCATTGATGCATAAACCGTATTGTTTAAGTTTGTCGTAAGAATCCAGATGCCAGATAAAGTTAGGCCCCTTGGCATAATTCCTTCGTCGTAGTCTTTTTCTTCTTCTATGTTCACACCCCTGAGGGTTTAAAAGGGAAAGTAAAGCTGCAACGTCAGATCTAGAATTTCGAAATCCTCCAAGTAAACATTTTCGATTCATCCAGCGATAACCATTTTGACAGCCATATTCACTGATCTGTTCCGCTACGTATAAAGCAACGTTCGAAATGTTTGATGGATACTTTCTCCTATATAATCTCAATTCCGTTAGCCTTCGTTTCAATGTCCTCATACTGATAACAATCCTATGATTGATTTGCAAACAGCATAGAATCTCTGAATAACTTAATCCAAGGGAAAAATACAACTTTATAAAAGCAGTAATATCCATAGCTGCATGTAGTCAAATCTCCAAGGAAGAAGCAATTTTCTGCCTTGCCATGCAAGATTTTTTTTTTGCGAATATTCGATATATAGTATTGCGTTTATTCGTAATAAGTATTGCGTTTATTTGCAATAAGTATTGCGTTTATACTCAATACTATTGCGAATATTCTCAATAAGTATTGCGTTCATTCGCAATAAGTATTGCGTTTTATTCGCAAAAAGTATTGCGTTTATTCACAATCTGTTGCGAATATTTGCAATAAGTATTGCGTTTAATCGCAATATATATATATATATATATATATATATATATATATATATATATATATATATATATATATATATATATATATATATATATATTACAGATACGATTTGGCACTAATGGTCTTCCGTATCATTGAGATAGTTTCTGCCCATATTTCGTTAATCCTACTGTCTGAACAATGTCATTTTTAAAAAAAAGTTTATATTTCCGCTCTGTAGGCCCTTTTTGAGTATTCTCTGAAAAAGACCGAGATGTGTGTTTCCTATTTCACTGATTATAAAATAAGGTTTGGCGTTATTTTTCTATTTCTCGTTTTTTAAAATAAACAGTATGTATAAATAAAATGATTTTTCCAGCAATTAAAAGTACTGGGGAAATTCGACTGAATTAAAGTCTGACTATACCAATCTGTTTGTTTGTTTGGCAAATCCGTTAAGCATGAAAGATGCAGGGGATGTCATTCTGGTCACAGACGGGTTAGAAATTATAATTCAGTTGACTTAGTTTTGTGCACTTTTTAAAAATCACATTACATGATTTCGTTATTTAAATAGGTACGAAGAAACGATGATGATAGACTATCGATACACAAATCGATGCGGCAATGTGATTTTTTTAAAACAGATTTTATACCAGCTGAGAAAAGGTCGAGATTTTGCAACGAAGATTCAAGGACATTCTGCCTACGGGAAACATTTTTTTTATTTGCCTAATCAAATATGACTTTATAACAATAGTTAAAGGAGACTAGAAACCAGTGGAAATATACAATAATATTAAATACACTGCAGAGAAAAACATGATTCTGAAGCGTCGTGTTCGACCGTACTGCAAATATTGAGATATTGGCATATCTTCTAGGCGCTGAGTTTCCGTGACCTCGTATGCATATTTTCCGCGCCTATTCGGTTACTTTCGGAAGTGACGTCATACTAGCGACTCCAGCATCCAGACCTACAGTTGCAAGGTTCATTTCATATAGAGTACCATGCCGTTTTGCGTTGCTTACGGGTGTAATAGCATACATAGAAAAGGCTGTGGAGTTCATTTTTTTTCTTTTCCAAATGATAAAGGGATAAAGAAAGTCTGGGTACATTATTACAAGCGAGTCGATTTCAATGCAACACCATACAGCAATCCGTGCTCATTACATTTCTCAAAAGAATGTTACCAGAGGGATCCCAAAAAACATAGAACCTCTAGGATACACGAATGCTCAGCCTACACTAAAAGTTGAAACTGTTCCAGACATACCATTGTATATTTTAAATCCTGGTAGAGTGTCAAACGTACGAGTTACGAAAATAGGCAGAAGGCCGAGTAAGTGCTAATAACAAATATGACAGCCCGACACCTGATCGTGCTGATGAAATGAGTAAATGTTTTTTTCTTCTTCAAGATTACAATCTAAATAAAGTCACCGCTGTCCTATGTATAACTGAGATCTGACTTTAATCAAAATGGAAGTTTTGCTTAAAAAAATAATAATAATAAGATTATCAATCCTTGACACGGTCGTGTTTTGAGAAAAACAATTTAAGTAATTTTTAAAAAAAATATTAAAAAAATTATTTAAAAAAACACAACCTTTCAGTCTATGCCTAATACTCGTAAAATGTATAAACGGAAATCTGTAATGATTGGAACTGATATAAAACTGTCCCTTGTGCAGTTTAAATAGCAGCGATTAAAAGAAAAGAGATCCGATATAAAATCATTAACTGGCTGACAAAAGAAATTGGGGGGAGGCGACTATTGACCCCACCTATTTGCCCCGATGTGCAATTTCTCCCTGTGATACGCCTTATTATACCCCAGGACAAGACCATCTTTTCATATTCTGGTCTGCATAATAGTTAGAGGTTAGAATTAAGTACACAAACATAATGGCAGTTTAACAAATTAACAATTATTCCTTATCATTGCACTTATGTTGTGATAAGGACTGGCTCTCTGACATAATTAAAAAAAAACATGTGCTACAGAGTGTGTATGTAATCACCAGAAAGTCATTGGCAAATAAGCGATGCCGAATTTTGTTGTAACTTCGAGGCCAAAGACTTCATTTTAAGAGTTCAAATCTGCAGTCAAACGTTATCGTACATGTATGTGGCCATTGTTTTCCCAAATTTTATATCCCATCCTATTTTCTTTAGTTTAAGTGTTAAGATATGTAACACTGTTTACTAAATTAAATATTTATTTTGAATTAGTTTTTTAAGGGCACGTATACTGCGTCGTATTTTCTTTATTCCTTCTTTTAATTTAATCATGGTAATGAAACTTTACATAGATGGTAGAGGAATGTCAGGTGTTAAATGGCCGAGTTTTTTTTTAGGGCGGAAATGGAGATTTTATTTGCACAGAAAATTACGCATCCTTCATTGTGATAATTCATGGGTTTTAAACTAATTGGTGAAAAATTTTTTTTTACAAGAATTACTTCTGTAGTTGTTAAACAATCTGAAATTTACGTGAATAATGTTTAATCTTAATCTATTTACTGAAGACAAAAACTGTCCTGTGATATTAATTTTTTCTTCACTACAATATTCACAAGTGATAAAATAGAATATGACATGTGGACTGCACACTTGATAAAAAATTATATATGGATTTTCTTTTTTTGAGAAATGAAAATTGAGAGACATACTGAAATAATCGGGAGTTAACTGCGAAAAATCAAGAGAGATATTACGAGATGGGGAGGAAATACCTCCAAAATTGGAATTTATTTTCTTTCTTTCTTCTCCCGGCTTGAAAATTAACATATATGAACTGTTCGGGCTAGTAAGTTTATTTAAGTCATCAGCCCGGGTCCTGTGCTTAAAACATTTCTTTCAGCACTGACCAGTACAGTACGTAATCTATTTTAACGAAGCATGTATATACTTACAGATTTGTCAATACGCTAACTGTAGCATGCATGTAAAGTACACTGTAATTGAATCATAGAAAGGAAGTTTCTTAATGTTGAAATTAATTACGTATGATTTCCTCCTCGCAGATTTATTTGTGGGGTGTTGTATTTTTGTGTGTGTGAAAAATTAATTCCGATGAAAACCGTTATCAATGGCCTCTCTCGCTTGCTATGTTTCTGGCTAGTAAGACGTCACGAAACCACGTGATCTGTCGTCTCATTAAAACTCGGAAATACTCGGCAATTTACGGAATCATTGTATCTTCTTTGCAATATAATCAATATCCGCACACGATATTATATTTTTAAACATTATATTCGAATTAAAATTTGTAAAGAATTACATTTATAAAATAAAAATTTTCATTTCTAGTCTCCTTTAAAGTTTTACAGCTCTCGTTAAAAGACTTTTTTCAATTACCTGCAATTCAAGAACAACAACTCTTTCGTAACTAACTAATCATAGTCTACAGTAGACGCATGCGCAGTTTGAAGATATTTATCAGCGTAGATTAGAAGGAAATAATAAAGTTTCATCTCCTGTTTATTTTCATAATTCTGTTTTGTTTATTTTTTTTTAATGATAGGGAGGTAGGAACCGGACAGCAAAGTGTACGAATAACAGACCTATTTTTTTAATTAAAAAAACAAAGTTGAGAGTGAAGTTTGTGCTAAGATGTTTGGATCTAGTAATTTTAACGACGGGAATGGCTTGAAGAAAGACATGACGGTACACCCCGAAGATGAAACATTCAGATGTTCAGTTTGTGATGAAATGTTCATGCTGGAGGATAATTTTAAGACCCACATGTGGCTACATACTGGAGATAAAGCATTCAAATGTGAAGTTTGTGATGAAATATTTAGAGGAAGTAGTCATTTGAAAGTACATATGAGGAAACACACTGGAGAGAAACCATTCAAATGTGAACTTTGTGAAAAGATGTTTAACCACAAGAGTCATTTGAAGAGACACATGAGAATACATACTGGAGATAAACCATTCAAATGTGATGTTTGTAATAAAATGTTTAGTGAGGATTTTATTCTGAAACAACACATGAGAATACATACTGGAGAGAAACCATTTAAATGTGGAGTTTGTCATAAAATGTTTATGAAGTTTAGTACCGTAAAGGAACACATGAGGATACATACTGGAGATACAAATGTGAACTCTGTAACAAAACGTTTGGAAACAGTAATCATTTAAAGGTCCACATGAGAATCGATACTGCGGATAAACCATTCAAATGTGATGTTTGTAATATGGTGTTCAGACAAAGTTCTGTATTGAATGTGCACATGAAGATTCATACTAGTCTGGAGACAAACCATTCAAATGTGAAATTTGTGATAAAATGTTTAGACGCTGTAGTCATTTAATAGTTCACATGAAAATACATACAGGAAAAAAAATCATTCACATGTGATGTTTGTGAGAAAATGTTTAGGCAGATTAGTATTTTAAAGACACACGGGGTGAAATATAGTAGAGATAAACCATTCAGATATTATAACCTGGATATTACCCATTCATTTTGCACAAATTAAAATTGGTTATATGCATTAACATGCAGACTCTCTTGTCAGAACATTTTTGACTGAAGCTCTTTGTGAAACTTGACATAAAGCTGTCCGGTACAAAATTTTCTATGTTAAATAGATATGGAATCCATACTTGTACAGAAATATCCATATGGATCAGGGCTCGAAATTATCTGTAGTCCGCTAGCCCGAGGTTAGTAGATTACCTGTCGGACTAGTAACTATCATAAAGTTATTAGTCCGATGGGCTAGTAAGTTTTGTTTATCAGCAGTCAGCGTTTGTTTACTCAATACCCTAATAAAGACGTGACTTCAGCATATCTTCGGTAGAATCAGCGCAGTGACCATTGTAAACACCGTCATAAAATATTAGCACGAGAAGATGAAGTCAATTTCTGTCTCAGAAATGTGTTTCTATTACGACCACGTTAACAAACTACAAAACTACAACACATTTTGTGCATTTTGCTTAACAGTGTCAATCATGGTCCCATCATACAAACAACGAAAGTGTGGTATTTTATATCCTAATTAATCTGACAGTGAATTAAATGAAAAATAACCTGGTTTCACACTTTATTCACGCGACCACATTAACAAACTACAAAACTACAACACATGGTATCAACTATTCAAAGAAATTAGTTTGCATGCTCGCTTGTTTGTTTCCTTTTTTTATGTTTTAACTTGCTAACCAAACATTCAGAAACGTGAAACTGCATAATTTACGTTTGCATCGAAATAATTTTAAGAATTAGATCAATTTATTATGATCACATTACTGATACATCATTTCCATACAACTACATTGTCTATGTCAATTTTCTATGTCAATAAAACCTTTTTTTAATAAATATTTTTCCCATACAAGACTGAACAAATAATTGAATACACATGGAGATATCCAAGCAGAATGCTGTACATTTGTTGGGAATTAAAATCTCTTAGCATGGGCATCTAAGATTCGAAAATTTCCGCTTATTATTAATTTCAACAATACATTAATTAGGAGCACCTACTAAACTTACGCTATTAATTGAGACCGTAATTGGCGCTGTTCAATGCAACGCGCAGAGTCAGATGGCTTTGTTTGATGGGAACACACGTTATCTTTTGTTGTTAATATTTTATAACAGTGTTTACCGTATTTTCCGGCCTATAAGTCGAGACTTTTTGACTTGAAAGTTCGGTCTTCGTCTTATACTCCGAATCGACTTATATATGGATTTTGTCATTGAAATTGCATCGACTTATATATGGATTACAGTATCCGGTATTTTATTGATATTGCTCTATAATCGGCATAATCGAAAACAGGTCACATAGAAGTACAAATTCATGTTAAATTACTATGTCAATAAATTGTCATAAAATAATATGACTGCATTTATATTTGTAAGTTTTGTCATTATTTATTTTGCATTCTGCGTGTTTTTTCTTATTTCTCAAACATAAAACAAAAGAAAACAATTACCGGTTAAAACTTCACCGGGCCGCATAGCACACTTACGGTCTATACTCTATAGTTTACTGTACTAATTCAAAGCATATTGTTTGTTCCTTAAAGAAAAAAAGATATGAAATAACTGGTCCATTAATATTTGATTTTCCAGTATAATGTTGGACACACGTGAGCAATTACCGGCATAGCTTTTTATATTGATCCAATTGATCCTACAAAGGGATGTAATCCATATTAACTCGAGTGTTCTATGATTATTTATAAAATAATGTATATCATGCATTCTACTGAATCCCCCAAATCATATGTTTCTAATTGTATTTGACAAAGTTTCTCAAATAAATTACCGTAGGTTTAAACTACACTAAAATCAGATATATCGATGGACTACCAGTACTCATAGATCATCAGTGATCCATGATTTTTAGTTTTGCAATTCATTTTAAAGCAAATTGTAATGTCAACACTTCACCTATATTCATTTTTAACCAGCTGACGTTTCGGTGTCTCTCTTTGATTATATCGGTTGTTGATAAATTGGTATTTGGTTTCCAACAACAATCAAAGCCAGTTGCCTCAATTGTTTCGATCTTGATATTGGCTTTAGCTACCGATACTAGTTACCATATTGCCGGTACCCCATTGTTCTTTATCATTAATCCGCATCAATTACGCTACTCGTGTTTAATATCAATGGGATTAAGTACAACAGGAAATGATGCCCACTCCCTTCTCTCGATGTAAATAATGAATTTAGCCATGGGCATTGTTTTCATTGCTTTAGTACGGGCACATTTTAATGAGTTCGGTATATTTTGATCAATCTTTTCATTCATAATCATTCATATAAATATCCCCTTACAAATCATACAACTTCTCTCACAATGCCTCCCGTAAAATCACGCAAGTCTTAAACGGCGGCTTTTAAGCTGGAAGTTGTAAAGTTCGCTGAAGAGAATGGTGGGAATATGGCTGCTCACAGGAAATATGGTGTAAGTGAAAAATGTGTCCGGGATCGGCGTAAAGCTAAGGTTGCATTATGCGCTACAAAAAAAACCAAAGAAAACAAATCGTGGCTGCAAAGCAAGATGGAGTAATATTGAGGATAAATTAGAAGACTATGGTTTGACACAACGTGCCGCGTATTAGAGTACATCAAAAGAACATGAAGCAATAGCTGGGCGGCAAGTTCAAAGAACTTTGACTAGCAGCTTGTGTGCGAAAATGTGCTTTAGCTTCCATTATTTAATCTACGAACATGTACTATTTCATCATTCATTACGTACACCCGTTACGTAATTGTTGTTATTTTCTTTTCATTGAATTCAGTCACATAATGATCTGTGACAAAATTATTGAATATTTTACATCCGTGTGTGGATATTTTCAATGGAAATATTTGTATTATGGATTCAATGTATGTTACAAGATTCGCTGGTGAGTACACGGTGTTGCTACTCTTTTCATGCAATGGATTATACATGTATATATAAATTAGACACGCGTATGTACCAATGCATGGTTCTCTGAATATAGAATTTTGTAATAGTCCATATGGAACTTTGTAATAGTCCATATAGAATTTTGTAATAGTCGATAAAGAATTTTGTTATAGTCCATATAGAATTTTGTATAGTCCATATGGAATTTTGTAATAGTCCATATAGAATTTTGTAATAGTCCATATAGAATTTTGTTATAGTCCATATGGAATTTTGTTATAGTCCATATGGAATTTTGTAATAGTCGATAAAGAATTTTGTAATAGTCGATAAAGAATTTTGTTATAGTCCATATAGAATTTTGTATAGTCCATATGGAATTTTGTAATAGTCCATATAGAATTTTGTAATACTACATATGGAATTTTGTAATAGTCCATATAGAATTTTGTAATAGTCCATATAGAATTTTGTAACAGACTTTAAGGACTTTTTGCTTTGACCATAAAAATTTTCTTCAAATTCTATTGAAGTTCCTAAGGGATCATCAACAAAGAATGTCGGCAAAGTTGGCGGGAGGTGGGTTGTTTAAATCTTGACAACTGTGGACTAGAGGGAGGGGGTATTTTCTCTTATGATATTCTGTGTTGCTTTAGGCCTATTGCATATATTCCAGTATATTTTGCAGACATCCTTTTGGGGTGATCATTAAATATAAATCATTTATTAATTTAACTTGGTGTGATTCATGCCACAAAATATATACGTATGGGTTGGTAACTTGGCATTATAAATGATTATTAGATAGGTCTGGCTCCCAGTGCCTGAGGTTGATTACATGGCGCACATATTGGCCCTGTAGACTAAGCGAGTGTACAAATAGCCAAGTAAGATGCACCATGGTTTGAATAATGCTATGAACTCATACCAAAGAGCAGTCTGGGAATAGGGGAGGTAATCCACATGGTGACATGCTGACAATTGGGGGTGTTTGTTAGGAAAACAGGTATTATCTGTGGATGTGCTTTATGGACAACCCTGATCATTCTTAGACATTATAGGGAATAAATAATAATCACACTCATTTTTAAAATGGATCATTAATTTTATTTTGACAAATAATATCAAATAATGTTTAGGTTTTTCTTGTCATTTTCTTTCTTGCATATGAAACAATCTATCTTTTTCATTTTACTGAAAATTTTGTGAGATTATTTCAACCAAAACTAACCACTACTACTACAACAACTACTACTACAACTATTACTACTACTACCACTACTACTACAACCACTACTACTACCACTACTACTACTACAACTACTACTACTACAACTACTACTACTACTACCACTTCTACAACTACTACTACTACCACTACTACTACAACAACTACTACTACAACCACTACCACTACTGCTATCACTACTACTACTACTACTACAAGAACTACTACTACCACTACTACAACTACTACTACAACAACTACTACTACCACTACTACTACAACTACTACTACAACCACTACCACTACTACTACCACTATTACTACTACAATTACTACTACTACAACTACAACAACTACTTCTACTACCACTACTTTAACTACTAATATTACAACAACTGCTACTACTACCACTACTACTACAACAACTACTACTAGGACAACTACTACTACTACCACTACTACAACTACTACTACTACCACTACTACTCCTAATAATAATCAAGACTTTATTTAGAGAAGGTAAATCAAATAGTGAGGCCTTCCATCTGTTATGTACATTATATCCAGTATTTATATCATGATATGAAGAATCTGGCTTGACTAATAAATTATGTGATTTTAAAAATGGAAGTATCAAGTCTGGAAAATATGCATATGTCAACAGACAATCAGATAAAAAATATTGAATAATATCCTGTTTTGAAAAATTCGACTGAAAATGATGCAAAAATACAGAAAAGTATCCATCTGAGTCATTGGTTATGGAAAGAAGAAATGTTAGGTGCCTGCTTTATGAAGTTATGTCACTGTTGTATTGTGCCGATTTGAATTTTGATTTATGTACAAATTATGTTATTGTGGTCTCTTGTATTGGTCCTTGTTCCATAAGCAGGTGTGACAAACGTTTATCATAATATAATTGCTCTTATTTTACGCACAATTCTAACACACCTTGAATATTTTGATAATATACACAATAACAAGATTAGCTCTAGAAAGATTAAAAGTAAATAAGAAATTTCTTTGTGTTGTTGATTCTGTCAGACCAAAAATTACAAGAACGTCAAGAGTCTAAAGTTGAATTTGCAGAAGGTTCAGAACAATTGTTTAAGCCTGTTACAAAGGTTACTGAGAGAGTTTCAGAAGATACTGAAGGTGTTCGTCCAGCGTTCAAACAAAGCACTATAGCAACTGGAAAAGTAGCAGAAAGAACTAAAAAGCAAAAAAGATTTTGCGATATCTTTCTACGGAAATAGCTGCTGCTTAACCTCCTGTTATAGATGAAGAAATACTGGAAGGTGTTGGCAAAGTTTGTACTTAAAAAAAATATTGAAATAAAAAGATCTAAACCTAAGGTAATAAAACAAATGTTGAAATGATTACAATATTTAAAGAAGGTGGTGATGAAGAACTTAATGGAAAAGTTAGGGAGAAAAAAATTACCGCGTGTTGTAATAATGGGTTTTCTTCTAAAATCCGAACTTTTACAACCTAAATATGTTGACATAAATGATACATGCTTTAAATGGATATAGCGTATATATTACAACAAAATATGGGCCAGAGATGATGATCCCGAAACAAACATAAATATATTGAAGAAATAAACGAGATTTATGCAGAGTCACGCTCTAATTATAGATGATTAATATAGTGATTGGGGGCCCCGAGTGATCTAAAGCAGATCACTGCCATATCACCTCTGCGTGGGTTCAAGTCACAGATTCGGCAAATGTGGGTATATGAGAAAGCTTGTCAGTAGCTTCTCGTGGGTCGGTGGTTCTTTCTGGGGTTTTTCCAGGGTTCTTCCTCAACCATTAATACGGTTCGCAATGTATAGCCTATCTTGTGCTGAAAAATGATGTTAAGCCTTACAACAACAACAACTAGAGTGATTCACCAATTAGATCGACAGTCACAAAAAAACATGATTATAAACTATACATAACGTGGACCGGAAACGTTCAGGGTCATAAGTTCACGATTTCCGGGTTATATCGCGATCTTTATAACAAGCTTGTGCTAAATTGCAAGCATCGTTGGAACAAAATCATCAAAAAGGATATGACAAATAAAAACAAAGTATCGCAGACGAATCATAGTCATGGACAATGTTGAATACGTGGTTTTCTCGTTTATCTCGTAATCAATGACGCATGTGAAATCGTCCGTGGTTGGAATCGGTGTCGCAAAAATAACGTAAGTGGCGGCGTAAGAGCATTTACATATATTTTAGATATTGTCATCCGGCTTTATGAGGCCACAATATCGTACAACGAATTTGTTGTGATCAGGGATATTTTTATCAGTATCACAAGGCCTCAAACATAGCAGTGCAGGCAAGAATGCTGACAACGTTGCCAGCACCAGATTTAGAAACAGCCGTCTAGACAACATTGACCGCAGAAATAACCCACACGACTGGAACAGATCGATGCTAACACAACACCGCCGACAACCAACACAGTCGACGACCAGCACGGCCGGAATTTGCTTTGGCTTTCCAACTCAGATGAAAAAACGCTTATAGTCGGACACAATTACGACTTTATTATAGTTGTCCAAACATCAGATAAATTTTCATTTGGTGGATTAGACGCTAACAAATCACTGGTATTTTCAAATACGACTAGCTCTGATGGTTTTATATATGATATCTATTTTCTCCAAAAAAAATTTCAGATTTGTTTACATGCCTATTAAATACACTAATGTGTGAGTAAAAGTCATTCCAGTTGAAACCTGTTTTAGGTCAACATTCGGCAGACCGGATCAAATCGGAAAATGAAACTACACATATAGTATTATGAATAGAGTACCATGTATTGCCAGGTACTTACTCATGCAAATTTCTCAACCAGTCACACATTTTGTACTAGCTAAAAGAATTGTCGTTCAAAAGGAAGCTGTATCGAAGAGATAGAAAGAGAAGACAAAATGAAGGAAGGAATGGCGAGAAAGGGATAAAAGAAAAAGGAGAAGAAACAGGAGCCACAAAGAAAGGAAAGATGACCATGAATGCATCACAAAAAAAGACAACATAGAAACGAATGAAATGGACACGGACGAGGACTACTACAAGTTACGCGATTGATGAAACAAAAGAAACAAGGAACACCAAAAGCGACACGTACATGGAAACAGATTACACAACTGACAGAACGAGTGACAAAAATAACGACGGAACAAGAACTAGTTGTATAACAAATATATATATATATATATATATATATATATATATATATATATATATATATATATATATATATATATATATAGATATATAAAAGAGACCCGGTGCCCACCTACACAAAACATAACTATTTTTTATTTGTTTATTTGATTAGGTTTTTTTAACGTAGTTTTAACACTATTTCAGTCATATCGCTATGAAGTCTACAGTGAGGCAGTTTCTAGTGGTGTCTAGCACTGGAGGATCATGCCGCAGACATGTAGAATGATGTCCCACCAAGTCCTGGCACCATAACGACCAGTCCTACCACTAACCTCTTAATGCTGTGCGCCAAACGAGCGAGGCAACTGTTAGTACCATTTTTGTAAGTCTCTGTTATGATTCAGCCGGATATCGAATCCACGACCTCCCGCTTACGCGGCTGACGCTCTAACCAGTTGGACACCGGAGCGGCAAAACATAACAATATATATATATATATATATATATATATATATATATATATATATATATATATATATATATATATATATATGCAGAATAAATATAACCAGACCACAGCTATATATATACAATGCGACAACATGGATAACGACAAAAAGTAAAGAAACAAACTTCCGTTAATGTCGATAAATGTTAATGAGTTAAATAGGAAATAAATACTCAACTTTAAAAGTATGTCTTTACTATGACATATTATTCATACAAGAAACAGTGGACTAACGGATGACTTAAAGTCATTTTGTGAAGATCAATTAAATGAAATATTGATAACTAATAATTTTATAGGGAGAGACACAAGGCGGAGTAGTGTCTTTAAAAACAAAAAGGGGTTACAGAGGAAAGGAAACATAAGGGAGAATTTTTCAAAGGGAGGTTAGAAATTCATAACTTTGGGAGGGAACCATTTTATTAATTATTAAAAAAATAGACCTTTTAGACTTTAAAATTTCGGACCATAAATTAGTAAATATAGAATCAGATGTTTTGTTGAAATATCTGTAAAACTTCAAATAACTGCAGAGCATCGTTATCTTAAAATTAAGACTTTCATTCCATTTCATTCACTAAAACAATGCTGTATTTTTGGAATTTAATTAACAATAATTTGTCTTTATGTTGCATTTTATTTTATTTGTACGGAAATAAATAAATAAACTGTTTGTTGATTTTTCTGATATTGTTGGTTTCTGTTTCTTTCTAGTATAAAACGGAATACTTAAAATTGTATATAAATAGTTTCTAGTTTAGAAATTCGAGAGAGTTATGTACTATCTTACCTGCCTATCAGCTCTCTCAATTTCCACATCTACGTACCTGTTTCTTAATAGATAGAATGGAACTTATAACATTCAAGTGAATTCATGAAGCTTGTTTTTAAACAACTGTAATCTTAGTGTCGAAAAATATACCACAAAAGGCACGTAAACAGATAATTAATTCCTGTTCCATACCATCCTATGGGAATCACGGCACATAGAGTGCTTTGCTATTGTTCATACCACAATAATAAAAGTGTCAACAATTAATTTAGCTCCCAAGAATGATGACGGTGAATGCTTTGTACATGTTTCTATAAGCAACATATTATCTCCATTCCCCGGCCCACTTAAATTTACATGAATACGTCTATGTGAAATAGTATTAAAATCGCTAATTGTGAAGTAGGTGAGGTACGTATCCCAAGAATGTGGAACATTGCTTACCATACGTACTTGCAACGTTCAGAAATGGAGTTATTGATGACGACTAATATATTGACGTGCTCTTTCCAAGAATTATATCTTTCGTTACCTTTATTGTTCACTTTTTCTTCTAATATGTATATTGTTGATCTACTTTAAATGCGGCCTTTCTTCCAAATACATTTAGCTCTGATTGCATGCTGAATATGTGAATATGTAAGACTACAAAAGGGGTATTTAGCTGTAGCAGCCATTAAATAAAGCATCATTACGATTGAAGAGATTTGTGACACAAATTGTATATTTGTATCAGCTGCTGGCAATGAAGATGACAATAACATCGACCGTTTGGAAAACAGTGCAAACCAAGGAGATATCATTACTAACGTATCGTACTAACAATGTTTTTTTTTTTTTTTTTTTATTGTTTTCCATTACGGTAATATAGCTTAAGATTTTGAAATATGACACATTTTCTACTCACGTCAAGAATGAGAATGTTAATTGGTATAACAATCAGATTCCCTATGAAAGTATGTAGAAGATCTTCAGATTTCCTGAGAAAATTGCAAGGAAACATAATGGGACATCCACAAGAGACTTGGGTTTGTTTCAACTATTATTATTGGAGATTATTAACAAGCTAATGTCAAGGAACGAATGTACACCACGTCCTACTACCTTTTATCCAGTCGACCGTCCTGACCTGTTTCCTAATTGTTCCCATGACAAAGTACAAACCATTAGAGATAAGTTTGACAAAACAATTTAAATTGACTCATCGTCTGCATACAGTTGCGATATAGAATTTCAGCGGCAACATTTATCAGCATTCGAATCTGTCTCTATGTATTTGGTACGTACAGTTGTGATGAAGAATACACCAAAGTGATGTGAATTTGGTCTATTCCAACATCACTGCTGCTTGAATGCTTAGATCCAGTCTTATTAACACCTCTTTTTCACTGGAGGGATTACCATGATTTTTCAAAACTGCAATTGTAAAGCCTATGCTAAAGAAACCAACACTCAACCATAAAGATTTCAAGAACTATCGCCCAGTTTATAATCGCCCATTCATATAAAAAAAATATTAGAAACAAATTGTTCTAACCCAACTTGTATCTCACCTGAAATCAAACAGTCTTGTACCAATGCACAGAATGCATATCGCCATTGCCACAGTACTGAAACCACTCTTCTGAAAGTGTGTAATGAAATTCTCTCTGATTTGGATAGCGGAAAGATTTCAGTTCTCGCCCTCCTTGATTTGTCTGCACGATTTGACACAATAGACCATGATAATTTACTTCATCGTATCCACCATGTATTTGGCATTCACAATACAGCCTTACAGTGGTTCAACTCCTACTTAGTCAACATGACACTAATTGTATCTGCAAATGGAATACACTCCAGCCCAGTTGATCATTGTTGAGGTGTTCCACAGGGTTCTGTTCTTGGACCTTTTGATTTCATTCTATACATTCGGCCGCTCTCAAATTTTCATAGATTATCATCTAGTGTCTCACCAATTGTACCCTGATGACAACCAAATATACCAATCTAGCAACATTACTGAAGTTGATGCTACCATCCAAGGTGTAGAGAAGTGCATTTCTGATGTTAAATCATGGAAGAAATGTAGAAAGTTGCAGATGAATGATGATAAAACGAAGGCCAATCTGATCACAACACAAATACTTTCTCATTCAAATCCTTTACCTTAAACAATAAATATCAGCAACACCAATATTAAATTCACATAGTCAGTACGAAACCTAGGTGTTTTACTCTGGACAATACTATCACATTGCACGAATATGTCACAAACATATTCAAGGCTTCATATTTTGAGCTGAGACGCATGAGCTCAATTCGCAAATATCTTTCAGCCGTGCTATTAAAACATTTGTGTGTTCATTAGTACGTTCAATACTTGGTTATTGTAATTCGTTTATGCCTGGTGCGTCTCAATATCTACTCCAGAAATGTCAAAAAGTTCACAACACAGCTGCTCGGATCATCCTTAAAGTACCACTGTCGTAGCACAACTCATCACTGCTCTGAAC
Organism: Unio delphinus; assembly: GCA_029339505.1. NCBI lineage: Eukaryota > Metazoa > Mollusca > Bivalvia > Unionida > Unionidae > Unio > Unio delphinus. The sequence continues at coordinate 1,335,695 of JAQISU010000065.1, forward strand.
CACGCACTGATTATCCATTCGATTCAGAATGAAACACAACAGTTTTTGTTTGTGCCACGTTTCACTGACAGACTCCAGTCCAACATACATTGCCGGCCTCACCCATGTGTAAACACCTGCAAGATAATTACGCTCCTCTTCTGATAATCGTACACTTATTATTCCCACTATGAAAACGAAATCATATGGACAACGTTCGTTTGCATAACTGGGCCCAGAAACGTAGAACGAATTGCCCACCGAACAGAGACACAGAGACACAGTAATCCCATGAGTGTTCTTTACACTCGTCTATTTCGACTGCAAGATCAAACTTAAGAACATAATAAGGTTTCCTACCATAAACATTTTCAACATGTTTTAAGTCTTCTAATTTCATGGTGGTTTTCTTTAATGATGTCAAACGGTTTGTTTGTTTGTTTGATTATGATTTTTAACGTAGCTTTAACAATTATTCAGTCATATCGCTACGATGTATGCAGTGAGGCAGATTATAGTGATAGCTAGCACTGGGGTATCCCATACAGTCACAATACAGAATTTCTAACGTTCTTTGTCATGAAAGGTAACGCTGCTGCCATTCTTATATATAGGAATACTAAAATTCTTGCCAGAAACATCAATTTAATGAAGGAAAAAGAAGTAATTAAACAATTTAACCTTAGCAACATTTCATTGTACGGAAGCCTATTAGTGCCAAATCTGATCTGTAAAAAAAATATACTGCGAATAAATGCAATACTTATTGCGAATATTGGCAATACTATTGCGAATAAACGCAATACGTTGCGAATAAACGCAAAACTATTGCAAATAAACGCAATACTATTGCAAATAAACGCAATACTTATTGCGAATAAATGCAATACAATTGCGAATAAATGCAATACTTTGGTGCTTTAGACAATCATTTTCTTAGATTCAACCTGAAGAAGTTTTTGCATCTCTGTCGTCAAATCCTCTTCAACTTTAGGTGAGTATGGACGTATTTTTTTGTGCTGTCGTAAGTGAAAATGCCAAGATTATTGCTCTATTACTTAATGTATTCAAATGAAGTATCAGATATGATATCTTGGGTTTCCATTATTCTTCTGGCACTGTATTAATTACATAATCCTCTATTCCAGTCTAATGAGACAGTAAGGATTGCAGAACTCTGAACCCTTATTGATACAACCACAAAATTATTTTTGAAAATATTTCTCCATATTTTAAGGATTTTACTCTGCTTTAACTTTATTGTTTGTTTCACATACCCAAGTTTAAAGACTTTTACATCTCTAACTTGTGTCTGTTACTGGTATGTTTTTTGAACATGTTTGCAATTATTAAAAAACACTTTACCATTGGTAATAATTTCACCCAGTGCTGTATAACTAAGATTATGTCAATGTTTCATTAAACCCTTTCAATGTATACATATGTACATTTATCATTAAACCTTATCAATGTATACATATGTATCATTAAAGCCTATCACGGTATGCATATGTATCATTAAACCCTAACAATTTATAAATATGTATCATTAAACCTTATCAATGTATACACATTTATCATTAAACCTTATCAATGTATACACATTTATCATTAAACCCTATCAATGTATAAATATGTATCATTAAAGCCTATCAATGTATACATATGTATCATTAAAGCCTATCACTGTATACATATGTATCATTAAAGCCTATCAATGTATAAATATGTATCATGAAACCCTATCACTGTATACATATGTATAATTAAAGCCTATCACGGTATGCATATGTATCATTAAACCGTATCAATGTATACACATTTATCATTAAACCCTATCAATGTATGCATATGTATCATTAAACCCTATCAATGTATACATATGTGTATTTAAAGCCTATCACTGTATACATATATATCATTAAAGCTTATCAATGTATACATATGTATCATTAAACCCTATCACTGAATACATATGTATCATTAAAGCCTATCACTGTATACATATATATCATTAAAGCTTATCAATGTATATATATATGTATCATTAAAGCCTATCACTGTATGCATATGTATCATTAAAGCTTATCAATGTATACATATATATCATTAAAGCTTATCAATGTATACATATGTATCATTAAAGCTTATCAATGTATACATATGTATCATTAAAGCTTATCAATGTATACATATGTATCATTAAACCCTATCAATGTATACATATGTATCATTAAACCCTATCAATGTTTGCATATGTATCATTAAACCCTATCAATGTATACATATGTATCATTAAACCCTATCAATGTATGCATATGTATCATTAAACCCTATCAATGTATACATATGTATCATTAAAGCCTATCAATGTATACATATGTATCATTAAAGCTTATCAATGTATACATATGTATCATTAAAGCTTATCAATGTATACATATGTATCATTAAACCCTATCAATGTATACATATGTATCATTAAAGCCGATCACTGTATGCATATGTATCATTAAAGCCTATCACTGTATACATATATATCATTAAAGCTTATCAATGTATACATCTATATCATTAAAGCTTATCAATGTATACATATGTATCATTAAACCCTATCAATGTATACATATGTATCATTAAAGCCTATCACTGTATGCATATGTATCATTAAAGCCTATCACTGTATACATATATATCATTAAAGCCTATCAATGTATACATATGTACATTTATCATTAAACCCTATCAATGTATACATATGTATCATTAAAGCCTATCACTGTATACATATGTATCATTAAAGCCTATCAATGTATAAATATGCATCATTAAACCCTATCACTGTATGCATATGTATCATTAAACCCTAACAATGTATAAATATGTATCATTAAACCCCATCAATGTATACAAAAATGTATCATTAAACCTTATCAATGTATACACATGTATCATTAAAGCCTATCACTGTATGCATATGTATCATTAAACCCTATCAATGTATACATATGTGTCATTAAAGCCTATCACTGTATACATATATATCATTAAAGCTTATCAATGTATACATATGTATCATTAAACCCTATCACTGAATACATAGGTATCATTAAAGCCTATCACTGTATGCATATGTATCATTAAACCATATCAATGTATACATATGTATCATTAAACCCTATCAATGTATACAAAAATGTATCATAAACCCTATCAATGTATGCATATGTATCATTAAAGCTTATCAATGTATACATATTTATCATTAAACCCTATCAATGTATGCATATGTATCATTAAACCCTATCAATGTATACATGTATAATTAAAGCCTATCACTGTATACAAAAATGTATCATTAAACACTATCAATGTAAAAATATGTATCATTAAACCCTATTACTGCATACATGTGTATCATTAAAGCCTATCACTGCATGCATATGTATCATTAAACCCTATCAATGTATACAAAAATATATCATTAAACCCTATCAATGTATACATTTGTATCATTAAAGCCTATCACTGCATGCATATGTATCATTAAACCCTATCAATGTATACATATGTATAATTAAACCCTGTCAGTGTATACATATGTATCATTAAACCCTATCAATGTATACATATGTTTAATTAAACCCTATCAATGTATATATGTGTATCATTAAACCCTATCAATGTATACATATGTATCATCAAAGTCTATCAATCTATACATATGTATCATTGAATCATATCAATGTATACATATGTATCATTAATCCCTATCAATGTATACATGTGTATCATTAAAGCCTATCAATGTATACATATGTATCATTAAACCCTATCAATGTATAAATATGTATCATAAAACCCTATCAATGTATTCATATGTATCATTAAAGCCTATCAATGTATACATATGTATCATTAAACCCTATCAATGTATTATTAAACCCTATCAATGTATACATATTTATACATGCAGACTCTTTAAAAGATTTACATTGAATTATTGCTCTTGTTCAAATAAACATAATTATACAACAATGCCATTACATAAAAGAAAAGGATCAAAGCATTCAGTTTCAATGTGCTGTTTAGGCCAGACAGTGAGCATCTGTCTGTGTATTGGTGCCCATTTTTTATGTATAAATTAAAATGTACATTTTCCATGAAGCTTCATATTCGCTGGGGCTTGGAAGCTGTTGGTTATGATTGTAAGAATAATGTTGACTAGGTTTTTATATCATTATTCACAATGATTGACTTTGATAACTTAAACATTGGAGCAGCAGAGAGGGTGAATCGGACAACTTTTTTTTTGGTTATTTTTTATTATACCTTTAAAACGGTACGATTAGACCCTTCTCGCGAAAAAATAAGTCTCCGACCCTTATGATTGTTCGCGTTTTCGTTGATGTCGCAACGTCGTTGTCACTCACCCTCTCTGCTGCTATGGTTTACGGTGATTTTAACCGAATATTTGATCAAGTCCGATACGATATCGTGTCCTAGGGTCTGCTAAATTTATTGTCACAAATCCGTGTGGTTTTGACTGAGCGTGACTAAAGAAATTTCTAAATTGATTATGATTCATATCACCGCTGCACCAGGTCTGATGAATATTTCGTAGCGTATGAGTATCAACGCCGTTAAATACACACAACACATTGCAGTTATCTCTGATCACTTTTGGTATTTGTGTGTACCGTTGAGTGACATAGATCACATCAGTGTTTTTATGCCTGCCTCGGGAAAATATTCTAGCAGGATTTTTTTGATTATCTAACATGATATCATCGTATACCACTAAATTGTTAATACTTCCATCGATGTCTTCCACGGAAGGGGCTTCCTCTATATCAGTAATAAACTCAATAAAATCTTCATCGATTTGAAATTCTTTTGCTTTCTCGTTAAAATCCTTTAGCACTTCATAGCATCGCTGATCGTCTACACTCGGGGCTATTAAATACAATTTGTTCCATTTCATCCATCTCGTTATCAAATTAAGTAGCAGTTGTGTCTTTCCGCTTCCAGATGGTCCGATTATAATCATTCTAATTGAATTCGGCAACATTTCATGATGTTTTTAATAGGTTCCCGCCGTCGGGTAGCTGAATAATCAATTATATTCATGCCGTTATATATAAATTATGGATCTATATTGTGTGAAGTGTAAAAAACGTACTGGCATAGATGACTTGACGACGATTACAACTAAAAATAACCGATCAGCGCTTTCTGGTAAATGCGTACAATGTAGTACAAAGAAATTTAGATTTGTTTCTAAACCCAAGGAACTCAAGGAACCTTTTAAAAAAAAACGAGGAGGTGATATCGCAGCCAAATTAGCAAAACTCCCTGGAACCCCATGGGCAAAATACCCCGGAGAAAAGCACCTTCCAGGATATAGCTACTGTGGACCGGGAACAAGACTTGATATCAGACTCAATGATCAAAATCAGCCCCGACCCGGTGAGGAACCAATAAACGCTATTGATAAGGCCTGTCACCTTCATGATGTATCTTATAAAAGCAGTAATCTGCAGCACAGGCATCTAGCAGATGTGAAATTAATTCATGCGTTAAATGCTATTTCTGATAAATCTTTCAAAGAAAAATTGGCTTCCTTTTTGATAAAATCGGCTATGAAAAGTAAATTGATGTTAGGTGCTGGTAATTAATAACAACATGGAATCTATTTATTATTCCCCAAGAGGATACTGGAGGGGTAAATCAGCAATCCATAAACTCGCTAGCGCTGCAAAAGTGAAAAAAACCACTGCGGCTCATTGGTTATCCAAACAGGCACTATGGCAAATTTATCTACCACCGCCTAAACAAATCAATTTCTCGCATTTTGATGTGACCGGACCCAATGAAGTTCATCAGGCTGATCTATTATTTCTGCCACATGATCGTGGTTACAAATACGCATTAACCGTAGTTGATATTGCAAGTCGAGACAAAGAAGCAGAACCGTTAAAAACAAAATCAGCCACTGAAGTGGCTTCTGCATTTGAAAGGATTTATCGAAGGAGCCCTCTGCACTGGCCAAATCTGTTACAAGTTGATCCGGGCAAGGAATTTCAGGGTGCAGTGTTATCAAAAATGAAAAATCATAAAGTCACTATCAGACGAGGACATACTGCGCTACATCGTGATCAGGCCATTGTAGAACGGTTTAATAAAACCCTTGCTGAACGGTTATTTGGATATCAATACGCAAAAGAATTCATCCAAGAAAAAAGATCCCGTGAATGGGTTAAAAGGTTACCAGCTGTGATTACTGCACTGAATAACGAGATTACTAGAACCATCAACATGAAACCTATCAATGCGATTAAAAAGAAGTCAATACCTGAAATGGAAATTCAAAAAGATTTTAGCGTTTCCCAACCAATTCTTGGTAGTAATGTCATTGTGAGGTACTTATACGAACCAGGAGAGCTTGAGGGTGGCACAAAAAGGGCTACTGATCCTATTTGGAGTGTTACTGCACACAAGATATCTAGTATAACACGATCTACGGGTAGACCTCCAATCTATAAACTGGATTCAACTGCCCCTCAACGGGGTTTTACTAGACAACAATTACAAGTGATACCTGAGGATACTCAATTACCACCGCATGGGGTTAACTAGCACCCTTGCGTCTATTGCACTCAAGACAAGTCAACATCACATTATTTCTAACATGACCGAGATTGTTATTTTTTCTGTCCACGGTAAATTGGCGAGGATCCTTATCCGAATACTGCCAACGCATTATACAATTGCAACTCGCGCAGTGATTATTCTGTTGTTGCTTCAGAGTAATTATTAATTCAGCATCAATATCAAATTCTCGTTGTTTTTTTTTTGTCTTGTTGTTTGTAACCGGAGAGTTTTTTATCAATAATATCATCTATTGTGGTGTCATTATCATCGCCAATGATTTCATCATCGCCACCAATGATTTCATCATCGAAGACAATTCTTCGAAGCTGATTTATTTTTCGTACTCTAGACACTGCGAGATAGACTGAATTCGACCATTCTATGCGATTATCTACCATCCAAACAATTGTATCCGATATAGTCAATCCCTGTGAAGAGTGTATTGTTGCTGCATAACCTAGCGTCCATGGGGATTTATTAGCACGCAATGCATCTTCAACGACATTGATATCAACCAGCACAATATCATTTAATACGAGAATCTGTTTTTCACGCCTTGACTCTGTCAGGCCTGGAATATCAACTTCGATGTTCTGTTTTCGTGTATCCGATGGCCTATAACATAACGGTACTGGAAGTGTTGCAAATTTTTGTTTATGCAATTCAAATAACTTCATCTGAAGTGTATCCCTGACTATTTTTCTACTTGCAATGATTAAATCATTTGGTCTCCACGCTTCCCAAAACTCATTCATGGGAGTTTCCGAAATTATTTCACGGGCTGTTTCACACTGGATTCTATCCGGTTGTAATCTAATTAATTTCTTAAACTCTTTTAATTCATTATCAAGTGATCTATGATCAGTATCAATTTCTTCATAATAGTCTACAAAACCCTTTAGCCATTCATGGGGAGATGCACCGACAAATGGTGGTGGTTGGCCGTGATCACCGCACATGACGACTTTTGTATTCTTCAATAACAACCACTCAAGAAATATTTTTAAGACATCTTCGGACACTGTGTCTATTTCATCCCAAATGATAATTTCAGGAATAAATTTCTCTCCCATGCGCTCAGGAGTCCATTTATCTCCCTTCCATCTAAAGAAACTATGATAAGTGCAGGCATTTACCCCTCGTTGTTTCATCTCTCTGGCGAGTCTGTGAGTCGGTGTTAGCACAATCATGTTAGAAACGCTAGCGTTTCCACGACGGAATAACTCAATTACCCGGGTTGTTTTTCCTGACCCACCACAGCCGTTTAAATTAACTGTTTTATATCTACAGATTGGATCAGAAATCGGTGGTGCACTAGAAAATTCTGAACACTGATTGCTTTCTAAGTAATTATTTTCAATGGTAACATCTGCTGATGGAATATAATCATGAAGCATTTCCTTCTTAATTCTCCATGACCCCCAATTCTCGTTGCCAGTAGCCTTAAAATCAGCCATTTTGCTATTTATGTAAAATGAGTCAGTAGCAACTCTAACTGCGGTGGTAGGAAATCTATTGATCATTGAAAACAGATTGATAGAAGCATAACCAAGCATAGAAGCTCTCAAATATGTGTACTGCGGATGGTATCCATCAGTGTAAGTAACAATTGTACCCAATTTGGTTCCATCGGACATAAATTCGTCCTTACGATTGACATATAGGCCCCTATTCGTTAAATCTTTGATTACAAAATCGTATTCAGCATTGTCTATAATCAATCGTGAAGAATATCTCGTATTATCATCTTTGCCACCTTGGGTAAATTTACCGATTATTCTTCGTCCAAGGTCTTTTGCTTCATTGTTTCTGATTTCAAATAACTGTCTGGACCAATCCATGATTTGTTGTTCATTAAAATCAGGAAACAGTTTTCGCTCTTCGCTAATTATTTTTTCTAGATCAGGTTGGGGTAACCAGACTGATTTCTGTGCTCGATAGGATATAATTGCTTCACTGACAATTAATGATTTTAATATCTTACAATCAAGCATATACCGTAATAACACTATTGGCATCCAGTGTTTTTCAGACATGTGTTTACCAATCCAAAGATAACTACACGGATGAAGCCCTTCAGCCATTTCAAATGATGCTACACAAGCGAATCCGGTTAAATCGAAATGTGGCAGTGGTCCATTAATAGCAACACGGGTCATTTCGTGTGTAGGGTGTCCAAATCGTTTGAAATATTTCTCACACTCTCCATACCCAAGAAAACTTCCTGGATAACACGCAATCATATCAACTGAAATAACGGTATCAGCGGTGTATTTTGTGTTCCATAATCCTCCATGGCTGTATTCAAGACAGGACAATTTGACATCTGATAAGAACTCACTTCGGGTTGGTTTCCACGCGTTTTTCTTTCTAGCAAAATGTGCTGCAACTGATGGTACTGTAAAACAGTTTGCTAATAATTGATCGTTGTCTTCCCCCAGAGAACTCTGGGGAGAAAATTCACTAGCTAGTTGTTTCATTTGATTATGCAGCTCTTCAGTACGGTATAATTCTCCGTTGGGCCTTACAAACTGATCAAATCTACATTCTTCGTCTGAAGTACTATGAAATAGCCACACTGACACAGAATCGTTTTTACTCAAATGGTAAATAGCATCAAATAATTTCTGCTCTGAAAAAAACTCTTCGGTTCCAAACAGAGTTTGGGATAGATATTTTACGGTTCTATCCCGTGGGAATATTGTTACTGCAGATGACCACGCGTGCGCGTTATGATCAATAATTTCAATGGGAGTCCCTTTTGATTTATATTTCGATTCGTATAATACTTCTCCGGTGATTGTCCTTACCGATATTGGAAATCTCAATGATGTTTCTAATTTGGCTATATCTTGAATTGTTGCCCCATGCTGTTTCACTGTCAGTTCCCATTCGGTTATTTTTTTTCGTCTTAGATCAGTTAGTTTATTTCCCCGGGACGCATTTGTGAAGTGTTCCATTATTCGTGTTGCTACACAATTGAGCCCTGTCGAATATTTCATGGGTGCTAGTTTTGAAATATCAGGTTTTTCATTGAGCGGATAGATCCCGTAAACAACTGCTGTGACAGGATAAGATATTTCGTAGTAGGGTTTGTCATTTCCAGTCAAAATTCCTGGTTTTGAATCCTGAGTCACAGTGACAGTTTTTTTGTCCTTAAGAATAGGCTCGTATTTGTCCCTAATGATCCATTTTCCATTATCACGGATAAGAAATTTTATTCGAAAAAAATTTCTTTCTTCCCCAAGACGTGAGATTATCACTGCTGCTTTTTCATCATTCATGGTAGCGTCAACAACACCATCAATTAGAAATGTTGACCAACAATGAGCTGCCCCATCACGCTTGAATTCATTAAAACAGTCTCTGATTTTACTAATCAAGGTTCTATCAAGAATTTTATTCTTTGGTGTATCAGAAACTCTATCAAGATTGAATTGAACACTTTTCCAAGGCTTAATTTTCGATAATCTCTCGAACTCCTCCATACTATAATTAAAACAAGCATTTAAATGAAAGATTTAAGTATAATGAATCATTGCAAATGGCTTATGATTGGATCAGTGACACCGTGTAACAAATCATGCAGAAATGAATTCTGTTGGTATCATATGCAAAGCTTTCGTCGTGGAAGCCTTGGTCCGTTACCCTGTATTCGATGTGGGGTTGGGGTTAGGGGGAGGTCGCAATTATGTGTTATGTGTGGCGGCAAACGATACAGGGAACTAAAACGCTATTATGATAAAAGAATAAAAAATACTGTCATTGACCCCAACGATGACAAAATAATAAAGACTCCTCAAGATTATATACAGAGACTTATAATTAAACCAAACAATGAATTAGAAAAATAGTGTTATTATACAAATGAACCAAGAATTCAGACCTCACCCGTGCTTGTTAATTATGAAGCATTCCGTAATGGTATTATCAGAAACCGCAGATTGAAGAATCCAGTTGGATTTGTGGTATTTGATCAGTCAGATAGATAGATTAATATGTGAACATTTAATGTTCTCTGTAGGTGTTGAATGATAACTTAATTCTTGAATAATAGAATCAAGGATGGTTATATTGATTCCGATTCTCAGAATAATTCTTTACCATTTCAAAATAGACAGGACAAAAAATTCGATTTTCGAACGTATGTCTATAACACCAAGGGAGACAATTCTTAAATATAACCAATGGATATAACCAAGGGAGTTATCATTGTGATTTAGCGACTGGGTATTGTTTTATATGAAAAGAAAATATTTCTTTTTTTTTAGTGTTTAAGTCAAATATTCTGTGTCACGTGCGATTAATGCGTATTTCATAAACATAGGATGTGATCCGGAGATGCAGGCGTTACAGGATAACACACGTGTATACTTTCTCCCTTAGATTGTGTTAACTTGTTTAATGGGTATTGTGATTCAGCGCTGGGCATTGTTTTGTAAGAAAAGAAATGTTTTCAAACAATTATATTCTTTGTTCTAGTGTTTAATGCAAATATTCTGTCTCATTTAAATACTGTGAAACACCATTAATAAGTAATTCAAGAAAATAAAATAGCATACCTTGCGGATTGCTGTATTAATTCCCTTTATATACCATATGAATAGTTACAACATATATACGTTAAAAAACGTTATTCTTTATAGACGTGAACAGTGGTCTAACTATAAACCCAGACAGTTATTCTTCACATGTTCGCGCCCCATAGCAGACAAATTGTCTGATGGTGAAACGGTGGATGTTTTTTTTTCTATTTAATTGAGGGGAGGGAGGCACCCCCTCTGTGTTTTTTACATTCACATAACATGCAAACCCATGCTATCAAATTTACGGTAGCGGTGGGTTGTCGGTTTTTGACAACTTACGCAACCATGAATTTGATTTCATGGGTTGCATTGTTGAATGTAAACACATAAATGCCCTAAAATAAATAACATCCATGGATGTAATTAGCTCTCCGTCACATTTGGGTAGCCCCGTATGGTGTTCAAAATGAATTACCGGCCAAAAAAAGGTTTGGATGCACATTGGGTAACCCCAGAATGAATTATAGGCTAATAGAAACGGTCATAGGGTCATATCTCAAAGAGCAAAAACAAAAAAAAACATTCTGATATAAAACAGAAACAGAAAAATGCTCTAACAAAGGACCCTATGAAAGACACAAAGGCCTAATAAGGGACCCAATGAATGCAAATAGAACCAAAACGGCCTATATCAAGGGGGCCAAATGACTGATAATCGCTCATCATGGTTGATATTTATTTTTGTCTGCATTTATATTTATATATACAGAATTAATTTTAAAAAATATATTTATATATACAGAATTAATTTTAAAAAATATATTTATATATACAGAATTAATTTTAAAAAATATATTTATATATACAGAATTAATTTTAAAAATATTAACGGCTCATTTATTTTTGAAAAATGAATTAGAAATATGTATTATCATATATGAATTCTGAAATTATGAATAGCATCATAGTTGAAATTGGAAAATTGAAAAATCAGAATATTAAATTGTCAGATGGGTTAAATCCTGATCAAATCAAGTCGGATTTTCAGGATATAGAATACGGAGTTAGCACTAACAAGTATATGTTACCAAAGAAATATGCACTCATCAAAAAAATTCAAAATTCTATTCGAGACTCTCTTGCATTTTCCAGTGAAGTAGATGTGTTTGTTCCGTTATATACTATCGTGGAAGGAATACACAAAGAATTGGGTAACGAATATGAATTGAAAAAGGAAGTTATTTCTAAAATTAGAAACTTACGAGCGTTAATTCAAGAAAATGAACTATTTTGATTGACCGGCCCTCAAAAGATTTTGTCAGACAGTAAAATCTCCTTGAGATTTTCATTTTTTGATTGAATCAGTGAAAATATTTCACACTGCGAAAATAAAATAGAATCCTAACTTTTAAGAACTTTTTCCCATGTAAAATCGACTACTTGACCCTACGAGGTTTTTTGATGAAAATCGATGAAAAATGACCAAACATCACTGAAAACAGGCAAAAATTGATGAAAAATGGCTAAAAATCATCAAAAATGAGTTTTAACAGCTTTTCCTTATGGAAAATCCCATGTAAAATCGACTACTTGACTGTAAAATCTCTTTGAGATTTTCAACTGAAAACCACCAAAATGGCACCAAAACAGGCAAAATCAATGGATAAAAAATAAAAATATTTCACAGCAATAAAAAATTGGACCGTTAAGGATGGAATCATCGATGGAAAAAATTGTTTTACAATTGAAAAATGGTTTCTGATTTCAAATAATGGTCAATGAAGCATTAACGACCCGATTGGCTCGTGAGCGACTGGATGCAATTAAGAAATTTATACCAATTCGTGACTCTGTCAGGAATAAACTGCAACAACGACAGAGTTTACAAACTGATTTTGCTCTGGGGTCTGAAGAATTGTTTAAACCAGTAACCACAGCAACGAAGGGGGTAGAGCGTGCTTTACTGGGAGATGGTCCCGAGACGGGAAAATCTGTTATTGGTGAACTTGAAAAACTAGCAGCGAAAACTGAACAAACAAAACAAATAGAATCAAAAAGAACAGTAGAGGACTTACGCATGAGATTTAACGAAGAAGGGTTAGCAGCAATTGATGAGACTGATCCAACAGAAATTCATACGCTTGTTGTTACGTCCTATGAAGACAGAAAAAAAAATGTTGAAACCAGAACATCATAAGTTTGTTAAGAATTTCACTCACTGGGCTGATATATTCTATAAAATCAAAACTGGAAAAAGTCAAAAAAAGACAGATAGTGCATCATACATTGAATATATCAGGATGGTGGATCACGTGTATAATCAATACGAAGAGTTTAAACAACAACAAAAACCGCCAAGATTGCAAAGAAAGCGACAGCAACCTGCAAAGAAAATATCTTTTTCACCTAAAAAACAACAACTACCACCTGATGATGATGATGATGATACTCTTGATTATTTACAAACCACGGATACAGACAAACTAGATGAAGCAACTGGTTATAGCGGAAGTGGATTAGGAAATCCAAGGATTGGAAACACTTGTCCTGATAGTGTTATCAATGATATATCACGATTAGATGTTCTCATCGGAGGAAAACGAGCTGGAAATAACTCTCCAGAAATAATTAATGAAGCAGCTGATATCTGTAAACGGTTATTTGCCGGCGGTATCATGGATATCAAAACATATCGAGATTTCATTGACGAGTTAGCAAATGGGTATCATAGCGATTAAATAACAATTGAAAACACTATTGTTTTTATAATAATGATCGTACACTACAATCATGATAAACCAACCCTCGTCTATGTAGTTAATTCACGGTTTCCAGTTTATAGAGCATACTACGGAGATGGCCTCGGCAAGACCATTTTAGGATTCTTTTCAAGAACGGCCCCAAAAGTGATGCCGTTAGCTAAACAACTAGGAATGAAAGCCATTGATGTTATTCGTGATAAGGGTATTAGTACTGTTGGAGATCTTGCCGGGAAAGCGTTTTCAACTGCGAAGAATAAAATAACATCATTAGTGAGACGAAAAGAGAAACAGGTACCATTGCCATCTACAGCAGAGATGCCTTCAAGTGTTAGTAAAATTATAAATAACGCAGTAGATGAAAAACTAGCGTCGATGGTAAATCAAGAGGACCAAAATAACATGACAGCAAACATGATAGCAGGAAGTGGCTTTAAAAAACCACGACGAAAACGCTAGCGTTTTTCACGATGAAATGGAAAATCCGATTTAGACTCTGATAAATAGAATAAAATGTTCAAAAGGTCATCTGATCCAGCATTTGATATGGATGCCCCAGTGCGTAAAGATGATTCTGTACGCGATTTTCAATTTTATTCTTATCACGCAGTACAACCAGATCTCCGATCACGAATTGAACTTCAAGTTCATGATACCAGTAAATACTTTTTGCCTTGTGAAGCGTTTATAGAAGTAGAAGGAGAACTTGTAACAAATGATGCTGCACATAATGATCCACCATATGACATTAGCACAACTACCCGAGTTGGTTTTGTTAATAACGGTATCATGGCGTTATTTGAAAGCGCTAGATATCTCATTGATGGAAAAGAAATTGAATCCATTGACCGTGAAGTTGATGTGGCTACAACAATCATAGGGTTAGCAAGATATTCTGATGATTATACAAGATCAGCGGGTCCATCTATGATGTTTGCAAAGGATATTACTGATAACGCTGAACACAACCAGTATTCTAGAGTCAAGGCAACACGAGCTACAGCAATTGATCCAGCACCAGCCGGATATGTAAGACCACCTGCTGAACTTGATGTCATAAATACTATTACTACTTACAATCTAGGATTTGCAACACGTGTAGCAACATTACAAGGACAGCGTCGACAATTTTCATGTGCAATTCCACTGCATCATATATTCGGATTCTGTAGAAACGTCCGAAAAGTTATTTATGGAGCTAAACACACAGTAGCGCTTGTACGAAAGGGTACTGATAATGATGCAATATGGCGTGATGCTACTGTTCCTGATGGTAAAGTCGTTTTAACAAAACTATCATTGTGGATGCCAGTGTTAACTCCATCAATCACAGCAGAAGGAAAATTGTTATCATTTATGGACCAAGGAGGAAAGTCGTTATTGAGTTGGTTATCAGTGACTACGGATACTAAACAAGACAATGTTAATGGTACATTCACATGGCACCTGGCATCAAAACAAGGGGTTTCAGCTCCACGTCATATATTTATTGCGTTACAGAATGCTGCGCGAGTTGGTAATCAAGAACGAAGTCATATGATATTTGATCAGTTAGGTGTTAGAGAGGTCTCACTGAGAATAAACGGACAACAGGAACCATCTGAAGATGTGCAACTTGATTACGGTCAAAATCATATTGCACGTGTCTATCATAACCTGTTGTCATTTATGGCACGTGATCAAAATGTGGATACCGGTTTGCAAATATCACAATGGGATTTCAAAAGCCTCTATCCGATTTATTACTTTTCGCTGGAACATCTCGACTTGGTGAGACAATCTGTCGTTGATATACACTTCAGAGCCCGTGTAACCCGTCCTGGTGGTATTATTAATTATAGAGCGGTTGTTGTCATTCTCAGTGATAAATCAATGCTACTTGAAGGTGTTGGTGGAAGAATGAGAGTGGTAGATGCACCAGTGGAAAATATGTAATTGAAAATCCGAAGGATTTTTCCATTAGAATCAATCTGTATTTGTATAATGTCATATAGTAATATCAATGTGTCATTGACACCTGGTCAGTTAAAAAAATTGCAATCAAAATCCGCTAAACAATGTGGAACCACAATCACGTTGAAACCTAATCAAATGAATGGCGGGGCAAATAAATTATCGCTGACAACTCGTCAAGTGAAACATTTCAATGATGCTTTCAAGGATAAAAAGGAGTTCAGATCACACTCTCTTCGGCTGCTATCAAAAATATGATAAAAACAGGTGGTATATTTCCGTTGTTTGCTGCAATACCAGCATTGGTTGCGGCAGCGGCCCCAGCAGTAGCAAAAGCGGCCGCATTGGGGGTAGTTGGAGGCTTGGGAACAAAAGCGGTACAGAGCATTGCTGAATCATATGAACCGAAGAAAGGTCAAGGGTATAAAAAAAAGGGAAAGGGTCTAAGACTACCAGGAACCCCGTATTCATGGTACAGCGGAAAGGGTCTAAGACTACCAGGAACCCCGTATTCATGGTACAGCGGGAGATCCGTTCACGGATCAGGCCTGAGACTACCAGGAACGGTTTATTAATTGAGGAACCTATGGTTCCCAAATCTTCGATGGTTCCAATGTCCAATTTTGATTTAATGGATGCTGCTAAAAAACTAGTGATTAAAAATTTCAGAGGTGTTTTTATGAAAGATCAATTACCACATCAACCAAACAAAACTGAAACAGGTATTATTAATCTCGATAACAGCACCGGACCTGGAACTCACTGGGTTGCATACGCTATTGATCCACGTGGGATTGTCTATTTTGATTCATATGGATTAGCCCCACCAAAAGAGTTTATGCGTTACATAAAACAATTTCCAATGAAGACTTGGTATTCTACGCTACCAACACAATAAATCAATGACCCACCAATATGCGGCAGTGAAGTATTAAATGTCCTTGACGCTATTTCAGCATCTAGAAAACCACCTCATATTGTCGTTAATGAATACACTAGTAATCGCTTTTTAGAGAATGGTGTATAAAATATCATGATCGATATTTGGGGAAGACTTCTGAAACCCAAACCCGATGACACTGCAACCGGTAATGTAAAAAAACTAATCAAAGATGAAATCGCTGAGACGTTAAATTTAGTAAATGTTGACCCGAACGAAATAGTTGTATTTCAAGACAAACAGGGTAAATTGAAAAGCAGTGATGTGTCATTGGATGATATTTTAGTTAAACAACGAAACGCAATCGAGAATACTATCGCGTTATTTTCCGATCAGGGTAAACTCAAACCGGGTGTACTTTTTTCGACGATTACAGATCGATTTACAAACCACGATAAAGAATTTGAAGATCATTTAAGAAACTACAATAGTTTCCGTAGAAATGTCATTCATAAGTTCTTTGGATCCCCAATTGTAGTTACACCATCTATCGCTGAAATTAAAACGTTTATAGATAATCAAAAAGTCATCAATGACCGCAATAATGAATTGTACCTGCTTAATTTAAGATTTTTCAGCGATGAAAATTTAAGACCAATTAACCTCCTTGAAACGATATACACATTAAAAACTATCGAACAATCGTTTGTAGAACTTCGAGATGCCCGCAGAGTAAAAATGCCGAATCGCAACGATGAAGTTAAAAATGTTGTGAACACGATAGCTAGTGGAATTTTCGATTGGGTTAAAGACGGACCATCGCTCAGTTACATATTTGGTGGTTTGAATTACATTGAGGGAATTTATCGATTTACAATCATAGCTAACGAACATTTTAATATAACATGTGTCGATTTAACCGATAAAATTTTAGGAACAGGTGTTAACACGGTAATGTTTAAATCTAATCCAATTGAAGTACTTTTTAAAATAAGTGTGATTAGAGGTAGATCAGTTAGATTAACGATGCCGTGGGTGATAGAATATGTAGCAGAAGTACCTGGCGATAAATAATTCTGCAATTCAATGATGAACATTTAAAATAAAAAATGATTTCATCATCGCAATATCGCTATGATCAGGTCAGAGAATATCAAACTAGACTCAAAACCCTGTCTGAGGAGTATGCAATGAAAATTAAAAAATATCGCAGGAGAATTACCGCAATTGATGTTACTGTGTACGCTGTGAGTGGTGTAATCACCGGAGCTGGTATTATACTGTCTTCAGTGACAATGATGGCTCCGATAGCTGTTCCAATTTGCATTTCTGCGGCAACAACAATCGCTGGAATAATTTCAATAATCACAAAAAAAATATCCTCATGCAGCCAACGGAAACTACAAGACTACATAATTCAATTTCATGTTGTGTCCACTGCATACTCGCAATTATCCTCATTGATATCGTCATCGCTCGATGATACAATTATATCAGAGAGTGAGTTTTCAGCGATGGTAGATATATATGATTCTGCGATGTCAAAATTAGAAATACAACATGAGTATAATAACAATGACAACACAGATGGAATTACTTCAACAAATAGTGGAGAACACGAACCCAGTACAAACAAGCATGATCTCAATAACCTCAACGAATCCAGAATTCAGTGTGAATTTCCCCTCTCCGGTCCCAGTGAAGGAGATAGCGCTAGCAAAATTACGAGTGTATCACAGTTGGCCAAATATTAGGTCAAAATCATTTGGTGGTCAACAACCCAATAATTCCCTGGTATTTGCAAATAAGAATAAAGACGACGGTACCCCAGACTGGAACGTTGTTTCCATACCAACAGGGTCATACCAAATTGAACAAATCAATAACGAATTGCAACGTAGAATAAAATCGATTACTGGAAAAGAATCAAAAATAGCTATAACAGTTCATGAGCCAACACTATCATCTGCCATTGAAATAAGCACAGAGGGTTACGTCGTAGATATCTATCAGAGTTCTATTAGAACCGTACTGGGATGGCCTGAAATCCCACCCGGGGGGAAAACCGTTGATTTACCAGAACCCCAAAAAACTGATTATATCACAGACAGGATAAAACCCAATAATCCAGTAAAAAGTTATAAAGATCACCAAGTCACAACAGATTTTTTTAATATCCTTCACAATATAATAAATAAGGGAGAGAGATTTCTTACTGCTCACGATCTTAAAATCAATGACAATTTCAAGGCAATGAATAATGATTTTTCGCTGTTGTTAATATGTCTTAAATCCGGCTCTCTCACCCGAGATGAATTTATCAGCGTCGTAGAAACATGCAACAAAATTATCGACGATATGGAAACATTTAATTTAAAAATTATTCAGGATATATTAGATGAAGATAATCCCATATCGAGAGACGGATTTGCATCAGATTATAAAATCCGCGTTGAAGATATCCCAACATTCAAACTACCAGGATATAACGTACCAGAACTAAAAAGACTTCTCAGTGATGCCATCGATGTTGGTTTTAAAATAATTCATGATGCGTGGAAAAAAACAACATCACCGGAAATAAAAACCCTCAAACACAATAATGACCCAGATGGTGGTGGCAGGCATATTGCTCCGTTCAACGTGAATATTTCATCGGTGATTGCGCTCAATTTAGTATGCGATGTGATCGAAGGAAGCTATCAAATTAATCTAGAACGATCAAATCAAGCTCAGCAAGGATATATTTTGTATTCATTTGCACCAACAGCTCCTCCAGGGTTTTTAATAATTGAGTCCCCGGTGAATCCAGTCTATATGCGATGTCATAATAATTCATTAACCAGAATTAATTTCAAACTCACTGACCAGTCTAATAATCTGATTGATTTACAAGAGGAGGTTTTACAAATTAGTCTGTTTGTAAAATCGTAGTGATTTTCGTCGTAGTAAGGACTTGATCAAATATTCGGTTAAAATCACCGTAAACCATAGCAGCAGAGAGGGTGAGTGACAACGACGTTGCGACATCAACGAAAACGCGAACAATCATAAGGGTCGGAGACTTATTTTTTCGCGAGAAGGGTCTATTCGTACCGTTTTAAAGGTATAATAAAAAATAACCAAAAAAAAAGTTGTCCGATTCACCCTCTCTGCTGCTATTGGGATTTATACTTGCACAATTCAATGGAAAATGATTGTAGAAGAGGGGAAATTGTTCTGTGTCTGAGTATGTCTACATATCCAGATTCCTTCCTTTGCCCGTTTGATCCTGATTCTCTGTACCATATAATCTCCTGTTCTTACTAATTTTCTTCATATTGCCATTCCCTTTTATTTCTTGTTCCAGTTGGATCTTACAGTCATCAGCTATATGAGTGTGGATGACTTGGTGCAGATTTTGCCAAAACTTGGTGATAGAATAGCACTGAAATTATTTGTAGATGAAGAAATTAAGAAGAAACAGGAATCGCGATATCAAGGGAAAGAAAGAAAAATCAAGCTAATTCAAAGTTTATGTGCCAAGTTGGGCATTGTGAAAACTAGACATTGTCATGATACAGCTCCAGAAGAATTCCAGGAGAAATTTATTTCAGAGCCTTCTTTGAAGTGGAGAAAAAGAACTATGGCAAGACATTGTAACAGAAATGCTTTTAAAGAAAACAGGAATTTAAAGTAGAATTGGGATGGATACATAATGGAAAGCAAGTAAGGACGGCAAAAGGAGGAGGAACTCGCAAAATTGAATTGCCAAGAAATAGCAGGAAAGAAGCAGTCTTGGGTAAAGCTAAAAGACCTTTTTTCCCAACCAATCATGTCCCACTTGGTAGTATTGTGTATTTTATATTTAAATTAACAGATTTTCCAACAGAGAAATCCAAAATGAAACAATTGAAGAATTATATGAATCCTCAAAGGTAAGTTTGCTGAGACTTTATATGGTCACAGAGAAAAAAGATTCACTCAGTACAGAAAGTCTCACTGTTCAAGATCAAATAACGATACTTTCGGAGCCACTCACTGAAGAGAACACTATAAATGTACCAGAAACATTACATGATGGCTTAGAGTCCTATCACAAACCACCTGTAACATTTCTGAATAGAAATGCTAAAGAATCAAACTATGGAGAAGCTGAAAGTATTCTGATTACATGTCCTTTGGATATAACAGTACCAATACATCTTCAGTCAAAAGAAGAGTTTTCATTTGAGTCCGTTCTGAAAGTCACATCCAGTCAGTCACAGCCAGTTGCTGAGTCAATATTTGAATCTGTTGAGACTCTTATCACCTCCAGTCATGCACTTCAACTTGCAAGTTTCGCCATGTAAGCAAATTGTACACAAAATACTATCATGCCTTCTGTTTTACTAGATTCTGTGTTAGACCAGCACAGTTCTGATAATGAAATATTGTTTCACCCAGGGGATAACCATTTTAATACCAGATCAGAACTAGATGGCACATTTCTATGAATGAGAGTGTTAAGAAAGTATTAGTTAAGAGAAGTCATATGTTTGATGACATGATGAATTATTTTCTGGATGCTAACTTTGATCCAAGATTAAATCAATTACAGGTAGAACTTGTATCTGAAAGAAGTGAGGATGCTGAGGGTGTTTCAGAGATGTTGTATCGGAATTCTGGGAGACCTTCTATACTAAACATACAGTTGGGTCTGACATAAAAATCCCAACAACTGTGCATATCATGAGGAGAGAACATTGGGAGGCAGTGGCCAAGGTTCTCATATGTGGATATAAACAGGAAGGGTACTTGCCCATTCAGCTTTCACAAGGTTCTCATATGTGGATATAAACAGGAAGGGTACTTGCCCATTCAGCTTTGACAAGTTTTTCTTCAGAGATGCATTGATGGGAAGGATGTCCAAGATGAGAAACTGTTGAATACTTTTCTGTCTTCTCTGCCCACTTTGGATAGGGAAATCTTTGAAATGGCACTGAATGATTTTGATAGCGTAGATGAAGAGGATCATTGTGATGTATTTTCAAGCTATGAAGCACGCATTATGCCCACAAAAGACATCAGAAAGCTAGTTAGAGATATCTCTCACCATCGGATAGTTCAAAAACCTTCATTTGTAACCGAGTGCTGGTCACCATTACTTCAGTGTTATTTGAGATCATTGCTACCCAACACAGGACTTGAGGAAGTGTACAGAGATTTGCATGTGACAAACAAAAAGTTTTGAACTTGCTTCAATTACCAGATGATATTTCAAAAGCAGAAAAGCTTACACTTGATGATTTGAGGCAATACATCAAAAGCTGTAGTAAGGACAAACTATCAGCATTTTTGCGATTTTGAACTGGAAGTGATCGTTGGCAAACAAATTCAAGTTAGATTTACAGAATCAATGTCTGCGTTTACCCTGAGACCCATTGCCCATACATGTGGCTGTGTACTAGCCCTATCCACTAGATATGACAACTTTCTTCTTCTTCGTGAGCACTTTGATAATATTTTAGACAGCAAGATGTTAAGAATGGACATTATTTAGATGAAAATGGATTAAAGATAGAGTTTATTTCTTGACTGGTTAGAACATAATCTGTAATCCACAAGAAACAAAGTTTGATTCATTTTTTTTGTCAAATGTGAAAATAATGGTTTCTTTTGACAGTAAAGTATGGACTAAGTGGCTTAAGTAATTGGGGAGGGGGATAGAGATTGGATATGAAAACTAGTATTAGAGATATAGAGATTACCTGACACGTGGGTCCCTGTAATTTGTCAGGAGCCCATTGTATTTATCATGTGCGCCACATTTTGGTACAAGTTGTGTTTTATTTTTATTTTAATTTCTTTTCATTTTTTGTGTAAGACCCAATAAGTGTAAGGAAGGACTTTACGATTCTGCATAAATTACAAACTTAGAATTATTTGATATCTTAGTTGTGTTGGTTATTTTATATAATATTTTATAATTTTTAACAAAGTGTTCATCCCAGTAGTTCAGGACACATATCAAATGTTTGTTATATATATCTTCATTAGTTATTTCTTTGTTTTGCTTTTTCTCATACTAGTGTTTTTTTCCTCATCATTCATGCAAGATGTGGGCCTCAGCCGGTATGGAACCATTATAAATAAGTTAATCGTACAAGGCAAAGAGGCATAACATATGGGAAAAGATTGCTTCTTGCACTAAGTTTGTAACTGAAAAATCATTGGAATTAAATATAAATAATGATTTGTCCTGGAAAAATAACTTGATCTTGTTACAGTTAGAAAATTAGATAGAATGTTTTTTTAATATCAGATTTCCATTATACACTGGTTTCATTCTTGCAATGTTTGATGAACTTTTCAAAACATTTGCTTACTTAAAACTGATGAATCTAGTGGAAAATATCACAGTTAATGACATAATTATGTATATCACCACTAATGTTAAAACTCACAGAGACATACACATGCATAATGATACAGATGTCCTTATAAGGTACTAATGTTAAAACACACACACACACACACACACACACACACACACACACTGATACATCTGACCTTGTATGGTACTGACAATGTCATGACCAACACAAAGCAGCTTATGATGGACATGACTTTGTCATTCCAATTTATTAGTATCTTAATACTTGGTCTTGTTATCCATACATGTATAGTCTAAATTAATGCCATCACTAGTAACTGTATGTTATAATTTGAATAAATAATTGATGCTTTACTATTCCCATTCATCTTTATAAGATGTTATGGATATTGTGCGGCCTTTTGTCTCTAATACGAGGGCCGTCATTCTTGATTCCTGTTCAAAGGGTTCAAGGTCCAGTTTGAGCAGCAGAGAGGGTGAACAGACCACGATTTCAAGCAAAAATAATGCTTCCTACGAAACCTTATTTTAACCAAAAAAAAATAAATCTCCATTTAGCAAACGGAGACTTTACGATTTGTTAATCAATTTTGGTCGCAACGATGTGGTCATTCACCCTCTCTGCTGCTTAGTGATTTCAGTTCTGGGTTAACAAAAATCATTTATGATTTTACAAACAAACTAATCGCTAACACCTCACCGCGTAGATCAATTAAATTATTTGACTGGTCGGTGAGTTTGAAATTAATTCTCGTTAACGAATTATTATGGCATCGCATGTAGACAGGATTAATTGGGTTTTCAATAATTAGGAATCCTGGAGGAGCTGTTGGTGCAAATGAATAAAGAATATATCTCTGCTGAGCTTGATTTGATTGCTCTAGATTAATTTGATAGCTTCCTTCAATTGCATCACATACTAAATTGAGCGCAATCACCGTTGAAATATTCACGTTGAACGGAGCGATATGCCTACCACCGCCATCTGGATCATTATTATACCTGAAGAGGACAGTTGAATCTGATTTTTGTAGCGCCTTGATATCGGTTTTAACAATTCTTGCTAGTTCATCAGCGTTGTATTTGGGAAACTTGAAATTACGCAGATTGTCCTCTGTGATATTGTAATCGGTTAGGAATCGTTGTTTATTGTCGCTGTTGTCATTAATTATTGTTTGAATAATTAGTTCATAGATATATTTCATGTCCGATATAAGCTGATTTATTATTTCAACGTGTTTTTGCGATTTTGTTTTCCGTAGTTGTTCTAGTTGTGTGTCATATAATTGTTTAATCTCATTGAAATAACCACGGACGTCAGTTAGCGCAAATGAAATAGTAACAGATGAGTCGGTTGTTCTTTTAATGATAAAATCCCATTGCAATGTTTCTTTGTTGGTAAATATAAATCTATCGGCGATTCTTCCTTTTCTTATATCAGATAAATTATCTCGATAACTGGGATTGATTTCATGATATGATTGTATGTCCGTGGTTAAGTCGGTGGCGGATTTTTCCGGTGGTTTTTCAGGCCATCCTAACACTGTTCTTAACGAGCTGTTATATATATCTACAATGTATCCCTCTGTGCTTATTTCGATCAACGACGAGAGCGTCGGTTGATGAAGATTAATAGCTATTTTTGATTCTTTTCCAGTGATTGATTTTATTCTACGCTGAATTTCAGCATTGATTTGCTTAATTTGGTACGACCCAGTTGGTAACGAAACAGTTTCCCACTCTGGAGTACCATCGGGTTTATTCTTATACGAGAACACCAGTGTGTTATTGGGTTGCTGACCACTAAATGCAACCGATCTGATATTAGGCCAACTGTGATACACTCGTAGTTTTGCTAGCGCTATCTCCTTCACTGGGACCGGAGAGGGGAAATTCACACTGAATTCTGGATTCGTTGATGTTATTGATATCATGCTTGTTTGTACTGGGTTCGTGTTCTCCACTATTCGTTGAAGTAATTCCTGCGGTGTTGTCATTGTTATTATACTCATGATTTATTTCTAATTTTGGTATCGAGGAATCATAAATACTGACCATCACTGAGAACTCACAATCTGGTAATGTTGATATTATTGAGATCATTTTGTTTTTTGGGTTCGTATTTTCTGATTCCATCGGTGTTGTCATTGTTATTATAT
The DNA here is from genome assembly GCA_029339505.1 of Unio delphinus. Classification (NCBI taxonomy): domain Eukaryota; kingdom Metazoa; phylum Mollusca; class Bivalvia; order Unionida; family Unionidae; genus Unio; species Unio delphinus. The sequence continues at coordinate 1,360,960 of JAQISU010000065.1, forward strand.
TCATGTTGTCGCTCTAATTTTGATATCGCTGAATCAAAAATACTGACCATCGCTGAGAATTCACTATCTGATATAATCGTATTATCGAGTGACGACGATATCATCAATGATAATTGCGAGTATGCGGTTGATGCAATATGAAATTGAATTAAGTAATTCTGCAGTTTACTCTGGCTGCATGATGATATCTTTTTTGCTATCCCGGTTGATATACCCCCGATTGTAGCCACCGCAGAAATGCAAATTGGAACTACGACCGGGGCAATCATTGTAACCGATGCAAGTATTATTCCGGCGCCAGTGAGAACGCTTGACACCGAGTATATAATAACATCAATTGCGGTGATTCTTCGTCGGTATTTTTTTATTTTTATTTGATACTCCTCAGTGAGGGTTTTGAGTCTAGTTTGAAATTCTCTGACCTGATCATAGCGACATTGAGTTGATGAAATCATTGTTATTTTAAATCCGCTAGTGTTTTCAATTATTTGTCATCGTTAGCGGGAATTGCTAGTACTTCAGCCGGAAAAATGATCTACGAGTTCTATGCATCAGGCTATTTTTGATCTAATGGTGGAGCTATCAACCGCGACGAAGTAAAATTGTGGTGTTATGCCAGTCTCGATAATTAACGTCGCGACGCCACCAGAGTAGGTTCTATTGTTCATGATCATATTAAATTGATCGATAGAGGCCCACGTTAACCTATAGATACCATCAACCTTCACTTCCCCCTCATCCCACAAGAGATCGATGGTAATTCTAGGAGCTTTGTCTCTTATCCAATCCTCGATTCCATGTTTGACCGTATACACGATATTTTTAGGTTTTTTGTGCGGAATTTTTATCTTTTCAAAGTTTTCTTTTAGTTTAAGAAGATCGTCGGAAATATCGATATAATTTACACTGATTCTGGCAGGATCTATTGTCCCCCCCCCCCACCTGTCAGAAAAGAATGAAACCAGAAGTTCGTTGATTCTAATCCGTGCTTGGGTTTTAATATGGTTGTCGATGTTAGAAAATTTCGTCGTGATATCTTGGAGGCTACTGCCCTCAAAGAACTTATTAACAATATCGCTGGTGTGCTTTTGTTTGTCAATAGCGCTTTTAATTTCCGCGAGAGTCATGCCTGTCAACGATGTGGTTTCAGACACAGGTGTTCTCCCTAAAAATTTATCCACGATGGTATTAAGTGTTGTTTGTCTCACCATAAACATATTAATATCTTTGAGAGTCATTGTAGATGTAGCTGGGACACCAAAGAAATTATTAGCGATGTAGGCATTGTGAGTGTGCTTGCCGATAAACTCACTGAGTTCAGCGAGAGTCGAGTCTGCCACAGGTGGGGATCCAAAAAATCTAACAATGACGTCGTTAGTGGGTTTTTGATCTTCTATTAGTTTAGAAATCTCGAGATAATTTGCCTTGATTTCATTTTCATTCATCATCCTTCCCGCGTCCTTGTTAGCGAAGAATAGCGATAGATAGTTTTTAATTTCAGCGAGAGTCATGCCAACCACAAGCGGGGTTCCAAAGAATTTATGTACGACATTTTTGCGAAAACTATTATAACCTCGTATAAAATCATTCAGCTCACGTTCGTTGGTAGCAATCGCGTCGGTGATCGTAGACACAAGTGCGCCTGGTTTAAGTTGTCCATCGTTGGAATACAGTGCAATAGAGTTTTCAGCGGCAGCGCGATGCCGTATCAAAATGTCATTCACGGATATATTACTGCTTTTCAATTTACCCTGGCGATCTTGAAATACAACTATTTCGTTCGGGTCAACACTTGTTAAATTTAACGTCTCAGCGATTTCATCTTCTATTATTTTGTTTACATCCTCGATAGAACCCGCAGATGTTTCCTCGGTGGGTTCCAACATTGACAGAGATTGTCCCCAAATATCGATCATTATTGTTAGCGTAACTTGTGTTTTCAATTTATTGGTCCTTGTAATTTCCCACTCGTGTATTCGTTTACAATAATATGAGGTGGTTTCCACGGAGATCCAAAGGATTTTAATGAAATCTCCGCGAGGACATTTAATACTTCACGGCCGCATATCGGTGGATCATTTAATTGTTGTGTTGGCAGCGTGGAATAAAAAATCGGAAACCCTTTGAGTTTCATCGAGGAATTTATATACCGCATAAACTCGCTTGGCGGAGCTAACCCATATGAATCGAAATAGACAATCCCACGTGGATCAATCGCGTATGCAACCCAGTGAGTTCCCGATCCGCTGCTGTTATCAAGATTGATGATACCGGTTTCAACGTTATTTGGTTTTCTCGGTAATTGATCTCTCATAAAAACCCCTCTGAAGTTTTTTATCGCTAGTTTTTTAGCAGCATCAATTAAATAAAAATTGGACATAGGAACCATACGTTCCTCAACTATAGGTTCCTCAACCATAGGTTCGGAAATCGAAGATTTGTAAATCGAAGATTTTTCAACTAATAAACCGTTCCTGGTATTTTTCTTAGACCCGATCCGTTCACGGATTTGCCGCTGTACCATGAATACGGGGTTCCTGGTAGGTACAACCCCTTTCCCTTTTTTTTATACCCAGATCCGCGAGCGGATACACCAGTTGCCTTTTTCAACGCCATCCCTGCTGCGGTCCCAACGGCTCCCAACGCTGCCGCCTTCGCCACCGCTGGGGCAGCCGCTGCAATCAATGCTGGTATTGCGGCTAACAATGGAAATATACCACCTGATTTTATCATGTTCGCGACTGCAGCTTTCGAAAATTCTATTTGAACTCCTCGCTTATTTTTCATTGCATCATTGAAATGTTTTATTTGACGATCCGTTAATGATATTTTATGTGTACCTCCGGACATCTGCGCTGGTTTTAACGTTATTGTTGTTCCACATTCCTTAGCGGATTTTGATTTTAATTTCTTGACCTGACCATCAGTCAGCTTGACACTAACAACACTATATGGCATTTTATTGTAAAACACATTTATGCTTTCAATTGATCTAATTGGGAAATCCTATGGAAACTTTTCAAGTTTCATTTACATTTACAGATTTTCCACTGGTGCATCAACGAGTCTCATTCGTCCGCCAGCCCCTTCTAACAACATTGATTTGTCGCTGAGAATAACAGCAACCGCTCTATAATCAACACCACCATGATCTATACGAGCCCTAAAATGTATATCAACAACGGATTGCCTTGTTAAATCAAGATGTTCCAGTGAAAAGTAATAAATTGGATACAAGTTCTTAAAATCGAGCTGAGATATTTGCAAACCAGTATCAACATTTTGATCACGACCCATATATGACAGCATCCGATGATACACACGTGCTATTTGGTTGTTTCCGTAATTAAGCTGTATATCCTCAGATGGTTCTTGTTGTCCGTTTATTCTCAGTGAAACCTCACTTACCCCTAACCGATCAAATATCATATGACTGCGTTCTTGGGAACCTAATCGATTCCGATTCTGCAGCGCTATAAATATATGACGTGGAGCTGAAACGCCTTGTTTTGATGCCAGGTGCCATGTAAATGTACCATTAACATTATCCTCTTTAGCATCAGTCGTTGTTGTAAGCCAACTTAGCAATGATTTACCACCGGTTTCCATAAATGAAAGTAGCCGCTCTTCCGTGGTAATTGATGGAGTCATTACTGGCATCCATAATACTATTTTACTCAAAACAACTTTACCTTCATCGGCACCAGTACGCCAAATTGCATCATTGTCATTGCCTTTTCGCACTAATGCGATTGTGTGTTTGGCTCCATAGATGACTTTTCTGACATTTCTGCAGAATCCAAATATGTGATGGAGTGGAATCGCACATGAAAAATATCGCTGCTGTTCTTGCAATGCTAATTTTCGTGTTGCAAATCCTAAATTGAAATTACCATTAACGCCTCCGAGAATATCAAACGCAGCTCCGGGTCTAGCTCGACGTTCTGGATTAGTTGCTTCTCGTTGATTATCAACTGAAGTGTCTTGCGGTGTTAACACTTTAATGTATTGAAGGTGGTCAGCGTTATCAGAGGTATCCTTTGCAAACATCATAGATGGACCAGCCGATGTTGTATAATCATCGGAGTATCTTGCTAGTCCGATTATTGTTGTTGCAACATCAACCTCGCGGTCTATTGATTCAATTTCTTTTCCATCAATGAGATATCTTGCACTTTCAAATAACGCCATTATACCATTGTTGACGAAACCAACTCGGATATTTGAATCATTTGCATATGGGGTATCAGCTGCAACATTTGTTACAAGTTTTCCTTCTACTTCAATAAATGCTTCACATGGTAAAAAGTATTTACTGGTATCTTGAACTTGAAGTTCAATTCGCGATCGTAGGTCGGGTTGTATTGCATGATAGGAATAGTATTGATAATCGCGGACGGAATCATCTTTGCGCACTGGGGCTTCCATATCTAACGCGGGATCAGCTGTTCGTTTAAACATTTATAACATTACTAGCGTTTTCAATTGTAATTATCGTCGTTGAAAATTCTTCTAATTTCTTTTTTGTTTCAAACCACTTCCTGCTATCGCGTTCATGATAGCGCTATCTGTTACCGGTGAAGCTGTCAATTGTTACGAAGTCAATTGCGCTAGTTTTTCTTCCACTGCGTTATTTATTACTTTGCTGATTTTTGCAGGCATCACTGTAGTTGATGGCAGCACTAATGACGAAGTCATCGATGACGAAGTCATTCGTGGTTTCTTTCGCACCAATGATGCTATTTTATCTTTCGCGGCAGAAAATGCCTTTCCGGCAAGATTTCCAACGAAATTGATTCCCTTATCACGGATAGCATCAATGGCTTTCATTGATAATTGTTTAGCTAACGGCGCCACCTTGGGAGCCATTCTTGTAAATAACCCCGCAATGGTATTGCCGAAACCATCTCCGTACCACGCGCGATAAACAGGCAATCGTGAGTTCACCACGTAGACGCTTACGGGTTTATCATGGTTATAGTGTATAATCATCTTGTTATAAAACTAGTAGTTTTTCAATTAGTGGTCAATCGCTTACATCCATAAGATTTTCATCGCTGTGATTTTCAACTAATTCAGCAATAAGTTCTCGATATACATTAATGTCCATGATACCACCAGCAAATAATCGTCTACAGATATCAGCGGCCTCGTTAATTGTCTCGACGGAGTTATTTCCGGCTCGTTTCCCTCCGATGAGAACCTCTAACCGTGATATATCACTGAGAATGTTACCAGGGCATGTCACGGTAGAGTCAAAGACATCCTTTGGATTTTTAATCGAATATCCTTTTCCGCTTGTTTCCTCAGTTGTACCAGTTGCGCCCTGACTATCATCAAGTAATTGCCTTTGTCGGCCTCGACTTTGTTTTTCTCGTTCTTGTTGTTTTTGTATACCATAACTATCAACTCCTACTTTAAAAGATCTATACTCAATTGTATCCTTTTTCAAATTACCAGTAATCCCCTTATTCGTTTTATACAACCAATTAACCCATTCATCTCGGCTTATTCTACTGTTTTTATACTCGTCTTTTAAAAAATCCTTTCTAGAATCAAAGCTTTTGGCGGCGAAATCACCAAAAGTCGTATAATCCTGGTGTTTCTCCAATTGAGGTCGTTTGATTTGTGTTATAGCTTCTTCGGTGAGTTTGTCTATAAAGGAAACACCTCTTGGGGTGACGACATCAACAGGTTGTGGTTCAGGTGCGGAATCATCAATATCAGCTAGTTGTTCATACTCTTGTTGAGTTTTTATATCACTGGATAACTGTTGTATCCCTGCGCGTGTTTGTCCGGTCTCTGCTGCTATCTTTTCAAGCACACCAAGAACAGGCACTTCTCGTCGCTTGCCTTCCTTAGGAATATCTCCGTATATTGCTCGTACAGTTGCTGTTTTCACATCTTTGGTCGCACTTGTTATCGGAGTAAACAGTTGTTCACTTGACACAGAAAAGTCAGTCTGCGCTTGTTGTCGTTGTTGAAGTTTCTCGCGAAGTCTGTCTCGAACCGGTATAAACTTTTTAATTGCTGCTAGCCGCTCTCGGGCTAATTTAGTTGTAAGCGATTCACCAACCATATATTGTTTGTGAACTAAATTTTCAAATGTGAAATCCGGAGGGTTTCCATCATAATTAAAAGCTTAGTTATTAAATAACTTAGTTATTAAATAATGTACCATCAAGCTAACGTATTCATCTTCGACAGGGTTAAACTGTACGACGCTATCCGCGAGTGTTTCAGAAATAACATCGCTGGGGATTTCAGAATTGTAATATCTGAGAATGGCGATGAACGATTTGTGTTAACGACGCGGCAACAAGAACAATTACGTGAAAATGGAGGCGTCGCGGTGATTACTTGCTACTACGACCAGATCATCCATTATGCACATAACTGCATGAGCAAGTCCAGACTGATGAGTATCCTTTCAGGAGAAAATCCTATGTAACTTGTGTAACAAGTGAAGTGTAACAAGTGTTACAAAAAACGCTAAAAAAAAATAAATAAATTATTTAAATTATTTACGAAAGCCTATTATTTTTTTTAGTAACACCCACGTGGTTAAGATAATGGTCGCTCCTCGTTTAACATTTTTCTAAAATCACGAGCTTTAGAACCAATTTCAGCTCGTTTTTGATATTCTTGGCCAAGCTTTTGACGTATTGCTTCAACGGTGCTAAATAGCGTTATGAATAAATTAATGTCGTTACCGTACAAACAACCATTAATGGATTTTTGAATTCCTTTCACGAGCCTGTACATCCTAGGTAAAACATAACGACCCTTACTAGACAGATATTCAATATCTTCATATTCCGAGGTAATCTTGTCAACGTCGAGACTTTCAGATAATAATACCCCTTTATTATTTAAATTTGAGATTTCAGCAATTATAGCATTTACATCATTGATATCCATTATTTATATTTATTTATAAATAAATAAATTTATTTATAAATATAGTATACTGTATCTCTAATTAATAAAAAAAAAACATATATGACAACACATCTTTGGAACTCCTTGGGTGCCTTCGCATCCAAGTAAGCCCAAGGGGACCCGAAACATACATCTCCGGCGGGAGGCCTAAGGTGGCAAACGCGATCTTAGACCGCCCAGAAGATATGCTTGAGGTATAACGTCACAACATGGACGGCACAATGCCATATATTTCCACTCGAGTGTTGTGGCAAATTTTAGGCATAACATTAATTAACTTAATTAAGGATGGATTATAATTCAATGGAACGATGATGGTAATGATGTGGGCGTGGTAAACCAAACCAACATGGCAACCCATGAAATCGAATTCATGGTTGCATGAGTTAGAAAAAACACCAACCCACGCTACCGAGAATGCGATAGCATGGGTTGCTATGTTGGTTTGGTTGAGGGGGACCGCCCTTCTCCCCAATTAATAGAAAAAAATATCTTCCGTTTCGCCATCAAATAATGTATCTGCTATGGGGACCGAACACGTAGTTGATAGATCTATGTTTACAAGACAAACACGATACCATTACACCACGGACTAGTCATACAGAATAGAGATTTTTTAATATATATATATCTGATATACTTAACAATAAGAGATTTTTAAAATAGACAATTTTATGCTGCAACAATGAGAAATATTTTAAACAAAATAATACAGTTGTTTAATAAAACAGCGTTTTTATACTCTGTTATAATTCTCTAGATAAAATACATTCACATACAAGGAATTTTAACCACGCCCACCTACTTCAATGAATAGGAAACACTCGCGTTCTGGCTGAGCGAACATAGGTAATGCGTTAGATTATAAAGAATTTTTGTACTGAAAAGAACGAGTTAGCTGTCTGCTTTACTGCTAGTCCACCCACCCCCCACACATGAGATATGTAGATAAATAAAAATAATAATGCAGTTTTAGCCCACAAGCGACAATAAAAAGTTTTATTCTCTATCGAAAACTCATGCATTATATCTTCATTACATTCACGTGGGCGCGCCTAGTCAAGGTATACAGGTAATATAGCAGGCGACAAATTCCTTTGACGTCATAATACAAGGGAACTTAGTAGGTAGAGTGTGAATTGTAGTGCGGATTTATCCATAAAGGATTTATCTCCCTTAAATAGTTTCAGTGTATACGAACTTTATTTTATGACCATTTTTTTTAGACAGAGCTGTTTTAATGATTTTTTCAGCAACAAATCGAATTGAAGTACTACAAATATCGAAATATTTTCCAGCCGCATTTATCGACTGAAAGCTTCTCTCTTCATTATTTTCTAAATCAAACGATTTCACACCCTTGGGATGTTTTGCGTGCCTACCAGCGTTGCTTTTTAAAAGGTTATCGCGCTGCGAGACGGCTTGAAGATTCCCAAGACAATTATCAGTCTTCACGCCATTTATGTGATCAATCACAAGACCGTCTTCGATTAATCCGTAAAATGCTTCATAGATGGCTCTGTGACAGAGATACTTCTTCCTCCCAGCTGAAAACATCAAATACCCCATATTATTCAGATACCCAACCGGTTCTTTGAGTCTGCGGTGCCTGACAACACCATCACTAGAGGCTTCGTAATTAGCAAGCACTGGGTGAGGTCTGAAATCTTGGCTCATTTGTATAATAATACTACTTGTCTAATTTATTATCTGCTTTAATTATAAATCTCTGGATATAATCTTGAGTGTTTTTATGACTTTGTCCTTGATTTTATCAAGGATGACGGAGTCAATGATTCGTTTGTCATAGTAGCGTTTTAGTTCCCTGTATCGTTTACCCCCACAAGCAAGGCATAATTGCGATTTTCCTCTAACACCCACCCCACATTGGAGGCATGGGAGAGGGCCTTTTGAACCGTTTCTCACGCTTTGCATATGATACCCACAGAATTCACTTCTGCATGATTTGTTACACGGGGTTGTAGATCCAATCATTAGCCACTTGCAGTGATTCATTATACTATATTTTTCTATTTAAATACTTGTTTTAATTATAACATGGAGGAGTTCAAGAGATTATCGAAAATTAAGCCCTGGAAAAATACTAAATTCAATCTTGATAGGGAGTTCCAAAGATTATCGAAAATCAAACCTTGGAAAAATACTAAATTCAATCTTGATAGGGAGTTCCAAAGATTATCGAAAATCAAACCTTGGAAAAATACTAAATTCAATCTTGATAGGGAGTTCCAAAGATTATCGAAAATTAAGCCTTGGAGAAATACTAAATTCAATCTCGATAGAGTCTCTGATACACCAAAACGTCTAATCGGTGATAGAACTATACTCGGTAAAATCAGGGAGTGTTTTAATGAATTCTACCGAGACGGTGCAGCATACTGTTGGTCGACATTTCGAATTATTGATGAAGATGTCAATGTACCCATCATCGATGCTACTATGAACGATAAAAGAGCAGCTGAGATAATTTCACACCTTGGTGAAATTGCAAAGCAATTTCCATCCAAAGGATTTCAAGCAAAGCAATTTCCATCCAAAGGGGAAATTCAAAGATGGAAATCCAAAGGTGGAAATCCAAAGGATTTCAAGCAAGGCAATTCCCAACAAAGCAATTCCAATCAGAAGTATTTTTTCAGAATAAAATTCATTATCAAAGTCGAAGGCAAATGGATTATTAGGGATAAATTTGAACCAATCCTCAAGGATAAAAAAACTGTCATTGTAAGTAAAGATTCCAAACCAGGAATTCTAACTGGAATTGACAAACCATACTACGAAAGATCCTATCCCGTAACAGCAATGGTTTATGGGATATATCCGTTAACTGATAAACCCGATATTGCAAAACTAGCTCCTATGAAATATTCACCGTTGACTTCGTCAAGGCTCAATTGTGTAGCAACACGGGTAATGGAACACTTCACAAATGCATCCCGAGGAAATAAACTAACTGATCTGCGACGTAGGAAAATAACCGAATGGGAACTGACAGTGAAACAGCACGGTGCAAAAATTTCTGATATAGCTAAATTAGAAGCATCATTAAAATTCCCAATATCAGTAACAACAATAACCGGAGAAGTATTATACGAACCGAAATATCAATCGCGAGGGGCTCCAATACAAATTATTGATCATAACGAACACGCGTGGACACCTGCAGTAACAATATTTCCACGAGATAGAACCGTGAGATATATCCCCCCGGAATTTTCCGGGGAATTTTCCGGAGATGTTTTCTATGAAGAGAAATTATTTGATGCTTTTCATGCGTTGTGTAAAGATGATCCTGTGTCAGTGTGGTTACTTAGTAGTACTGGTTCCGAATCAGGATTTGATCAATTTGTAAGACCAAATGGTGAATTATATCGCGTTGAAGAATTAGATAACAGAATGAGAAAAATCGCTAATGATTTTTCACCGGAGAGTTCCCATGAAAAACTATTGACGGATAGTTTTACTATTCCATCAGTGGTAGCTCACTTCGCAAGAGAAAAAAACTCATGGCGTCCAACACGAAGTGATTTTCTCGAGGACGTTAAATTGAGTTGCATCGAATTTGGTCATGGAGGACTGTGGAATACAAAATACCATCGTGACGGTATGATTTCAATTGATATATCCGCGTGTTATCCTGGAAGTTTTCTCGGGTATGGGGAATGCGCTGAATACTTCAAACGATTTGGACACCCCACGCATGAAATGACTCGTGTTGCGATTAATGGACCATTGCCTGATTTTGATTTAACCGGATTCGCTCGTGTGATATCATTCGAATTAGCTACAGGGTTACATCCGTGTAGTTATGTTTGGCTTGGTAGACACCTATCTGAAAAACACTGGATGCCAATAGTGCTATTGAGATATATGACTGATTGTGGCATGCTGATATCGTTGATTGTTTCCGAAGCTATTATATGCTATCGAGCTCAGAAAGAAGTTTGGCTACCACAACCCGATCTAGATCGTATAATTAGCGAACTGCGAAAACAGTTTCCAGAAGAACAAATCATGAATTGGTCTAAGAAGTTATTTGAAATTAAAAAAGAACAAGCAAAAGATTTTGGACGAAGAATAATCGGTAAATTTACCCAGGGTGGACGATACGACAACGCAAAATACTCTTCGCGGTTGATCATAGATGTCGCTGAATACGATTTTATTGTAGCGGATTTAATGAAACAGGGAAAACTTGTATCCCGTAAGGATGCTTTTCTATCCAATGGTGAGAAATTAGGTACGGTTGTTACCTACTGTGATGGATATAATTCCCAGTACACACATTTGTGAAGTTCAATGCTAGCCTATGCTTCTATTAATCTATTTTCGATGATAAATAGATTTCCTAATACCGCGGTTAGAGTAGCCACTGATTCGATGTATATACACAATAAGTACAAATCAGCTGTAGCGGCATTCACAGATCCGGAGGAAGCGTGGGGGCGTTGGCGATTTAAAAAGGAGATGCTACATGAGTATTGTGAATCCGCAGACGTTGCCATGGATGATAAATATCTTTGTTGTAACCGTATTGAAATTCAATCAGAATTTTCTAATGCACCACCGGTATCTGATCCAATATGTAGATACAAGACAGTTTATTTAAACGGTTGTGGTGGGTCAGGAAAGACAACTCGTGCAATTGAATTATATCGTCGTGGAAACGCTAGCGTTTCTAACATGATTGTGCTAACACCGACTCACAGACTCGCCAGAGAGATGATACAACGAGGGGTAAATGCTTGCACTTACCATAGTTTTTTTCGATGGAAAGGTGACAAATGGACTCCTGAGCGTATGGGTGATAAATTCATTCCTGAAATCATAATTTGGGATGAAATATGCACAGTGTCATTAGATGTATTAAAAACATTTCTTGAGTGGTTGTTAAACAAAAACACAAAAGTCGTCATGTGCGGGGATCACGGCCAACCACCACCATTTGTCGGTGCATCTCCACATGAATGGCTAAAGGGTTTTGTAGACTACTATGAAGAAATCACCACTGATTATAGATCACTTGATGAACGATTACGCGAGTTCAAAGCGCTAATTAGATTACAACCGGATAAAATCCAATGCGAAATAGCACGTGAAATAATTTCAGAAACTCCCATGAATGATTTCTGGGAAACGTGGAGACCAAATGATTTGATAGTAGCAAGTAGAAAAATAGTCAGAGACACACTTCAGATGAAGTTATTTGAAACGCATAAAGAAAAATTTGCAACACTTCCAGTACCCCTTTGTTATAGGCCATCGGATACACGAAAACAAAACATTGAAGTTGATATTCCAAGCCTGACAAAGTCAGGAAGTGAAAACCAAATTCTCGTATTAAATGATATTGTGCTGGCTGATATCAATGTCGTTGAAGATGCATTGCGTGCTAATAAATCCCCGTGGACGCTAGGATACGCAGCAACAATACACTCTTCACAGGGATTGACTATATCGAATACAATTGTTTGGATGGTGGATAATCACATCGAATGGTCGAATTTAATCTATCTCGCAGTATCCAGAGTACGAAGAATAAATCAGCTTCGAAGAATTGTCCTCGATGATGAAATCATTGGTGATGATAATGACACAACAATAAGTGATATTGATGTTAGCATCATTAATAAAAAACTCTCCGGTTACAAACAACAGGACAAAAAAAAACAACGAGAATTTGATATTGATGCTAAATTAATAATCACTTTGAAGAAACAACAGAATAATCACTGCGCGAGTTGCAATTGTATAATGCGTTGGCAGTATTCGGATAAGGATCCTCGCCAATTCACCGTAGACAGAAAAAATAACAATCTCGGTCATGTCAGAAATAATGTGATGTTGACTTGTCTTGAGTGCAATAGACGCAACGGCGCTAGTTAAGACCATGCGGTGGCAATTGAGTATCCTCGGGAATCACTTGTAGTTGTTGTCGAGTAAATCCTCGCTGAGGAGCAGTTGAATCCAGTTTATAGATTGCTGGTCTACCAGTTGATCGTGTTATACTAGATATCTTATGCGTAGTGACGCTCCAAATAGGATCAGTAGCATTTTTTCTACCCCCTTCAAGCTCTCCTGGTTCGTATAAGTACCTCACAATGACACTACTACCAAGAATTGGTTGGGAAACGCTAGCGTTTCTAGGGAAATCTTTTTGTGGTTGTACGGGTATTGACTTCTTTTTAATCGCGTTGATAGGTTTCATGTTGATTGTTCTAGTAATCTCGTTATTCAGTGCAGTAATTACAGCTGGTAACCTTTTGACCCATTCACGGGATCGCTTTTCTTGAATGAATTCTTTTGCGTATTGATATCCAAATAACCGCTCAGCAATCGTCCGATTAAATCGTTCGACAATGGCCTGATCGCGATGTAGCGCAGTATGCCCTCGTCGTATGGTGACATTATGATTTTTCATTGTAGATAGAACCGCACCCTGAAATTCCTTGCCAGGATCAACCTGCAATAGATTCGGCTAGTGCAGAGGACCTCGTCGATAAATCCTTTCAAATGCAGAAGCAACTTCAGTGGCTGATTTTGTTTTTAACGGTTCTGCTTCTTTGTATCGACTTGCAATATCAACTACGGTTAACGCGTATTTGTAACCACGATCATGTGGCAGAAATAATATATCAGCCTGATGAACTTCATTAGGAGCAGTCACATCAAAATGCGAGAATTGAATTTGTTTAGGTGGTGGTAGATAAATTTGCCATAGTGCCTGTTTGGATAACCAATCCGCCGCAGTGGTTTTTTTCACTTTTGCAGCACTAGCGAGTTTATGGACTGCTGATTTACCTCTCCAGTATCCTCTTGGGGAATAATAAATTGATTCTATATTATTAATTACCAGCACCCATCATCAATTTGCCTTTCATAGCTGATTTTACCAACCACGAAGCCAACTTTTCTTTAAAAGATTTATCAGGAATAGCATTTAACGCATGAATTAATTTCACATCCGCGAGATGCCTGTTTTGCAGATTGCTGCTTTTATATGCAACATCATGAGCATGACACGCCTTATCAATAGCGTTTATCGGATACTCGCCGGATCGGGGTTGATTTTGATCATCAAGTCTGATATCTAATCGTGTTCCGGGACCACAGTAGCTATATCCTGGAAGGTGCTTTTCTCCGGGGTACTTTGCCCATGGGGTTCCAGGGAGCTTTGTCAATTTGGCTGCGATATCACCTCCTCGTTTTTTTTTAAAAACATCTCCGGATTGTAAAATCTTTGATTTTGTAGGAATAAATCTAAACTTTTTTATACCACATCTTGCACATCTACCAGTAAGTGCTGATCTGTTATTTTTAGTTGTAACCGTCGTCACATCATTTGTGCTAGTACGCGTTTTACACTTCACACAATATAGATCCATAATTTATATATAGAGATATGAATATAATTGATTTTTCAGCGACTAAAATAAGAGAACCAGTTAAGCATCATGCAGCGCTACCAAACTCTATCAGTGCAATTATAATCGGGCCATCTGGATCCGGTAAAACGCAATTGTTGCTCAATTTAATAATGAGATGGATGAAGTGGGATAAGTTGTATTTAATTGCCCCTAGCGTAGATGATCAACGATGTTATGAAGTGTTAAAAGATTTTAACGAGAATGCATCAGAAATTAAGGGTAAGAACGCCATCGATTTTATAACTGATATTGACGAGGCTCCATCCGTGGATGACCTTGATGGGAGTATTAACACTTTAGTCGTATACGACGATGTGATGTTAGACAATCAAAAAAACCCAGCTAGAATATTTTCCCGGGTGCGTCACAAAAACACTGATGTGATATATGTCACTCAACGCTACACTCAGATTCCAAAAGTGATCAGAGATAACTGTAATATTCTTGCTGTGTTTAACGGCGTTGATACACATACGCTACGAAATATTTGGCAGACATGGTGTTCCGATATGGACTTCAATCAATTTAAAAATTTCTTTAGTCATGCTCAGTCAACCCCGCATGGATTTGTAACAATAAATTTACATGATCCTCGGACACGATATCGTATCGGACTCGATCAAATTTTCGGTTGAAATCATTTATTATTTTTGTTAACCCAGTGATGAAATCACTAAGCAGCAGAGAGGGTGGATGACCACATCGTTGCGACCAAAATTGATTAAAAAATCGTAAAGTCTCCGTTTGCTAAATGGAGACTTACTTTTTTGGTTAAAATAAGGTTTCGTAGGAAGCATTATTTTTGCTTGAAATCGTGGTCTGTTCACCCTCTCTGCTGCTGTTTGTTTTGGTGGGAGGTGGGGAATCAGGTCAGATGTCAAATATAAGAAATTACAATAATACATTTTTATATATTTTCTAAATAAACTTCATATATGTATTCACAGTAGGAAGACCTTCATATGTGTGACAAATAATACATATGACCCCAGGGTACTGTTGAGTAATGAGCATGGGTGTTGGTAGTTGTCTTGAAGTATACTGTTTAATTAATGGGGATTTGTGAAGGCAAACCATTGCAGTGCTTTAAATCATTTAAGAACTAAAATCAGTTAGTGTACAAGTCAAAAAACTTTATTCACTTGAGAGTATCATCTTTTATAAAATTAGCACAAAATAATATCGTGCAATATTATATTGTATGCATCACAATATGATAGTGGCAATACATTATAAGTGATTGTACAAATATTAATATTATCAGTGCATATCCATATAATAGTAGCATTAATACATTATGCATAAAACATGAACAAATGGGGATTTATCTAACTCCATCATATATCGGATTAGTTAAGTGAAAACTTTAGTGTTGCATTAAGTACCAGCATATCTGGGTCTGTACTGTTTCTGAATTGATAGATATGTACCTCTTTTTGCTACTTTGTTTTGGTATACTGTAAACTTCACCTTCATTATGATGTCAATTGTATGTAAACTTATATTTCTTTCGGTCTGTTTCATAGTGATCCAGATGGTGCAGGTTTATCTCTTTTTTTTTATTTACACGCTTATAACCCTTCTTTATCTATAGGTAAGAAATTGGATATAGTTTTGTTCGTGTTTTAGGAGTTTTATTACAGTTTATAGTTACTTTTACTTTTTTTTTGAATTTTTGATGATGAGACACATGTCAGTTCAGTGTAAACTTACATTTATTTCAGTTTGTTTCAAAGTGATCCAAAATGTGCAGGTTCATTTCATTTTTTATTTACATGTTTGGAACCCATCTTTGCCTATAAGTAAGAAATATGATAGTTTTGTTGATGTTTAAGGAGGTTTTACTTGTGCAGTTTCATTGTTACTTTTAACCTTTTGTTTGCATTTTTGATGTTGAGGCAAATCCAATCTTAAGGGAAGAAAATTAATTTTAAAAATATTGAACTATTTAAATGAAAAGAGAGAGTTCATCTTGAGTGATGCTTATGGCTTGAAAGTTATGATTCTTCTTTTGTGTTAATGGCAATTACTATAAAGATATAAAATAAGACTTCACCTGGTCTTGAATTACTATAAAGATATAAAATAAGACTTCACCTGGTCTTGAGTTCATTTTTAGTTTAGATGTATCTTTTTCTAGATTAATACACTGTTAGATGATTTCTAAAAAAAGAGATCTTTTTTAAAAATATTGGAATTAACATCAATGTCACAATTATCATTAATAATTGTTAAGTTTTTTGCACATTGGTCCATATATTCTAAGCTCTTGCTTATTTCCTTAACAAGCAAAGAAGAAGAGGAGCATTTTGATGAAACATTGTCACTTATGTAATCCCATACGTCTTCTACATGCCTGTGTTGTCATCTTACTTGAAAATATGCATTCATCCAGAGAAACAGTGCACCACTGTAGCAAAAACAAGTAACTGTTACTGCATTGTATGCATGTGTTTTTAATTTATTATCTTGAATCCATAATACATACATTATATTTCAGTTCTAACTTCGTTATGAGACCTTGAGTAGAGATTTATACCCAAAATATTTTGATAGTGTTGTGTACAAAGAAGTAGTTTCGTTTGTAATTGACAAAGATTAAAGTTTGCTAGTTTTGTACATCAAAACCTTTTATATGCCTTCAGAAATATGGAAAAGTGTTTATGCAACTCTATAAAATTTGTCCAATTTCATATCAAATATAGTAAAGCTCAACAGGCTGACTGCTAGCTTAATTCCCACTTTACCGCTTGGAATTGCAAAACGACAGCCTTTGAAAAATGTTATACTTTGCTTCATCAATTAATGTGTAGTAATCTAAAAGTGTGTCAGAAGAGTAGAGGAAACAACACGGAACTGTAGGTGCCCACCTTCATTTTAATGGTATGAGGAGAACACTGATAATACGCCTGTATCTTTCATAAGGGTGCTAAATCTGTTGTCCATTTATCACTATTATGGATCCAAGAAGGGGTAGCATTTTGGCACTCTTCCCTATGGTTATATATAGTTATCTAGTTACGACTCTTTGGTATTAAACTAATTAACAGAAAAGAGTGAAAACCAACAGGTTTTGCAAAATTTAACAAATAGTTTATTTCCCTTGAATACAATGTGAAAGTTAGAAAAAAACTTACAGTATTGTCAAATAAGTTCCAAATAAGATCTACCACAAGTATATAAAATGACTTTCAGACGAATGCTTCTTCATATGGAATTAACATATACCAATAGAAGAACTCTTCCGGGAACTTAATAACCTGCATCCAGCTATAAACTTCACAAAGAATTAGTTAAATAAGCATTCCTTTCCAAGACATTCTCGTCAAACTATCTGGAATACATAATACTACTGAAATTTATAGTAAACCAACTGAAACACATAATTATCTCAATTTAAAATCCTGTCATACAAAACATATAAAAGTGAACATTCCTTTTCACCTTGCCTAAAGAGTGATAACAACTGTAGAGAACAAACATACACATAAAACTAGTAGAGTTACGCCAATATCTTAAGAACCAAAATTACCCAAACGAAAGTATCGATCAAGGAATACTCGAAGCGAAAAGAAATGGACCAATCAAGGGAAATAATTACAACCTAAATTCCATGGAATACAAATATTGCACATGTGAACAATTACTCAAACTTAGTCATAAAATGAAAAATGTCTTGGAAACATGGAAAATTATTAATAGTTAGAGACAATCCAAAAATTTTGAACAAATTCTTACCAGAACTAAATTTTATGTCATTTAAAGAAAGGCCTGAGTAACCAAATGTGGTACCAGTAGATGCAAACTTAGTTCCAATATAACAGAAGGAAACCCATTAAAATTTTAAAAGGATAAGTTATTTAAAGATAAAAAAGACATTAATTACAAAGGTTGGTTTCTCTATATCACTTTCTTTCTAACTCTTATATATTACTGTATTAAAAAAAATCCAGACACCTGTGATACTATTCAGCATCCCGTAGTCTATATGATGCAGTTATTGTGAAGCGACCTTAACCTTTATGGAGACCTGCAGGTTGACGAAGATATGCCAAGGCTTACTAGAGGCTCTATTACAGAAATGAATTCAGTCCCTACATACTACATGTACTTTGATACAATCTTTCTTTCTGAATTTTCTGCAGAATATACTCCTATCAAAGTGTGTGTATATATATATATATATATATATATATATATATATATATATATATATATATATATATAATGAATTTCAGGCCATAAACTCCAGGTTCCTGCCCACTGTACGGGAATGAAGGTGAGGGAAGATGTCCATATCGATACTGTTATAAATGCCGCGATGAATGATACAAAGCGTTGAGACTGGCATGGTTTACCTATAAAGGTTGGATTAAAATTTTTATTGTATTATTCATACATTTCAAAAAAAGAAACGATAAAGTTTATCTGCACAGTTCATGCGTACAGAGCCTGCAATACTAGTCTACGCATTGTTTTGTAAGTGTTAAGGGCGTCTTCAGGGCTCCTCATAATTTCCAGGTTATTTTCTGCCATTAGAATCTGGAAGAGTTCCTGCAGTTCTGGGTCTGATGGCTTATTTTGGTTAAGCCAACATTCGTCTTTGTATACAATGATGGTGTCCCGATCCACATCTGTTGCGTAATCTTGTGTTCCATACAGCAAGGGCATTGTATACAGCACACACGGTCTGCCACTGGCTACATTCTGGTTTTTGCTCGGACGTATGCAATGAGTATTCCATACTGTTACAGCCTCGTCAATATCTTCCTGTAATCAAACACATATATAAGTACAGTAATTTTGTCAATGGTTTATTTATTCATACATTCGTGTACTATATATATAGTGTTTCATTCGCATAGCACAAATACCATCAGCGTTTTCATGGCTCTCTAATATCCATCCACAGTGGCAAAAATTTAGCCAAGTTGGGACAATGGTACAGTCGGATAGACAAAAGTTTGCACCCTGTGGCCCTCCTACATTAGTTGTGAGCATTAAGAACCTATTCAATGGTCGAGTAACCATGTGAAGTAAATGATCTGTTTTAGAAAATCGTATGATCTATGTATAAATGTCATATTCCCTCTCGAGCTATTTAAGGGGTTAGGCATTTGAGCATATTAATGGTGAAGTAAACGAGTAAAGCAGCTGAGAGTGAAGGAGAAATGAAAGTGCAACATGAATGGAGGCACAATTTGAAGAAGAAAAAACCCACGATAAAGTGAGTAAAAACAAGAAGATATTATTAGGGTTTGTGTTATTCTATTGGCATTTTCTAAACGCTATGCAGAAATTACGAATTTTTCCGACTCAAATAAGTCATAAATCCAAATATTTGGCGAAGGTCTTTGAAAATGGAAGGTGATGACGTATTCTGTGGTCAGCATCGTACTGATGTATCAACATTTCTTTGTTGAATCACAGAAAATAATATTCCAGTGTTTGAATTCTCTGTAAATTTCGATAACTGTTATTGTCCAAGAATTAATTTAGAACACTAGTATTTCCAGGGAAAACAAACTTGTAATCCAAATAAATTAAAGTAAACAATATAATTAGCCCCAAAACTGGTCACAACATAAAACACTTTAACTTCTCAGGTGTTAAGGCACTAATGATTATTCTTTATCAAAACATCAATAATAAATCTAGCTACAACGCAAAACAGATGTCCGGATGTGGGTCAATCCTCTAGAAAAACCTAATTGATACATGTTATTTGTCATGTGCTCCAAGTATGGCCTTGATTCCACTTTATGAATCTTACTCTGAGAAAGAATTACACATCAAAATAAGAATAAAAACGTTGTTTACTACAAATCTCTCTCTGATTTCTGAATCAAGGCCAGGAACTAGATCAGCTTAGCACAGCTCTCACTGATTTCTGAATCAAGGTCGGGAACTAGATCAGCATTAGATACAATGTCTCCATCAAATTGTTTACTTCAAAAATAAAAAAAGGCAGAACTGAACTCTATTCCAGTAAATAAAGTTACATTACAACAGCAAGTAATGGAATATAAAAAAATACAAACTTACAAGCAATTACATTAAATCAAATATAAATTAAATCAAATACACTGCTACACGCACAGGGGCATCACTTGACCGAGCGGTGTCAAACCCTAGCGTGAATCCCACTGGTTGTCATATGTTTTCCCCAAATTTACAAAAGACTTCCACACTATTTGGGTTGTAAATTGGAAAGCAAGACGTGTCTGCTTTTATTAACTAAATTTTACTCTTATCAATTCAAGAACACAGATAAAACAACTTGCCAAAAGTCCATGAACCGCACATTTGCATGGTTTTTCTTCACCTTAAGCAGATTTCCGTACCGCCGGCCGGTTATGCAATAGAAAATACACTAGTATCCCCTTTCTCACTGGGAACTATTTAACTCCGCCACCCTAGGCCAGTCAATATACGCTTTTACCGGCGTATGACGCTAATATAACTGCACCTATTTTCCACTATGGACACATAAATGGTATCTACCAAGTCCCTACTTATTATCAATAATATTGTCAATTACCAGTCAATTGTCAATCAATGACCATTGTGTAATTTACCGGTTTCCTACCGTAAAAACTGCCACCTCAGCCACAACACCATTGTACACCACTAGATTTTAATATGGACAGTTATTCGGTTTGGACCTAAATTCACTACTAGCGAACGATGGCATGGTTCAAATTCCTAACACTCTACTCCGTGACGTTTACTCCTAGTAATTGGTTAATTATTTCAGGATAGGAATAATTCCATGGCGCTGAATCCCAATAATCACACAAATCTAAGAATTGCTTAAAACGGGGCGCTATTAAATTGCGCATACTCGAAATTGATTACAATACATAAAAAAAAATATATATATATATATATATATGTTGTTGTTGTTTTAGGGTTTAACGCCATTTTTCAGCACATGATAGGCTATACATGGCGGCCAGTATTATTGGTGGAGGAAGAACCTGGCAAAACTCCCGGAAAGAACCACTGACCCACGAGAAGTTACTGGCAAGCTTTCTCACAGACAGAGGTGAGATGGCAGTGATCCGTAACGGAGAGCGCTTTAGATCACTCGGCCACTCGGGGTCCCCATATAAAGTTATCATGTCAAAAATAAGTCATCAGGACAATAATACGAATGGAACAAACATTTGTTCTTAAGTATGGATGTCATGCTTGCACTGCTTGGAGAGATGTAAACTATGTTAATTACCTGCAGAATAGACATGAAGACGAACTGTATAATGTTCTTGTCTATCGTATCTCCTTCAAAATAGCCTGTCTCTTTCAGGAGTCCAAAGAACTCTATCCAAAACTGACAGCATTCCATATGTAATAGCCTCCAAAACGATTCTATCCGCTGGTTAGCGGTACTTGGCCCATATATGAAAGAAAGTTATGCATTTCAGCAACATGAGTATTCTCGGTTCCACGGTCTCCTCTTACCGCTTTTGGGCATGCACCGAGCTGCTCAATTGCATCAATGTAATGTCCTGCAATAATGCGTGGATTACTGGTTGAACACGATACCTTGCACCAAATGATTTTCCGTGAAAATCCATCTATGAAGCCATTGATGCATAAACCGTATTGTTTAAGTTTGTCGTGAGAATCCAGATGCCAGATAAAGTCAGGCCCTTTGGCATAATAATTCCTTTGTCGTAGTCTTTTTCTTCTTCCATGTTCAAACCCCTGAGGGTCTAAAAGGGAAAGTAAAGCTGCAACGTCAGATCTAGAATTTCGAAATCCTCCAAGTAAACATTTTCGATTCATCCAGCGATAACCATTTTGACAGCCATATTCACTGATCTGTTCCGCTACGTATAAAGCAACGTTCGAAATGTTTGATGGATACTTTCTCCTATATAATCTCAATTCCGTTAGCCTTCGTTTCAATGTTCTCATACTGATAACAATCCTATGATTGGTTTGCAAACAGCATAGAATCTCTGAATAACTTAATCCAAGGGAAAAATACAACTTTATAAAAGCAGTAAAATCCATAGCTGCATGTAGTCAAATCTCCAAGGAAGAAGCAATTTTCTGCCTTGCCATGCAAGATTTTTTTTTTTGCGAATATTCGCAATAGTATTGCGTTTATTCGTAATAAGTATTGCGTTTATTTGCAATAGTATTGCGTTTATTCGCAATAAGTATTGCGTTTATTCGCAATAAGTATTGCGTTTATTCGCAATACTATTGCGAATATTCGCAATCAGTATTGCGTTTATTCGCAATAGTATTGCGTTTATTCGCAATAAGTATTGCGTTTTTTTAGCAATTCATTCATTCATAGCGTTCATTCGCAATAAGTATTGCGTTTTATTCGCAAAAGGTATTGCGTTTATTCACAATCTATTGCGAATATTTGCAATAAGTATTGCGTTTATTCGCAATATATATATATATATATATATATATATATATATATATATATATATATATATATATATATATATATATATATATATATATCAAAGATACTATTTAGCACTAATGGGCTTCCGTATCATTGAGATAGTTTCTGCCCATATTTCGTTAATCCTACCGTCTGAACAATGTCATTTTAAAAAAAAAGTTTACGTTTCCGCTCTGTAGGCCCTTTTTGAGTATTCTCTGAAAAAGACCGAGATGTGTGTTTCCTATTACACTGATTATAAAATAAGGTTTGGCGTTATTTTCTTTTTCTCGTTTTTTAAAATAAACAGTATCTATAAATAAAATAATTTTTCCAGCAATTAAAAGTACTGGGGAAATTCGACTGAATTAAAGTCTGACTATACCAATTTGTTTGTTTGTTTGGCTAATCCGTTAAGCATGAAAGATGCAGGGGATGTCATTCTGGTCACAGACGGGTTAGAAATTATAAATCATTGATTCAGTTGACTTAGTTTTGTGCACTTTTTAAAAATCACATTACATGATTTCGTTATTTAAATAGGTACGAAGAAACGATGATGATAGACTATCGATACACAAATCGATGCGGCAATGTGATTTTTTTAAAACAGATTTTATACCAGCTGAGAAAAAGTCGAGATTTTGCAACGAAGATTCAAGGACATTCTGCCTACGGGAAACATTTTTTTTTATTTGCCTAATCAAATATGACTTTATAACAATAGTTAAAGGAGACTAGAAACCAGTGGAAATATACAATACTATTAAATACACTGCAGAGAAAAACATGATTCTGAAGCGTCGTGTGCGACCGTACTGCCAATATTGAGATATTGGCATATCTTCTAGGCGCTGAGTTTCCGTGACCTCGTATGCATATTTTCCGCGCCTATTCGGTTACTTTCGGAAGTGACGTCATACTAGCGACTCCAGCATCCAGACCTACAGTTGCAAGGTTCATTTCATATAGAGTACCATGCCGTTTTGCGTTGCTTACGGGTGTAATAGCATACATAGAAAAGGCTGTGGAGTTCATTTTTTTTCTTTTCCAAATGCTAAAGGGATAAAGAAAGTCTGGATACATTATTACAAGCGAGTCGATTTCAATGCAACACCATACAGCAATCCGTGCTCATTACATTTCTCAAAAGAATGTTACCAGAGGGATCCCCAAAACATAGAACCTTTAGGATACACGAATGCTAAGCCTACACTAAAAGTTGAAACTGTTCCAGACATACCATTGTATATTTTAAATCCTGGTAGAGTGTCAAACGTACGAGTTACGAAAATAGGCAGAAGGCCGAGTAAGTGCTAATAACAAATATGACAGCCCGACACCTGATCGTGCTAATGAAATGAGTAAATGTTTTTTTCTTCTTCAACATTACAATCTAAATAAAGTCACCGCTGTCCTATGTATAACTGAGATCTGACTTTAATCAAATGGAAGTTTTGCTTAAAAAAAATAATAATAATAAGATTATCAACCCTTGACACGGTCGTGTTTTGAGAAAAACAATTTAAGTAATTTTTAAAAAAAATATTAAAAAAATTATTTAAAAAAACACAACCTTTCAGTCTATGCCTAATACTCGTAAAATGTACAAACGGAAATCTGTAATGATTGGAACTGATATAAAACTGTCCCTTGGGCAGTTTAAATAGCAGCGATTAAAAGAAAAGAGATCCGATATAAAATCATTAACTGGCTGACAAAAGAAATTGGGGGGAGGCGACTATTGACCCCACCTATTTGCCCCGATGTGCAATTTCTCCCTGTGATACGCCTTATTATACCCCAGGACAAGACCATTTTTTCATATTCTGGTCTGCATAATTGTTAGAGGTTAGAATTAAGTACACAAACATAATGGCAGTTTAACAAATTAACAATTATTCCTTATCATTGCACTTATGTTGTGATAAGGACTGGCTCTCTGACATAATTAAAAAAAAACATGTGCTACAGAGTGTGTATGTAAGCACCAGAAAGTCATTGGCAAATAAGCGATGCCGAATTTTGTTGTAACTTCGAGGCCAAAGACTTCATTTTAAGAGTTCAAATCTGCAGTCAAACGTTATCGTACATGTATGTGGATATTGTTTTCCCACATTTTATATCCCATCCTATTTCCTTTTGTTTAAGTGTTAAGATATGTAACACTGTTTACTGAATTAAATATTTATTTTGAATTAGTTTCTTAAGGGCACGTATACTGCGTCGTATTTTTTTTATTTCTTCTTTTAATTTAATCATGGTAATGAAACTTTACATAGATGGTAGAGGAATGTCAGGTGTTAAATGGCCGAGTTTTTTTTTAGGGCGGAAATGGAGATTTTATTTGCAGAGAAAATTACGCATCCTTCATTGTGATAATTCATGTGTTTTAAACTAATTGGTGACAATTTTTTTTTTACAAGAATTACTTCTGTAGTTGTTAAACAATCTGAAATTTACGTGAATAATGTTTAATCTTAATCTATTTACTGAAGACAAAAACTGTCCTGTGATATTAATTTTTTCTTCACTACAATATTCACAAGTGATAAAATAGAATATGACATGTGGACTGCACACTTGATAAAAAATTATATATCGATTTTCTTTTTCTGAGAAATGAAAATTGAGAAACATACTGAAATAATCGGGAGTTAACTGCGAAAAATCAAGAGAGATATTACGAGATAGGGAGGAAATACCTCCAAAATTGGAATTTATTTTCTTTCTTTCTTCTCCCGGCTTGAAAATTAACATATATGAACTGTTCGGTTTTGTGGAATTTCAGTCAGGGCTAGTAAGTTTATTTAAGTCATCAGCCCGGGTCCTGTGCTTAAAACATTTTTCAGCACTTACCAGTACAGTACGCAATCTATTTTAACGAAGCATGTATATACTTACAGATTTGTCAATACGCTAACTGCAGCATGCATGTAAAGTACACTGTAATTGAATCATAGAAAGGAAGCTTCTTAATGTTGAAATTAATTACGTATGATTTCCTCCTCGCAGATTTATTTGTGGGGTGTTGTTTTTTTTTGTGTGTGAAAAATTACTTCCGATGAAAACCGTTATCAATGGCCTCTCTCGCTTGCAATGTTTCTGGCTAGTATGACGTCACGAGACCACGTGATCTGTCGTCTCATTAAAACTCGGAAATACTCGGCAATTTACGGAATCATTGTATCTTCTTTGCAATATAATCAATATCCGCACACGATATTATATTTTTAAACATTATATTCGAATTAAAATTTGTAAAGAATTACATTTATAAAAAAAATTTCATTTCTAGTCTCCTTTAAAGTTTTACAGCTCTCGTTAAAAGACTATTTTCAATTACCTGCAATTCAAGAACAACAACTCTTTCGTAACTAACTAATCATAGTCTACAGTAGACGCATGCGCAGTTTGAAGATATTTATCAGCGTAGATTTGAAGGAAATAATAAAGTTTCATCTCCTGTTTATTTTCATAATTCTGTTTTGTTTATTTTTTTTAAATGATAGGGAGGTAGGAACCGGACAGCAAAGTGTACGAATAACAGACCTATTTTTTTAATTAAAAAAACAACTTTGAGAGTGAAGTTTGTACTAAGATGTTTGGATCTAGTAATTTTAACGACGGGAATGGCTTGAAGAAAGACATGACGGTACACCCCGAAGATGAAACATTCAGATGTTCAGTTTGTGATGAAATGTTCATGCTGGAGGATAATTTTAAGACCCACATGGGGATACATACTGGAGATAAAGCATTCAAATGTGAAGTTTGTGATGAAATATTTAGAGGAAGTAGTCATTTGAAAGTACATATGAGGAAACACACTGGAGAGAAACCATTCAAATGTGAACTTTGTGAAAAGATGTTTAACCACAAGAGTCATTTGAAGAGACACATGAGAATACATACTGGAGATAAACCATTCAAATGTGATGTTTGTAATAAAATGTTTAGTGAGGATTTTATTCTGAAACAACACATGAGAATACATACTGGAGAGAAACCATTTAAATGTGGAGTTTGTCATAAAATGTTTATGAAGTTTAGTTCCGTAAAGGAACACATGAGGATACATACTGGAGATACAAATGTGAACTCTGTAACAAAACGTTTGGAAACAGTAATCATTTAAAGGTCCACATGAGAATCGATACTGCGGATAAACCATTCAAATGTGATGTTTGTAATAAGGTGTTCAGACAAAGTTCTATATTGAATGTGCACATGAAGATTCATACTAGTCTGGAGACAAACCATTCAAATGTGAAATTTGTGATAAAATGTTTAGACGCTGTAGTCATTTAATAGTTCACATGAAAATACATACAGGAAAAAAAATCATTCACATGTGATGTTTGTGAGAAAATGTTTAGGCAGATTAGTATTCTAAAGACACACGGGGTGAAATATAGTAGAGATAAACCATTCAGATATTATAACCTGGATATTACCCATTCATTTTGCACAAATTAAAATTGGTTATATGCATTAACATGCAAACTCTCTTGTCAGAACATTTTTGACTGAAGCTCTTTGTGAAACTTAACATAAAGCTGTCCGGTACAAAATTTTCTATGTTAAATAGATATGGAATCCATACTTGTACAGAAGTATCCATATGGATCAGGGCTCGAAATTATCTGTAGTCCGCTAGCCTGAGGTTAGTAGATTACCTGTCGGACTAGTAACTATCATAACGTTATTAGTCCGATGGGCTAGTAAGTTTTGTTTATCAGCAGTCAGCGTTTGTTTACTCAATACCCTAATAAAGACGTGACTTCAGTATATCTTCGGTAGAATCAGCGCAGTGACCATTGTAAACACCGTCATAAAATATTAGCACGAGAAGATGAAGTCAATTTCTGTCTCAGAAATTTGTGTCTATTATGACCACATTAACAAACTACAAAACTACAACACATTTTGTGCATTTTGCTTAACAGTGTTTGGTACATGTAATTTATATCGTAATTAATCTGACAGTGAATTAAATGAAAAATAACCTGGTTTCACACTTTATTCACGCGACCACATTAACAAACTACAAAACTACAACACATGGTATCAACTATTCAAAGAAATTAGTTTGCACGCTCGCTTGTTTGTTTCCTTTTTTTATTTTTTAACTTGCTAACCAAACATTCAGAAACGTGAAACTGCATAATTTACGTTTGCATCGAAATAATTTTAAGAATTAGATCAATTTATTATGATCACATTACTGACACATCATTTCCATACAACTACATTGTCTATGTCAATTTTCTATGTCAATAAAACCTTTTTTTAATAAATATTTTTCCCATACAAGACTGAACAAATAATTGAATACACTTGGAGATATCCAAGCAGAATGCCGTCCATTTGTTGGGAATTAAAATCTCTCAGCATGGGCATCTAAGATTTGAAAATTTCCGCTTATTATTATTTTCAACAATACAGTGAGGTCCGATTAAATAGGAGCACCTACTAAACTTACGCTATTAATTGAGACCGTAATTGGCGCTGTTCAATGCAACGCGCAGAGTCAGATGGCTTTGTTTGATGGGAACACACATTATCTTTTGTTGTTAATATTTTATAACAGTGTTTACCGGTACAATAGCCACTGCTTTGAACTTGCAGAAGTCAAGACTTTATTAAGGAGAGACCATTTACTTAAGGGGGGGAGGCATAGGTACGTGTTTTGAAATGCGTGTCTTGCTCAGACTTTATTATACAAAGGACACTGCCATTCCTTTCCTTACTTTAAATAATTCGCGTTAGCTATACTGTAACATCTCATATTCAAAAAGAGGCCCAATTCCAACCTTATAAAACAGGCAAAATTTGGCGTTTTAAATAAGGTGTTCAACATCTGTAAAAAGCAATAGTTGAATGAAACTGACGTAAAAGTGAGGAATAATTCTTATGGTAAGGAAAAGCATAATCGGATGTTTCAGAAGACATGGACAAAAAAAAACAGGAAATAGCTGAATTATGATGAGAACAAGAACGATATGCAGTGTAACTGGTATATGGAATTTGTAAAAACAAGCACAGAAAAAACATCCAGTTTTGTTGTGGGTTGTTCGAATTTTAAAATTGAATCGGAGATGAAAATGGTGAAGAGTGACTGGAGATATTGTTTGAGGCCTTGGGTTCTGTCCGACCTACTCTTTATAACCTTCCATGCAAATGACATTTGGATCCCTTTCTAGAATTGGATCCAGAATATGTTGAGAAACAAGAAATGTTAATTGACAGTTTGATGAATTTAAGTAGGATTTATTCTTCTGTACCTCTGCATGTCATATGATAATGTTATTTATGAAAGAAAATTGTTGTTAATCTCAGTACAAGTGTGTGACAGTTTTGTGGATAGGACTAGTAAATGTTTGCTAGGACTAGTAAATTTATCAGTACACTAGTCCTTCTGGCTACCAAGAAATTTGTGTAAAATTCAAGTCCTGAGAACATTTTTTAATAACGCTGAATAACTGTTCAGTGTATACATATCAAAATTTATGGAATCCTTACATACTTCTTATGAGAGGCCCCAAATGGCCGAGTGGTTTAAAGCGCTGTCCGTTACGGATCACTGCCATCACACCTCTGTCTGCGTGGGTTCGAGTCTAAGATTCGGCTAATATAGCTGTATGAGAAAGCTTGCCAGTAGCATGTCATGGGTTGGTGGTTCTTTCCGTTTTTTTTTCTGGGACCTTCCTCCAACAATAATACTGGCTGCCATGTATGGTGTTAAACCATAAAAAAAAAATAAAAAAACACTTCTTATGGAAAATGCCATGGAGTATGCAATGTAATCCACGAGATCTGTAGATTTTCCATATGAAAAAAAATTAAAATTCCATAGGGAATTCATGAATAATCCATATTGATTTTGTAAATAATTTATATGGAATTTAGTAAATAGTCCATATTGAATTTTGTAATAGTTCATATAGAATTTTGTAATAGTTCATATAGAATTTTGTAATAGTCCATATAGAATTTTGTAATAGTCCATATGGAACTTTGTAATAGTCCATATAGAATTTTGTAATAGTCGATAAAGAATTTTGTTATAGTCCATATAGAATTTTGTATAGTCCATATGGAATTTTGTAATAGTCCATATAGAATTTTGTAATAGTCCATATAGAATTTTGTTATAGTCCATATGGAATTTTGTAATAGTCCATATAGAATTTTGTAATAGTCGATAAAGAATTTTGTAATTGTCGATAAAGAATTTTGTTATAGTCCATATAGAATTTTGTATAGTCCATATGGAATTTTGTAATAGTCCGTATAGAATTTTGTAATACTCCATATGGAATTTTGTAGTAGTCCATATAGAATTTTGAAATAGTCCATATAGAATTTTGTATAGTCCATATGGAATTTTGTAATAGTCCATATAGAATCCTGTAATAGTCCATATGGAATTTTGTAATAGTCCATATGGAATTTTGTAATTGTCCATATGGAATTTTGTAATAGTCGATAAAGAGTTTTGTAATAGTCCATATAGAATTTTGTAATAGGCCATATAGAATTTTGTAATAGTCCATATAGAATTTTGTAATAGGCCATATGGAATTTTGTAGTAGTCCATCCTGTACAAAATTTCCCAGGCTGTCTTGAGGCAGATTTTAGACTTTAAGGACTTTTTGCTTTAACCATAAAAATTTTCTTCAAATTCTATTGAAGTTCCTAAGGGATCATCAACAAAGAATGTATGCAAAGTTGGCGGGAGGTGGGTTGTTTAAATCTTGACAACTGTGGACTAGAGGGAGGGGGTATTTTCTCTTATGATATTCTGTGTTGCTTTAGGCCTATTGCATATATTCCAGTATATTTTGCAGACATCCTTTTGGGGTGATCATTAAATATAAATCATTTGTTAATTTAACTTGCTGTGATTCATGCCACAAAATATATACGTATGGGTTGGTAACTTGGCATTATAAATGATTATTAGATAGGTCTGGCTCCCAGTGCCTGAGGTTGATTACATGGCCCAAATATTGGCCCTGTAGACTAAGCGAGTGTACAAATAGCCAAGTAAGATGCACCATGGTTTGAATAATGCTATGAACTCATACCAAAGAGCAGTCTGGGAATAGGAGAGGTAATCCACATGGTGACATGCTGACAATTGGGGGTGTTTGTTAGGAAAACAGGTATTATCTGTGGATGTGCTTTATGGACAACCCTGATCATTCTTAGACATTATAGGGAATAAATAATAATTACACTCATTTTTAAAATGGATCATTAATTTTATTTTGACAAATAATATCAAATAATGTTTAGGTTTTTCTTGTCATTTTCTTTCTTGCATATGAACTACCACTACTACTTCTACTACTACAACTACTACTACTAAATTTTGTGAGATTATTTCAACCAAAACTAACCACTACTACTACTACAACAACTACTACTACAACAACTACTACTACTACTACTACTACTACTACAACAACTACTGCTACTACCACAACTTTAACTACTACTATTACAACAACTACTTCTACTGCCACTACTACTACAACAACTACTACAACTACTACCACAACAACTACTACTACTACTACCACTAATACTACTACCACTACAACAACTACTACTACTACCACTACTACTCCTAATAATAATCAAGACTTTATTTAGAGAAGGTAAATCAAATAGTGAGGCCTTCCATCTATTATGTACATTATATTTAGTATTTATATCATGATATGAAGAATCTGGCTTGACAGTAATAAATTATGTGATTTTAAAAATGGAAGTATCAAGTCTGGAAAATATGCATATGTCAACAGACAATCAGATAAAAAATATTGAATAATATCCTGTTTTGAAAAATTCGACTGAAAATGATGCAAAAATACAGAAAAGTATCCATCTGAGTCATTGGTTATGGAAAGAAGAAATGTTAGGTGCCTGCTTTATGAAGTTATGTCACTGTTGTATTGTGCCGATTTGAATTTTGATTTATGTACAAATTATGTTATTGTGGTCTCTTGTATTGGTCCTTGTTCCATAAGCAGGTGTGACAAACGTTTATCATAATATAATTGCTCTTATTTTACGCACAATTCTAACACACCTTAAATATTTTGATAATATACACAATAATAAGATTAACTCTAGAAAGATTAAAAGTAATTAAGTTTGTACGTAGACCAGAAGCGTTCAGGGTCATAATTTCACGATTTCCGGGTTATATCGCGATCTTTATAACAAGCTTGTGCTAAATTGCAAGCATCGTTGGAAAAAAATCATCAAAAAGGATATGACAAATAAAAACAAAGTATCGCAGACGAATCATAGTCATGGACAATGTTGAATACGTGGTTTTCTCGTTTGTCGCGTAAACAATGATGCATGTGAAATCGTCCGTGGTTGGAATCGGTGTCGCATAAATAAAGTAAGTGGCGGCGTAAGAGCATTTACATATATTTTAGATATTGTCATCCGGCTTTATGAGGCCACAATATCAGACAACGAATTTGTTGTGATCAGGGATATTTTTTATCAGTATCACAAGGCCTCAAACATAGCAGTGCAGGCAAGAATGCTGACAACGTTGCCAGCACCAGATTTAGAAACAGCCGTCTAGACAACATTGACCGCAGAAATAACCCACACGACTGGAACAGATCGATGCTAACACAACACCGCCGACAACCAACACAGTCGACGACCAACACGGCCGGAATTTGCTTTGGCTTTCCAACTCAGATGAAAAAACGCTTATAGTCGGACACAATTACGACTTTATTATAGTTGTCCAAACATCAGATAAATTTTCATTTGGTGGATTAGACGCTAACAAATCACTGGTATTTTCACATACGACTAGCTCTGATGGTTTTAATTATGATATCTATTTTCTCAAAAAAAAAATTCTGGTTTGTTTACATGCCTATTAAATACACTAATGTGTGAGTCAAGTCATTCCAGTTAAAACCTGTTTTAGGTCAACATTCGGCAGACCGGATCAAATCGGAAAATGAAACTACACATATAGTATTATGAATAGAGTATTGCCAGGTACTTACTCATGCAAATTTCTCAACCAGTCACATTTTGTACTAGCTAAAAGAATTGTCGTTCAAAAGGAAGCTCTATCGAAGAGATAGAAAGAGAAGACAAAATGAAGGAAGGAATGGCGAGAAAGGGATAAAAGAAAAAGGAGAAGAAACAGGAGCCATAAAGAAAGGAAAGATGACCATGAATGCATCATAAAAAAGACAACATAGAAACGAATGAAATGGACACGGACGAGGACTACAACAAGTTACGCGATTGATGAAACAAAAGAAACAAGGAACACCAAAACCGACACGTACATGGAAACAGATTACACAACTGACAGAATGAGTGACAAAAATAACGACGGAACAAGAACTAGTTGTATAACAAATATATATATATATATATATATATATATATATATATATATATATATATATATATATATATATATATATATAAGGGAGACCCGGTGCCCACCTACACAAATCATAACTATTTTTTATTTGTTTATTTGATTAGGTTTTTTTAACGTAGTTTTAACACTATTTCAGTCATATCGCTACAAAGTCTACAGTGAGGCAGTTTCTAGTGGTGTCTAGCACTGGAGGATCATGCCGCAGACATGTAGAATGATGTCCCACCAAGTCACATTATCCTGGCACCATAACGACCAGTCCTACCACTAACCTCTTAATGCTGTGCGCCAAACGAGGCAACTGTTAGTACCATTTTTGTAAGTCTCTGTTATGATTCAGCCGGATATCGAATCCACGACCTCCCGCTCACGCGGCGGACGCTCTAACCACTTTTACACAGGAGCGGCAAAACATAATATATATATATATATATATATATATATATATATATATATATATATATATATATATATATATATATATATATATATATATATATATATTGCAAGGAAACATAATGGAACATCCACAAGAGACTTGGGTTTGTTTCAACTATTATTATTGGAGATTATTAGCAAGCTAATGTCAAGGAACAAATGTACACCACGTCCTACTACCTTTTATCCAGTCGACCGTCCTGACCTGTTTGCTAATTGTTTCCATGACAAAGTACAAACCATTAGAGATAAGTTTGACAAAACAATTTAAATTGACTCATCGTCTGCATACAGTTGCGATATAGAATTTCAGCGGCAACATTTATCAGCATTCGACTATGTCTCTATGTATTCGGTACGTACAGTTGTGATGAAGAATACACCAAAGTGATGTGAATTTGGTCTATTCCAACATCACTGCTGCTTGAATGCTTAGATCCAGTATTGCCTTCACTAACTGATGTTACTAATACCTCTTTCTCACTCGTGAACAGTGGTTCAACTCCTACTTAGTCAACATGACACTAATTGTATCTGCAAATGGAATACACTCCAGCCCAGTTGATCATTGTTGAGGTGTTCCACAGGGTTATGTTCTTGGACCTTTTGATTTCATTCTATACATTCGGCCGCTCTCAAATTTTCATAGATTATCATCTAGTGTCTCACCAATTGTACCCTGATGACACCCAAATATACCAATCTAGCTACATTACTGAAGTTGATGCTACCATCCAAGGTGTAGAGAAGTGAATTTCTGATGTGAAATCATGGAAGAAATGTAGCCAGCTGTAGATGAATGATAAAACTGAGGCCAGTCTGATCACAACACATATACTTTCTCATTCAAATCCTTTACCTTAAACAATAAATATCAGCAACACCAATATTAAATTCACAAAGTCAGTACGAAACCTAGGTGTTACTCTGGACAATACTATCACATTGCATGAATATGTCACAAACATATTCAAGGCTGCATATTTTGAGCTGAGACGCATCAGCTCCATTCGCAAATATCTTTCAGCCGTGCTATTAAAACACTTGTGTGTTCATTAGTACGTTCAATACTTGGCTATTGTAACTCAATTATGCCTGGTGCGTCTCAATATCTACTCCAGAAATGTCAAAAAGTTCACAACAAAGCTGCTCAGATCATCCTTAGAGTACCACTGTCGTAGCACAACTCATCACTGCTCTGAACCATGCACTGACTATCCATTCGATTCAGAATCAAACACAACAGTTTTTGTTTGCGCTACGTTTCACTGACATAATCCAGTCCAACATACATTGCCGGCCTCACCCATGTGTAAACACCTGCAAGATAATTACGCTCCTCTTCTGATAATCGTACACTTATTATTCCCACTATGAAAACGAAATCATATCGTTTGCATAACTGGGCCCAGAAACGTAGAACGAATTGCCCACCGAACAGAGACACAGTAATCCCATGAGTGTTCTTTACACTCGTCTCTTTCGACTGCAAGAACAAACTTAAGAACATAATAAGGTTTCCTACCATAAACATTTTCAACATGTTTTAAGTCTTCTAATTTCATGGCGGTTTTCTTTAATGATGTCAAATGGTTTGTTTGTTTTGTTTGATTATGATTTTTTTAAAAATGTCTTTAACAATTATCACTGCTTGAAAAGATGTCTTTACTAGCACTAAAAAAGATAAAGAAAGACAAACTTTG
The DNA here is from genome assembly GCA_029339505.1 of Unio delphinus. Classification (NCBI taxonomy): domain Eukaryota; kingdom Metazoa; phylum Mollusca; class Bivalvia; order Unionida; family Unionidae; genus Unio; species Unio delphinus. The sequence goes on from JAQISU010000065.1 coordinate 1,396,354, forward strand.
CTTGACCTTTACTTAACTTTAATACAAATTTTTGGAAAAAGTTAAAGGTATTAAAGATGATATTTACAAGCAATTTTAGGGTCCTAAAATGCAAATAAATGGCCCACTTTTCCAATGAACAAAAGGTGCATGAAAGAATAACTTTTAGTTTGTAAAGATGTTGTAAATTGTTCCATTAAGTAATTAAAGGAAATAATTCCATTTCTTAAAAGGTGACAAAAAGACCAAATTTAAGTCGTAAAATCTCATTAAAGTTTAACATTACATGTCTTTACGTTAATTAGTATATACTGCAATTTACCTTTACAAAAATTAAAGTTGTAGAAAGTATTATCTTTTATTAGTCATTACTGGCAACAAAATAAGGATTTTCTACTGTAAATGTGATAATAACTTTGATTTGCATCAGAGTATATATTGTGTGTAAATACCTGCAACAAGGCATTACATTACACATTCAACACTTTTTACCAGCGAGTCTGGTTTTAATACTCCATCCCAGCAGTGGTGAATGGTAATTCAAGTTTGATGGTTTCTTCTAGATTTTATAATCTCCATTGCAACCAATGCAATACCACCATATCCCTATGTATACCAGTTATTAAGTGCACAAAAAGGACAGTAATCATTTGCATGAAGAATTTACAAATCAGGAAAACTTCATGTCGATGGAGATGTCTGTTCACTACTGTAACCTTGGTTAATAATTTAGTGTAACGCTAGCACTGAAATGCACGTCTTTGTTGCATCCAAGCCAATGTATCACTGCCTCAAACCAGCTGAAGAATGTTAGATCACGTGTTCTAATTCCGTCATCTGATTGGTTCAACATGAACATAGCTAAAATTTGTAACTGACCTCGTGTTTGGCAGAACCACCACAGACAAAGAGGGGCCCAAACAAGGGGTCCGGTAAGGATGCATTGTGCGTTATTCAAACTATATCTAACCAATTAAATTACAATTTAAATAATACACAATACATAGGTTAAAATACACTTTTATTGTACATATAAAATAATCTTTGGCATAACGAAGGCAAGTCCTGTCACAGAACATTGCACCAACCCAGCTCTGAATTTTTTCTTGTTGAAAAGGAATGCCTCAAAAACCTGTGGGAGTTAGAGGGTTGTGAAGGATGTCTGACACCTGTACATGTATATGTAGCCTAAAGGGATGATATGTATAGGCCCAAGAATCACATCAATATTATCATCATCACATTCATCATCATTCAGCAACCGGACTCCAAGGTGGACGGACCGGACCTCTACAGTCTACTGATATGATAGCCGGCAGTGAGAAAAGGCGCCACATAGACCTGTACATCAAATAATAATGCAGTCATACGAGCGACCTAGGTGTCTACCCAGTAAGGTGACGGGCAACCGAGCCGTGGCAGCGGGAAACCGAGCCGGGGTAGAGTTACACCCCACTAGACCAGACTACAGCGGTGCTGATAGAGGGAAAACCCAAAACTCTGCAGAATACGGAAAGCATGCCACGTGGACTTCAAGATGGCGACCAGTGTGCACCACTACTATAACATCAACGGTGGGCACGGGTTTGTACTGGAAGCCAAAAGGAATGAAACAAGGCAATGTCCCAACCCAACTTCTACTGCACAGCCAAGGGGGAAAAGGAAAACCAGCCATGACGGAAAAGTACGAACTGGCTGACCTAATGCATCGAAGAGCCCACGGAGAAAAGATGACAGCAATAACCAGCTAGGTTTTCATTTGTCTGAATGATAATAGGGACTCATTTGGCTTCGAGTACCCTCTTTGACAAACTATTTGGCCCTGAAAGAACTAATATGACATTTTTTGGCACTGCGAAACAAATTTATAACCAAACTCCCCTACCATTGACTACACTTTTATGTGTCGCTTAGACACCTTAGTATAAATACAATAGGGATTTACGCATGTACACTGTAGTACTAGTCCCTATTTTTTATAGGATGTTAAATAATAATTTTTTAACTTAGACATTCGGTAAATTGCACAGGTGGCTTACACATTATTGGTTGTTAGGATGTCCATTAGTATAACTGGACTGAATTTGATATACAGGTGCGTGTTTGGCATTTCGTCACCTTTCCTCCCTGCTGCCGTAATTTCTCGTGCTTGCACGACCATATTACGCCGACATAAGCGATATGAGAAAACTAATTTTCTCTCGCTTCACTGCTCTTGCAGACCAGTAGTTAACAGAATGAGAGGGGTGGGTGTGAGTATGTTCCATTCCTACCCACCCTATGGCCATGGCTTATGGCCTTACATTCACCCAGGCAGTACAATTATTGCCCGTGGTGACGGCCGAAGCCACACCCAGAGGCAGTACACTTATTGCCCAGTGGTGAAGGCCTAAGTAAATAGCACTCTATGAGTGCATAAACGCCTGCAGGGGATGTGGCACAATTCCTTCCCCTCAGGATAAATTAAATAACCCATTTTATGGGATAAAACAGTGACAAGAGCCTACATGGACGAATCACTTTAAACACATAATATCAATCAATCAATAAATATTATCTTCACCAAGCAAATGACTCATTCAGGATTTACAAAGAATAATTCATTGATTTCAAGAGATGGAACTGATTAATGTGGCATTGACTAGTTGTTAGATATTTTTGGCAATATAGATATTAATAAAATGTATTTCACAAATAATTGCTTTCCTTTAATAGCTATTTAACCCTTTTGTTGTTCTTTTATAAATATTGGCCATTATCATGTATAAAAATATATCAATTAAAATACTGTTTGATTCTGATATTAACTGTACATTTTGATGTAATGATTGCAATACATTTATTTAACTATTGATCATTTGTAATTGTTATCATTGTCACTTTTATCTGGATTTCTTTTATCTTTGATGGAACAGTCCCATTAAACAAATCTCTCTGGTTGACCTAACTATACCAGCTGTCCTTATGTTAAATGAAACAAAGTGGACAAACTATTTAAAGTATGTAAGCATGTGGCAGAAAGCTTGCAGTTTAGTTTGGATTTAATATCTGTAAAGTCAGACTTTCAATGCCTTTCATTTTTGTAAAGACAACTCAACTGCTTTTATAGTCTTTACACTGACAAAAGATGAACTTTCATCTTTTTGTTATGTAAAGATATTGTAAAGGTGATACTGATACATTTAACATCTTTACTTGTATTTAAGTATAACTTAAATATTTGTAAAGGCAACTTTTCATACAGTGTATTCAGTCATATCGCTACGATGTATGCAGTGAGGCAGATTATAGTGATAGCTAGCACTGGGGCATCCCATACAGTCACATTATCCTGACACCTGGCCGACCAGTAACACTAGCCTCTTAATGGCGTATAAATGATATACCACTTTTTACAACGAGTAGTATATCATTGATCCAGCGTGCATAATATACATATATTTTATTTATACCACATACAAGTTTTCATTTTATATGGGAAATAAAACTGACGGACATAAAAAAGATCACTTTATTTCCTGTACACCTCATTCATATTAATTGCTATATGTTTCCTCTAGCTGTATTGAATGAAATAAAAACACAGGGCTGATAGTTAATAATCATTTTTTGTTTTTTTTACTAATGTGCATGCAAACATTGAATTTCTAACGACACCTGGCCGACCAGTAAAACTAACCTCTTAATGCAGTATAAATGATATACCACGAGATGTATACATTTTTCAGTTAAAGGAAACGATGCTTGCCGAGAGTCTTTTTAATGAAAACTTTATACAACGAGTGGTATATCATTGATCCAGCGTGCATAATATACATATATTTTTTTTGAACACATACAATTTTTCATTTTATATGGGAAATAAAACTGACGGCTATAAAAAAGTTCACTTTTTTTTCCCTGTACACTTCATTCTTATTAATTGATATATGTTTCCTCTAGCAGTTTTGAATGAAATAAAAACACAGGGCTGATAGTTAATAATCATTTTTTAACTAATGTGCATGCAAACATTGAATTTCTAACGTTATTTGTCATTGAAGGTAGCGCATATATAGGAATACTAAATTCTTGCCATCTTGGAACAGTCTCTGGAGTGAAATTCGCCACTCTACGTGAATTTTCTCGACTATGAGAAAGCGTTCGACAGCGTTGACAGGCAGACCCTCTGGAAACTACTAAGGCACTATGGAGTCCCGGAAAAGATCACAAACATCATCAGGAAGTCCTATGAAAGAATGACTTGTAGGATCGTCCACGGCAGGCAATTCACTGATGCCTTTGCAGTAAACACAGGGGTGAGACAAGGATGCCTTCTATCACCATTCCTCTTCCTGCTGGCCATCGACTGGGTCATGAAGACATCGACAGACCAAAAAAGAAACGGCATCCAGTAGACGCTGTGGAAACAGCTTGACGACCTAGATTTCGCTGATGACCTGGCTCTCCTCTCGCATACCCAACAACAGATGCAGGAAAAGACTAGCATTGTTGCGGACAACTCAGCCAGCCTGGGCCTCCACATCAACAGAGGAAAGAGCAAGGTTTTCAAAACAAATGCATCCAGCAATACACCCATCACAGTGGAAGGCGATGCGCTGGAGGAGGTGGATAGCTTCACCTACCTTGGCAGCATCCTGGACAAGCAGGGAGGAACGGATGCAGACGTTAAGACACGCATCGGCAAAGCAAGGGCAGCTTTCCATCAGCTGAAGAACATATGGATATCAAGGCAGCTTAACATCACCACCAAGATCAGGGTCTTCAACACCATCGTGAAGCCGATATTGCTGTACGGAGCAGAGACCTGGATAACCACCGCTTCCACCATAAAGAAAATCCAGGTCTTCATCAACACCTGCCTCAGGAAGATCCTAAGGATCCGCTGGCCAGAAAGAATCAACAACGACGAACTGTGGCAGAGAACGAAGCAACAGCCCGTTGAGGATGACATCCTTCAGAGACGCTGGCGATGAATTGGCCACACCCTCCGCAAACCTGCTCCCAACATCACCAGGCAAGCCCTCACATGGAACCCTCAAGGAAAGAGGAAGAGATGAAGACCCAGAAACACCTGGCGCCGTGATTTGCAAGCAGACGCAAAGAAGATGGGCAAGACGTGGGGACAGCTGGAGAGACTCGCCCAGAACCGAGACGCCGGGAGGGAGCTGGTTGGCGGCCTATGTCCCAAACGGGGCCACAGGCGGAGATGATGATGAGATGATGAAAATTCTTGCCAGAAACATCAACGTAATGAAGGAAAAAAGAAACAATTTAACCCTAACTACGTTTCATTGAGATAGTTTCTGCCCATATTTCGTTATTCCTACTGACTGTCAATGTCATTTTTTTAAAAAAAATGTTTACGTTTCCTCTCTGTGGGCCCTTTTTGAGTATTCGCTGAAATAGACCGAGATGTGTGTTTCCTATTTCACTGATTATAAAATAAGGTTTGGCGTTATTTTTCTTCTTCTCATTTTTTTAAAATAAACATTATCTATAAATAAAATAATATTTCCAGCAATTAGAAGTACTGGGGAAATTCGGCTGAATTAAAGCCTGACTATACGGTATACCAATCAATTTCTTTGGCAAATCCGTTAAGCATGAAAGATGCAGGGGATGTCATTCTGGTCACAGACGGGTTAGAAATTATAAATCATTGATTCAGTTGACTTAGTTTTGTGCACTTTTTAAAAATCACATTACATGATTTCGTTATTTGAATAGGTACGAAGAAACGATGATGATAGACTATCGATGCACAAATCGATGCGGCAATGTGATTTTTTTAAAACAGATTTTATACCAGCTGAGAAAAAGTCAAGATTTTGCAACGAAGATTCAAGGACAATCTGCCAACGGTAAACATTTTTTTTATTTGCCTAATCAAATATGACTTTATAACAATAGTTAAAGGAGACTAGAAACCAGTGGAAATATACAATAATATTAAATACACTGCAGAGAAAAACATGATTCTGAAGCGTCGTGTGCGACCGTACTGCCAATATTGAGATATTGGCATATCTTCTAGGCGCTGAGTTTCCGTGACCTCGTATGCATATTTTCCGCGCCTATTCGGTTACTTTCGGAAGTGACGTCATACTAGCGACTCCAGCATCCAGACCTACAGTTGCAAGGTTCATTTCATATAGAGTACCATGCCGTTTTGCGTTGCTTACGGGTGTAATAGCATACATAGAAAAGGCTGTGGAGTTCATTTTTTTTCTTTTCCAAATGATAAACGGATAAAGAAAGTCTGGGTACATTATTACAAGCGAGTCGATTTCAATGCAACACCATACAGCAATCCGTGCTCATTACATTTCTCAAAAGAATGTTACCAGAGGGATCCCAAAAACATAGAACCTCTAGGATACACGAATGCTAAGCCTACACTAAAAGTTGAAACTGTTCCAGACATACCATTGTATATTTTAAATCCTGGTAGAGTGTCAAACGTACGAGTTACGAAAATAGGCAGAAGGCCGAGTAAGTGCTATTATAAAATATGACAGCCCGACACCTGATCGTGCTAATGAAATGAGTAAATGTTTTTTCTTCTTCAACATTACAATCTAAATAAAGTCACCGCTGTCCTATGTATAACTGAGATCTGACTTTAATCAAATGGAAGTTTTGCTTAAAAAAAATAATAATAATAAGATTATCAATCCTTGACACGGTCGTGTTTTGAGAAAAACAATTTAAGTAATTTTTAAAAAAAATATTAAAAATATTATTTAAAAAAACACAACCTTTCAGTCTATACCTAATACTCGTAAAATGTATAAACGGAAATCTGTAATGATTGGAACTGATATAAAACTGTCCCTTGGGCAGTTTAAATAGCAGCGATTAAAAGAAAAGAGATCCGATATAAAATCATTAACTGGCTGACAATAGAAATTGGAGGGGGGGGGGGGGGGGCGACTATTGACCGCACCTATTTGCCCCGATGTGCAATTTCTCCCTGTGATACGCCTTATTATACCCCAGGACAAGACCATTTCTTGATATTCTGGTCTGCATAATAGTTAGAGGTTAGAATTAAGTACACAAACATAATGGCAGTTTAACAAATTAACAATTATTCCTTATCATTGCTCTTATGTTGTGATAAGGACTGGCTCTCTGACATAATTCAAAGAAACCATGTGCTACAGAGTGTGTATGTAAGCACCAGAAAGTCATTGGCAAATAAGCGATGCCGAATTTTGTTGTAACTTCGAGGCCAAAGACTTCATTTTAAGAGTTCAAATCTGCAGTCAAACGTTATCGTACATGTATGTGGATATTGTTTTCCCACATTTTATATCCCATCCTATTTCCTTTTGTTTAAGTGTTAAGATATGTAACACTGTTTACTGAATTAAATATTTATTTTGAATTAGTTTTTTAAGGGCACGTATACTGCGTCGTATTTTTTTTATTCCTTCTTTTAATTTAATCATGGTAATGAAACTTTACATAGATGGTAGAGGAATGTCAGGTGTTAAATGGCCGAGTTTTTTTTTAGGGCGGAAATGGAGATTTTATTTGCACAGAAAATTACGCATCCTTCATTGTGATAATTCATGGGGTTTTAAACTAATTGGTGACAATTTTTTTTTTACAAGAATTACTTCTGTAGTTGTTAAACAATCTGAAATTTACGTGAATAATGTTTAATCTTAATCTATTTACTGAAGACAAAAACTGTCCTGTGATATTAATTTTTTCTTCACTACAATATTCACAAGTGATAAAATAGAATATGACATGTGGACTGCACACTTGATAAAAAATTATATATGGATTTTCTTTTTCTGAGAGATGAAAATTTAGAGACATACTGAAATAATCGGGAGTAAACTGCGAAAAATCAAGAGAGATATTACGAGATAGGGAGGAAATACCTCCAAAATTGGATTTTATTTTCTTTCTTTCTTCTCCCGGCTTGAAAGTTAACATATATGAACTGTTCGGTTTTGTGGAATTTCAGTCAGGGCTAGTAAGTTTATTTAAGTCATCAGCCCGGGTCCTGTGCTTAAAACATTTCTTTCAGCACTGACCAGTACAGTACGTAATCTATTTTAACGAAGCATGTATATACTTACAGATTTGTCAATACGCTAACTGTAGCATGCATGTAAAGTACACTGTAATTGAATCATAGAAAGGAAGCTTCTTAATGTTGAAATTAATTACGTATGATTTCCTCCTCGCAGATTTATTTGTGGGATGTTGTTTTTTTGTGTGTGTGAAAAATTACTTCTGATGAAAACCCTTATCAATGGCCTCTCTCGCTTGCCATGTTTCTGGCTAGTATGACGTCACGAGACCACGTGATCTGTCGTCTCATTAAAACTCGGAAATACTCGGCAATTTACGGAATCATTGTATCTTCTTTGCAATATAATCAATATCCGCACACGATATTATATTTTTAAACATTATATTCGTATTAAAATTTGTAAAGAATTACATTTATAAAATAAAAATTTTCATTTCTAGTCTCCTTTAAAGTTTTACAGCTCTCGTTTAAAGACTTTTTTCAATTACCTGCAATTCAAGAACAACAACTCTTTCGTAACTAACTAATTATAGTCTACAGTAGACGCATGCGCAGTTTGAAGATATTTATCAGCGTAGATTTGAAGGAAATAATAAAGTTTCATCTCCTGTTTATTTTCATAATTCTGTTTTGTTTATTTTTTTTAAATGATAGGGAGGTAGGAACCGGACAGCAAAGTGTACGAATAACAGACCTATTTTTTTAATTAAAAAAACAACTTTGAGAGTGAAGTTTGTGCTAAGATGTTTGGATCTAGTAATTTTAACGACGGGAATGGCTTGAAGAAAGACATGACGGTACACCCCGAAGATGAATCATTCAGATGTTCAGTTTGTGATGAAATGTTCATGCTGGAGGATAATTTTAAGACCCACATGGGGATACATACTGGAGATAAAGCATTCAAATGTGAAGTTTGTGATGAAATATTTAGAGGAAGTAGTCATTTGAAAGTACATATGAGGAAACACACTGGAGAGAAACCATTCAAATGTGAACTTTGTGAAAAGATGTTTAACCACAAGAGTCATTTGAAGAGACACATGAGAATACATACTGGAGATAAACCATTCAAATGTGATGTTTGTAATAAAATGTTTAGTGAGGATTTTATTCTGAAACAACACATGAGAATACATACTGGAGAGAAACCATTTAAATGTGGAGTTTGTCATAAAATGTTTATGAAGTTTAGTTCCGTAAAGGAACACATGAGGATACATACTGCAGATACAAATGTGAACTCTGTAACAAAACGTTTGGAAACAGTAATCATTTAAAGGTCCACTTGAGAATCCATACTGCGGATAAACCATTCAAATGTGAGGTTTGTGATAAAGTGTTCAGACAAAGTTCTACATTGAATGTGCACATGAAGATTCATACTGGAGACAAACCATTCAAATGTGAAATTTGTGATAAAATGTTTAGACGAAGTAGTCATTTAATAGTTCACATGAAAATACATACAGGAAAAAAAATCATTCACATGTGATGTTTGTGAGAAAATGTTTAGGCAGATTAGTATTTTAAAGACACACGGGGTGAAATATAGTAGAGATAAACCATTCAGATATTATAACCTGGATATTACCCATTCATTTTGCACAAATTAAAATTGGTTATATGCATTAACATGCAAACTCTCTTGTCAGAACATTTTTGACTGAAGCTCTTTGTGAAACTTGACATTAAGCTGTCCGGTACAAAATTTTCTATGTTAAATAGATATGGAATCCATACTTGTACAGAAATATCCATATGGATCAGGGCTCGAAATTATCTGTAGTCCGCTAGCCTGAGGTTAGTAGATTACCTGTCGGACTAGTAACTATCATAACGTTATTAGTCCGATGGGCTAGTAAGTTTTGTTTATCAGCAGTCAGCGTTTGTTTACTCAGTACCCTAATAAAGACGTGACTTCAGCATATCTTCGGTAGAATCAGCGCAGTGACCATTGTAAACACCGTCATAAAATATTAGCACGAGAAGATGAAGTCAATTTCTGTCTCAGAAATGTGTTTCTATTACGATCACATTAACAAACTACAAAACTACAACACATTTTGTGCATTTTGCTTAACAGTGTCAATCATGGTCCCATCATACAAACAACGAAAGTTTGGTAATTTATATCGTAATTAATCTGACAGTGAATTAAATGAAAAATAACCTGGTTTCACACTTTATTCACGCGACCACATTAACAAACTACAAAACTACAACACATGGTATCAACTATTCAAAGAAATTAGTTTGCACGCTCGCTTGTTTGTTTCCTTTTTTTATTTTTTAACTTGCTAACCAAACATTCAGAAACGTGAAACTGCATAATTTACTTTTGCATCGAAATAATTTTAAGAATTAGATCAATTTATTATGATCACATTACTGACACATCATTTCCATACAACTACATTGTCTATGTCAATTTTCTATGTCAATAAAACCTTTTTTTAATAAATATTTTTCCCATACAAGACTGAACAAATAATTGAATACACATGGAGATATCCAAGCAGAATGCTGTACATTTGTTGGGAATTAAAATCTCTCAGCATGGGCATCTAAGATTTGAAAATTTCCGCTTATTATTAATTTCAACAATACATTGAGGTCCGATTAATTAGGAGCACCTACTAAACTTACGCTATTAATTGAGACCGTAATTGGCGCTGTTCAATGCAACGCGCAGAGTCAGATGGCTTTGTTTGATGGGAACACACATTATCTTTTGTTGTTAATATTTTATAACAATGTTTACCGGTACAATAGCCACTGCTTTGAACTTGCAGAAGTCAAGACTTTATTAAGGAGAGACCATTTACTTAAGGGGGGGAGGCATAGGTACGTGTTTTGAAATGCGTGTCTTGCTCAGACTTTATTATACAAAGGACACTGCCATTCCTTTCCTTACTTTAAATAATTCGCGTTAGCTATACTGTAACATCTCATATTCAAAAAGAGGCCCAATTCCTACCTTATAAAACAGGCAAAATTTGGCGTTTTAAATAAGGTGTTCAATGTCTGTAAAAAGCAATAGTTGAATGAAACTGACGTAAAAGTGAGGAATAATTCTTATGGTAAGGAAAAGCATAATCGGATGTTTCAGAAGACATGGACAAAAAACAGGAAATGGCTGAAGTATGATGAGAACAAGAACGTTATGCAGTGTAACTGGTATATGGAATTTGTAAAAACAAGCACAGAGAAAACATCCAGTTTTGTTGTGGGTTGTTCGAATTTTAAAATTGAATCGGAGATGAAAATGGTGAAGAGTGACTGGAGATATTGTTTGAGGCCTTGGGTTCTGTCCGACCTACTCTTTATAACCTTCCATGCAAATGACATTTGGATCCCTTTCTAGAATTGGATCCAGAATATGATGAGAAACAAGAAATGTTAATTGACAGATTGATGAATTTAAGTAGGATTTATTCTTCTGTACGTCTGCATGTCATATGATAATGTTATTTATGAAAGAAAATTGTTGTTAATCTCAGTACAAGTGTGTGACAGTTTTGTGGATAGGACTAGTAAATGTTTGGCAGGACTAGTAAATTTATCAGTACACTAGTCCTTCTGGCTACCAAGAAATTTGTGTAAAATTCAAGTCCTGTGAACATTTTTTAATAATGCTGAATAACTGTTCAGTGTATACATATCAAAATTTATGGAATCCTTACATACTTCTTATGAGGGGCCCCAAATGGCCGAGTGGTTTAAAGCGCTGTCCGTTACGGATCACTGCCATCTCACCTCTGTCTGCGTGGGTTCGAGTCTAAGATTCGGCTAATATAGCTGTATGAGAAAGCTTGCCAGTAGCATGTCATGGGTTGGTGGTTCTTTCCGGGGTTTTTTCTGGGACCTTCCTCCACCAATAATACTGGCTGCCATGTATAGCCTATATTGTGCTCAAAAATGGTGTTAAACCATAAAAAACAAACAAAACATACTTCTTATGGAAAATGCCATGGAGTATGCAATGTAATCCATGAGATCTATAGATTTTCCATATGGAAAAAATTAAAATTTAGTAAATAGTCCATATTGAATTTTGTAATAGTCCATATAGAATTTTGTAATAGTCCATATAGAATTTTGTAATAGTCGATAAAGAATTTTGTTATAGTCCATATAGAATTTTGTAATAGTCCATATAGAATTTTGTTATAGTCCATATGGAATTTTGTAATAGTCCATATAGAATTTTGTAATAGTCGATAAAGAATTTTGTAATAGTCGATAAAGAATTTTGTTATAGTCCATATAGAATTTTGTATAGTCCATATGGAATTTTGTAATAGTCCATATAGAATTTTTTAATACTCCATATGGAATTTTGTAGTAGTTCATATAGAATTTTGTAATAGTCCATATAGAATTTTGAAATAGTGCATTTAGAATTTTGTATAGTCCATATGGAATTTTTTTAATAGTCAATATAGAATCTTGTAATAGTCCATATGGAATTTTGTAATAGTCCATATGGAATTTTGTAATTGTCCATATGGAATTTTGTAATAGTCGATAAAGAATTTTGTAATAGTCCATATAGAATTTTGTAATAGGCCATATAGAATTTTGTAATAGTCCATATAGAATTTTGTAATAGGCCATATGGAATTTTGTAGTAGTCCATCCTGTACAAAATTTCCCAGGCTGTCTTGAGGCAGATTTTAGACTTTAAGGACTTTTTGCTTTAACCATAAAAATTTTCTTCAAATTCTATTGAAGTTCCTAAGGGATCATTAACAAAGGATGTCTGCAAAGTTGGCGGAAGGTGGTTTGTTTAAATCTTGATAACTGTGGACTAGAGGGAGGGGGTATTTTCTCTTATGATATTCTGTGTTGCTTTAGGCCTATTGCATATATTCCAGTATATTTTGCAGACATCCTTTTGGGGTGATCATTAAATATAAATCATTTGTTAATTTAACTTGGTGTGATTCATGCCACAAAATATATTCGTATGGGTTGGTAACTTGGCATTATAAATGATTATTAGATAGGTCTGGCTCCCAGTGCCTGAGGTTGATTACATGGCCCACATATTGGCCCTGTAGACTAAGCGAGTGTACAAATAGCCAAGTAAGATGCACCCTGGTTTGAATAATTCTATGAACTCATACCAAAGAGCAGTCTGGGAATAGGGGAGGTAATCCACGTGGTGACATGCTGACAATTGGGGGTGTTTGTTAGGAAAACAGGTATTATCTGTGGATGTGCTTTATGGACAACCCTGATCATTCTTAGACATTATAGGGAATAAATAATAATCACACTCATTTTAAAAATGGATCATTAGTTTTATTTTGACAAATAATATCAAATAATGTTTAGGTTTTTCTTGTCATTTTCTTTCTTGCATATGAAACAATCTATCTTTTTCATTTTACTGAAATTTTGTGAGATTATTTCAACCAAAACTAACCACTACTACTAATACAACTACTGCTACTACAACAACTACTACTACCACTACTACTACTACTACAACAACTACTACTACCACTACTTTAAGTACTACTATTACAACAACTACTACTACCACCACTACTACTACTACTTCTACAACAACTACTACAACCACTACCACTACTACAACTACTACAACCACTACCACTACTACTACCACTACTACAATTACTACTACTACAACTACTACAACTACAACAACTACTACTACTACCACTACTTTAGCTACTAATATTACAACAACTACTACTACTACCACTACTACTACAACAACTACTACTACAACAACTACTACTACTACAACTACTACTACTACAACAACTACTACTACTACCACTACTACTCCTAATAATAATCAAGACTTTATTTAGAGAAGGTAAATCAAATAGTGAGGCCTTCCATCTATTATGTACATTATATCCAGTATTTATATCATGATTTGAAGAATCTGGCTTGACTAATAAATTATGTGATTTTAAAAATGGAAGTATCAAGTCTGGAAAATATGCATATGTCAACAGACAATCAGATAAAAAATATTGAATAATATCCTGTTTTGAAAAATTCGACTGAAAATGATGCAAAAATACAGAAAAGTATCCATCTGAGTCATTGGTTATGGAAAGAAGAAATGTTAGGTGCCTGCTTTATGAAGTTATGTCACTGTTGTATTGTGTCGATTTGAATTTTGATTTATGTACAAATTATGTTATTGTGGTCTCTTGTATTGGTCCTTGTTCCATAAGCAGGTGTGACAAACGTTTATCATAATATAATTGCTCTTATTTTACGCACAATTCTAACACACCTTGAATATTTTGATAATATACACAATAACAAGATTAACTCTAGAAAGATTAAAAGTAATTAAGAAATTTCTTCGTGTTGTTGATTCTGTCAAACCAAAAATTACAAGAACGTCAAGAGTCTAAAGTTGAATTTGCAGAAGGTTCAGAACAATTGTTTAAGCCTGTTACAAAGGTTACTGAGAGAGTTTCAGAAGATACTGAAGGTGTTCGTCCAGTGTTCAAACAAAGCACTATAGCAACTGGAAAAGTAGCAGAAAGAACTAAAAAGCAAAAAAGATTTTACTATATCTTCCTACGGAAATAGCTGCTGCTTAACCTCCTGTTATAGATGAAGAAATACTGGAAGGTGTTGGCAAAGTTTGTACTTAAAAAAATATTGAAATAAAAAGATCTAAACCTAAGGTAATAAAACAAATGTTGAAATGATTACAATATTTAAGGAAGGTGGTGATGAAGAACTTAATGGAAAAGTTAGGGAGAAAAAATTACCGCATGTTGTAATAATGGGTTTTCTTCTAAAATCCGAACTTTTACAACCTAAATATGTTGACATAAATGTTGATACATGCTTTAAATGGATATAGCGTATATATTACAACAAAATATGGGCCAGAGATGATGATCCCGAAACATACATAAATATATTGAAGAAATAAACGAGATTTATGCAGAGTCACGCTCTAATTATAGATGATTAATATAGTGATTGGGGGCCCCGAGTGATCTGAAGCAGATCACTGCCCTATCACCTCTGCGTGGGTTCAAGTCACAGATTCGGCAAATGTGGGTATATGATAAAGCTTGTCAGTAGCTTCTCGTGGGTCGGTGGTTCTTTCTGGGGGTTTTCCAGGGTTCTTCCTCAACCATTAATACGGTTCGCAATGTATAGCCTATCTTGTGCTGAAAAATGATGTTAAGCCTTACAACAACAACAACTACAGTGATTGACCAATTAGATCGACAGTAACAAAAAAACATGATTATAAACTATACATAACGTGGACCGGAAACGTTCAGGGTCATAATTTCACGATTTCCGGGTTATATCGCGATCTTTATAACAAGCTTGTGCTAAATTGCAAGCATCGTTGGAACAACATCATCAAAAAGGATATGACAAATAAAAACAAAGTATCGCAGACGAATCATAGTTATGGACAATGTTGAATACGTGGTTTTCTCGTTTGTCGCGTAATCAATGACGCATGTGAAATCGTCCGTGGTTGGAATCGGTGTCGCATAAATAACGTAAGTGGCGGCGTAAGAGCATTTACATATATTTTAGATATTGTCATCCGGCTTTATGAGGCAAAAATATCGGACAACGAATTTGTTGTGATCAGGGATATTTTTATCAGTATCACAAGGCCTCAAACATAGCAGTGCAGGCAAGAATGCTGACAACGTTGCCAGCACCAGATTTAGAAACAGCTGTCTAGACAACATTGACCGCAGAAATAACCCACACGACTGGAACAGATCGATGCTAACACAATACCGCCGACAACCAACACAGTCGACGACCAGCACGGCCGGAATTTGCTTTGGCTTTCCAACTCAGATGAAAAAACGCTTATAGTCGGACACAATTACGACTTTATTATAGTTGTCCAAACATCAGATAAATTTTCATTTGGTGGATTAGACGCTAACAAATCACTGGTATTTTCACATACGACTAGCTCTGATGGTTTTAATTATGATATCTATTTTCTCAAAAAAAAATTCTGGTTTGTTTACATGCCTATTAAATACACTAATGTGTGAGTCAAGTCATTCCAGTTAAAACCTGTTTTAGGTCAACATTCGGCAGACCGGATCAAATCGGAAAATGAAACTACACATATAGTATTATGAATAGAGTACCATGTATTGCCAGGTACTTACTCATGCAAATTTCTCAACCAGTCACATTTTGTACTAGCTAAAAGAATTGTCGTTCAAAAGGAAGCTCTATCGAAGAGATAGAAAGAGAAGACAAAATGAAGGAAGGAATGGCGAGAAAGGGATAAAAGAAAAAGTAGAAGAAACAGGAGCCACAAAGAAAGGAAAGATGACCATGAATGCATCACAAAAAAGACAACATAGAAACGAATGAAATGGACACGGACGAGGACTACTACAAGTTACGCGATTGATGAAACAAAAGAAACAAGGAACACCAAAACCGACACGTACATGGAAACAGATTACACAACTGACAGAACGAGTGACAAAAATAACGACGGAACAAGAACTAGTTGTATAACAAATATATATATATATATATATATATATATATATATATATATATATATATATATATATATATATATATATATATATATATATATATATATATATATATATAAGGGAGACCCGGTGCCCACCTACACAAATCATAACTATTTTTTATTTGTTTATTTGATTAGGTTTTTTTTTAACGTAGTTTTAACACTATTTCAGTCATATCGCTATGAAGTCTACAGTGAGGCAGTTTCTAGTGGTGTCTAGCACTGGAGGATCATGCCGCAGACATGAAGAATGATGTCCCACCAAGTCACATTATCCTGGTACCATAACGACCAGTCCTACCACTAACCTCTTAATGCTGTGCGCCAAACGAGGCAACTGTTAGTACCATTTTTGTAAGTCTCTGTTATGATTCAGCCGGATATCGAATCCACGACCTCCCGCTTACGCGGCGGACGCTCTAACCACTTTTACACAGGAGCGGCAAAACATAACAATATATATATATATATATATATATATATATATATATATATATATATATATATATATATATATATATATATATATATATATATATATATATATATATTTATATATT
The DNA here is from genome assembly GCA_029339505.1 of Unio delphinus. Lineage (NCBI taxonomy): Eukaryota > Metazoa > Mollusca > Bivalvia > Unionida > Unionidae > Unio > Unio delphinus. The sequence goes on from JAQISU010000065.1 coordinate 1,413,512, forward strand.
GCAAGGAAACATAGTGGGACATCCACAAGAGACTTGGGTTTGTTTCAACTATTATTATTGGAGATTATTAACAAGCTAATGTCAAGGAACAAATGTACACCACGTCCTACTACCTTTTATCCAGTCGACCGTCCTGACCTGTTTGCTAATTGTTCCCATGACAAAGTACAAATCATTAGAGATAAGTTTGACAAAACAATTTAAATTGACTCATCGTCTGCATACAGTTGCGATATAGAATTTCAGCGGCAACATTTATCAGCATTCGAATATGTCTCTATGTATTTGGTACGTACAGTTGTGATGAAGAATACACCAAAGTGATGTGAATTTGGTCTATTCCAACATCACTGCTGCTTGAATGCTTAGATCCAGTATTGCCTTCACTAACTGATGTTACTAATACCTCTTTCTCACTGGAGGGATTACCATGATTTTTCAAAACTGCAATTGTAAAGCCTATGCTAAAGAAACCAACACTCAACCATAAAGATTTCAAGAACTATCGCCCAGTTTATAATCGCCCATTCATATAAAAAAAAAATATTAGAAACAAATTGTTCTAACCCAGCTTGTATCTCACCTGTAATCAAACAGTCTTGTACCAATGCACAGAATGCATATCGCCATTGCCACATTACTGAAACCACTCTTCTGAAAGTGTGTAATGAAATTATCTCTGATTTGGATAGCGGAAAGATTTCAGTTCTCGCCCTCCTTGATTTGTCTGCACGATTTGACACAATAGACCATGATAATTTACTTCATCGTATCCACCATGTATTTGGCATTCACAATACAGCCTTACAGTGGTTCAACTCCTACTTAGTCAACATGACACTAATTGTATCTGCAAATGGAATACACTCCAGCCCAGTTGATCATTGTTGAGGTGTTCCACAGGGTTCTGTTCTTAGACCTTTTGATTTCATTCTATACATTCGGCCGCTCTCAAATTTTCATAGATTATCATCTAGTGTCTCACCAATTGTACCCTGATGACAACCAAATATACCAATCTAGCAACATTACTGAAGTTGATGCTACCATCCAAGGTGTAGAGAAGTGCATTTCTGATGTTAAATCATGGAAGAAATGTAGCCAGTTGCAGATGAATGATGATAAAACGAAGGCCAATCTGATCACAACACAAATACTTTCTCATTCAAATCCTTTACCTTAAACAATAAATATCAGCAACACCAATATTAAATTCACATAGTCAGTACGAAACCTAGGTGTTTTACTCTGGACAATACTATCACATTGCACGAATATGTCACAAACATATTCTAGGCTTCATATTTTGAGCAGAGACGCATCAGCTCAATTCGCAAATATCTTTCAGCCGTGCTATTAAAACATTTGTGTGTTCATTAGTACGTTCAATACTTAGCTATTGTAATTCAATTATGCCTGGTGCGTCTCAATATCTACTCCAGAAATGTCAAAAAGTTCACAACACAGCTGCTCGGATCATCCTTAGAGTACCACTGTCGTAGCACAACTCATCATTGCTCTGAACCATGCACTGATTATCCATTCGATTCAGAATCAAACACAACAGTTTTTGTTTGTGCCACGTTTCACTGACAGACTCAAGTCCAACATACATTGCCGGCCTCACCCATGTGTAAACATCTGCAAGATAATTACGCTCCTCTTCTGATAATCGTACACTTATTATTCCCACTATGAAAACGAAATCATATGGACAACGTTCGTTTGCATAACTGGGCCCAGAAACGTAGAACGAATTGCCCACCGAACAGAGACACAGAGACACAGTAATCCCATGAGTGTTCTTTACACTCGTCTATTTCGACTGCAAGAACAAACTTAAGAACATAATAAGGTTTCCTACCATAAACATTTTCAACATGTTTTAAGTCTTCTAATTTCATGGTGGTTTTCTTTAATGATGTCAAACGGTTTGTTTGTTTGTTTGATTATGATTTTTAACGTAGCTTTAACAATTATTCAGTCATATCGCTACGATGTATGCAGTGAGGCAGATTATAGTGATAGCTAGCACTGGGGTATCCCATACAGTCACAATACAGAATTCCTAACGTTCTTTGTCATGAAAGGTAACGTTGCTGCCATTTGTATATATAGGAATACTAAAATTCTTGCCAGAAACATCAATGTAATGATGGAAAAAGAAGTAATTAAACAATTTAACCCTAGCTACATTTCATTGTACGGAAGCCCATTAGTGCCAAATCTGATCTGTAAAAAAAATATATTGCGAATATTGGCAATACTATTGCGAATAAACGCAATACGTTGCGAATAAACGCAAAACTATTGCGAATAAACGCAATACTATTGCAAATAAATGCAATACTATTGCGAGTAAACGCAATACTTATTGCGAATAAACGCAATACTTATTGCGAATAAACACAATACTATTGCAAATAAACGCAATACTTATTGCGAATAAATGCAATACAATTGCGAATAAATGCAATACTTTGGTGCTTTAGACAATCATTTTCTTAGATTCAACCTGAAGAAGTTTTTGCATCTCTGTCGTCAAATCCTCTTCAACTTTAGGTGAGTATGGACGTATTTTTTTGTGCTGTCGTAAGTGAAAATGCCAAGATTATTGCTCTATTACTTAATGTATTCAAATGAAGTATCAGATATGATATCTTGGGTATCCATTATTCTTCTGGCACTGTATTAATTACATAATCCTCTATTCCAGTCTAACGAGACAGTAAGTATTGCAGAACTCTGAACCCTTATTGATACAACCACAAAATTATTCTTGAAAATATTTCTCCATATTTTAAGGATTTTACTCTGCTTTAACTCTATTGTATGTTTCACATACCCAAGTTTAAAGACTTTTACATCTCTAACTTGTGTCTGTTACTGGTATGTTTTTTGAACATGTTTGCAATTATTAAAAAACACTTTACCATTGGTAATAATTTTGCCCAGTACTGTATAACTAAGATTATGTTAATGTTTCATTAAACCCTTTCAATGTATACATATGTACATTTATCATTAAACCCTATCAATGTATACATATGTATCATTAAAGCCTATCACTGTATACATATGTATCATTAAAGCCTATCAATGTATAAATATGTATCATTAAACCCTATCACTGTATACATATGTATAATTAAAGCCTATCACGGTATGCATATGTATCATTAAACCCTAACAATGTTTAAATATGTATCATTAAACCCCATCAATGTATACAAAAATGTATCATTAAACCTTATCAATGTATACATATGTATCATTAAACCAAATCAATGCATAGATATGTATCATTAAAGCCTATCACTGTATACATATATATCATTAATGCCTATCAATGTATACAAAAATGTATCATTAAACCCTATCAATGTACACATATGTATCATTAAAGCCTATCACTGTATGCATATGTATAATTAAAGCCTGTCACTGTATGCATATGTATCATGAAACCATATCAATGTATACAAAAATGTATCATTAAACCCTATCAATGTAAACATATGTATCATTAAAGCCTATCAATGTATACATATGTATCATTAAACCCTATCAATGTATGAATATGTATCATTAAACCCTATCACTGTATACATATGTATCATTAAACCCTATCAATGTATACAAAAATGAATCATTAAACCCTATCAATGTATACATATGTATCATTAAAGCCTATCAATGTATAAATATGTATCATTAAACCCTATCAATGTATACAAAAATGTATCATAAACCCTATCAATGTATACATATGTATCATTAAAGCCTATCACTGTATGCATATGTATCATTAAACCCTATCAATGTATACATATGTATCATTAAAGCCTTTCAATGTATAAATATGTATCATTAAACCCTTTCAATGTGTAAATATGTATCATTAAAGCCTATCACTGTATGCATATGTATCATTGAACCCTATCAATGTATACATATATATCATTAAACCCTATCAATGTATACATATGTATCATTAAACCTTATCACTGTATACATTTGTATCATTAAACCCTATCAATGTATACATATGTATAATTAAACCCTATTAATGTATACATGTGTATCATTAAACCCTATCAATGTACATATGAATCATTAAAGCCTATCAATCTATACATATGTATCATTAAACCCTATCAATGTATACATATGTATCATTAAACCCTATCAATGTATACATATGTATCATTAAACCCTATCAATGTATGAATATGTATCATTAAACCCTATCACTGTATACATATGTATAATTAAAGCCTATCACGGTATGCATATGTATCATTAAACCCTAACAATGTATAAATATGTATCATTAAACCCCATCAATGTATACAAAAATGTATCATTAAACCTTATCAATGTATACATATGTATAACTTAATCCACAAGAAACAAAGTTTGATTCATTTTTTTTGTCAGATGTGAAAATAATGGTTTCTTTTGACAGTAAAGTATGGACTAAGTGGCTTAAGTAATTGGGGAGGGGGATAGAGATTGGATATGAAAACTAGTATTAGAGATATAAAGATTACCTGACACGTGGGTCCCTGTAATTTGTCAGGAGCCCATTGTATTTATCATGTGCGCCACATTTTGGTACAAGTTGTGTTTTATTTTTCTTTTAATTTCTTTTCATTTTTTTGTGTAAGACCCAATAAGTGTAAGGAAGGACTTTACGATTCTGCATAAATTACAAACTTTGAATTATTTGGTATCTTAGTTGTGTTGGTTATTTTATATAATATTTTATAATTTTTGACAAAGTGTTCATCCCAGTAGTTCAGGACACATATCAAATGTTTGTTATATATATCTTCATTAGTTATTTCTTTGTTTTGCTTTTTCTCATACTAGTGTTTTTTTCCTCATCATTCATGCAAGATGTGGGCCTCAGCCGGTATGGAACCATTATAAATAAGTTAATCGTACAAGGCAAAGAGGCATAACATATGGGAAAAGACTGCTTCTTGCACTAAGTTTGTAACTGAAAAATCATTGGAATTAAACATAAATAATGATTTGTCCTGGAAAAATAACTTGATCTTGTTACAGTTAGAAAATTAGATAGAATGTTTTTTTAATATCAGATTTCCATTATACACTGGTTTCATTCTTGCAATGTTTGAGTGAACTTTTCAAAACATTTGCTTACTTAAAACTGATGAATCTAGTGGAAAATATCACAGTTAATGACATAATTATGTATATCACCACTAATGTTAAAACACACAGAGACATACACATGCATAATGATACAGATGTCCTTATAAGGTACTAATGTTAAAACACACACACACACACACACACACAATGATACAGATGTCCTTGTATGGTACTGACAATGTCATGACCAACACAAAGCAGCTTATGATGGACATGACTTTGTCATTCCAATTTATTAGTATCTTAATACTTGGTCTTGTTATCCATGCATGTATAGTCTAAATTAATGCCAACACTAGTAACTGTATGACATAATTTGAATAAATAATCGATGCTTTATTATTCCCATTCATCTTTATAAGATGTTATGGATATTGTGGGGCCCTTTGTCTCTAATATGAGGGCCGTCATTCTTGATTCCTGTTCAAAGGGTTCAAGGTCCAGTTTGTTTTGGTGGGAGGTGGGGAATCAGGTCAGATGTCAAATATAAGAAATTACAATAATACACTTTTATATATTTTCGAAATAAACTTCATATATGTATTCACAGTAGGAAGACTTTCATATGTGTGACAAATAATACATATGACCCCAGGGTACTGTTGAGTAATGAGCATGGGTGTTGGTAGTTGTCTTGAAGTATACTGTTTAATTAATGGGGATTTGTGAAGGCAAACAATTGCAGTGCTTTAAATCATTTAAGAACTAAAATCAGTTAGTGTACAAGTCAAAAAACTTTATTCACTTGAGTGTGTCATCTTTTATAAAATTAGCACAAAATAATATCGTGCAATGTTATATTGTATGCATCACAATATGATAGTGGCAATACATTATAAGTGATTGTACAAATATTAATATTATCAGTGCATATCCATATAATAGTAGCATTAATACATTATGCATAAAACATGAACAAATGGGGATTTATCTAACTCCATCATATATCGGATTAGTTTAGTGAAAACTTTAGTGTTATGTTTTACGTCTTTTGCTGGTTCTTGTTCCTTTACTCCATGAAGAACTTTATATAATGTGCCATATTTTTATATACTACATTTTGCAACATATTCATTGAATGAGGTAAAATTAAAATCCACAGCATTAACAAATTGAAAGTAATAACCATAAATTGATATGCACCCAGATGTTGGCAGTGTAGACTCAGATATGTTGCATTAAGTACCAGCATATCTGGGTCTGTACTGTTTCGGAATTGATAGATATGTACCTCTTTTTGCTACTTTGTTTTGCTATACTGTAAACTTCACCTTCATTATGATGTCAATTGTATGTAAACTTATATTTCTTTCGGTCTGTTTCATAGTGATCCAGATGGTGCAGGTTCATCTCTTTTTTTTTATTTACACGCTTATAACCCTTCTTTATCTATAGGTAAGAAATTGGATATAGTTTTGTTCGTGTTTTAGGAGTTTTATTACAGTTTATAGTTACTTTTACTTTTTTTTTGAATTTTTGATGATGAGACACATGTCAGTTCAGTGTAAACTTACATTTATTTCAGTTTGTTTCAAAGTGATCCAAAATGTGCAGGTTCATATCATTTTTTATTTACATGTTTGGAACCCATCTTTGCCTATAAGTAAGAAATATGATAGTTTTGTTGATGTTTAAGGAGGTTTTACTTGTGCAGTTTCATTGTTACCTTTAAGCTTTTGTTTGCATTTTTGATGTTGAGGCAAATTCAATCTTAAGGGAAGAAAATTAATTTTAAAAATATTGAACTATTTAAATGAAAAGAGAGAGTTCATCTTGAGTGATGCTTATGGCTTAAACGTTATGATTCTTCTTTTGTGTTAATGGCAATTACTATAAAGATATAAAATAAGACTTCACCTGGTCTTGAATTACTATAAAGATATAAAATAAGACTTCACCTGGTCTTGAGTTCATTTTTAGTTTAGATGTATCTTTTTCTAGATTAATACACTGTTAGATGATTTCTAAAAAAAAGAGATCTTTTTTAAAATTATTGGAATTAACATCAATGTCACAATTATCATTAATAATTGCTAAGTTTTTTGCACATTGGTCCATATATTCTAAGCTCTTGCTTATTTCCTTAACAAGCAAAGAAGAAGAGGAGCATTTTGATGAAACATTGTCACTTATGTAATCCCATACGTCTTCTCCATGCCTGTGTTGTCATCTTACTTAAAAATATGCATTCATCCAGAGAAACAGTGCACCACTGTAGCAAAAACAAGTAACTGTTACTGCATTGTATGCATGTGTTTTTAATTTATTATCTTGAATCCATAATACATACATTATATTTCAGTTCTAACTTCGTTATGAGACCTTGAGTAGAGATTTATTCCCAAAATATTTTGATAGTGTTGTGTACAAAGAAGTAGTTTCGTTTGTAATTGACAAAGATTAAAGTTTGCTAGTTTTGTACATCAAAACCTTTTATATGCTTTCAGAAATATGGAAAAGTGTTTATGCAACTCTATAAAATTTGTCCAATTTCATATCAAATATAGTAAAGCTCAACAGGCTGACTGCTAGCTTAATTCCCACTTTACCACAACCTAAATTCCATGGAATACAAATATTGCACATGTGAACAATTACTCAAACTTAGTCATAAAATGAAAAATGTCTTGGAAACATGGAAAATTATTAATAGTTAGAGACAATCCAAAAATTTTGAACAAATTCTTACCAGAACTAAATTTTATGTCATTTAAAGAAAGGCCTGAGTAACCAAATGTGGTACCAGTAGATGCAAACTTAGTTCCAATATAACAGAAGGAAACCCATTAAAATTTTAAAAGGATAAGTTATTTAAAGTTAAAAAAGACATTAATTACAAAGGTTGGTTTCTCTATATCACTTTCTTTCTAATTCTTATATATTACTGTATTAAAAAAATTCCAGACACCTGTGCTACTATTCAGCATCCCGTAGTCTATATGATGCAGTTATTGTGAAGCGACCTTAACCTTTATGGAGACCTGCAGGTTGACGAAGATATGCCAAGGCTTACTAGAGGCTCTATTACAGAAATGAATTCAGTCCCTACATACTACATGTACTTTGATACAATCTTTCTTTCTGAATTTTCTGCAGAATATACTCCTATCAAAGTGTGTATATATATATATATATATATATATATATATATATATATATATATATATATATATATATATATATATATATATATAATGAATTTCAGGCCATAAACTCCAGGTTCCTGCCCACTGTACGGGAATGAAGGTGAGGGAAGATGTCCATATCGATACTGTTATAAATGCCGCGATGAATGATACAAAGCGTTGAGACTGGCATGGTTTACCTATAAAGGTTGCATTAAAATTTTTATTGTATTATTCATACATTTCAAAAAAAGAAACGATAAAGTTTATCTGCACAGTTCATGCGTACAGAGCCTGCAATACTAGTCTACGCATTGTTTTGTAAGTGTTAAGGGCGTCTTCAGGGCTCCTCATAATTTAAAAGGTTATTTTCTGCCATTAGAATCTGGAAGAGTTCCTGCAGTTCTAGGTCTGATGGCTTATTTTGGTTAAGCCAACATTCGTCTTTGTATACAATGATGGTGTCCCGATCCACATCTGTTGCGTAATCTTGTGTTCCATACAGCAAGGGCATTGTATACAGCACACACGGTCTGCCACTGGCTACATTCTGGTTTTTGCTCGGACGTATGCAATGAGTATTCCATACTGTTACAGCCTCGTCAATATCTTCCTGTAATCAAACACATATATAAGTACAGTAATTTTGTCAATGGTTTATTTATTTATACATTCGTGTAATATATATATAGTGTTTCATTCGCATAGCACAAATACCATCAGCGTTTTCATGGCTCTCTAATATCCATCCACAGTGGCAAAAATTTAGCCAAGTTGGGACAATGGTACAGTCGGATAGACAATACTTTGCACCCTGTGGCCCTCCTACATCAGTTGTGTGCATTAAGAACCTATTCAATGGTCGAGTAACCATGTGAAGTAAATGATCTGTTTTAGAAAATAGTATGATCTATGTATAAATGTCATATTCCCTCTCGAGCTATTTAAGGGGTTAGGCATTTGAGCATATTAATGGTGAAGTAAACGAGTAAAGCAGCTGAGAGTGAAGGAGAAATGAAAGTGCAACATGAATGGAGGCACAATTTGAAGAAGAAAAAAAACACGATAAAGTGAGTAAAAACAAGAAGATATTATTAGGGTTTGTGTTATTCTATTGGCATTTTCTAAACGCTATGCAGAAATTACGAATTTTTCCGACTCAAATAAGTCATAAATCCAAATATTTGGCGAAGGTCTTTGAAAATGGAAGGTGATGACGTATTCTGTGGTCAGCATCGTACTGATGTATCAACATTTCTTTGTTGAATCACAGAAAATAATATTCCAGTGTTTGAATTCTCTGTAAATTTCGATAACTTTTATTGTCCAAGAATTAATTTAGAACACTAGTATTTCCAGGGAAAACAAACTTGTAATCCAAATAAATTAAAGTAAACAATTTAATTAGCCCCAAAACTGGTCACAACATAAAACACTTTAACTTCTCAGGTGTTAAGGCACTAATGATTATTCTTTATCAAAACATCAATAATAAATCTAGCTACAACGCAAAACAGATGTCCGGATGTGGGTCAATCCTCTAGAAAAACCTAATTGATACATGTTATTTGTCATGTGCTCCAAGTATGGCCTTGATTCCACTTTATGAATCTTACTCTGAGAAAGAATTACACATCAAAATAAGAATAAAAACGTTGTTTACTACAACTCTCTCTCTGATTTCTGAATCAAGGCCAGGAACTAGATCAGCTTACCACAGCTCTCACTGATTTCTGAATCAAGGTCGGGAACTAGATCAGCATTAGATACAATGTCTCCATCAAATTGTTTACTTCAAAAATAAAAAAGGCAGAACTGAACTCTATTCCAGTAAGTAAAGTTACATTACAACAGCAAGTAATGGAATATAAAAAAATACAAACTTACAAACAATTACATTAAATCAAATATAAATTAAATCAAATACACTGCTACACGCACAGGGGCATCACTTGACCGAGCGGTGTCAAACCCTAGCGTGAATCCCACTGGTTGTCATATGTTTTCCCAAATTTACAAAAGACTTCCACACTATTTGGGTTGTAAATTAAAAAGCAAGACGTGTCTGCTTTTATTAACTAAATTTTACTCTAATCAATTCAAGAACACAGATAAAACAACTTGCCAAAAGTCCATGAACCGCACATTTGCATGGTTTTTCTTCACCTTCAGCAGATTTCCGTACTGCCGGCCGGTTCTGCAATAGAAAATACACTAGTATCCCCTTTCTCACTGGGAACTATTTAACTCCGCCACCCTAGGCCAGTCAATATACGCTTTTACCGGCGTATGACGCTAATATAACTGCACCTATTTTCCACTATGGACACATAAATGGTATCTACCAAGTCCCTACTTATTATCAATAATATTGTCAATTACCAATCAATTGTCAATCAATGACCATTGTGTAATTTACCGGTTTCCTACCGTAAAAACTGCCACCTCAGCCACAACACCATTGTACACCACTAGATTTTAATATGGACAGTCATTCGGTTTGGACCTAAATTCACTACTAGCGAACGATGGCATGGTTCAAATTCCTAACACTCTACTCCGTGACGTTTACTCCTAGTAATTGGTTAATTATTTCAGGCTAGGAATATTTCCATGGCGCTGAATCCCAATAATCACACAAATCTAAGAATTGCTTAAAACGGGGCGCTATTAAATTGCGCATACTCGAAATTGATTACAATACATAAATATATATATATATATATATATATATATATATATATATATATATATATATATATATATATATATATATATATATATATATATTTATATATATATATATATATATATATATATATATATATATATATATATATATATATATATATATATATATATATATATATATATATATATATATATATATATATATATATGTTCTTGTTGTTTTAGGGTTCAACGCCATTTTTCAGCACATGATAGGCTATACATGGCGGCCAGTATTATTGGTGGAGGAAGAACCTGGGAAAACTCCCAGAAAGAACCACTGACCCACGAGAAGTTACTGGCAAGCTTTCTCACGGACAGAGGTGAGATGGCAGTGATCCGTAACGGAGACCGCTTTAGATCACTCGGCCACTCGGGGTCCCCATATAAAGTTATCATGTCAAAAATAAGTCATCAGGACAATAATACGAATGGAACAAACATTTGTTCTTAAGTATGGATGTCATGCTTGCACTGCTTGGAGAGATGCAAACTATGTTAATTACCTGCAGAATAGACATGAAGACGAACTGTATAATGTTCTTGTCTATCGTATCTCCTTCAAAATAGCCTGTCTCTTTCAGGAGTCCAAAGAACTCTATCCAAAACTGACAGCATTCCATATGTAATAGCCTCCAAAACGATTCTATCCGCTGGTTAGCGGTACTTGGCCCATATATGAAAGAAAGTTATGCATTTCAGCAACATGAGTATTCTCGGTTCCACGGTCTCCTCTTACCGCTTTTGGGCATGCACCGAGCTGCTCAATTGCATCAATGTAATGTCCTGCAATAATGCGTGGATAACTGGTTGAACACGTTACCTTGCACCAAATGATTTTCCGTGAAAATCCATCTATGAAGCCATTGATGCATAAACCGTATTGTTTAAGTTTGTCGTAAGAATCCAGATGCCAGATGAAGTCAGGCCCTTTGGCATAATAATTCCTTCGTCGTAGTCTTTTTCTTCTTCTATCTTCAAACCCCTGAGGGTCTAAAAGGGAAAGTAAAGCTGCAACGTCAGATCTAGAATTTCGAAATTTTCGATTCATCCAGCGATAACCATTTTGACAGCCATATTCACTGATCTGTTCCGCTACGTATAAAGCAACGTTCGAAATATTTGATGGATACTTTCTCCTATATAATCTCAATTCCGTTAGCCTTCGTTTCAATGTTCTCATACTGATAACAATCCTATGATTGATTTGTAAACAGCATAGAATCTCTGAATAACTTAATCCAAGGGAAAAGTACAACTTTATAAAAGCAGTAAAATCCATAGCTGCATGTAATCAAATCTCCAAGGAAGAAGCAATTTTCTGCCTTGCCATGCAAGATTTTTTTTTGTTGCGAATATTCGCAATAGTATTGCGTTTATTCGTAATAAGTATTGCGTTTATTTGCAATAGTATTGCGTTTATTCGCAATAAGTATTGCGTTTATTCGCAATAAGTATTGCGTTTATTCGCAATAAGTATTGCGTTTTTTTAGCAATTCATTCATTCATAGCGTTCATTCGCAATAAGTATTGCGTTTTATTCGCAAAAAGTATTGCGTTTATTCACAATCTATTGCGAATATTTGCAATAAGTATTGCGTTTATTCGCATTATATATATATATATATATATATATATATATATATATATATATATATATATATATATATATATATATATATATATATATATATATATATATATATATATATATATATATTAAAGATACTATTTGGCACTAATGGCTTCCGTATCATTGAGATAGTTTCTGCCCATATTTCGTTAATCCTACCGCCTGAACAATGTCATTTTAAAAAAAGTTTACGTTTCCGCTCTGTAGGCCCTTTTTGAGTATTCTCTGAAAAAGACCGAGATGTGTGTTTCCTATTACACTGATTATAAAATAAGGTTTGGCGTTATTTTCTTTTTCTCGTTTTTTAAAATAAACAGTATCTATAAATAAAATAATTTTTCCAGCAATTAAAAGTACTGGGGAAATTCGACTGAATTAAAGTCTGACTATACCAATTTGTTTGTTTGTTTGGCTAATCCGTTATGCATGAAAGATGCAGGGGATGTCATTCTGGTCACAGACGGGTTAGAAATTATAAATCATTGATTCAGTTGACTTAGTTTTGTGCACTTTTTAAAAATCACATTACATGATTTCGTTATTTAAATAGGTACGAAGAAACGATGATGATAGACTATCGATACACAAATCGATGCGACAATGTGATTTTTTTAAAACAGATTTTATTCCAGCTGAGAAAAAGTCGAGATTTTGCAACGAAGATTCAAGGACATTCTGCCTACGGGAAACATTTTTTTTATTTGCCTAATCAAATATGACTTTATAACAATAGTTAAAGGAGACTAGAAACCAGTGGAAATGTACAATAATATTAAATACACTGCAGAGAAAAACATGATTCTGAAGCGTCGTGTGCGACCGTACTGCAAATATTGAGATATTGGCATATCTTCTAGGCGCTGAGTTTCCGTGACCTCGTATGCATATTTTCCGCGCCTATTCGGTTACTTTCGGAAGTGATGTCATACTAGCGACTCCAGCATCCAGACCTACAGTTGCAAGGTTCATTTCATATAGAGTACCATGCCGTTTTGCGTTGCTTACGGGTGTAATAGCATACATAGAAAAGGCTGTGGAGTTCATTTTTTTTCTTTTCCAAATGATAAAGGGATAAAGAAAGTCTGGGTACATTATTACAAGCGAGTCGATTTCAATGCAACACCATACAGCAATCCGTGCTCATTACATTTCTCAAAAGAATGTTACCAGAGGGATCCCAAAAAACATAGAACCTCTAGGATACACGAATGCTCAGCCTACACTAAAAGTTGAAACTGTTCCAGACATACCATTGTATATTTTAAATCCTGGTAGAGTGTCAAACGTACGAGTTACGAAAATAGGCAGAAGGCCGAGAGCAGCAGAGAGGGTGAATCAGACAACCTTTTTTTTGGTTATTTTTTATTATACCCTTAAAACGGTACGAATAGACCCTTCTCGCGAAAAAATAGTCTCCGACCCTTATGATTGTTCGCGTTTTCGTTGATGAATCATAAATGTCACAATGATGTTGTCACTCACCCTCTCTGCTGCTAAGGTTTACGGTGATTTTAACCGAATATTTTATCAAGTCCTTACTACGACGAAAATCCTTTCAGGATTTCACAAATAGACTAATTTGTAAAACCTCCTCTTGTAAATCAATCAGATTATTGGACTGGTCAGTGAGTTTGAAATTAATTCTGGTTAATGAATTATTATGACATCGCATATAGACTGGATTCACCGGGGACTCAATTATTAAAAACCCTGGAGGAGCTGTTGGTGCAAATGAATACAAAATATATCCTTGCTGAGCTTGATTTGATCGTTCTAAATTTATTTGATAGCTTCCTTCGATCACATCACATACTAAATTGAGCGCAATCACCGTTGAAATATTCACATTGAACGGAGCAATATGCCTGCCACCACCATCTGGGTCATTATTATGTTTGAGTATTTTTATTTCCGGTGATGCTGTTTTTTTCCACGTATCATGGATTTTTTTGAAACCTTCATCGATGGCATCACTGAGAGATTTTTGTAATTCTGAGATATTATATCCTGGTAGTTTAAACTCACGAATATCTTCTACGCGTATATTACCTTTCATCGCAAACTCTGTTCTCGTTTTAGGATTATCGTCACCTAATATCTCTTGAATAATTTGTGAATGAAATGTTTCCATGTCATTGATGATTTTGTTACATATTTCTACAACGCTGATAAATTCATCTCGGGTGAGAGTGCCGGATTTAATGGATATTAACAACAGTAAAAAATCATATTCCATCGCTGTGAAATTTTCAGTAATTTTGTTCTGTCGGGGTACGAATTTGACAACGTTATTTTCTACTATTCCATTGAAAAGTTCCCACTTATTATAATCTTTATAACTCTTTATTGGATTATCAGATTTTATCCTGTCTGTGATATAATCGGTTTTTTGTGGTTCTGGTAATTTAACGGTTTTTCCCCCGGGTGGGATTTCAGGCCATCCCAGTACGGTTCTAATAGAACTCTGATAGATATCTACGACATAACCCTCTGTGCTTATTTCAATGGCAGATGATAGTGTTGGCTCATGAACTGTTATAGCTATTTTTGACTCTTTTCCAGTAATCGATTTTATTCTACGCGCGAATTCGTTATTGATTTGTTCGATTTGGTATGATCCGGTTGGTATGGAAACAACGTTCCAGTCTGGGGTACCGTCGGGTTTATTCTTATTTGCAAATACCAGTGAATTATTGGGTTGTTGACCACCAAATGATTTTGACCTAATATTTGGCCAACTGTGGTATACTCGTAATTTTGCTAGCGCTATCTCCTTCACTGGGACTGGAGAGGGGAAATTGACACTGAATTCTGGATTCGTTGAGGTTATTGAGATCATGCTTGTTTGTACTGGGTTTGTGTTCTCCACTATTTGTTGAAGTAATTCCATCTGTGTTGTCATTGTTATTATACTCATGTTGTATTTCTAATTTTGACATCGCAGAATTATATATATCTACCATCGCTGAAAACTCACTCTCTGATATAATTGTATCATCGAGCGATGACGATATCAATGAGGATAATTGCGAGTATGCAGTGGACACAACATGAAATTGAATTATGTAGTCTTGTAGTTTCCGTTGGCTGCATGAGGATATTTTTTTTGTGATTATTGAAATTATTCCATCGATTGTTGTTGCCGCAGAAATGCAAATTGGAACAGCTATCGGAGCCATCATTGTCACTGAAGACAGTATAATACCAGCTCCGGTGATTACACCACTCACAGCGTACACAGTAACATCAATTGCGGTAATTCTCCTGCGGTATTTTTTAATTTTCAATTCATACTCCTCAGACAAGGTTTTGAGTCTAGTTTGATACTCTCTGACCTGATCATAGTGATATTGCGATGATGAAATCATTTTTATTTTAAATACGCTATCGTTTTCAATTACGATTTACTTAAATTCGCTACGAATTCCACATACCACGTTGTTGAGACCCTAACCAAATCTTTATCAGTAGATGTAATTGTAAACTTTTCAGTTCTATCCTTGTCGATGATCGTTGAAATCGTATTATTGACCCCGGATGAACTGGACGATGAAATATTAAATTGAGACAATGGTGTTACTAGTGTTAATCGATAAATACCCTTAACGGTTGCAGTGATATCTAATTTGTTGTTTGTAGGTGACCACTCCAATGATCCGTGTTGGATCGTGTATACTAAGTTGTTGGTTTTCTCATGAGGAATTTTTGTTTTTTCAATGGTTGTTATCATCCTCGAAAGATCACCTTTGACGGCTTCGATGAAGTTTTTCGTCTCATCGATGGATTTTTTAATATCAGGGAGTTTTAGTTCAATTTTATCGAATGTAGTTCCAATAAATTTATCAATGATATTTCTACGAAATGCGGTAAACTGTTTTATGTGTTCTTCGGTTTTAGATTGAAGTGTTTCTAGTTCCAACGCAGAATCGTTGAGAGTTTTAAATCGATCTGTAATCGTCGAAAAAAGTACACCCGGTTTGAGTTTACCCTGATCGGAAAATAACGCGATAGTATCCTCGATTGCGCATTGTTGTTTTACCAAAATATCATCCAGAGAAATATTACTGGTTTTCAATTTACCCTGATCGGAAAATAACGCAACGGTGTTCTCGATTGCGTTTTGTTGTTTAACCAAAATATCATCCAGAGAAATATTACTGGTTTTCAATTTACCCTGATCGGAAAATAACGCAACGGTGTTCTCGATTGCGTTTTGTTGTTTAACTAAAATATCATCCAGAGAGATATTACTAGATTTCAATTTACCCTGTTTGTCTTGAAATACAACTATTTCCCCGGGGTCAACACTTGTTAAGTTCAACGTCTCAGCGATTTCATCTTTAATTTTTTTTTTATATCCTTGATAGAATCAGGAGTTGCAGTGTCATCGGGTTTGGGTTTCAGAGGTCTCCCCCAAATATCAATCATGTTATTGTAAAACTCCTTCTCTCTTTAAAAAGCGATTGCTGGTGTAGTCATTTACGACAATGTGTGGTGATTTTCTAGATGCTGAAATAGCGTCAAGGACATTTAATACTTCACTGCCGCATATTGGGGGGTCATTGATTTGTTGTGTTGGTAGCGTAGAATACCAAGTCTTCATTGGAAATTGTTTTATGTAACGCATAAACTCTTTTGGTGGGGCTAATCCATATGAATCAAAATAGACAATCCCACGTGGATCAATAGCGTATGCAACCCAGTGAGTTCCAGGTCCGGTGCTGTTATCGAGATTAATAATACCTGTTTCAGTTTTGTTTGGTTGATGTGGTAATTGATCTTTCATAAAAACACCTCTGAAATTTTTAATCACTAGTTTTTTAGCAGCATCCATTAAATCAAAATTGGACATTGGAACCATCGAAGATTTGGGAACCATAGGTTCCTCAATTAATAAACCGTTCCTGGTAGTCTCAGGCCTGATCCGTGAACGGATCTCCCGCTGTACCATGAATACGGGGTTCCTGGTAGTCTTAGACCCTTTCCGCTGTACCATGAATACGGGGTTCCTGGTAGTCTTAGACCCTTTCCCTTTTTTTTATACCCTTGACCTTTCTTCAGTTCATATGATTCAGCAATGCTCTGTACCGCTTTTGTTCCCAAGCCTCCAACTACCCCCAATGCGGCCGCTTTTGCTACTGCTGGGGCTGCTGCCGCAACCAATGCTGGTATTGCAGCAAACAACGGAAATATACCACCTGTTTTTATCATATTTTTGATAGCAGCCGAAGAGAGTGTGATCTGAACTCCTTTTTTATCCTTGAAAGCATCATTGAAATGTTTCACTTGACGAGTTGTCAGTGGCAATTTATTTGCCCCGCCATTCATTTGATTAGGTTTCAACGTGATTGTGGTTCCACATTGTTTAGCGGATTTTGATTGCAATTTTTTTAACTGACCAGGTGTCAATGACACATTGATATTACTATATGACATTATACAAATACAGATTGATTCTAATGGAAAAATCCTTCGGATTTTCAATCAAAGATTTTCCACTGGTGCATCAATAAATCTCATTCGTCCACCAACACCTTCAAGTATCATTGATTTATCACTGAGAATGACAGCAACCGCTCTATAATTAGCAATAGCAACAGCACCAACAGGACGGGTTACACGGGCTCTGAAGTGTATATCAACAACTGACTGTCTTGTCAAATCGAGATGTTCCAATGAAAAGTAATAGATCGGATACAGATTTTTGAAATCATATTGTGATATTTGCAAACCGGTATCCACATTTTGATCACGTGCCATAAATGACAACAGGTTATGATAGACACGTGCAATATGATTTTGACCGTAATCAAGTTGCACATCTTCAGATGGTTCCTGTTGTCCGTTTATTCTCAGCGAGACTTCATTAACATTTAACTGATCAAATATCATATGACTTCGTTGTTGATTACCAACTCGCTAATTATTCTGTAATGCAATAAATATTGTGTGTTTGGCTCCATAAATAACTTTTCGGATGTTTCTACAGAATCCAAATATGTGATGTAGTGGAATCGCACATGAAAATCGTCGACGCTGCCCATGCAACATTGTTACGCGTGTTGCAAATCCTAAATTGAGATTACCATTAACGCCTCCGAGAATATCAAACGCAGCTCCGGGTCTAGTTCGACGTTCTGGATTAGCTGCTTCCTGTTGATTATCAACTGAAGTGTTTTGCGGTGTTAACACTTTAATTAATTGAAGGTGATCAGCGTTATCAGAGGTATCCTTTGCAAACATCATAGATGGACCCGCTGATCTTGTATAATCATCAGAATATCTTGCTAACCCTATGATTGTTGTAGCCACATCAACTTCACGGTCAATGGATTCAATTTCTTTTCCATCAATGAGATATCTAGCGCTTTCAAATAACGCCATGATACCGTTATTGACAAAACCAACTCGGACATTTGCGTTATTGTCATATGGAGGATCATTATGAGCAGCATCATTTGTTACAAGTTCTCCTTCTACTTCAATAAACGCTTCACAAGGCAAAAAGTATTTACTGGTATCATGAACTTGAAGTTCAATTCGTGATCGGAGATCTGGTTGTACTGCGTGATAAGAATAAAATTGAAAATCGCGTACAGAATCATCTTTACGCACTGGGGAATCCATATCAAATGCTGGATCAGGTGACCTTTTGAACATTTTATTCTATTTATCAGAGTCTAAATCGGATTTTCCATTTCATCGTGAAAAACGCTAGCGTTTTCGTCGTGGTTTTTTAAAGCCACTTCCTGCTATCATGTTTGCTGTCATGTTATTTTGGTCCTCTTGATTTACCATCGACGCTAGTTTTTCATCTACTGCGTTATTTATTATTTTACTGACACTCGCAGGCATCTCTGCTGTAGATGGCAATGGTACCTGTTTCTCTTTTCGTCTCACTAATGATGTTATTTTATCCTTCGCAGTTGAAAACGCTTTCCCGGCAAGATCTCCAACAGTACTAATACCCTTATCACGAATAACATCAATGGCTTTCATTCCTAGTTGTTTAGCTAACGGCATCACTTTTGGGGCCGTTCTTGTAAATAACCCTGCAATGGTATTACCTAAACCATCTCCGTAGTATGCTCTATAAACTGGAAACCGTGAATTAACTACATAGACGGGGGTTGGTTTATCATGATTGTAGTGTATAATCATCTTGTTATAAAACTAGTAGTTTTTTAATTAGTGATCAATCGCTGTAATAACCATGGGCATCTTTGTGATTTTCAACTAACTCAGCAATGAGTTTTCGATATACATTAATGTCCATGATACCACCGGCAAATAATCGTCTACAGATATCAGCTGCTTCATTAATTATTTCCAGTGAGTTGTTTCCGGCTCGTTTCCCTCCGATGAGGACTTCTAACCGTGATATATCACTGAGAATGTTACCAGGACAAGTAACGCTAGTGTTTTCAACTATTCCGCTACCTAAATACTTATCTTCAGCTGACTCCTCTTCATCCTCTTTAACTACTATATTCATTTGATTTATTTTACTCAATACTTTGTCTTTAAAACTCTCAAAATCATTGCGGTTACCTTCTGTGATTTTAAATCTACCACGGTTTGCCAAGTATATTTTTTTTATCCAATTCTCGTCGTTTTTTATATACTCTTTATACTCTTTGTTTACAGCTATTTCTCTTTGATCGAGTGCAAAATTCCACACGGTAAATTTAATTAAATTATTGTCATTTTTAAAACTTTTAATTATGTTGTATGAATAGTTTGTAAATATACTTTGCGGTGAATACATTTTTGATATAGTAACGTCTTCTTCCTCTTCTTGTTTTCTTGCAATAGCACCTAGTTCTTCTAGTACTTGCTCTTTTTTTTGTTGTTGCCGTGAAGTAGCTACTATATCCACTGGAAGTGTTTTTAATGATTTTTTTGTTTGTTTAGTTCTTTTTGCTATTTTTTCTAACACAGGGAGAAAAGTCTCTTCTTGTTTTTTTCCTTGCTCAGAGATTGTTGACACTATCTGTTTCGTTGTTGTAGTTATTGGTTTAAACAACTCTTCAGATCCTGCAGCAAAATTAGTCTGAAGACTCTGTCGTTCTTGCAGTTTATTCCTGACAGAGTCACGAATTGGTATAAATTTCTTAATTGCATCTAGTCGCTCACGAGCCAATCGGGTCGTTAATGCTTCATTGACCATTATTTGAAATCAGAAACCATTTTTCAATTGCAAAACAATTTTTCCCATCGATGATTCCATCCTTAACGGTCCAATTTTTTATTGCTGTGAAATATTTTTATTTTTTATCCATTGATTTTGCCTGTTTTTGACAGTTTTGGTGGTTTTCAGTTGAAAATCTCAAAGAGATTTTACAGTCAAGTAGTCGATTTTACATGGGATTTTCCATAAGGAAAAGCTGTTAAAACTCATTTTTGATGATTTTTTGCCATTTTTCATCAATTTTTGCCTGTTTTCAGTGATGTTTGGTCATTTTTCATCGATTTTCATCAAAAAACCTCGTAGGGTCAAGTAATCGATTTTGCATTGGATTTTCCATAGGGAAAAGTTCTTAAAAGAACTTTCAAAGCTGTTAGGATTCTATTTTATTTTCGCAGTGTGAAATATTTTCACTGATTCAATCAAAAAATGACGACAAAAAATGAAAATCTCAAGGAGATTTTACTGTCTGACGAAATCTTTTGAGGGTCGGTCAATCAAAATAGTTCATTTTCTTGAATTAACGCTCGTAAGTTTCTAAATTTAGAATTAACTTCCTTTTTCAATTCATATTCGTTACCCAATTCTTTTCGTATTCCTTCCACGATAGTATATAACGGAACAAACACATCTACTTCACTGGAAAATGCAAGAGAGTCTCGAATAGAATTTTGAATTTTTTTGATGAGTGCATATTTCTTTGGTAACATATACTTGTTAGTGCTAACTCCGTATTCTATATCCTGAAAATCCGACTTGATTTGATCAGGATTTAACCCATCTGACAATTTAATATTCTGATTTTTCAATTTTGCAATTTCAACTATGATGCTATTCATATTATCAGAATTCATATATGATAATACATATTTCTAATTCATTTTTCAAAAATAAAAGAGCCGTTAATATTTTCAAAATTCAGTCTGTATATATAAATATCTTTTTTAAAAATTCAGTCTGTATATATAAATATCTTTTTTAAAAATTCAGTCTGTATATATAAATATCTTTTTTAAAATTAATTCTGTATATATAAATATCTTTTTTAAAATTCAGTCTGTATATATAAATATCTTTTTTAAAATTCAGTCTGTATATATAAATATCTTTTTTAAAAATTCAGTCTGTATATATAAATATAAATGCAGACAAAAATAAATAACAACCATGATGAGCGGTTATCAGTCATTTGGCCCCCTTGATATAGGCCACTGTGTCTCTTATAGGGTTCTTTCTTTGAGTATTTCCATTTTTTTTCTGAGATTTCTTCGATCTCGATTTGACCCTATTTGGCCGGTAATTCATTTTTGAACACCATACGGGGCTACCCAAATGTGACGGAGAGCTAATTACATCCATGGATGTTATTTATTTTAGGTCATTTATATTTACATTCACCGGAAACATATTCCCCTAAGAGTGAATCTAACTCGTCAAATAACGGGTTAGAATCACAAGAGGGTATGTTTACGTGAAATGACCTAGAGGTTACATATATACGACAACACATCTTTGGAACTCCTTGGTTGCCTTCACATCCAAGTAAGCCCAAAGGAAACCCGAAACATACATCTCCGGAAGGGAGGCCTAACGTGGCAAACGCCATCTTAGACCGCCCAGAAGATATGCTTGGGGTGACGTCACAACATATACTTAATTAAGGACAGCACAAATACCGTATATATCTCCACTCGAGTGTTGTGGCAAATTGTAGGTATACATATACTTAATTAACTTAATTAAGGACAGCACAAATACCGTATATATCTCCACTCAGATTGTAGGTATACATATACTTAATTAACTTAATTAAAGATGGATTATAATTCAATGATGATGTAATGATGATGGGACGGCACAGACATCACAAACATGAAACGACGGGGCTGATTTTCAAAGGCCAATCCGACCAATCAAAGCAACCCATGAAATTAAACCCGGTTGCATGATTGAGAAAAGTCAACCACGCACACGTGTCAATGGCGTGGGTTATTTTTTGACTGGTCGGATTGGCCTTTGAAAGCCCCAGCTTTAAACCTTTCATTTAGTATATAAGGTGACTAATACAGCAGCGTCAATCCACAGAGTGTGTTATTTTATTTTCTTGAATTACTTGTTAATGGTACTTCACAGTATTTAAATGAGACAGAATATTTGCATAAAGCACTAAAAAAAAGAATATAATCGTTTGAAAACATTTTATATTTGATTTCTTTTCTAATTAATTATAGCCCAAGCCGCTGAATCACAATTTAAGGGGAAATACCCCGACACCATCTAAGGGAGAGAGTATATAAGGCGACTTAATACAGCAATCCACAGGGTGTGTTATTTTATTTTCTTGAATTACTTAGTAATGGTGTTTCACGGTACTTAAAGGAGACTGAATATTTGCATTAAACACTAGAAAAAAGAATATAATTGTTTGAAAACATTTCTTTTCTTACAAAACAATGCCCAGCCGCTAAATCGCAATAACCCATAAAACAAGTTAACACAATCTAAGGGAGAAAGTATAAAGGTAACTTAATACAGCAATCCACAGGGTGTGTTATTTTATTTTCTTAAATTACTTATTAATGGTGTTTCACGGTATTTAAATGAGACAGATTATTTGACTTAAAGACTAAAAAAAAGAAAATATTTATTTTCTTATAAAACAATACCCAGCCGCTAAATCACAATGATAACTCCCTTAGTTATATCCATTGGTTATATTTCAGAGTTGTCTCCCTTGGTGTTATAGACATACGAAAATCGAATTTTTTGTCCTGTCTCTTTTGAAATAGCCTGTAGATTTGGTAAAGAATTATTCTAAGAATCGGAATCAATATGATCAATAACATAACCATCCTTGATCAATCCATTAAACACCTCGAAGACGAATCTGTGACAGAGATATTTTTTCTTCCCAGCACTAAACATCAAATACCACAAATCCAACTGGATTCTTCAATCTGCGGCTTCTGATAATACCATCACGGGATGCTTCATAATTAATAAGCACGGGGGGGGGGGGTCGTCTGAATTCTTGGTTCATTTGTATAATAACACTATTTTTCTAATTCATTGTTTGGTTTAATTATAAGTCTCTGTATATAATCTTGAGGAGTCTTTATGATTTTGTCATCGTTGGGGTCAATGACAGTATTTTTTATTCTTTTATCATAATAGCGTTTTAGTTCTCTGTATCGTTTGCCGCCACACCTAAGACATAATTGCGACTTCCCCCTGACCCCAACCCCACATCGAATACAGGGTAACGGACCAAGGCTTCCACGACGAAAGCTTTGCATATGATACCAACAGAATTCATTTCTGCATGATTTGTTACACGGTGTCACTGATCCAATCATAAGCCATTTGCAATGATTCATTATACTTAAATCTTTCATTTAAATGCTTGTTTTAATTATAGTATGGAGGAGTTCGAGAGATTATCGAAAATTAAGCCCTGGAAAAGTGTTCAATTCAATCTTGATAGAGTTTCTGATACACCAAAGAATAAAATTCTTGATATAACCTTGATTAGTAAAATCAGAGACTGTTTTAATGAATTCAAGCGTGATGGGGCAGCTCATTGTTGGTCAACATTTCGAATTGATGGTGTTGTTGACGCTACCATGAATGATGAAAAAGCAGCAGTGATAATCTCAAATGTTGGGGAAGAAAGAAATTTTTTTCGAATAAAATTCCTTATCCGTGATAATGGAAAATGGATCATTAGGGACAAATACGAGCCTATTCTTAAGGACAAAAAAACTGTCACTGTGACTCAGGATTCAAAACCAGGAATTTTGACTGGACTTGATAAACCCTACTACGAAAAATCTTATCCTGTCACAGTAGTTGTTTACGGGATATATCCACTCAATGACAAACCTGATATTGCAAAACTAGCACCCATGAAATATTCGACAGGGCTCAATTGTGTAGCAACACGAATAATAGAACACTTCACAAATGCGTCCCGGGGAAATAAACTAACTGATCTAAGACGAAAAAAAATAACCGAGTGGGAGTTCACGGTAAAAGAGCATGGGGCAACAATTCAGGATATAACTAAATTAGAAAAATCATTAAGATTTCCAATATCGGTAAGGACAATCACCGGAGAAGTATTATACGAATCGAAATATAAATCACAGGGAGCTCCCATTGAAATTATTGATCATAACGCACACGCGTGGTCATCTGCAGTAACAATATTCCCACGGGATAGAACCGTAAAATATCTATCCCAAACCGAAGAGTTTTTTTCAGAGCAGAAATTACTTGATGCTATTTACCATTTGAGTAAAAACGATCCTGTGTCAGTGTGGCTATTTCATAGTACTTCAGACGAAGAATGTAGATTTGATCAGTTTGTAAGGCCCAACGGAGAATTATACCGTACTGAAGAGCTGCATAATCAAATGAAACAACTAGCTAGTGAGTTTTCTCTGGAGGAAGACAACGATCAATTATTAGCAAACTGTTTTACAGTACCATCCATTGCAGCACATTTTGCTAGAAAGAAAAACGCGTGGAAACCAACCCGAAGTGAGTTCTTATCAGATGTCAAATTGTCCTGTCTTGAATACAGCCATGGAGGATTATGGAACACAAAATACACCGCTGATACCGTTATTTCAGTTGATATGATTGCGTGTTATCCAGGAAGTTTTCTTGAGTATGGAGACTGTGAAAAATATTTAAAACGATTTGGACACCCTACACACGAAATGACCCGTGTTGCTATCAATGGACCACTGCCACATTTCGATTTAACCGGATTCGCTTGTGTAGTATCATTTGAAATGGCTGAAGGACTTCATCCGTGTAGTTATCTTTGGATTGGTAAACACATGTCTGAAAAACACTGGATGCCAATAGTGTTATTACGGTATATGCTTGATTGTAAGATGTTAAAATCATTAATTGTCAGTGAAGCAATTATATCCTATCGAGCACAGAAATCAGTCTGGTTACCACAACCTGATCTAGAAAAAATAATTAGCGAAGAGCGAAAACTGTTTCCAAATTTCAGTGAACAACAAATCATGGATTGGTCCCAACAGTTATTTGAAATCAGAAACAATGAAGCAAAAGACCTTGGACGAAGAATAATCGGTAAATTTACCCAAGGTGGCAAAGATGATAATACGAGATATTCTTCACGATTGATTATAGACAATGCTGAATACGATTTTGTAATCACGGATTTAACGAATAGGGGCCTATATGTCAATCGTAAGGACGCATTTATGTCCGATGGAACCAAATTGGGTACAATTGTTACTTACACTGATGGATACAATCCGCAGTACACACATTTGAGAGCTTCTATGCTTGGTTATGCTTCTATTAATTTATTTTCAATGATCAATAGATTTCCAACCACCGCAGTTAGAGTTGCTACTGACTCATTTTACATAAATAGCAAAATGGCTGATTTTAAGGCTACTGGCAACGAGAATTGGGGGTCATGGAGAATTAAGAAGGAAATGCTTCATGATTATATTCCATCAGCAGATGTTACCATTGAAAATAATTACTTAGAAAGCAATCAGTGTTCAGAATTTTCTAGTGCACCACCGATTTCTGATCCAATCTGTAGATATAAAACAGTTTATTTAAACGGCTGTGGGGGGTCAGGAAAAACAACCCGGGCAATTGAGTTATTTCGTGTTTCCAATCCAAACATGATTGTACTAACACCGACTCACAGACTTGCAATAGAAATGATACAGAGAGGGGTAAATGCCTGCACTTATCATAGTTTCTTTAGATGGAAGGGAGATAAATGGACTCCTGAGCGCATGGGAGAGAAATTTATTCCTGAAATTATCATTTGGGATGAAATAGACACAGTGTCCGAAGATGTCTTAAAAATATTTGTTGAGTGGTTGTTATTGAAGAATACAAAAGTCGTCATGTGCGGTGATCACGGCCAACCACCACCATTTGTCGGTGCATCTCCCCATGAATGGCTAAAGGGTTTTGTAGACTATTATGAAGAAATTGATACCGATCATAGATCACTTGATAATGAATTAAAAGAATTTAAGAAACTAATTAGATTACAACCGGATAAAATCCAGTGTGAAATAGCGCGTGAAATAATTTCGGAAACTCCAATGAATGAGTTTTGGGAAGCGTGGAGACCAAATGATTTAATCATTGCAAGTAGAAAAATAGTCAGGGACACACTTCAGATGAAGTTATTTGAATTGCATAAACAAAAATTTGCAACACTTCCAGTGCCCCTCTGTTATAGGCCATCGGATACACGAAAACAGAACATTGAAGTTGATATTCCAGGCCTGACAGAGTCAGGGCGTGAAAAGAAGATTCTCGTATTAAATGATATTGTGCTGGTTGATATCAATGTCGTTGAAGATGCATTGCGTGCTAATAAATCCCCATGGACGCTAGGTTATGCAGCAACAATACACTCTTCACAGGGATTGACTATATCGGATACAATTGTTTGGATGGTAGATAATCGCATAGAATGGTCGAATTTAGTCTATCTCGCAGTGTCTAGAGTACGAAAAATAAATCAACTTCGAAGAATTGTCGTTGGCGAAGCCAGTGGCGATGATGAAATCATTGGTGGCGATGATGAAATCATTGGCGATGATAATGATATTATTGATAAAAAACTCTCCGGTTACAAACAACAAGACAAAAAAAAACAACGAGAATTTGATATTGATGCTGAATTAATAATCACTTTGAAGCAACAACAAAATAATCACTGCGCAAGTTGCAATTGTATAATGCGTTGGCAGTATTCGGATAAGGATCCTCGCCAATTCACCGTTGACAGAAAAAATAACAATCTCGGTCATGTCAGAAATAATGTGATGTTGACTTGTCTTGAGTGCAATAGACGCAACGGTGCTAGTTAAGCCCATGCGGTGGTAATTGAGTATCCTCAGGTATCACTTGTAATTGTTGTCTAGTAAAACCCCGTTGAGGGGCAGTTGAATCCAGTTTATAGATTGGAGGTCTACCCGTAGATCGTGTTATACTAGATATCTTATGCGTAGTGACGCTCCAAATAGGATCAGTAGCCCTTTTTGTGCCACCCTCAAGCTCTCCTGGTTCGTATAAGTACCTCACAATGACATTACTACCAAGAATTGGTTGGGAAACGCTAAAATCTTTTTGAATTTCCATTTCAGGTATTGACTTCTTTTTAATCGCATTGATAGGTTTCATGTTGATGGTTCTAGTAATCTCGTTATTCAGTGCAGTAATCACAGCTGGTAACCTTTTAACCCATTCACGGGATCTTTTTTCTTGGATGAATTCTTTTGCGTATTGATATCCAAATAACCGCTCAGCAAGGGTTTTATTAAACCGTTCTACAATTGCCTGATCACGATGTAGCGCAGTATGTCCTCGTCTGATAGTGACTTTATGATTTTTCATTATTGATAACACTGCACCCTGAAATTCCTTGCCAGGATCAATTTGTAATAGATTTGGCCAGTGCAGAGGACTCCTTCGATAAATCCTTTCAAATGCAGAAGCCACTTCAGTGGCTGATTTTGTTTTTAACGGTTCTGCTTCTTTGTATCGACTTGCAATATCAACTACGGTTAATGCGTATTTGTAACCACGATCATGTGGCAGAAATAATAGATCAGCCTGATGAACTTCATTAGGAACTGTCACATCAAAATGCGAGAATTGAATTTGTTTAGGCGGTGGTAGATAAATTTGCCATAGTGCCTGTTTGGATAACCAATGAGCCGCAGTTGTTTTTTTCACTTTTGCAGCACTAGCGAGTTTATGGACTGCTGATTTACCCCTCCAGTATCCTCTTGGGGAATAATAAATAGATTCCATGTTGTTATTAATTACCAGCACCTAACATCAATTTACTTTTCATAGCCGATTTTATCAAAAAGGAAGCCAATTTTTCTTTGAAAGATTTATCAGAAATAGCATTTAACGCATGAATTAATTTCACATCTGCTAGATGCCTGTGCTGCAGATTACTGCTTTTATAAGATACATCATGAAGGTGACAGGCCTTATCAATAGCGTTTATTGGTTCCTCACCGGGTCGGGGCTGATTTTGATCATTGAGTCTGATATCAAGTCTTGTTCCCGGTCCACAGTAGCTATATCCTGGAAGGTGCTTTTCTCCAGGGTATTTTGCCCATGGGTTTCCAGGGAGTTTAGTTAGCTTGGCTGCGATATCACCTCCTCGTTTTTTTTTAAAGGTTCCTTGAGTTCCTTGGGTTTAGAAACAAATCTAAATTTCTTTGTACTACATTGTACGCATTTACCAGAAAGCGCTGATCGGTTATTTTTAGTTGTAATCGTCGTCAAGTCATCTGTGCCAGTACGTTTTTTACACTTCACACAATATAGATCCATAATTTATATATAACGGCATGAATATAATTGATTATTCAGCTACCCGACGACGGGAACCTATTAAACATCATGAAATGTTGCCGAATTCAATTAGAATGATTATAATCGGACCATCTGGAAGCGGAAAGACACAACTGCTACTTAATTTGATAACGAGATGGATGAAATGGAACAAATTGTATTTAATAGCCCCGAGTGTAGACGATCAGCGATGCTATGAAGTGCTAAAGGATTTTAACGAGAAAGCAAAAGAATTTCAAATCGATGAAGATTTTATTGAGTTTATTACTGATATAGAGGAAGCCCCTTCCGTGGAAGACATCGATGGAAGTATTAACAATTTAGTGGTATACGATGATATCATGTTAGATAATCAAAAAAATCCTGCTAGAATATTTTCCCGAGGCAGGCATAAAAACACTGATGTGATCTATGTCACTCAACGGTACACACAAATACCAAAAGTGATCAGAGATAATTGCAATGTGTTGTGTGTATTTAACGGCGTTGATACTCATACGCTACGAAATATTCATCAAACTTGGTGCAGCGGTGATATGAATCATAATCAGTTTAGAAATTTCTTTAGTCACGCTCAGTCAAAACCACACGGGTTTGTGACAATAAATTAAGCAGACCCTAGGACACGATATCGTATCGGACTTGATAAAATATTCGGTTAACCCATAGCAGCAGAGACGGTGAGTGACAACATCATTGTGACATTTATGATTCATCAACGAAAACGCGAACAATCATAAGGGTCGGAGACTATTTTTTCGCGAGAAGGGTCTATTCGTACCGTTTTAAGGGTATAATAAAAAATAACCAAAAAAAAAGTTGTCTGATTCACCCTCTCTGCTGCTCCGAGTAAGTGCTAATAACAAATATGACAGCCCGACACCTGATCGTGCTGATGAAATGAGTAAATGTTTTTTTCTTCTTCAAGATTACAATCTAAATAAAGTCACCGCTGTCCAATGTATAACTGAGATCTGACTTTAATCAAATGGAAGTTTTGCTTAAAAAAATAATAATAATAAGATTATCAATCCTTGACACGGTCGTGTTTTGAGAAAAACAATTTAAGTAATTTTTAAAAAAAATATTAAAAAAATTATTTAAAAAAACACAACCTTTCAGTCTATGCCTAATACTCGTAAAATGTATAAACGGAAATCTGTAATGATTGGAACTGATATAAAACTGTCCCTTGTGCAGTTTAAATAGCAGCGATTTAAAGAAGAGATCCGATATAAGATCATTAACTGGCTGACAAAAGAAATTGGGGGGAGGCGACTATTGACCCCACCTATTTGCCCCGATGTGCAATTTCTCCCTGTGATACGCCTTATTATACCCCAGGACAAGACCATCTTTTCATATTCTGGTCTGCATAATAGTTAGAGGTTAGAATTAAGTACACAAACATAATGGCAGTTTAACAACTTAACAATTATTCCTTATCATTGCACTTATGTTGTGATAAGGACTGGCTCTCTGACATAATTAAAAAAAAACATGTGCTACAGAGTGTGTATGTAATCACCAGAAAGTCATTGGCAAATAAGCGATGCCGAATTTTGTTGTAACTTCGAGGCCAAAGACTTCATTTTAAGAGTTCAAATCTGCAGTCAAACGTTATCGTACATGTATGTGGCCATTGTTTTCCCAAATTTTATATCCCATCCTATTTTCTTTAGTTTAAGTGTTAAGATATGTAACACTATTTACTGAATTAAATATTTATTTTGAATTAGTTTTTTAAGGGCACGTATACTGCATCGTATTTTCTTTATTCCTTCTTTTAATTTAATCATGGTAATGAAACTTTACATAGATGGTAGAGGAATGTCAGGTGTTAAATGGCCGAGTTTTTTTTTAGGGCGGAAATGGAGATTTTATTTGCACAGAAAATTACGCATCCTTCATTGTGATAATTCATGGGTTTTAAACTAATTGGTGAAAATTTTTTTTTTACAAGAATTACTTCTGTAGTTGTTAAACAATCTGAAATTTACGTGAATAATGTTTAATCTTAATCTATTTACTGAAGACAAAAACTGTCCTGTGATATTAATTTTTTCTTCACTACAATATTCACAAGTGATAAAATAGAATATGACATGTGGACTGCACACTTGATAAAAAATTATATATGGATTTTCTTTTTCTGAGAAATGAAAATTGAGAGACATACTGAAATAATCGGGAGTTAACTGCGAAAAATCAAGAGAGATATTACGAGATGGGGAGGAAATACCTCCAAAATTGGAATTTATTTTCTTTCTTTCTTCTCCCGGCTTGAAAGCTAACATATATGAACTGTTCGGTTTTGTGGAATTTCAGTTAGGGCTAGTAAGTTTATTTAAGTCATCAGCCCGGGTCCTGTGCTTAAAACATTTCTTTCAGCACTGACCAGTACAGTACGTAATCTATTTTAACGAAGCATGTATATACTTACAGATTTGTCAATACGCTAACTGTAGCATGCATGTAAAAAGTACACTGTAATTGAATCATAGAAAGGAAGCTTCTTAATGTTGAAATTAATTACGTATGATTTCCTCCTCGCAGATTTATTTGTGGGGTGTTGTATTTTTGTGTGTGTGAAAAATTAATTCCGATGAAAACCGTTATCAATGGCCTCTCTCGCTTGCTATGTTTCTGGCTAGTAAGACGTCACGAGACCACGTGATCTGTCGTCTCATTAAAACTCGGAAATACTCGGCAATTTACGGAATCATTGTATCTTCTTTGCAATATAATCAATATCCGCACACGATATTATATTTTTAAACATTATATTCGAATTAAAATTTGTAAAGAATTACATTTATAAAATAAAAATTTTCATTTCTAGTCTCCTTTAAAGTTTTACAGCTCTCGTTTAAAGACTTTTTTCAATTACCTGCAATTCAAGAACAACAACTCTTTCGTAACTAACTAATCATAGTCTACAGTAGACGCATGCGCAGTTTGAAGATATTTATCATCGTAGATTAGAAGGAAATAATAGTTTCATCTCCTGTTTATTTTCATAATTCTGTTTTGTTTATTTTTTTTAAATGATAGGGATGTAGGAACCGGACAGCAAAGTGTACGAATAACAGACCTATTTTTTTAATTAAAAACAAAGTTGAGAGTGAAGTTTGTGCTAAGATGTTTGGATCTAGTAATTTTAACGACGGGAATGGCTTGAAGAAAGACATGACGGTACACCCCGAAGATGAAACATTCAGATGTTCAGTTTGTGATGAAATGTTCATGCTGGAAGATAATTTTAAGACCCACATGTGGATACATACTGGAGATAAAGCATTCAAATGTGAAGTTTGTGATGAAATATTTAGAGGAAGTAGTCATTTGAAAGTACACATGAGGAAACACACTGGAGAGAAACCATTCAAATGTGAACTTTGTGAAAAGATGTTTAACCACAGGAGTCATTTGAAGAGACACATGAAAATACATACTGGAGATAAACCATTCAAATGTGATGTTTGTAATAAAATGTTTAGTGAGGATTTTATTCTGAAACAACACATGAGAATACATACTGGAGAGAAACCATTTAAATGTGGAGTTTGTCATAAAATGTTTATGAAGTTTAGTACCGTAAAGGAACACATGAGGATACATACTGGAGATACAAATGTGAACTCTGTAACAAAACGTTTGGAAACAGTAATCATTTAAAGGTCCACATGAGAATCGATACTGCGGATAAACCATTCAAATGTGATGTTTGTAATAAGGTGTTCAGACAAAGTTCTGTATTGAATGTGCACATGAAGATTCATACTAGTTTGGAGACAAACCATTCAAATGTGAAATTTGTGATAAAATGTTTAGACGCTGTAGTCATTTAATAGTTCACATGAAAATACATACAGGAAAAAAAATCATTCACATGTGATGTTTGTGAGAAAATGTTTAGGCAGATTAGTATTTTAAAGACACACGGGGTGAAATATAGTAGAGATAAACCATTCAGATATTATAACCTGGATATTACCCATTCATTTTGCACAAATTAAAATTGGTTATATGCATTAACATGCAAACTCTCTTGTCAGAACATTTTTGACTGAAGCTCTTTGTGAAACTTGACATAAAGCTGTCCGGTACAAAATTTTCTATGTTAAATAGATATGGAATCCATACTTGTACAGAAATATCCATATGGATCAGGGCTCGAAATTATCTGTAGTCCGCTAGCCCGAGGTTAGTAGATTACCTGTCGGACTAGTAACTATCATAAAGTTATTAGTCCGATGGGCTAATAAGTTTTGTTTATCAGCAGTCAGCGTTTGTTTACTCAATACCCTAATAAAGACGTGACTTCAGCATATCTTCGGTAGAATCAGCGCAGTGACCATTGTAAACACCGTCATAAAATATTAGCACGAGAAGATGAAGTCAATTTCTGTCTCAGAAATGTGTTTCTATTACGACCACATTAACAAACTACAAAACTACAACACATTTTGTGCATTTTGCTTAACAGTGTCAATCATGGTCCCATCATACAAACAACGAAAGTATGGTATTTTATATCCTAATTAATCTGACAGTGAATTAAATGAAAAATAACCTGGTTTCACACTTTATTCACGCGACCACATTAACAAACTACAAAACTACAACACATGGTATCAACTATTCAAAGAAATTAGTTTGCATGCTCGCTTGTTTGTTTCCTTTTTTTATGTTTTAACTTGCTAACCAAACATTCAGAAACGTGAAACTGCATAATTTACGTTTGCATCGAAATAATTTTAAGAATTAGATCAATTTATTATGATCACATTACTGACACATCATTTCCATACAACTACATTGTCTATGTCAATTTTCTATGTCAATAAAACCTTTTTTTAATAAATATTTTTCCCATACAAGACTGAACAAATAATTGAATACACATGGAGATATCCAAGCAGAATGCTGTACATTTGTTGGGAATTAAAATCTCTCAGCATGGGCATCTAAGATTCGAAAATTTCCGCTTATTATTAATTTCAACAATACATTAATTAGGAGCACCTACTAAACTTACGCTATTAATTGAGACCGTAATTGGCGCTGTTCAATGCAACGCGCAGAGTCAGATGGCTTTGTTTGATGGGAACACACATTATCTTTTGTTGTTAATATTTAATAACAGTGTTTACCATATTTTCCGGCCTATAAGTCGAGACTTTTTGACTTGAAAGTTCGGTCTTCGTCTTATACTCCGAATCGACTTATATATGGATTTTGTCATTGAAATTGCATCGACTTATATATGGATTACAGTATCCGGTATTTTATTGATATTGCTCTATAATCGGCATAATCGAAAACAGGTCACATAGAAGTACAAATTCATGTTAAATTACTATGTCAATAAATTGTCATAAAATAATATGACTGCATTTATATTTGTAAGTTTTGTCATTATTTATTTTGCATTCTGCGTGTTTTTTCTTATTTCTCAAACATAAAACAAAAGAAAACAATTACCGGTAAAAACTTCACCGGGCTGCATAGCACACTTACGGTCTATACTCTATAGTTTACTGTACCAATTCAAAGCATATTGTTTGTTCCTTAAAGAAAAAAAGATATGAAATAACTGGTCCATTAATATTTGATTTTCCTGTATAATGTTGGACACACGTGAGCAATTACCGGCATAGCTTTTTTTATTGATCCAATTGATCCTACAAAGGGATGTAATCCATATTAACTCGAGTGTTCTATGATTATTTATAAAATAATGTATATCATGCATTCTACTGAATCCCCCAAATCATATGTTTCTAATTGTATTTGACAAAGTTTCTCAAATAAATTACCGTAGGTTTAAACTACACTAAAATCAGATATATCGATGGACTACCAGTACTCATAGATCATCAGTGATCCATGATTTTTAGTTTTGCCATTCATTTTAAAGCAAATTGTAATGTCAACACTTCACCTATATTCATTTTTAACCAGCTGACGTTTCGGTGTCTCTCTTTGATTATATCGGTTGTTGATAAATTGGTATTTGGTTTCCAACAACAATCAAAGCCAGTTGCCTCAATTGTTTCGATCTTGATATTGGCTTTAGCTACCGATACTAGTTACCATATTGCCGGTACCCCATTGTTCTTTATCATTAATCCGCATCAATTACGCTACTCGTGTTTAATATCAATGGGATTAAGTACAACAGGAAATGATGCCCACTCCCTTCTCTCGATGTAAATAATGAATTTAGCCATGGGCATTGTTTTCATTGCTTTAGTACGGGCACATTTTAATGAGTTCGGTATATTTTGATCAATCTTTTCAGTCATAATCATTCATATAAATATCCCCTTACAAATCATACAACTTCTCTCACAATGCCTCCCGTAAAATCACGCAAGTCTTAAACGGCGGCTTTTAAGCTGGAAGTTGTAAAGTTCGCTGAAGAGAATGGTGGGAATATGGCTGCTCACAGGAAATATGGTGTAAGTGAAAAATGTGTCCGGGATTGGCGTAAAGCTAAGGTTGCATTATGCGCTACAAAAAAAAACAAAGAAAACAAATCGTGGCTGCAAAGCAAGATGGAGTAATATTGAGGATAAATTAGAAGACTATGGTTTGACACAACGTGCCGCGTATTAGAGTACATCAAAAGAACATGAAGCAATAGCTGGGCGGCAAGTTCAAAGAACTTTGACTAGCAGCTTGTGTGCGAAAATGTGCTTTAGCTTCCATTATTTAATCTACGAACATGTACTATTTCATCATTCATTACGTACACCCGTTACGTAATTGTTGTTATTTTCTTTTCATTGAATTCAGTCACATAATGATCTGTGACAAAATTATTGAATATTTTACATCCGTGTGTGGATATTTTCAATGGAAATATTTGTATTATGGATTCAATGTATGTTACAAGATTCGCTGGTGAGTACACGGTGTTGATACTCTTTTCATGCAATGGATTATACATGTATATATAAATTAGACACGTGTTTGTACCAATGCATGGTTCTCTGAATATAGAATTTTGTAATAGTCCATATGGAACTTTGTAATAGTCCATATAGAATTTTGTAATAGTCGATAAAGAATTTTGTTATAGTCCATATAGAATTTTGTATAGTCCATATGGAATTTTGTAATAGTCCATATGGAATTTTGTTATAGTCCATATGGAATTTTGTAATAGTCGATAAAGAATTTTGTAATAGTCGATAAAGAATTATGTTATAGTCCATATAGAATTTTGTATAGTCCATATGGAATTTTGTAATAGTCCATATAGAATTTTGTAATACTACATATGGAATTTTGTAATAGTCCATATAGAATTTTGTAATAGTCCATATAGAATTTTGAAATAGTCCATATGGAATTTTGTATAGTCCATATGGAATTTTGTAATAGTCCATATAGAATCTTGTAATAGTCCATATAGAATTTTGTAATAGTCCATATGGAATTTTGTAATTGTCCATATGGAATTTTGTAATAGTCGATAAAGAATTTTGTAATAGGCCATATAGAATTTTGTAATAGGCCATATAGAATTTTGTAATAGTCCATATAGAATTTTGTAATAGGCCATATGGAATTTTGAAGTAGTCCATCCTGTACAAAATTTCCCATTCTGTCTTGAGGCAGATTTTAGACTTTAAGGACTTTTTGCTTTGACCATAAAAATTTTCTTCAAATTCTATTGAAGTTCCTAAGGGATCATCAACAAAGAATGTCTGCAAAGTTGGCGGGAGGTGGGTTGTTTAAATCTTGACAACTGTGGACTAGAGGGAGGGGGTATTTTCTCTTATGATATTCTGTGTTGCTTTAGGCCTATTGCATATATTCCAGTATATTTTGCAGACATCCTTTTGGGGTGATCATTAAATATAAATCATTTATTAATTTAACTTGGTGTGATTCATGCCACAAAATATATACGTATGGGTTGGTAACTTGGCATTATAAATGATTATTAGATAGGTCTTGCTCCCAGTGCCTGAGGTTGATTACATGGCCCACATATTGGCCCTGTAGACTAAGCGAGTGTACAAATAGCCAAGTAAGATGTACCATGGTTTGAATAATGCTATGAACTCATACCAAAGAGCAGTCTGGGAATAGGGGAGGTAATCCACATGGTGACATGCTGACAATTGGGGGTGTTTGTTAGGAAAACAGGTATTATCTGTGGATGTGCTTTATGGACAACCCTGATCATTCTTAGACATTATAGGGAATAAATAATAATCACACTCATTTTTAAAATGGATCATTAATTTTATTTTGACAAATAATATCAAATAATGTTTAGGTTTTTCTTGTCATTTTCTTTCTTGCATATGAAACAATCTATCTTTTTCATTTTACTGAAAATTTTGTGAGATTATTTCAACCAAAACTAACCACTACTACTACAACAACTACTACTACCGCTACTACTACAACTATTACTACTACTACCACTACTACTACAACCACTACTACTACCACTACTACTACTACAACTACTACTACTACAACTACTACTACTACTACCACTTCTACTACTACCACTACTACTACAACAACTACCTCTACAACCACTACCACTACTGCTATCACTACTACTACTACTACAAGAACTACTACTACCACTACTACAACTACTACTACAACAACTACTACTACCACTACTACTACAACTACTACTACAACCACTACCACTACTACTACCACTATTACTACTACAATTACTACTACTACAACTACAACAACTACTTCTACTACCACTACTTTAACTACTAATATTACAACAACTGCTACTACTACCACTACTACTACAACAACTACTACTAGAACAACTACTACTACTACCACTACTACAACTACTACTACTACCACTACTACTCCTAATAATAATCAAGACTTTATTTAGAGAAGGTAAATCAAATAGTGAGGCCTTCCATCTGTTATGTACATTATATCCAGTATTTATATCATGATATGAAGAATCTGGCTTGACTAATAAATTATGTGATTTTAAAAATGGAAGTATCAAGTCTGGAAAATATGCATATGTCAACAGACAATCAGATAAAAAATATTGAATAATATCCTGTTTTGAAAAATTCGACTGAAAATGATGCAAAAATACAGAAAAGTATCCATCTGAGTCATTGGTTATGGAAAGAAGAAATGTTAGGTGCCTGCTTTATGAAGTTATGTCACTGTTGTATTGTGCCGATTTGAATTTTGATTTATGTACAAATTATGTTATTGTGGTCTCTTGTATTGGTCCTTGTTCCATAAGCAGGTGTGACAAACGTTTATCATAATATAATTGCTCTTATTTTACGCACAATTCTAACACACCTTGAATATTTTGATAATATACACAATAACAAGATTAGCTCTAGAAAGATTAAAAGTAAATAAGAAATTTCTTCGTGTTGTTGATTCTGTCAGACCAAAAATTACAAGAACGTCAAGAGTCTAAAGTTGAATTTGCAGAAGGTTCAGAACAATTGTTTAAGCCTGTTACAAAGGTTACTGAGAGAGTTTCAGAAGATACTGAAGGTGTTCGTCCAGTGTTCAAACAAAGCACTATAGCAACTGGAAAAGTAGCAGAAAGAACTAAAAAGCAAAAAATATTTTGCGATATCTTTCTACGGAAATAACTGCTGCTTAACCTCCTGTTATAGATGAAGAAATACTGGAAGGTGTTGGCAAAGTTTGTACTTAAAAAAATTATTGAAATAAAAAGATCTAAACCTAAGGTAATAAAACAAATGTTGAAATGATTACAATATTTAAAAAAGGTGGTGATGAAGAACTTAATGGAAAAGTTAGGGAGAAAAAAATTACCGCGTGTTGTAATAA
Source organism: Unio delphinus (assembly GCA_029339505.1). Classification (NCBI taxonomy): domain Eukaryota; kingdom Metazoa; phylum Mollusca; class Bivalvia; order Unionida; family Unionidae; genus Unio; species Unio delphinus. The sequence continues at coordinate 1,452,618 of JAQISU010000065.1, forward strand.
TGGGTTTTCTTCTAAAATCCGAACTTTTACAACCTAAATATGTTGACATAAATGATACATGCTTTAAATGGATATAGCGTATATATTACAACAAAATATGGGCCAGAGATGATGATCCCGAAACAAACATAAATATATTGAAGAAATAAACGAGATTTATGCAGAGTCACGCTCTAATTATAGATGATTAATATAGTGATTGGGGGCCCCGAGTGATCTAAAGCAGATCACTGCCATATCACCTCTGCGTGGGTTCAAGTCACAGATTCGGCAAATGTGGGTATATGAGAAAGCTTGTCAGTAGCTTCTAGTGGGTCGGTGGTTCTTTCTGGGGTTTTTCCAGGGTTCTTCCTCAACCATTAATACGGTTCGCAATGTATAGCCTATCTTGTGCTGAAAAATGATGTTAAGCCTTACAACAACAACAACTACAGTGATTCACCAATTAGATCGACAGTCACAAAAAAACATGATTATAAACTATACATAACGTGGACCGGAAACGTTCAGGGTCATAAGTTCACGATTTCCGGGTTATATCGCGATCTTTATAACAAGCTTGTGCTAAATTGCAAGCATCGTTGGAACAAAATCATCAAAAAGGATATGACAAATAAAAACAAAGTATCGCAGACGAATCATAGTCATGGACAATGTTGAATACGTGGTTTTCTCGTTTATCTCGTAATCAATGACGCATGTGAAATCGTCCGTGGTTGGAATCGGTGTCGCAAAAATAACGTAAGTGGCGGCGTAAGAGCATTTACATATATTTTAGATATTGTCATCCGGCTGTATGAGGCCACAATATCAGACAACGAATTTGTTGTGATCAGGGATATTTTTATCAGTATCACAAGGCCTCAAACATAGCAGTGCAGGCAAGAATGCTGACAACGTTGCCAGCACCAGATTTAGAAACAGCCATCTAGACAACATTGACCGCAGAAATAACCCACACGACTGGAACAGATCGATGCTAACACAACACCGCCGACAACCAACACAGTCGACGACCAGCACGGCCGGAATTTGCTTTGGCTTTCCAACTCAGATGAAAAAACGCTTATAGTCGGACACAATTACAACTTTATTATAGTTGTCCAAACATCAGATAAATTTTCATTTGGTGGATTAGACGCTAACAAATCACTGGTATTTTCAAATACGACTAGCTCTGATGGTTTTATATATGATATCTATTTTCTCCCAAAAAAAATTCAGATTTGTTTACATGCCTATTAAATACACTAATGTGTGAGTAAAAGTCATTCCAGTTAAAACCTGTTTTAGGTCAACATTCGGCAGACCGGATCAAATCGGAAAATGAAACTACACATATAGTATTATGAATAGAGTACCATGTATTGCCAGGTACTTACTCATGCAAATTTCTCAACCAGTCACACATTTTGTACTAGCTAAAAGAATTGTCGTTCAAAAGAAAGCTGTATCGAAGAGATAGAAAGAGAAGACAAAATGAAGGAAGGAATGGCGAGAAAGGGATAAAAGAAAAAGGAGAAGAAACAGGAGCCACAAAGAAAGGAAAGATGACCATGAATGCATCACAAAAAAAGACAACATAGAAACGAATGAAATGGACACGGACGAGGACTACTACAAGTTACGCGATTGATGAAACAAAAGAAACAAGGAACACCAAAAGCGACACGTACATGGAAACAGATTACACAACTGACAGAACGAGTGACAAAAATAACGACGGAACAAGAACAAATATATATATAAGGGAGACCCGGTGCCCACCTACACAAAACATAACTATTTTTTATTTGTTTATTTGATTAGGTTTTTAACGTAGTTTTAACACTATTTCAGTCATATCGCTACGAAGTCTACATTGAGGTAGTTTCTGGTGGTGTCTAGCACTGGAGGATCATGCCGCAGACATGTAGAATGATGTCCCACCAAGTCACATTATCCTGGCACCAGACCGACCAGTCCTACCACTAACCTCTTAATGCTGTGCGCCAAACGAGGCAACTGTTAGTACCATTTTTGTAAGTCTCTGTTATGATTCAGCCGGATATCGAATCCACGACCTCCCGCTTACGCGGCGGACGCTGTAACCACTTGGACACCGGAGCGGCAAAACATAATATATATATAAATATGCAAAATAAATATAACCAGACCACAGCTATATATACAATGCGACAACATGGATAACGACAAAAATTAAAGAAACAAACTTCCGTTAATGTCGATAAATGTTAATGAGTTAAATTGGAAATAAATACTCACCCTTAAAAGTATGTCTTTACTATGACATATTATTTATACAAGAAACACAATGGACTAACGGATGTCTTAAAGTCATTTTGTGATGATCAATTAAATGAAATATTGATAACTAATAATTTTATAGGGAAGGACACAAGACGGAGTAGTGTCTTTAAAAACAAAAAGGGGTTACAGAGGAAAGAAAACATGAGGGAGAAGTTTTCAAAGGGAGGTTAAAAATTCATAATTTTGGGAGGGAAACATTTTATTAATTAAAAAAAACCAGACCTTATAGATTTTGAAATTTCGGACCATAAATTAGTAAATATACAATTAGAATTTTTGTTGAAATATCTGTAAAACTCCAAATAACTGCAGAGAATCGTTATCTTAAAATTAGGACTTTCATTCCATTTCTTTCACTAAAACAATGCTGTATTTTTGGAATTTAATTAACAATAATTTGTCTTTATGTTGCATTTTTTTATTTGTACGGAAATAAATAAATAAATTGTTTGTTGATTTTACTGATATTGTTGGTTTCTGTTTCTTTCTAGTACAAAACGGAATACTTAAAATTGTATATAAATATAGTTTCTAGTTTACGAATTCGACAGAGTTATGTACCATCTTACCTGCCTGTCAGCTATCTCAATTTCCACATCTACGTACCTGTTTTTTAATAGATAGAATGGAACTTATAACATTCAAGTGAATTTATGAAGCTTGTTTTTCCACAACTGTAATCTTAGTGTCGAAACATATACCACAAAAGGGACGTAAACAGATAATTAATTCCTGTTCCATACCATCCTGTGGAAATCACTGCCCATACAGTGCTTTGCTATTGTTCATACCACAATAATAAAAGTGTCAACAATTAATTTAGCTCCCAAGAATGATGACGGTGAATGCTTTGTACATGTTTCTATAAGCAACATATTATCTCCATTCCCCGGCCCACTTAAATTTACATGAATACGTCTATGTGAAATAGTATTAAAATCGCTAATTGTGAAGTAGGTGAGGTACGTATCCGAAGAATGTGGAACATTGCTTACCATACGTACTTGCAACGTTCGGAAATGGAGTTATTGATGACGACTAATATATTGACGTGCTCTTTCCAAGAATTATATCTTTCGTTACCTTTATTGTTCACTTCTTCTTCTAATATGTATCTTGTTGATCTACTTTAAATGCGACCTTTCTTCCAATACATTTAGCTCTGATTGCATGCTGAATATGTGAATATGTGAGACTAGAAAAAGGGTATTTAGCTGCAGCAGCCATTAAAAAAAGCATCATTACGATTGAAGAGATTTGTGACACAAATTGTATATTTGTATCAGCTGCTGGCAATGAAGATGACAATAACATCGACCGTTTGGAAAACAGTGCAAACAAACGAGATATCATTACTAACGTATCGTGTTAAAAATTTTTTTTTGTTTGTTTTCCATTACGGTAATATAGCTTAAGATTTTGAGATAGGACACATTTTCTACTCACGTCAACAATGAGAATGTTAATTTGTATAACAATCAGATTCCCTATGAAAGTATGTAGAAGATCTTCAGATTTCCTGTGAAAATTGCAAGGAAACATAATCGGACATCCATAAGAGACTTGGGTTTGTTTCAGCTATTATTATTTGGAGATTATTAACAAGCCAATGTCAAGGAACAAATGTACACCACGTCCTACTACCTTTTATCCTGTCGACCGTCCTCACCTGTTTGCTAATTGCTCCCATGACAAAGTACAAACCATTAGAGATAAGTTTGACAAAACAATTTAGATTGACTCATCGTCTGCATTCAGTTGCGATATAGAATTTCAGCGGCAACATTTATGAGCATTCGAATCGGTCTCTATGTATTTGGTACGTACAGTTGTGATGAAGAATACACCAAAGTGATGTGAATTTAGTCTATTCCAACATCACTGCTGCTTGAATGCTTAGATCCAGTCTTGCCTTCACTAACTGATGTTATTAATACCTCTTTCTCACTGGAGGAATTACCATGATTTTTCAAAACTGCAATTGTAAAGCCTATGCTAAAGAAACCAACACTCAACCATAAAGATTTCAAGAACTATCGCCCAGTTTATAATCGCCCATTCATATAAAAAAATCTTAGAAATAAGTTGTTCTAACCCAACTTGTATCTCATCTGAATTCAAACAGTCTTTTTACCAATGTACAGAATGCATATCGCCATTGCCACAGTACTGAAACCACTCTTCTGAAAGTGTGTAATGAAATTCTCTCTGCTTTGGATAGCTGAAAGATTTCAGTCCTCGCCCTCCCTTATTTGTCTGCAGGATTTGACACAATAGACTATGACAATTTACTTCATCGTATCCACCATGTATTTGGCATTCACAATACAGCCTTACAGTGGTTCAACTCCTACTTAGTAAACATGACACGAATTGTATCTGCAAATGGAATACACTCTAGCCCAGTTGATCATTGTTGAGGTGTTCCACAGGGTTCTGTTCTTGGACCTTTTGATTTCATTCTATACATTCGGGCGCTCTCAATTTTTTTTTATTATAGATTATCATCTAGTGTCTCACCAATTGTACCCTGATGACACCCAAATATACCAATCTAGCCACATTACTGAAGTTAATGCTACCATCCAAGGTGTAGAGAAGTGCATTTTTGATGTGAAATCATGGAAGAAATGTAGCAAGTTGCAGATGAATGATGATAAAACTGAGGCCAGTCTGGTCACAACACAAAGACTTTCTCATTCACATCCTTTACCTTAAGCAATAAATATCAGCAACACCAATATTAAATTCATAAAGTCAGTACGATATCTAGGTGTTACTCTTGACAATACTATCACATTGCACGAATATGTCACAAACATATTAAAGGCTGCATATTTTGAGCTGAGACGCATCATCTCCATTTGCAAATATCTTTCAGCCGTGCTATTAAAACACTTGGCTAATGTAACTCAGTTATGCCTGGTGCGTCTCAATATCTACTCCTGAAACGTCAAAAAGTTCACAATACAGCTGCTCGGATCATCCTTCGATTCAGAATCAAACACAACAGTTTTTGTTTGTGCTACGTTTCACTGACGGAACCCAGTCCAACAAATATGGCCGGCCTCATCCATGCGTACACACCTGCAAGATAATTACGCTCCTCTTCTGATAATCGTACACTTATTACTCCTACTATAAAAACGAAATCATATGGACAACGTTTGTTTGCATAACTGGGCTCAGAAACGTGGAACGAATTGCCCATCGAACAGAGACACAGAGACACAGTAATCCCATGAGTGCTCATTACACTCGTCTATTTCGACTGCAAGAACAAACTTAAGACGATAATAAGGTTTCCTACCAGAAACATTTTCAACATGTTTTAAGTCTTCTAATTTCATCGTGATTTTCTTTAATGATGTCAAATGGTTTGTTTGTTTTGTTTGATTATGATTATTTAAAAAAAATATCTTTAACAATTATTCAGTCATATCGCTACGACGTATGCAGTGAGGCAGATTATAGTGATATCTAGCACTGCGGCATCCCATACAGTCACATTATTCTGACACCTGGCCAACCAGTAACACTAACCTCTTAATGCTGTATAAATGATATACCACTTTTTACAACGAGTGGTATATCATTGATCCAGCGTGCATAATATACATATATTTTATTTATACCACATACAAGTTTTCTTTTTATATGAGAAATAGAACTGACGGCCATAAAAAAGGTCACTTTATTTCCTGTACACTTCATTCATATTAATTACTATATGTTTCCTCTAACTGTATTGAATGAAATAAAAACACAGGGCTGATATTTAATAATCATTTTTTTTACTAATGTGCATGCAAACATTGAATTTGTAACGTTCTTTGTCATGAAAGGTAACGTTGCTTCCATTTGGTTATATAGGAATACTGAAATTCTTGCCAGAAACATCAACGTAATGAAGGAAAAAGAAGTAATTAAACAATTTAACCCTAACTACGTTTCATTGAGATAGTTCCTGCCCATATTTCGTTAATCCTACTGTCTGTCAATGTCATTTTAAAAAAAGTTTACGTTTCCGCTCTGTGGCCCTTTTTGAGTATTCTCTGAAAAAGACCGAGATGTGTGTTTCCTATTTCAAAATAAGGTTTGGCGTTATTTTTCTTTTTCTCGTTTTTTAAAATAAACAGTATCTATAAATAAAATAATATTTCCAGCAATTAAAAGTACTGGGGAAATTCGACTGAATTAAAGTCCGACTATACGAATCAGTTTATTTGTTTGGCAAATCCGTTAAGCATAAAAGATGCAGGGGATGTCATTCTGGTCACAGACGGGTTAGAAATTATAAATCAGTGATTCAGTTGACTTAGTTTTGTGCACTTTTAAAAAATCACATTACATGATTTCGTTATTTAAAAAGGTACGAAGAAACGATGATGATAGACTATCGATACACAAATCGATGCGGCAATGAGTTTTTTTTTAAAACAGATTTTATACCAGCTGAGAAAAAGTCGAGATTTTGCAAATAAGATTCAAGGACATTCTGCCAATTTTTTTTAATTTGCCTAAAAAACAAAAGTTGAATGAAAATGACGTAAAAGAGAGGAATAATTTTTATGGTAAGAAAAAGCATAATCGGATGTTTCAGAAGACGTGGACAAAATACAGGAAATGGCTGAATTATGACGAGAACAAGAATAATATGCAGTGTAAATGGTGTATGGAATTCGCAAAAGCAATGACAGCGGAAACATCCAGTTTTGTTGCAGGTTGTTCGAACTTTAAAATTGAATCGGAGATGAAAATGGTGAAGACTGACTGGAGATCTTGTTTGGGGCCTTTGGTTCTGTCTGACCTACTCTTTATAACCTTCCATACAAATGACATTCTAACAAATAATCCGTCACCAGCAATACGTTTGTGGAATGTTTCAGAGAGACAGGTAAGAACACCAGATCAAACCCCATATGGACCCAGAGTGCAGGTGGAGGACAAAAAAATGACATTTGGATCCCTTTTTGGAATTGGATCCAGCTTATCTTGAGAAACAAGAAATGTTAATTGACTGATTGATGATTTGAAGTAATATTTATACTTATGTACCTCTACATGTCATATGATAATGCTATTTATGAAAGAAACTTGTTGTTAATCTCAGTACAAGTGTGTGACATAGTTTTGTGGACAGGACTAGTAAATGTTTGGCAGGTTTAGTAAATTTATCAGTACAATAGTCCTTCTGGCTACCAAGAAATTTGTGTTAAATTCAAGCCCTGTGGACATTTTTTTCTAATGCTGAATAACTGTTCATTGTATACTTATCGAAATTTATGGATTCCTTACATACTTCTTATGAGGGGCCCAGAGTGTCCGAGTGGTCTAAAGCGCTGTCCATTACGGATCACTGCCATCTCACCTCTGTCTGCGTGGTTTCGAGTCTAAGATTCCGGTAATGTAGTTATATGAGAAAGCTTGCCAGTAGCTTCTCGTGGGTCGGTGGTTCTTTCCGGGGGTTTTCTTGGGACCTTCCTCCACCAATAATACTGGCCGCCATGTATAGCCTATATTATGCTGAAAAATGGCGTTAAACCATAAAAAACAAACAAAACATACTTCTTATGGAAAATGGAAAATGCCATGGAGTATGCAATGTAATCCATGAGATCTGTAAATTTTCCATATGGAATAAAATTAAAACTCCATAGGGAATTAAAATGTGAATATCCATATTGATTTTGTAAATAGTTTATATGGAAATTAGTAAATAGTCCATATTGAATTTTGCAATAGTCCATATAGAATTTTGTAATAGTCCATATAGAATTTTGTTATAGTCCATATGGAATTTTGTAATAGTCCATATAGAATTTTGTAATAGTACATATGGAATTTTGTAATAGTCTATATAGAATTTTGTAATAGTCCATATGGAATTTTGTAATAGTCTATATGGAATTTTAATAGTCCATATAGAATTTTGTAATAGTACATATGGAATTTTGTAAAAGTCCATATAGAATTTTGTAATAGTCCATATGGAATTTTGTAATAGTCTATATGGAATTTTAATAGTCCATATAGAATTTTGTAATAGTCCATATAGAATTTTGTAATAGTCGATAAAGAATTTTTTAATAGTTCATGTAGAATTTTGTATTGTCTATATGGAATTTTGTAATAGTCCATATAGAATTTAGTAATAGTCCATATGGAATTTTGTAATAGTCCATATGGAATTTTGTAATTGTCCATATGGAATTTTGTAATAGTCGTTAAAGAATTTTTTAATAGTCCATATAGAATTTTGTAATAGTCCATATAGAATTTTGTAATAGGCCATAAAGAATTTATAAATAGTTTATATGGAATTTTTAAATAGTCCATATGGAATTTTGTAGTTGTCCATCCTGTACAAAATTCCCCAGGCTGTCTTAAGGCAGATTTTAGACTTTAAGGACTTTTTGCTTTAACCATAAAAATTTTCTTGAAATTCTATTGAACTGCCTAAGGGATCATCAACAAAGGACATCTGCAAAGTTGGCGGGAGGTGGGTTGTTTAAATCTTGACAACTGTGGACTATAGGGAGGGGGTATTTTCTCTTATGATATTCTGTGTTGCTTTAGGCCTATTGCATATATTCCAGTATATTTTGCAGACATTATTTTGTGGTGATCATTAAATATAAATCATTTGTTAATTTCACTTGGTTTGATTCATGCCACAAAATATATACGTATGGGTTGGTAACTTGGCATTATAAATGATTATTATATAGGTCCAAGTGCCTGAGGTTGATTACATGGCCCATATATTGGCCCTGCACACTAAGCGAGTGTACAAATAGCCAAGTAAGATGCACCATGGTTTGAATAATGCTATGAACTCATACCAAAGAGCAGTCTGGGAATAGGGGAGGTAATCCACATGGTGACATGCTGACAATTGGGGGTGTTTGTTAGGAAAACAGGTATTATCTGTGGATGTGCTTTATGGACAACCCTGATCATTCTTAGACATTATCGGGAGTAAATAATAATCACACTCATTTTTAAAATGGATCCTTAACTTTATGTTGACAAATAATATCAATTAATGTTTAGGTTTTTATTGTCCTCATTTTTCTTTCTTGCATATGAAACAATCTATCTTTTTCATTTTACTGAAAATTTTGTGAGATTATTTCAACCAAAACTAATCCACTACTACTACTACAACTACTACTACTACAACAACTACTACTACTACTACCACTACTACAACTACTACTACAACAACTACTACTACTACCACTACTTTAACTACTACTATCACAATAACTATAACTACTACTACAACTACTACTACATCAACTACTACTACAACTACTACTACTACAACAACTACTACTACTGCAACAACTACTACTACTATCACTACTACTACTACCACTACTACTACAACAACAACTACTACTACTACTACTACTACTACTCCTAAGGTGTTCCACAGGTATCTGTTCTTGGACCTCTTGATTTCATTCTATACATTCGGCCGCTCTCAAATTTTTATAGATTATCATCTAGTGTCTCACCAATTGTACCCTGATGACACCCAAATATACCAATCTAGCCACATTACTGAAGTTAATGCTACCATCCAAGGTGTAGAGAAGTGCATTTTTGATGTGAAATCATGGAAGAAATGTAGCAAGTTGCAGATGAATGATGATAAAACTGAGGCCAGTCTGGTCACAACACAAAGACTTTCTCATTCACATCCTTTACCTTAAACAATAAATATCAGCAACACCAATATTAAATTCATAAAGTCAGTACGAAATCTAGGTGTTACTCTGGACAATACTATCACATTGCACGAATATGTCACAAACATATTAAAGGCTGCATATTTTGAGCTGAGACGCATCAGCTCCATTTGCAAATATCTTTCAGCCGTGCTATTAAAACACTTGGCTAATGTAACTCAGTTATGCCTGGTGCGTCTCAATATCTACTCCTGAAACGTCAAAAAGTTCATAATACAGCTGCTCGGATCATCCTTAGAGTACCACTGTCGTAGCACAACTCATCGCTATTCTGAACCATGCACTGGCTATCCATTCGATTCAGAATCAAACACAACAGTTTTTGTGTAAAGTAATATTTCCAGTAATTAAAAGTACTTGGGAAGTTCGACTGAATTAAAGTCCAACTATACGAATCAGTTTGTTTGTTTGGCAAATCCGTTAAGCATGAAAGATGCAGGTGATGTCATTCTGGTCACAGACGGGTTAGAAATTATAAATCAGTGATTCAGTTGACTTAGTTTTGTGCACTTTTTAAAAATCACATTACATGATTTCGTTATTTAAAAAGGTACGAAGAAACGATGATGATAGACTATCGATACACAAATCGATGCGGCAATGTGATTTTTTTAAAAACAGATTTTATAACAGCTGAGAAAAAGTCGAGATTTTGCAAATAAGATTCAAGGACATTCTGCCAATTTTTTAATTTGCCTAATCAAATATAACTTTATAACAATAGTTAAAGTTTCACAGCTCTCGTTAAAAGACTTTTTATAAAATTACCCGCATTTCAAGAACAACAACTCTTTCGTAACTAACTAATCATAGTCTACGGTGGACGCATGCGCAGTTTGAACATATTTATCAGCGTAGATTTGAAGGAAATAATAAAGTTTCACCTCCTGTTTAATTTCATAATAGTGTTTTGTTTATTTCTTAAAATGATAGGGAGGTATAAAACGGACAGCAAAGTGTACGAATAACAGACCTATTTTTTTAATTAAAAAAACAAGTTTGAGAGTGAAGTTTGTGCTAAGATGTTTGGATCTAGTAATTTTAACGACCGGAACGGCTTGAAGACACAAGTGACGGTACACTCCGAAGATGGAACATTCAGATGTGCAGTTTGTGATGAAATGTTCATGCTGGAGGATAATTTTAAGGCCCACATGGGGATACATACTGGAGATAAAGCATTCAAATGTGAAGTTTGTGATCAAATATTTACAGGAAGTAGTAATTTGAAAGTACACATGAGGATACACACTGGAGAGAAACCATTCAAATGTGAACTTTGTGAAAAGATGTTTAACCACAAGAGTCATTTGAAGAGACACATGAGAATACATACTGGAGATGAACCATTCAAATGTAAACGCTGTGATAAAATGTTTAAACACAGCAGTAATTTGAAGAAACACATGCTGACACATACTACATATAAACCATTTAAATGTGATGTTTTTAATAAAATGTTTAGTGAGAGTTTTATTCTGAAACAACACATGAGAATACATACTGGAGAGAAACCATTTAAATGTGGAGTTTGTCATAAAATGTTTATGCTGTATAGTTCCGTAAAGGAACACATGATGATACATACTGGAGATACAAATGTGAACTTTGTAACAGAACGTTTGGAAACAACAATCATTTAAAGGTCCACATGAGAATCCATACTGGCTATAAACCATTCAACTGTGATGTTTGTGATAAGGTGTTCAGACAAAGTTCTACATTGAATGTGCACATGAAGATTCATACTGGAGACAAACCATTCAAATGTGAAATTTTTGATAAAATGTTTAGACGCTGTAGTCATTTAATAGTTCACATGAAAATACTTACAGGAAAAAAAATCATTCACATGTGATATTTGGGAGAAAATGTTTAGGTGGATTAGTATTTTAAAGACTCACAAGGTGAAATATAGTAGAGATAAAACAATCAAATATTATAACCTGGATATTACCCATTCATTTTGCACAAATTAAAATTGGTTATATGCATTAACATGCAAACTCTCTTGTCAGAACATTTTTGACTGAAGCTCTTTGTGAAACTTGACATAAAGATGTCCCGTACAAAATTTTCTATGTTAAATAGATAAGGAATCCATACTTGTACAGAAAACTCCATATGGACCAGGGCTCGAAATGATCTGTAGTCCACTAGCCCGAGGCTAGTAGATTACCTGTCGGACTAGTAACTATCATAACGTTATTAGTCTGATGGGCTAGTAAGTTTTGTTTATCAACAGTCAGCGTTTGTTTACTCAATACCCTAATAAAGACGTGACTTCAGCATATCTTCAGTAGGATCAACGCAGTGACCATTGTAAACACAGTCATAAAATATTAGCATGAGAAGATGAAGTCAATTTCTGTGTCAGAAATGTGTTTCTATTACAAGAATCCATCTGATTTTGTGCATTTCACTTAACAGTGCCAATCATGGTCTCATCATACAAACAACAAAAGTTTGGTAATTTATATCCTAATTAATCTGACAGTGAATTAAATGAAAAATAACCTGGTTTCACACTTTATTCACGCGACCACATTAAAAAACTACAAAACTACAACACATGGTATCAACTATTCAAAGAAATTAGTTTGCACGCTCGCTTGTTTGTTTCCTTTTTTTATTTTCTAACTTGCTAACCAAACATTCACAAACAGGAAACTGCATAATTTACGTTTGCATCAAAATAATTTTAAGAATTAGATCAATTTATTATGATCACATTACTGACACATCATTTCCATACAACTACATTGTCTATGTCAATTTTCTATGTCAATAAAACCTTTTTTTAATAAATATTTTTCCCACACAAGACTGAACAAATAATTGAATACACATGGAGATATTCAAGCAGAATGCCGTACTTTTGTTGGGAATTAAAATCTCTCAGCATGGGCATCTAAGATTTGAAAATTTATGCTTATTATTAATTTCAACAATACATTGAGGTCTGATTAATTAGGAGCACCTACTAAACTTACGCTATTAATTGAGACCGTAATTGATGCTGTTGAATGCAACGCGCTGAGTCAGATGGCTTTGTTTGATGGGAACACACATTATCTTTTTTTGTTAATATTTTATAACAGTGTTTACAATAGCCACTGCTTTGAACTTGCAGAAGTCAAGACTTTATTAAGGAGAGACCATTTACTTAAGGGGGGGGGGGGAGGCAAAGGCACCTGTTTTGAAATGCGTGTCTTGCTTGGACTTTCTTATACAAAGGACACTGCCATTCCTTTTCTTACTTTAAATAATTCGCGTTAGCTATACTGTAACATCTCATATTCAAAAAGAGGCACAATTCCTGCCTTATAAGACAGGCAAAATGTGGCGTTTTAAATAAGGTGTTCAGCATCCTTAAGAAGCAATAGTTGAATGAAAATGACGTAAAAGAGAGGAATAATTCTTATGGTAAGGAAAAGCATAATCGGATGTTTCAGAAGACATGGACAAAAAACAGGAAATGGCTGAATTATGATGAGAACAAGAATGAGTTGCAGTGTAAGTGGTATATGGAATTTGCAAAAACAAGCACAGAGAAAATATCCAGTTTTGTTGTGGGTTGTTCGAATTTTAAAATTGAATTGGAGATGAAAATGGTGAAGAGTGACTGGAGATCTTGTTTGAGGCCTTGGGTTCTGTCCCACCTACTCTTTATAACCTTCCATACAAATGACATTTGGATCCCTTTCTGGAAGGGGATCCAGAATATGTTGAGAAACAAGAAATATTAATTGACTGATTGATGATTTGAAGTAGGATTTATACTTCTGTACCTCTGCATGTCATATCATGATGCTATGTATGAAAGAAAATTGTTGTTAATCTCAGTACAAGTGTGTGACAGTTTTGTGGACAGGACTAGTAAATGTTTGGCAGGACTAGTAAATTTATCAGTACACTAGTCCTTCTGGCTACCAAGAAATTTGTGTTAAATTCAAGTCCTGTGAACATTTTTTTCTAATGCTGAATAACTGTTCAGTGTATACATATCAAAATTTATGGATTCCTTACATACTTCTTATGAGGGGCTCCGAATGGCAGAGTGGTTTAAAGCGCTGTCCGTTACTGATCACTGCCATCTCACCTCTTTCTGCGTGGGTTCGAGTCTAAGATTGGCTAATTTAGCTGTATGAGAAAGCTTGCCAGTAGCTTGTCATGGGTTGGTTGTTCTTTCCAGGGTTTTTCCTAGGACCTTCCTCCATGAATAATACTGGCTGCCATGTATAGCCTATATTGTGCTGAAAAATGGTGTTAAACCATAAAAAACAAACAAAACATACTTCTTTTGGAAAATGCCATGGAGTATGCAATGTAATCCATGAGATCTGTAGATTTTCCATATGGAAAAAAATTAAGATTCCATAGGCAATTCATGAATAATCCATATTGATTTTGTAAATAGTTTTGTATGGAATTTAGTATATAGTCCATATAGAATTTTGTAATAGTCCATATAGAATTTTGTAATAGTCCATATGGAATTTTGTAATATTCAGTATAGAATTTTGTAATAGTCCATATAGAATTTTGTAATAGTCGATAAAGAATTTGGTAATAGTCCATTAAGAATTTTGTATAGTCCATATAGAATTTTGTATAGTCCATATGGAATTTTGTATAGTCCATATGGAATTTTGTAATAGTCCATATAGAATTTTGTGATAGTCCATATGGAATTTTTTAAATAGTTTATATGGAATTTTGTAATAGTCCATATAGAATTTTGTAATTGGCCATATGGAATTTATTAATAGTTTATTTGTAATTTTTTAATAGTCCATATGGAATTTTGTCGTAGTCCATCCCGTACAAAATTTCCCAGGCTGTCTTGAGGCAGATTTTAGACTTTAAGGACTTTTTGCTTTAACCATAAAAATTTTCTTGAAATTCTATTGAACTGCCTAAGGGATCATCAACAAAGGACGTCTGCAAAGTTGGCTGGAGGAGGGTTGTTTAAATCTTGACAACTGTGGTCCAGAGGGAGGGTGTATTTTCTCTTATGATATTCTGTGTTTCTTTAGGCCTATTGCATATATTCCAGTATATTTTGCAGACATCCTTTTGGGGTGATCATTAAATATAAATCATTTGTTAATTTCACTTGGTGTGATTCATGCCACAAAATATATAGGTATGGGTTGGTAACTTGGCATTATAAATGATTATTATATAGGTCTGGCTCCCAGTGCCTGAGGTTGATTACATGGCCCACATATTGGCCCTGCAGAGTAAGCGAGTATAATAATAGCCAAGTAAGATGCACCATGGTTTGAATAATGCTATGAACTCATACCAAAGAGCAGTCTGGGAATAGGGGAGGTAACCCACAAGGTGACATGCTGACAATTGGGGGTGTTTGTTAGGAAAACAGGTATTATCTGTGGATGTGCTTTATGGACAACCCTGATCATTCTTAGACATTATTGGGAATAAATAATAATCACACTCATTTTTAAAATGGATCATTAATTTTATTTTGACAAATATTATCAAATAATGTTTAGGTTTTTCTTGTCCTCATTTTCTTTCTTGCATGCGAAACAATCTATGATGGCATCACTTAGGACTTTTCATTTTACTTAAAATTTTGTGAGATTATTTCAACCAAAACTTTGATTGAAATTGTAGTGAGATCTCACTAACATATCACTGAAATATATGAGGTTTCAAAAATTTTGGCAAAAAGTTTCATTCAGGCTCTGGCAAGGTCTCTAACCTTTCATGGAAAGTTGTGTGAGAGTTTATCAAAAACTTCTTGATATTTAAAAAGAAAATTGACATTATGTAGTATTTTACTGAAGCTTTAGTAGTTTTTCAGACATTTCAAAAAGGTTTCAAATAAATAATGGATATGAATTAAACAGGACATTATTAGCCAAGGTGATGTTTCTATTTACAAGACAAGAATTATACAGATGTTGTAAATGTTGCATCCAGGGCAAGAGATATGGGAAGTAATACTGGTACTACTATTACCACTACAGACACTGCCACTACCACTACTACAACTACTACCACTACTATTACAACTACTACTACAACAACTACACCTACAACTACTACTACAACTTCTACTACTACTACAACACTTACTACCACAACTTCTACTACTACACCTACAACTACTACTACAACTTCTACTACTACTACAACACTTACTGCCACAACTTCTACTACTACTACAACAACTACTACTACTACAACTACTACCACTACTACTACCACTATTACTACAACTACTACTACTACTTCTACAACTACTACCACTACCACAACTACTACTACTTCAACTACTACTACAACTACCACTTTTACTAGAACAACAACTACTACTACTACTACCACTACTACTTCCTAATAATAATCAAGACTTTATTTAGAGAAGGTATATCAAATAGTGAGGCCTTCCATCTGTTATGTACAATATATCTAGTATTTACATCATGATATGAAGAATCTGGCTTGACAGTAATAAATTATGTGATTTTAAAAATGGAAGTATCAAGTCTGGAAAATATGCATGTCAACACACAATCAGATAAAAAAATATTGAATAATATCCTGTTTTGAAAAATTCGACTGAAAATGATGCAAAAATACAGAAAAGTATCCATCTGAGAGATTGGTTATGGAAAGAAGAAATGTTAGGTGCCTACTTTATGAAGTTATGTCACTGTTGTTTTGTGCCGATTTGAATTTTGATTTATGTACAAATTATGTTATTGTGGTCTCTTGTATTGGTCATTGTTCCATAAGCAGGTGTGACAAACGTTTATCATGGTATAATTGCTCTTATTTTACACACAATTCTAACACACCTTGAATATTTTGATAATATACACAATAACAAGATTAGCTCTAGAAAGATTAAAAGTAATACAGAAATTTCTTCGTGTTGTTGATTCTGTCAGACCAAAAATTACAAGAACGTCAAGAGTCTAAAGTTGAATTTGCAGAAGGTTCAGAACAATTGTTTAAGCCTGTTACAAAGGTTACTGAGAGAGTTTCAGAAGGTACTGAAGGTCTTCGTCCAGCGTTCAAACAAAGCACTATATCAACTGGAAAAGTAGCAGAAAAAACTAAAAAGCAAAAAATATTTTACGATATCTTCCTATGGAAATAGCTTCTGCTCAGCCTCCTGTTATAGATGAAGAAATACTAGTAGGTGTTGGCAAAGTTTGTACTTAAAAAATATTGAAATTAAAAGATCTAAACCTAAGGTAATGAAAAAATTTTGAAATGATTACAATATTTAAAGAAGGTGGTAATGAAGAACTTAATGGAAAAGTTAGGGAGAAAAAATTACCGCGTGTTGTAATAATTGGTTTTCTTCTAAAATCCGAACTTTTAAAACCTAAATATGTTGACATAAATGCTGATACATGCTTTGAACGGATATAGCGAATATATTACAACAAAATATGGGCCAGAGATGATGATCCCAAAACATACATAAATATAGTGAAGAAATAAACGTGATTTATGCAGAGTCACGCTCAAATTATAGATGATTAATATAGTGATTGGGGGCCCCGAGTGATCTAAAGCAAATCACTGCCATATCACCTCTGCGTGGGTTCAAGTCACAGATTCGGCCAATGTGGGTATATGAGAAAGATTGCCAGTACCTTCTCGTGGTTCGGTCGTTCCTCCTGGAGGTTTTCCAGGGTTCTTCCACCATTATTACGGGCGCAATGTATAGCCTATCTTGTGCTGAAAAATGCTGCTAAGCCTTACAACAACAGCAACTACAGTGATTGACCAATTAGATTGGCAGTAACAAAAAAAACATGATTATAAGCTATACATAACGTGGACCGGAAACGTTCAGGGTCATAATTTCACGATTATTCCGGGTTATATCGCGATCTTTATAACAAGCTTGTGCTAAATTGCAAGCATCGTTGGTCATCAAAAAGGATATGACGAATAAAAAGAAAGTATCGCAGACGAATCATAGTCTTGGACAATGTTGAATACGTGGTTTTCTCGTTTGTCGCGTAAACACTGACGCATGTGAAATCGTCCGTGGTTGGAATCGGTGTCGCAGGAATAACGTAAGTGGCGACGTAAGAGCATTTACATATATTTTCGATAATGTCATCTGGCTTTATAAGGGTACAAGATCAGACAACGAATTTGTTGTGATCAGGGATATCTTTATCAGTATCACAAGACCTCAAACATAGCAGTACAGGCAAGAATGCTGAAAACGTTGCCAGCACCAGATTTAGAATCAGCCGTATAGACAACATTGACCGCAGAAATAACCCACACGACTAGAACAGATCAATGCTAACACAACACCGCCGACAACCAACACGGTCGACGACCAACACCGCCGACGACCAGCACAGCCGGAATTTGCTTTGGCTTTCCAACTCCGATGAAAAAATGCCGATGGTCGGACACAATTACGACTTTATTATAGTTGTCCAAACATTAGATAAATTTTCATTTGATGGATTAGACGCTAACAAATCACTGGTATTTTCACATACAACTAGCTCTGATGGTTTTAATTATGATATCTATTGTCTCGAAAACAATTTCAGGTTTATTTACATGCCTATTAAACACACTAATGTGTGAGTCAAGTCATTCCAGTTAAAACCTGTTTTAGGTCAATACTTGGCAGACCAGATCAAATCGGAAAATGAAACTACACAAATAGTATTCTGAATAGAGTACCATGTATTGTCAGGTACTTACTCATGCAAGTTTCTCAACCAGTCACACATTTTGTACTAGCTGAAAGACTTGTCGTTCTAAAGGAAGCTCTATCGAAGAGATAGAAAGAGAAGACAAAATGAAGGAAGGAATGGCGAGAAAGGAAGAAAAGAAAAGAGAGCTACAAAGAAAGGAAAGATGACCATGAATGCATCACGAAGAAATACAACATAGAAACGAATGAAATGGACACGGACGGGGACTTCGACAAGTTACGCGATTGATGAAACAAAAGAAAGAAGGAACACCAAAACCGACACGTACATGGAGACAAAAATTAAAGAAACAAATTTCCGTTAATGTCGATAAATGTTAATGAGTTAAATAGGAAATAAATACTCACCTTTAAAAGTATGTCTTTACTATGACATATTATTCATACAAGAAACACAATTGACTAACGGATGACTTAAAGTCATTTTGTGAAGATCAATTAAGTGAAATATTGATAACTAATAATTTTATAGGGAAGGACACAAGAGGGAGCAGTGTTTTTGAAAACAAAAAGGGGTTACAGAGGAAAGGAAACATGTGGGAGAATTTTTGAAAGGGAGGTTAAAAATTCATAATTTTGGGAGGGAAACATTTTATTAATTATTTAAAAACAGAACTTATAGACTTTAAAATTTCGGACCATAAATTAGTTAATATAGAATTAGGGCCAATTTTAAAAACAAATGGGGAAAGGAAAATATGGAAGAAACAGAAATTGCCAGGGATGTATAAGAATACATTCAAAATTATAATATAATAGAGAATCTAGATATTAGTAAAGAATGGGATAATTTAAAGGGGATTTTTTTAAAAGAAAAAAGTAAAGTACGCAAACCAAAGGGCACAGAGAAATAAATGGATGAAAAAGAATCTAGATATTATTAAAGGATGGGATAATTTAAAGGGGATGTTTTTAAAAGAAGCAACAGAGAGGGCGAACCTCACAACGTTTTTAGACAAAATTTTGATTGAAATCTTAAAACGAGCCTTCCTACGATCTCATTTAACCAAAAAACGGGCCGAACCTCACAACGTTCCGGCAAAAAAAATATCTCCATTTACCATATGGAGATTTTACGATTTTTTAATTAATTTTGGTCGCAACGTCGTTGTCAATCACCCTCTCTGCTGCTGAACTTTCAGTTCTGGTTTACAAAAAATAATAAATGATTTCAACCGAATATTTGATCAAGTCCGATACGATATCGTGTCCGAGGATCATGTAAATTTATCGTTACAAATCCGTACGGGGTTGACTGAGCGTTACTAAAGAAATTTCTAAATTGATTATGATCCATATCACCGCAGCACCAAGTTTGCCAAATATTTCTAAGAGTATGAGTATCAACTCCGTTGAATACACACAATAAATTGCAGTTATCTCTGATCACTTTTGGAATCTGTGTGTAGCGTTGAGTGACATATATCACGTCAGTGTTTTTGTGCCTGCCTCGGGAAAATATTCTAGCAGGATTTTTTTGTTTATCTAACATCACATCGTCGTATACAACTAAATTGTTAATGCTTCCATCGAGATCTTCAACTGATGGCGCCTCGTCAATATCGGTAATAAAATCAACGACGTTTTCATCTTTAATCTCTGAAGCGTTTTCATTAAAATCTTTTAGTAATTCATAGCATCGTTGATCATCTACGCTTGGGGCAATTAAATACAACTTATCCCACTTCATCCATCTCATTATTAAATTGAGCAACAATTGCGTTTTACCGGATCCAGATGGTCCGATTATAATTATCCGGATAGAGTTTGGTAGCGCTGCATGATGCTTAACTGGTTCTCTTGTTTTAGTCGCTGAAAAATCAATTATATCCATATTTCTATACATAAATTATGGATCTATATTGCATGAAGTGTAAAACGCGTACTGGCACAGATGACTTGATGACGATTACAACTAAAAATAACCGATCAGCGCTTTCTGGCAAATGCGTACAATGTGGTACAAAGAAATTTAGATTTATTTCACTTGGTAAACCCAAGGAACCTTTAAAAAAAAAGAGGAGGTGATATCGCAGCCGAATTGGCAAAGCTCCCTGGAACCCAATGGGCAAAGTACCCCGGAGAAAAGCACCTTCCAGGATATAGCTACTGTGGCCCCGGAACACGATTAGATATCAGACTTGATGATCAAAATCAATATCGACGTGGTGAAGAACCGATAAACGCTATTGATAAGGCGTGTCATGCTCATGATGTTGCATATAGGAGCAGCGATTTGCAGCAAAGACATCTCGCAGATGTGAAATTAATTCATGCATTAAATGCTATTCCTGATAAATCTTTCAAAGAAAAATTAGCTTCATGGTTAATAAAACCGGTTATGAAAAGCAAATTGATGTTAGGTGCCGGTAATTAATAACAACATGGAATCTATTTATTATTCTCCAAAAGGATACTGGCGGGGTAACGCTGCAATCAATAAACTCGCTAGCGCCGCAAAAGTGAAAAAGGCCACTGCGGCTAATTGGTTATCCAAACAAGCTATATGGCAAATTTATCTACCAGCGCCTACACAAATTAATTACTCGCATTTTGATGTGACTGTCCCTAATGAAGTTCATCAGGCTGATATATTATATTTGCCACATGACAACGGCTACAAATACGCGCTAACCGTAGTTGATGTTGCGAGTCGATACAAACAAGCAGAACCGCTGAAAACAAAATCATCAACTGAAGTCGCTTCTGCATTTGAAAGGATTTATCGAAAGGGTTCTCTGAGTTGGCCAAATCTATTGCAAGTTGATCCTGGCAAGGAATTTCAAGGCGTTGTTTTATCAGCGATGAAACATCACAATGTCACCATCAGACGAGGGCATACTGCGCTACATCGTGATCAGGCAATTGTAGAACGATTTAATCGGACTCTTGCTGAGCGGTTATTTGGATATCAATACGCGAAGGAGTTTATTCAGGATAAAAGATCCCGTGAATGGGTTAAGAGATTACCAGCTGTGATTACCGCGATCAATAACGAGATTACTCGAACAATTAACATGAAACCTATCAACGCGATTAAAAAGAAGTCTATACCTAAAATGGAAATAGAAGGAATTTCGCAAAATGATTCTAGCGTTTCCCAACCAATTCTTGGTAGTAATGTCACTGTTAGGTATTTATACGAACCAGGAGAGCTGGAAGGTGGCACAAAAAGGGCTACTGATCCTATTTGGAGTGTTACTGCACACAAGATATCTACTATAACACGATCAACTGGTAGACCTCTAATCTATAAACTGGATTCAACTGCCCCTCAACGGGGTTTTACACGCGAACAACTCCAAGTGATTCCTGACGATACTCAATTACCACCACAGGGTCTTAACTAGCGCCGTTGCGTCTATTACACTCAAGACAAGTCAACATAACATTGTTTCTGATATGACCGAGACTGCTATTCTTTCTGTCTACGGTAAATTGGCGAGGATCCTTATCCGAATACTGCAAACGCATTATACAATTGCAACTTGCGCAGTGATTATTCTGTTGTTGTTTCAGCGTGATTATTAATCCAGCATCAATGTCAAATTCTCTTTGTTTTTTTTGTCTTGTTGTTTGTAACCGGATAATTTTTTATCAATAATTTTAACATCAATATCATCCATTGTTGTGTCATTATCATCGCCACCAATGATTTCATCATCGAAAACAATTCTTCGAAGTTGATTTATTTTTCGTACTCTGGATACTGCGAGATAGACTAAATTTGACCATTTGATGCGATTATCTACCATCCAAACAATTGTATCCGATATAGTCAATCCCTGTGAAGAATGTATCGTCGCTGCGTATCCTAGCGTCCACGGGGATTTATTAGCACGCAATGCATCTTCAACGACGCTGATATCAACCAGCACAATATCATTTAATACGAGAATTTGTTTTTCACTCTGTCCTGGAATATCAACTTCGATATTCTGTTTTCGTGTATCCGAAGGCCTATAACACAACGGTACTGGAAGCGTTGCAAATTTTTCTTTATGCAATTTAAATAACTTCATCTGAAGTGCGTCTCTGACAATTTTTCTACTTGCGATTATCAAATCGTTTGGTCTCCACGTTTCCCAAAAATCATTCATTGGAGTCTCTGAAATCACTTCACGCGCTATTTCACATTGGATTCTATCTGGTTGTAATCTAATTAGCGCTTTGAATTCTCGTAATCGTTCATCAAGTGATCTATAATCAGTGTTAATTTCTTCGTAATAGTCTACAAAACCCTTTAGCCATTCATGTGGGGATCCACCAACAAATGGTGGTGGTTGGCCGTGATCCCCGCACATGACGACTTTTGTGTTTTTGTTTAACAACCACTCAAGAAATGTTTGTAATACATCTAATGATACTGTGCATATTTCATCCCAAATTATGATTTCAGGAATGAATTTATCACCCATACGCTCAGGAGTCCATTTGTCACCCTTCCATCGAAAGAAGCTGTGATAAGTACAGGCATTTACCCCTCGTTGTTTCATCTCTCTGGCAAGTCTGTGAGTCGGTGTTAACACAATCATGTTTGTGAAATCCGTAGGACTTTTCCCACGGAATAATTCGATTGCACGAGTTGTCTTTCCTGACCCACCACAACCGTTTAAATAAACTGTCTTGTATCTACAGATTGGATCAGATACCGGTGGTGCATTAGAAAATTCTGATTGAATTTCAGTACGGTTACAACAAAGATATTTATCATCCATGGCAACGTCTGCGGATTCGCAATACTCATATAGTGTTTCCTTTTTAAATCTCCAACATCCCCACGCTTCCTCGGGATCTGTGAATGCCGCTACAGCTGATTTGTATTTATTATGTATATACATCGAATCAGTGGCTACTCTAACTGCGGTATTAGGAAATCTTTTTATCATCGAAAATAGATTAATACAAGCATAGGCTAGCATAGAACATCTTAAGTGTGTGTACTGGGAATTATATCCATCACAGTAGGTAACAACCGTACCTAATTTTTCACCATTGGATAGAAAAGCATCCTTACGGGATACAAGTTTTCCCTGTTTCGTTAAATCCGCTACAATAAAATTGTATTCAGCGACGTCTATGATCAACCGCGAAGAGTATTTTGCATTGTCGTATCTTCCACCCTGGGTAAATTTACCGATTATTCTTCGTCCAAAATCCTTTGCTTGTTCTTTTTTAATTTCAAATACCTTCTTAGACCTATCCATGATTTGTTCTTCATTGAAATCTGGAAACAGTTTTCGCTGTTCGCTAATTATTCTATCTAGATCGGGTTGTGGTAGCCAAACTTCTTTCTGAGCTCGATAGGATATAATCGCCTCACTGACAATTAACGATATTAGCATACCACAATCGATCATATACCGCAATAACACTATTGGCATCCAGGCCTTTTCAGATAGGTGTCTACCAAGCCAAAGATAGCTACACGGATGTAACCCTGTAGCTAATTCGAATGATATCACACGAGCGAATCCAGTTAAATCAAAATCAGACAATGGACCATTAATCGCAACACGAGTCATTTCATGCGTCGGGTGTCCAAATCGTTTAAAATAGTTACTACATTCCCCATACCCGAGAAAACTTCCAGGATAACACGCGGATATATCAATTGAAATCATACCATCACGTGCGTATTTCGTATTCCACAGTCCTCCATGACTAAATTCGACGCAACTCAATTTAACGTGTTCGAGAAAATCACTTCGTGTTGGACGCCATAAGTTTTTTTCTCTTACAAAGTGAGCTACCACTGATGGAATAGTAAAACTATCCGTGAGTAGTTTTTCATGGAAACTCTCCGGTGAAAAATCATTTGCAATTTTTCTCATTCTGTTATCTAACTCTTCAACGCGATATAATTCACCATTTGGTCTTACAAATTGATCGAATCCTATTTCGGGATCTTCATCACTTCTAAGTAACCACACTGACACAGGATCATCCTTACACAGCGTCTGAATAGCATCGAATAATTTCTCTTCATAGAAAACATCCCCGACGAACTCCTTGGGAATATATTTCACGATTCGTTCTCGTGGAAATATTGTTACTGCAGCCGTCCACGCGTGTTCGTTATGATCAATAATTTGTATTGGCGCTCCTTGTAATTTATATTTCGGTTCGTGTAATACTTCTCCGGTTATCGTCATAACGGTTATTGGGAATCTTAATGATGTTTCTAATTTAGCTATATCAGAAATGTTTGCACCGTTCTGTTTCACTGTCAGTTCCCATTCGGTTATTTTCCTACGTCGCAGATCAGTTAGTTTATTTCCTCGGGATGAATTTGTGAAGTGTTCCATTACCCGTGTTGCTACACAATTCAACGTCGAAGATAGTTTCATAGAAGCTAGTTTTGTAATATCAGGTTTATCATTTAGCGGGTATATTCCATAAACGACTGCTGTTACAGGATAAGATCTCTCGTAGTATGGTTTGTCGATTCCAGTTAGAATTCCTGGTTTGGAATCTCTACTCAGTGTGATCGTTTTTTTATTCTTGAGGATTGGTTCAAATTTATCCCTAATAATCCATTTGTCATCGACTTCGATAATGAATTTTATTCGGAAAAAATACCTTTTTTCCCGAACACGTGAAATTATCACTGCTGCTTTTTCATCATTCATGGTAGCGTCAACAACACCATAAATTCGAAATGTTGTCCAACAATAAGATGCTCCATCACGCTTGAATTCATTAAAACAGTCTCTGATTTTACTAATCATGGCTTTATCAAGAATTGTATTCTTTGGTGTATTAGAAACTATATCAAGATTGAATTGAGCATCTTTCCAGGGTAATCTCTTGGACGTTTTTTTTTGGTTTATCGAGATTAAATTTAGGATTAATTTTTAATAATCTCTTAAACTCTTTCATGTTTCCGTCTCTTGGACGTTTGAGATTAATTTTGTTACGTTTTTTGGGTTTATCGAGATTAAATTTAGGATTAATCTTCAATAATCTCTTAAACTCCTTCATGTTTCCGTCTCTTGGACGTTTGAGATTAATTTTGTTACGTTTTTTGGGTTTATCGAGATTAAATTTAGGATTAATCTTCAATAATCTCTTAAACTCTTTCATGTTGCCGTCCACTAGACGTTTTTTTGGTTTATCGTTTACTAGACGTTTTTTTGGTTTATCGAGATTAAATCTAGGACTAATTTTTAATAATCTCTTAAACTCTTTCATGTTGCCGTCCACTAGACGTTTTTTTGGTTTATCGAGATTAAATCTAGGACTAATTTTTAATAATCTCTTAAACTCTTTATCAGGATTGAATTGAGCATTTTTCCAAGGCTTAATTTTCGATAATCTCTCGAACTTCTTCATACTATAATTAAAACAAGCATTTAAATGAAAGATTTATATATAATGAATCACTGCAAATGGCTCATGATTGGATCAACGACTCCGTGTAACAAATCATGCAGAAAGGAATTCTGTGGGTATCATATGCAAAGCTTTCGTCGTGGAAGCCTTGGTCCATTACCCTGCATACGATGTGGGGTTGGGGTCAGGGGAGAATCGCAGTTGTGTTTGAGTTGTGGTGGTAAACGATATAAGGAATTGAAGCGTTATTATGACAAAAGAATAAAAAATGGACAATCAATCAGAAATTATGACCCTGAAAAAGTCCTTGACGTTGACAAAGTCAAGGATAAAGTCATAAGAACCCCCCAAGACTACATCGAAAGATTTTCCAAAGATGTAATCATTAGACCAAACAATGAATTAGACAAACAATAGTATAGTATATAAATGAACCAAGAATTCAGACCACACCCTGTGATCACAAACTATGAAGCATCCAGTGATGGTATCGTAAGAAACCGTAGACTGAAGAAACCAGTTGGTGTTGTGAATAATCGAGGGTATTTGATGTTTACTGTATGGAAGAGGAAAGAAAAGAAAACTTATTACAATCATCGTTTCGTATTTGAATGTTTCCATGGATTAATCGAGGATGATTCTGTTATTGATCACATTGATTCTAATCCAATAAACAATTCTTTATCAAATCTGCAAGCTATCACACAAAGTGAGAATTTGAAACGAGGAAAGACTGGTACTTGCTCAAAAAAAGCGAGACCCGTAAAATCTTTGAATACAACAACTAACGAAGAAAAAATATTTCAATCTATGAATGAAGACAGTGGGTACTTCGATATTTGTAGAGCCTCAGTACGATTTGTTGCCGAGGGAATTTATCGATCTGCGTTTTCAAAAAATCGCGGACAGAAAATTAAATTTAGTTATGTCTGATGCGTCATATTTTTCATTTAGAAATATATAATTGTTATAGAATAATGAATTCTGAAAAAATGAATAGCATTATTGATGAAATTTCAAAATTGAAAAGTCAGGATATCAAACTATCAGATGGTTTAAATCCTGATCAAACCATGTCAGATTTTCAGGATATAGAATACGGAGTTAACAACAATAAATATATGCTGCCAAAGCAATACGCGCTCATCAAGAGAATTCAGAATTCTATTCGAGACTCTCTTTCATTTTCCAGTGACATAAGTGTGTTCGCTCCGTTATATACTATCGTAGAACGAATACGAAAAGAATTAGGTAACGAATACGAATTGAAAAAAGAGGTTAATTCTAAAGTTAGAAACCTACGGGCGTTAATTTTAGAAAATGAACAATTTTGACCGTGACCGATCTTCAAATAGATTTTGTCCGTGACCGACCCTCAGAGAGATTTTCATTTTTTTTAGCATTGTTTGATTGAAAACAACAAAATCGATAGGCCGTTAATGGTTGGTTTTCTCGATATGATATGTCAGATTGATCAAACAAAGAATGAGGAAAGTGCCAGTATTATTTTATTTTATATACAATTAGGCACTTTCCTCATCATTGATAACGTCGTTAAAACGCTTCCATGATCGTGTTAAAAATCATCTATGATATGTCTGACATGTAACAGCAAGTGTGGAAAGTGCCAGTATTATTTTATTTTATATACAATTAGGCACTTTCCACATCACTGATAACGCTGTTAAAGACTTCTACGGTGATTCCATCACTGGTGTTAAAAATCATCCGACGTGTCGAAGTATTTTCGTCTGTTAGGTCAGTTTCGGAAAATTGTTTTACAATTGAAAAATTGTTTGCGATTTCAAATAATGGTCAATGAAGCATTACCGACCCGATTGGCTCGTGAACGACTTGATGCAATCAAGAAATTTATACCAATTCGCGACTCTGTCAGGAATAAACTGCAACAACGACAGAGTTTACAAACTGATTTTGCTGTGGGGTCTGAAGAATTGTTTAAACCAGTAACCACAGCAACGAAAGGGGTAGAGCGTGCTATACTGGGAGATGATCCCGAGACGGGAAAATTTGTTATCGGTGAACTCGAAAAAATAGCAGCGAAAACTGAACAAACAAAACAGGCTGTACAAAAAACAGAATCAAAAAGAACAGTAGATGATTTACGCGTGAGGTTTAACGAGGAAGGGTTAGCAACAATCGATAAGACTGATTCAACAGAAATTCCTGCGCTTGTTGTTACGACTTATGAAGACAGAAAAAAATGTTGAAACCAGAACATCATAAGTTTGTTAAGAATTTAACTCATTGGACTGATATATTCTACAAAATCAAAACTAAAAAAAGTCAAATTAAGACAGATAGTGCATCATACATTGAATATATCAATGCGGTGGGTATAGTGTATAAACAATATGAAGAGTTTAAACAACAACAAAAACCGCGAAAATTGCGAGGAAAGCGACAGCAACCTGCAAAGAAAGTAGTCTACTCGCCTAAAAAACAACAACTACCACCTGATGATGATGATGATCCTGATTATTTACAAGAAACCTATTTAGAAAAACTGGATAAAGCAACTGGTTTTAGCGGAAGTGGATTGCCAGATTCCAGTGAAAACGCTAGCGTTGGAAACTCTTCGGGTTTCTGTCCTGGTAGTGTTCTCAGTGATATATCACGATTAGAAGTTCTTGTAGGAGGATTCCGAGCTGGAAACAACTCACCGGAAAAAATTAATGAAGCATCTGAGATCTGTAGACGTTTATTTCAAGGTGGTATCATAGATATCAGCACATATCGAGATTTCATTGGCGAGTTAGTGGAAGATTATCACAGTGATTAATCACCGGGATTGAATAAAAACGCTAGCGTTTCCAATTGACAAATTGTTTTACAATTGAAAAATTGTTTCTGATTTCAAATAATGATCATACATTACAATCATGATAAACCAACCCCCGTCTATGTAGTTAATTCACGGTTTCCAGTTTATAAAGCATACTATGGTGATGGTTTAGGTAATACCATTGCGGGGTTATTTGCAAGAATGGCTCCAAAAGTGATGCCGTTAGCTAAACAATTATCAATGAAAGCAATTGATGTTATTCGTGATAAGGGTACCAGCAAAATCGGAGATTTCGTTGGAGATTTTGCCGGGAAAGCGTTTTCAGCCGCGAAGAATAAATTAACATCATTGGTGAAATCACGAAAAAAGAAACCGTTACCGTCTACCGCGGAAATGCCTGCACGGGTTAGTAAAATAATAAATAACGCAGTAGACGAAAAACTAGCGTCGATGGCTTTACCATCGTTGATAACTCCAGACCAAAGCAATATTGCAAATATGATAGCAGGAAGCGGCTTTAAAAAACTACGTCGTTGAAATCCTACGGATTTTCAAGCTAGCGTTTTTCACGATGAAAATCGTTTACGATTTAGACTCTGATAAATAGAATAAAATGTTCAAAAAGTCACATGATCCGGCGTTTGATATAGACGCCCCAGTTGGCAAGGATGATTCTGTACGCGATTATCAATATTACGCCTATCATGCAATAGACTCAAATAGTCGATCGCGAATTGAACTTCAAGTCCATGATACCAGTAAATATTTTCTACCCGCTGAAGCGTTTATCGAAGTAGAAGTTGAACTTGTAACAGCTGCTGATACTCCTGCTGTACCAGCACCGTATCCAGCTGGTACTCAAGTCGGTTTTGTCAATAATGGTATCATGGCGTTATTTGAGAGTGCAAGATACCTCATTGATGGAAAAGAAATCGAGTCGATAGATCGCGATGTTGATGTGGCTACAACAATAATCGGGTTAGCGAGATATTCTGATGATTATACAAGATCAGCAGGACCTTCTATGATGTTTGCAAAAGATGTTAAAAATACCGCTGGAGGAATTCAATTTGTTGTAAGACGACCAAAGAATAATGCTGGCACTGCTAATATTGATGCCGAGGAAATGATTATAAGCAACGACGTTAATTTCAATCTAGGAGCCGCAACACGTATTTCAATGTTGCAAGGGGCTCGTAAATCATTTTCATGCGCGATTCCACTGCATCACATATTTGGATTCTGTAGAAACGTCCGAAAAGTTATCTACGGGGCGAAGCATACAGTAGCGCTTGTACGAAAGGGTGATGATAATGACGCAATTTGGAGGATTCCAGCAGACAATGCAAATCCCAATGCTGATGCCGGTAAAGTTATTTTAACAAAAATATCATTGTGGATGCCAGTGTTGACTCCATCAATCACTGCAGAAGGACGATTACTATCATTTATGGACCAAGGAGGAAAGTCGTTGTTAAGTTGGTTAACCGTGAGTACAGATGTTAAACAATCAAATCTGAACAATTTATTCACTTGGAACCTAGCATCAAAACAAGGTGTTTCAGCTCCACGTCATATATTTGTAGCGCTACAGGATAACACACGAATTGGCGATCAACGTTTCAGTCATATGATATTTGATCCATTAGGTGTTAAAGACGTCTCACTGAGAATAAACGGGCAGCAGGAACCATCCGAAGATGTGCAACTTGATTACACAGAAAATCATATTGCACGCGTGTATCATAGATTGTTGTCGTTCATGGCACGCGATCAAAATGTCGATACTGGTTTGCAAATATCACAATTTGATTTTAAGAATCTATATCCGATCTATTACTTTTCGCTGGAACATCTCGATTTAACAAGACAGTCTGTCGTTGATATACACTTTAGAGCTAATGTGACTCGTCCTGGTGCTATTGCTAATTATAGAGCGGCTGCTGTCATTCTCAGCGACAAATCAATGCTACTCGAAGGTGTTGGAGGAAGAATGAGAGTGGTAGATGCGCCAGTGGAAAACATGTAATTGAAATCCTCTATTTAGAATTAATCTATTACGTATAATGTCGTATAGTAATAACAATGTGTCGTTGACACCTGGTCAATTAAAAAAATTGCAATCCAAATCAGCTAAGCAATGTGGAACCACAATTACGCTGAAACCCAATCAAATGACTGGCGGGGCGAATAAATTATCGCTTACAACTCGTCAAGTAAAACATTTCAATGATGCACTTGTAGCAAAAAAGGGTGGAAAAGACTGGTGGTATATTCCCGTTGTTAGCTGCGATTCCAGCGTTGATTGCGGCAGCAGCCCCAGCGGTGGCTAAAGCGGCAGCGTTAGGGGCTGTTGGTACCGCGGCAGGAATGGCATTAAAGAAAGCAACGGGGAAGGGTTATAAAAAAAGTGGAAAGGGTCTAAGACTACCAGGAACCCCGTATTCGTGGTACAGCGGGAGATCCGTTCACGGATCAGGTCTAAGACTAGGACCGGTTTACTAGTTGAGGAATCTTCGATTCCCATGTCCAATTTTGATTTAATTGATGCTGCTAAAAAACTCGCCACAAAAAACTTCAGAGGTGTCTTTATGAAAGATCAATTACCGACACAACCCAACAGCGTTGAAACTGGTATCATTAATCTCGATAACAGCACCGGACCTGGTACTCACTGGGTTGCATACGCTATTGATCCACGTGGGATTGTCTATTTTGATTCATATGGATTAGCACCGCCGAAGGAATTCATGCGTTATATAAAAACTTTTCCAATGAAGACTTGGTATTCTACGCTACCAACACAACAAATGAATGATCCACCAATATGCGGCAGCGAAGTATTAAATGTTCTTGATGCTATTTCTAACTCCTTGGGTTACCCAAGGGGAAAACCACCTCATGTTGTCGTGAATGAATACACTAGCAATCGCTGGAAATCGAAACGATTTTAGAGAGAGAGAGAGAGTTTTACAATAATATGATTGATATTTGGGGAAGACCTATGAAACTTAAACCCGATGGCGTTGCAACTGGTGATTCTAACAAGGATATAAAAAAACTAATCGAAGATGAAATCGCTGAGACGTTAAATTTAACAGATGTTGATCACGGGGAAATAGTTGTATTTCAAGATCGTCAGGGTAAATTAAAAAGCAGTAATTTGTCGTTGAATGATATTTTGGTTAAACAACACGACGCCGCTGAAAACTCTATTGCGCTGTATTCCAGCGGCGGACGACTTAAACCAGGCGCACTTGTGTCTACGATCACCGACGCAATTGCCGCCCAATACAGCATGATTGCCACCCGCGGCCGTGAGCTGGATGATCATATACGAGGTTATAATAATTTTCGCAAAAATGTCATTCATAAATTCTTTGGAACCCCGCTTGTGGTTGGCATGACTCTCGCTGAAATCAAAAACTTTCTATCGCTATTCTTCGCTAACAAGGAAGCTGGAAGGATGATGAATGAAAATGAAATCAAGGCAAATTATCTTGATATTAACAATGATATTTCTAAACTAATAGAAAATCTTGAAAAAGTACAAAAACCCACTAACGACGTCGTTGTTAAGTTTTTTGGAACCCCGCTTGTGGCTGGCAAGACTCTCGCTGAAATCAACGAGTTTATCGGCAAGTATACTCATAATGCCTACGTCGCTAATAATTTCTTTGGTGTCCCGGTTACATCTACAATGACTCTCAAAGATATTAATATGTTTATGGTGAGACAAACAACACTTAATACCATCGTTGATAAATTTTTAGGGAGAACACCTGTCTCTGAAACCACATCGTTTACAGGCCCGACTCTCACTGAAATCAAAAAAACCTATCTCGACGTCATCGACGATATTGCTAAACTAAAAGAAACCTCTGAAAGGGTAAAGTATGGGACCTTTGATTGGGTAAAAGAATCTAATGCTAAATTGAAAGTCAATATCGATGAGTGGCCCCATGGTAGTATCAACAGGATGACGTTAATCTCTAACAAGCAATCTGATATCATCGTAAGCGGTAAAACCTACTTTGGTGGCACCGCAACAGTAATTATCCAGGAGGGTAAAGAAGAATTTGAGATTGTCGCGGTTGATAACACCGTTAGATCAAAAATATCCTGGTGCTTAGAATTCGTATGCAAAGTAAATAACTAAATTGAAAGGAAAATCCTTTAGATTTCACAATTGAAAACGCTAGCGGATTAAAATAAAAATGATTTCATCAACGTAATGTCGCTATGATCAGGTCAGAGAATTTCAAACTAAACTCAAAACCCTCGCCGAGGAGTATCAAATAAACATAAAAAAATACCGACGAAGAATCACCGCGATTGATATTACTATGTACTCGGTGTCAAGCGTTCTCACTGGTGCCGGAATAATACTAGCATCTGTTACAATGATTGCCCCGGTCGTAGTTCCAATTTACATTTCTGCGGTGGCTACAATCGCGGGTATATCAACCGGGATAACAAAAAAGATATCATCATGCAGCCAGAGTAAACTGCAAGATTACTTAATTCAATTTCATATTGTATCAACCGCGTACTCGCAATTATCCTCGATGATATCGTCGTCACTCGATAATACAAATATATCAGATAGTGAGTTCTCAGCGATGCTCAGTATTTTTGATTCCGCGATATCAAAATTAGAGAGACAACAACAGTATAGCAACGATGACAACACCGATGGAATTAGAAAACACGAACCCAAAAACCAGAATGATATCAATAACATCAACGATATCAGATCCTGAGTTCTCAGTGATGGTCAGTATTTTTGATTCCACGATGTCAAAATTAGAGAGACAACAACAGTATAGCAACTATGACGATACCGATAGAATTACTTCAACGAATAGTAGAAAATACAAACCCAGTACAAACAAATATGATATCAATAACATCTACGAAACCCGAGTTTAGTGTGAATTTTCCTAGCCCAGTCCCCGTGAAGGAGATAGCGCTAGCAAAACTACGAATGTATCACAGTTGGCCTAATATTAGATCAAAATAATTTGGTGGTCAACAACCGAATAATTCACTGGTATTTGCGAATAAGAATAAACCAGACGGGACTCCAGACTGGAACGTCGTTTCAATACCAACAGGGTCATATCAAATTGAACAAATCAATGATGAATTCGCGCGTAGAATACAATCGATTACTGGAAAAGAATCAAAAATCGCAATAACGGTTCATGAACCCACGCTATCATCTGCCATTGAAATAAGCACAGAACCGTACTAGGATGGCCTGAATTACCACCCGGGGGGAAAACCGTTGTTGTACCCGAACCACAAAAAACTGATTATATCACCGACGTGATAAAACCTGATAATTCAATAAAAAATTATAAAGAATACAAGGAATTGATAGTTTTCACTGTAGTGAAAAAGTACAACAACCCAATATATCACGCAACTCGACAAGATATCATCGATGAAAATTTCACAGCAATGAATAATGATTTTTCGCTGCTGTTAATATCTCTTAAATCTGGCTCTCTCACCCGAGATGAATTTATCAGCGTCGTAGAAACATGCAATAAAATCATCGACGATATGGAAAAATTTAATTTACGAATTATTCAAGTTATATTAGGTGACAGTAATCCTATAACGAGAACAGAATTTGTGATAGTATATAATATACGCGAAGAAGACATTCCAGCATTCAAACTACCAGGATATAACGTACCAGAACTAAAAAAACTTCTCAGTGATGCCATCGATGTTGGTTTTAAAATAATTCACGATACATGGAAAAAAACAGCATCATCGGAAATAAAAACCCTTAAACACAATAATGACCCAGACGGTGGCGGCAAACATATCGCTCCGTTCAACGTGAATATATCCTCGGTGATAGCGTTAAATTTAGTGTGTGACGTTATCGAAGGTAGTTATCAAATAAATCTCGAACGATCAAATCAAGCTCAGCAGGGGTATATTTTGTATTCATTTGCACCAACAGCCCCTCCAGGATTTTTAATCATTGAGTCTCCGGTGAATCCAGTCTATTTGCGGTGTCATAATAATTCGCTAACCAGAATTAATTTCAAACTCACTGACCAGTCCAATAATCTGATTGATTTACAAGATGAGGTGTTAGCGATTAGTCTGTTTGTGAAATCTTAGTGATTTTCATCGTAAAAAAATTATTAACCAGAACTGAAAGTTCAGCAGCAGAGAGGGTGATTGACAACGACGTTGCGACCAAAATTAATTAAAAAATCGTAAAAATCTCCGTTTTGCAAAAATGGAGATATTTTTTTAGTTAAAATATGAGATTTTTCAATCGACTTTTTTTGCCGGAAAGTTGTGAGGTTCGCCCTTTTTTTGGTTAAAATGAGATCGTAGGAAGGCTCGTTTTAAGATTTCAATCAAAATTTTGTCTAAAAACGTTGTGAGGTTCGCCCTCTCTGCTGCTAAAGAAAACAGTTCAGTACGCAAACCAAAGGGCACGGAAAAATATAAGGATGAAAGAGTCAATAGAGACTCTCTAGAAAAAAAAAAAACAACCTCAAATAACTCAGAAGAGAGTAGGAAAGATGTGAACAATTAGACAAAATAAATCTAGAAGAGCAAAACGGAAGAGAAAAAAGAGCATGGAAATTTACAAGGATATACATAAAGGCAGAGGTTTATAAAAGATTGAGGAATTAAGAACGGCGTGTGTGTGTGTGTGTGCGTGTGTGTGTGTGTGTGCTTAGAATTGTTAATTATAAACGGGAATAGAGAAACGACAGCCCAAAACGTGATTTTTAACTCACATTAAGGACTACTACTCATGACTGTATAAATCATAAGACATAGATGACGAAATCATGGATGACTACTTACGAGAGACGCTATGTGAGATGGTATTCCCAGAACATTAAAGCCATATGTGAGGATTTCGTCAAGCAGTAGCCATAGAAAATTTAGCGAAGGCGAAATCACCAGAAAGAGATGGACTCTCCACGGAATTCTATAAGAAATTATGCGAGGAGCTGTCGCCAGTCCTGGAATGGTTATATAACAATATATTATTAGGAAATACCATGACAGATAGTATGAAGAAGGGAATAATCACATCATAACACAAAGGGAAGGGCGATTAAAAGGAACTAAAAAGTTGGAGGCCCATCTCCTTCCTAAACATCAATTATAAAATATTAAGTTAATTATTAGCAGAAAGATTAAAACAAGATTAGGACACATCATTAACATTGATCAATCATGCGGGGCAAAGGGACATTCAAAACAACATACTCACCATCAGGACAATAATAGAACATATACACATATCTGTGCAAAAGGGTGCAATGGTAGTCTTTGATCAGGAAAAAGCTTTGGACAGAATGGTAGTCTTTGATCAGGAAAAAGCTTTTGACAGAATGGTAGTCTTTGATCAGGAAAAAGCTTTTGACAGAATGGTAGTCTTTGATCAGGAAAAAGCTTTGGACAGAATGGTAGTCCTTGATCAGGAAAAAGCTTTGGACAGTTTAGAAGAAAATTACCTACTAAAAGCATTAGACAAATTCGGATTCGGAACATTTTCCAAAACTGGACTAAAACTATAACTGCAAGTGTACAGATGAATGGAACAATAACGGATAAAAACTTTATATATAAGTATTACGATGAAACGAAACAATGAAATCAAAGTCTGAAATATTAAAGAAGAAGTGAAAATGTTACAACATGCAGACGATTGTACAAACTTTGTACAATACGCAAGTTCCTACAAACAACTAGTTAAGTAATTTGAAAAATTTGGGGAAGCATTGGGATCCCAAATAAATATGGAGATAAACCTCCAGAAATATTACTTATAGAAGACTGTAGTGGTAAACCCCAATATTTACCAACCAAATTAATCAAAATCAGAATAAAAGCCTTAACGGAATACATTGGAAAAGAGAAAGAAAGAGAAAACTTAAAATACAGTACGGAAGAAAATAAACGAAAATATAGAAATCAGGGCACTAACGTCACTATGCCTAATGGAACGGGCGCAAGTAGCCAAAAACTACATGTACTCAAATTTAAACTATGTAATCAAATCGATAGATATATATAAAATGAACAACTAAAACATATAGATAACAAAATTATCAAATACGTATGGGATTTTAAAACACACTATGTTAGCAAAGAGACACTCTACAAGGGAGAGAAAAGAGGGTCCCTAACACTCCCTAACCCAAATATAATTAAAAACGCAGACATACTAAACAGATTCAGAAACATACAGTTCCGGTAATCTCATGAGGATTTGAGGACGCCCTAGTGCAGCCATTGTAAGTTTGCGGGATGCAATATGTGCCGATATTCCAGACTCTAAACAAAGATTTTGTTGATGCATGTCGCTAATTTGAAAGTAATCAGATAATACTTGTATAGATAATACTGTAATTTGTCTGAAATTTATTTTACAGACATTCTTAATAAAGTACTTATCTATTATGATTATCATTATAGTCATTTCTA
Source organism: Unio delphinus (assembly GCA_029339505.1). Taxonomy (NCBI): domain Eukaryota; kingdom Metazoa; phylum Mollusca; class Bivalvia; order Unionida; family Unionidae; genus Unio; species Unio delphinus. Next base: position 1,490,056 of record JAQISU010000065.1, read on the forward strand.
TTTCTTTGATATCCCAATCAATCAAGCTAGACACCAGCATCCCAATTGGTCTTTATCATCTATTATCTCGTTGTTTACATACAAATTAAACAAGGTTGATAACTATTTATTGTTTGAATAAGAAGTAAACGAATAAAAATGTTGTTATTAACTCCATCTTAAAAATCAACCCCACAGAGAGAGAGTTTAAATGCATGTCGTTGATTTCAGTGTGCCTAGATGATTGTTAATAAAATGGATAAGTCAAATCATTTAGTTTAAAGGAACGGAACGTATTCTATAAAGTCTAGCTTTCAGTACTTGAAGCATATCTAGGCGTAGTAAAGTAAATTTAACTTTTATAAAAGCATAGCAAACGAACCCTTTAGAATAAAAAAAAATTAATGTTTCATTTTAATGTATTTTACTATCTTGCTCAATGCTACCTATTTCAAAACTTTAATATTTCATCATCCTGATTATAAAACACTTAAAGAACATATCAAAAGTGATATGCAAGTAAAAATTATTATGAAATGAAAGGCAAAAATCTGTTTTGTAGATATAATTATATAATATAGTCCTTATTCAGTGCCAGGTCGGCGGTTCTTGACTTGCCTATTACGTCATTGAATGATTAAATATTGACGAAGTTCACGAATCTGAAGACCAAATTATATGACATTTTAAGGTCACAAATGATCCTTATTACATTTTAGGAACACACGTGTTTGGAAACATAAATACTTTTTCTAGTTTTCGGACTTATTTCATCTTTCGCGAAAAGAAGTTCTATCCTTTTTCATGTTCATATGTTTTAGCTATCCACGCTGCTTTATATATATATATTTATATTTCTTCCCACTCCACCCCGAAATTTCCAGTAGGTTCCGCTTTGTTCCGGTTATTTGTCTGATAGTTCAAACACTATTTTTTAAATTTCTTAAACTGGAGAGTCAAATTGAAGATAAAACAATTCGCAGGTGAGGTTTTTGCTAAAATGTTTGCATATAGTAGTAATTTGAAGAGTTCCATAGAACATCAATCTGAAGATGAAACATTCAGATGTGAAGTTTGTGACAAAACGTTTAAAATAAAGGGGAGTTTGAAGAGACACATGAGGATACATACTAGAGAAAAACCATTAAAATGTGAACTATGTGATAAAATGTTTGGTTACATGAGTGAATTAAAGGGTCACATGATGATACATACTGGAAATAAACCATTAAAATGTGAAGTTTGTGATAAAATGTTTCGACATAGTGGTCATTTAAACGTCCACATGAGGATACACACTGGTGAGAAACCATTCAAATGTGAACTTTGTGATACAATGTTTAGCCACAGGAGTCGATTGAAGGTACACATGATGTTACATACTGGAGATAAACCATTCAAATGTAAAGTTTGTGATAAAATATTTAGTCAAAGTGGTCATTTAACGGTCCACATGCGGTTACATACTGGAGAAAAACCATTCAAATGTGAACTTTGTGATAAAACGTTCAGCCTCAAGAGCCAGTTAAAGGTCCACATGCTGTCACATACTGGAGATAAACCATTCAAATGTGAAGTTTGTGATAAGGGGTTCAGGCAAAATTCTACAATGGAGGTGCACATGAGGATACATACTGGAGATAAACCATTCAAATGTGAAATTTGTAGTAGAATGTTTAGGCAAATTTGTCATTTGATGACTCACAGGAGGATACATGAGGGAGACAAAACCATTCACATGTGAAGTTTGTGATAAAATATTTAGACAGAGTTTTAAAGACTCACATGGTGATGTATTTTGGAGATAAACCATTCAAATCTTACAATCACCCTTCAAATGTGTATTTTCTGCTAACATGTTTGGGAAATGTTATGCTTTAAGGTGGTGCAGGATGTGATATACTGGTGTTAAGACTATAAATAAAAATGCTGTAAACCCTCCAAAACCAAAATACACATCAAAATATTGAATAATTTACATATTTTGGGTGTATATATTGTTGTATATATATATACTGGTGTATATATTGGTATGCACACCAATATTATGATTTGTAATTATTTTCATAAAAATAATAAGTAAAACAAAGCTTGTATCTAAGTGTTCGGCTGAGACCATGGATGCCAAAAAATGTTACATACAATGTTCTTTCTAAGTGAATGGTAGATGTGTGCGCATTGCTCACTGCACTGTGCAAGCATTACGGAGACGAGCAAAATTTAATGTTGGATTGAGGAAAAACTGATAATTCAGCTGCGCACGCACAGTTTAGAGGGAATGTTGGTTACATATATGCCAAAAATGTAATAGATGTGAAGAAAATTTTACATGCACTGGGTGCATGCCTCTCATTTAATGAACATTTGTAAAACTGACCTGAGACAAGCAATGTATTCAAAAGGTTGTGCATATAATTGAATTAAGTGTTCTCTTTTTGCATGAATTACAAGTGAATGTACGCACAAACAACAATAACGATAGAGAATATCTCATTACCACCATTAGAACAAGTATATCCCATCAGAACAAGATTTCTTTGGTATTACCATGATACTAAAATAAATCCCTTGCATAACCAGAAATTAATGTATCTTAATTGTTTCCCACAGTCATCTGTGTTATCTGGTACATGATTGTGTCTACTTTGAAGTCATCACTGTAAATAATATCATTAGAAAAATGTTGTACGCGATGCTTGAATATCTTAAGAGCATAGTAGTGATACACGATCTATAAATAGATGTTTCCATATGTGTTAACATCTATAACTATAAATCCTAATACAGTCCTACCCATTTATATCGACATCGCTTATCTCGACAAGCCTCCTATGTCAACAGAAAAGCAAAGTCCCAGTCCCATGGTCTACTATTACTATCAAATTGTCATGCCTATGTTGACGTCGAGATAAAAGAAAAACGTATATGTCGACAGAAGCCCTTGGTCCCAGCTTGAATGAATCCATTGTTTTTAAAATCTTTATGTCGACAAGCTGCCAGTTAAGACCAATACTTTGTTCAACAATTACTTGATTTTGCCGCCAGACTACAATTTTCCTGCCTAATCGTTCATGTCGACCAGCTGCGAGTTCCGACCCATACTTTGTTTCAACAACAGTTTGATCCTGCCGCCAGGTTGCAATTTCACTGCCTAATCGTTTCTGTCGACCAGCTGCCAGTTCCCACCCATACTTTGTTTAACAATTAGTTGATCTTGCCACCAATTTTAATTTTCCAGCCTTGCCATTCATATTGCAAGAGGCCAGTTACAACATGGACTTATTCAACAATTAGTTGATCTTGCCGCCAGGCTTTAATGTCGTGGTGGGTTAAAAGTTATTAAGTTGGCCTCTCACGGCAACTAAAATAAAAGCAATCATCTCTGATAGATTATTTCATTTTCCAAAGTGATCAGTGATTAAAACAAGAGTATTGTGATGTGAAAGTCTTCTTTTTAAGTTTATTTTATGATGACTACCAACACCAGTGTAAAAAACAATTTAAATTTACAGTCTCAGGAGACTAATTATCTGGCTGTTATTGAAGTTGAGGGTGGAGCATCTCGCAAAGATGTCTGCGAAAAATTTTCAGTTAAAAATAACACCCTGTGGGGATGGATGAAAGCTGCTGAGTCTGTAAAGAAAGACTATGTTGAAGGTAACTGCACTCACCAAAGGAAGAAGCAGAAGACTGCTAAATTTGTAGAGGTGGAGGAAGCCACAGCAAAATGGTTCAATGAAACCCACATTGCACATTCCACTTTATCCATAGATCGTGATATGATCATCGAAAAGCGAAAGAATTTGCAAAAAAACTTTGTGTGGAGAACTTCGCTGCAACAAGTTGTTGGTTTAGTCGCTTTAAAGATCATCATAATATTGGATACAAAAGGATTTGTGGAGAAGCAAACTCAGGAGACACATCACAGTTTGATGAATGGAAAACCCAGCTTAAAGATATATTGCAGAACTATAAGTCTGAGGATATATGTAATGCGGACGAAACCGCTTTATTCTTTAAGTTTACTCCAGACAAGACGTACTGCATCAAAGGTCAACCATGTATTGGTGGGAAAGAGCCCAAAGATCGCATCTCTGCTCTAGTCACATTGAACATGATTGGCAATGATAATAATTCTAGTTATTGGCAAGTCCAAGAAGCCTCGCTGTTTTAAAAATGTGCATCATCTTCCTGTGGATTATTATGCGAACACAAAAGCTTGGATGACGTCAGATATTTTTATGGAGTGGATAAGAAAACTGGACAGAAAAATGAAAGTGCAAGGATGAAAAATTGTGTTGCTTGTGGATAATTGTTCCGTGCACCCACATGTGGACAATCTTCAACATGTGCGACTAATTTTTCTTTCGCCCAATACAACATCACTCATACATCCAATGGATCAAGAAATCATCCACAGTCTGAAACTACATTATCGAAAACTTCTCGCCCATGAAAAGCTGGCTGCGATTGATCAGCAAGAACAATTTAAGGAAGATTTGCTTGGGACTCTCTACAACCTCAGGAAAGCTTGGGGATTAGTGAAGCCAGAGACAATACAGAACTGCTTTATGCACGCTTTCTTTCCTGAAAATGAGGAATTTCATATCTTCTCCCCATCAGATATCCCAGATCTTGAAGAAGATGATAGCTTATATGAAGGCATTGGAATTCCAATGGATGATTTTGTTCAGATGGCTATTGAAACAGATGACAAGGAACAATGTCGGGCAGCTCTAACTGATGATGACATTATTGCTGCCATAAAAAATGACGTTTCAGAATATAGCACGGAAGACATGATTGATGATGATGAATCAGAAACACCACCTTTGCCATGTGTTGTATGTTTCTTGCAGAGAGGCTTTTTCAATGTGTGATGGCTTGACAAGATATTTTGCTCAGTCAAACTCATTAGTAATCTGAGAAGAAGCTCATGGTCACTTGGAAAAGTTGCAGCGTCTTCTCCAGAGAGAACAGCTATCAAAACTCAAGCAGAAGAAGCTTGTATGAAGTTCAGAATGCATGTACTCCCAGTATCTTTTGTGCACACTTGTTGTGCAAACATTTAATTGTAATTATTTAAATTAAATGAAATTTTATTGTAATTTTTTGCAATGATTATGTTATAGACAATAATTTCAACTACATTTACATGTATTTGTCATTAAAATCTTTTACTGTTACATATATGTATTTGTATTTTGAACTGCTATCTCTGAGACGTATTTTAAATGTATACCACTTGTTATTATATTTTATTGTAAGAATAATTTTTTTAATACTTTTTTGGGGTCAATTAATACAATATTATAGCTCCATTAACCATATCAGCCACGTATCTCTTGTTTTCTTTGATGTACTTTTCACGATGACTTATGTATAAATAAATACATGTAATGTTGAAACAAACTTTTTAACAGGTTTTCATTTCCCCGAGAAAAGCTCCATCCCCTTGGTAGCCTCAATAACATGGGAACAGACTGACCGAAATCTAGGCTGATTTAAGTACATGTACTTGAAGCATGCAACTAACAACTAGACAAACATGTGCTAATGCTGACATTGAATCTCTCATGTTTTTCAAATCAGGATTTGACCGATGCAATATTTTATTGTGGACTTTATTACACAAAGGTAACCAAAATGTTATTTGTCAATATACAAGTGTATTTCACTCTAGTTTTGTCCTCACATACTAAAAATTTACATTGTTTTTTTTCAAAGTGTAAATACTACTCATTGATGACCGGTCACCCCTTACTGAAGAATTTAATTTGCATTTTTTTTTTGCAGACACCCCCACCCACCCCCAACACTTATCTCGACATCCGCTTATCATGACAATATTTCCTCGGTCCCGAGGATGTCGAGATAAACTGGTAGGACTATACATGTAATAAGATTTACTGGCATCACTGGCTTTGTTTTTCACTGGGCAGTTGGGTTTCAATGTTTATTGAATACCGGTAGGTCGGTATTTTTTCACTGATTGGGCTAAGTCACAAATCAAAATGAGTAGTGTTATATATCACATGGGGTCTATTGTAAAATACAGTCAAAGTAGATGGTATATATAAGGAGAGAATTAAGCAATTAGTTTACATTTGGAGTCATTCACATTTCTTGTGTTCCTATTGTAAGTCTGCATACATGTTTTTTTATATTGCACATGTACTTGGTTTCACTTCGAGATGAAAAATATTTGTTTGGACTGTTCAATCGATATAGAAAGTGCTCACTATTTGGGCGATATAATATTATCCTGAAACTTATAAATTATTCAAAGGAATTCTGAAGAACACTATCCTGTCAAAGTTACGGTTCTTATATGACCAGTAAGTTTACGGTTTTTAATTTATAATGAACCTTTCATTCATTTAGGACTTACTTAGACCACTAAAAATATTACTTTTGATTAACTTCGTAAAACCGTAAGCTGTTGTCACATTTTCATCTATAACTTTGATAATTAATATGTGTGTTAAGTTTTCTGTTTTTGTTACTCTGTTTATGACAATAGAATTGCAACAGAAAATGTTTGGCTTGTCTACGTTACGAATTTCAGTGAAATTTAAAATTGTTGTTAAATTAATTTTATTTTGAATTTAATTTAGTCCTTGATCTTTACACTGCAAATAGTTAAACCAGGAAAGTCTCGCAATATCAACAAAACCTGATAAGTATTTTAAATCCTGGCCAGAAACAGTTGGAATACTTGAAAAAGGAAGATATTAGAAAAGGTTAGAATACTTGGAAAAGGAAGATATTAGAAACGGTTAGAATGCTTGAAAAAGGAAGATATTATAAAAGGTTGGAATACTTGGAAAAGGAAGATATTATAAAAGGTTAGAATACTTGGAAAAGGAAGATATTATAAAAGGTTAGAATACTTGGAAAAGGAAGATATTATAAAAGGTTAGAATACTTGGAAAAGGAAGATATTATAAAAGGTTGGAATACTTGAAAAATGAAGATATTATAAAAGGTTAGAATATTTGGAAAAGGAAGATATTATAAAAGGTTGGAATACTTGAAAAAGGAAGATATTAGAAACGGTTAGAATGCTTAAAAAAAGGAATATATTTGATATTCTCAAACTTGCCAGATGTGATCTTTCAGAGGCAAAGTTATCTTTGTTTGAAAAGATTTGGTTCAATATTTGGTAGAAAAGAATATTTTGGACAGGTATGTTTGGGTCTGATTAGTAAGTCAGAGACTGTAAATTGAAAGCTACAGAACGGAAACTGCTCTGGTAACCTAGTTGTTAGATCGTCCGCTTAAGAAGCGGGAGGTCATGGGTTTGATCTCCTGCAGAGTCATACAAAAGACTTACAAAATTGGTACTAAATACTCACTGCAGACATCATATCGATATGAATGAAAAATTGTTAAAGCTAGGTTAAAAATTCTAATCAAACAAACAAACATAGCTGAAATTCAAATACAAGAATGAAATGGAGTTAAGGAAAACTTCATCTTCAAATGTTGATAGAGAAAACAGAAAAACAAATGCTAATGCAATAATATAAAGAAAAGAGTTCAGAAAGAGAAAAGAAAATTGAATTGAAAAGACAAATTCAATTGCAATGAAAACAAAGAGAAAGACAAATTTAAAAAGAAGAAATAGATATGAAATTCTAAATGCAAACATAACAGAGGAAATATTGAGAATTTGTCAATAATATCTCAAAATATTTGTTGTATATTTATGTATTGTTTTTCGTCATTTATTTCTTTCAAAGGTGCAGCATTATACATACTAAAATAATAAGCTGCATCTCTATTTATTCATATATAAACACAAACACACACACACATGTATAAATATATATATATATATATATATATATATATATATATATATATATATATATATATATATATATATATATATATAGATATATATAGAGAGAGAGAGATTAATTTTTATAAATATACTTTGTTATTAATTGATATTTAATTAAACTATAGTTGATCAGTATATTTATTTAAAATAGAACTTTATAAATTAATTAATATTAATATATAATAATAACATGTTAATTACAAGTGTAATCACGATTATGACATTATAGCTGTTATAAACTTGTAGGTGACTCCTTCGTAATTAATTGTCCTATTTAGTATTTTTATTTCCCAGCATGTTAATACTTATTATCTTTCCATGGTTAGAAACGACTGTTGGATTACGTATTAACATGTGACTTTTACTCTTGTGCGAATATGTGTATTTGAACACAATTTATCATTATCACCAGTTATGGCCTTGACTTAAAATAAAGTTGTTTTGCTAAAACTTACTCTGCTTTTTAAAAAAATTGCAAGAACTAGGTTATCATTAAATACAATCTCTATCACTTATTTACGTAAAAAAATCAGTCAGAACTAAACACTATTCTAGGCAATTATAAACACTATTCTAGGCAATTCTAAACACTATTCTAGGCAATATTGAAAGCAACTGTACATACATAAGAGTATATTGCTTTTGGTTTTGTAGAACTTTATTTGTCATTATTGGACCGATCTTTTTGTGTCTTTATTTGGGTCTAATCTCTCTCTCTCTCTCTCTCTCTCTCTCTCTCTCTCTCTCTCTCTCTCTCTCTCTCTCTCTCTCCCATTGTATGGTCTAAGGATGCATCTTTAATTAAATATAATCAAATATGCACAAAATACGTCGTTTAAACAATATATATATACATAAGCAAATATGATATCTTTCGTGAAAAGTGTTAATAATTCGATATTTAGACTGTTTTATGGATCATGTAATTATGGATGTAGTTTTCAAATAAAAATAAGATTTAAAACTAGTTGAAAATGTATTAACTGCTTTCAGTAGTTATTATTTATTCTGCATACTAATCTTATACTATTTATTTGCCATCCTCTGTCTGCGTGGGTTCGAGTCTCATATTCGACCAATGTGAGTATGTGAGAAAGCTTGCCACTAGCATCTCGTGGGTCGGTGGATCTTTCCGGGGTTTTACGGGTTCTTCCTCCATCATTATTACTGGCCGCAATGTATAGCCTATATTGTGCTGAAAAATGGCGATAAACCATAAAAAACAAACAAACAAACAAATTTTATCGCCATCAACATAAATTCATTACATATTGCCATTTGAGTTGAACGTGCGTACTTGCGTATGAATGTATGCATGTATGCGAGCATGTATCTACGCACATTCGAAAATCGGCAACTTTTGCTCACCATCAAAGCATTAAGAATCATTATTTTAATTACTGTTACGGCATTATCATGCATAAATATTGATTGTTTTAGTTCTTATTAGTATTTCTAAACACAGAAAACTTAAAGAAGTTGAACATTTTTACTAATTATCCAGATTATTTATTGATATATGGTTTCAATGTTAACTTTTATTAGGGAGGTGATGGTCCAATATAAATTATAATAACAGTATTTAGTGAAATCAATTGGAAAATACTTTTACTAAAACTCGTATTCAAATAATTTGAAGTTATGTTCCTCATTTTGAAAGCAAAAGTCAGGTGTATTAATAAAAAAAATATTAAACTATTTAATTTTTGTACTAACATAACTTTGTAAGAAATATCACATCAGACGAAATTTCAGCTACAACTTTTATTTTATAATTAATTCTCTTTTGTGTGCATTAAACATTGTCAATGTCAATTAATTGTCGTCACGGTATTTTAACAACACAACTATGCACTTCCAGACTTTTTGAAATATCTTTCTTACTGATGGAAAGTGAATAATTTACACCTTGTTTTTTGTTGTTGCTGTTGTTGAAAATAATAAACAACCATAAGGTAAAAGAGAATCAGATATTTTTTATTTGAAAATACATCCAAGTTTCCTCCTTATCTCAGCCAAAGTAGTTGGCTGTTCCTTCTCAGACGTTTTTCTCTCGATGCATACCCTAACTTTATAAAATCTTAAAGATATTTCTTTCATTTTCGGTGTTTTAACTTTTTTGCCATGATATACTTGAACAATACAAAAACAAATTTCAACCCGGCTGATGGTGGCCCGGAATAGTCGAGTGGTCTAAAGTGCTCATCGTTACGGATCACTCCCATCTCACCTGTCTGCGTGGGTTCGACTCTCGTATTCTGCCAATGTGGGTATGTGAGAAACATTGCCATTAGCTTTCCGTGGGTCGGTGGTTCTTTCCGGGTTTTCAGCACAAGATATGCTAATCACATTTAAAGATGTGAACTTTATGTTTCTCACCTGGCTGTCATGGTGACAAACGTGGATGTTGATCAAGACAATATATATTTAGTTTACTACCTTGATATTATTAGTGGCGGAGAGATGTGGAAACGTTTTCATTTTGGAATCTAGAGTTTTAACGGTTGCTATGGCAGCTGTCATAACAAAACCATTTCTTAAAGTAGTTTTCGAATGTTTAGCCAAATAGTTATTTCTTTTGATGTCAAATATTTGTTTGTTCTGATTGATATAGGGACGGAATTAATGATCTATGCTGCATAATTATCTCATTTCAAAGCTAAAGCTCATCTGGAGAGACAAGAACATCTGTCTAAAAACTCAAAACAGACTATTGAGAGCAGTAGTCATCTTAATCTTTTTAGTATTCATGTGAGACCTGGGCCCTGACAGCAGAATTACAACGAAGAAAACATGCATTTCAAATGAGATGCTACATAACCATCATTGGCATCTCTTATATCGACCACATCACAACTGAAGAAGTGCGTAACACTATCAGATGCAAAGTAGGCCCGTATGACGACATTCTTACCACCGTCCAAAAGAGAAAGCTGAAATGGTATGGCCATGCCACCAGAGCCAACAGTCTGTCCACAACATTACTGCTTGGCAGTGTCCAGGATGCCGGAAAGAGAGAGAGAGTCAAAAAAGTGGACTGACAAGAACAGAATGGAACAGGAAAAGTTTTGCGGAGACAAGCATTGGCTTACGATCAAGACAAATGGAGGCATTGACACATAATCGAGACAAGTGGAGGGAACTGTTCAGATATTCAGCAGCACATTGCCTCGACGATCACACTAGGTTGAGAGACTGATGATAATGATGATGATTATGAATGTTAGTTAACCTTTCATCGCAGAATTTATTAGGAAGCTAGCAGGATGTTTTTCTCTGAGAGATTTAATTTTTTTAGAATGTAATGCAAGAATCATTTTCACATCAACATCATGTCGTTGTTGTAAATCTATTATAAAGTACTTCATGAACATGACACGCTTTAACACCACCAGGCACAACGTAGGCCATTATGAAGACCTCCTAACCACTGTCAAAAAGAGAAAGCTGATATGGTATGTGCCTGTCACTGGAGCCAACAGTCTCTCGACAACAGTACTGCAGGGTAGTGTTCAGTGTGGTAGAAAGAGAGGTAGACAGAGAAAAAAATGGACTGATAACATCACAGAATGGACCTGGAAAAGTTTTGCAGGGATATAGGCATTATCAGATGATCGAGACAAGTGGAGGAAACTAAATAGCTGTTCAGAAGCACAGTGCCTCAACGACTACACTAGGTCAAGAGACTGATGATGATGATGGTCGTTTAGGAATGGGCCTAGTCCTACATGTAAGACCTCTATGCTGATGATATGTTTGTTTTGGGTCTGGGTCGTAGCACTAAAACATAAATAACACGTGATACGTCATACATTCTTGGACTATGAAGGGGCCCATCATTATGAGTTACATAGGTGTATCCTATTTATGGCAATGCTTTTAACGCTCTAATTTGGCAATATGCATCAGTTACATAGGAATTTAAAGGCACAATAGTGCAAAGTGTATGTAATTTTATGAATTCTAAAGATCATGAGCCTAATTTAATGTGTCAACTTAAAAACTGAAATAATTCACAAAAGCCTAGAGTTTGTGAAGAGAATGTTTTTAATGGTGGTCCACCTTAATTGAATCTTGCAGGTCACGAACTGTTACGGACACCCCAGGTGACTACGAAAACGGCACGTCATCTTCGTCCAAGGGGCGGGTTATGAGTCACGTGTTTCTAACTTAAAGGAATAAGGAACATTCAAGTTGATTTTATCTCATCTGATTGCCTGTCGTTCAAAAATTATATTTTATCTAACTCCCTTACACCGCTCTGGGGCCATTTAGTTACTACAAGGAATTATTTGGTTATCCGCGCAAGTGCCTTGAGAGATAATTAGATACGTATCACGTGTTGGGTAGTGACGTCACAGGATCTATTGCTAACAGTCAACATAGCATACTCCAATGGTTGCTAGCATGATTCAGATAATTTCTTTTCCCTTTTGCATCATGGAAAATTGCGAGAACGATTTCCCCTACTTTTCTATAAGCGTGAACAATTTACCGTATCAGCTTGAGCCACGTTTGAAGACTAACAACGAAGAAGGTAGTGATGACACGGCGTCATGTTCTTCGAATGTCACTGTCAAAATGATGAGGATAGTTTGCAGGGTAAAGAAGGACGACTCAAAAACACACAATGGTTTGTACCGATTTATACTTGTAGCACGCATTTCATATACTGTATATATAAAAGTGAACAGAACGCACGTTACATTTCACTAACTGAAACTGAAACTTTGTTAACTCCTGTGTGTATAAATATGCAAGCTTTGTTGGACCCAAATTTCGATAATCCTCCCTCGATTGACTGAAATACTATGTTGACAATGATTTATACATTTCATGTTTATCAAGTAGGTTTAAAGAGTCTTCACGAACACAATAAACAAACAACAAAGGAATAGAACTATTTTATAATGATATGGGTCATTTCACATGTATGTATATGTATTCAAAGAAGATTAATAATTTGATAAAAAGATAAATATATCAAACATAATTCACCGAAAGTAATAAACGTACAATGCAGCATAATTTACGTAAGATGAAATATCTTTTGTTCGAATTTACTCTTACATGTATTCTATATTTATTTTCAGAACATAAAGGCATATAGCATATCTGCATTTTGTCAATGGATTTGGAATCGACTAGGCAGACACAGCCATAAAGTGCTTCCATCCTGTTTTGTTTCAAAACTAAAAGAATATTTTTTCTTACAGGAATATGTTGGCTTTAAATATGCTGCACCATAAAAATTATTGGATTTCAAAAAGCATGATTTTTGCTTTAGGATGAGTTCATCTTTCTGAAAATTGTTTGTATGATGCTGTGAGTGGCGGTGGATACAGAGATTCCCCTTTCATGAACATGTATGCCTCTGTGTGTGCAGGCAAGTCCTGCCTCAAGTCGAGCGATGCCTGTTTCAGGAGTGCAATGTAACCTTAAAGAATACAAATGCACTAAGATATGAAATCAATAAACTTTTTTTTTCGTTTTGAACTTTTATATTTTCTTAATGATTGATATTAACCTGTGTCCCAACATAATGAACTTTAATAAAAATTTATTTCATGAACTACAAATGTATTTAATTATTTTATTTCTAGTTCAGATTTTACTATAGATTACTTTATTTCTTATAATTACTTGCAGTGCTTGATTACCCATTAAGCACACTATTCTTATGCTCAACGCACCAGCCCAACAATGGCTTTTGTATCATTATGAGGGAGCACATTCATGGATACAAAGAGCAGGTGACATTGGCTAGTCTTTGCAGGTATTAAAATTTGCTGAGCAGTCAAAATACGTATCTCTCGAGTCTGACAATTTCAAAAGAACAAGTCAAGTTCCCACCATATTCATTCCCTCCAAAAATATTGCTCCTGCAGTAAAGATTGTACTCCATGGCATTCTTCCATCATATGCTTGACTTTTCCATTCTGAAATGTGCCTACTGACACAAACTGAATATCTTTTGATCATTGTTCCTCTAGAAAATTTCAAAGATGTCTGGGAGAGCAAACAACATGATCTACATCAATTCATCAATTCTGCCAAAGTAGATTTGGACACCAGAACATGTTGCTGATCTTCTGGTTTTATATCTTATCAAGCTTAAAGTTCATATGCATATCTTTAAAGTCACTGTCCTCTCCATCAGCAGTATCTGAATGTGGTTCATGTTTTGAATCATGGTGTATATTAGGGTAAATGTCATATTCACTGCTTTGTTCATTTTCATTATCTGAATCCTCTATTGGTTTTAGGAACTCAGACTGAATTGCAGCTCGAACCTGAATTTTGTGAGTTCTTGTGGGATCAAATTTAGCCTGAACTTCACACTTCGTTTTATATTTTGTGGTTGGGCCTGAGGAATTGGTACAAACGATGGTATGCTGAGTTCAGCATCATCTACCTCTACCAGGGCACATGCACTTGCAGGTGTATCAAGCACATAATTTGCATTGTAACTTTGCATTGCTTGATGTAGAACCTGAAGGAAAAACAAAAAAATATTATTGACAAGAAAAAGCATTTGCAGTATTATGTAGTATCTTTGAAACATTTCAGTAGTCACATGACAGCAACTGATTAATTACAATGATGGCCGCACTAAAGGGGAAAAGGAAGTTGGGGGGAGGCACAAAGAAGTGTTTATCCTATGTCATAGCCTAAGGCTCATATTTCTCGGGTGATACCAGTAGTGAAAAACATGAAATTATGCATTCCACTATATTTTAAATACACATTAGTGTTACTCTAACGTTAGCGTCATGAACAACTCTTTCCGAGATAAATATTTTCCAGAAATATATTCAGTAGTATACGCAATTATTCAATTTCCGCAGCACTTGGATGGGGTGGGGTGGGGTGTGATAATGTTTGAGAATCTGCTATCAATAAAGCTATATTTTATGCAGATATTATTATTTAAATACTTCAATATCATTATGTTCACGAAATTGATAGAAATTAAGAGTGCATACAACATATTTATTTACCTCTGCATTCTGCCATTTGTGATAGGCTCCTCTTACTAGTTTCGGTTTGACAGTTGTGAACCACTCGGATCTGTCGGTAGATCTTACCCTAGGCCTAAGGGTAGAATAATATCTGGTACTGCTGTCGGTCTCAGTCTCGTCTGTCATTTAAATATCCCAATTCTGCACATCTTTTTGGATCAACATTTACTCTGATCGTTTGAAAAATGAAGACTGCAAAGTCTACGAGTTACCGGCTCAAAGTTCTCACGAAGTCATGGCGACAGTAATAGATGCAAGCCGTTCGTCGGATTTATTCTTTCGGAAATCGGAAAAATGAACTAGTCGAATTGTTGTTGCATCCAAACGCTGCAATGAGGGAGATTTTGGAAGATTCTTGGAAAAAAACTCTAATATAAACATTAATTATCTGCCTACTCTCAAGCACAAGTGGATCAACATATTGCTGAGCCGATAGCTGCTAAAGATCCTGTGACGTCACGTTTATTCAGCCTCGTTTCCACTCGACAAATATGAATATAGGAACGCTCACGCAATTCATACTCTATAATTTACTGTACATTTTTTTCGGTGCAACTGGGTCGCCCCAAACTACTATTTAATTTATCATAGAGATCAAAATCAGTAATATAACCACAAGTTTAACTGTAAGTTCCCTATTCCTTTAAAACATATACAATAAACAAACATGGCAGACACACGAGTGAGTAAACAACGTAAAGGTCGCCCGCGTTTGTCACTTTTCGAGAAGACTTGCTGAAAAGCTATCAGAGAAACAGAACATGACCTATGAAGAATTCGTATTGCAGACTTGGTTTTCACTCTTTACTGTTATACAACTTTTGGAATTGGAAAGCTGTTTTAATGATTGCTCTTCGTGCGCCTTTTTTAATTAATGTTTCTTCTTTTCAAGGTTGCCAAAGATAAGGAAATATGACTTTAATACAAGGATCCCAAAACACCATGAACCAGTTTTGGTGTTCGCGCAGGATTGCTAGCAGATATGAAAAATTTTCTGTGAGTTTGCAGTTCTTGTGTTTGAAACAGATATATGTAAACATTTGCTAAGTATATTTTCTATGAAATCAACATTAAAATGCATAATTCGTACCTTCTGCTTTCTTTTAATTATTATTTTATCAATATTGTTACGTAATAGAAGAAACCAGATGTTAGGATTGGTATGTTAAACCCTGAGGCAATAATTTCTCGCCAGCAAAATGTCTGAGGTGTCAAGCCCATTAATTGACATAGCCATAACTCAAGACGTGCGATTTATTTTTGCCAAAGTCAGTTATAAAACCTCGTTTAAAGGTAATTGGTGATTTTTTCTTCGGAACAAGGGATCGTCAAATTGTATCGTAAACATCTTTAGCAAACGGTTGGGAGGGGCGATGTTTCATCATTAGGAACCAACCTCCAATCGGAATCGAGTTAGGCGTGCCAGACATTAGAATCTTAAGATTAAATATATCATGTTAATACCAAAATTTAGTAGCATTACAATTATTTGGCGGGACAAGGCAAATAAAACTACTCTGAGACCATTCCTAATGTCGAAATTTTTATTCTGGAAACAAGAATGGAACTTGAAAACAGGTCAGTTAGTATTTGTTTGTGCTTTAATTATTGCAGTATATCTATATATTTGAGTATATAAAAAAATCACTATTGTAGTTTGATTCATTCGCAATGTTTGATATACATGCATATTTTGAAATATGAGGAATGTGATGTGTAGAATCAATATTGTCATACGTTCTTGGGTTAATTCATAGTAACCTCGTGCACGTGTTCATTTGCTATTGATTTGCGAATGTTGAATTGAATTTTAAATTTTGTATTATGTTGCGTTGTGAAACATTAGGATATCAATTTCCCTATTTGTTTATACTTGTAGAAGTATCATGTGTATGGATATATCAGAGCATGTTTGTGCATATTTGTGTACACTTGTAGAAGTGCAATGTACAGAAATGCGTTTGATTATATGTTATTGTTTTGTATATAGTAAGATTGAGAATATAGGCACGTATGCATCACCAAAAAACAGTAATGGCCTATCTGATGATATTAATGTTAGTATGAGTAAGATTGAGAATATCTATATATATATATATATATATATATATATATATATATATATATATATATATATATATATATATATATATATATATATATATATATATATATATATATATATACCTTGTACGTTTAGGATGGAGAATTTGTATTTCGATGGGCATGAATGCTTCACCTAAAAACAGTAATGACCTATCTGATGATATTAATGTTAGTGTTAAGTTACATAGCAAAATGTATATGCTTTGCTAATGTCCGTGTATGTTTTCTTTAGAAGCTTTTAGGATCCAGAATGATGTACTCAGTGCTTTGGTCCTAGTCTCTGGGAGACAAAAGATTAAAGTAAGGATAGAGGGAAAAGCTGAATGGAGAACGGAGGTAGACAAAGGAAATGAGGAGAAACATTGAGATGATTAAGACTTAGGACAGAAGGGAAAATTTCACACACTAATTCAGAGGATGAACTAGGCCGTCACTTGGTTGACTGATATGATATTAACTGAATTGCATTTGAGATATAACTAATTGAATTATATTAATTGTTGTTAATTAAAATTTCAATTTGGGTATTGATTAAGTTAACTGTTGGCATCGCTAACTGGGGGCTCAGTGCATTGCATCTCTCTATCGCTACTTGAATTTCTAACAAAACTGAGCCAAAGTGGGTCTTCTATATTAATTTAAATAAACTGATAATATCTCACATCGAAAAGGGAAGCAACATAACCTTTGCAAAATATTTGTACATCAGCAAATCTTCTAGGTATGTAGTACATTTAAAGTAATACATTTGTAATGTCCTAGTAATGTGGAATTTTGAATGCACATTTATCCAATTAAAAGTAGTACATTAAATAGTAGTCAAATCTACAATGTAGCGTTCGCTTGATGATATAAATTAAGTTGTCTTATCAATATGGGGTCACCATGAAAAAAGACCAGCTTTAGGTTTTATTGGTCATAATTGCAGCATTCCTTCAGAGTATCGGGAGAAGTGTCATTTATCACATCATCAATACACAGGAGTTGATCATCTTATATGGCAAAGGCTTTAATAAATGTCTACATAAACCTTGGTTGGAGAATGACGAGCAAGCATAAACTTTGGCTTGATCCCATAAATGGATGACAAAGTGCCGAAAACCTTGGCACAGGTGCTCTTGGACCAAAGGTTCCTAATCAGAGTGGAGAAATACTTAAATTTCAGATATGCCACTTCAGGATTGCAAGAATGGCTTGGTATTTAAAAGTAAAATGCGAAGATCGCTTTAAATGTTTTTATTGTCAACTTTAAATTTGTTTAATATATATTTTCCATTTGAAGATCTGAGTGAAATAGCGTTGAAAAGATATGTATACATGATACTTGTACCGTTACTCTCCTTCTCAAGTCTTTGGTAAATTCAGGTATAATAAATGCTACTTGTACAGTGTCTCTCCTTCTCAAGTCTGTGGTAAATTCAGGTAGAATAAATGCTACTTGTACAGTGTCTCTCCTTTTCAAGTCTTTGGTAAATTAATGTATAATAAATGCTACTTGTACAGTGTCTCTCCTTTTCAAGTCTTTTGTAAATTCAGGCATAATAAATGCTACTTGTACAGTGTCTCTCATTCTTAAGTCTTTGGTAGATTCAGGTATAACACATGCACATCAGTTATAAACAATTCCATATTAATAGTTCCATAACACTCTATCAATTACACGTAAGTAATGATTTTATGTATGCAAAATGTACAACAGTAATAATTATTTAATAACTATTACCCGGTAATCTGTTAGCAGATTACAAATGGATATATGGTTTTGTTAATCGCAGAAGCGCTGTTGAGCTTGAAACTGGCGCCTCAAGAACCACCATCAGCTCTTGATTTGGTGAAGGAGAAAATCTCTTGATTTTAGTTATGTAAAATATGAAATTGTGTCTAATATATAGGTGTTTGGAAAGGCCGGTTACACGTTATATCATATCTTGTAAATACAAGTAGTTAAAAATTAAATAATGTATCATGCTGAATTGCTGAAAACGTTTTATATTTTTTTTATGACATTCATGCTCATTGTTTCAGGCAGAAATAGACTGGTGTGAAAAAGGTCTGAATGAAAGCATTTTTATTTTATTCAATATTATGTGCAGTTGCAAGAAATCAAATAATGAGGTCAGTTGTACTCATTTATATACAAATTCATTTATGCCAGATAGAGATTAAGCTAGTGCATTGTTCATCTGGATATTCGTCATGTATCTGGCAGAAGAGCAAGATGGAATTACACGTCACTTCCAGACCTGAGCATTCAGTGCTGCCCTATTAGAAACTGCCTATAGGCAATTTATCTGTTGGCAACCATCAAGTCAACTTTGACGTTGAAGACAAGAAACATCCAGTTTGTACATCCTGGTCAAGGCAAGTACAATCTCATTAAAGATCAGAACTTGAAGATTCTGAAAAAGTATTTCAATTCGTAATATGCTGTTTCTAAAATGAAGATAATATTGCGAACATGGTCTTATTCAAATGTTATTAAGCAAATTCCACTTAAAATACACATGGATCAAAACTGCACATGGATTTTATTTCGACATGAGTACTGAGAGTTCCATCACAACTAGTACTGATATAAGTGTAGTTTATGTTAAGATGGAGACCGCGACGTGTTTGCCAAGTATTTCTAACAGTCAGAGACTCCTGCATTGGGATAAAATAGGTATGGTTGATTGAAGTTGAAGATGATATTGATAAAAGTACTTTATCCTTGTATCATCATCAACTTATATTTAGCATAGTGAGGTACCCACATTAAATACAGGTAAAGAAAAAAATCTACTCGATGAATATCAAATGTAAATATAAGAAAATGCCCTTATCATTTGCATATGTATGCATGTCTGTTTTTGGACAGCTTACAATGTTAAAATTCATTATGAGTGATTGCGTGAAATAATCGAAACATGTCTCATTTGGTAGGCAGTCTCCCTAAAAGTCTTGAAAGTTGTTACGTTCAATAAACTCTGAATCATGTTAAGATTAATGTATTAACAGTAATTATAGTATGCATTTTAAGCAAAACAGCAAACTTTATATATTCATTACCGCACAATTGATATGAAGTGCTGCCTTTTACAACACCTATTCCAGGAATGGGGCATCTACCTACATATTTCACACACCATTCTGGTAATCCTGTGTTGGGGGATCATCACAATGCAGTGAAGGTTTTTTTCTATCAATGTCAATGTCATAAGTGACTATGGTGTCAATTACCAGAAGCAGCAGAGAGGGTGAACCATACAACTTTCCGAGCGTCGATTCGGAAATCTGATGCTTCTACCAAATAGTAAAAAAATGGCGTCTATTCGATAAAATAAGATTTCTTTATATACGCCAACATCGTTGTCATTCACCCTCTCTGCTGCTATGGGTTAACAAAAATAATAAATGATTTTAACCGAATATTTGATCTAGTCCTTAGGATCTCACAAACAGATCAATCAAATTATTTGACTGGTCAGTGAGTCTAAAATTAATTCTCGTTAACGAATTATTATGGCATCGCATATAGACAGGATTAACTGGGTTTTCAATAATTAAGAATCCTGGAGGAGCTGTTGGTGCAAACGAATAAAGAATATATCCTTGCTGAGCTTGATTTGATTGCTCTAGATTAATTTGATAGCTTCCTTCAATTGCATCACATACTAAACTGAGCGCAATCACTGCTGAAATATTTACATTGTGCGGGGCAATATGCCTACCGCCACCATCTGGGTTATTATTATGTTTGAGGATAATTGAATCTTGTACTTGTCGCGCCTTGATATCGGTTTTAACAATTCTTGCTAGTTCATCAGCGTTGTATTTGGGAAACTTGAAATTACGCAGATTGTCTTCTGTGATATTGTAATCGGTTAGGAATCGTTGTTTACTGTCGCTGTTGTCATTAATTATTGTTTGAATAATTAGTTCATAGATATATTCCATGTCAGATATAAGTTGATTTATTATTTCAACGTGTTTTTGCGATTTTGTTTTCCGTAGTTGTTCTAGTTGTGTTTCATATAATTGTTTAACTTCATTAAAATAACCACGGATGTCAGTTAGCGTAAATGAAATAGTAACAGATGAGTCGGCTGTTCTTTTAATGATAAAATCCCATTGCAATGTGTCTTTGTTGGTAAATATAAATCTATCGGCGATTTTTCCTTTTCTTATATCAGATAAATTATCTCGATAACTGGGATTGATTTCATGATATGATTGTACGTCCGTGGTTAAGTCGGTGGCGGATTTTTTAGGTGGTTTTTCAAGCCATCCTAACACTGTTCTTAACGAGCTGTTATATATATCTACAATGTATCCCTCTGTGCTTATTTCGATCGACGACGAGAGCGTCGGTTCATGAATATTAATAGCTATGCTTGATTCTTTTTCAGTAATTGATTTTATTCTTCGCTTAATTTCAGCATCGATTTGCTCAATTTGGTACGACCCAGTTGGTAACGAAACAGTTTCCCACGCTGGAGTACCATCGGGTTTATTCTTATAAGAGAACACCAGTGTGTTATTCGGTTGCTGACCGCCAAATGCAACTGATCTGATATTAGGCCAGCTATGATATACTCGTAATTTTGCCAGCGCGATCTCACGCACTGGAATCGGAGAAGGGAAGTTCACAATAAATTCAAGGTTTGTTGATGTTATTGATATCATGCTTGTTCGTATCGGAGTGGTATTCTCCGCGATTCGTTGAAGCAGTTGCAATTCGTTGAATTGTAGTGACATTATTGTTAACGCTGTCTTCAATTTCCAATTTCAACATCGCGGAGTTATACAACTGGGTCATCGTGGAAAATTCAACATCGGATATGAACGAATTATCTATCGACAGTGAGATCAACTCGGATAATTTCGAGTACGCGTCAAAAACCACCCGGTACCGAGCTGTATAATCACTGAGTTTTTTCTGAGAACACGATGATAACTTTTTAGTTATCGCGGTGGCGACTGCCGCAATTGTTGTTGCCGCGGAGATAACGATTGGAACTGCAATCGGAGCCATCATGGTCACCGTCGACAAAATAACCCCGGCGCTGGCCATCACACCAGACACAGAGTACACAGTAATATCAATTGCGGTGATTCTTCGTCGGTATTTTTTCATTTTTTCACGATAACGCTCAGAAAGTGATTTCAAGTTCGCGGAAAATTCTTTCACGGTATCATATCGATATCAATGCGATTGTGATTCCATTGACTCTGTCAACGGGACTATTATCGGTTCAATTGATTTCATCGATGTCATTGTTATTTTAAACCCGTTAGTGTTTTCAATTATTCATCATCTTCCGGGTAGTAGATCAGGGGGTATTCTAATTCACATACAAATTCTAAACACCAGGTTATTTTTTTTCTAATGGTTTTATCAACCGCGACAATCTCAAATTCGTCTTTATTCTCGATAATTACTGTCGCGGTGCCACCAAAGTAGGTTTTACCGCTCACGATGATATCAAATTGCTTGTTTGAGATTAACGTCATCCTGTAGATACCATAGGGCCACTCCCCGATATCGATTGGCAATCTAACACTAGATTCTTTTACCCAATCAAAGGTCCCATGATCGACCGTATACACGATATTTTTAATGCTTTCGTGTGGATGCAGAATCTTTACTTTTTTAAAATTTTCTTTTAGTTCAGAAATATCATTGTATATTTCGAGATAAGTTTTCTCGATTTCGGTAAACTTCATCATCCTCCCCGCATCCTTTTTATTAGAAAAGAATGCAATTAGAAGGCTTCTGATTCCAAGATTATTTTGTTCTGTAATATATCGGTCGATGTCAAAAAATGTTTTCGTGATATATTGGTTGCCCTCAAAGAACTTATTAACAATTTCGTTGATGGGTTTTTGTTCGTCAAACGCGCTTTAAATTTCCGCGAGAGTCATACCTGCCACAAGTGGGGATCCAAAGAAATTTTTAGCCATTTCGCTGATGCGTTTTTGTTCGTCAATAGCTTTTTTAACTTCAGCGAGAGTCATGGCTGTCAACGATGTGGTTTCAGAAACAGGTGTTCTCCCTAAAAATTTATCAACGATGGTATTAAGTGTTGTTTGTCTCACCATAAACATATTAATGTCCTTGAGAGTCATTGTAGATGTAGCTGGGACACCAAAGAAACTATTAACGATGTAGGCATTGTGAGTATGCTTGCCGATAAACTCGCTAATTTCAGCGAGAGTCATGCCTGCCACAAGCGGGGTTCCAAAAAACTTAACAACGACGTCGTTAGTGGGTTTTTGTACCTTTTCAAGATTTTCTTTTAGTTTAGAAATATCATTGTAAATATCGAGATAATTTGCCTTGATTTCAGTTTCATTCATCATCCTTCCCGCGTTCTTGTTAAAAAAGAACAAAAATAGAAAGTTTTTAATTTCAGCGAGAGTCATATTAACCGCAGGTGGGGCTCCAAAGAACTTACCAACGATATTTCTTCGAAAAGCATTATAACCCCGAAGATGATCATCCAGCTCACGGCCGTGATTGGCAATCGCGTCGGTGATCGTAGACACAAGTTCGCTTGGTTTAAGTTGTCCATCGTTGGAATACAGCGCGATAGAGTTTTCAGCAGCGTTGCGCTGCCGTATCAAAATGTCATTCACGGATATATTACTGCTTTTCAATTTACCCTGGCTATCTTGAAATACAACTATTTCGTTCGGGTCAACACTTGTTAAATTTAACGTCTCAGCGATTTCATCTTTAATTTTTTTTTTTACATCCTCGATAGAACCCGCAGATCTTTTCGGAGTGGGTTTCGACATTGAAAGAGATTGTCCCCAAATATCAATCATTATTGTTAGCGCAACTTGGGTTTTCAATTTATTGATTCTCTAAAATTACCTTGTAATTTCCCACTCGTGTATTTATTTACAACCAGATGAGGTGGTTTCTGTGACGATGAAATCTCCGCAAGGACATTCAATACTTCACGGCCGCATATCGGTGGATCATTTAATTGTTGTGTTGGCAGCGTGGAATAAAAATTCGGAATTGATTGATTCTTTGAATTTATATACCGCATAAACTCGCTCGGTGGGGCTAACCCATATGAATCGAAATAAACAATCCCACGCGGATCAATCGCGTATGCAACCCAGTGAGTTCCCGATCCGTTACTGTTATGAAGATTGATTATTCCGGTTTCAACGCGTTTAGGTTTTCTCGGTAATTGATCTCTCATAAAAACCCCTCTGAAGTTTTTTATCGCTAGATTTTTAGCAGCATCAATTAAATCAAAATTGGACATAGGGAGAATTGGGTTTTCAACTAATAAACCGTTCCTGGTATTCTTAGACCCTTTCCGTGAACGGATCTGCCGCTGTACCATGAATACGGGGTTCCTGGTAGTCTTAGACCCTTTCTCTTTTTTATACCCGCTCCCAGTTGCCTTTTTCAATGCCATCCCTGCCGCGGTCCCAACAGCTCCCAACGCCGCCGCTTTCGCCACCGCTGGGGCAGCCGCTGCAATCAATGCTGGTATTGCAGCTAACAATGGAAATATACCGCCTGATTTTATCATGCTGGCGATTGCGGCTTTCGAAAAATCAATTTGAACCCCTCGCTTATTTTTCATTGCATCATTGAAATGTTTTATTTGACGATCCGTTAATGATATTTTATGTATACCGTGGGACATCTGCGCTGGTTTCAACGTTATTGTGGTTCCACATTCTTTAGCGGATTTTGATCGCAATTTCTTGACCTGACCATCAGTCAGCTTGACACTAACAACACTATATGGCATTTTATTGTAAAACACATTTATGCTTTCAATTGATCTAATTGTGAATCATTTACATATTCTCCACTGGTGCATCAATAAGTCTCATTCGTCCGCCAACCTCTTCTAACAACATTGATTTATCGCTGAGAATGACAACAACCGCTCTGTAATTAATAATACCACCAGGGCGGTTTATACGGGCTTTAAAGTGTATATCAACAACGGATTGTCTCATTAAATCAAGATGTTCCAGCGAAAAGTAATAAATCGGGTATAAACTCTTAAAATCCAACTGTGATATTTGTAGACCAGT
The DNA here is from genome assembly GCA_029339505.1 of Unio delphinus. Taxonomy (NCBI): domain Eukaryota; kingdom Metazoa; phylum Mollusca; class Bivalvia; order Unionida; family Unionidae; genus Unio; species Unio delphinus. The sequence goes on from JAQISU010000065.1 coordinate 1,515,067, forward strand.
ATCAACATTTTGATCCCGTGCCATAAATGACAGCATATTGTGATATACACGTGCAATATGGTTGTGATTGTAATCAAGTTGTATATCCTCGGATGGTTCCTGCTGTCCGTTTATTCTCAGCGAGACTTCTCTAACACCTAACTGATCAAATATCATATGGCTGCGTTGTTGATTACCAACTCGCTCATTATTCTATAACGCTACAAATATATGACGCGGAGCTGAAACGCCTTGTTTTGATGCCAGGTGACATGTGAATATATCATCGACATTATCCTGTTTAATATCCGTAGTCACTGATAACCAACTCAACAATGATTTGCCGCCTGTTTCCATAAATGATAGTAATCGCCCTTCTGCTGTGATTGATGGAATTAACACTGGCATCCATAATGATAGTTTTGTTAAAATGACTTTACCCTCGGGAGCACCAGCATCACGCCATATTGCAGCATTATCAGTACCCTTTCGCACAAGCGCTATTGTATGCTTCGCTCCATAAATAACTTTTCGGACGTTTCTACAGAATCCAAATATATGATGCAGTGGAATCGCGCATGAAAATTGTCGACGCTGTCCTTGCAACGTTGCTACGCGTGTTGCAAATCCTAGGTTGTAATTTGGAACATTATTTATGACATCAAAGGTACCAGCTGGTCTTGTATATCCGGCTGGTGCTGGATCAACTGCAGTAGCTTGTGTTGCCTTTACTCTAGAATACTGGATGTGTTCAGCGTTATCAGAGGTATCCTTTGCAAACATCATAGATGGACCAGCTGATCTTGTATAATCATCAGAATATCTCGCTAACCCTATGATTGTTGTGGCAACATCAACTTCATGGTCTATTGATTCAATTTCTTTTCCATCAATGAGATATCTTGCACTTTCAAATAACGCCATTATGCCATTATTGACAAAACCAACTCGGATAGTTGGGCTAATGTCATATGGTGTATTAGCTGCAACATTTGTTACGAGTTCACCTTCGATTTCGATAAATGCTTCACAAGGCAATAAATATTTACTGGTATCTTGAACTTGAAGTTCAACTCGCGATCGTAGGTCGGGTTGTATTGCATGATAGGAATAGTATTGATAATCGCGGACGGAATCGTCTTTGCGCACTGGGGCTTCCATATCGAACGCGGGATCAGCTGTTCGTTTAAACATTTATAACATACTAGTGTTTTCAATTGCGAAACTCGTTGTAATTATCGTCGTTTTCGTTTTTGTTTCAAACCACTTCCTGCTATCGCGTTCATGATAGAACTATCTGTTACCGGCGAAGCTGTTAATGGCGACGGAGTCACCGAAGCAGCCAACGACGCTAGTTTTTCTTCCACTGCGCTATTTATTGCTTTGCTGATTTTTGCAGGCATCACTGTAGTTGATGGCAGTACTGTTGGTTTCCTTTGCACCACTGATGCTATTTTACCTTTCGCAGCAGAAAATGCCTTTCCAGCAAGATTTCCAACGAAATCTCCGATTTTGCTGGGTCCCTTATCACGAATGATATCAATGGCTTTCATTGATAATTGTTTAGCTAACGGCGCCACCTTGGGAGCCATTCTTGTAAATAACCCCGCAATGGTATTGCCGAAACCATCTCCGTACCACGTGCGGTAAACAGGTAATCGTGAGTTCACCACGTAGACGCTTACGGGTTTATCATGCTTGTAGTGTATAATCATCTTGTTATAAAAATAGTAGTTTTTCAATTAGTGATCAATCGCTAGCGTCCATAGGATTTTCATCATAACGTAGGGCGTCTATGTGATTTTCAACTAATTCAGCAATGAGTTCTCGATATCGCCGGCAAATAATCGTCTGCAGATATCAGCTGCTTCATTAATTACTTCCGGTGAGTTATTTCCGGCTCGTTTTCCCCCGATGAGAACCTCTAACCGTGATATATCCGAGAGAATATTACCAGGACATGACACGGTTGCGTTGAAATCCTTTAGATTTTTAATTGAATATCCTTTTCCACTTGTTTCCTCAGTTGTACCAGTTGCGCCTTGACTATCATCAAGTAATTGCCTTTGTCGGCCTCGACTTTGTTTTTCTCGTTCTTGTTGTTTTTGTATACCATAACTATCAACTCCTACTTTAAAAGATCTATACTCAATTGTATCCTTTTTCAAATTACCAGAAATCTCCTTATTCGTTTTATAAAACCAATTAACCCATTCATCTCGGCTTATTCTACTGTTGTTATACTCGTTTTTTAAAAAGTCCTTTCTAGAATGAAAGCTTTGGGCGGCAAAATTACCAAAAATCGTATAATCTTTGGGTTTTATTAATTGAAATCGTTTGATTTCTGTTATAGCTCCTTCGGTGAGTTTGTCTATAAAGGGAACACCTCTAGGGGTGACATCAACAGGTTGTGGATCAGGCGCAGAATCATCAATATCTGCTAATCGTTCATACTCGTGTTGGGTTTTTATATCACTGGATAGCTGTTGTATCCCTGCGTGTGTTTGTCCGGTCTCTGCTGCTATCTTTTCTAGCACACCAAGAACAGGCTCTTCTCGTCGCTTGCCTTCCTCAGGAATATCCCCAAATATTGCTCGTTCTGTAGCAGTTTTCACATCTTTGGTAGTACTTGTTATCGGAGTAAACAGTTGTTCACTTGACACAGAAAAGTCAGTCTGCGCTTGTTGTCGTTGTTGAAGTTTCTCGCGAAGTTTGTCTTGAACCGGTATAAACTTTTTAATTGCTGATAATCGCTCTCGGGCTAATCTAGTTGTAAACGATTCACCTACCATATATTGTTTGTGAACTGAGTTTTTAAATGTGAACTATCACAATTAAAAGCTGAGTTATTAGATAATGTACCAGCAAGCTAACGTATCCATCTCCGACAAGGTTAAACTGTACGACGCTATCCGCGAGTGTTTCAGAAATAACATAGCTGGGGGTTTCAGAATTATAATATCTGAGAACGGAAATGAACGATTTTTGTTAACGACGCGGCAACAACAACAACTACGTGAAAATGGAGGCATCGCGGTGATTACTTGCTACCACGACCAGATCATCCAGTACGCACATAACTGCATGAGCAAACCCAAACTGCTAAGTATTCTTTCAGGAGAAAATCCTATGTAGTTACAAAAAACGCTAAAAAAAATAAATTATAATAAATTATTTTATAGTAACGCTCACGTGGTTAAGATACTGGTTTTTCCTCGTTTAATATTTTTCTAAGATCACGAACTTTAGAACTAATTTCAGCTCGTTTTTGATACTCTTGGCCGGGCTTTTGACGTATTGCTTCAACGGTGCTAAATAGCGTTATAAATACATTAATGTTGTTACCGTACAAACAAGCATTGATGGATTTTTGAATTCCTTTCACGAGCCTGTACATCCTAGGTAAAACATAACGATCCTTACTAGACTGATACTCAATAACTTCATATTCCGAGGTAATCTTGTCACAGTCGAGACCTTCAGATAATATTATCCCGATATTTTTTAACTTTGAGATTTCGGTAATTATAGCATTTACATCGCTGATATCCATATTTTTATAGCATACCGTATCTCTAATTATTAAAAAAAAGTAACACTCATTTGGCAATCTCGCTGGCGCCCTATGACGTCAGAGAGACCCAGAAGTTACTTTAAAAGTTAAATAAGTCCATGTATATGCTGTAATGAAAACCCCATTTGGAAACCCCTTTCGCGTCAAATAACGTAAAAGAGACCCAGAGGTTATACGACAACATACTTGGAACTCCTTGGTTGCCTTCACATCCAAGTAAGCGCAAGAGGACCCGAAACATACATCTCCGGAAGGGAGGCCTAAGGTGACAAACATCATCTTAGTCCGCCCAGAAGATATGCTTGAGGTACGTACATGTACTTAATTACCTTAATGAAACGATGTTGGTAATGAATCTCCGTTCGAGTGTTGCGGCAGATATAATTCAATAAAACGATGACGATAATGAATCTCCGCTCGAGTGTTGCGGCAGATATAATTCAATGAAACGATGATGATAATGAATCTCCGCTCGAGTGTTGCGGCAGATAGTAGGCGTGTATGTACTTAATTAACTTAATTAAGGATGGATTATAATTCAATGGATGATAATGAATCTCCGCTCGAGTGTTGCGGCAGATAGTAGGGGTGTATGTACTTAATTAACTTAATTAAGGATGGATTATAATTCAATGAAACGATGATGATAATGACGTGGGACGGCACAGGACAGCACAAACATGAAACGACGGGGCGGATTTTTCTACGGCCAATCTAACCAATCAAAAACAACCCAATTAAATTAACCCGGTTGCATGATTGACAAAAATCAACCACACTCCCGTGTTAATGGCGTGGGTTAATTTTGATTGGTCGGAATTGGCTTTCGAAAGCCCCAAGCTTTATACCTTTCAAATGCTGTATAAAGCGACTAATATGGCAGCGTTGATTCACAAGTGTGTTATTTTATTTCCTTGAATTACTTATTAATGCCGTTTCACAACATTTAAATGAGACAAAATAGTTTAATAAAACACTACACAAAAGAATATAGTTGTTAGATAACTACGTGTATTAACTCTGTTCTAATCCTCTAGACAAATGCGTTATCGATTAGGCCACAAATAGCTGTATACAGAGGAATTTTAACCACGCCCACTTACTTCAATGAATGGGAAACACTAGTTCCGGCTGAGCGAACACAGGTATCGCGTTAGATTATAAAGATCTTGTACTGAAAGTGTATTATAGATGGTCTAAATAAATACAACTGTTTAAATAAATGCAGTTTTAGCCCAAGCGACAATAAAAGGTTTTAGAAATTGTTAAGAATACAACTACCGAAGCTATGTATTACTCCATTACAGTCACGTGGGCGCGCACGTCATTATACCTCTCTCTACAGGTAATAGCAGACGACACATAATACAAGGGAACTTAGCAGGTTAAGTGTATTGAGTTATTGGATTTATACATGAAGGATTTATCTCCCTTAAATCTTTTCAAGTGTATACGAATTTTATTTTATGATTTGTCTTTTTTGACAGAGCTGTTTTAATTATATTTCCCGCTACTCTTTGTATCGAAGGTCTACAAATATCAAAGTATCTACCGGCCGAATTTATTGATTGAAAGATTCTCTCCTCGTTGCTTTCTAAATCAAACGATTTGACTTCCCTAGGGCATTTTAAGTGCCTACCAGCGTTGCTTTTTAAAAGGTTATCGCGCTGCGAAATGGTTTGAAGATTCTCAGGACAATTATCAATCGTTACGCCATTTATGTGATGAATAACAAGGCCGTCTTTGATCGGTCCATGTAATACTTCATAGATTATTCTGTGATTAAGATATTTCTTCTTATTGATGTCTTTTGCAAACATCAAATATCCCATATTATTCAGAGATCCAACCAGTTTCTTTAGTCTGCAATTTCTAACAACACCATCACTTGAGGCTTCGTAATTAACAAGCACCGGATGGGGTCTAAAATCTTGGCTCATTTGTATAATAATACTATTTGTCTAATTTATATCTGCTTTAATTATAAACCTCTTGATATAATCTTGAGGGTTTTTTATGATTTTGTCGCTGACGGAGTCATCAGTAGGGTCAATGATTGCATTTTTTATTCGTTTGTCATAATAGCGTTTTAGTTCCCTGTATCGTTTACCCCCACAAGCAAGACACAACATCGATTTTCCCCTTACCCCAGCCCCACATCGGAGGCATGGGAGAGGCCAAGGGAACCGTTGCGAACGCTTTGTAAATGATACCCACAGAATTCGCCTCTGCATGATTTGTTACACGGGGTTGTTGATCCAATCATAAGCCATTTGCAGTGATTCATTATATATAACTTTCTATTTAAATACTTGTTTTAATTATATGAATGAGGAATTCGAGTGATTATCAGCGATTAAGCCCTACAAAAATGTTAAATTCAATCTCGATAGAGTCTCTAATACACCAAAACGTCTAATCGGTGATAGAACTATACTGAAAGAATTCCAAAGATTATCGAAAATTAAGCCTCGGAAAAATACTAAATTCATTGATTATACCATGAAAGAATTCCAAAGATTATCGAAAATTAAGCCTTGGAAAAATACTAAATTCAATCTTGATAAGGAGTTCCAAAGATTATCGAAAATTAGGCCCTGGAAAAATGCTACTTTTAATCTCGATAGAGTCTCTGATACACCAAAACGTCTGATCGGTGATAGAGCTATACTGGGTAAAATTAGGGAGTGTTTTAATGAATTCTACCGAGACGGTGCACTATACTGTTGGTCGACATTTCGAATTATCAACAACATCGAAGATGTCGGTGTCAATGTACCAATCATCGATGCTACTATGAATGATGAAAGAGCAGCTGAGATAATTTCACACCTTGGTGGGAAATCCAAAGGATTTTCATTGCAATGCAATTCCAAACAGAAGTATTTTTTCAGAATAAAATTCATTATCGAAGTCGAAGGCAAATGGACGATCAGGGATAAATTTGAACCAATCCTCAAGAATAAAAAAGCTGTCATTGTAAATAGAGATTCCAAACCAGGAATTCTAACTGGAATTGACAAACCATACTACGAGAGATCTTATCCTGTAACAGCAATCGTTTATGGAATATATCCGTTAAATGATAAACCCGATATTGCAAAACTAGCTCCTATGAAATATTCTAGTTCACTGAATTGTGTAGCAACACGGGTAATGGAACACTTCACAAATGCATCCCGAGGAAATAAACTAACTGATCTGCGACGTAGGAAAATAACCGAATGGGAACTGACAGTGAAACACCACGGTGCAAAGATTTCTGACATAGCTAAATTAGAAACATTATTAAGATTCCCAATAACCGTTATGACGATAACCGGAGAAGTATTACACGAACCGAAATATCAATCACAAGGAGCGCCAATACAAATTATTGATCATAACAAACACGCGTGGACACCTGCAGTAACAATATTTCCACGAGATAGAACCGTGAGATATATCCCCGAAGAATTCATCAGAGATGTTTTCTATGAAGAGAAATTATTCGATGCTATTCACGCGTTGTGTAAAGATGATCCTGTGTCAGTGTGGTTACTTATTAGTGCTGGTTCCGAATCAGGATTTGATCAATTTGTAAGACCAAATGGTGAATTATATCGCGTTGAAGAGTTAGATACTAGAATAAGAAAAATTGCTAATGATTTTTCACCGGAGAGTTTCCATGAAAAACTACTCACGGATAGTTTTACTATTTCATCAGTGGTAGCTCACTTTGCAAGAGAAAAAAACTCATGGCGTCCAACACGAAGTGATTTTCTCGAGGACGTTAAATTGAGTTGCGTCGAATTTAGTCATGGAGGACTGTGGAATACAAAATACTCACGTGATGGTATGATTTCAATTGATATATCCGCGTGTTATCCTGGAAGTTTTCTCGGGTATGGATAATGTAGTAGCTATTTTAAACGATTTGGACACCCCACGCATGAAATGACTCGTGTTGCGATTAATGGTCCATTGCCTGATTTTGATTTAACTGGATTCGCTCGTGTGATATCATTCGAATTAGCTACAGGGTTACATCCGTGTAGTTATCTTTGGATTGGTAGACATATATCTGAAAAGGCGTGGATGCCAATAGTGTTACTACGATATATGATCGATTGTGGTATGTTGATATCGTTGATTGTTAGTGAAGCGATTATATCCTATCGAGCTCAGAAAGACGTTTGGCTACCACAACCCGATATAGATAGAATAATTAGCGAACAGCGAAAACAATTTCCTGATTTCAATGAAGAACAAATCATGAATTGGTCTAAGGAGTTATTTGAAATTAAAAAAGAACAAGCAAAAGATTTTGGACGAAGAATAATCGGTAAATTTACCCAGGGTGGAAGATACGACAATACAAAATACTCTTCGCGGTTGATCATAGATGTCGCTGAATCCGATTTTATTGTAATGGATTTAACGAAACAGGGAAAACTTGTATCCCGTAAGGATGCTTTTCTATCCAATGGTGAGAAATTGGGTACGGTTGTTACCTACTGTGATGGATATAATTCCCAGTACACACATTTGAGAAGTTCTATGCTAGCCTATGCTTCTATTAATCTTTTTTTGATGATAAATAGATTTCCTAATACTGCGGTTAGAGTAGCTACTGATTCGATGTATATACACAATAAATACAAATCAGCAGTGGCTTAATTCAAACCCCGGGAGGAAGCGTGGGGGCGTTGGCGATTTAAAAAGGAAACACTACATGAGTATTGTGAATCCGCAGACGTTACCATGGATGATAAATATCTTTCATGTAACCGTATTGAAATTCAATCAGAATTTTCTAATGCACCACCGGTATCTGATCTAATATGTAGATATAAGACAGTTTATTTAAACGGTTGTGGTGGGTCAGGAAAGACAACTCGTGCAATTGAATTATTTCGTCGGTCAAACATGATTGTACTAACACCGACTCACAGACTCGCCAGAGAGATGAAACAACGAGGGGTAAATGCCTGTACTTACCATAGTTTCTTTCGATGGAAAGGCGATGAATGGACCCCTGATCGAATGGGTGATAAATTTATTCCTGAAATCATAATTTGGGATGAAATATGAACAGTGTCATTAGATGTATTGCAAACATTTCTCGAGTGGCTGTTAAAGAAAAACACAAAAGTCGTCATGTGCGGTGATCACGGCCAACCACCACCATTTGTCGGTGCATCCCCACAAGCAGCAGAGAGGGCGAACCTAACAACCTTTATAGACAAAATTTTGATTGAAATCTTAAAACGAGCCTTCCTACGATCTCATTTTAACCAAAAAAAGGGCGAACCTCACAACGCTCCGGCAAAAAAAATATCTCCATTTGCCATATGGAGATTTTACGATTTTTTAATTAATTTTGGTCGCAACGTCGTTGTCAATCACCCTCTCTGCTGCTGAAATTTTCAGTTCTGGTTAACAAAAATAATAAATGATTTAACCGAATATTTGATCGAGTCCGATACGATATCGTGTCCGAGGATCATGCAAATTTATTGTTGCGAATCCGTGTGGTTTTGACTGAGCATGACTAAAGAAGTTTTTAAATTGATTGAAGTCCATATCAGAACACCATGTCTGCCAAATATTTCTAAGAGTATGAGTATCAACTCCGTTGAATACAGCAAGAATATTGCAGTTATCTCTGATCACTTTTGGAATCTGAGTGTAGCGTTGAGTGACATATATCACGTCAGTGTTTTTATGCCTGCCTCTGGAAAAGATCCTAGCGGGATTTTTTTGTTTATCTCACATTATATCGTCGTATACGACTAAATTGTTAATATCTCCATCAATATCATCAATGCTCGGTGCTTCATCGATATCGGTTATAAACTCAATAATACCCTCTCCAGATTTTTCTACCGCGCTGTCGTTAATATCTTTTAGCACTTCATAACATCGTTGATCATCTACGCTAGGGGCAATTAAATACAACTCATCCCACTTCATCCATCTCATTATTAAATTTAGTAACAATTGCGTCTTGCCGGATCCAGATGGTCCGATTATAATCATCCGGATAGAGTTTGGTAGCGCTGCATGGTGCTTAACTGGTTCTCTTGTTTTAGTCGCTGAAAAATCAATTATATCCATATCTCTATACATAAATTATGGATCTATATTGTATGAAGTGTAAAACGCGTACTGGCACAGATGACGTGACGACGATTACAACTAGGAATAACAGATCAGCACTAACTGGTAGATGTGCAACATGTGGTATAAAAAAGTTTAGATTTTTTTCTACAAAATCAAAGATTTTACAATTCGGAGATGTTTTTAAAAAAAAACGAGGAGGTGATATCGCAGCCAAATTGGCAAAGCTCCCTGGAACCCCATGGGCAAGGTACTCCGGAGAAAAGCACTTTCCAGGATATAGCTACTGTGGACCGGGAACCAGACTTGATATCAGACTCAATAATCAAAATCAACCCAACCCCGGTGAAGAACCAATAAACGCTATTGATAAGGCCTGTCACCTTCATGATGTTGCTTATAAAAGCAGCAATCTGCAACACAGGCATCTCGCAGATGTTAAATTAATTCATGCGTTAAATGCTATTCCTGATAAATCCTTCAAAGAAAAATTGGCTTCATTTTTGATAAAATCGGCTATGAAAAGCAAATTGATGTTAGGTGCCGGTAATTAATAACAACATGGAATCTATTTATTATTCTCCAAAAGGATACTGGCGGGGTAACGCTGCAATCAATAAACTCGCTAGCGCCGCAAAAGTGAAAAAAACCACTGGGGCTAATTGGTTATCCAAACAGGCTATATGGCAAATTTATCTACCGGCGCCTAAACAAATTAATTACTCGCATTTTGATGTGACTGTCCCTAATGAAGTTCATCAGGCTGATATATTATTTTTGCCACATGATCGTGGTTACAAATACGCGTTAACCGTAGTTGATGTTGCGAGTCGATACAAAGAAGCAGAGCCGCTGAAAACAAAATCATCAACTGAAGTCGCTTCTACATTTGAAAGGATTTATCGAAAGGGTCCTCTGCGTTGGCCAAATCTATTGCAAGTTGATCCTGGCAAGGAATTTCAAGGCGCTGTTTTATCAGCGATGAAACATCATAATGTTACCATACGACGAGGGCATACTGCGTTACATCGTGATCAGGCAATTGTAGAACGATTTAATCGGACTCTTGCTGAGCGGTTATTTGGATATCAATACGCGAATTAGTTGATTCAGGATAAAAGATCCCGTGAATGGGTTAAGAGATTACCAGCTGTGACTACCGCGCTCAATAACGAGATTACTCGAACAATTAACATGAAACCTATCAACGCGATTAAAAAGAAGTCTATACCTAAAATGGAAATAGAAGGAATTTCGCAAAATGATTCTAGTGTTTTCCAACCAATTCTTGGTAGTAATGTCACTGTTAGGTATTTATACGAACCAGGAGAGTTGGAAGGTGGCACAAAAAGGGCTACTGATCCTATTTGGAGTGTTACTGCACACAAGATATCTACTATAACACGATCAACTGGTAGACCTCCAATCTATAAATTGGATTCAACTGCCCCTCAACGGGGTTTTACACGCGAACAACTCCAAGTGATTCCTGACGATACTCAATTACCACCACAGGGTCTTAACTAGCGCCGTTGCGTCTATTGCACTCAAGACAAGTCAACATCACATTGTTTCTGACATGACCGAGACTGTTATTCTTTCTGTCTACGGTAAATTGGCGAGAATCCTTATCCGAATACTGCCAACGCATTATACAATTGCAACTTGCGCAGTGATTATTCTGTTGTTGTTTCAGCGTGATTATTAATCCAGCATCAATGTCAAATTCTCGTTGTTTTTTTTTTGTCTTGTTGTTTGTAACCGGATAATTTTTTATCAATAATTTTAACATCAATATCATCCATTGTTGAGTCATTATCATCGAAAACAATTCTTCGAAGTTGATTTATTTTTCGTACTCTGGATACTGCGAGATAGACTAAATTTGACCATTCGATGCGATTATCTACCATCCAAACAATTGTATCCGATATAGTCAATCCCTGTGAAGAATGTATCGTCGCTGCGTATCCTAGCGTCCACGGGGATTTATTAGCACGCAATGCATCTTCAACGACGCTGATATCAACCAGCACAATATCATTTAATACAAGAATTTGTTTTTCACTCTGTCCTGGAATATCAACTTCGATATTCTGTTTTCGTGTATCCGAAGGCCTATAACACAACGGTACTGGAAGCGTTGCAAATTTTTCTTTATGCAATTTAAATAACTTCATCTGAAGTGCGTCTCTGACAATTTTTCTACTCGCGATTATCAAATCGTTTGGTCTCCATGTTTTCCAAAAATCATTCATTGGAGTCTCTGAAATCACTTCACGCGCTATTTCACATTGGATTCTATCCGGTTGTAATCTAATTAGCGCTTTGAACTCTCGTAATCGTTCATCAAGTGATCTATAATCAGTGTTAATTTCTTCATAATAGTCTACAAAACCCTTTAGCCATTCATGTGGGGATGCACCAACAAATGGTGGTGGTTGGCCGTGATCACCGCACATAACGACTTTTGTGTTTTTGTTTAACAACCACTCAAGAAATGTTTGTAATACATCTAATGATACTGTGCATATTTCATCCCAAATTATGATTTCAGGAATGAATTTATCACCCATACGCTCAGGAGTCCATTTATCACCCTTCCATCGAAAGAAGCTGTGATAAGTACAGGCATTTACCCCTCGTTGTTTCATCTCTCTGGCGAGTCTGTGAGTCGGTGTTAACACAATCATGTTTGTGAAATCCGTAGGATTTTTCCCACGGAATAATTCGATTGCACGAGTTGTCTTTCCTGACCCACCACAACCGTTTAAATAAACTGTCTTATATCTACAGATTGGATCAGATACCGGTGGTGCATTAGAAAATTCTGATTGAATTTCAATACGGTTACAACAAATATATTTATCATCCATGGCAACGTCTGCGGATTCGCAATACTCATATAGTGTTTCCTTTTTAAATCGCCAACACCCCCACGCTTCCTCGGGATCTGTGAATGCCGCTACAGCTGATTTGTATTTATTATGTATATACATCGAATCAGTGGCTACTCTAACTGCGGTATTAGGAAATCTATTTATCATCGAAAATAGATTAATGCAAGCATAGGCTAGCATAGAACTTCTTAAGTGTGTGTACTGGGAATTATATCCATCACAGTAGGTAACAACCGTACCTAATTTTTCACCATTGGATAGAAAAGCATCCTTACGGGATACAAGTTTTCCCTGTTTCGTTAAATCCGCTACAATAAAATCGTATTCAGCGACGTCTATGATCAACCGCGAAGAGTATTTTGCATTGTCGTATCTTCCACTCTGGGTAAATTTACCGATTATTCTTCGTCCAAAATCCTTTGCTTGTTCTTTTTTAATTTCAAATACCTTCTTAGACCTATCCATGATTTGTTCTTCATTGAAATCTGGAAACAGTTTTCGCTGTTCGCTAATTATTCTATCTAGATCGGGTTGTGGTAGCCAAACTTCTTTCTGAGCTCGATAGGATATAAACGCCTCACTGACAATTAACGATATTAGCATACCACAATCGATCATATACCGCAATAACACTATTGGCATCCAGGCCTTTTCAGATATATGTCTACCAAGCCAAACATAACTACACGGATGTAACCCTGTAGCTAATTCGAATGATATCACACGAGCGAATCCAGTTAAATCAAAATCAGGCAATGGACCATTAATCGCAACACGAGTCATTTCATGCGTGGGGTGTCCAAATCGTTTAAAATAGTTACTACATTCTCCATACCCGAGAAAACTTCCAGGATAACACGCGGATATATCAATTGAAATCATACCATCACGTGAGTATTTCGTATTCCACAGTCCTCCATGACTAAATTCGACGCAACTTAATTTAACATCCTCGAGAAAATCACTTCGTGTTGGACGCCATGAGTTTTTTTCTCTTGCAAAGTGAGCTACCACTGATGGAATAGTAAAACTATCCGTGAGTAGTTTTTCATGGAAACTCTCCGGTGAAAATCCATTTGCAATTTTTCTCATTCTGTTATCTAACTCTTCAACGCGATATAATTCACCATTTGGTCTTACAAATTGATCGAATCCTATTTCGGGATCTTCATCACTTCTAAGTAACCACACTGACACAGGATCATCCTTACACAGCGTCTGAATAGCATCGAATAATTTCTCTTCATAGAAAACATCCCCGACGAACTCCTTGGGGATATATTTCACGATTCGTTCTCGTGGAAATATTGTTACTGCAGCCGTCCACGCGTGTTCGTTATGATCAATAATTTGTATTGGCGCTCCTTGTAATTTATATTTCGGTTCGTGTAATACTTCTCCGGTTATCGTCATAACGGTTATTGGGAATTTTAATGATGTTTCTAATTTAGCTATATCGGAAATCTTTGCACCGTTCTGTTTCACTGTCAGTTCCCATTCGGTTATTTTCCTACGTCGCAGATCAGTTAGTTTATTTCCTCGGGGGGAATTTATGAAGTGTTCCATTACCCGTGTTGCTACACAATTCAACGTCGAAGATAGTTTCATAGAAGCTAGTTTTGTAATATCAGGATTATCATTTAGCGGGTATATTCCATAAACGACTGCTGTTACAGGATAAGATCTCTCGTAGTATGGTTTGTCGATTCCAGTTAGAATTCCTGGTTTGGAATCTCTACTCAGTGTGATCGTTTTTTTATTCTTTAGGATTGGTTCAAATTTATCCCTAATAATCCATTTACCATCGACTTCGATAATGAATTTTATTCGGAAAAAATACCTTTTTTCCCCAACACGTGAAATTATCACTGCTGCTTTTTCATCATTCATGGTAGCGTCAACAACACCATCAATTCGAAATGTTGACCAACAATAAGATGCTCCATCACGCTTGAATTGATTAAAGATTGAATTGAGCATCTTTCCAGGGTAATCTCTTGGACGTTTTTTTTGGTTTATCGAGATTAAATTTAGGATTAATCTTCAATAATCTCTTAAACTCTTTCATGTTTCCGTCTCTTGGACGTTTGAGATTAATTTTGTTACGTTTTTTGGGTTTATCGACATTAAATTTAGGATTAATCTTCAATAATCTCTTAAACTCTTTCATGTTTCCGTCTCTTGGACGTTTGAGATTAATTTTGTTACGTTTTTTGGGTTTATCGACATTAAATTTAGGATTAATCTTTAATAATCTCTTAAACTCTTTCATGTTACCGTCTCTTGGATGTTTGAGATTAATTTTGTTACGTTTTTTGGGTTTATCGAGATTAAATTTAGGATTAATTTTTAATAATCTCTTAAACTCTTTCATGTTACTGTCTCTTGGACGTTTGAGATTAATTTTGTTACGTTTTTTTGGTTTATCGAGATTAAATCTAGGACTAATTTTTAATAATCTCTTAAACTCTTTATCAGGATTGAATTGAGCATTTTTCCAAGGCTTAATTTTCGATAATCTCTCGAACTTCTTCATGCTATAATTAAAACAAGCATTTAAATGAAAGATTTATATATAATGAATCACTGCAAATGGCTCATGATTGGATCAACGACTCCGTGTAACAAATCATGTAGAAAGGAATTCTGTGGGTATCATATGCAAAGCTTTCGTCGTAAAAGCCTTGGTCCATTACCCTGCATAAGATGTGGTGTTGGGGTCAGGGGAGAATCGCAGTTATGTTTGGGTTGTGGTGGTAAACGATATAGGGAATTGAAGCGTTATTATGACAAAAGAATCAAAAATGGACAATCAATCAGAAATTATGACCCTGAAAAAGTCCTTGACAATGTCAGTATCAAGGATAAAGTCATAAGAACCCCACAAGACTACATCGAAAGATTTTCCAAAGATGTAATCATTAGACCAAACAATGAATTAGACAAACAATAGTATAGTATATAAATGAACCAAGAATTCAGACTACACCCTCTGATTACAAATTATGAAGCATCCAGTGATGGTACTGTCAGAAACTGTAGACTTAAGAAACCAGTTGGTGTTGTGAATAATCGAGGGTATTTGAGGTTTACTGTATGGTGGAGGAAAGAAAGGAAAACTTATCTCAATCATCGTTTCGTATTTGAATGCTTTTATGGATTGATCGAGGATGATTCTGTCATTGATCACATTGATTCTAATCCGATGAACAACTCTTTATCAAATCTGCAAGCTATCACACAAAGTGAGAATTTTAAACGAGGAAAGACTGGAAAATACTCGAAAAAAGCGAGACTCGTAAAATCTTTGAATACAACAACTAACGAAGAAAAAATATTTCAATCTATGAATGAAGCCAGTGGGTACTTCGATATTTGTAGAGCCTCAGTACGATTTGTTGCAGAGGGGGTTTATCGATCTGCGTTTTCAAAAAATCGCGGACAGAAAATTAAATTTAGTTATGTCTGATGCGTCATATTTTTCATTTAGAAATATATAATTGTTATAGAATAATGAATTCTGAAAAAATGAATAGCATTATTGATGAGATTTCAAAATTGAAAAGTCAGGATATCAAACTATCAGATGGTTTAAATCCTGATCAAATCATGTCTGATTTTCAGGATATAGAATACGGAGTTAACAACAATAAATATATGCTGCCAAAGCAATACGCGCTCATCAAAAGAATGCAGAATTCTATTCGGGACTCTCTTGCATTCTCCAGTGACGTAAGTGTGTTCGCTCCATTATATACTATCGTAGAACGAATACGAAAAGAATTAGGTAGCGAATACGAATTGAAAAAGGAGGTTAATTCTAAAATTAGAAACCTACGGGCGTTAATTTTAGAAAATGAACAATTTTGACCGTGACCGATCTTCAAAGAGATTTTGATTGTGACTGACCCTCAGAGAGATTTTCATTTTTTTTTTAGCATTGTTTGATTGAAAACAACAAAATCGATAGGCCGTTAATGGATGGTTTTCTTGATATGATATATCAGATTGATCAATGGAAAAGTGGGGAAAGTCACAGTATTAATTATTTTATATACAATTATGTGACTTTCCCCATCATTGATAACGCTGTTAAAACGCTTCTACGGTGATTCCATCACTGGTGTTAAAAATCATCTGACATGTCTGACATGTAACAAAAAGTGTGGAAAGTCACAGTATTAATTATTTTATATACAATTATGTGACTTTCCACATCATTGATAACGCCCTTAAAAGACATCTACGGTGATTCCATCACTGGTGTTAAAAATCATCCGAAGTGTTGAATTAACTGAAAATTGTTTTACAATTGAAAAATTGTTTGCGATTTCAAATAATGGTCACTGAAGCATTAACGACCCGATTGGCTCGTGAACGACTTGATGCAATCAAGAAATTTATACCAATTCGCGACTCTGTAAGAAATAAACTGCAACAACGACAGAGTTTACAAACTGATTTTGCTGTGGGGTCTGAAGAATTGTTTAAACCAGTAACCACAGCAACGAAAGGGATAGAGCGTGCTATACTAGGAGATGTTCCAGAGACGGGGAAATCTGTTATCGGTGAACTCGAAAAAATAGCAGCGAAAGCTGAACAAACAAAACAGGCTGTACAAAAAACAGAATCAAAAAGAACAGTAGACGATTTACGCGTGAGGTTTAACGAGGAAGGGTTAGCAACAATCGATAAGACTGATTCAATAGAAATTCCTGCGCTTGTTGTTACGACTTATGAAAACAGGAAAAATATGTTGAAACTAGAATATCATAAGTTTGTTAAGAATTTAACTCATTGGGCTGATATATTCTACAAAATCAAAACTAAAAAAAGTCAAATTAAGACAGATAGTGCATCATACATTGAATATATCAATGCGGTGGGTATAGTGTATAAACAATATGAAGAGTTTAAACAACAACAAAAACCGCGAAAATTGCGAGGAAAGCGACAGCAACCTGCAAAGAAAGTAGTCTACTCGCCTAAAAAACAACAACAACTACGACCTGATGATGATGATGATCCTGATTATTTACAAGAAACCTATTTAGAAAAACTGGATAAAGCAACTGGTTTTAGCGGAAGTGGATTGCCAGATTCCAGTGAAAACGCTAGCGTTTCATGTCCTGGTAGTGTTCTCAGTGATATATAACGATTAGAAGTTCTTGTAGGAGGTTTCCGAGCTGGAAACAACTCACCGGAAATAATTAATGAAGCATCTGATATCTGTAGACGTTTATTTCAAGGCGGTATCATAGATATCAGCACATATCGAGACTTCATTGGCGAGTTAGTGGAAGATTATCACAGTGATTAATCACCGGGATTGAATAAAAACGCTAGCGTTTCCAATTGAAAAATGGTTTCTGATTTCAAATAATGATCATACACTACAATCATGATAAACCAACCCCCGTCTATGTAGTTAATTCACGGTTTCCAGTTTATAGAGCATACTATGGTGATGGTTTAGGTAATACCATTGCGGGGTTATTTGCAAGAATGGCTCCAAAAGTGATGCCGTTAGCTAAACAATTATCAATGAAAGCAATTGATGTTATTCGTGATAAGGGGATTAGTGCTGTTGGAGATTTTGCCGGGAAAGCGTTTTCAGCCGCGAAGAATAAATTAACATCATTGGTGAAATCACGAAAAAAGAAACCGTTACCGTCTACCGCGGAAATGCCTGCACGGGTTAGTAAAATAATAAATAACGCAGTAGACGAAAAACTAGCGTCGATGGCTTTAACCCCCGACGCAAATATGATAGCAGGAAGCGGCTTTAAAAAACTACGTCGATGAAAATCGTTTATGATTTCACGATTTAGACTCTGATAAATAGAATAAAATGTTCAAAAAGTCACATGATCCGGCGTTTGATATAGACGCCCCAGTTGGCAAGGATGATTCTGTACGCGATTATCAATATTACGCCTATCATGCAATAGACCCAGATAGTCGATCGCGAATTGAACTTCAAGTTCATGATACCAGTAAATATTTTTTGCCTTGTGAAGCGTTTATCGAAGTAGAAGGAAAACTTGTAACAGCTGCTGGAGCATCATATCCAGCTGGTACTCAAGTCGGTTTTGTCAATAATGGTATTATGGCGTTATTTGAGAGTGCAAGATACCTCATTGATGGAAAAGAAATCGAGTCGATAGATCGCGATGTTGATGTGGCTACAACAATAATCGGGTTAGCGAGATATTCTGATGGTTATACAAGATCGGCGGGACCTTCTATGATGTTTGCAAAAGATGTTAAAAATACCGCTGGAGGAATTCAATTTGTTGTAAGACGACCAAAGAATAATGCTGGCACTGCTAATATTGATGCCGAGGATATGATTATAAGCAGCGACGTTAATTTCAATCTAGGAGCCGCGACACGTATTTCAATGTTGCAAGGGGAGAGTAAATCATTTTCATGCGCGATTCCACTGCATCACATATTTGGATTCTGTAGAAACGTCCGAAAAGTTATCTACGGGGCGAAGCATACAGTAGCGCTTGTACGAAAGGGTGATGATAATGACGCAATTTGGAGGATTCCAGCAGACAATGCAAATCCCAATGCTGATGCCGGTAAAGTTATTTTAACAAAAATATCATTGTGGATGCCAATGTTGACTCCAGCAATCACCGCAGAAGAACGATTACTATCATTTATGGACCAAGGAGGAAAGTCGTTGTTGAGTTGGTTAACCGTGAGTACAGATGTTAAACAATCAAATCTCAGCGGGTTATTCACGTGGAATCTAGCATCAAAACAAGGCGTTGCTGCTCCACGTCATATATTTGTAGCGCTACAGGATAACACACGAGTTGGCGATCAACGTTTCAGTCATATGATATTTGATCAGTTAGGTGTGAAAGACGTCTCACTGAGAATAAATGGCCAGCAGGAACCATCCGAAGATGTGCAACTTGATTACACAGAAAATCATATTGCACGCGTGTATCATAGATTGTTGTCGTTCATGGCACGTGATCAAAATGTCGATACTGGTCTACAAATATCACAATTAGATTTTAAGAATCTGTATCCGATCTATTACTTTTCGCTGGAACATCTTGATTTAACAAGACAGTCTGTCGTTGATATACACTTTAGAGCTAATGTAACCCGTCCTGGTATTACTAATTATAGAGCGGTTGCTGTCATTCTCAGCGACAAATCAATGCTACTCGAAGGTGTTGGAGGAAGAATGAGAGTGGTAGATGCGCCAGTAGAAAATCTATGATTTTCATAAACATCTAATTGAAATCCTCTATTTAGAATTAATCTGTTATTGTATAATGTCGTATAATAATATCAATGTGTTGTTGACACCTGGTCAATTAAAAAAATTGCAATCCAAATCAGCTAAGCAATGTGGAACCACAATTACGCTGAAACCCAATCAAATGACTGGCGGGGCGAATAAACTATCGCTTACAACTCATCAAGTAAAACATTTCAATGATGCACTTGTAGCAAAAAAGGGTGTTCAGATTACTATTTCTGCGGCTGCTATCAAAAACATGGAAAAGACTGGTGGTATATTCCCGCTGCTAGCTGCGATTCCAGCATTGATTGCCGCGGCTGCCCCAGCGGTGGCTAAAGCGGCAGCGTTAGGGGCTGTTGGTACCGCGGCAGGAATGGCATTAAAGAAAGCAACGGGGAAGGGTTATAAAAAAAGTGGAAAGGGTCTAAGACTACCAGGAACCCCGTATTCGTGGTACAGCGGAAAAGGTCTAAGACTAGGACCGGTTTACTAGTGCCTATGTCCAATTTTGATTTAATTGATGCTGCTAAAAAACTCGGCATAAAAAACTTCAGAGGTGTTTTTATGAAAGATCAATTACCAGCACAACCCAACAGCGTTGAAACCGGTATCATTAATCTCGATAACAGCACCGGACCTGGTACTCACTGGGTTGCATACGCTATTGATCCACGTGGGATTGTCTATTTTGATTCATATGGATTAGCACCGCCGAAGGAATTCATGCGATATATAAAAACGTTTCCAATGAAGACTTGGTATTCTACGCTACCAACACAACAAATGAATGATCCACCAATATGCGGCAGCGAAGTATTAAATATCCTTGACGCTATTTCTAACTCCTTGGGTAACCCAAGGGGAAAACCACCTCATGTTGTCGTGAATGAATACACCAGCAATCGCTGGAAATCGAAACGATTTTAGAGAGAGAGTTTTACAATAATATGATTGATATTTGGGGAAGACCTCTGAAACCTAAACCCGATGGCGTTGCAACCGGTGATTCTAACAAGGATATAAAAAAACTAATCGAAGATGAAATCGCTGAGACGTTAAATTTAACAGATGTTGATCCCGGGGAAATAGTTGTATTTCAAGATCGTCAGGGTAAATTAAAAAGCAGTAATGTGTCGTTGAATGATATTTTAGTTAAACAACAAAACGCAATCGAGGATACTATCGCGTTATTTTCCGATCAGGGTAAATTGAAAACTAGTAATGTGTCGTTGGATGATATTTTGGTTAAACAACACGACGCCGCTGAAAACTCTATTGCGCTGTATTCCAGCAGCGGACGACTTAAACCAGGCGCACTTGTGTCTACGATCACCGACGCAATTGCCACCCAAGACCGTAATCTTGATGATCTTATATGAGGTTATACTAATTTTCGCAAAAATGTCATTCATAAATTCTTTGGAACCCCGCTTGTTTTTGGTATGACTCTCGCTGAAATCAAAAACTTTCTATCGCTATTCTTCGCTAACAAGGAAGCTGGAAGGATGATGAATGAAAATGAAATCAAGGCAAATTATCTTGATATTTACAATGATATTTCTAAACTAATAGAAAATCTTGAAAAAGTACAAAAACCCACTAACGACGTCGTTGTTAAGTTTTTTGGAACCCCACTTGTGGCTGGCATGACTCTCGCTGAAATCAACGAGTTTATCGGCAAGCATACTCATAATGCCTACGTCGCTAATAATTTCTTTGGTGTCCCGGTTACATCTACAATGACTCTCAAAGATATTAATATGTTTATGGTGAGACAAACAGCACTTAATACCATCGTTGATAAATTTTTAGGGAGAACACCTGCGTCTGAAACCACATCGTTGACAGGCATGACTCTCGCGGAAATTAAAAGCGCGTTTGACGAACAAAAACGCATCAGCGAAATGGCTAAAAATTTCTTTAAGGACTCTGAAAATTACAATATCACGACGACATATTCTCAACTCAGCCTGCATTATAGCATACAAGAAGATTTTGAAATAAACCTCTTTTTGTTTTCATTTTTTAGTAGCCGCGATAAAAGATTGATGATAAAATATACCGAAATCAAAAAAACCTATCTCGACGTCATCAACGATATTGCTAAACTAAAAGAAACCTCTGAAAGGGTAAAGCATGGGACCTTTGATTGGGTAAAAGAATCTAATGCTAAATTGAAGGTCAATATCGAGAAGTGGCCCCATGGTATCTACAGGATGACGTTAATCTCTAACAAGCAATTTGATATCATCGTAAGCGGTAAAACCTACTTTGGTGGCACCGCAACAGTAATTATCGGAGGTGAAGAAGAATTTGAGATTATCGCGGTTGATGACACCGTTAGAAAAGAAATATCCTGGTGCTTAGAATTCGTATGCGAAGTAAATAACTAAATTTAAAGGAAAATCCTTTAGATTTCACAATTGAAAACGCTAGCGGATTTAAAATAAAAATGATTTCATCAACGCAATGTCGCTATTATCAGGTCAGAGAATTTCAAACTAGACTCAAAACCCTCGCCGAGGAGTATCAAATAAACATAAAAAAATACCGACGAAGAATCACCGCGATTGATATTACTATGTACTCGGTGTCAAGCGTTCTCACTGGTGCCGGAATAATACTAGCATCTGTTACAATGATTGCCCCGGTCGTAGTTCCAATTTGCATTTCTGCGGTGGCTACAATCGCGGGTATATCAACCGGGATAACAAAAAAGATATCATCATACAGCCAGAGTAAACTGCAAGATTACTTAATTCAATTTCATATTGTATCAACCGCGTACTCGCAATTATCCTCGATGATATCGTCGTCACTCGATAATACAAATATATCAGATAGTGAGTTCTCAGCGATGCTCAGTATTTTTGATTCCGCGATATCAAAATTAGAGAGACAACAACAGTATAACAACGATGACAACACCGATGGAATTAGAAAACACGAACCCAAAAACCAAAATGATCTCAATAACATCAACGATATCGGATAGTGAGTTCTCAGTGATGGTCAGTATTTTTGATTCCGCGATGTCAAAATTAGAGCGACAGCATGAGTATAGCAACGATGACAACACCGATAGAATTACTTCAACAAATAGTAGAAAATACAAACCCAGTACAAACAAGTATGATATCAATAACATCTACGAAACCCGAGTTTAGTGTAAATTTTCCTAGCCCAGTCCCGGTGAAGGAGATAGCGCTTGCAAAACTACGAGTGTATCACAGTTGGCCTAATATCAGATCAAAATCATTTGATGGTCAACAACCGAATAATTCCTTGGTTTTCGCGAATAAGAATAAAGAAGACGGGACTCCAGACTGGAACGTCGTTTCAATACCAACAGGGTCATATCAAATTGAACAAATCAATGATGAATTCGCTCGTAGAATAAAATCGATTACTGGAAAAGAATCAAAAATCGCTATAACGGTTCATGAGCCGACGCTATCATCCGCAATTGAAATAAGCACAGAAGGATACATCGTAGATATCTATCAGAGTTCTATTAGAACCGTACTAGGATGGCCTGAATTACCACCCCAAGAGGAAAAAACCATTGATATACCCGAACCACAAAAAACTGATTATATCACCGACGTGATAAAACCCGATAATCCAGTAAAAAGTTATAAAGATTACCAATTCAGTGTAGAATTTTTGAGTATCGGATACCACGCAACTGGGAAAGAGAAGGATGGGGATATCATAGAGAGATATCATTTTATTGACGAACCTAAAATTAGTAAAAATTTCATAGCGATGAATAATGATATTTCATTGTTGTTAATATCTCTTAAATCCGGCTCTCTTACCCGAGATGAATTTATCAGCGTCGTAGAAACATGCAATAAAATCATCGACGATATGGAAAAATTTTATTTAAAAATTATTCAGGATATATTAGATGACAGTAATCCTATAACGAGAAAAAATTTTGCAACAGACTATAAAATCCCCGTCAATGATATTTCAACATTTAAACTACCAGGATATAACGTACCAGAACTAAAAAAACTTCTCAGTGATGCCATCGATATCGG
Organism: Unio delphinus; assembly: GCA_029339505.1. Lineage (NCBI taxonomy): Eukaryota > Metazoa > Mollusca > Bivalvia > Unionida > Unionidae > Unio > Unio delphinus. The sequence goes on from JAQISU010000065.1 coordinate 1,538,944, forward strand.
TTTTAAAATAATTCATGATGAATGGGAAAAAACAGCATCATCGGAAATAAAAATCCTCAAACATAATAATGACCCAGACGGTGGCGGCAGACATATCGCTCCGTTCAACGTGAATATATCCTCAGTGATTGCAATCAATTTAGTATGCGATGTTATCGAAGGAAGCTATCAAATTAATCTCGAACGATCAAATCAAGCTCAGCAAGGGTATATTCTTTATTCGTTTGCACCAACAGCTCCTCCAGGATATTTAATTATTGAGTCTCCGGTTAATCCTGTCTATATGCGATGCCATAATGATTCGCTAACGAGAATTAATTTCAAACTCACTGACCAGTCCAATAATCTGATTGATCTACAAGATGAGGTGTTAGCGATTAGTCTGTTTGTAAAGTCCTAAGGACTTTCATCTTAGTGATTTTCATCGTAAAAAAATTATTAACCAGAACTGAAAATTTCAGCAGCAGAGAGGGTGATTGACAACGACGTTGCGACCAAAATTAATTAAAAAATCGTAAAATCTCCATATGGCAAATGGAGATATTTTTTTTGCCGGAGCGTTGTAAGGTTCGCCCTTTTTTTGGTTAAAATGAGATCGTAGGAAGGCTCGTTTTAAGATTTCAATCAAAATTTTGTCTAAAAAGGTTGTGAGGTTCGCCCTCTCTGCTGCTCCACATGAGTGGCTAAAGGGTTTTGTAGACTATTATGAAGAAATTAACACTGATTATAGATCACTTGATGAACAATTACGAGAATTCAAAGCGCTAATTAGATAACAACCGGAGAAAATCCAATGTGAAATAGCGCGTGAAATAATTTTAGAAACTCCCATGAATGATTTTTGGGAAACGTGGAGACCAAACGATTTGATAATTGCAAGTAAAAAGATAGTCAGAGACACACTTCAGATGAAGTTATTTGAATTGCATCAAGAAAAATTTGCAACACTTCCAGTACCGTTGTGTTATAGGCCTTCTGATACACGAAAGCAGAATATAGAAGTTGATATTCCAGGCCTGACAGAGTCAGGGCGTGAAAAACAAATTCTCGTATTAAATGATATTGTGCTGGTTGATATCAGCGCCGTTGAAGATGCATTGCGTGCTAATAAATCCCCATGGACGCTAGGATACGCAGCGACGATACATTATTCACAGGGATTGATTATCACAGACACAATTGTTTGGATGGTAGATAATCGCATCGAATGGTCAAATTTAGTCTATCTCGCAGTATCCAGAGTACGAAAAATAAATCAACTTCGAAGAATTGTCCTGACAGTCAGGCGATGATGACACCACAATGGATGATGCTAGCATCGTTGATGTTAAAATTATTGATAAAAAACTATCCGTTTACAAACAACAAGACACAAAAAAACAACGACAATTTGATATTGACGCTGAATTAATAATTACGCTGAAACAACAACAGAATAATCACTGCGCAAGTTGCAATTGTATAATGCGTTGGCGTTATTCGGATAAAGATCCTCGCCAATTTACCGTAGACAGAAAGAATAGCAGCATTGGTTATATCAGAAACAATGTGATGTTGACTTGTCTTGAGTGTAATAGACGCAACGGCGCTAGTTAAGACCCTGTGGTGGTAATTGAGTATCGTCAGGAATTACTTGTAATTGTTCGCGTGTAAAACCCCGCTGAGGGGCAGTTGAATCCAATTTATAGATTGGAGGTCTACCAGTTGATCGTGTTATAGTAGATATCTTGTGTGCAGTAACACTCCAAATAGGATTAGTAGCCCTTTTTGTGCCACCTTCAAGCTCTCCTGGTTCGTATAAATACCTAACAGTGACATTACTACCAAGAATTGGTTCTTTGAAATCTTTTTGTGAAATTCCTTGGATTTCCATTTTTGATATAGACGCTTTCTTAATCGCGTTGACAGGTTTCATGTTAATTGTTCGAGTAATCTCGTTATTGAGCGCGGTAATCACAGCTGGTAATCTCTTAACCCATTCACGGGATCTTTTATCCTGAATAAACTCCTTCGCGTATTGATATTCAAATAACCGCTCAGCAAGAGTCCGATTAAATCGTTCAACGATTGCCTGATCGCGATGTTGCGCAGTATGCCCCCGTCTGATGGTGACATTGTGATGTTTCATCGCTGATAAAACAGCGCCTTGAAATTCCTTGCCAGGATCAACCTGAAATAGATTTGGCCAGCGTAGTGGACCTCGTCGATAAATCCTTTCAAATGCAGAAGCTACTTCAGTTGATGATTTTGTTTTTAGCGGTTCTGCTTGTTTGTATCGACTCGCAACGTCAACTACGGTTAGCGCTTATTTGTAACCGTTGTCATGTGGTAAAAACAATAAATCAGCTTGATGAACTTCATTGGATCCGGTAACATCAAAATGCGAGAAATTGATTTGTTTTGGACGCGGTAGATAAATTTGCCATATAGCCTGTTTGGATAACCAATTAGCCGCAGTAGCCTTTTTCACTTTTGCAGCGCTAGCGAGTTTATTGATTGCAGCGTTACCCCGCCAGTATCCTTTTGGAGAATAATAAATAGATTCCATGTTGTTATTAATTACCGGCACCTAACATCAATTTGCCTTTCATAGCTGATTTTACCAACCACGAAGCCAATTTTTCTTTGAAAGATTTATCAGGAATAGCATTTAACGCGTGAATTAATTTCAGATATGCGAGATGCCTGTGCTGCAAATTGCTGCTTTTATATGCGACATCATGAGCATGACACGCCTTATCAATAGCGTTTATCGGTTCTTCACCATGTCGAGGTTGATTTTGATCAAGTCTGATATCTAATCGTGTTCCGGGGCCACAGTAGCTATATCCTGGAAGGTGCTTTTCTCCGGGGTACTTTGCCCATGGGGTTCCAGGGAGCTTTGTCAATTTGGCTGCGATATCACCTCCTCGTTTTTTTTTAAAGGTTCCTTGGGTTTGCCAAGGGAAACAAATCTAAATTTCTTTGTACTACATTGTACGCATTTACCAGAAAGCGCTGATCGGTTATTTTTAGTTGTAATCGTCGTCAAGTCATCTGTGCCAGTATGCGTTTTACACTTCACACAATATAGATCCATAATTTATGTATAAGGATATGGATATAATTGATTTTTTCAGCGACTAAAGCAAGAGAACCAGTTAAGCATCATGCAGCGCTACCAAACTCTATCCGGATGATTATAATCAGGCCTTCTGGATCCGGCAAGACGCAATTGTTGCTCAATTTAATAATGAGATGGATGAAGTGGGATAAGTTGTATTTAGTTGCTCCTAACGTAGATGATCAACGATGCTATGAAGTGCTAAAAGATTTTAACAAAAATGCATCAGAAATTAAAGGTGAGAACGTCGTTGATTTTATAACCGATATTGACGAGGCACCATCCGTAGATGACCTTGATGGAAGCATTAACAATTTAGTCGTATACGACGATGTGATGCTGGATAAACAAACAAAGCCAGCTAGGATATTTTCCCGAGGCAGGCATAAAAACACCGACGTGATATATGTCACACAACGCTACACTCAGATTCCAAAATTGATCAGAGACAACTGTAATATTCTTGCTGTATTCAACGGCGTTGATACACATACAAGTCGAAATATTTGGCAGACATGGTGTTCCGATATGGACTTCAATCAATTTAAAAACTTCTTTAGCGTAGCTCAGTCAAACCCGCATGGATTTGTAACGATAAATTTACATGAACCTGTAACACGATATCGTATCGGACTCGATCAAATATTCGTTTAAAATCATTTATTATTTTTGTTAACCCATAGCAGCAGAGAGGGTGAGTGACAACGATGTTGGCGTATATAAGGAAATCTTATTTTATCGAATAGACGCCATTTTTTTTTCTATTTGGTAGAAGCCTCAGATTTCCGAATCAACGCTCGGAAAGTTGTATGGTTCACCCTCTCTGCTGCTCCAGAAGTGAGTGAATTTTATATATCTGATCTTTGTGTTACCCCAATTAGTTTATTGAAGAGTTTCCAAATGGAGTTTGTGTCGTTCTTTGTATCTTCAAGTATGATAAAATTGTTTTTTTTGTTTCTTAATCATACTTGTTATGTTATTTCCCCATACTTTATATTTCGCAATGTTTTTCATAGCCTTCAATTGGTCTCATATCTTCATAGTGTCTAGAATTTCAGTAGTAAGCCAATTAGGTGGGATTTCATTCTTTCATCAAAGCAATTTCAGTGGTGCATGAAAGACACATCCATAAATAAGTCCACATCCTCAGAACCTCATCTATGTCATCAAAAGTTTGGATAATATTCCAAAGAACTTTTTATAGGTCATCTTGAAACTGTTCTTTACCTCAGGTTTGTAAAGATATGTAAACAATAGGTTTGTGTGTATTTTTCCCATTTCTCTTGCATTCAACCTTTCTTGTCAAAATGTTAGGATAGTTGTCACTAAGACCAACACTGGGTGCATTAACATAAACCAAATTGTCTGGTAGGTTGGTATGAATGTAATCTAAGAGAGTGCTTGATATTTATGTTACCTTTATGGGCTCATTTATCAACTGGACTAGGCCTATATATTCAATACATTCCATCCATTTACTCTTTATTTGGGTAATGAGTAGGTCCTTATTTACATTGCCAAGTATATATGTTTTTTCTCCTGTGACAGAACATTTTCTATTTGTTTCAAAACGTTATGATCCAGGATGCTTTGAAGGAAAGTGGCATATAAATGGAACCAGCTAGGAATGATTTTGCATTGTTTTGAGAAATCTCCACCTAAATGCTCTAAATTTCATGTGACTCAAAGCAGAGGCGTAGCGATTATATTTTGCGCCCGGGGACAAACTATAAAATTGGCGCCCCAGCGATCTTGTGACAGATTTATTACCCTTGTTTTCTTATTATAATGTAACGTTGCAAGCCTCAATTTGGCGCCCCTGTACCTTGGCGCCCCGGGACATATGTACCCCAACGCCCCCGCCCCTCGCTACGCCTCTGACTCAAAGTCTGGTCACCTTTCTGCATTTTGTCTTCCGAAAATGTTTACAAGATCTCTCCCTGCTGTTTCTCTGTCCCTGTGAAATGTTATATTGTAACCTTGACAGTGAAATAGATTATCATTGCGGTTAGCATTTAATTTGGTTTCAGTGATTCCGAAAACATGCATATTATTTTTTATGGAAGACAAGAGTAACCTAATCTGTTATATTTTTTCTACTATACCTTGTACATTTAAGTGACCCATTCTCAAACTTTCTGTATTTAGTTCCATCTCAATTATATGTATGTCATCATGCAATGAGGAACTCTATGAGATTGTCTCCATACTAATTACATCATTATGGTATTTTATAAGATGGCCATGTAAAAGAGTCGGCCTCTGTACTTTCTACAGTATCTATGCATGGTCTTCCTTTATCAAATGATATTGGGATGTTGTGAATAGAAACAAAGAGTAAAGCAGTTGAAACATACATTGTTTGGTAAAATAAATAATCCTATATAACAAGTATGTATGTTCAAAGTTGTGTAACACACCACTGATGTAGATATTAGAGTCTTTGCCAAGGTACTTAGTACCAAACATTTGTAATACTTGTTTTGAAGGTTCTAAATAAATAATTACCCTCATTCTTGTTTGAACTATGTGTATAGCTTGGTCAGCTCTGTTTTCAGGCTGATAAGCATGTCTTTCTTCTCTCCTCCCTCTGATTCTTGCCCCATGCCTCATCCTTCATCTCTCTCTTCCTCTTAAAGATCGCTTTGGAATTGAGCTTGACAGTGAGCTGATTTAAGTTTCTCTAATGAAATTTTATATGCAAAAGTATTTCATAATTGGACAACAAATTTATTCATTCAAGATTACTTAAGAAACATTTATGAATATATTGCTAACCGAGAATAAAAAAATAATGCATGAGGTTCTGATGTGATGGATATATTCTGGGCTGCTGGGCTGGATAAGATCAAGTGTGTGTGTGTGTGTGTGTGTGTGTGTGTGTGTGTGTGTCCAGAATTTAAAAAGGGCCAATACTTTCATCGAATGGGCGTCAGAGCATATCTAAGTGTCTATTTACTCAGTGTGCATAGTAACCAATGTGTGTGTGTGTGTGTGTGTGTGTGTGTGTGTGTGTGTGTGTACTTTCTGATGATCTGTCCCTGAGTTTTGGACCTGAATTCCATATTCCTGTCACAGATTTTAAAAAAACGCCCCAAAAAACAATAAGTATTTTTTAAAACCTTGTATATGTAAAGTATTAACTTCGAGAAGCAGAAAACGAATTCTATTCCGCTTTGTTTGAAACGCCAGAAGGATGGGTGTTAGGGTTCTACAAGTGAAAGTCTGGTTTGAATTTTTAAATTGATTAATGAAATTACTCAGGTTTGAGCATCTTTAAATATCCTTGATGCTTTTCATTCATAAAATTGAGTGGTGGGGACATGAGGGAAAGCGAATACTACTTGGCAATAAATAGAGTACATGTGGAGTGTTGCACAAAGCACGTCGATTTAAAATCATTCTTGTAAGACAAATACTTTTAAATATAACTATAAAAGTAGTCATACATGCATTTCAATGTATCCTCTCAAAATTCAAATTAGAAAGTAAAAGTATAAGATAAAAGAACGATCGTAATCACCGTTGTTTACATTTTGAGCGGTCCTGTCGCTTGCTTGTGTTTTGCGTCATCATTTTCACTGTATACAATATGTCAGATAATTATGCAAATTTCGGTCACCGGAATTTTATGTGTTATTCGTTCGGTATCTGCCGGTTAATGCTGAGCGGGATTTCAATATTGAGACGATAGATTCGTTACTCTACGTACGAAGATTTCAGAGAGCTCGCATTTCAGAACGAGAATCTCTACGTACTTGATATTACCCCATAACTGAATTTTAAATAGTATTTAATCAATTGATATACATAAATGTCCAAACATTTTGGAATAAAATTCACTCTCAGCAGCACTAGTGTGCCTTTAGTATAAATAAATTCAACCAATGTCATCCCATGCCTTAACCTGCATTGATGGTCTATGGTGATCTGTGGAGTGGCCATTAATATGTTCATGTGCTCCTTGACGGCATAAAAACACATTAAACAAGTTAAGCACAGTTTCAGTTATTTTATTCATTTACATGGTACTAAGTTTTCTGTTACCATTTTATTTAAGAACTTAGAACTATTTAATTCTAAAATATTTATAGCATATTATCAATACGAAAAATCTACTGTATCTTTTTCACCAAAGCTCTACAAAACCTATAGTCTGTGAACACATCCCCGTTTGTTTGTACCCCATTGCCGATTTTAGTAACGTAAGGCATAAACAAAATAAAATATCCATAAATCTTACTCAGTTCATTCATTGAGTTATAATTTCTAACCCAATTGCGACCGGGGTGTCCATAACACCTTAGCGGAAGTTTTCATTATAACCATGGCCGTCCTCGGCATCAATTTCCAGTTTCTGGACAAGTCCATTTTCAGCGAAGGGGCGGATGCGTAATCGAGGGAAGTATCTGGGAGTAACCAAATAGGAGCAATGACGTCACTCTAGAACAGGGGTCTCCTAACTTTTCAGTTCGTGGGCCGCATTAACTATAAAACAGCATTTCGGGGGCCTACTACACACTCGAGGTCCAAATAAAAAAGAATCAGAACATGGATGTTGTTTTTAATTATTTATTAAATATTATTTTATTCAGTTATTATTTAATAACACATTGATACACTACACATGAGCACCTGTATTAGTGGGAATGGTGAAATTGTTTCTTGGATACCAAAATAGCAAACATTTCTGGCTTTAGATTTGATGTTTCTAACATCAACAGTGACCTGAGATTACCATCGGACAAGTTTGTTCTCAAATTGTGCTTCACGTATTTCATTCTTGAAAATGTTTGTTCACACAGGTATGTTGTTCCAAAGATTGAAAGGTACCTTGATGCAAAAGTTTTGACATTAGGAAACTCTTCCTCGGGCAAAAACTGGTAAAAACCCACCAGTCCTTCGAACTTGTCCCTAAGGAGGTCATTCGCTTGCAACTCAATGACTTCCAGCTACAGTTCATCTGGGCAACTGGCCACATCTGCTTCAAATGTCTTTTGAAACAGTCTCACTTCTCCTGCCTTTGAATCCAAGTCAGAAAACCGCTCCTGAAACTGCAGCTGGAGGTCTTTGATGATCTCGCATGCAAATGACGTGGGAAACTCAGCTATTGCTTCAGCCACGAAGACCTTGCACTGCTAAAAGTGCGTCAAGTTGTTGGCCTGTACTTGTTCCAAAAACAAGACAAGTTTGGATCTGAAGGCCTTTAGGTGGGTGTATAGATCAGAAACTAGATTTTCCTCTCCTTGTAGTTTTAGGTTCAGAAAATTTAAATGACTAGGTATGTCTGCAGCAAAGGCCAATTTCCATACCCACTCTTCATCAGACAGTAATGGCTGTGGCTTGCCTTTACTTTCCAGGAAGTCACCTATTTCCTTTCTTAACTTAAATTCTCTGCTCAGAACTTTCTCACAACTTAGCCATCTTACTGCTGTGTAATATGGTAAATCTTGCGATTCTGTGTCTGTATCTTTCAACATGTCTCTGAACTGTCTATGTTTAAGCCCATGTGACCTTATTAAATGCACCATCTTCACCACAGGATTCAGTACACTGCTAATGTCCACATATTTAGCACACAAAGCTTGCTGGTGAATAATACAGTGCAGGAACATTGGTTGTAGAATGTTTTTCTCATTACACATCTGCTTCACTTGTCCAACCAAGCCTCTCTTTAGGCCACTCATGTTCTTTCCTCCATCAACAGTCAGGCAACTGAGGTTAGTGCAGTCCAATTTATAATCAGCAAATGTTTTTTTTTCTTCAACTCATTGAATATATCCTCTCCGGTAACAGTGCCATACATGCTATGTAGGGAAGCCAGCTCTTGTGTTATGTTCATGTCTTCATCCACACCTCTAATGAACACAAGCAGTTGAGAGGTGGAACAGATGTCCAGCGATTCATCCATTGCAATTGAAAAATGGCGAAACGTGCTTGCATTTTTCTCTATTTGAGTCACAACGTTTTCACCCATGTCTGCAACACGGCGGGCAATGGTATTTGCACCCAAAGCTACATTTTTAAATTATTTTGACTTTTCTGGGCAAAGTTCCTGAGCCTCCTCCGGCAAACATTCCTTCACTACTTCACCATCTGTAAACGGTTTGCCACTTTTAGCCAGGACGTAGGCAACTTTATAACTGGCCTTAGTTAAGGATTCATTTTCATTTGAGGATGTACTGAACAATGTCCTCTGAGATGTGAGTTGATTTTGTAATTCAGAAAGTAGATTTGCCCAAATTGTGTGCAATATGGTGTCGTGTTAGTATGAAAACTTCCGTTAAGCATGAGACGATGAAGGTGTTATGGACACCCTGGTCGCAATCGGGTTAGAAATTATAAATCAATGAATGAACTGAGTAAGATTTATGGATTTTTTATTTTGTTTATGCCTTTCGTTACAGAAATCGGCAATGGGGTACAAACAAACGGGGATTTATTCACAGACTAGTTTCGCGTCTTTCCATATTAATAACTCTGCAGCTAAATGAAATACGTTTTAACATTCAACATATCCACTGATATAGTATCTAGGGTGACCACATTTCTTCTCAGCCATTCCGGGACACCTTATAACTCTAAGTTTAACTACCGTATGCTTTGCTCCATAAATAACTTTTCTAACGTTTCTACATAATCCAAATATATGATGCAGTGGAATAGCACATGAAAATCGTCGACGTTGTCCCTGCAACGTTGCTACTCGTGTTGCAAATCCTAGGTTGTAATTAGGAATATTATTTATGACATCAAAATTACCAGCTGGTCTTACATATCCTTCTCCTGGGTCGACAACTGCAGCAGCGTGTGCAGTCTTTACTCTTGAATACTGGACGTGTTCAGCGTTATCAGTAATATCCTTTGCGAACATCATAGACGGACCAGCCGATCTAGTATAGGCATCAGAATATCTTGCTAACCCGATCACCCCCGTGGCAGTATCAACTTCACGCTCAACAGATTCAATCTCTATTCCATCAATGAGACATCTAGCACTTTCAAATAACGCCATGATATCATTATTGACAAAACCAACTCGGATAGTTGGGTTATCTGCGTATGGTGTATCATCTGCTTGTATAAGTTCACCTTCGATTTCGATAAACGCTTTACAAGGCAAAAAGTATTTACTGGTATCATGAACTTAAATTTCAATTCGTGATCTAACATCAGGTTCTACTGAGTGATAAGAATATAATTGATAATCACGAACAGAATCAACTTTAAGTACTGGGGCATCCATGTCAAATGCGTTATCAGGTAACCGTTTAAACATTTTTTATTATATATCTGCCGGTCTAAATTGTAGGCGAAAATTACAGAATAAAATTTATTATAATAATTATTTTTTTAAAATAAATTCCAAAGCATTTTTCACCGACGTCTTTGACGTTTGTTTAAGCCACTTCCCGTTATCATATTTGCGGTTATGTTATTTTGGGCGTTAGTGTATGACGGAGTCATCAACGATGCTAGTTTTTCATCTACTGCATTATTTATTATTTTACTAACACTAGCGGGCATCACCGCAGTAGACGGTAACGGCGATAATTTCGAAAATCCTTTGGATTTCTGCCGTCGAACTAACGCTATTAGTTTATCTTTCGCGGCTGAAAACGCCTTTCCGGCAAGATCACCAACAGCGCTAATACCCTTATCTCTGATAACATCAATGGCTTTCATTGATATTTTTTTTTGCTATCGGAGCTACTTTTGGAGCCATTCTTGCAAATAATCCCATTATAATATCACCGAGACCATCTCCATAGTATGCTCGGTATTCTGGCAATCGTGAGTTTACCACGAAGACGTTAGTTGGTTTATCATGGTTGTAGTGTATGATCATTCTTATAAACAAATACTGGTGTTGAATTGTTCTACAATTTTCAATTCAATGAAAAATCCGTATGATTTTCAATCACTATGATAACCATGGTGAAATCTTCGATTTTCCATTTCCGCTAATTCTTCAATGAAATCTCGATATGTTGCTATATCCATGATACCACCCTGAAATAACCTCCTGCAGATATCAGCTGCTTCATTAATTATTTCCGGTGAGTTATTCCCAGCTCTCGAACCACCTACGAGTACTTCTAATCGTGATATATCACTGAGAACATTACCAGGACAACTATGAAACGTCGAGACGTTTAAACCACTGCCTGTTTTTTTAGTGATACCCGTTGCACCTTTTTCAGAATCAGCTTCTGCCATTTTTTGTATTTCACTGGGGATTGGGTCTGCTGGATATATTGGTGGTGGTTGTGTGACTCATCCTACCATAACTAGACATTGACCATAATCAGATTTTATTTTTTTTGTTATTTTGTTTTCACCGCGGTTTGCTAAAAACACCTTATTCACGCAGGTGTTTTTGTCTTTTATAAAATCTCTAGATTTGTCGTCTTTTAAATATTTATCCCTTTTATTTTTTAAAAACTAATATTAGCAAAATTAGCTAATTGTTTTGATTCCTCTGATTTTATTTAACGCATCATCTGTAAATATATTTTCAGGAGAATAGTCTTCTCTTGCAACAGCGCCTTGTTCTTGTTGTTCAACCTTGGGGGGGGGGGGTTTACCCCCGGGAGAGTATCATTATCACCTAATCGTTCAATTTCTTCTTAAAGTTCTCGTTCTTGTTGTTCTTGCTATCTTGCAGCAGTTATTATATCAACAGAAAGTGTTTTTAAAGATATTTTTGTTTGTTCAGATATTTTTGCTATCTTTGTGATCACTGGAAGAAAAGTCTCTTCGTGTTTTTTTCTTCCTTGTTCAGAGATTGTTGATACTATCTGTTTCGTTGTTGTAGTTATAGGGGAAAAAAGTTGTTCAGAGCTTTTTGTAAAATCAGTCTGAAGATTCTGTCGCCGCTGCAATTTTTCACGTAGCGAGTCGCGGATTGGAAGGAGTTTATTAATAGCATTCAATCTGTCTCTTGCTGATTTTGTGGTTAATGCTTCATTGGTCATTATTGAAAACAATAACGCTATCTTTAATTTACTAAGTGATTTCAAAATCGATTTTGAAATTGTTTTACAATTTTCAATGAATTCCTGAAGACTACCATTTTGGTAAAAAAAAAAAAACATTTTGGTCAAAAAACAGGTGAAAGTCAGTGAAAAAAATATATTTCAATAATAAATAAATAAAACAAATAGTTTACTATATCTTACAATTCTTTGGTGTGTCATTCATAGTATAAAATTTCACTGCTATTGTTTGACTAAACCCACCTAGGCGCGTTGTGAATGGGCTAATTCACCGCGTTACCTGTACAGTTGAACACACGAGTTAAACAAGAGAGAGGCTCTCTAAGGGGGTATTCTCAGCTTGCTCAATTAGATTTTTTTATCTGTTTCGCCTTGGAATTAATAAGGTTTTTTTTGTTCATATTCTCGTGCTAATTGTTTTCTATCAGCTTCTACAACCGCACATAATGGTACAAACACGCTAACGTCTTCACAATAAACTAAACTCTGACGGATAGAATTCTGAATTCGCTTTGTCAGAGAATATTTTTTCGAAAGCGTATATTTATTATTTATTTGTGCAAAATTTATGTCTTCAAAGTCGGATAACATTTGATCATAATCCAAACCCTCCGATAGTTGAATTTTTTGATTTTTCAATTTATTTATTTCATTTATAATACGGTTAATATTTTCAGAATTCATTATTAAATATATATATATATATAAATATATATATATATATATATATATATATATTTATATATATATATATATATATATATATATATATTCATTATATATTTTTAATTACAAAAAAGTAAAAAAACAATGCCAATACCCCGTTTCGTTATGGGGTTTGTAGGTATACAAATATACTTAATTAAGGACAGCACAAACCCGTTTGGAACCCCTTTCGTGTATTTATACATCAAATGGCGCCCAGAGCTTACGTATAGGACAGCACAATGCCAATATTCCATTTCGTTATGGGGTTTGTAGGCATACAAATATACTTAATTAAGGACAGCACAAACCCGTTGGAACCCCTTTGGTGTATTTATACATCAAATGGCGCCCAGAGCTTACATATAGGACAGCATAATGCCAATACTCCGTTTCGTTTTGTGGTTTGTAGGCATACAAATATACTTAATTCAGGACAGCACAAACCCGTTGGATCCCCTTTGGTGTATTTATACATCAAATGGCGCCCAGAGCTTACTTATAGGACAGCACAACAATGAATGGATGACGTCAATGGTATACAATTTCAAATATGGCGAATTCAATACAATAAGTGATATACGCGATGATATAATTTAAAAAAACTCTGGTTATAAACAACAGGATAAAAAAATAAACGAGAATTTGATATTGATGCTGAATTAATAAGGACACTGAAACAGCAACAGAATAATCACTACGCGAGTTGCAATTGTATAATGAGTTGGAATTGGTCGGATAAAGATTCTCGCAAATTTCCCGTAGATAGAAAAGATAGCAGCATTGGTCATACCAGAGACAATGTGATGCTGACATGTCTTGAGTGCAACAGACGCCGGGGTGCTAGTTAAGACCACGCGGTGGTAATTGAGTATCCTCAGGTATCACTTGTAGTTGTTGTCGAGTAAATCCTCGTTGAGGGGCAGTTGAATCCAATCTGTTAATTGCTAGTATACCCGTAAATCGCGTTATACTAGATATCTTGTGCGTGGTAACACTCCTAAATAGGATCAGTAGCTCTTTTTTTACCACATTCGAGATCTCCTGGTTCATATAAATACCTAACAGTTACATTACTACCAAGAATTGGTTCTTTTGAAAAACCTTTTTGTGGGATTTTAGGTATAGACGCTTTCTTAATCGCGTTGATAGGTTTCATGTTAATTGTTCGAGTAATCTCGTTATTGAGCGCGGTAATAATAGCTGGTAATCTCTTGACCCATTCATGAGATCGTTTATCCTGAATAAATTCCTTCGCGTATTGATATCCAAATAACCGCTCAGCAAGCGTCCGATTAAACCGTTCAACAATTGCCTGATCGCGGTGTAGTGCAGTATGTCCTCGTCTGATGGTGACATTATGATGTTTCATTGTTGATAACACTGCACCCTGAAATTCCTTGCCAGGATCAGCTTGTAATAGATTTGGCCAACGCAGAGGACCCTTTCGATAAATCCTCTCAAACGCAGAAGCCACTGTAACATAATTGTTACCGAGTGGATGGTCGATTAAATGAACAACACAAACACAATGTGTGAAAGATAATGTAAATTTATGAGATAAATTATTAATGAAAAATAATGATGTATCAACACAATAACTCATGCGTTCAACCCACAATTACACTCACAACCATTCACAATACATGAATAAATTAAATATTAATACAATATTAAACACCGATATAAAGGAATCTCTTGGACTATACACAGATCCAAGGAACCTTTACAAAAGTTATATTCACGCAAGTATAAATTGCAATAAATAAATACAAACATCAAATTGTACTATGTATGGATTGCAACAACTAGCACGAACATATACATGTATTTAATCAAGTTGCTAACTTTTATTGAGATTCATGTAATCCCTTGAAATACTACTGTGATTTGAAGTAACTATGTAAATATAACAATGTATTCAATTGTACTACAATTGCAACACACACATGTGTCTCTACCCTGTATAATCGTACGATTCACCAACTGTTGAATCGCCGCCCAGTTTCCCCGAATACCTAGGTTTGACCAATACTTTTATCGGCCGTTTGCCCTTCACGGATCCACCACAGTTATACGTACAGACAGCATACAGCATCTACTAGAACCAACGTTCCCAAATACTTACATGCCACCCCGGATGTTTACACCTCTAGACAGCTCCGACACTCAGACTTCTAGATTTCCGGATATTTACACATCACGACAGATGTAGACGGACAGACAATTCGACAGACAGACAGTCAGATACCTCAATTTGATCTCACAATTAAATGGCTCAATTATTCACATTCAGCTACAATTCAGAGACATTCAGAGACGTTCAGCTACAATCAGATACGTTCATAGACGTTCAGCTACAATCAGATACGTTCAGAGACGTTCAACTACAATCAGCAACAATTTCAGAGATGCTCCGCTACAATATCAGCAACAATTTCAAAGATGCTCCGCTACAATATCAGCAACAATTTCAGAGATGCTCTGCTACAATATCAGCAACAATTTCAGCTACAATAAAGAGACCAAACTAATAATAGTTTTTTCTAAAACAATCTACAACTTAGATTACACTATTGCATTTAAAGTCTAATAGTGCCTAGTAATTCCAAATGTTCCACGTTTAAATCTGCATTGTAATAAAGGCATCATTACATGAAATGATAAACTGAATAAAATTCACAATAAAACGAAATATAAATTTAACACTCACCCCTTTGGCTGGAGATAGAATGACGAGTTATCTTTCCTGTGATAAGATACTTTTGGTCCCGTAATATTTATCAGAAATATTCTGCCTTATATATCCTCAAGTAGGTGAGCAGAATTCACGGCAAAATTACCGTGCACCCCGTGATTCTAATGTTCCTGACTTCAAGTGATACGAAGTCAGGCACATGCAAATCGTTACAAGCCGCTTACCTTGAAAAAGCACTTATTCATCCCAGATAACACATGTACGACGAAATAAAAAAAAATGGTGAGATTAGTTTGTAATTCAAGAAAGAAAAAATTCAATTTTCGCCTAATTCTGTGACAATACCTCCCCATAAGAATAAAAATGTACACATTTTTAAAACTAACACAGAATAGTAGAAAAATAACTACTGATGATATCTTACAACATTTACACTGGTTATACTACAATCTGGATTTTAAAACTGGGCAAATTCATACAAATTTCCCATCATGCCCTACTCAAGTAGTCTGCCCCTATATTTTGAACTCCCCTTATTGACATTGTCGCTCTGTCTCTTGATGTACAACTTGAGCATGTTAGCATGGAATGTCTTTAAATTACCGTCCATGTCAATTTTATAGTCCATGTCACCTTTTACCTCTTTAACTTCATAGGGTCCTTTCCACTGCACTAGTAACTTATTTGAGCTCGTTGGAAGAAGCAATAGCACCTGATCTCCTACAAGAAATTTCCTATTTCGCGCTCTGCGGTTATAATACTTGGCATATCTGCGCCCCGCTTAATTAATTCCTCACGTGCCATCTGGCATGTACTCTCAAGTTTATTTCGCAGATCTAACACGTACTAGTAAGTTGTTTTTATTTCCTCGTTCGCGACATCACCAGTCCATAGTTCGCGTAGTATCCGCACCGGCGCACCGGGCCTCGAACTGTTCTTCCGTACAACAGTTTGAAGGGTGAAAACCCTAAACTTTCCTGCGGTACTTCACGGTACGCGAAAAGAACAGCGTTTAAATAACGGTCCCAGTCTTGCGGACGTTCCGCGCACATCTTTCGTAGCATGCTTTTCAGGGTACCAATAACTTCTCTACCAGTCCATTTCACATCGGATGGTATGGGGTAGTGTTTAGCTGTTTGATGGATAACAGCCTACTTATTTCACCCATGAGGTCAGAGGTGAATTGGGCACCACATTCAGTGTGGATTTTTTCTGGCACCCCTACCCTACTGAAGATATCAACTAATGCTTCAGCTACCTTTTCCGTTTCAATAGTTGGTAAGGCTACGGCTTCGGGGTATCTGGTCGCGTAATCAACCAGAGTAAGTATATACCGATTCTTTATTTCGGTAACTGGGTGTATTGGTCCTACAATATCTACTGCCACTCTTTTAAACGGTGTATCTATTAATGGCATCTGTCCTATGGGCACCCTTGTGACATACGGTTTTCTGACATACGTCGCACGACCTACAGAACCGTGTGACATCGCCATTAACACCAGGCCAGTAGAATTAAGCGACTACCTTGCTAGTGGTCTTAGCCTTACCTAGGTGTCCTGTCATGCTTGACTCATGCGCCACCCTAAGTACTTGACATCTATATCTCTGGGGTACGACCACTTGCCAATACTTCTTACCCTCCCGAGCACTAAACTCCCTATGAATTAATCCGTTCTTGCGTACGAATCTCGAGCTACCCCCACCCTTGCAGTGTTTAATCACGCCGGACGTGATTTTCTCAACAATTGTCTTGATCGATTCATCACGTTCTTGCTCTTTTTTGAAATCATCACGCGAAATTCCTGAGATCGATTCAGGGACTATTAATTTATGAAACGCGGTTTCTCTCGCCGTGTTTGCGCTCGCGTTTTGATTGCCTGGGCCAAAGGTATTTTAAAATCGGCCATGGCTGGAAGACGAGAACCTTCAACATTACCGATCGTCAGATCGTAAATAGGGTTTTCCATACAAAGGGCATCAACAGTTCCCGTTAGGAAAGGTGATTTTACCATGATCATTGCTACGGGAATGCGACCGATCGTCTGATCAAGTAACATACATGGGGACTCCCACCCGAGCATTTGGTTATCCTGCACGAGACTACGTTTGATCACTACGCCCGTGTAACCAGTTTCACGTAATACTATGACTTCTCGACCGTTGACAAACCCTCTCGCGGTTGGTACACGCGCTTCGGGAAATAGACACGTGCCAAGCGAATGAATACAAGGTTCTACCTGTACGATATTATCAGACATACCTTTACTTTGTATAGCCACTGCTACCTTATGTACAAGTCCCTTTCTTTTAGGACAGTCTTTTTGAACATGACCCCATGCATTACACAATTAACATTGCAGACTCTGAATACCTGGATTCCTAACTGACGTATTTGCCTCAGTTGACTTCACAAGCTCCCTAGGCATCGGTCTCGCAGACTGGTTTCCAGACTTAAAATCTTTCGAAACCACGTTCTGGGTTCCCCTATGAGCTTCGGCAAAGAAATCGACTTGCTTAGCCATTTCTTTTACGTTTGTGAAGACTTTCTCTTTCAGAAATTGATCTAATTCCCGCCCAACTGTATTAAATAATTGATCTCTGAGTAAGAAATCAGTCAACCCTTCAAACGTTTTCACCGCTTTGCCGCATTCAATCCACCGCTCAAAATAATTCGCAATTCTAACGGTGAACTGACCAAAGGTTTCTCCCTTATCGGGCTTGCTATACCTGAACTTTTTACGAAAACCCTGTTCAGTGAGCTCGTCCCTTTTGAGAAGTGCTTCCTTTAGGACGTCGTACTTAAACACATCGTCTCTAGGAAGTCGTGAGCATACATCCAGTGCTTTACCTTTTAACAGAGCACTAAGATGCAGTGCCCAGTCATTTTGACTCCACTTCTGGTTTTCGGCATACCGCTCAAACCGATGAAGATAACTATCCATGTTATCTTTTTCATCGTCAAAGGAAGGTAATTTGGGGCCCCTTAATTTCCTAGAGGCAGAATCGTGCTCTCTTCCAGATGTTGCTAATTCTACCTTACGCTCAAGATCCCGTTGCTTTGCTTTTTCTTCTAACTCTAACATTTCTACCTTTGCTCGTTTATCTAATTCTATTCGCCTTTCCTTCGCTTCCCTTTCCCATTCAATCCTGTCCTTTTCGGCCTTTTTCTCTAAATCTATCTTCCCTTTCTCTAATTCTATCTTTTCCCTTTTGGCCTGCTTCTCTAATTCTATTTTATCCTTCTCAAAGGCCCATTCCCTTTCTTCGGCTTCCCCTTTTTCCCTTTCGAATTCCCGTTTCCTTTCATCGGCTTCCCTTTCTAAGTCCCGTTTCCTTTTTTTCGGATTCCCTTTCTAATTCCCTTGCTCTTACCCTTTCTTCCCTTTCCCGGGCTTGTTCTTCCTGAATAAATTTCCTTAGACTTTCACCTTGATAACCAAATTCTTTGCCTAAGGTATCCAAATCCTTAAGGGATGACATGACAAATGGTAATATAAATATAAATATATATACCACAGGCTGACCTTATCTTCCTGATGAAGGTAACCAAACCGATGCTTTAAATACGTTTATACTGGACACGCGGACCTAGATAAACTAAACAAAAATAAACCCCAACTTGAGTACTATCTTTTCAAGAAGGTCACGCTCAAATATAAACATTAAATGTATAATTTCACAAAAATGATTGACAGTTCACTCAATCCAGCAATCCCACTTCTGACACCATTGTAACAGAATTGTTACCGAGTGGATGGTGGATTAAATGAACAACACAAACACAATGTGTGAAAGATAATGTAAATTTATGAAATAAATTATTAATGAAAAATAATGATGTATCAACACAATAACTCATACGTTCAACCCACAATTACACTCACAACCATTAACAATACATGAATAAATTAAATATTAACACAAAATAAAACACCGAAACAAAGGAATCTCTTGGACTATACACAGATCCAAGGAACCTTTACAAACGTTATATTAACGCAAGTATAAATTGCGATAAATAAATACAAACATCAAACTGTACTATCGCACGTATGGATTGCGACAACTAGCACGAACATATACATGTATTTAATCAAGTTGCTAACTTTTATTGAGATTCATGTAATCCCTTGAAATACTACCGTGATTTGAAGTAACTATGTAAACATAACAATGTATTCAATTGTACTACAATTGCAACACACTCAAGTGTCCCGACCCTGTATAACCGTACCATTCACCAACTGTTGAATCGCCGCCCAGTTTCCCCGAATACCTAGGGTTGACCAATACTTTTATCGGCCGTTTGCCCTTCACGGATCCACCACAGTTATACGTACAGACAGCATACAGCATCTACTAGAACCAACGTTCCCAAATACTTACATGCCACCCCGGATGTTTACACCTCTTGACAGCTCCGACACTCAGACTTCTAGATTTCCGGATATTTACACATCACGACAGATGTAGACGGACAGACAATCCGACAGACAGACAGTCAGATACCTCAATTTGATCTCACAATCAAATGGCTCAATTAATTACATTCAGCTACAATTCAGAGACATTCAGAGACGTTCAGCTACAATCAGATACGTTCAGAGACGTTCAGCTACAATCAGATACGTTCAGAGACGTTCAGCTACAATCAGCAACAATTTCAGAGATGCTCCGCTACAATATCAGCAACAATTTCAAAGATGCTCCGCTACAATATCAGCAACAATTTCAGAGATGCTCTGCTACAATATCAGCAACAATTTCAGCTACAATAAAGAGACCAAACTAATAATAGTTTTTCTAAACCAATCTACAACTTAGATTACACTATTGCATTTTAAGTCTAATAGTGACTAGTAATTTCAAATGTTCCACGTTTAAATCTGCATTGTAATCAAGGCATCATTACATGAAATGATAAACTGAATAAAATTCACAATAAAACGAAATATAAATTTAACACTCACCCCTTTGGCTGGAGATAGAATGACGAGTTATCTTTCCTGTGATAAGATACTTTTGGTTCCGTAATATTTATCAGAAATATTCTGCCTTATATATCCTCAAGTAGGTGAGCAGAATTCACGGCAAAATTACCGTGCACCCCGTGATTCTAATGTTCCTGACTTCAAGTGATACGAGGTCAGGCACATGCAAATTGTTACACGCCGCTTACCTTGAAAAAGCACTTATTCACCCCAGGTAACGCATGTATGACGAAACAAAAAAAAAATGGTGAGATTAGTTTGTAATTCAAGAAGAGAAAAATTCAATTTTCGCCTAATTCAGTGACAGCTACTTCAGTTGATGATTTTGTTTTCAGGGGTTCTGCTTGTTTGTATCGACTCGCAATATTAACTATGGTTAGCGCGTTTTTGTAACCACCATTATGTGGCAGAAATAGTATATCAGCCTGATGAACCTCATTAGGGACAATCACATCAAAATGCGAGTAATTAATTTGTTTAGGCGGACGTAGATAAATTTGCCATATCGCCTGTTTAGATAACCAATCCGCCGCGGTGGTAATTTTCACTTTCGCGGCGCTAGCGAGTTTATTGATTGCCGCTTTACCCTTCCTGTATCCTTTTGGAGAATAATAAATAGATTCCATGTTGTTATTAATTACCCAGCACCTAACATCAATTTACCTTTCATTGCCGATTTTACTAACCATGAAGCCAATTTTTCTTTGAAAGATTTATCAGTAATTGAATTCAATGCGTGAATAAATTTCACATCTGCCAGATGTCTCTGTTGAAGATTGCTGCTTGTGTAAGCAACATCATGAGCATGACACGCCTTATCAATAGCGTTTATTGGATATTCACCCGGTTTGGGTTGATTTTGATCATCGAGTCTGATATCGAGTCTTGTTCCCGGTCCACAATAACTATACCCTGGAAGGTGTTTTTCTCCCGGATACTTTGCCCATGGTGTTCCTGGAAGTTTCACTAACTTGGCTGCGATATCACCTCCTCGTTTTTTTTTAAAGGTTTCGTTGAAATAAATTTAAATTTCTTTGTAATACATTGTACGTATTTACCAGAAAGCGTCGATCGGTTATTGCTAGTTGTAATCGTCGTCAAGCCATCTGTGCCAGTACGCGCCTTACATTTCACATAATATGGATCCATAATTTATATATAACAGCATGAATGTAATTGATTATTCAGCTACAAGACGACGGCAACCTATTAAACACCATGCGATGTTACCAAATTATATTCGCGTGATTATAATCGGACCATCTGGAAGTGGTAAAACACAATTGCTACTTAATTTAATAACGAGATGGCTGAAATGGAATAAGTTGTATTTGATTGCTCCGAGCGTAGATGATCAGCGATGCTATGAAGTGTTAAAGGATTTTAACGAGAAAGAAAAATTAGAAATTGATGATGATATTATTGAGTTTATAACTGATATCGAAGAAGCACCGAGCATTGATGATATCGACGGAAGTATTAACAATTTAGTCGTATATGATGATATCATGTGAGACAATCAAAAAAATCCTGCTTAGATATTTTCCAGAGGCAGACATAAAAACACTGACGTGATATATGTTAATCAACGATACACACAAATATCTAAAGTGATCAGAGATAACTGTAATATGCTATGTATATTTAACGGAGTTGATACACATACTCTTAGAAATATTTGGCAAACTTGGTATGGAGGTGATATTGATCATAACCAATTTAGAAATTTCTTTAGCCGCGCTCAATCAATCCCACACGGATTTGTGACGATAAATTTATCAGACCCTCGGACGAGATATCGTGTCGGACTTGATCAAATATTAAGTTAACCCATAGCAGCAACGGGGGTGAACGCCAACGACAATGGCGTCTATTTTTACCCAATGGAGGCTTATATTAAGCATTTTCGAGGAAGCCTCGGACCAAATCAGACGCAGTTCACCATCTCACCTCATCGTTAACTACATAGCAGCAACGGGGGTGGTGACAACGACAATGATGTCGTTTTTTTTTAAAACTTTTGTTTTGCTGAATGGAGGCTTATATTAAGCATTTTCGAAGAAGCCTGGTCTGTTCACCCCCTCTCCCTAAGGAGACTCTATAGCAGCCTTTTCTGTGAAATAGTTTCGTCTCCGTAGAAGCCTTATTTTTGCTTGAAAACTTGGTCTGTTCACACTCTCTGCCTAAGGAGACTCTATAGCAGTCATTTTTGTGAAATAGTTTCGGTTTTGCATGAAATAGGTTCGGTCTGTTCACCCCCTCTGCTGCTCTCCTTTCAATCTCAGGTAATTTTGTGTTTATCCAAGAAAGTTTCATAGGAACCACTGCTGGTTTTCCAAAAAATGCATCAAGGGTATCATGAGTTTTCTTAATCTCATCGATGGATAATTTTATATCTGAAATTATACTTGAAACTGATTCACCATCTTTGATATATCCAACGCTGACATCAACTCTAGCGATTCTCTTTTTAATCTCAGGTAATTTTGTCTTTGTCCAACAGAGTTTCATAGGATCCGGTGCTGGTTTTCCGAAAATTTCATCAAGAGTATTATGAGTTTACTTAATCTCTACGAAGTTTCTACGAAAATTTGAAAATCGTCTTACATGATCTTCATACGCGAATTGAAGCACTGCTAGATCATCAATGGCGTTTCTTATATCGACGATATCTAATGTGATATCCCGCTGTATTTTTCTTCCTAAGAAATCTATAAACTCTAAATTTTATAAAATTCATCTTGATTTTTTTTATATCGTCGACGAATTATTTTATTTCCGCGAGTTTTATTGCAACTGTAAAAGAATCACGAATAAAATCTAAATTCTAGATAGTCGGTTAATACTATTCTTATATTATCGATGGAGTTTTTTATATTCTCGAGTTTCGGCTTAACAATCGGTGGAATTCCATAGAAATTATAGATGTAAATTTGAAATTCGGTAATAGATTTTTGTAATCCCGTAAATTAATTTATGTGAGCGTTATAACCATCGCGAAAAGTTTTAGTGAATCTACCGATGATATAAAATTATCACCGAACGGCGCTAATCTATCTGTGATCGCTATGAATATAAGGCTATTTACAAGTGTTAATGAAACTCCTCCTTCGGGTTGTTTTATACGCGGTAATGATCTTTCCCAAATATCTACTATGTTATATCATTGATATCTCTTTAAAAAGCTGGTATAATCGTATACGGCTTTATGGGGTAGATTAGGAGACGTTGAAATCGCCGTTAATGCATTAATAACTTCTCTTCCGCATATCGGAGGATCGGTTATGGTCTGCGTGGGTAACGTTGAGTACCACAACGGTATTTTTAACAATGATATGTATTTGATAAATTCCTGTGGAGGTGCTAACCCGTACGAATCAAAATAAATTATCGATTTAGGATATATTGCGTAAGCTACTCAATGAGTTCCAGGGCCGGTATTATCATCGAGATTGATTATACCGGTTTCCGGTATACGCAGTTGTTTAGGTAATTGATCTCGCATGAAAACACCTCTGAAATATTTCACGGTGAGTTTCTTTACCGCGGCGATTATATCAAAATTTTTCATCGGTGTTATTGTCTGATGACTCTTGTGAATGAGCTTCCCGGTAATCGATAACCTCTTCCCTTTTTTGTATCCCGTACGGAAATTTTTTCAAGAGCCTTTAGAGTACCCCAACCCGCAACACCGGATAATACACCTGTTCCAGGAGCCGCGAGAATAGGAATGAGAGGAAGAAACCCACCAGATTTGATCATATTAGAAATCTCCGCGGATAAAAAATCTATATGAACTCCTTTACCAGCTCTTTTACCATCATTGAAATGTTTAAGCTGAGTTTTTATCAGCGAGGGTTTATTCGGTCCTCCATTAGCTATCTGTTTACGTTTCAAAGTTATCTTTGTACTCCCAGCAGAGGTTTTTGATTGTAATTTCTTTATCGAACCAGGTGTCAAGGTGACATTAACGTGATTATACGACATTTTTATTTATGTAATAGAGCATCTAATTGTTGCATGTTTTGGAAAATATTACATGTTTTCTATCGGCGCATCAATTACTCTCACTTTCCCATTACCACCTTCGACTGTCATCGTCTTATTACTAATAATTACTGCGATTACTCTGTATGCTACTATACCAACAGATAACAGTCCTGTTACACGAGCTTGAAACTTCACATCGACGACAGAGTGCTTAGATAAATCAAATTGATGTAGTGAAAAGTAATAGATCGCATACAAATAAATCTACTCAACTTTTATTTTGCAACGCAATAAAGATATGTCTAGGCGCGGAAACATTTTTTGTCAACGCGACTTGCCAAGTAAATATTCCCGGAGAGGAATTTGAAATAGTAGCCGTCGTAACGTCTAACCATGACAAGAATGATTTTACTCCACGATCCATAAAAGATAACAACCGTGTTTCTATATCGAGTGACGGGGTCATCACATGCATCCATAGCGCCAACTTGGATGAAACCACCTTGCAATGAAGAATACCATCACCGTGCCAGAGAGCATTATCATCTTTTGATTTTTTCATAAGTATTACAGTGTGGCTAGATCCAAATATAACTTTTCTAACATCTCTACAAAATCCAAAAATATGAGAAAGAGGAATCGCGCATGAAAATCTTCCATTGCAGTCTAACATCATTTTTCGAGTTGCAAATCCTAGATTATAATTATTTTTTTGACTAATAATCATATTTTCGACATCAACATCAGCGGCTCCAGCATTATATTTTGGTCGTCTTACTACAAATTTATTATTATCAGCGTTATTAGTAAGATCCTTTGTGAACATAATTGAATGCCATTCGGATCTGATAAAATCATCTGAGTATTTCGCGAGTCCTAGAATCATTGTCGCGACCACAACGTCATTATCGATGAATTCTATTCGACTAGAATTAATTATATACTGCGCGCTACCAAATAACGCCATTATACCATGGTTAACAAAACAAATAGGAGTCGTTGAGAGATTATCATACTTATTACTATTATCATTTCTTAGCAACTGACCTTCAACCGCGAGAAAAGCTTCACACGGTAAGTAGTATTTGCAGGTGTCATCAAATCGGAGTTCAATTCGCGATCTAATATCAGAAGCCGCCGTGCTGTATGAGAATAATTGAAAATCACGCGTAAAATCATATCGTGGTACAGCAGCGTCCATATCAAAGGCATCATCGATAATCGATTAGAACATTTTATTATTAATCAACTGATTTAAATCATAATCTTCTAAGACCGGAACCAGCTATTAAATTAGCGGTAATATTTCCCTGGGAATCATCATCCGATTGTATCAACGGAGCCAATTTTTTTGCTACTATTTCATTAACCTGTTTACTTATTTTAGATGTCATCAACTCCGTAGACGGTAAAATTACCTTTTTTACGTTTTCCTCGAAACAACCATATAAGCTTGTTCTTGATGGTATCAAACGCGCTACCAGCTAGATCACCAACGTTCGCGGCAACCTTACTACCGATAGCACCAATAGCTTTTGAAATTAATTCTTTTCCCACAAGGAATAATCTTTGGAGCGATCCTAGTGAATAATCCAGAGACGACATTACCTAATCCATCTCCTTGATAAACCTTGTACACGGGTAATCGCGAGTTCAACACTTAAACTCTTCATGGTTTGCTATGATACATTTTATTTAGATGCTTTTTATCTAATCGCTGTGATAATCATCGATTAATTCATCGATGAAACCTCGATATCATTAGATATCCATGAAACCACCTTGAAATAATCTATGACATTTTTCAGAGGCTTCATTAATTATCTCCGATGAGAACTTCTAAGCGTGATATATCATCTAGGACTCTTCTTTTTTGCTGAGAATATCCTTTACCTTTTTATTCCTTTTACACCTGTTGCGCCCAAAGAAGGTTTCTCGATATCTAACAAATTTGATCTTTCTGGTAATCGGAGAATTCCCGGTTCTGATTGTTTTTTTGCATACGATTTATTTTTTATTTTATTTATAAAATCTTTATAATTATCATCGTCTTCCAATGCTCTAGATACACCTGTCATCACACGAAATAACACATTATACCATTTTTTTTTACTCATGGCGATATAATCAGGTTGGATATAATTTCTTCTATAATTAAAACACATCTTTGCAATTTTAGCGATATCTGATAAATCTTTTAAGTCCATATTTTTTATTTCATCGAGTTTACCCAGAAGAAATGTATCATTGAATGGAATTCTTTCACTAACAATTTCCTCAATCTCATCTTGCTGTTCACGTTCTGTTTGTTGAGATTGCTCAATTTTAATAAGAGGTGGTTTTATTTGTTCCGCCATTTCTTTTGTAGCCGTAAGAACCTTTTTAATAGGAGTAGTTACCGGTTTAAATAACTGTTCAGTATCAGCGGTAAAATCTAGTTTTTGTTGCTGTCTCTCTTGGAGATTATCCCTAAAAGAATCTCTCACTGGAAGAAATTTCTTAATAGCGGCTAACCTTTCTCTGTTTAATCTAGTAATTTGCGCTTCCCCAAATTTCACCATATATTTATCGCGTAACATTAATTCGGAGACAGACCACTGTTTTGTACTCTACAAAGGTTGACACTCTCTATCTACCAAGGTTTATTTTACCAAATCGAAGGCTCTATAAAAAGGTGGGTACAGTCTTTCTGCTGCTACATTTCTGTAATGTACATGTTAAATTTGTAAACACCTTAAGTAAAATCAATCCATATTTCATTGACATCTTGATTTTCATGTAAGTACCTTTGGTAAGATGTGTCTGTGTCTTTCATGGGAAAATGATACACAATTCTATAATGCATCTATGGGTGACTCTTCCGGACATTATACT
Organism: Unio delphinus; assembly: GCA_029339505.1. NCBI lineage: Eukaryota > Metazoa > Mollusca > Bivalvia > Unionida > Unionidae > Unio > Unio delphinus. The sequence continues at coordinate 1,566,306 of JAQISU010000065.1, forward strand.
TATATCGTAAGCAAAACCAACTAAGCTGCGTTTAAAATTGACAATTTATGTAAGCAGATTTTGAAAGCAGTGCGACAAAGTCCACATTGGCAAATGACTTGCAGCCATGCTGCTTACAACTAAATACATGTACATAGCTTGGAGTTGTCAGAATGATTTAATAATTAAAAGGCAAATAAAATTCATTTTAATATATCTTACAAAACATTAATGTGCATAAATACAAACAGGAGAACTTACTAATTGAGTAAAATCTATAATAGAAAAGATTAAGCTTGTCATTGACAGTTTGCCGAAATTCCCTGTCAAACAGAATAATCTTAACATGAAAGTCGTTTTCCAACCACACACAAAAATCACACCATTCCAGTCATGTAACTGCCAATTGCATTTGAACCTAGTAGTAGTAGTTTTGGTTAGTCTTCAATTTTAAGGTATCATTAAAGACAGCAGGATACTTCAGAGATAGTAAAGTTTCTGCATTTGGACATTTGATCTCCAACAAGTCATAAGAAGTGGGGAGGGGGGTCCTGTTGGGGTTGTAAACTTTACGATCAGGAGTTGCAGCAATTGACATTGTCATTCATTATCTAGAAGAAAAAAAATACTTTTGTAAAGAAAACAAACCAAAATCATACATGAAAATAATATAAAAAAGAAAAACGTTGTTTTGTTTCTTCTTCAAATAAAATGTTCTTACACATTTTTTTTTTTTTTTTTTTTTTTTTTTTTTTAAATAGTTCTAGTATTTTTTACATCAATCCAATCATGTAGGGATACAATGAAACTAAAGTAAATGGAAGAAAAAATGTGTGCGCAAATTAATTTTAATTTTTGGGGGGTATCTTAATTGACTGTGCTTGACGGCTCGGTCATCTATTTGCTCTCTGCACCTTAATGCAAGTTTGCTCCGACTTTAATACCAACAATTATTAATTTGTACATTGGTAGATAGACTGGTTTAAACTGTATAACAAACATATAGTTAAAGCAGTCTAAGTAACGTAATCCGAATGCATCATACTTACCCCGATAGTCCAAACACAGGTATCATCCTAGCATGTCGGCAGTGAAATTACCAAGGAATTTAGAGGAGTTCACATTCCAGTTTGAAGTACAACAACATTTAAATGATCATTCATTTCTTAGGATAATATGATCGTGTTTGCTGATGAATATATATAACTCGTGTGTCAAAAAAACAAAGTTGGAAAAGAGCATACGTTGTCCCCAAATAAATATGGACGAGTAGGTAACCAAACTGAAAGATCGTCAGAACTGGGCGGGATGGTCGACCGTAGCTGCTGCGTTTTCGATCAAATTATGAATGAATATATTAATTGTTAGCGTCAGCTCTAATACAAAATACATTTTATCAATGTGTAAGCTTTTTTAAAATAAAAAAATCCCGATCTTCCCTTTTTCGTTGTATGAATGTAAGCACACGTATATTGTACATACATTGTTGCTATGTATGTACTCCATATTGATGCATACAAAACATTTTTTTTTTTTTTTTTTTTTTTTTTTTTTTTATTGAACACAAGGTATCAGGATTTTACATATTCCCCTACATCACCACCTGACCTGGCGTATGGGGCATGATCTTAAATTCTTTTGTGTCCTGATCTCTACATGTGTTCCCTACACAACACACACACACATACACACACAGACACTTACTTACACATTTGGGTGTCACTTATGCAATACAAATTATTTTCCTTGATTTCTTAAGTAGGTTTTCAAAAAATTGTTGTTGAAATTAATTTTGAGAAGGATACAAATCTGATCATGATTTTATTATTCTTCTTTTCTTTGCAGCATACTCATTTTGTATTAAAAAAGCAATCCTTATTTAGGAAAATACACAGTTCTGGAAATTTTATTTGAAAAAAAAATATGATATGGCCAAATTGTAATTTAGAAATCATTTATGCAAGATCTGAATTTCAAAGTCTCTACTTGTGGAGGGCATGGTTGGTTAGAAAGGCAATGTGTTTCACTTTGCGCTTTTTGTAAATGCTTTATTTAAACCGCGTGTTTTGACGACAATATTGATTGCTCATATCTGTACATTTAAACCATACCTAAAAAGAAACAAAATTCATGCTTTAAATAGTTTAATTTCTCTATCGTTAACTTGTATTTTTTGTGCTGTCGAGAAAGAGGACACTTAAGATGGGACGTAAATGAACTTACGTTTAAGAGAATGGACATATCCTTCGCTGTAATACTTGAATCCTTTATTCATCTGTTCATTCCATGAACTGCTGGAGACACCAGTGATGAAATTCTCAACGAATGCAAAGAAATATCAGGCAAACAGCTCAGATCGTTACTCGATGTACAGTAGGACGCCATATTTGTTTACCAATCTGCCTATTTTAGCCTCGCTTTCGCGAGACATTAATATTCATGAGGATCTCATTAAGAATGGTCTATACATACGTTGTGTACGATACACAACGCAATGCCTCAACTAAAATACATTATGAGTACGATTTTAGACCAGAATAAAGCATCTTATGTGTATTTTTTTTAATTAGAAAGTAGAAGAGTCAGAAATATCACAAATAAGTCTAACTCAAGATTACAATTGCCTAAAAAAAATTTATTATCAATATTGAAAGCTAGATAGAGTTGATAACGTAACATGTTAAGGTCTCAGCGGTATATCATGTATATAAATCCTAACAATTATTACTATTTTTTTGGCTATGTAGTCTCTATTTACTACAAATTATATAAATAACAATAATTTTTAATACTCATTAATTTTCTTCACAACTTGTGAATAATTATACAACGTAAAATAATTATATACGAAAAATGAAATGTTCAACAGACTTTATTGTAAGATTAGACTAACATCACCGAGTGATAGGCAAAAATGTAAAGTACCTGATCAAGCAATACAGGCTAGTGTCCAACTCTAAATGTATATTGCAACAAGTCTTTCTTGCGTTTAACAAACAACAACAACAAAAACAATAATAAAAACAATAATAATAATAATAATAATAATAATAATAATAATAATAAGAGAATAGTTGTATTACGTCATTACGGCGCCATGTTATAGGCGATAAATTATGACTGACATTCCGTCGTTAATAAATAAATTGAGTAAAACTCGCATTCCGGGACGTTTAACTGTCCCGGAATAGGTCCGACCGGGACGCGGGACATTTTTTTTTTTCATTCCGATACTGTCCCGGGCATTCCGGGACGCGTGGTCACCCTAATAGTATATTAATGTAATTATTGACACTAAATTTTCATTGACAGTTATACGGCCTTTATCAAACAGACAAAGGAAAAAAGAAAAAAAAAGTTAAATTTAAACCAAATCATGTACATAAGCGGCTATGCCTGTCAATTTCATGTCAACGAGCCAATAAGATTCCGGGGTTTTATCCTGTGCATGTATTGGATTTTGTCTTATATCTCACGGCGTTCCAGTTTGAAGAGGCACACGAAGATACATACAATGATACAGTAGATAAAACATAGAATGTAAACCTTGTGATAAAATGTTTAGACAGAGTAGTCATTTGAAGAGCCCTACGAGGGTACATATTGGAGATAAACCATTTAAATGTGAAGTTTGTGATAAAATGTTTAGACATCGTTATTATTTGAAGAAGCATCAAAGAATCCATACTGGAGATAAACCATTTAAATGTGAGGTTTGTGATAAAATGTTTGCACACAGTAGTGGTTTGAAAGCACACATGAGAGTTCATACTGGAGATAAACCATTCAAATGTGCAGTTTGTGAGAAAATGTTTAACCATAGTAGTAATTTGAAGAACCACACGAGAATCCATACTAGAGATAAGCCATTCAAATGTGAGGTTTGCGAGAAATTCTTTGCAACAAAATATACTTTGAAAGTACACATGAAAATCCATAGTGGAGAAAAACCATTTAAATGTGAAGTTTGTGAGAAAATATTTAGACACAGTAGTACTTTGAAAATCCACATGAGGACACACACTGGAGATCAAACATTCAAATGTGAACTTTGTAATAAAATATTTGTACATAGTGGTAGTTTAAAGATCCACATGAGGATACATACTGGAGAGAAACCATTCAAATGTCAAGTTTGTGATAATATGTTTAAATATAGCAGTAATTTGAAGAACCACATGATGATACATACTGGAGATAAACCATTCAAATGTAAAGTTTGTGATAAAAAGTTTGCTCAAAACTTTATCTTGAAGAACCACATGAGATTGCATACTGGAGAGAAACCATTCAAATGTGAAGTTTGTGAGAAAAGATTTGTACAGAGCAATTCTTTGAAAGTTCACATGAAAGTCCATACTGGAGATAAACCTTTGAAATGTGAAATTTGTGATAAAATGTTTAGCTATATTAGTTATTTGAAGAACCACATGAGGACACATACTGGTGAAAAACCATTCAGATGTGAACTTTGTAATAAAATGTTTTCACATAGGAGTATTCTGAAGGTCCACCTGAGAATACATATTGGGGATAAACCATTTAAATGTGAGCTTTGTAATAAAATGTTTGGACAAAATTCTAATTTGAAGAGGCACGCGAGGATCCATACGCTGAATGAAACCATTCAAATGTGAAGTTTTTAACAAAATGTTTAGAGCACATTTACTGAAAAACAGTGCCACCATTTACTTAATAGAGCCTAGACAGTCTCTCAAGACACCCCAGGACACCCTAAGGCTCTCCATGAACACCTTAAGCTTTACATAATGCTGACTTTAAATCAACAACAGCACACAAAATCAAAAACAAACAGACAAATATATATATATATATATATATATATATATATATATATATATATACACATACATGGCTCAAAATTAGCAGTAATCCGCTAGCCCGAGGCTGGCTAGATTTCCTGTTGGGCTAGTAACTATCATAATGTTATCAGTTTGATGGGCTAGTAAGTTTCGTTTATAAAAAGTCAGCGTTTGTTACTCAATACCCTAATAAAGACGTGATTTCAGCATATATTCTGTAGAATCAGCGCAGTGACCATTTTAAACACAATCATAAAATATTAGCATGAGAAGATGAAGTCAATTTCAACTGCAGAAATGTGTTATATTACAAAAAGCCATCTGATTTTGTGCATTTCACTTAACAGTGCCAATCACGACCCTGTCATTAAGAAACAACGGAAGTTTGGTATTTGATATCCTAATTAATCTGACAGCGAATTAAATGAAAAATAACCTGGTTTCACACTTTATTCACATGACTACATTACAAACTACAACACATGGCATCAACTTCATAGAAATTAGTTTGCACGCTCGCTTGTTTGTTTCCCTTCTTTTTTTTTTGCTTGCTAGCCAAACGTGCTAAAAGTTACAAACGGGGAACTGCATAATTTACGTTTGCATCCAAATAATTATTAGAATTAGACTAATTTATTATGATCACATTACTGACAGATCATTGTTTTGAAACACTTGTCTTGCTTGGACTTTCGTATATAAAGGACACTGCCATTTCTTTCTTACTTTAAATAATTCGGGTTAGCTATACTGTAACATTTAAAAAAAGTGGCACAATTCCTGCCTTATAAGACAGGCAAAATGTGGCATTTTAAAGAAAATGTTCATCCTCCAGAAAAAGGAAAAGTTGAATGAAAATGAAATATAAGAGAGGAATAATTCTTATGATAGGGAAAAGCGTAATCGTACGTTTCAGAATACATGGACAAAAGACAGGAAATGGCTGAATTATGATGAGAACAAGAACGTTATGTGGTGTAACTGGTGTATGGAATTCGCAAAAAACAAACACAGAGGAAACATCCAGTTTTGTTGCGGGTTGTTCGAACTTTAAAATTGAATTGGAGATGAAAATGGGGAAGAGTGACTGGAGATCTTGTTTGAGACCATGGATTCTGTCTGACCTACTCTTTATAATCTTCCATACAAATGACATTGCAACATATGATCCGTCACCAGCAATACGTTTGTGGAATGTTTCATAGAGACGTGTAAGGAGAATAGAACAAACCCCATACGGACCCAGAGTGCAGGTGGAGGATGAAAAATGACACCTGGATCCATTTCTGGAATTGGATCCAGATTATCATGAGAAGCAAGAAATGTTATTTGACTGATTGATGATTTGAAGAAGGATTTCTACTTCTGTACCTCTGCATTTCATATGATAATGCTATTTATGAAAGAAAATTGTTAATCTCAATACAAGTGTGTGACATAGTTTTGTGGACAGGACTACTAAATATTTGGCAGGACTTGTAAATTTGTCAGTACACTAGTCCTTCTGGCTACCAAGAAATTTGTGTTCAATTCAAGCCCTGTGGACATTTTTTTCTAATGCTGAATAACTGTTCAGTATATACATATCAAAATTTATGGATTCCTTACATACTTCTTATGAGGGGCCCCGAGTGGTCTAAAGCGCTGTCGGTTACGGATCACTGCCATCTCACCTCTGTCTGCGTGGGTTTGAGTCTAAGATTCGGCTAATGTAACTATTTGAGAAAGCTTGCCAGTAGCTTCTCGTGGGTCTGTGGTTCTTTCCGGGAGTTTTCCTGGGAGCTTCCTCCACCAATAATACTGGCCGCCATGTATAGCCTATATTGTGCTGAAAAATGGTGTTAAACCATAAAAATAAACAAAACATACTTCTTATGGAAAATGCCATGGAGTATGCAATGTAATCCATGAGATCTGTAGATTTTCCATATGGAATCAAATTAAAATTCCATAGGGAATTTGTGAATCATCCATATTGATTTTGTAAATAGTTTATATGGAATTTAGTAAATAGTCCATATGGAATGTTGCAATAGTCCATATGGAATTTTGTAATAGTCCATATGGAATTTTGTAAATAGTTTATATGGAATTTTGTAATAGTCCATATGGAATGTTGCAATAGTCCATATAGAATTTTGTACTAGTCCATATGGAATTTTGTAATAGTCCATATGGAATTTTGTAAATAGTTTATATGGAATTTTGTAATAGTCCATATGGAATGTTGCAATAGTCCATAAACAATTTTGTAATAGTATAAATGGAATTTTGTAATAGTCCATATGGAATTTTGTAAATAGTTTATATGGAATTTTGTAATAGTCCATATGGAATGTTGCAATAGTCCATATAGAATTTTGTTATAGTCCATATAGAATTTTGTAATAGTCCATATAGAATTTTGTAATAGTCCATATGGAATTTTGTAATAGTCCATATGGATTTTTGTAAATAGTTGATATGGAATTTTGTAATAGTCCATATAGAATTTTGTAAATAGTTGATATGGAATTTTTTAATAGTCCATATGGAATGTTGCAATAGTCCATAAAGAATTTTGTAATAGTATAAATGGAATTTTGTAATAGTCCATATGGAATTTTATAAATAGTTTATATGGAATTTTGTAATACTCCATATGGAATGTTGCAATAGTCCATATAGAATTTTGTTATAGTCCATATAGAATTTTGTAATAGTCCATATAGAATTTTGTAATAGTCCATATGAAATTTTGTAATAGTCCATATAGATTTTTGTAAATAGTTTATATGGAATTTTGTAATAGTCCATATAGAATTTTGTAATAGTCCATATGGAATTTTGTAAATAGTTGATATGGAATTTTGTAATAGTCCATATAGAATTTTGTATTAGTCCGTCCCGTACAAAATTTCCCAGGCAGTCTTGAGGCAGATTTTAGACTTGAAGGACTTTCTGCCTTAACCACAAAAATTTTTCTTTCGATTCTATTGAACTGCCTAAGGGATCATCAACAAAGGACGTCTGCAAAGTTGGCGGGAGGTGGGTTGTTTAATTCTTGACAACTGTGGACTAGAGGGAGGGGGTATTTTCTCTTATGATATTCTGTGTTGCTTTAGGCCTATTGCATATATTCCAGTATATTTTGCAGACATCCTTTTGGGGTGATCATTAAATATAAATCATTTGTTAATTTCACTTGGTGTGATTCGTGCCACAAAATATATACGTATGGGTTGGTAACTTGGCGTTATAAATGATTATTAAAGAGGTCTGGCTCGCAGTGCCTAAGGTTGATTACATGGTCCACAAATTGGCCCTGCAGACTAAGGAGTATACAAATAGCCAAGTAAGATGCACCATGGCCTGAATAATGCTATGAACTCATACCAAAGAGCAGTCTGGGAATAGGGAAGGTAAGCCACATGGTGACATGCTGACAATTGGGGGTGTTTGTTAGGAAAACAGGTATTATCTGTGGATGTGCTTTATGGACAACCCTGATCATTCTTAGACATTATTGGGAGTAAATAATAGTCACACTCATTTTTAAAATGGATCATTAATTTTATTTTGACAAATATTATCAAATAATGTTTAGGATTTTATGGTCCTAATTTTCTTTTTTACATACAAAACAATCTATGATGGCATCACTTAGGTCTTTTTCATTTTATTGAAAAATTTTGTGAGATTATTTCAACCAAAACTTTGATTGAAATTGTAGTGAGATCTCATTAACATTTCACTGAAATATATGAGGTTTCAAACAATTTTGCCAAAAAGTTTCATTCAGGCTTTGGCAAGGTCTCTAACCTTTCATTGAAAGTTGTGTGAGAGTTTATCAAAAACTTCTTGATATTTCAAAAATAATTGACATTATGTAGTATTTTACTGAAGCTCTAGTAGTTTTTCAGACATTTCAAAAGGTTTCAAATAAATAATGGATATGAATTAAACAGGACATTATTAGCCTAGGTGATGTTTCTATTTACAAGACAAGAATTATAAAGACGTAAATATTGCATCCAGGGCAAGAGATATGGGAAGTAATATTGGTTCTACTATTACCACTACAACTACTACTACCACTACTACTACAACTACTGCCACTACGACTACAACTACTACTACAACTACTGCTACCACTACTACTCCAAATAATAATCAAGACTTTATTTAGAGAAGGTAAATCAAATAGTGAGGCCTTCCATCTTTTATGTACAATATATCCAGTATTTACATCATGATATGAAGAATCTGGCTTGACAGTAATTATGTGATTTTAAAAATGGAAGTATCAAGTCTGGAAAATATGCATATGTCAACACAGAATCAGATAAAAAAAAATATTGAATAATATCCTGTTTTGAAAAATTTGACTGAAAATGATGCAGAAATACAAAAAAGTATCCACTTGAGACATTGGTTATGGAAGGAAGATATATGTTAGGTGCCTGTTTTATGAAGTTATGTCACTGTAGTACTGTGCCAACATGAAGTTTGATTTATGTGCAGATTATGTTATTGTGGTCTCATGTATTGGCCCTTGTTCCATAAGCAGGTGTGACAAACGTTTATCATGGTATAATTGCTCTTATTTTATGCAGAATTCTAACACATTATTTTGATAATATACACAATAATAAGATTAGCTCTAGAAAGATTAAAAGTAATTAAGAAAATTCTTCTTGTTATTGATTCTGTCAGATCAAAAATTACAAGAACGTCAAGAGTCTAAAGTTGAATTTGCAGAAGGTTCCGAACAATTGTTTAAGCCTGTTACAAAGGTTACTGAGAGAGTTTCAGAAGCTACTGAAGGTCTTCGTCCAGCGTTCAAACAAACCACTATAGCAACTGGAAAAGTAGCAGAAAGAACTAAAAAGTAAATAATATTTTACGATATCTTCCTACGGAAATAGCTGCTGCTCAACCTCCTGTTATAGATGCAGAAATACTAGAAGGTGTTGGCAAAGTTTGTACTTAAAAAAATATTGTAATAAAAAGATCTAAACCTAAGGTAATAAAAAAAATGTTGAAATGATTACAATATTTAAAGAAGGTGGTGATGAAGAACTTAATGGAAAAGTTAGGGAGAAAAAATTACCGCGTGTTGTAATAATGGATTTTCTTCGAAATTCCGAACTTTTAAAACCTAAATATGTTGACATAGATGCTGATACATGCTTTAAATGGATATAGCGTATATATTACAACAAAAGATGGGCCAGAGATGATGATCCCAAAACGTATATAAATATAGTGAAGAAATAAACGAGATTTATGCAGAGTCACACTCAAATTATAGATGACTAATATAGAGATTGGGGGCCCCGAGTGGTCTAAAGCAGATCACTGCCATATCATCTCTGCATGGGTTCAAGTCACAGATTCGGCCAATGTGGGTATATGAGAAAGCTTGCCAGTAGCTTCTCGTTGGTCAGTGGTTCTTGTTTTGGGTTTTCCAGGGTTCCGCAATGTATAGCCTATCTTGTGCTGAAAAATGATGTTAAGCCTTACAACAACAACAACTACAGTGATTGACCAATTAGATCGGCAGTAACAAAAACACATGATTATAAACTATACATAACGTGGACCGGAAACGTTCAGCGTCATAATTTCACAATTTCCGGGTTATATATCGATCTTTATAACCAAGCTTGTGATAAATTGCAAGCATCGTTGGAACAAAATCATCAAAAAGGATATGACAAATAAAAACAAAGTATCGCAGACGAATCATTGTCTTGGACAATGTTGAATACGTGGTTTTCTCGTTTGTAGCGTAATCAATGAAGCATGTGAAATCGTCCGTGGTTGGAATCGGTGTCGCAGGAATAACGTAAGTGGCGACGTGAGAGCATTTACATATATTTTCGATATTGTCATCTGGCTTTATGAGGGCACAAAATCAGACAACGAATTTGTTGTGATCAGGGATATCTTTATCAGTATCACAAGACCTCAAACATAGCAGTGCAGGCAAGAATGCTGACAACGTTGCCAGCACCAGATTTTGAATCTGTCGTATAGACAACATTGACCGCAGAAATAACCCACAAGATTGGAACAGATCAATGCTTACACAACACCGCCGACAACCAACACTGTCGACGACCAGCAATGCCGACGACCAACACGGCCGGACTTTGCTTTGGCTTTCCGACTCCGATGAAAAAATGCCGATGGTCGGACACAATTACGACTTTATTATAATTGTACAAACATCAGATAAATTTTCATTTGGTGGATTTGACGCGATCAAATCACTGGTATTTTCACATACAACTAGCTCTGATGGTTTTAATTATGGTATCTATTATCTCGAAAACAATTTCAGGTTTATTTACATGCCTATTAAATACAATAATGTGTGAGTAAAGTTAAAACCTGTTTTAAGTCAATATTCGGCAGACCAGATCAAATCGGAAAATGAAACTACACATATAGTATTATGTATAGAGTACCATGTATTGCCAGGTACTTACTCATGTAAGTTTCTCAACCAGTCACACATTTTGTAATAGCTGAAAGAATTGTCGTTCAAAAGGAAGCTCTATCGAAGAGATAGAAAGAGAAGACAAAATGAAGGAAGGAATGGCGAGAAAGGGAGAAAAGAAAAAGGAGAAGAAACAGGAGCCACAAAGAAAGGAAAGATGATCATGAATGCATCACAAAGAAAGGCAACATAGAAACGAATGAAATGGACACGGATGAGGACTACGACAAGTTACGCGATTGATAAAACGTAAGAAACAAGGAAACTACACATATAGTATTATGTATAGAGTACCAAGTATTGCCAGGTACTTACTCATGTAAGTTTCTCAACCAGTCACACATTTTGTAATAGCTGAAAGAATTGTCGTTCAAAAGGAAGCTCTATTGAAGAGATAGAAAGAGAAGACAAAATGAAGGAAGGAATGGCGAGAAAGGGAGAAAAGAAAAAGGAGAAGAAACAGGAGCCACAAAGAAAGGAAAGTTGATCATGAATGCATCACAAAGAAAGGCAACATAGAAACGAATGAAATGGACACGGATGAGGACTACGACAAGTTACGCGATTGATGAAACGTAAGAAACAAGGAACACCAAAACCGACACGTACATGGAAACAGATTACACAACTGACAGAACGAGTGAAAAAAATAACGACGGAACAAGAACTAGCTGTATAACAAATATATCTATAAGGGAGACCCGGTGCCCCCCTACACAAAACATAACTATTTTTTGTTTTGTTTATTTGATTAGGTTTTTTTAACATAGCTTTAACAATTTTTTAGTCATATCGCTAAGAGGTCTACAGTGAGGCAGTTTATAGTAATGTCTAGCACTGGAGCATCATGCCGCAGACATGTAGCATGATGTCCCACCACGTCACATTATCCTGGCACCAGACCGACCAGTCCTACCACTAACCTCTTAATGCTGTGCGCCAAACGAGGCAACTGTTAGTACCATTTTTGTAAGTCTCTGTTATGATTCAGCCGGATATCGAATCCACGACCTCCCGCTTACGCGGCGGACGCTCTAACCACTTGGACACCGGAGCGGCAAAACATAACAATATATATAAATATGCAAAGTAAATATAACCAGACCACAGCTATATATACAATGCGACAACATGGATAACGACAAAAATTAAAGAAACAAACTTCCATAAATGTCGATAAATGTTAATGAGTTAAATAGGAAACAAATACTCAACCTTAAAAAAATGTCTTTAATATAACATATTATTCATACAAGAAACTCAATGGAATAACGGATGACGTAAAATCATTTTGTGAAGATCAATTAAATGGAATATTGATAACTAATAATTTTATAGGGAAAAACACATGAGGGAGTGGTTTCTTTAAAAAGAAAAAAAGGTTACAGACGAATGGAAACATGAGGGAGAATTTTTCAAATGGAGGTTAAAAATTCATAATTTTGGGAGGGAACATTTTATTAATTATTAAAAAAACAGACCTTATAGACTTTACAATTTTGGACCATAAATTAGTAAATGTAGAATTAGGGCCAATTTTTTTTAAAAAATGGGGAAAATATGGAAGAAACAGAATTTGCCAGGGAAATATAAGAATACATTCAAAATTATAAAATGAAAGAGAATCTAGATATTATTAAAGAATGGGATAATTTAAAGGGGATTTTTTTAAAAAGATAAAAAGCAGTTATGTACGCAAACCAAAAGGCACGGAAAAATAAATGGATGAAAGAGGCAATAGAGACTCTTTAAAAAAACAACCACAAATAAATCAGAAGAGAGTAGGAAAGATTTGAATAAACAATTAGACAAAATAAAACTAGAAGAGCAAAACGGGAGAGAAAAAAGAGCAGGAAAATTTACAAGGATATACAAAAAGGAAGAGGATTATTCAAGATGGAGGAATTAAGAACGGCGCGTGTGAGTGTGTGCTTAGAATTGTTAACTATAAACGGGAATACAGCAACGACTGCCAAAAACGTGATTTTTAACTCACATTAAGGACTAATACTCACGACTGTACAAATCACAAGACATATATGACGATATTACGAGAGACGCTATGTGAGATGGTATTCCCAGAACATAAAGCCATATGTGAGGATTTTGTCAAGCAGTAGCCATAGAAAATTTAGCGAAGGCAAAATCACCAGGAAGAGATGGACTCTCCACGGAATTCTATAAGAAATTATGCGAGGAGCTGTCGCCAGTCCTGGAACTGTTATATAGCAATAATTCCAATTTTTATGAATTAAACGAATTTCCTGTAATATGATTGGATGTAAACGGTCACGTGATGTTGATCAGGAATTGTTTACACTTCGATAAATTCTGGGACTACTTTCGGTTTTGAAATATAAATAAACATTGCAGACACGTTATTGTGAAACGATTTTGTCATCTGTAAAATATATAATTCTGCAAATAAATATAACTTTTACACTTTTTATACTTTTTCCAATATTCTTTGATTCAAATTAATAGTTTACTATACAATTTAGCATTCGTCTGCTACAACGTAACTGTGACAGTAGTCACATTTCATTTCTCAGTAGATCACCGAGTGGGTCTTTTTAAGTATTAACACTGCTGAGAATGACATAAAATGTTACTCTTGTATACAATTTATTTCATTGTTACCTTTATATAGTAAGGGATAGCATCATCTTGTTCATATTTCCATAAAAATTAGAAGTATTCACTGAAAAAATCCATAATGATTTCAGGTTTGAGTGAAATTTAATTTAGCACAATTGTTGAGACGGTATCAGTTGTTATTATGTAAGGTCATGGTCATCTGACGTAACAGATGGGACTGACTAAAATTGAACAAGAATGTTGTCAGTAAACAAAATGTGTTAAAAACCACGGTAACCATTGCCTATGATGTAAAAGATGAAGTTAATGAATAAACGTAACTGTGGCTGTAGTCAATTTATTCGTGTGATTCTGTACAGGTTATGTATTACGGGGCGGTGTGAAACGCCGAATGAAAGGTAACTACGCGCTACGTAAATTCGAATGCATTATTGATGGAATAAGTTAACTTGACGATAGAAATGATAAAATTGGAATTATAAGGATTAAATGATCATGGTTGGGTATTTATTGATGTGTAAATTTTACCTAACCACTCACAAAGTTAACATAAAGTCCTTCGGACTTTATTTACTTTGTGAGTGATTAGGTAAAATTTACACATCAATAAATACCCAACCATGATCATTTAATCCTATAATATATTATTAAGAAATAACACCAATATTATGATTTATACTTATTTTCATAAAAATAATAAGCAAAACAAAGCTTGTATCTAAGTTTGTCTGAGACCATGGATGCCAAAAAGGGTTACATACAACGTTCCCAGCAGCAGAGGGGGTGAACAGACCAACTTTTACAGGCGTCGATTTAGCAAACTGAGGCTTTCTCGAAAATGCTTAATATAAGCCTCCATTCATCAAAATAAAATTAAAAAAAAAAACGACGCCATTTTTGTTGTCACCATCCCCTTTGCTGCTTGGAACTTTCAGTTCTGAGTTAACGATGCTTGGAAAATTCGTGGAGTTTTCGGGTAAAAAAAAAAGACGCCATTTAGTTGACGTTCACCTCCTCGGCTGCTAATGCGCTAACTAAATATTTGATCAAGTCCGACACGATATCTTGTCCGAGGGTCTGATAAATTTATCGTCACAAATCCGTGGGGGATTGTCTGAGCGTGGCTAAAGAAATTTCTAAATCGATTATGATCCATATCACCACCGCACCAAGTTTGCCAAATATTTCTAAGAGTATGAGTATCAACTCCGTTAAATACACACAGCATATTGCAGTTATCTCTGATCACTTTTGGTATTTGAGTGTAACGTTGAGTGATATATATCACATCGGTGTTTTTATGTCTGCCTCTGGAAAATATTCTAGCAGGATTCTTTTGATTATCTAACATGATATCATCATATACGACTAAATTGTTAATACTTCCATCAATATCATCAATATTCGGTGCCTCTTCGATATCGGTTATAAACTCAATAACACCATCACCGTTAATTTCTTGCGCGGCATCATTAAAATCCTTTAATACTTCATAACATCGTTGATCGTCTACACTCGGAGCAATCATGTACAATTTATCCCACTTCATCCATCTCGTTATCAAATTAAGTAGCAATTGTGTTTTACCACTTCCAGATGGTCCGATGATAATCGCGCGAATAGAATTTGGTAACATTGCATGGTGTCTAATAGGTTCCCGTCGTCGAGTAGCTGAATAATCAATTACATTCATAACTGTTATATATAAATTATGGATCTATATTGTGTGAAGTGTAGGACGCGTACTGGCACAAATGACTTGACGACGATTACAACGAAAAATAATCGATCAGCGCTTTCTGGTAAATGCGTACAATGTAGTACGAAAAAATTTAGATTTACTTCCACGAAACCTTTAAAAAAAAACGAGGAGGTGATATTGCAGCCAAATTGACAAAACTCCCAGGAACACCGTGGGCAAAGTATCCAGGAGAAAAGCACCTTCCAGGATATAGCTACTGTGGACCGGGAACACGATTAGATATCAGACTTGATGATCAAAATTTACCCCGACCCGGCGAGTATCCAATAAACGCTATTGATAAGGCGTGTCATGCTCATGATGTCGCTTATAAAAGCAGCAATCTTCAACACAGACATCTCGCAGATGTAAAATTAATTCATGCGTTAAATGCTATTCCTGATAAATCCTTCAAAGAAAAGTTGGCTTCTTGGTTGGTAAAATCTGCTATGAAGGGTAAATTGATGTTAGGTGCTGGTAATTGAAAATGCTAGCATTTTAATATGGAATCTATTTATTATTCTCCGAGAGGATACTGGAGAGGTTACGCAGCAATCAATAAACTAGCTAGTGCATCAAAGGTGAAAAAAACTACAGCGGCAAACTGGTTATCTAAACAGGCAATATGGCAAATTTATCTACCAGCGCCCAAACAAATTAACTATTCGCATTTTGATGTTACAACACCTAATGAAGTTCATCAAGCTGATATACTATTTCTGCCGCATGACAACGGTTACAAATACGCGTTAACGGTAGTTGATATTGCAAGTCGATACAAAGAAGCAGAACCGTTAAAAACAAAATCATCTACTGAAGTAGCTTCTGCATTTGAAAAAATTTATCGACGAGGTCCTCTGCGCTGGCCAAATCTGTTACAAGTTGATCCTGGCAAGGAATTTCAAGGTGTTGTTACATCTACGATGAAACATCATAATGTCGCCATCAGACGAGGACACACTGCGCTACATCGCGATCAGGCAATTGTTGAACGGTTTAATAAAACCCTTGCTGAGCGGTTATTCGGATATCAATACGCAAAAGAATTCATACAGGATAAACGATCCCGTGAATGGGTCAAGAGATTACCAGCTGTGATTACCGCAATCAATAATGAGATTACTAGAACAATTAATATGAAACCTGTCAACGCTATTAAGAAGGCGTCTATCAAAATGGAAATCCAAGGAATTTCACAAAAAGATTTCAAAGAACCAATTCTTGGTAGTAATGTCATTGTAAGGTACTTATACGAACCAGGAGAGCTTGAGGGTGGTAAAAAAAGAGCTACTGATCCTATTTGGAGCGTCACTACGCATAAAATATCCGGCATAACACGATCAACTGGTAGACCTCCAGTCTATAAACTGGATTCAACTGCTCCTCAGCGAGGATTTACACGCGAACAATTACAAGTGATTCCCGAGGATACTCAATTGCCACCGCGTGGTCTTAATTAGCACCCAGGGTGCTGTTACCCCGGCGTCTATTACACTCAAGACAGGTCAACATCACATTGTTTCTGACATGACCGAGATTGTTATCTTTTCTATCTACGGTGAATTGGCGAGGATCTTTATCCGAATACTGCCAACGCATTATACAATTGCAACTCGCGCAGTGATTGTTCTGTTGTTGCTTTAGTGTCTTAATTAATTCAGCATCAATGTCAAATTCTCTTTTATTTTTTTTATCCTGTTGTTTATAACCAGAGAGTTTTTTTCTGATTATATTATCATCGGTGTGTATATTACTTATTGTATTGTCATTATCATTAACCACAATTCTTCGAAGTTGGTTTATTCGCCGTACTCTGGATACTGCGAGATAAACTAAATTTGACCACTCAATATGATTATCTACTATCCAAAGAGTTGTATCGGATATAGTCAATCCCTGTGAAGAGTGTATTGTTGCTGCATAACCTAGCGTCCACGGGGATTTATCAGCACCTAATGCATCTTTAACGACGCTGATATCAACCAACACAATATCATTTAATACTAAATTCTGCTTTTGTTGTTGTCCAGGAATGTCAACGTCGATATTCTGCTTTCGTGTATCCGATGGCCTATAACAAAGGGGTACTGGAAGCGTTGCAAATTTTTCTTTATGTAGCGCAAACAACTTCATCTGAAGTGCGTCTCTGACTATTTTTCTACTCGCGATTATTAAATCATTTGGCTTCCACATTTCCCAAAAATCATTCATGGGAGTTTCTGAAATTATTTCACGCGCTATTTCACATTGGATTTTATCCGGTTGTAATCTAATTAGCGCTTTGAACTCGCGTAATTGTTCATCAAGTGATCTATGGTCGGTATTAATCTCTTCATAATAATCTACAAATCCTTTTAACCATTCATGTGGAGATCCACCAACAAATGGCTGCGGTTGGCCGTGATCCCCGCACATGACGACTTTTGTATTTTTCAATAACAACCATTCAAGAAATATCTGTAATACTGTCAATGATACCGTGCATATTTCATCCCAGATTATTATTTCAGGAATAAATTTATCGCCCATTCGATCAGGAGTCCATGTATCGCCTTTCCATCGAAAGAAGCTGTGATAAGTACAGGCTTTTACCCCCCGCGCTATCATCTCTCTGGCGAGTCTGTGAGTTGGTGTTAGCACAATCATGTTTGTGAAATCCGTAGGATTTTTACGACGAAATAATTCGATTGCACGAGTTGTCTTTCCTGATCCACCACAGCCGTTTAAATAAACTGTCTTGTATCTACAAATCGGATCTGATACGGGCGGTGCAGTAGAAAATTCTGATTGAATCTCTGAGATATTATGGTTACTTTTCAAGTATTTATCATCCATAGCAACGTCTGCGGATTTACAATACTCATGTAATGTTTCTTTTTTAAACCTCCAATTTCCCCACGCTTCCTTAGGATCTGTGAATTTAGCTACATCTGATTTGTATTTCTCATGGATATACATCGAATCAGTAGCTACTCTAACCGCGGTATTAGGAAATCTGTTTATCATCGAGAATAGATTAATACAAGAATAGGCTAGCATAGAACTTCTCAAATGTGTGTATTGACAACTTTTTCCATCACAGTAGGTAACAACCGTACCTAGTTTCTTACCATTTCGAAGGACATCATCTACCCAAACATTATTAGTTCCGCTCGCAGATTTGTAAGCTTCCTCATCTAATTCCCCTGATAGAAAAGCGTTCTTACGGGTTACAAATTTCCCTTTTTTAATTAAATCAGATATTATGAAATTGTATTCTTCATCGTCTATGATTAATCTCGAAGAGTATTTTGCATTATCAAATCTTCCACCTTGAGTGAATTTACCGATTATTTTTCGTCCGAGATCTTTAGCCTCTCTATTACTACCTTCGAATAATTTCTTAGACCAATCTATGATTTGTTCCTCGCTGAAATTCTTCGAATTTCCATCTAGAAGTTGTTTTCGTTGTTCGTTAATTATTTTTTCTAGATCGGGTTTTGGTAACCAAACATCTTTCTGAGCGTTATAACAAATAATCGCTTCACTGACAATTAACGATATTAGCATACCACAATCGATCATATACCGCAATAGCACAATTGGCATCCACGCTTTTTCATACATATGTCTACCAAGCCAAAGATAACTACACGGATGTAACCCTGTAGCTAATTCGAATGATATCACACGAGCGAACCCGGTTAAATCAAAATCAGGCAATGGACCATTAATCGCAACACGAGTCATTTCATGTGTGGGGTGTCCAAATCGTTTGAAGTACTCAGAGCATTCTCCATACCCGAGAAAACTTCCAGGATAACACGCGGATATATCAATTGAAATCATACCATCACGTGAGTATTTCGTATTCCACAATCCTCCATGACTTAATTCGACGCAACTCAACTTCACGTCATTGAGAAAATCACTTCGTGTTGGACGCCATGAATTCTTTTCTCGTGCGAAGTGAGCTACCACTGATGGAATTGTGAAGCTATCCGTAAGTAGTTTTTCTGTAGAAATGCTAGTGTTTCCTTCTAAATATTCATTAGCGATTTTTCTCATTCTAGTATCTAATTCTTCAGTTCGATATAATTCACCATTTGGTTTTACAAACTGATCAAATCCTATTTCCGGATCCTCATTACTCCTGAGTAACCATACTGACACAGGGTCGTCTTTGGTTAACGCGTGAATAGCATCAAATAATTTCTCTTCATAGAAATCATCTGAAAATTCCCCGGAAAATTTCCGGGGGATATATCGAACAGTTCTTTCTCGTGGAAATATATTTACCGCTGGTGTCCACGCGTGTTTGTTATGATCAATAATTTCAATTGGAGCTCCTCGCGATTGATATTTTGGTTCGTATAATACTTCTCCGGTTATTGTCGCTACCGATATTGGAAATTTTAATAATGCTTCTAATTTAGCTATATCGGAAATCCTTGCTCCATGTTGATTCACTGTTAGTTCCCATTCGGTTATTTTTTTTCTTCGTAGATCAGTTAATTTATTTCCCCGGGATGCATTTGTGAAGTGTTCTATTAACCGTGTTGCTACACAATTAAGTGGCAAAGCCACTGATGATGAAAACATTGGAGCTAGTTTTGTAATATTAGGATTATTATTTATTGGATATAACCCATACACAACTGCTGTTACAGGGTAAGATTTCTCATAGTATGGTTTGTCAATTCCAGTTAGAGTTCCTGGTTTGGAATCTCTACTCACAATAACAGTTTTTTTATCCTTAAGGATTGGGTCAAATTTATCTCTGATAATCCATTCACCTTCCTCTTCGATAATAAATTTTATTCTAAAAAAATACCTCCGTAGAGAATTGCTTTGCAATTTACCTTTGGATTTCTTGCCAAGGTGTGAAAGTATCACAGCTGCTCTTATATCATTCATAGTAGCATCAATTACGGGTATATTGACATCTTCATCAATAATTTGAAATGTCGACCATGTATGAGATGCTCCATCACGCTTAAACTCATTAAAACAGTCGCTGATTTTACTCAATAGTGGTTTATCATCTACTAGACTTTTAGGTATATCAGAGATTCTATCGAGATTAAATCTAACATTTTTCCAAGGCTTAATTTTCGATAATCTCTTGAACTCCTTCATATTATAATTAAAACAAGTATTTAAATAAGAAAATTTTTATATAATGAATCATTGCAAATGGCTTATGATTGGATCAAAGACTCCGTGTAACAAATCATGTAGAAATGAATTCTGTGGGTATCATATGCAGAGTGTGAGAAACGGTTCGGAGGGACCTCTACCATGCTTGCATTGTGGGGTAGGTGTAAGAGGCAAGTCGCAGTTATGCATTAATTGCGGGGGTAAGCGTTATAGAGAGTTAAAACGTTATTATGACAAGCGAAGAATCAAAAATCCTGACGACGTCAATAGCAAAATCATAAAAACTACGGCTGATTATATAAAAAGATTTTCCAATGTTATAATTCAGCCAATTAACGAATTAGACAAATAGATATATTATATATAAATGAGCCAAGAATTTCAAAGACATCCTGTTATTAAAAATTACGAAGCTTCTAGTGATGGTGTTGTTAGACACAGTAAAAATAGGAAATCTGTTGGGCGGGATAATGGTATGGGGTATTTGATGTTTAATGCTGGAGGGAAAATGTATCTCAATCACCGTTTCGTTTATGAAGTGCATAATGGATTAATCAAGGATGGTTTTGTTATTGATCATATTGATTCTAATCCCAAGAATAACAAATTGAACAACCTTCAAGCTATTTCTCAATGTGAAAACACAAAACGAGGAAGAACTGGGAAATACCCGAAAATTGCTAGACCTGTAAGATCGTTTAATACTGACACGGAGATGGTATTTCAATCAATGACAGAAGCTGGTAGGTATTTCGATATTTTCCCCCCTCGGTACAAAAAGTAGCAGAGGGAATTTATAAGACGGCTTTTTCAAAGCGTTTTAAAAACAAAATTCAGTTTTCTTATGTAGGGAGATAACTCCGTTAGGTATAACGCGTGTGAAATCCGTAGGATTTCCACCAATGACAGAGTTACGGATCTTAAACACGGAAACGCTAGTGTTGGAAAATCTTCGATTTTTCATTGGCTGTTATAATTAAATAAATCCGAACAAAACACAATCAATTTTGTCTTTTTTCAAGTATTAACAGAACTGTTTTATAAACACGTCGTATTTAAATATTTTTTTTAATGTCTGTTTCAAGTATTATATGTGTTTTCAACGTTGTCAGTGATCGCTAATAAACAAACAAATAATTACAATCACTACACCTATTTTATATCACCTCGTCGTAATGAGTGTATATATACAAATTCGTTCTTATTATAATTGGGCATTTAGCCGAAATTCAAGTGTAAACAAAACCACACCGTCACACGTGGTATGAACGTTATTATTGACATTCAAAACCAAAGTTTCGATTTTGCGGTTTTGTTTACACTTGAATGTAGAATAGCCCGCGTCATCCATTGTCATTGAAATCAATTCATTCATTGTGTCACCTATAATCTATTGTTGTACCGTCGTCATTGTCATTGAAATCAATTCATTGTATATACCATTGTCATTGTTCACCTATAATCTATTGTTGTACCGTCGTCATTGTCATTGAAATCAATTCATTCATTGTTCACCTATAATCTATTGTTATGTGTTTGTCGGTTAACCGTTGAGCGCGCTGCTTGATGTATAAAACACCAAGGGGGTTCAAAACGGTGAATGTGCCGTCGTCATTCATTATATATAATCATAATCACCTATAATCGCATTAAGCTTCTGGGTATACTAAGATGATCAACACCTTAGTGTATCCAGAATTCATTTTAAAAATACTTTGTATTTTTAATACTTTGTATTTGAAATACTTTATTTAAACAAATATATTTTTATATATATATGAATATTGAAAATCTCAAATTGATTATTATTGAAATCAACAAGTTGAAGGATGAAAATGTAAAATTATGTTCAGGTTTGGATTGTGATCAAATTATGACCAATTTCGAGGATATACAATTTGCAGAACAGACCGGAAAATATGTCCTATCTAAAAAATATTTTTTAATTAAGAATATCCAAAAGCTTATACGTGAGAGCTTAGTAAATACTGAAGATGTTAATGTCTTCGTACCATTATGTAGCATCGTTGAACGTGTTCGAAAGCAATTAGGATTAGAATATGAACAAAAGAGACTTATTAATTGTAAAGTGAGACAATTAAAAACATTAATGGAAAACTCTGAAGGTGATGAGCCCACGCGTAGAGAGCCTCCTTTGTTTGTATAACCGATACGGTATGAGGAAGTAAAATTATGTGTGTAACAACAAGGAAGTATTAAAATGATTTGCATTTTTAGGTTAGTGATTTCTTTCGAAATGATTTGCATTTGAAAATTCAAAGGATTTTTTAATTAAAAATTGCAAAGCAATTTGACAATAGTAATACTCTTTCAATAATGGTAGGAGAATCATTAACAACGAGATTAGCTAGAGAAAGACTTGAAGCTCTTAAGAAAATATTACCCCTTCGTGATAGAATCCGCGAAAAACTTCAACAACGGCAATTATTTCAGACTGACTTCACAGAGGATACAGAACAACTCTTCAAACCTATTGTTAGTGCAACTACAGATGTGAAAACAGCAATCTCTAAATAAGAAAGCGCGCAGAAAGAGTCCTTTCTCCCTGTGTTAGAAAAAATAGCAAAACGAACTAAGCAATCAAAAAAATCATTAAAAACACTTCCTGGTGATATAATAACTACTGCAAGACGACAAGAAGAACAACAACGAGAACTTCAGGAAGAAATTGAACGATTAGGTGATGTTGATATTTCCTCACTAGAAATGCAAGCATTTCCACCTGAACCAGAAGAATTTCAGGAAGAACAACAACAAGAAGCTGTTCCAAGGGGGGACTATAATCCTGAAAATATATTTACAGTTGATGCGTTAAAAAAAATCAGAAGTATCCCAACACTCGATGGTTTAGCTAAATTTACCAACGACAACATTAAAAAAGATAAGAGAAATGAGTATTTAATAGACGACACGTCTAAAGATTTTATAAACAGTAAACTCCTTTGGGCAAATAAGGTGTTTTTAGCAAACCGCGGGAAAAATAAAATCAACAAAAAAATAAGATCTGATTATGACCAATTTATAGCTATGGTAAAGGGGATCACAGTACCACCACCAGTATACACAGCAGACCCAATCCCTGATGAAATACAAATAATGGCAGAGGCTGATTCTAAGAAGGGTGCAACTGGTATCACTAAAAAATCCAAAGAATTTTCAAAAACAGGCAGTGGCTTAGTTGGAAACTCTAACGTAACATGTCCCGGCAATATTCTCGGTGATATAGCACGATTAGAAATACTTGTAGGAGGAAAACGAGCCGGGAATAACTCACCAGAAATAATCAATGAAGCAGCTGATATCTGTAGGAGGTTATTTCAAGGTGGTATCATGGATATTGCAACATATAGAGATTTCATTGAAGAGTTAGCCGAAAATTCTTCGAATTTCTACGGTTATCATAGTGACTAATGTCACTGGAAATCCTACGGATTTTGCGATTAGATAAATAGCAATTGAATAGAGAATGATCATACACTACAACCATGATAAACCAACTAACGTCTACGTGGTAAACTCACGATTGCCAAAATACCGAGTATACTATGGAGATGGTCTCGGTAATACTATAATGGGATTATTTTCAAGAATGGCTCCAAAAGTGGCTCCATTTGCAAAACAGGCAGCAATGAAAGCAATTGATGTTATCCGAGATAAGGGTATTAACACTGTTGGTGATCTTGCTAGTAAGGCATTTTCAGCCGCTCGGGATAAACTAACAGCGCTAGTTCGACGACGAAATTCTTCGAATTTCCAATCAAACCCCAGAAACACTAGTGTTTCTAATGCTAGCATTTCTAGAATGACTTCACTGCCATCTACTGCAGTAATGCCTACACAAGTTAGTAAAATAATAAATAACGCCGTGGATAAAAAACTACAGTCGTTAATGACTAACGCCCAGGATAATATAACAGCAAATATGATAGCAGGAAGTGGGCTTTCGGGAAGTGGTTTTAAGAAGATTCGCCGGAAACGTTAGAAATATTTATTTGAACAGGATTTCCAATTATGATAGTTATTGTAGAAATGCTAGCATTAGAAATATTTATGTCAGAATCACCTGTGATTCTATTTATTTGAATAGGATGCTCAGTTGTTATGGTTATTGTAGAAATGCTAGCATTAGAAATATTTGTGTCAGAATCACTTGTGTCAGAATCACTTGTGTCAGAATCACTTGTGATTCTACTTACGTTATCTTCATTATCAGATATTTTCATCATCATTATTAAAATACACCCAACTAAATAATTTTTTTATATTATAAAATATTTATAATTTGCTAATTTTGTTAGATTTTTTACTTTTTTTACTCATTTTTCTAGTGTTTTTACTCATTTTTCTAGTGTTTTTATGCAATTCATCGACATAATTTCATGAAAATCGAGGATGAAAACCCAAGGAATTCATTTAGAGAAAATCGATTTTGATCAGATTTTTTATCCTGTGAGGCTAAAATATATTGTTGTCATCGAATTTTCGATGTTTTTTTTATTGATTTTGTATTGTTTTTTTGGCTAATCCGTCGACATAATTTCATGAAAATCGATTTTCTCTAAATGAATTCCTTGGGTTTTTAATTCAAAATTCCTTCAGAATTCTTTCAGAATTTTTGATTTAGACCATCGGATATATAATAAAAAATGTTCAAACAGAACCCTGATGTTGCATTTGACATGGAAGCCCCAGTGCTTAAAGATACTTCTGTACGTGATTATCAATTTTTTGCTTATCACGCAGTACAACCTGATCTTCGTGGAAGAATTGAACTTCAGGTTCATGATACCAGTAAATACTTTTTACCCGCTGAAGCCTTTATTGAAGTTGAAGGTGAACTTGTAACAGCTGCTGATACTCCTGCGGTACCAGCTCCATATCCAGATGATATTCAAGTTGGTTTTGTCAATAATGGGATCATGGCATTATTTGAAAGCGCAAGATATCTTATTGATGGAAGAGAAATAGAATCTATTGAACGTGAAGTTGATGTAGCAACAACAATACTAGGGCTAGCAAGATACTCTGACGATTATACAAGATCGGCCGGTCCATCTATGATGTTTGCAAAGGATGTTAAAAATACAGCGGGTAAAAATCCATTTGTTATAAGACAACCAATTGCTCCTACTGGTGCTGCTCTTACTATTACTGCTATTGCTGCTGCTGCTGCTGCTGCTGCTACTGCTATTCCCGTTGTTATCGAGGATATGATTATAAATAATGATGAGAATTTCAATCTAGGAGCTGCAACAAGAATAGCAACATTACAAGGAGATCGTCGACGATTTTCATGTGCGATTCCGCTCCATCACATATTTGGATTTTGTAGAAACGTCAGAAAAGTTATCTATGGAGTAAAGCATACTGTAGCACTAGTGAGAAAGGGTGATGATAATAATGCAATCTGGAGGATTCCAGCAGATGCTGCAAACCCAAATGATGATGCCGGTAAAGTCGTTTTATCAAAACTATCACTGTGGATGCCAGTGTTGACTCCATCATTGTCAGTAGAACCGCGGTTGCTATCATTTATAGATCAAGGGGGAAAGAGATTATTAAGCTGGTTGACAACGTCTACAGATACCATGGATTCTAATATTGATGGTACACTTACATGGCATTTGGCAGCACGACAGGGTGTTTCAGCTCCACGGCATATTTTTATTGCTCTACAGGATAAAACGCGATTAAATGATCAAACACGTTCTCATATGATATTTGATCAAATCGGATGTAGTGAAGTCTCGTTAAAAATAAACGGACAACAAGAACCATCAGAGGATATACAACTTAACTATGAAACCAATCATATTGCACGAGTTTATCATCGATTGCTATCATTTATGGGACGTGATCAAAATGTAGATACTGGTCTACAAATATCACAATTGGATTTTAAAGGTCTGTATCCGATTTATTACTTTTCCCTAGAACATCTTGACTTGATGAAACAGTCCGTAGTTGATATACACTTCCGAGCTCGTGTACTCCGTCCTGCTAGTATTGTTAATTATAGAGCGGTTGCTGTTATTCTTAGTGATAAGTCAATGATACTCGAGGGTGTTGGTGGACGAATGAGACTGGTAGATGCACCAGTGGAAAATCTGTAATTGAAAATCCTTTGGATTGGAAATTGCTGTGCAATTTCGCCATTGAATCGCTTGCGATTTAGAATCAATCTATTTTGTATAATGTCGTATAGTAATATCAATGTTACGTTGACACCTGGTCAACTAAAAAAATTACAATCCAAATCAGCTAAACAATGCGGAACCACAATAACGCTGAAATTTAATCAAATGAATGGCGGAGGGAATAAACTATCGCTGACAAAAACTCAGACTAATCATTTTAATAAAGCGCTGAAAGAAAAAAAGGGAGTTCAGATTACTCTTTCTACGAGCGCGATTAAAAACATGGAAAAGACTGGTGGTATATTCCCGTTGTTAGGGTTGATTCCAGGGTTGATTGCCGCAGCAGCCCCAGCGGTGGCGAAGGCAGCAGCATTAGGAGCCATTGGTACCGCAGCAGGAATGGCATTGAAAAAGGCAACTGGAAAAGGGTATAAAAAAAAAGGAAAGGGTCTAAGACTACCAGGAACCCCGAGTTCATGGTACAGCGGAAAGGGTCTTCGAATTCCAGGAACGATATAGTTCCGAAATCTTCGATTTCCAAACCGATGGTTCCTATGTCCAATTTTGATTTAATTGATGCCGCTAAAAAATTAAAAATAAAAAATTTCAGAGGGGTTTTTATGAGAGATCAGTTACCGGCACAACCAAATGATGTTGAAACCGGTATTATTAATTTAGATAACAGCTCCGGACCTGGAACTCACTGGGTTGCATACGCGATTGATCCACGTGGGATTATTTATTTTGACTCATATGGATTAGCGCCGCCGAAAGAATTTATGCGTTATATTAAAACCCTTCCAATGAATACTTGGTATTCTACGTTACCAACACAAACAATGCTTGATCCACCAATATGTGGTAATGAAGTATTAAACGTACTTGATGCTATATCCAAAAGATTTTCGAAACCACCTCATATAGTAGTAAATGAGTATACTAGCGGCAAATCTCTTAAAAAAATTCTGAAAGAATTTTAGATTAAAAATCTTTAGATTGAAAATCCATCGAATTTAAACGATGAAAATATTTCTATAATAATGATTGATATTTGGGGACGACCTTTATCATCGCTGAAGAAACCTGATAGTGGAGTTGAAACCGTTGATAACAAGGATATTAAAAAACTAATCGAAGATGAAATAGCTGAAATATTAAACCTAGCAAATGTTGATCCTGGTGAAATAGTTGTATTTCAAGATCGTCAGGGTAAATTGAAAAGTAGTAATATCTCTCTTAATGATATTTTGGTTAAACAACGAGACGCAGCAGAGGATACTATCGCGTTATTTTCTGATGAGGGTAAACTCAAACCAGGTGTACTTGTTTCAACAATTACGGATAAATTAACAACATACGATAACACGGTGAATTCATTAAAATCGCTTAATGATAAGTATGACGATCATATAGTTGCATTTGATCAGTTTACTGCATTACAAAGAAATATAGTTGACAAAATTGACAAACCCATACTAGAATTTTTTGGAAATCCACCAGTGACCACACCAAAACTCACCACAATAAAAGATTCTATATTGGAACTAGCAACTCTTCAATCCGAATATGAAAAACACACGAAACTATTTATGACGTTTCGTAAAAACCTCATGGACAAGTTTATTGGGAGCCCATTTGATAAAATTGAAATAACACTTCCCGATATTAAAAAATCCATCGATGAACTTAAAACATTCAACAACGCAATAAGGGATGATGCAATGAGAATGATAAGCGTTGTTGAAAAAGTAAAAATTCCTCATAATAAATCTATCGTCAACAACGTAGTATACACGATTCAATACGGATCATTTATGTGGACTCCCACAAACAATATTTTAACCGTAACCGCAGCAGTCAAGGGTATTTATCGATTAACAATAGTATCACCGACTCAGTTTGAAATATCATCAAGTAGTTCATCTGGAGTCAATAATACGATATCAACGATCATCGACAAGGATACAACTGAACAATTCACGATAACGACTACAGATAAAAATCTAGCCAGAGTTTCAGTAACGTGGTACGTAGAATTCGTAGTGGATTTAAGTAAACAATTAAATTGAAAATAAAATCCTTAAAAATTACTTTGCAATTTTGAATTTCGTAATTGAAAATGCTAACGCTTTTAAAATAAAATGACTCCATCATCGAATCAGTATCGCTATGATCAAGTCAAAGAGTTTCAAACTAAACTCAGTTCTCTCTGTGAAGAATATCAAATAAAAATAAAAAAATACAAACGAAGAATAACCACAGTTGATATCACCGTGTACTCGGTGTCAGGAGTAATCACTGCTGCTGGAATAATACTATCTTCGGTTACAATGATTGCTCCGGTCGTAGTTCCAATCGCTATTTCCGCAGTGGCTACAATTGCTGGTATATTAACTGGGATCACAAAAAAACTATCATCGTGTAGCCAGAGTAAACTACATGATTATTTAATTAAATATCATATTGCATCTGCCGGTTACTCGCAATTATCCTCGTTGATATCATCGTCGTTGGATGACACAACAATATCAGATAGCGAATTTTCAACTATGGCTCAATTGTATAAATCAACAATGCTGAAATTAGAGCAGAATAATAATAATAATGTTGTCGCAAGAACTACTTCAACAAATAGTAACAAATACAACACCGGTGAAAACAAGCACGATATCAATAACCTCAACACGTCCCGAATTTAGTGTTAATTTTCCAATTCCTGTTCCCGTGAGCGAGATCGCACTAGCAAAACTACGAGTGTATCATAGCTGGCCTAATATTAGATCGGTAGCATTTGGTGGTCAACAACCGAATAATTCCTTGGTATTTGCAAACAAGAATCGTGAAGACGGAACACCAGATTGGCAGGCTGTTTCTATACCAACTGGGTCATATCAAATCGAACAGATCAACGCTGAATTTCAACGAAGAATAAAATCTCTCACTGGAAAAGAATCAAAAATCGCTATAACAGTTCATGAACCAACACTATCATCTGCTATCGAGATAAATACAGAAGGATACGTTGTAGATATTTATCAGAGTTCTATAAGATCAGTGTTAGGATGGCCTGAATTACCACCGGATAATTCGCGAGAAAATTCGAAGGATTTTCCACCCGAACCTAAAAAATCCGATTATATCACCAACAAAATAAAACCCGTCAATGAAGTCAAAAATTATCAAGATTATGCTCCTAATAAATTCTTGAATAAAGAAATTTTTGAATCAATTTATGTTCCTCTCATTAACGGAAATTTCACAGTAATGAATAATGATTTTTCACGACTGCTAATATCTATTAAATCCGGCTCTCTCACCAAGGATGAATTTATCAACGTCGTAGAAACGGGTAATAAAATCATCGACGATATGAAAATATTTCACTCGAAAATTATTCAAGAAGTATTAAATAAAGAAATCTTACATGATAAGTTTGCGGATCTATATAAGATTAATAAAACGGAGATTAAAGATTTTAAAATCCCTGGATATAACCCGGATAAACTAAAGAAACAACTTGACGATGCTATTAATATTGGGTTTAAAAGAATCCACGATAATTGGAAAAAATCGAAGAATCCTACAGCAAATATTCTGAAATTTAATAATGATCCAGAAGGCGGCGGTAGACATATTGCTCCGAACAATGTGAATATTTCAACGGTGATTGCGCTCAATTTAGTATGTGATGTTATCGAAGGAAATTATCAAATAAATCTCGAACAATCAAATCAAGCTCAGCAAGGATATATTTTATACTCATTTGCACCAACGGCTCCTCCAGGATTTCTAATTATTGAAGACCCAACTAATCTAGTCTATATGCGATGTCATAATAATTTGTTAACGAGAATTAATTTCAAACTCACTGACCAATCTAATAATCTGATTGATTTACGAGGTGAGGTTTTACAAATTAGTTTGTTTGTGAAATCTTAAGGACTTGATCAAATATTTAGTTAGCGCATTAGCAGCCGAGGAGGTGAACGTCAACTAAATGGCATCTTTTTTTTTTACCCGAAAACTCCACGAATTTTCCAAGCATCGTTAACTCAGAACTGAAAGTTCCAAGCAGCAAAGGGGATGGTGACAACAAAAATGGCGTCGTTTTTTTTTTTAATTTTATTTTGATGAATGGAGGCTTATATTAAGCATTTTCGAGAAAGCCTCAGTTTGCTAAATCGACGCCTGTAAAAGTTGGTCTGTTCACCCCCTCTGCTGCTTTCCCTCTAAGCGAATGGTAGATATGCGCGCATTGCTCACTGCACTGTGCAAGCATAACGGAGACGAGCAAAATTTAACATTGGATTGAGCAAAAACTGATAATTCAGCTGCATGGGGATGCATGAGCAGCTGCGCGTGCGCAGTTTAGAGGGAATGTAGGTTACATATATGCCAAAAATGTAATATATGTAAAGAAAATTTTACATGCACTGGGTGCATGCCTCTCATTTAATGAACATTTGTAAAACTGACCTGAGACAAACAATGCATTCAAAAGGTTGTGCATATTATTGAATTAGTGTTCTCTCTTTGCACGAATTACAAGTGAATGTATGCACAAACAACAATAACAATAGAGAATATCTCATTACCACCATTAGAACAAGTATATCCCATCAGAACAAGATTTCTTCGGTATTACCATGATATTAAAATAACTCTCTTGCATAACCAGAAATTAATGTATCTTAATTGTTTCCCACAGTCATCTATGTTATCTGGTACATGATTGTGTCTACTTTGAAGTCATCACTGTAAATAGTATCATTAGAAAAATGTTGTACGCGTTACTTGAATATTTTATACTATTGTATAAGCGTATTATTTAGTAGATGGATTACTGTTGGTGTTAATTGTTAGCGATATTAGCCTATCTGTGAACATATAATGTGTCAAATACGTGTGTTTTATTTCTTCTTAGTTTACATGTCCGCGGGAGGGATTAAGTGTCAATGCTACAATCTATCGGGGGATTAAGTGTCAGGCATTAACTGTCGCGGGATTAAATGTCGCTGGATTAAGTGTCACCAAACCGTTTCCGTATGTATTAACATCTATAACTATAAATCTTAATACATGTAATAAGATTTACTGGCATCACTGGCTTTATTTTTCACTGGGCAATTGGGTTTCGATGTTTCTTGAATACCGGTAAGTCAGTATTTTTTCACTGATTGGGCTTAGTCACAAATAAAAATGAGTAGTGGTATATATCACAGGGGGTCTATTGTAAAATAGTCAAAGTAGATGGTATATATAAGGAGAAAATTAAGCAACTAGTTCACATTTGGAGTCATTCACATTTCTTGTGTTCCTATTGTAAGTCTGCATACATGTTTTTTTTTTTATATTGCACATGTACTTAGTTTCACTTCGAGGTGAACAATATTTGTTTGGACTGTTCAATCGATATAGAAAGTGTTCACTATTTGGGCGATATACTATTATCCTGAAACTGTTATAAATTATTCAAAGGAATTCTGAACAACACCATCTTGTCAAAGTTACGGTTTATATATGACCAGTAAGTTTCCGATATTTAATTTATAAGGAACCTTTCATTCATTTAGGACTTACTTAGACCACTAAAAATATTACTTTGGATTAACTTCGTAAAACCGTAAGCTATTGTCATATTTTCATCTATAAGTTAAGTTTTCTGTTTTTGTTACTCAGTTTATGACAATAGAATGGCAACAGAAAATGATTGGCTTGTCTACGTTACGAATTTCAGTAAAATTGAAAATTGTTGTTAAATTAATTTTATTTTGAATTTAATTTAGTCCTTGATCTTTACACTGCAAATAGTTAAACCAGGAAAGTCTCGCAATATCAACAAAACCTGAAAACTACTTTAAATCCTGGCCAGAAACAGTTGGAATACTTGAAAAAGGAAGATATTAGAAAAGGTTAGAATACTTGGAAAAGAAAGATACTATAAAAGGTTAGAATACTTGGAAAAGGAAGATATTATAAAAGGTTGGATTACTTGGAAAAGGAAGATATTATAAAAGGTTGGAATACTTGAAAAAGGAAGATATTATAAAAGGTTGGAATACTTGAAAAAGAAGATATTATAAAAGGTTGGAATACTTGGAAAAAGAAGATATTATAAAAGGTTAGAATACTTGGAAAAGGAAGATATTATAAAAGGTTAGAATACTTGGAAAAGGAAGATATTATAAAAGGTTAGAATACTTGGAAAAGGAAGATATTATAAAAGGTTAGAATACTTGGAAAAGAAAGATATTAGAAACGGTTAGAATGCTTAAAAAAGGAATATATTTGATATTCTCAAACTTGCCAGATGTGATCTTTCAGAGGCAAAGTTATCTTTGTTTGAAAAAATTTGGTTCGATATTTGGTAGAAAAGAATATTTTGGACAGGTATGTTTGGGTCTGATTAGTAAGTCAGAGATTGTAAATTGAATGCTACAGAACTGAAACTGCTCCGGTAACCTAGTTGTTAGATCGTCCGCTTAAGAAGCGGGAGGTCATGGGTTTGATCTCTTGCAGAGTCATACAAAAGACTTACAAAAATGGTACTAACTACTTACTGTAGACATCATATCGATATGACTGAAAAATTGTTAAAGCTAGGTTAAAAATTCTAATCAAACAAACAAACATAGCTGAAATTCAAATACAAGAATGAAATGGAGTTAAGGAAAACTTCATCTTCAAATGTTGATAGAGAAAACAGAGAAACAAATGCTAATGCAATAATATAAAGAAAAGAGTTCAGAAAGAGAAAAGAAAATTGAATTGAAAAGACAAATTCAATTGCAATGAAAACAAAGAGAAAGACAAATTTAAAAAGAAGAAATAGATATGAAATTCTAAATGCAAACATAACAGCAGAGGAAATACTGAGAATTTGTCAATAATATCTCAAAATATTTGTTGTATATTTATGTATTGTTTTTTGTCATTTACTTCTTTTAAAGGTGCAGCATTATACATACTAAAATAATAAGCTGTATCTCTATTTATTCATATATAAACACAAACACACACACATGTATAAATATATATATATATATATATATATATATATATATATATATATATATATATATATATATATATATATATATATATATATATAAAGAGAGAGAGAGAGAGAGATTAATTTTTATAAATATACTTTGTTATTAATTGATATTTTATTAAACTATAGTTGATCAGTATATTTATTTAAAATAGAACTTTATAAATTAATTAATATTAATATATAATAATAATAACATGTTAATTACAAGTGTAATCACGATTATGACATTATAGCTGTTATTAACTTGTAGGTGACTCCTTCGTAATTAATTGTCCTATTTAGTATTTTTATTTCCCAGCATGTTAATACTTATTATCTTTCGATGGTTAGAAACGACTGTTGGATTACGTATTGACATTTGACTTTTACTGTTGTGCGAATATGTGTATTTGAACACAATTTATCATTATCACCAGTTATGGCCTTGACTTAAAATAAAGTTGTTTTGCTAAAACTTACTCTGCTTTTTAAAAAAATTGCAAGAACTAGGTTATCATTAAATACAATCTCTATCACTTATTTACGTAAAAAAATCA
Source organism: Unio delphinus (assembly GCA_029339505.1). Classification (NCBI taxonomy): domain Eukaryota; kingdom Metazoa; phylum Mollusca; class Bivalvia; order Unionida; family Unionidae; genus Unio; species Unio delphinus. The sequence goes on from JAQISU010000065.1 coordinate 1,600,824, forward strand.
GTCAGAACTAAACACTATTCTAGGCAATTATAAACACTATTCTAGGCAATTCTAAACACTATTCTAGGCAATATTGAAAGCAACTGTACATACATAAGAGTATATTGCTTTTGGTTTTGTAGAACTTTATTTGTCATTATTGGACCGATCTTTTTGTGTCTTTATTTGGGTCTAATCTCTCTCTCTCTCTCTCTCTCTCTCTCTCTCTCTCTCTCTCTCTCTTTCTCTCTCTCTCTCTCTCTCTCTCTCCCATTGTATGGTCTAAGAATGCATCTTTAATTAAATATAATCAAATATGCACAAAATACGTCGTTTAAACAATATATATATACATAAGCAAATATGATATCTTTCGTGAAAAGTGTTAATAATTCGATATTTACACTGTTTTATGGATCATGTAATTATGGATGTAGTTTTCAAATAAAAATAAGATTTAAAACTAGTTGAAAATGTATTAACTGCTTTCAGTAGTTATTATTTATTCTGCATACTAATCTTATACTATTTATTTGCCATCCTCTGTCTGCGTGGGTTCGAGTCTCATATTCGACCAATGTGAGTATGTGAGAAAGCTTGCCACTAGCATCTCGTGGGTCGGTGGATCTTTCCGGGGTTTTACGGGTTCTTCCTCCATCATTATTACTGGCCGCAATGTATAGCCTATATTGTGCTGAAAAATGGCGATAAACCATAAAAAAACAAACAAACAAACAAATTTTATCGCCATCAACATAAATTCATTACATATTGCCATTTGAGTTGAACGTGCGTACTTGCGTATGTATGTATGCATGTATGCGAGCATGTATCTACGCACATTCGAAAATCGGCTACTTTTGCTCACCATCAAAGCATTAAGAATCATTATTTTAATTACTGTTAAGGCATTATCATGCATAAATATTGATTGTTTTAGTTCTTATTAGTATTTCTAAACACAGAAAACTTAAAGAAGTTGAACATTTTTACTAATTATCCAGATTATTTATTGATATATGGTTTCAATGTTAACTTTTATTAGGGAGGTGATGGTCCAATATAAAATATAATAACAGTATTTAGTGAAATCAATTGGAAAATACTTTTACTAAAACTCGTATTCAAATAATTTGAAGTTATGTTCCTCATTTTGAAAGCGAAAGTCAGGTGTATTCATTAAAAAAAATATTAAACTATTTAATTTTTGTACTAACATAACTTTGTAAGAAATATCACATCAGACGAAATTTCAGCTACAACTTTTATTTTATAATTAATTCTCTTTTGTGTGCATTAAACATTGTCAATGTCAATTAATTGTCGTCACGGTATTTTAACAACACAACTATGCACTTCCAGACTTTTTGAAATATCTTTCTTACTGATGGAAAGTGAATAATTTACACCTTGTTTTTTGTTGTTGCTGTTGTTGAAAATAATAAACAACCATAAGGTAAAAGAGAATCAGATATTTTTTATTTGAAAATACATCCAAGTTTCCTCCTCATCTCAGCCAAAGTAGTTGGCTGTTCCTTCTCAGACATTTTTCTCTCGATACATACCCTAACTTTATAAAATCTTAAAGATATTTCTTTCATTTTCGGTGTTTTAACTTTTTTGCCATGATATACTTGAACAATACAAAAACAAATTTCAACCCGGCTGATGGTGGCCCGGAATAGTCGAGTGGTCTAAAGCGCTCATCGTTACGGATCACTCCCATCTCACCTGTCTGCGTGGGTTCGACTCTCGTATTCTGCCAATGTGGGTATGTGAGAAACATTGCCATTAGCTTTCCGTGGGTCGGTGGTTCTTTCCGGGTTTTCAGCACAAGATATGCTAGTCACATTTAAAGATGTGAACTTTATGTTTCTCACCTGGCTGTCATGGTGACAAACGTGGATGTTGATCAAGACAATATATATTTAGTTTACTACCTTGATATTATTAGTGGCGGAGAGATGTGGAAACGTTTTCATTTTGGAATCTAGAGTTTTAACGGTTGCTATGGCAGCTGTCATAACAAAACCATTTCTTAAAGTAGTTTTCGAATGTTTAGCCAAATAGTTATTTCTTTTGATGTCAAATATTTGTTTGTTCTGATTGATATAGGGACGGAATTAATGATTTATGCTGCATAATTATCTCATTTCAAAGCTAAAGCTCATCTGGAGAGACAAGAACATCTGTCTAAAAACTCAAAACAGACTATTGAGAGCAGTAGTCATCTTAATCTTTTTAGTATTCATGTGAGACCTGGGCATTGACAGCAGAATTACAACGAAGAAAACATGCATTTCAAATGAGATGCTACATAACCATCATTGGCATCTCTTATATCGACCACATCACAACTGAAGAAGTGCGTAACACTATCAGATGCAAAGTAGGCCCGTATGACGACATTCTTACCACCGTCCAAAAGAGAAAGCTGAAATGGTATGGCCATGTCACCAGAGCCAACAGTCTGTCCACAACATTACTGCTTGGCAGTGTCCAGGATGCCGAAAAGAGAGAGAGAGTCAAAAAAGTGGACTGACAAGAACAGAATGGAACAGGAAAAGTTTTGCGGAGACAAGCATTGGCTTACGATCAAGACAAATGGAGGCATTGACACATAATCGAGACAAGTGGAGGGAACTGTTCAGATATTCAGCAGCACATTGCCTCGACGATCACACTAGGTTGAGAGACTGATGATAATGATGATGATTATGAATGTTAGTTAACCTTTCATCGCAGAATTTATTAGGAAGCTAGCAGGATTTTTTTCTCTGAGAGATTTAATTTTTTTAGAATGTAATGCAAGAATCAGTTTCACATCAACATCATGTCGTTGTTGTAAATCTATTATAAAGTACTTCATGAACATGACACGCTTTAACACCACCAGGCACAACGTAGGCCATTATGAAGATCTCCTAACCACTGTCAAAAAGAGAAAGCTGATATGGTATATGCCTGTCACTGGAGCCAACAGTCTCTCGACAACAGTACTGCAGGGTAGTGTTCAGTGTGGTAGAAAGAGAGGTAGACAGAGAAAAAAATGGACTGATAGCATGATTTTTGCTTTATGATGAGTTCATCTTTCTGAAAATTGTTTGTATGATGCTGTGAGTGGTGGTGGATACAGAGATTCCCCTTTCATGAACATGTATGCCTCTGTGTGTGCAGGCAAGTCCTGCCTCAAGTCGAGCGATGCCTGTTTCAGGAGTGCAATGTAACCTTAAAGAATACAAATGCACCAAGATATGAAATCAATAAACTTTTTTTTTCGTTTTGAACTTTTATATTTTCTTAATGATTGATATTAACCTGTGTCCCAACATAATGAACTTTAATAAAAATTTATTTCATGACTACAAATGTATTTAATTATTTTATTTCTAGTTCAGATTTTACTATAGATTACTTTATTTCTTATAATTACTTGCAGTGCTTGATTACCCATTAAGCACACTATTCTTATGCTCAACGCACCAGCCCAACAATGGCTTTTGTATCATTATGAGGGAGCACATTCAAGGATACAAAGAGCAGGTGGCATTGGCTAGTCTTTGCAGGTATTAAAATTTGCTGAGCAGTCAAAATACGTATCTCTCGAGTCTGACAATTTCAAAAGAACAAGTCAAGTTCCCACCATATTCATTCCCTCCAAAAATATTGCTCCTGCAGTAAACGTTGTACTCCATGGCATTCTTCCATCATATGCTTGACTTTTCCATTCTGAAATGTGCCTACTGACACAAACTGAATATCTTGTGATCATTGTTCCTCTAGAAAATTTCAAAGATGTCTGGGAGAGCAAACAACATGATCTACATAAATTCATCAATTCTGCCAAAGTGAAAAGGGAAGCAACATAACCTTTACAAAATATTTGTACATCAGCAAATCTTCTAGGTATGTAGTACATTTAAAGTAATACATTTGTAATGTCCTAGTAATGTGGAATTTTGAATGCACATTTATCCAATTAAAAGTAGTACATTAAATAGTAGTCAAATCTACAATGTAGCGTTCGCTTGATGATATAAATTAAGTTGTCTTATCAATATGGGGTCACCATGAAAAAAGACCAGCTTTAGGTTTTATTGGTCATAATTGCAGCATTCCTTCAGAATATCGGGAGAAGTGTCATTTATCACATCATCAATACACAGGAGTTGATCATCTTACATGGCAAAGGCTTTAATAAATGTCTACATAAACCTTGGTTGGAGAATGACGAGCAAGCATAAACTTTGGCTTGATCCCATAAATGGATGACAAAGTGCCGAAAACCTTGGCACAGGTGCTCTTGGACCAAAGGTTCCTAATCAGAGTGGAGAAATACTTAAATTTCAGTTATGCCACTTCAGGATTGCAAGAATGGCTTGGTATTTAAAAGTAAAATGCGAAGATCGCTTTAAATGTTTTTATTGTCAACTTTAAATTTGTTTAATATATATTTTCCATTTGAAGATCTGAGTGAAATAGCGTTGAAAAGATATGTATACATGATACTTGTACCGTTACTCTCCTTCTCAAGTCTTTGGTAAATTCAGGTATAATAAATGCTACTTGTACAGTGTCTCTCCTTCTCAAGTCTTTGGTAAATTCAGGTATAATAAATGCTACTTGTACAGTGTCTCTCCTTTTCAAGTCTTTGGTAAATTAATGTATAATAAATGCTACTTGTACAGTGTCTCTCCTTTTCAAGTCTTTTGTAAATTCAGGCATAATAAATGCTACTTGTACAGTGTCTCTCATTCTTAAGTCTTTGGTAGATTCAGGTATAACACATGCACATCAGTTATAAACAATTCCATATTAATAGTTCCATAACACTCTATCAATTACACGTAAGTAATGATTTTATGTATGCAAAATGTACAACAGTAATAATTATTTAATAACTATTGTCACAAGATAGACCGAGTCGGGACTGGATTAGTGAAGACACGGAACACAACTGCGTTAATAAGATGTTTATTTTATAAACGCAATTTTAAAAAATCAACTCTGACACCAATATTTTACAAAATATAAGAAAAATCTATTTATATAAATGTTCCTAACATGGAACTATGAATTTCAGTAACGTAATGACAAAAAAGAAGTATAAGAATGAATTTACAAATATGAATATATATAAAAGGCTCGTATAACGAGATAGATGCAAAGAAGATATTAAATAAATAATATGTCGTCCATATAACGAGACTGGAATGAAATTATGCAGGTGTCGTTCATATAACGAGACTGCAAAGAAGATATTAAATAAATAGTACGTCGTCCATATGACGAGACATGCAATTGTGAACCCTAAATTCTTAAGTTCTCGTTCATGGAACGAGACTTGTGTAGAATGAAATTATGCAGGTGTCGTTCATATAACGAGACTGCAAAGAAGATATTAAATAAATAATACGTCGTCCATATGACGAGGTATATGCAATTGTGAACCCTAAGTTCTGAAGTTCTCGTTCATGGGACGAGATTTGTGTAGAATGAAATTATGCAGGTGTCGTTCATATAACGAGACTGCAAAGAAGATATTTAAATAAATATTACGTCGTCCATATGACGAGATATATGCAGCATACGTAAGCACCATACACAGGCACCACACACGGGCATTACACGGTCAGCATAGACAAGCCCACACACGTAGTCACCACAACATGGCACCACTTCAGCACAACACGTCACCACACACGCAGTTACCACAACACTGCACCACTTCAGCGCAACACGTCACCACACTAAGTCACAACACTTCAGCACAATACGGCACCACACCACTTCAGCACAAAACGGCACCACACCACTTCATCATACTTCTTCAGCACCACACCACTTCAGTTACCACACCACGTCAGCTAAAATTAAAACAACCGAACCGTGTAATACATATGACACGGTCAAGTATTCTCACATATGTAGCGCATGCACGCACATGAAATAATTATCCATGTACATTTAACGTTAAGCATGCAGCGTATAATTGAACTCAATTATGTTCAGATACAAAAGAACTAATGAAACAAAATATAGTACTTCTGATAAAATGGCGCTGCCTAACCTACGTATTTATTCTATAGATTTTATAATAAATACTAAACATCTAATATGTAAAACAATGAATTATATCATAATACAAATAGCAATGAGAACAAAGTTGAATATATTGTTACCTCTTTTAGCTGATAGATTGCTCCGTTTAGGATGGAAGCTTTTCCGACAAGACTGGATCGTTATGTGATTTCTGTCTTATAATTTCGTCCTTATATACCCCTAGCTGTGACAGATATGCGCAGCTAGGTACTTTAAACTGCAGGCAATTTCGCACATGCAGCATGAGCTGAGCGTTCACTCATTATGCCGAAATAACTAAAAAGCCCATAAAATAATAAACTACCCTCGGTAAGGCTGTACGCAGTAACGAAATCGAGACTAGATTTTTGACCACATATACATATTGAACATAGTCGTATACAATTCCGTGACATACCTCCCCCCTTCAAAAAAAAGTGGAAACACTTTTAGAAAAACACGGAATTGTCACAGGAAAATATGAAATGAGACGTTATTTACATTACAGCAATAACGTGATACAATGAAGGAATAAAAAAAAACTTGCAAATCACAGTCTGCTTAAGTAATCAGCCCCTACATTTTCCCACGACTAGGTCTCTCCACATAACTCTTTAACATATTGGCATGAAATATTCTCATCCTACCTCCAATGTCAATTCGGTAATCCATTTCACCCATGACCTGTTTAACCTCATACGGCCCTTTCCATTGGACCAATAATTTGTTTCTACTAGTAGGGAGTAGCACCAACACACGATCACCCACGTCGAATTTCCTACTTCGCGTTCCCCGGTTGTAATATTTCGCGTACTTGCGACCAGATTTCACAAGCTCGTCGTGTGCCATCCGACACGTGCTTTCTAATCTCTCGCGTAAGTCTACGACGTACTGGTAGGTGGTTTTAACCTCTCCTTCTGCGACATCACCTGACCATAGTTCGCGCAGAATCCGCATAGGACCCCGAATTGCCCTACCGTATAGCAATTCAAACGGCGAGAATCCCAAACTCTCGTGCGGTACCTCGCGATACGCGAACAAAATCGCGTTTAAATATCTGTCCCAATCTCGCGGTTTCTCCGCGCACATTCGACGGAGCATTTGTTTTAATGTGCCGTTAAATCTCTCTACCAATCCATTACACATGGGGTGATACGGTGTAGTGCGCAACTGTTTAATTGACAACAACCTACTAATTTCTGACATTAGTTCGGAGGTAAACTGGGCTCCGCAATCTGTTAGGATTTCCTCAGGTACCCCTACCCTACTGAACATGTCGACAAGTGCCTCAGCCACGCGTTCAGTTTCAATTGATGGTAATGCTATCGCTTCTGGGTATCTAGTAGCATAATCCACTAGAGTGAGGATATATCGGTTTTTCCTATCTGTAATAGGAAATATGGGTCCCACAATATCAACGGCTACCCTTTTAAATGGGGTATCTATAAGAGGCATTTTACCTAAAGGTACTCTGGTATTTCTTCCCTTTGACACAGTCTTTTGGCAAACGTCGCACGACCGACAAAATCGTGCTACGTCACCGTTTACTCCAGGCCAATAAAACTCTTAAAACTGTCTGTTGTTTTTCTCATGCCTAAATGACCTGCCATACTAGACTCATGCGCTACTCTCAATACATGTGACCTGAATTTCTGAGGGACAACTAATTGAAGATACTTTCCCCCCTCTCGCGTGCTAAATTCTCTGTACATTAAACCCTTGGTACGTACGAATTTAGAGCTCCCACCGCCCTTACAACATTTCGCGGTACCCGACAAGATTCTCTCTGCGAGTGCGCATAAAGACTCGTCCTGACTTTGCTCACGTGTAAACTCATCACGTGAGATATCGGTTACGGCTTCCGGAACTTTCAATTTAAGTAGCGGCTTTTTATCCGCCTGCGCTCTAGTTTCGACGGCTTGCACGATGGGAAACCGGAAATCAGAGAGGGTTGGGAGTCTGGATCCCTCGACATTTCCTATGGTTAAATCATATATAGGGTTTTCCATGCACAGTGCTTCCACAGTCCCATTCAGAAAGGGCGTCTCTATTTCTATTCTGGCAACGGGGACGTGATCGATTGTTCTATTTAACAACATACAATGGGATTTCCAACCAAGCATTTGGTCTTCCCTAACGAGACTTCGCTTTACCACAACACCCGTGCACCCGGTGTCGCGTAAGACAGTGACTGTTTGTCCGTTGGCGGTACCTGTAGCAGTCGGCACCCTCGCCTCTGGGAAAAAGCACGTGCCGATGGACTGGATAACGTCATGACCGACCTGCACACGCGATCTGGAATTGTAGACCTTACTCGCGTTATTAGATTCAGACCCTTCGCGAGAAAGACCATCGCGCTTGCCACCTCCTGACCACGCTCTGCTTTCAATAGCAACCGCAACTTTCGGGACGAAACTCTTCCTCTTCGGACAATCGGGGGTGATGTGGCCGAATTCCTTACAAGTGAAACATTGTTTATCACTACGATAGGAACCCTTCCCAGATTGAAAATTTCCACCTTTGTAGATTCCAAGTTTCTCGGGTTCTCTGAGTCTCTGATCTTGATAACCTCCCTTGTTATCCCTTAAAATTACACTCTGGGTTCCTCCTCGGGCTTCGGCAAAATAGTCTGCTTGGGTAGCCATATCGGATACATTACTTAAAGACTTTTCCCTCAGGAATAAATACAATTCCCTACCACAAATGTCTAACAACTGGTCCCTAAGTAAAAAATCGGTAAGACCCTCGAATGTTTTTTGTACCTTGCCACATTCAATCCACCGTTGGAAATAATTTCCGGTCCTACATATAAACTGGGCGAATGTCTCACCTTTTTCGGGCTTACTTGATTTAAACTTTTTACGGAACCCTTGTTCCGTCAGCTCATATCTTTTAAGGAGTGCCTCTTTTAATGTGTCGTAGTTCAGTGCGTCATTTACGGGTAGACGCGAATACACATCTAGCGCTTTACCTTTAAGCAATGCGCTGAGATGGAGCGCCCAATTTTCCCTTTGCCATTTCTGGATGGTGGCATATCGCTCGAACCTATGCAGATAACTATCTAAATTGTCCTTGTCATCATCAAAAGGGGGTAATTTAGGGCCTTTTAACTTAGAATCGTGTTGCCCATCCTTCTTAGCCTCTAATAATTCAAATTTCCTTTTGTGTTCCTTTTCCATATTCCTGTCTTCTAACTCAATAGCTTCTAACCTTGCTCGTTTCTCCCCCTCTGACTTTCTTTCCTCAAGTTCTCGTACTTGTTCTATTCTTTCCCTTTCTGCATCCCTTTCCCATCCTATCCTTTCCTTCTCTGCCTGTTTTTCTAACTCTATCTTTTTTTCCTTAAATACCATCTTCTCTCTTTCTAATACTAGCTTTTCCCTTTCAAAGGCGATTTGTATTTCGGCCTTTTCCCTCTCTATATCCCTTTCCTTTACCCTTTGATCCCTTTCCCGGGCCTGCTCCTCCTGAACAAAATTTCTAAGGGTCTCCCCCCCATACCCAAACTGTTTGCCCAACTCAACTAGATCTTTGAGTGACGACATGGTGAATGCTATTGATAAGATAACCAATCCTAAATGCACTATCATATAACACATACAATTCTTGGGATTACGTGAACGAACCGTATATTACTCCTCCCAATGTATTCAATATGTATATATGTATATATATAAAACAGAATATGAGTGAGGTATTAACTCACCAGCCTGATTTGTCTTGTCAGGAAGCTTCTGATCTGAAACAATCTTTAAAACAAAACTTACCACAATCAGGACCTATGCAATTTAAAATCCGTGCTTCGCCTAATCCAATTATGATCCCACTTCTGACACCATTTGTCACAAGATAGACCGAGTCGGGACTGGATTAGTGAAGACACGGAACACAAATGCGTTAATAAGATGTTTATTTTATAAACGCAATTTTAAAAAATCAACTCTGACACCAATATTTTACAAAATATAAGAAAAATCTATTTATATAAATGTTCCTAACATGGAACTATGAATTTCAGTAACGTAATGACAAAAAAGAAGTATAAGAATGAATTTACAAATATGAATATATATAAAAGGCTCGTATAACGAGATAGATGCAAAGAAGATATTAAATAAATAATATGTCGTCCATATGCCGAGACTGGAATGAAATTATGCAGGTGTCGTTCATATAACGAGACTGCAAAGAAGATATTAAATAAATAGTACGTCGTCCATATGACGTGACATGCAATTGTGAACCCTAAATTCTTAAGTTCTCGTTCATGGAACGAGACTTGTGTAGAATGAAATTATGCAGGTGTCGATCATATAACGAGACTGCAAAGAAGATATTAAATAAATAATACGTCGTCCATATGACGAGGTATATGCAATTGTGAACCCTAAGTTCTGAAGTTCTCGTTCATGGGACGAGATTTGTGTAGAATGAAATTATGCAGGTGTCGTTCATATAACGAGACTGCAAAGAAGATATTTAAATAAATATTACGTCGTCCATATGACGAGATATATGCAGCATACGTAAGCACCATACACAGGCACCACACACGGGCATTACACGGTCAGCATAGACAAGCCCACACACGTAGTCACCACAACATGGCACCACTTCAGCACAACACGTCACCACACACGCAGTTACCACAACACTGCACCACTTCAGCGCAACACGTCACCACACTAAGTCACAACACTTCAGCACAATACGGCACCACACCACTTCAGCACAAAACGGCACCACACCATTTCATCATACTTCTTCAGCACCACACCACTTCAGTTACCACACCACGTCAGCTAAAATTAAAACAACCGAACCGTGTAATACATATGACACGGTCAAGTATTCTCACATATGTAGCGCATGCACGCACATGAAATAATTATCCATGTACATTTAACGTTAAGCATGCGGCGTATAATTGAACTCAATTATGTTCAGATACAAAAGAACTAATGAAACAAAATATAGTACTTCTGATAAAATGGCGCTGCCTAACCTACGTATTTATTCTATAGATTTTATAATAAATACTAAACATCTAATATGTAAAACAATGAATTATATCATAATACAAATAGCAATGAGAACAAAGTTAAATATATTGTTACCTCTTTTAGCTGATAGATTGCTCCGTTTAGGATGGAAGCTTTTCCGACAAGACTGGATCGTTATGTGATTTCTGTCTTATAATTTCGTCCTTATATACCCCTAGCTGTGACAGATATGCGCAGCTAGGTACTTTAAACTGCAGGCAATTTCACACATGCAGCATGAGCTGAGCGTTCACTCATTATGCCGAAATAGCTAAAAAGCCCATAAAATAATAAACTACCCTCGGTAAGGCTGTACGCAGTAACGAAATCGAGACTAGATTTTTGACCACATATACATATTGAACATAGTCGTATACAATTCCGTGACAACTATTACCCGGTAATCTGTTAGCAGATTACAAATGGATATATGGTTTTGTTAATCGCAGAAGCGCTGTTGAGCTTGAAACTGGCGACTCAAGAACCACCATCAGCTCTTGATTTGGTGAAGGAGAAAATCTCTTGATTTTAGTTATGTAAAATATGAAATTGTGTCTAATATATAGGTGTTTGGAAAGGCCGGTTACACGTTATATCATATCTTGTAAATACAAGTAGTTAAAAATTAAATAATGTATCATGCTGAATTGCTGAAAACGTTTTATATTTTTTTTTATGACATTCATGCTCATTGTTTCAGGCAGAAATAGACTGGTGTGAAAAAGGTCTGAATGAAAGCATTTTTATTTTATTCAATATTATGTGCAGTTGCAAGAAATCAAATAATGAGGTCAGTTGTACTCATTTATATACAAATTCATTTATGCCAGATAGAGATTAAGCTAGTGCATTGTTCATCTGGATATTCGTCATGTATCTGGCAGAAGAGCAAGATGGAATTACACGTCACTTCCAGACCTGAGCATTCAGTGCTGCCCTATTAGAAACTGCCTATAGGCAATTTATCTGTTGGCAACCATCAAGTCAACTTTGACGTTGAAGACAAGAAACATCCAGTTTGTACATCCTGGTCAAGGCAAGTACAATCTCATTAAAGATCAGAACTTGAAGATTCTGAAAAAGTATTTCAATTCGTAATATGCTGTTTCTAAAATGAAGATAATAATGCGAACATGGTCTTATTCAAATGTTATTAAGCAAATTCCACTTAAAATACACATGGATCAAAACTGCACATGGATTTTATTTCGACATGAGTACTGAGAGTTCCATCACAACTAGTACTGATATAAGTGTAGTTTATGTTAAGATGGAGACCGCGACGTGTTTGCCAAGTATTTCTAACAGTCAGAGACTCCTGCATTGGGATAAAATATGTATGGTTGATTGAAGTTGAAGATGATATTGATAAAAGTATTTTATCCTTGTATCATCATCAACTTATATTTAGCATAGTGAGGTACCCACATTAAATACAGGCAAAGAAAAAAATCTACTCGATGAATATCAAATGTAAATATAAGAAAATGCCCTTATCATTTGCATATGTATGCATGTCTGTTTTTGGACAGCTTACAATGTTAAAATTCATTATGAGTGATTGCGTGAAATAATCGAAACATGTCTCATTTGGTAGGCAGTCTCCCTAAAAGTCTTGAAAGTTGTTACGTTCAATAAACTCCGAATCATGTTAAGATTAATGTATTAACAGTAATTATAGTATGCATTTTAAGCAAAACAGCAAACTTTATATATTCATTACCGCACAATTGATATGAAGTGCTGCCTCTCACAACACCTATTCCAGGAATGGGGGCATCTACCTACATATTTCACACACCATTCTGGTAATCCTGTGTTGGGGGATCATCACAATGCAGTGAAGGTTTTTTTCTATCAATGTCAATGTCATTAGTGACTATGGTGTCAATTACCAGAAGCAGCAGAGAGGGTGAACCATACAACTTTCCGAGCGTCGATTCGGAGATCTGATGCTTCTACCAAATAGTATAAAAATGGCGTCTATTCGATAAAATAAGATTTCTTTATATACGCCAACATCGTTGTCATTCACCCTCTCTGCTGCTATGGGTTAACAAAAATAATAAATGATTTTAACCGAATATTTGATCGAGTCCTTAGGATCTCACAAACAGATCAATCAAATTATTTGACTGGTCAGTGAGTCTAAAATTAATTCTCGTTAACGAATTATTATGGCATCGCATATAGACAGGATTAACTTTGTTTTCAATAATTAAGAATCCTGGAGGAGCTGTTGGTGCAAACGAATAAAGAATATATCCTTGCTGAGCTTGATTTGATTGCTCTAGATTAATTTGATAGCTTCCTTCAATTGCATCACATACTAAATTGAGCGCAATCACTGCTGAAATATTTACAATGTGCGGGGCAATATGCCTACCGCCAACATCTGGGTCATTATTATGTTTGAGGATAATTGAATCTTGTACTTGTCGCGACTTGATATCGGTTTTAACAATTCTTGCTAGTTCATCAGCGTTGTATTTGGGAAACTTGAAATTACGCAGATTGTCTTCTGTGATATTGTAATCGGTTAGGAATCGTTGTTTACTGTCGCTGTTGTCATTAATTATTGTTTGAATAATTAGTTCATAGATATATCCCATGTCAGATATAAGTTGATTTATTATTTCAACGTGTTTTTGCGATATTGTTTTCCGTAGTTGTTCTAGTTGTGTTTCATATAATTGTTTGATTTCATTAAAATAACCACGGATGTCAGTTAGCGTAAATGAAATAGTAACAGATGAGTCGGCTGTTCTTTTAATGATAAAATCCCATTGCAATGTGTCTTTGTTGGTAAATATAAATCTATCGGCGATTTTTCCTTTTCTTATATCAGATAAATTATCTCGATAACTGGGATTGATTTCATGATATGATTGTACGTCCGTGGTTAAGTCGGTGGCGGATTTTTCAGGTGGTTTTTCAAGCCATCCTAACACTGTTCTTAACGAGCTGTTATATATATCTACAATGTATCCCTCTGTGCTTATTTCGATCGACGACGAGAGCGTCGGTTCATGAATATTAATAGCTATGCTTGATTCTTTTTCAGTAATTGATTTTATTCTTCGCTTAATTTCAGCATCGATTTGCTCAATTTGGTACGACCCAGTTGGTAACGAAACAGTTTCCCACGCTGGAGTACCATCGGGTTTATTCTTATAAGAGAACACCAGTGTGTTATTCGGTTGCTGACCGCCAAATGCAACTGATCTGATATTAGGCCAGCTATGATATACTCGTAATTTTGCCAGCGCGATCTCACGCACTGGAATCGGAGAAGGGAAGTTCACAATAAATTCAGGGTTTGTTGATGTTATTGATATCATGCTTGTTCGTATCGGAGTGGTATTCTCCGCGATTCGTTGAAGCAGTTGAAATTCGTTGAATTGTAGTGACATTATTGTTAACGCTGTCTTCAATTTCCAATTTCAACATCGCGGAGTTATACAACTGGGTCATCGTGGAAAATTCAACATCGGATATAAACGAATTATCTATCGACAGTGAGATCAACTCGGATAATTTCGAGTACGCGTCAAAAACCACCCGGTACCGAGCTGTATAATCACTGAGTTTTTTCTGAGAACACGATGATAACTTTTTAGTTATCGCGGTGGCGACTGTCGCAATTGTTATTGCCGCGGAGATAACGATTGGAACTGCAATCGGAGCCATCATGGTCACCGTCGACAAAATAACCCCGGCGCTGGCCATCACACCAGACACAGAGTACACAGTAATATCAATTGCGGTGATTCTTCGTCGGTATTTTTTCATTTTTTCACGATAACGCTCAGAAAGTGATTTCAAGTTCGCGGAAAATTCTTTCACGGTATCATATCGATATCAATGCGATTGTGATTCCATTGACTCTGTCAACGGGACTATTATCGGTTCAATTGATTTCATCGATGTCATTGTTATTTTAAACCCGTTAGTGTTTTCAATTATTCATCATCTTCCGGGTAGTAGATCAGGGGGTATTCTAATTCACATACAAATTCTAAACACCAGGTTATTTTTTTCTAATGGTTTTATCAACCGCGACAATCTCAAATTCGTCTTTATTCTCGATAATTACTGTCGCGGTGCCACCAAAGTAGGTTTTACCGCTCACGATGATATCAAATTGCTTGTTTGAGATTAACATCATCCTGTAGATACCATAGGGCCACTCCCCGATATCGATTGGCAATCTAACACTAGATTCTTTTACCCAATCAAAGGTCCCATGATCGACCATATACACGATATTTTTAATGCTTTCGTGTGGATGCAGAATCTTTACTTTTTTAAAATTTTCTTTTAGTTCAGAAATATCATTGTATATTTCGAGATAAGTTTTCTCGATTTCGGTAAACTTCATCATCCTCCCCGCATCCTTTTTATTAGAAAAGAATGCAATTAGAAGTCTTCTGATTCCAAGATTATTTTGTTCTGTAATATATCGGTCGATGTCAAAAAATATTTTCGTGATATATTGGTTGCCCTCAAAGAACTTATTAACAATTTCGTTGATGGGTTTTTGTTCGTCAAACGCGCTTTAAATTTCCGTGAGAGTTATACCTGCCACAAGTGGGGATCCAAAGAAATTTTTAGCCATTTCGCTGATGCGTTTTTGTTCGTCAATAGCTTTTTTAACTTCAGCGAGAGTCATGGATGTCAACGATGTGGTTTCAGAAACAGGTGTTCTCCCTAAAAATTTATCAACGATGGTATTAAGTGTTGTTTGTCTCACAATAAACATATTAATGTCCTTGAGAGTCATTGTAGATGTAGCTGGGACACCAAAGAAACTATTAACGATGTAGGCATTGTGAGTATGCTTGCCGATAAACTCGCTAATTTCAGCGAGAGTCATGCCTGCCACAAGCGGGGTTCCAAAAAACTTAACAACGACGTCGTTAGTGGGTTTTTGTACCTTTTCAAGATTTTCTATTAGTTTAGAAATATCATTGTAAATATCGAGATAATTTGCCTTGATTTCATCTTCATTCATCATCCTTCCCGCGTTCTTGTTAAAAAAGAACAAAAATAGAAAGTTTTTAATTTCAGCGAGAGTCATATTAACCGCAGGTGGGGATCCAAAGAACTTACCAACGATATTTCTTCGAAAAGCATTATAACCCGGAAGATGATCATCCAGCTCACGGCCGTGATTGGCAATCGCGTCGGTGATCGTAGACACAAGTTCGCTTGGTTTAAGTTGTCCATCGTTGGAATACAGCGCGATAGAGTTTTCAGCAGCGTTGCGCTGCCGTATCAAAATGTCATTCACGGATATATTACTGCTTTTCAATTTACCCTGGCTATCTTGAAATACAACTATTTCGTTCGGGTCAACACTTGTTAAATTTAACGTCTCAGCGATTTCATCTTTAATTTTTTTTTTACATCCTCGATAGAACCCGCAGATCTTTTCGGAGTGGGTTTCGACATTGACAGAGATCGTCCCCAAATATCAATCATTATTGTTAGCGCAACTTGGGTTTTCAATTTATTGATTCTCTAAAAGTACCTTGTAATTTCCCACTCGTGTATTTATTTACAACCAGATGAGGTGGTTTCTGTGACGAAATCTCCGCGAGGACATTCAATACTTCACGGCCGCATATCGGTGGATCATTTAATTGTTGTGTTGGCAGCGTGGAATAAAAATTCGGAATTGATTGATTCTTTGAATTTATAAACCGCATAAACTCGCTCGGTGGGGCTAACCCATATGAATCGAAATAAACAATCCCACGCGGATCAATCGCGTATGCAACCCAGTGAGTTCCCGATCCGTTACTGTTATGAAGATTGATTATTCCGGTTTCAACGCGTTTAGGTTTTCTCGGTAATTGATCTCTCATAAAAACCCCTCTGAAGTTTTTTATCGCTAGATTTTTAGCAGCATCAATTAAATCAAAATTGGACATAGGGAGAATTGGGTTTTCAACTAATAAACCGTTCCTGGTATTCTTAGACCCTTTCCGTGAACGGATCTGCCGCTGTACCATGAATACGGGGTTCCTGGTAGTCTTAGACCCTTTCCCTTTTTTATAACCGCTCCCAGTTGCCTTTTTCAATGCCATCCCTGCCGCCGTCCCAACAGCTCCCAACGCCGCCGCTTTCGCCACCGCTGGGGCAGCCGCTGCAATCAATGCTGGTATTGCAGCTAACAATGGAAATATACCGCCTGATTTTATCATGTTGGCGATTGCGGCTTTCGAAAAATCAATTTGAACCCCTCGCTTATTTTTCATTGCATCATTGAAATGTTTTATTTGACGATCCGTTAATGATATTTTATGTGTACCGTGGGACATCTGCGCTGATTTCAACGTTATTGTGGTTCCACATTCTTTAGCGGATTTTGATCGCAATTTCTTGACCTGACCATCAGTCAGCTTGACACTAACAACACTATATGGCATTTTATTGTAAAACACATTTATGCTTTCAATTGATCTAATTGTGAATCATTTACATATTCTCC
This sequence comes from Unio delphinus, assembly GCA_029339505.1. NCBI lineage: Eukaryota > Metazoa > Mollusca > Bivalvia > Unionida > Unionidae > Unio > Unio delphinus. The sequence continues at coordinate 1,618,422 of JAQISU010000065.1, forward strand.
ACTGGTGCATCAATAGGTCTTATTCGTCCGCCAACATCTTCTAACAACATTGATTTATCGCTGAGAATGACAACAACCGCTCTGTAATTAATAATACCACCAGGGCGGTTTATACGGGCTTTAAAGTGTATATCAACAACGGATTGTCTCATTAAATCAAGATGTTCCAGCGAAAAGTAATAAATCGGGTATAAACTCTTAAAATCCAACTGTGATATTTGTAGACCAGTATCAACATTTTGATCCCGTGCCATAAATGACAGCATATTGTGATATACACGTGCAATATGGTTGTGATTGTAATCAAGTTGTATATCCTCGGATGGTTCCTGCTGTCCGTTTATTCTCAGCGAGACTTCTCTAACACCTAACTGATCAAATATCATATGGCTGCGTTGTTGATTACCAACTCGCTCATTATTCTGTAACGCTACAAATATATGACGCGGAGCTGAAACGCCTTGTTTTGATGCCAGGTGCCATGTGAATATATCATCGACATTATCCTGTTTAATATCCGTAGTCACTGATAACCAACTCAACAATGATTTGCCGCCTGTTTCCATAAATGATAGTAATCGCCCTTCTGCTGTGATTGATGGAATTAACACTGGCATCCATAATGATAGTTTTGTTAAAATGACTTTACCCTCGGGAGCACCAGCATCACGCCAGATTGCAGCATTATCAGTACCCTTTCGCACAAGCGCTATTGTATGCTTCGCTCCATAAATAACTTTTCGGACGTTTCTACAGAATCCAAATATATGATGCAGTGGAATCGCGCATGAAAATTGTCGACGCTGTCCTTGCAACGTTGCTACGCGTGTTGCAAATCCTAGGTTGTAATTTGGAACATTATTTATGACATCAAAGGTACCAGCTGGTCTTGTATATCCGGCTGGTGCTGGATCAACTGCAGTAGCTTGTGTTGCCTTTACTCTAGAATACTGGATGTGTTCAGCGTTATCAGAGGTATCCTTTGCAAACATCATAGATGGACCAGCTGATCTTGTATAATCATCAGAATATCTCGCTAACCCTATGATTGTTGTGGCAACATCAACTTCACGGTCTATTGATTCAATTTCTTTTCCATCAATGAGATATCTTGCACTTTCAAATAACGCCATTATGCCATTATTGACAAAACCAACTCGGATAGTTGGGCTAATGTCATATGGTGTATTAGCTGCAACATTTGTTACGAGTTCACCTTCGATTTCGATAAATGCTTCACAAGGCAATAAATATTTACTGGTATCTTGAACTTGAAGTTCAACTCGCGATCGTAGGTCGGGTTGTATTGCATGATAGGAATAGTATTGATAATCGTGGACGGAATCGTCTTTGCGCACTGGGGCTTCCATATCGAACGCGGGATCAGCTGTTCGTTCAAACATTTATAACATACTAGTGTTTTCAATTGCGAAACTCGTTGTAATTATCGTCGTTTTCGTTTTTGTTTCAAACCACTTCCTGCTATCGCGTTCATGATAGAACTATCTGTTACTGGCGAAGCTGTTAATGGCGACGGAGTCACCGAAGCAGCCAACGACGCTAGTTTTTCTTCCACTGCGCTATTTATTGCTTTGCTAATTTTTGCAGACATCACTGTAGTTGATGGCAGTACTGTTGGTTTCCTTCGCACCACTGATGCTATTTTACCTTTCGCAGCAGAAAATGCATTTCCAGCAAGATTTCCAACGAAATCTCCGATTTTGCTGGGTCCCTTATCACGAATGATATCAATGGCTTTCATTGATAATTGTTTAGCTAACGGCGCCACCTTGGGAGCCATTCTTGTAAATAACCCCGCAATGGTATTGCCGAAACCATCTCCGTACCACGCGCGGTAAACAGGTAATCGTGAGTTCACCACGTAGACGCTTACGGGTTTATCATGCTTGTAGTGTATAATCATCTTGTTATAAAAATAGTAGTTTTTCAATTAGTGATCAATCGCTAGCGTCCATAGGATTTTCATCATAACGTAGGGCGTCTATGTGATTTTCAACTAATTCAGCAATGAGTTCTCGATATCGCCGGCAAATAATCGTCTGCAGATATCAGCTGCTTCATTAATTACTTCCGGTGAGTTATTTCCGGCTCGTTTTCCCCCGATGAGAACCTCTAACCGTGATATATCCGAGAGAATATTACCAGGACATGACACGGTTGCGTTGAAATCCTTTAGATTTTTAATTGAATATCCTTTTCCGCTTGTTTCCTCAGTTGTACCAGTTGCGCCTTGACTATCATCAAGTAATTGCCTTTGTCGGCCTCGACTTTGTTTTTCTCGTTCTTGTTGTTTTTGTATACCATAACTATCAACTCCTACTTTAAAAGATCTATACTCAATTGTATCCTTTTTCAAATTACCAGAAATCTCCTTATTCGTTTTATACAACCAATTAACCCATTCATCTCGGCTTATTCTACTGTTGTTATACTCGTTTTTTAAAAGTCCTTTCTAGAATGAAAGCTTTGGGCGGCAAAATTGCCAAATATCGTATAATCTTTGGGTTTTATTAATTGAAATCGTTTGATTTCTGTTATAGCTCCTTCGGTGAGTTTGTCTATAAAGGGAACACCTCTAGGGGTGACATCAACAGGTTGTGGATCAGGCGCAGAATCATCAATATCTGCTAATCGTTCATACTCGTGTTGGGTTTTTATATCACTGGATAGCTGTTGTATCCCTGCGTGTGTTTGTCCGGTCTCTGCTGCTATCTTTTCTAGCACACCAAGAACAGGCTCTTCTCGTCGCTTGCCTTCCTCAGGAATATCCCCAAATATTGCTCGTTCTGTAGCAGTTTTCACATCTTTGGTAGCACTTGTTATCGGAGTAAACAGTTGTTCACTTGACACAGAAAAGTCAGTCTGCGCTTGTTGTCGTTGTTGAAGTTTCTCGCGAAGTTTGTCTTGAACCGGTATAAACTTTTTAATTGCTGTTAATCGCTCTCGGGCTAATCTAGTTGTAAACGATTCACCTACCATATATTGTTTGTGAACTGAGTTTTTAAATGTGAACTATCACAATTAAAAGCTGAGTTATTAGATAATGTACCAGCAAGCTAACGTATCCATCTCCGATAAGGTTAAACTGTACGACGCTATCCGCGAGTGTTTCAGAAATAACATAGCTGTGGGTTTCAGAATTATAATATCTGAGAACGGAAATGAACGATTTTTGTTAACGACGCGGCAACAACAACAACTACGTGAAAATGGAGGCATCGCGGTGATTACTTGCTACCACGACCAGATCATCCAGTACGCACATAACTGCATGAGCAAACCCAAACTGCTAAGTATTCTTTCAGGAGAAAATCCTATGTAGTTACAAAAAACGCTAAAAAAAATAAATTGTAATAAATTATTTTTTAGTAACGCTCACGTGGTTAAGATACTGGTTTTTCCTCGTTTAATATTTTTCTAAGATCACGAACTTTAGAACTAATTTCAGCTCGTTTTTGATACTCTTGGCCGAGCTTTTGACGTATTGCTTCAACGGTGCTAAATAGCGTTATAAATACATTAATGTTGTTACCGTACAAACAAGCATTGATGGATTTTAGAATTCCTTTCACGAGCCTGTACATCCTAGGTAAAACATAACGATCCTTACTAGACTGATACTCAATAACTTCATATTCCGAGGTAATCTTGTCACAGTCGAGACCTTCAGATAATATTATCCCGATATTTTTTAACTTTGAGATTTCGGTAATTATAGCATTTACATCGCTGATATCCATATTTTTATAGTATACCGTATCTCTAATTATTAAAAAAAAAAGTAACACTCATTTGGCAATCTCGCTGGCGCCCTATGACGTCAGAGAGACCCAGAAGTTACTTTAAAAGTTAATTAAGTCCATGTATATGCTGTACTGAAAACCCCATTTGGAAACCCCTTTCGCGTCAAATAACGTAAAAGAGACCCAGAGGTTATACGACAACATACTTGGAACTCCTTGGTTGCCTTCACATCCAAGTAAGCGCAAGAGGACCCGAAACATACATCTCCGGAAGGGAGGCCTAAGGTGACAAACATCATCTTAGTCCGCCCAGAAGATATGCTTGAGGTACGTACATGTACTTAATTACCTTAATGAAACGATGATGGTAATGAATCTCCGCTCGAGTGTTGCGGCAGATATAATTCAATAAAACGATGACGATAATGAATCTCCGCTCGAGTGTTGCGGCAGATATAATTCAATGAAACGATGATGATAATGAATCTCCGCTCGAGTGTTGCGGCAGATAGTAGGCGTGTATGTACTTAATTAACTTAATTAAGGATGGATTATAATTCAATGGATGATAATGAATCTCCGCTCGAGTGTTGCGGCAGATAGTAGGCGTGTATGTACTTAATTAACTTAATTAAGGATGGATTATAATTCAATGAAACGATGATGATAATGACGTGGGACGGCACAGGACAGCACAAACATGAAACGACGGGGCGGATTTTTCTACGGCCAATCCAACCGATCAAAAACAACCCAATTAAATTAACCCGGTTGCATGATTGGCAAAAATCAACCACACTCCCGTGTTAATGGCGTGGGTTAATTTTGATTGGTTGGAATTGGCTTTCGAAAGCCCCAAGCTTTATACCTTTCAAATGCTGTATAAAGCGACTAATATGGCAGCGTTGATTCACAAGTGTGTTATTTTATTTCCTTGAATTACTTATTAATGCCGTTTCACAACATTTAAATGAGACAAAATAGTTTAATAAAACACTACACAAAAGAATATAGTTGTTAGATAACTACGTGGATTAACTCTGTTCTAATCCTCTAGACAAATGCGTTATCGATTAGGCCACAAATAGCTGTATACAGAGGAATTTCAACCACGCCCACTTACTTCAATGAATGGGAAACACTAGTTCCGGCTGAGCGAACACAGGTATCGCGTTAGATTATAAAGATCTTGTACTGAAAGTGTATTATAGATGGTCTAAATAAATACAACTGTTTAAATAAATGCAGTTTTAGCCCAAGCGACAATAAAAGGTTTTAGAAATTGTTAATACAGCTACCGAAGCTATGTATTACTCCATTACAGTCACGTGGGCGCGCACGTCATTATACCTCTCTCTACAGGTAATAGCAGACGACACATAATACAAGGGAACTTAGCAGGTAGAGTGTATTGAGTTATTGGATTTATACATGAAGAATTTATCTCCCTTAAATCGTTTCAAGTGTACACGAATTTTATTTTATGATTTTTCTTTTTTGACAGAGCTGTTTTAATTATATTTCCCGCTACTCTTTGTATCGAAGGTCTACAAATATCAAAGTATCTACCGGCCTAATTTATTGATTGAAAGATTCTCTCCTCGTTGCTTTCTAAATCAAACGATTTGACTTCCCTAGGGCGTTTTAAGTGCCTACCAGCGTTGCTTTTAAAAGGTTATCGCGCTGCGAAATGGTTTGAAGATTCTCAGGACAATTATCAATCGTCACGCCATTTATGTGATGAATAACAAGGCCGTCTTTGATCGGTCCATGTAATACTTCATAGATTATTCTGTGATTAAGATATTTCTTCTTATTGATGTCTTTTGCAAACATCAAAAATCCCATATTATTCAGAGATCCAACCAGTTTCTTTAGTCTGCAATTTCTAACAACACCATCACTTGAGGCTTCGTAATTAACAAGCACCGGATGGGGTCTGAAATCTTGGCTCATTTGTATAATAATACTATTTGTCTAATTTATATCTGCTTTAATTATAAACCTCTTGATATAATCTTGAGGGTTTTTTATGATTTTGTCGCTGACGGAGTCATCAGTAGGGTCAATGATTGCATTTTTTATTCGTTTGTCATAATAGCGTTTTAGTTCCCTGTATCGTTTACCCCCACAAGCAAGACACAACATCGATTTTCCCCTTACCCCAGCCCCACATCGGAGGCATGGGAGAGGGCCAAGGGAACCGTTGCGAACGCTTTGTAAATGATACCCACAGAATTCGCCTCTGCATGATTTGTTACACGGGGTTGTTGATCCAATCATAAGCCATTTGCAGTGATTCATTATATATAACTTTCTATTTAAATACTTGTTTTAATTATATGAATGAGGAATTCGAGTGATTATCAGCGATTAAGCCCTACAAAAATGTTAAATTCAATCTCGATAGAGTCTCTAATACACCAAAACGTCTAATCGGTGATAGAACTATACTGAAAGAATTCCAAAGATTATCGAAAATTAAGCCTCGGAAAAATACTAAATTCATTGATTATACCATGAAAGAATTACAAAGATTATCGAAAATTAAGCCTTGGAAAAATACTAAATTCAATCTTGATAAGGAGTTTCAAAGATTATCGAAAATTAGACCCTGGAAAAATGCTAATTTTAATCTCGATAGAGTCTCTGATACACCAAAACGTCTAATCGGTGATAGAACTATACTGGATAAAATTAGGGAGTGTTTTAATGAATTCTACCGAGACGGTGCAGTATACTGTTGGTCGACATTTCGAATTATCAACAACATCGAAGATGTCGGTGTCAATGTACCAATCATCGATGCTACTATGAATGATGAAAGAACAGCTGAGATAATTTCACACCTTGGTGGGAAATCCAAAGGATTTTCATTGCAAAGCAATTCCAAACAGAAATATTTTTTCAGAATAAAATTCATTATCGAAGTCGAAGGCAAATGGACGATCAGGGATAAATTTGAACCAATCCTCAAGAATAAAAAAGCTGTCATTGTAAGTAGAGATTCCAAACCAGGAATTCTAACTGGAATTGACAAACCATACTACGAGAGATCTTATCCTGTAACAGCAATCGTTTATGGAATATATCCGTTAAATGATAAACCCGATATTGCAAAACTAGCTCCTATGAAATATTCTAGTTCACTGAATTGTGTAGCAACACGGGTAATGGAACACTTCACAAATGCATCCCGAGGAAATAAACTAACTGATCTGCGACGTAGGAAAATAACCGAATGGGAACTGACAGTGAAACAGCACGGTGCAAAGATTTCTGACATAGCTAAATTAGAAACATTATTAAGATTCCCAATAACCGTTATGACGATAACCGGAGAAGTATTACACGAACCGAAATATCAATCACAAGGAGCGCCAATACAAATTATTGATCATAACAAACACGCGTGGACACCTGCAGTAACAATATTTCCACGAGATAGAACCGTGAGATATATCCCCGAAGAATTCATCATAGATGTTTTCTATGAAGAGAAATTATTCGATGCTATTCACGCGTTGTGTAAAGATGATCCTGTGTCAGTGTGGTTACTTATTAGTGCTGGTTCTGAATCAGGATTTGATCAATTTGTAAGACCAAACGGTGAATTATATCGCGTTGAAGAGTTAGATACTAGAATGAGAAAAATTGCTAATGATTTTTCACCGGAGAGTTTCCATGAAAAACTATTAACGGATAGTTTTACTATTCCATCAGTGGTAGCTCACTTTGCAAGAGAAAAAAACTCATGGCGTCCAACACGAAGTGATTTTCTCGAGGACGTTAAATTGAGTTGCGTCGCATTTGGTCATGGAGGACTGTGGAATACAAAATACTCACGTGATGGTATGATTTCAATTGATATATCCGCGTGTTATCCTGGAAGTTTTCTCGGGTATGGATAATGTAGTAACTTTTTTAAACGATTTGGACACCCCACGCATGAAATGACTCGTGTTGCGATTAATGGTCCATTGCCTGATTTTGATTTAACTTGATTCGCTCGTGTGATATCATTCGAATTAGCTACAGGGTTACATCCGTGTAGTTATGTTTGGCTTGGTAGACATATATCTGAAAAGGCGTGGATGCCAATAGTGTTACTACGATATATGATCGATTGTGGTATGTTGATATCGTTGATTGTTAGTGAAGCGATTATATCCTATCGAGCTCAGAAAGAAGTTTGGCTACCACAACCCGATCTAGATAGAATAATTAGCGAACAGCGAAAAAAATTTCCTGATTTCAATGAAGAACAAATCATGAATTGGTCTAAGGAGTTAATTGAAATTAAAAAAGAACAAGCAAAAGATTTTGGACGAAGAATAATCGGTAAATTTACCCAGGGTGGAAGATACGACAATGCAAAATACTCTTCGCGGTTGATCATAGATGTCGCTGAATACGATTTTATTGTAATGGATTTAACGAAACAGGGAAAACTTGTATCCCGTAAGGATGCTTTTCTATCCAATGATGAGAAATTGGGTACGGTTGTTACCTACTGTGATGGATATAATTCCCAGTACACACATTTTAGAAGTTCTATGCTAGCCTATGCTTCTATTAATCTATTTTTGATGATAAATAGATTTCCTAATACTGCGGTTAGAGTAGCTACTGATTCGATGTATATACACAATAAATACAAATCAGCAGTGGCTTAATTCAAACCCCCGGAGGAAGCGTGGGGGCATTGGCGATTTAAAAAGGAAACACTACATGAGTATTGTGAATCCGCAGACGTTACCATTGATGATAAATATCTTTGTTGTAACCGTATTGAAATTCAATCAGAATTTTCTAATGCACCACCGGTATCTGATCTAATATGTAGATATAAGACAGTTTATTTAAACGGTTGTGGTGGGTCAGGAAAGACAACTCGTGCAATTGAATTATTTCGTCGGTCAAACATGATTGTGCTAACACAGACTCACAGACTCGCCAGAGAGATGAAACAACGAGGGGTAAATGCCTGTACTTACCATAGTTTCTTTCGATGGAAAGGCGATGAATGGACCCCTGATCGAATGGGTGATAAATTTATTCCTGAAATCATAATTTGGGATGAAATATGAACAGTGTCATTAGATGTATTGCAAACATTTCTCGAGTGGTTGTTAAAGAAAAACACAAAAGTCGTCATTTGCGGTGATCACGGCCAACCACCACCATTTGTCGGTGCATCCCCACATGAGTGGCTAAAGGGTTTTGTAGACTATTATGAAGAAATTAACACTGATTATAGATCACTTGATGAACAATTACGAGAATTCAAAGCGCTAATTAGATAACAACCGGAGAGAATCCAATGTGAAATAGCGCGTGAAATAATTTTAGAAACTCCCATGAATGATTTTTGGGAAACGTGGAGACCAAACGATTTGATAATTGCAAGTAAAAAGATAGTCAGAGACACACTTCAGATGAAGTTATTTGAATTGCATCAAGAAAAATTTGCAACACTTCCAGTACCGTTGTGTTATAGGCTTTCGGATACACGAAAGCAGAATATAGAAGTTGATATTCCAGGCCTGACAGAGTCAGAGCGTGAAAAACAAATTCTCGTATTAAATGATATTGTGCTGGTTGATATCAGCGCCGTTGAAGATGCATTGCGTGCTAATAAATCCCCATGGACGCTAGGATACGCAGCGACGATACATTATTCACAGGGATTGACTATCACAGACACAATTGTTTGGATGGTAGATAATCGCATCGAATGGTCAAATTTAGTCTATCTCGCAGTATCCAGAGTACGAAAAATAAATCAGCTTCGAAGAATTGTCCTGACAGTCAGGCGATGATGACACCACAATGGATGATGCTAGCATCGTTGATGTTAAAATTATTGATAAAAAACTATCCGGTTACAAACAAGACAAAAAAAAAAACAACGACAATTTGATGTTGACGCTGAATTAATAATTACGCTGAAACAACAACAGAATAATCACTGCGCAAGTTGCAATTGTATAATGCGTTGGCGTTATTCGGATAAAGATACTCGCCAATTTACCGTAGACAGAAAGAATAGCAGCATTGGTTATATCAGAAACAATGTGATGTTGACTTGTATTGAGTGTAATAGACGCAACCGCGCTAGTTAAGACCCCGCGGTGGTAATTGAGTATCGTCAGGAATTACTTGTAATTGTTCGCGTGTAAAACCCCGCTGAGGGGCAGTTGAATCCAATTTATAGATTGGAGGTCTACCAGTTGATCGTGTTATGGTAGATATCTTGTGTGCAGTAACACTCCAAATAGGATTAGTAGCCCTTTTTGTGCCACCTTCAAGCTCTCCTGGTTCGTATAAATACCTAACAGTGACATTACTACCAAGAATTGGTTCTTTGAAATCTTTTTGTGAAATTCCTTGGATTTCCATTTTTGATATAGACGCTTTCTTAATCGCGTTGACAGGTTTCATGTTAATTGTTCGAGTAATCTCGTTATTGAGCGCGGTAATCACAGCTGGTAATCTCTTAACCCATTCACGGGATCTTTTATCCTGAATAAACTCCTTCGCGTATTGATATTCAAATAACCGCTCAGCAAGAGTCCGATTAAATCGTTCAACGATTGCCTGATCGCGATGTTGCGCAGTATGCCCTCGTCTGATGGTGACATTGTGATGTTTCATCGCTGATAAAACAGCGCCTTGAAATTCCTTGCCAGGATCAACCTGAAATAGATTTGGCCAGCGTAGTGGGCCTCGTCGATAAATCCTTTCAAATGCAGAAGCTACTTCAGTTGATGATTTTGTTTTAAGCGGTTCTGCTTGTTTGTATCGACTCGCAACGTCAACTACGGTTAGCGCTTATTTGTAACCGTTGTCATGTGGTAAAAACAATAAATCAGCTTGATGAACTTCATTGGATCCGGTAACATCAAAATGCGAGAAATTGGTTTGTTTTGGACGCGGTAGATAAATTTGCCATATAGCCTGTTTGGATAACCAATTAGCCGCAGTAGCCTTTTTCACTTTTGCAGCGCTAGCGAGTTTATTGATTGCAGCGTTACCCCGCCAGTATCCTTTTGGAGAATAATAAATAGATTCCATGTTGTTATTAATTACCGGCACCTAACATCAATTTGCCTTTCATAGCTGATTTTACCAACCACGAAGCCAATTTTTCTTTGAAAGATTTATCAGGAATAGCATTTAACGCGTGAATTAATTTCACATCTGAGAGATGCCTGTGTTACAAATTGCTGCTTTTATATGCGACATCATGAGCATGACACGCCTTATCAATAGCGTTTATCGGTTCTTCACCACGTCGAGGTTGATTTTGATCATCAAGTCTGATATCTAATCGTGTTCCGGGGCCACAGTAGCTATATCCTGGAAGGTGCTTTTCTCCGGGGTACTTTGCCCATGGGGTTCCAGGGAGCTTTGTCAATTTGGCTGCGATATCACCTCCTCGTTTTTTTTTAAAGGTTCCTTAGGTTTACCAAGGGAAACAAATCTAAATTTCTTTGTACTACATTGTACGCATTTACCAGAATGCTCTGATCGGTTATTTTTAGTTGTAATCGTCGTCAAGTCATCTGTGCCAGTATGCGTTTTACACTTCACACAATATAGATCCATAATTTATGTATAAGGATATGGATATAATTGATTTTTCAGCGACTAAAGCAAGAGAACCAGTTAAGCATCATGCAGCGCTACCAAACTCTATCCGGATGATTATAATCGGGCCATCTGGATCCGGCAAGACGCAATTGTTGCTCAATTTAATAATGAGATGGATGAAGTGGGTTAAGTTGTATTTAGTTGCTCCTAGCGTAGATGATCAACGATGCTATGAAGTGCTAAAAGATTTTAACGAAAATGCATCAGAAAGTAAAGGTGAGAACGTCGTTGATTTTATAACCGATATTGACGAGGCACCATCCGTAGATGACCTTGATGGAAGCATTAACAATTTAGTCGTATACGACGATGTGATGCTGGATAAACAAACAAACCCAGCTAGGATATTTTCCCGAGGGAGGCATAAAAACACCGACGTGATATATGTCACACAACGCTACACTCAGATTCCAAAATTGATCAAAGACAACTGTAATATTCTTGCTGTATTCAACGGCGTTGATACACATACATGTCGAAATATTTGGCAGACATGGTGTTCCGATATGGACTTCAATCAATTTAAAACTTCTTTAGCGTAGCTCAGTCAAACCCGCATGGATTTGTAACGATAAATTTACATGAACCTGTAACACGATATCGTATCGGACTCGATCAAATATTCGTTTAAAATCATTTATTATTTTTGTTAACCCATAGCAGCAGAGAGGGTGAGTGACAACGATGTTGGCGTATATAAGGAAATCTTATTTTATCGAATAGACGCCATTTTTTTTCTATTTGGTAGAAGCCTCAGATTTCCGAATTAACGCTCGGAAAGTTGTATGGTTCACCCTCTCTGCTGCTCTAGAAGTGAGTGAATTTTATATATCTGATCTTTGTGTTACCCCAATTAGTTTAATGAAGAGTTTCCAAATGGAGTTTGTGTCGTTCTTTGTATCTTCAAGTATGATAAAATTGTTTTTTTTTGTTTCTTAATCATACTTGTTATGTTATTTCCCCATACTTTATATTTCGCAATGTTTTTCATAGCCTTCAATTGGTCTCAGATCTTCATAGTGTCTAGAATTTCAGTAGTAAGCCAATTAGGTGGGATTTCATTCTTTAATCAAAGAAATTTCAGTGGTGCATGAAAGACACATCCATAAATAAGTCCACATCCTCAGAACCTCATCTATGTCATCAAAAGTTTGGATTATATTCCAAAGAACGTTTTATAGGTCATCTTGAAACTGTTCTTTACCTCAGTTTTGTAAAGATATGTAAACAATAGGTTTGTGTGTATTTTTCCCATTTCTCTTGCATTCAACCTTTCTTGTCAAAATGTTAGGATAGTTGTCACTAAGACCAACACTGGGAGCATTAACATAAACCAAATCTTCTGGTAGGCTGGTATGAATGTAATCTAAGAGAGTGCTTGATATTTATGTTACCTTTATGGGCTCATTTATCAACTGGACTAGGCCTATATATTCAATACATTCCATCCATTTACTCTTTATTTGGGTAATGAGTAGGTCCTTATTTACATTGCCAAGTATATATGTTTTTTCTCCTGTGACAGAACATTTTCTATTTGTTTCAAAACGTTATGATCCAGGATGCTTTGAAAGAAAGTGGCATATAAATGGAACCAGCTAGGAATGATTTTGCATTGTTTTGAGAAATCTCCACCTAAATGCTCTAAATTTCATGTGACTCAAAGCAGAGGCGTAGCGATGATATTTTGAGCGCGGGGACAAACTATAAAATTGGCGCCCCAGCGATCTTATGACAGATTTATTACCCTTGTTTTCTTATTATAATGTAACGTTGCAAGCATCATTTTGGCACCCCTGTACCTTGGCTCCCGGGGACATATGTACCCCCCCTCGCTACGCCTTTGACTCAAAGTCTGGTCACCTTTCTGCATTTTTGTCTTCCGAAAATGTTTACAAGATCTCTCCCTGCTGTTTCTCTGTCCCTGTGTAATGTTATATTGTAACCTTGACAGTGAAATAGATTATCAATGCGGTTAGCATTTAATTTGGTTTTAGTGATTCCGAGAACATGCATATTATTTTCAATGGAAGACAAGAGTAACCTAATCTGTTCTATTTTTTCTACTATACCTTGTACATTTAAGTGACCCATTCTCAAACTTTCTGTATTTAGATCCATCTCAATTATATTTATGTCATCATGCAATGGGGTACTCTATGAGTTTGTCTCCATACTACTTATATCAGTATGGTATTTTATAAGATGGCCATGTAAAAGAGTCGGCCTCTGTGCTTTCTACTGTATCTATGCATGGTCTTCCTTTGTCAAATGATATTGGGATGTTGTGAATAGAAACAAAGAGTAAAGCAGTTTAAACATACATTGTTTGGTAAAATAAATAATCCTATATAACAAGTATGTATGTTCAAAGTTGTGTAACACACCACTGACGTAGATATTAGAGTCTTTGCCAAGGTACTTAGTACCAAACTTTTTGCAATACTTGTTTTGAAAGTTCTAAATAAATAGGTACCCTCATTCTTGTCTGCCTTGTTTGAACTATGTGCATAGCTTGGTCAGCTCTGTTTTCAGGCTGCTAAGCATGTCTTTCTTCTCTTCTCCCTCTGATTCTTGCCCCATGCCTCATCCTTCATCTCTCTCTTCCTCTTAAAGATCGCTTTGGAATTGAGCTTGAAAGTGAGCTGATCTAAGTCTCTCTAATGAAATTGTATAGGTAAAAGTATTTCATAATTGGACAACAAATTTATTCATTCATGATTACTTAAGAAACTTTTATGAATATAGTGCTAACCGAGAATAAAAAAATAATGCATGAGGTTCTGATGTGATGGATATATCTGGGCTGCTGGGCTGGATCAGATCAAGTGTGTGTTTGTGTGTTTGTGTGTGTGTGTGTGTGTGTGTGTCCAGAATTTAAAAATAGCCACTACGTTCATCGAATGGGCATCAGAGCATATCTAAATGTCTATTTACTCAGTGTGCACACTACCCAATATATATGCGCAAGAATAAAACGTTGGTCAAACTTCAACTTCAAGTGACCGTGTGTGTGTGTACGTACTTTCTTATGATCTGTCCCTGAGTTTTTAGACCTGGATTCCATATTCCTATAAGAAATTTTTTATAAAAAACGCCCCAAAAAACAATAAGTATTATTTAAAACCTTGTGTATGTAAATTATTAACTTTGAGAAGCAGAAATCACCGTTGTTTACATTTTGAGCGGTCCTGTCGCTTGCTTGTGTTTTGGGTCATCATTTTCAGTGTATACAATATGTCTTATTATTATGCAAATTTCGGTCACCGGTCAATGCCGAGCGGGATTTCAATATTGAGACGATAGATTCGTTACTCTACGTACGAAGATTTCAGAGAGCTCGCATTTCAGAACGAGATCCTCTACGTACTTGATATTACCCCATAACTGAATTTTAAATAGTATTTAATCAATTGATATACATAAATGTCCAAACATTTTGGAAGAAAATTCACTCTCAGCAGCACTAGTGTGCCTTTAGTATAAATAAATTTAACCAATGTCATCCCATGCCTTAACCTGCATTGATGGTCTATGGTGATCTGTGGAGTAGCCATTAATATGTTCATGTGCTCCTTGACGGCATAAAAACACATTAAACAAGTTAAGCACAGTTTCAGTTATTTTATTCATTTACATAAGTTTTCTGTTACCATTTTATTTAAGAACTTAGAACTATTTAATGCTAGAATATTTATAGCATATTATCGAGACGAGACGAAAAATATAATGTACCTTTTTCTCCAAAGCTCTACAAAACTTATAGTTTGTGAACACATCCCCGTTTGTTTGCACCCCCTTGCCGATTTCAGTAACGAAAGGCATAAACAAAATAAAATATCCATAAATCTTAATCAGTTCATTCGTTGAGTTATAATTTCTAACCCAATTGCGACCACTTGTTCACAGACTAGTTTCGCGTGTTTCCATAGTAATAATTCTGAAGCTAAATGAACTACATTTTTACATTCAACATATCCATTGATATAGAATCTAGGGTGACAACATTTCTTCTCAGCCATTCCGGGACACCTTATAACTCTAAGTTTAACTTAGTAAACAGCAGTTAGGTGGTGAGATCATCAGGATGCGCGCTATACATACACTGTGTACGATACACAACGCAATGCCTCAGCTAAAATATAGTATGATTATAGTAAGATTTTAGAACAGAATAAAGCATCTTATGTATTTTTTTTAATTAGAAAGAAGAAGAGCCATAAATATTACAAATCAGTCAAACTCAAGATTAAAATTGTGTATTTTTTTTTAATCAATATTGAAAGCTAGATAGACTTGATAACGTGACTCGTTATGGTCTCAGCGGTATATCATGTACATAAGTCCATACAATTATTACTGTGTTTTGGCTATGTAGTCACGATTTACTACAAATTATATACATGACAATAATTTTTAATACTCATTATTTTTCTTCACAACTTGTGAATAATTAACAACGTAAAATAATTATATTCAAAAAATGAAATGTTGAACAGGCTTTACTGTAAGATTAGACTAACATCACCGAGTGATAGGCAAAAATGTAAAGTACCTAATCAAGCAATACAGGCTAGTGTCCAACTTTAAATCTATATTTTTGTCACTTGCTGCACAACGCAACAAGTCTTTCTTGCCTTTAACAAATAATAAACAACAACAACAACAACAACTATAATAATAATAATAATAATAATAATAATAATAATAATAATAATAATAAGAGAATAGTTGTATTACGTCATTACGGCGCCGTGTTTTAGGCGATAAGTTATGATTAATTTGCCGTCGTTAATAATTAAATTGAGTAAAACTCGCATTCCGGGACGTTTAATTGTCCCGGAATAGATCCGACCGGGACGCGGGACATTTTTTTTTTTCATTCTGGGACTGTCCCGGGCATTCCGGGACGCGTAGTCACCCTAATAGTATCTTAATGTAATTATTTACACTAATGTAGCCTTTAGCATACAGACAAAGGAAAAAAAAAAAAAAAAGAGTTAAATTTAAACCAAATCATGTACATAAGCGGCTATGCCTGTCAATTTAATGTTAACGAGCCAATGAGATTCCGGGATTTTATCCTGTGCATGTATTGTATTTTGTCTTATCTCTCACGGAGATTCAGTTTGAAGACATGGAGATACATACAATGATATAGTAGATAAAACATAGAATGTAAACCTTGTGATAAAATGTTTAGACAGGGTAGTCATTTGAAGAGCCCCACGAGGGTACATATTGGAGATAAACCATTTAAATGTGAAGTTTGTGATAAAATGTTTAGACATCGTTATTATTTGAAGAATCATCAAAGAAGCCATACTGGAGATAAACCATTTAAATGTGAGGTTTGTGATAAAATGTTTGCACAAAGTAGTGGTTTGAAAATACACATGAGAATTCATACTGGAGATAAACCATTCAAATGTGCAGTTTGTGAGAAAACGTTTAATCATAGTAGTCATTTGAAGAACCACACGAGAATCCATACTGGAGATAAGCCATTCAAATGTGATATTTGCGAGAAATTCTTTACAAAAAACAATTCTTTGAAAGTACACATGAAAATCCATAGTGGAGATAAACCATTTAAATGTGAAGTTTGTGCTAAACTATTTAGACACAGTAGTACTTTGAAAAGCCACATGAGGATACACACTGGAGATCAAACATTCAAATGTGAACTTTGTAATAAAATATTGGTACATAGTGGTAGTTTAAAGAGCCACATGAGGATACATACTGGAGAGAAACCATTCAAATGTGAAGTTTGTGATAATATGTTTAAACATAGTAGTCATTTAAAGACCCACATGATGATACATACTGGAGATAAACCATTCAAATGTGAAGTTTGTGAGAAAATGTTTGTACAGAGTAATACTTTGAAAGTTCACATGAAAGTCCATACTGGAGATTAACCTTTGAAATGTGAAGTTTGTGATAAAATGTTTAGCTATATTAGTCATTTGAAGGACCAAACAAGGACACATACTTGTGATAAACCATTCAGATATGAGCTTTGTAATAAAATGTTTTCACTTAGGAGTATTCTGAAGGTCCACATGAGAATACATATTGGGGATAAACCATTTAAATGTGAGCTTTGTAATAAAATGTTTGGACAAAATTCTAATTTGAAGAGGTACACGAGGATCCATACGCAGAATGAAACCATTCAGATGTGAAGTTTAGAGCACTTATACAGAAAAACAGTTTCAACAGTGCCACCATTTACTTAATGGAGCCTAGAGAGACACCCCAGAACACCCCAAGACTCTCCAAGAACACCTTAAACTTTACATAATGCTTACTTTAAATTTCAACAACAGCACACAAAATCAAAAACAAACAAACAAACAAATAAACACTGCAAATATTTTGTGTAATAGGAAAATTAGTAAGGTCAGGAGTTGCCAAGGGAAACAACTCCCGTTTTGATGAATAGTGTTCCTGTACAGTAATCTTATTACTGTAACATCATTATCTTTTGATGTTTATATATATATATATATATATATACAGGGCTCGAAATTAGCAGTAGATTTCCTGTCGGGCTAGTAACTATCATAATGTTATTAGTCCGATGGGCTAGTAAGTTTTGTTTATAAACAGTCGGCGTTTGTTTACTCAGTACCCTAATAAAGACGGGATTTCAGCATATATCCTGTAGAATCAGCGCAGTGACCATTTTAAACAGTCATAAAATATTAGCATGAGAATATGAAGTCACTTTCTGCCTCAGAAATGTGTGTTATGATACAAGAAGCCATCTGATTTTGTGCATTTCGCTTAACAGCGCCAATCACGGTCCCGTCATTAACAAACAATGGAAGTTTGGAGATTGATATCCTAATTAATCTGACAGCGAATTAAATGAAAAATAACCTGGTATCACACTTTAAGTGGAGATATCCAAGCAGAATGCTGTACTTGTTAGTAATTAAAAAATCTCAGCGTGGGCATCTAAGATTTGAAAATTTTCCAGTTATTATTAGTTTCAACAATACATTGAGGTCAGATTAATTAGGAACATTTACTAAACTTACGCTATTAATGATCAGACTGTAATTGGAGCTGTTGAATGCAACGCACCGAGTCAGATGGCTTTGTTTGATGGGAACACACATTTTAGGTGAAACTAACATTATCTTTTGATGTTAATATTTTATAACAGTGTTTACAATAGCCACTGCTTTGATCCTACAGAAGTCAAGACTTTATTAGGGAAAGACCATTTACTGGTGGGGGGGAGGAAGGCACGTGTTTTGAAGCATGTGTCTTGCTTGGACTTTCTTATATAAATGACACTGCCATTTTTTTCTTACTTTAAATAATTCGTGTTAGCTATACTATAACATCTCATATTTAAAAAAGAGGCCCAATTCCTGCCTTATAAGACAGACAAAATTTAGCATTTTAAAGGTGTTCAGCCTCTGGAAAAAGTTGAATGAAAATGAAATAAGAGGACTAATTCTTATGATAGGGAAATGCGTAATCGGACGTTTCAGAAGACATGGACAAAAGACAGGGAATGGCTGAATTATGATGAGGACAAGAACATTATGCGGTGTAACTGGTGTATGGAATTCGCTAAAACAAACACAGAGGAAACATCCAGTTTTGTTGCAGGTTGTTCGAACTTTCAAATTGAATTAGAGATGAAAATGGTAAAGAGTGACTAGAGATCTTGTTTGAGACCTTGGGTTCTGTCTGACCTACTCTTTATAATCTTCCATACAAATGATATTCCATCATATGATCCGTCACCAGCAATATGTTTGTGGAACGTTTCAGAGAGACAGGTAAGGAGTATAGAACAAACCCCATACGGATCCAGATTGCAGGTGGAGGATGAAAAATGACACCTGGATCCCTTTCTGGAATTTGATCCAGATTATCTTGAGAAACAAGAAATGTTAATTGACTGATTGATGATTTGAAGTAGGATTTCTACTTCTGTACCTCTGAATATGATAATGCAATTTATGAAAGAAAATTGTTAATCTCAGTACAAGTGTGTGACATAGTTTTGTGGACAGGACTAAATTGGGGTGGTCTTGGGGTGTTTATAGAGACCAGAGCCTAGATGTACGAGTAACCTTTCCAGGCTCTGTATGAAATGCCAGTAAACATGAAGTTAGCTTGTGATCTTGCAGTTAATTCTACATGAAAACAAATGACTTCATGATGTGTGAAGGTAATTCTTAATTCAGTTTTAAATACTAGTAAAAAATGCTATTTAAACACAAATTTTTATTTAAAAAATGACTTCTGAAATAAAATGTTTCATATAAAATGTTTTTGACTAGCAAAGCCTGTGATGTGTGCTTCTTATTTCAGTAATTTTTAAATTAGGTTAGGCATTTTATCCACATTAAAAAAACAACAAAAAAAACAATATCTATAAATCAAATAGTTTTTCCAGCACTTCAAAGTACTCTGGGAAATCCACTTGATTATAGTCAGACTATATAAAATCATTTGTTTGTGTGGAAAGTCCAACGAGCATAAAAGGTGCAGGGGATGCCAGTATTAGTGCCATTCTGGTTAGAAATTTTAAATCAGTGTTTCACTTGTCTTATTTCTCTGTACACTTAGGTATCTGCACTATTTTTCTCATTTAACGTTTTCATTGTTGAAATCGGTAGGGGGTAGAAACAGTTGGAGATATATATATATATATATATAGATACACAATCAATTTTGGCATTGTGATTTGTTTTTAAAAATGTTACACCACAGGGGAAAAAGTGGAGGGTCAGCAATGAGAAACAGACATTCCATCAACTGGAAACACATTTTTTAAAATTATTTTTTAATTTACTTAATCGACTTGACTTCCTATTGCTGAAGCTTCACAGCACACATTAATGCCATATTCTACTTGCAATTAAAAAAACAACAACTCTTGTGTGACACTACAGTGTACGCATGCACACTTTGAAAATGCTTATTGGCGTATTGTTTTTTTAAGAAAGAGACGATACTTTATATTAGTGTAGTGCATAATTAATAGTTCAGACAGTGCTGTTTAAAGACACTTGAAATAAACCATTTGCATGTGAAGCTGATAACTTTTCAGATCAAAATACCGTTTTGGAGAGTTGTCCTGAGTGGCATAGTAGTCTAAAGCTTTCTCGGATCACTTCCATCTTAACCTCTGCGTGGGTTCAAGTCTTGGACTCGGTTCAATCAGTTAATTTATGTGTTTATGATGGGGTGACTTCCTGAGTAACACATATCTGCTTATATAACCTTTAGTAATTGTTAACAAATATAGTTACAGGGTGTTTAGTGAGAGGACAGTGATGAAAACTTTATACTTGAACCTACTCAAGTTCTCTACTAAATCAGTTTAAACTTTTTGAGAATGAAATGCAGGCTGAAGGGATAGAATATACTTTCCACATGTATATTTACCCTTGGATGTAAGAAAACAGCAAAATGATGTAAGTTGAACACAAAATGTATTCAGTTTTATTGTTCAATTTGGTTAAGATATTGATTAGTGAAGTGCGGCATTGTGGCCTGTATGATGTTATGTGAATTCTAATGATCCATCTTAATTTATGCATTGTTATTTACTAATAATATTTGTTAACTGACACTCTAAAGATTTCATAAGTTATATTCAAACAGATATTTTGAGTTTAACTGTGTACAACTGATCTTAGCATGGTTACATATCCCACATGAACAAATATTCACATATTTTAGAATGTTTGGGATCCAAAGTTCACATTCAGTATATCATATAGGCTGACATTGTACCTACAGTGAATCTGTAAGACACATTTCTGGCTGTGTGCACTAAATGTATCCCAAAATGTTATTTTCCTCATTAATATGCCCATGTATGGTAACATATTTCAATTCAGTACTTGGATAGAGTGCGGTATTGTAATATCAGCTGATATCTGATTCTATTGAACCATTGAGGTTAATAATTGGTATCAAACACCCTTAAAAATACACTTTAAATGTTCAAACAGATCATTGGAATTATTTTTGCACATTTGATCATAACAATTGCATTGTATATGTCCCACATATGCAAATTTCCATTCTTGTTTACAAGTTTTGGGGATCAGAATTTCACATTTAGTTTATGATATAGGATGTATTGGTACCTGTAGTTGATATGTGTGGCCACATTTGGCTGTATTCTCTTGCAATATCCAGAATTATTATTTCCCTCCTGAGTAAGATTGCTTATAGTAATATATTCTTTTATTACTACATTGTCGCTTGACTTTCCTGTATACTGGCATGTACTAATGTTTCCACCAATGATCAAACCTCACCGTTCCCGCATTCCTTAAAGTTTGTGATGCATAGTCTACCTGATTAGTTATTTAACCTGTAAATGACCAGATATGCTTATAGAAACTTCATACACTTTTAGGATGAATTTATTACTTTAATACATGACTATTACTTCACATTTCTGAGTGTCACTCTGTCAAGTTTAATATTTATTTCCTATGCTTGCAGCCTGAATGTTATTTGGAAATCACTATATCTAACACATTTTAACTTCATTTGCATACATCTTACTCTTTTCTAGATATAAGTGAAACATTTTATATCTTTTCAGGTCTAGGCTGGTATCTGGAACAAAGTGTTTAGTGGTGGGTGGATCAGCTTGGAAGCTCTCCAGTTGTTTGGTGGTGATAGCAAGGTTTCATAAGGACATATGCAGTGTACTGCCATAAGTGATCATGATATCATCACACTAATATAAATCACCTCAAGGACATGGCTTAGATCTTCATGAGAGAGATTAGCACCATTGTTCAGTAAGGTAAAGCCTGCCTAAACACTGTATTTTCCTATCTAATTGTCGCTTTTTGTAGTTATCGACACTAAAATGTAATGCAATTTTCCTATAAAACATGGAAGTGGTCCCATCAGATGTTTAAATCTGAGTGCACTATTAATTATACAAATAACTGCCTAAATACCTGACACAATAAATATGGAACATAGCACCTGTTGTTGCTTCTTTAGTGTGTACACCTATATGCACCTTGACAGGCATATTGCGGTTTGTTGCCAAAATCACTATGAGTCATGCTACTTCACTACCCCTGGGAAAAATGTTCTCAGTTACACAGACCCAAACCACCATTTATTTTAAAGACCATTGATTGATCAACTTTTCTGCCTAAACTTTGACAAAATCTGTTTTCAAACTTTTATGAAAATTTAATTTTTCAATAAAATTTAGTTTATAAATTTAAATGTTTATTTAAATTTCCATTAAAATTTGAATTGATCAGAATGTATAAACTTTAAACATAGTTTCAGACAGGCCTTATCTTGTAGTACAATTAGGTTTTTACAGCATTGAAAATGTCCTATAATTAAGGAAGATATAGCAAATTTAGTTTTGGTTTCTCAAAAGCACATGAATCAACACTTGCACCCTGTGGAACACCTGCACTACACACTTTCCAGCAGGTGTCACATGTCTTGTATGCAAGGAAATTCAAAAAGACTTCATGTATAAAGTTCAAATAGGTGTGGCATTCAAATATAAAAGTTTTACTAAAATTTGCCCCAAATAGTTGGGCCTGACAGGACTCGCATCACAATTAATACTTCCAGTTCAGTACCCACGAATATAGTTCTAGTCTATTTTTAGATCATTTTTTCCTCTCTCCTTTTGGTGGTGATAGAAGAGTTATATTGATGCATCTTTGGTATGGATTTAAAGTTAATTGTTTATTCTTGAGAATAGGAGCTCTGAGAGTGGCTGTCTGTATGTATTTTGGCGACAGTGCACACTGTGTAAGTAGGCCTTAGTGATGATCCGGAAGTGAAATCAGTGTTCTGTGTACATGCTGCTCTGTTTACAGTGCAGCCACTCAAAAAAATGCCGGTCAACCCTTGACAAGAATTTCACCGTGAAGTCATCTTTGGGGGTATTTTAGATTTTCATATGATTTGTATTGATTGTCACACTGTGGAAAGGTCAGTGCTGAGAAATATATGTAGAGAACATATAGTAAAATTAATTGTGGTGTATGGCCAGGTGATAAATCAGGGGAGATAACAACCCTTATTGAACAGGCCTATACTCAGCGACAGAACTATGTTACTTAAAGGCTCTGCTTGTCGACTGAAAGTCATTGACGCTCCAGTAGAAAACTTAAATAACTCCCTCATATTGTTAAATGTCTTATGATTCTTATTTTCACCTTCAAGTCACCATGACTCCTGGTCTGGTTAAATAATTACAATCAAACTTCCAAGTGAATGCGAACATTTAAAAAGATCAAATTGCTAGTGTCGGTCAACCATATTATCATTAACCAAACCTCAGCTCAAACATTTTAACAAAGCTATAAAATCAATGACCGGAGTTCAACTCAATCATTCTCTGAGTATATTAACGACATTTAAAACAGGTGATATATTATAACTTCTTGCCGCGTTAACAGTAAGAATGCCTCTGTCTCCAAGCTGTTGCTAAAGCCCAAATGTTGGGTGATTTCCGAACAACTGCTGCAGCAACATTAAGATAAACAACTGGAAAAGGATTTTAAAAGGACGGAAAGGTCTAAGACTACCAGTATATCCTTTTCGATACGGGAAAGATATACTTCAAGGAAAATTTCTTTAACCAGTCCAACGTCCAATATTTCTTTATGTTGCTAACAAATTAAATATAAAATTCTTAGAGGTGTTTTATGCGCGTCCAATATCCCAATTGCCAAAAATAATAATTTTGAAACAGGTATGATTAATCTTGATGTTAATTCAGGCCCTGGTACTAATTGGGTGGGAAGCGCAATTGATTCACGTGGAATCGTTTATTTCGATTCGCATAGTTTGGTTCCACCAATTGAATTTTTAAAAAAATATCGAATCAGAATAAAAACTCCAGTCCGGTATTCATTTATTCATTATTACTAACACAAACAATGACAGATTCGCCAATATGTGTTTGAAATGTTGAATATACTGGACGCTTTACAATAAAAACAATATAACCCCCCCCCCCCAAAAAAAAACAACACTTTACCATCTCAAAAAGTCATGCACAAGTATAGGAGTAACCCCGTCGTTTTAAACAGGTCATAAAATATAATGACTGATATTTACGGAAGACCTTCTTTGAAGGACAAGAAAGAAAGATGACATTGATTTATCAAATTACCCGACTAAAGATGAACTCGCTAATATTATGAACCTCTATGGAGTTGACACAGATGAAGTTGGTCTTTTTCAGGATTCATATGGCGTTTTGAAAACGAGCAACATCATATGGAATGATATACTTTGTAGACTTCTCGGTCTTACTACGGATAATATTCCAGTATATACTGATAACGGTTACGCACATCTATCATTCGCAACTATTGAAAAATGAAATTGCATCAAGCGTTGCTAATCGTTTGGGAAACACCGGTGATATAATGTCATTCGAACTCAGCATGAATGGAAATACGATATTTGTTTTTAAAGATTCAACATGTGATGAAGATGCTGCGACCAAAAAAATATGTAGACAATAAATATGTGTGTGTGTGTGTGTGTGTGTGTGATTACCTTTATTAACGTAGTTTTAAAAATGTTTTAGTCATATCGTCACAATGTCTGCAGCGAGGATGTTTAATGTGATTACTTGTACTTGGGCATCATGCCACAGACATGTAGCATGATATCCCACCCAGTCACATTATCCTGACACCAGGCCGACCAGTCCTAACACTAACTTCCTAATGCAGAGTGCCAAGCAAGACAGCCGTTAGTACCATTTTTTTAAAGAATTGTAATGACTCGGCCGGAGATCGAACCCACGACCTCCCGCTTCCGTGACGGACGCTCAAACCATTAGGCTACTGTAGCGGTAGACAATAAATATAAGACAGTATATACTAAATTATCCACGCCTTAAGCTGAGTATGAGTCTAACGTAAGCGTGTATAGAATATTTCGTAGAAAATTTGAAAAAACTGAATGAAATCGCAGATGATTTCCCTGGTACACCGTTGGCTGCTGACGTAAAACTAGTTGATATTTTACACACTTATAGAAACAATAACAAAAATCTTGAAGATGTCATAGTATAATTCCTGAGATCGTTAAATAATGTAATCTGATTAAAAGTCCCCCACGGGCAGATTACCAACATATTATATATAGTATCATCATGATTCTTAACATGCACACAGCAAACAACACTATCAAACATACTGGAGAAGTCAGTTGCGTGTATATGCTGTCTGTATTGACCGCTACAAAATTTTAGATATATACTACCTATCCCTGGTGTCAATCAATCGATAATAGTTCTGGACTCGTGTCTATCATATTAAAGGAAACAAAGACTTATTTATTCTGGAAGCAGCTGATAAAAAAATTCAAAATGGGGACCATTAGATGAAAGACCGATTTTAACATATCTTCTAAACCTTGTCCTCGTTGTCGAGCGACTCCTCGGTAAACAGGATGCATAACTTCTCAGCTGTTAGAGAATCGTTTTTGAAAATGAGTTTCACTGTGACTTTCCCTTTTGGTAATGGTATATTTTGTCCCAGTTCTCCTTTTATAGCAATTTTGACACTGTCGAAATACAACTTACTGACGGGTAAATAATGAATTCGCAGTAAACGTGATAGGAATTTCTACTTTCCTCGCCAATGTTCGTGACATAATCCACTTTGAAAGGAATGACACTCAGTAACGATGCAGAGTTGTGTCCCACCACGTCGTGCTCCACTACATCGGACTACACAAAATTAAAATTGAGTCCTTGGTTCATTTCTAAAGGGAATCAAAATTATTTCGCAAAATCCAAGTTAACGGTAAAGCTGTTATTTTTTTATTTTTATTTTTTGACCAACCTGAAGTTTCCATCCGGAATACCATACAATTCAGGAAAAAAGTTAATGGCCATAAGTTTATCCTCTTAAAATTTGATAATTAGGCGACGAGCCACTTTATGGTTCTCAAAGGTAACACTTCTTTGTCCCTTTTTTATTACCAAACACAATATTGATCTTGATAACCATCGTAGCCATCAGATGTTGACAACTAATTATTAGCCTGCAAGGATGGTTAATAAGACAGGTGGACCGTTTAGTTTTTAAGTTCTGTGTTTTCATAGGGTCAATGACAGTGATATGTTTGTTGAAATTGGTCGTCATAAACTTCTACTGAAAAACTATTTTAATTTTCGACGATGTTTTTTATTTGTGTAGTGTGTATCATTTCCACGAAGGCCACTTCCCAATGGTCTTCTTGGGCCAAATGAATGGCCTGTGGTAATTTAGCCGTGTAACATCACAAAGTGTTGCTAGGAAACACATCCATGGAACTGTCACTGGGTAACGTTTAGTAAAATTGGTTGTTGTTCATTATTACAAAGTCCTTCTCTCCGAGGGGTCACTGGAGATCAGAGGAGTGTCTATAAAGGATTGTGATTGGAGGGGTGACTATTGGGAAAATGACTGACGTTGGGCGCAAGGCTCCCGTTGTAGTTGTTATCGTCGTAAGAGTATTTCTAGGAAGAATTGGGAAGACCATAACAGATGGATTTGCAGAGTAAAATGGTCCACAATTGTTTGTCTCCTTGTTGCAAGCTCAAAAAGGCAATTGCTGCATCGATGACACAATACACCACAAAGATTTGACAGAAATAGACGATTTGCGTTTTACATGCACGTTTCCACACCACACCCACAAAGGCTGCTTTTGTAGTTCTTGCAGAGAAGATCTGAGTGAAGGAGTAGTCACTGTGGTAGCTGAGGCTGTGTTGCAGGGCATGATGATCACTCTTTTTTTATTGTCAATGACTCGCGAATTGTCAATCCAAGAGTCAAAACTGGGCGGATATTCTTTCCAACATACTTTGACTTTCTTGACAGGACATTTTCCCACTTTACGGATTCTTCGTTGGAGAATGCTTTCGATATCGTACCTTAGTTTTCATTTTTCGTTACATATTGTAACCCAGGCAAGTATAATGTTATTTGTAAACTTCCCCGTTCACGTCTTCTACTGTATAGATGGCCTGATGACGACCACGCATTTGTCATGTGACACGAAACAATTCGGTGGTCCAATTAGGTAAGAAACCTTTGCTGAAAATGCATATGGCTTTGCCAATGCGATCCAAATCTCCAATTGCCAACACTCCACCTTTCATGGGGACAACCATCATCGGGAACGTATCAAACGGTTCTCAGAAACAGTCACTTCGTTGTCGCGTGTCACATTTTGTGGAGCTCGTCCGATGCTTCGCTGGTAAGATTGTTTGTAATCTTGGACTGAGTGGGGTAAGACGTCAATGTACTTGAGAGTGTGTTGATGCGTAAAGTATTTCTACATGCGTTCTTTCAAGGAGCGTTGAAAAAGTTCCACGATACTAGCTATGGTTTCAGGATTCTCTGTGGTAAAAAAATGAATGCCACGTTTCTTTATTTCTTTTTGGAAAGCTTGGTTCAGAAATTCAGTGCCTTTGTCCGTTTTCCATCAAAGATGGTGACGGCCACATTGTTTCAACACCAGTTGGAGGGCTCGTACAAACACTCCGTTCGACTTGTAAGTCAATGGCACGAGCCAGGCAAATTTATATTAGACGTCGATGACATAAAACAAATATTTGAAATATTAGACACGATTGTATTTGGCTAAATGAGAGACATCGGCTAAATCGGCTTCCCATTGATGATCGATACCTTCCACTTGAGTACGACTTTTGGAAAATTTTCGTCGAATCCATTTGTGTAAAGTGTATGTACTTTGTTCTTGTAGCCATCGTTGCACTTCAGGTAAATAGACTTTTCAGTTGAGTTTTAGCAGTACGATACAATTTCTGACCCCCTCCGTAAATTGCAGGTTGGGCTGGATTGTAGTAAATGCTTGCGAACACCTTCACCATTGTTTTGTTAATAAGTAACCTACTTTTTGATGATGGTACATTGAGTGGGGTGAAATGATATTTGTTCGGAAACGGGTTTACGTGTCCGATATGCCACAGGAGTAAACGTCGTGGGTAGTGGCGGTGGAGGTAATGGGATAACTTTGGACTTCTTTTCTTTTCTCACTTCTGTCGAATGAGGAGTTGACATCATCTTTCGAACCCAATTTTCGAGTTCTTCTCTTTGGGGAAGGGGTCAACAAGGTAGCTGAAATCTTACTAAGAATCGGAGCTGCGGGGCGTGTTTGAAAGACTCCTCTGGTAATTGTGAGGTTACGTCTGTCTTGACTTCTGTGGGTAGTGAATGTAGCAGATTTTTCAACAAAGCCTTCAAATCTTTTGGAGTGGGTAGAGCTGTTGTTTGGTATAAAGCTCTCTCGTGAAATAAATGTTGTGCTTTTGCGATTTTTCTGTTTCGAACAAATCGTTGCGATCCATCAGCGATTGCAATTCGTGTTGAAATTGGGACGTCTAGGTCAAATGAGGATTGGGTAGTAAATGTGTGGTTCGTTCTTATTGCCAACGGTGGTATTCCATCCATCGTTTGTAAGGTACATGTACTAAAGTTAGCTTAAGTACTTCCATTCCCTTCCAAGGGACACGTCTGAGATCAATGTTTCCATAGGTCCTTTTATATTATCATTCCTTCTAAGGCGGGTAAAAGAGATTGAATTATCCTTAACGCAGGGACTGCTGATGCTTTGGGAAAAATGGGTAAAAATCCTAAGTGTTGCACCAACACTGTTTCTTTTGAAGAATGAGTATGTTGTTCTGGACCTTATGGCGAAGAAACGTGTCGATGTTTTGATTGATTTGTTTTCGCATGGGCGAAGAGGCCTTGGACTGGACGGACAACGTCTCCCTATCTTTGGCTAAACGAGGAGGTATTCCTTACCTCTTCTTTCCTTTGGGGAGTGAATAAGGATGTTTCTGTGGGGTGACATCTTTGTTTGTTCGTTCCACAAATACCCTGGCGTCGATGACTTGGCACCCCCCACCCCTCTTTTATCTTCTTTTGGAACTCTCGCTTCGTCAAAAAGGTGACGATGTGCTTTCCAGAATCGCCAAAGAAACATCCACTTTGGCGACCTCTCTTTTTCTTTAAAGGACTACGTCTTTTCCCCAGCCGATTGTTTCCATTTCGTGTTTGGACATAACAACGACGATGGTTGTTTTGTGCATGGCTTTGAGGTGACATCTCTAAGTGTTCAGGATCACACACACATACACACACACACACACACACACACACACAGGAATACCCAGATGTCAATGGCTTTGGACGTAATATTTTACTTATTTGACTGAGAAGGTCCTCCCTCATGGTTGCTCCTGTTTTTAAGTTTTTCTTCAAAGTTTTCTTTAAACGTTTTGTGCATCGGATCTATTACTTTTAAAATGAAAACATTTCTCCCCTTTGGTGACTTCCTTTTTTGGACGGCAGCGTCTTGTCAGGGGATGATGTCGATGTTTAGCTAAGCGTTTTGTGGGATGACCAGACTGGCTTTTTCCTTTTCCAGATGAACGATGAAGGTAGTGGAATGCTTGTGTTTGCGGAGGCATCATTGGGTCCTCAGGAGCGCAAAAACACTGATTCACGTCGTTTTCCACAAGTCATGTTTATACTGGAATGTGTCCTATCAAATTCATGATAGATAACACACGTCGGGAAGGGGTTCGCATCAGACTAACTTGGGTCACTGTTTGGTTGGACAAATCCAGTAAACTCTGTAACGTGACCCATTTTTCGTGGACTTTGATTTTGGGGGCAGGTACTTTTTGAGCGGCTGCCACTGCCGCTAAAGAAGAGGAGGGTGTCACCGCTGAAGGAGACGTTTCGGGAGATGCAGGTTTCCAATATTTCATCAAATTAGGAAGAACAGCTGCCAAATTCGGGTTAGCTGGCATCAGCAGCAACGGAGTAGTGGAATAATTTGATGCTACTGACGAAGCGGTCAACGTCATTGCAGGTCGAGGTTTACGAATGTAATGTTGCATCATGGACGAAGTCGCATTTTTTGCGAGTGGCAGCTCTCTTCTGCGGACTTTTCTTTTTCTGGTTTTCTTTCTGTGATCTGGTCTTGACACCATAGCTCTTTATATTTTGTGTTCGTTTGGCATTTTTGGGAGGGCATTTTTCTTAAGGACTATTTTGGGAGCATTGGGATCCCATTTAAAGAGCAAACAAATGATGACACCTGCTTGAGAACCGCTTCCTCCGTTTTTGACTGGATGTTGGATATTAGGATCACAAATCTTGAGCATAATGGGCTACGTCTTTAGTCCAGACCTCAAATCCCCATCTTTTCCAGGCACGTACATCTGTATTTGGTAAAGGTGCAAGATTCTTTGAAATGATCGATACTTCCGTGTTCCATGAACAATTCTCGAACATTTCCACAGCAACGTCGTAAAATGTCCACGTCAGATCGACAATACTTTAACATTTCTTTTTGAAAGTCGAAGGGCTCAGAGGCGTGAGTCTGGTACCAAGCGTAGAAAGCTTCTCGTTGTTCAGTAGTCATTTCGTCAGGGTTGCAGTAGTGAGTCTCAGGCAAATAGGGTAGATCGGCACGTTGATTAGCTTCGGTGTTGCAAAAGTGCGGAAAATAACATTTGGCCATTTCTGGCATTCCAAACGTTTTAGGCATGAGACTCAAATGCATGGCCAAGTAACTCATTGAATCTTAAAACTACACTTGTTCTACTTGCAAGGAAATGACTGGCTCCGTTCAAAGTCACTTTGGGACGTTCGGTACTTTGTTCCATATAGTATATGAGCAGAAATTGGCCATCGTATCCCGAAAAATTGTGAGCAATTACCGTGGTATGGGGATGACAACCTCCGTAACGTTCAATGTCTTTTTGACTTCATGTCTCGTCGATGGGTTTTAGATCCATTGGGCAAAATCGGCCAAGATGTTCGACCCTCGAAAGATTTTTCACATCTTCCAGGAATCTTGCTATATTGAGGGCAGTGAAAGATCGGCTCTTGGAGGCACTTCTCGCACGCTCGGTGAGCCACACAGAAATTGGGAACGTAAATGCCAATCTTTTGCATGCATTTCAAATCAAAAAGGATAAATCCCTCTTATCATCAGCTGTTTGTTGGGGTTGGTACTTTTTAATATAGCATTCGTGTTCCAAGTCCACGATTTGGCGATAAACGTAACATCGTTTCTTACCTCGGCAAACGTGAAACTTTGCACTATTGGTACATATTCCGTGTCCACAAGTAGGGAACGATCTCAGAAGCTGCGAAATACTTTTCTGCTGTGAATCTTGTGTCTTTAAATGTTGTTGGTAACAGGTTTTACTGACAATGGTACGCTTACAAACAGGGCAATGCGCTCTCTTTCTTGTCCTTTGTACAGACAGCATTGAGAGGCCAAACATCCCTCCTGTTTCGGTTCATAATGCTTGTATTGTTCTCGATTATTATAACCTTATTCACATTTCTCAATAATAATTATATCGCATGAATCCAGTGAAGCTGGTGTTGGTATCAAAATGTTCATTGTGATGATTGACGTGAATGTATTTTCCGCCTTTGAAATCGTTGCCTCGAAACAAAAGAGGCCTGCACACTTCTTGCGGGTGTACTTTCAAGGTGTAGCATGGAGCTAAGATGTCTTGCAATTGCTTCACTTAGTTTTTTCTCCCAGTCCGATCATTAAATAGTTTTCCAGGCTCATTTCCATTCTTCTGTGTCGTTCTTGTCTGTATACGTTCGTCCCACAACGATGGCAGTGGGTAAACATATCTGGTCTTGACGATTGTTAATTTGGACGAGACTCGTTTCGGTAATGTGACGGACGTCCACCAATAGCACCGTTTGCGTCCCGTCCCTTGGGGAAGAGAAACGTGGGTCAGGAACAGTGTCCCTTTTCCATCAATGATATGAAACTAGTCATAGGATTGTTGCACGTGTTGAATCTTGTCGATGAATTTGAGCCAAGACTTTAGCTACATTTGAGACGATAAATCACATTTTTGTCTCTTATTTTCTTCGCCTTTCTCAACAAAAGGATGCGATCGTTTCATTTTGTCTGCAAAATGTAAAATGACTACATTTTAAAGACCATGACCCATGTATATTCATGTCCGATCAGTGTATATATAAAGAGTCAGTGTCTTGCGATCCATTATTCACTCTCAAATTGACCAGAAGGATAGAAGAGTCTTGACAGGTTGAATTTCTCATCCGAGCATTGCGTGGTGTCATACAAAAGTTTTCCTCAGACAAGCCGACGGACTACTCCCCTTTTTTCGAGATAAAAGTCAAGATAATTCCTATATATATAAGAAGAAATGACACTGGATTACATATGTTTAGACCCTGAAAAAATAAATAGGTGACAGAAGAGACAAAAGTCAAGATAACTGTTATCATTGTAAAGGGAAAGAGCGTTGTTCTCCAACCTGCGCTAAGAAACAGCAGGAGCAGAAGGAGTCGGAGAGGGATTCCGCAGAGGAAAAAGGAGGTACACTCTCCAAAGGAATATTTATATTTAACGTTAATGCATACGCGTGTGTTTTAAACATTACGATTGTTCTGATATTATTCCTTACTGTAAACAATTATAAGGGTAAAACGCATATATGTTATCAAATATATATGGCAATATTGTATATTACCTTGACAGCGTAAGAATATTATTATTAATATGAAACTTTAGAAATATATTTACCAGTGCTGCACGTACGATGTTGCCAAAACTCACACACGTTACAGGCGATATTAATGTTGTCGTGGCTTAACTTCTCAAGCACAATGAATACAATGATTTTATAAGTCGTAAAAAATTGATAGACGAGTATTGAAAACAGATTTTTGTGAAACAAGATGAAACAATTAGTATTAAAAAAACTTAACTGTGTGTCGTTGAGATAGATTGCACACGGCATGTAATTTATTAAAACAATGCTAACACTAAAATAAGTAAATTGTACTAAAATTAGCATACAAATAAATGCATAAACACCTGAATCAGTGATGAACAGTACAGACTTTGCTGTTTATATACGTGTTACATATTGTAATTATCTTAGTATTTTATGCTGTGCGTGCGTGCGCATGTAACTTATGGTAGTAGACGTTCACAGATAATGGTCTGGAATAGTTTAGTAAATAGTGTCTCAGTAATCGTTAAAAAAAAAAAAAACAACTTAAAATCGTATTACACATCAAGCGCTGTTGAGACCGGAGGCATGGAAAAGAGTTGTGATTGTAGAGACTTGTATTTGCGTCTTAATTGTGATTATAAAAGTTTCCTAACATATAAAAATAATAAAATAAACTAGAGACAAACAGTCATACATATAATTATATTGCTATTAAGGATACACAATATATTAATTTAAATTATACAATGTTGTATATTGCACTGGCATTAAGTCCATTGGGATACAAGGTATCTAACTTATGAATCCAATAAGTTAATTTCATGAGTCTTTTCATGTCACCATGCACAATATATATTGGCATGAAAAATCGAGTAAAAAGTGATTATTGTTGTTAAAGTGTGTTTAAATATTAGAGGAAAACATGGGATCTCTATAATTTATTATATCAATGCGTTGGTTATTCATTCTCTTAGAAACTTGTTGAAGAGTTTGTCAAACTTATTGCATGCTACACTTTGTACAGGTTATTAAATAAATCACATCAGTTGATATGCACTTTGTGTTAACTACGTAGAGAAAATACCTCTTTTGTATTAGCACTACTGTAAGATATACTTTCTCATATGTTTGCACATTGAGTCACCGGCTTCTGTTACATTTCGATGACGAAAAGTGTATTTTTTTATTATTTTTTCTGTCTGTTTAGTTCTAATTGCAAAATCTTGCAAGTAATTGGGTCTTTTAAAAGCGAGAATTGGTTTAGTTTTGTAAAGTGATTTAACGCTAGTTTTATTGGATAAGTTTAGGAGACTATAATATTTATTAATTATAGGACCTATAATAGGCAATGAGGATTATATTGTATTGCTAAATGAATTACATCCCTCTCTATTTTACATTCTGTTTTTTTTAAAGCGTTATCTTGATTAAGATTTCGGGCTTTGTTCAGGGCAGAATCAATTATATATGCAGTATAATTTCTATTTTTGAATTTTTTTTATAATTTATTCAAAGAATTTTGTAATTGACCATCATCTAAAATAATTAATACGTCTGTATCTTTTGGCCGTGCTTTATGGTAAACCTATTTTAAATGACACGAGATGACATGAAGAATATTCAAAATATAGGTGAATGTTAGTTTCCTTGATATATATATATATATATATATATATATATATATATATATATATATATATATATATATATATATATATATATATATATATATTTGTAGATATAGTTTTATCACTATTTTTTTACATTTAAATCTAAAAATGAAACCTGTTTACTAGATGCAGTGTAAGTAAAGGTAATTTTTTGGTGAAATGATTTAGGCGATCAACGAATTTTTCCAATTCTTAATTTAAATGGTTCCAGATCATAAATATATCATCCGAAAATCTGAACCACACAGATGGAATAAACTTATCATGTTGAAGAAAATCTTTTTTTTTTCTAATTTACCCATGAAAAGGGAATGAGCCCTAGGAATACCAATTGTTGTACCCATTTTTTTGTAAGAAATTCATGTTATTAAATTGAAAATAAAATTAAATTAAATCAAACTTATCTAAGATATTAAATAAATCTAGGACAAAAAACAAAAAAAAAATTTTAAAAATAAATGGCAACTTTGCTTCTTAATTGTGATTATCAAAGTTTCTTAACATTAAATAAATCTGAGACTAAAAACAGAAAAAGAAAGTGTAAAAGGTACAAGGTGATCGCTTGTTCTTTTGTAATGTCAGTACTACAATCTGCGTAATCGGTAAAGGTCTGCTGATTGCATACCGTGCTTCATTTTTCTCTAGGTGTTAATCATTATTAACCAGTGCTTCAGTTTTAGCAACTCAGTGTTTGAGCAAGATATGTAAAAATGTTATTGACTTAGAAGTGAATAGATGTGGGTATTGTAGAAAGCTGTTTTCATCATCATCATCATCATCATCATCATCTTCTTCTTCTTCTTCTTCTTCTTTTTCTTCTTCTTCCTTTTATTATTATTATTATTATCATTATTGTTATTTATTAAAATTACATTTTAGTATTAAAATTAATGAATCTTGTAAAAAAAAGAAATTATAGGGATTTTTTCAGTCTAGGTCCGTTCTAATCAGTTACCGTCTTGTCACGTGATTAGTAGGCGGAGCGATCTATCCTCTGGTGTGCGGTCAATTGCACTTGTACCTCACGGTGTTAAGGAGTCACACAAAGATACATACAGGAGATAAAATATACATAGGTAAACTTTGTGATAAAATGTTTAAACAGAGTAGTCCTTTGAAAAGCCACTTGAGGGTAGATATTGGAGATAAGCCATTTAAATGTGCAGTTTGTGATACTATGTTTAGACAAAATAGTCATTTGAAGAGCCACATGAGGATGCATACCGGTATTAAACCATTCAAATGTGAAGTTTGTGAAAAAATGTTTGGACACAGTAGTAATCTGAAAACCCACATGAGGATACATACCGGTGTTAAACAATTCAAATGTGAAGTTTGTGATAAAATATTTGCATACAGTGTAGTTTTAAAAAACCACATGCGAATCCATACTGGAGATAAACCATTCAAATGTGAAGTATGTGGGAAAATGTTTGGACAGAGTATCACTTTAAAAGTTCACATGAGAATCCATACTGGAGATAAGCCATTCAAATGTGAAGTTTGTGATAAAATATTTAGACACATTAGCAATTTGTATGACCACATAACTAGACATTCTGGAGATAAACCATTCAGATGTGACGTTTGTGATAAAATGTTTGGACATACTAGTCTTCTGAAGAAGCACATGAGAAACCATACTGGAGATAAACATTTCAAATGTGAAGTTTGTGATAATATGTTCATTGATAATAGTCATTTAGAAAACCACATGAGAATCCATACTGGAGATAAACCATTTAAATGTGAAGTTTGTAATAAAATCTTTGCACAGAGTTGTAACTTAAAGAGGCACATGAGTATACATACTGGAATTAAACCATTCAAATGTGAAGTTTGTGACAGAATGTTCAGAGAAAAATTTGATTTGAAAAAACACATGAAAATTCATACTGGAGCTATACAAATATAATATATTTGTGAGAGAATGTGTTAGCAGAGTTGATCTCATAATACATACTGGACATTAACCTATCAGATGTGATTACGGGTACTACTTTTATGTAGTGCCATAGGAAGTTGTATTCTGTTGATAAAGTATTCAGAGGTTTTGAGAGAGTACATATGCAACCATAAGATGACAATACATTACTCGATGATATGAAGAAATTAAAAATTGCAGACATCATCAGGAAATTGTAGTCCTTAAAAACACATATTAGACCCATATATTACTTTTGAAAACTTTATTTAGGTAAATATCGATTTTCAAAGTCAGACGTTTCAAATGCATCAATCATTGGTTTTGAGTTTATAAATAGCTCGCATGTATAAAGTATACATATTTAAAAATGGCCTGTAATTGAATCAGTTTAAAGAAGGAGACAGAAAGGATCAATCTCTTTAACTACAACAGATACAATGCACATGTTTAACCTATGGTATTGATACAAGAAAAAAAAAGTTAATGAAATGAATTCAAAATTATGTTTGCAGCAGATAAAGTTACAGTGATAGTTTTGCATCAATAAACATTTGCAAATTGATATGTATTTGATATAATGAATAAAGTACATTTTAATGTAAGAAAGGTTGTTGGTTTCATTTTGAAGGTAGGTGGTTCTTTCTTGAGTTTTCCAGGGTCCGTCCTCAATCTGGTTGCCATGTAGGAAATTAAATTTAGAAATATAATTTTTTATGTGTATTATGTTTTAAAAATCATATCGTTTATTAAATGATTAAAACTAAGCATGGCTATGATCCACATGTAACTTTGAAAAAACATGGGGATAATGGCTTCATGTCAGTCCATTCCTCCATTCCATAAATTTTGTCCAAAACTACTAAAGAGAGCTTGAAATTTTGGAATAAGACTTCTGGTAATCTTCAGATATGCATAGTGGGTTTACAATTTTCTTTAAAATTGGACAAGTTTTTGAGAAAAGTTATTGTTTGATAAAGATTTCAGATTTTTTATGTTTGCGTGTCAAATTAAAGGATATACTGGTACTTGATTCTTTCAAAGTTCATCTATATCAACACAATAAACTTCAATTCTTGTAAAGTAGTCAAGAGTGGTGTGCTGCTCAATATTTTCTTTTTGTATTTACCTGTGGACACGCTGGTCATATAAGGAATTTTCTTTGTCCATCTATGTGTGTGGGTTAATCTTTCTTCTGTGTCCATACTGAAACTCTTATACAACTCTACCTATTAAAATTAAACTGAGTAGCAGAGGGGCTTTTTTCAGGAGATAATTGATAAATATTTAAAAGTTGTGATCTCACTGCTGCACAGCAATAAATACAGTTGTATCAAGGTATTATATGTAAATTAATATTGTATTATGTGATTATGTGTAAATTAATGTAAGAGCATAAACAATCATTTGTGCCATAAATTTTAAAGTTTGATTCGTCACCTGAACATTTTTAAAATTTATGTAATTGTGCTCCTTTAAAATATGTAAAAAGAAAGTGAAAGCAACAATTGCAGTAAAGTCATTGAGCAATTTACTTTCCAATAGTTCAGAGTGAATATTAAAGATACAGTTTCATTGAATTTCATCCTAAATGAATTCCAAGTTTTGAGTGACCTCGAGTATCACAATCATGCAATCCAAAGAGTCATTGAATGAATTCACAATAATTCCAAAGTAATGTATTGCACATCCAAAGTATAAGCACTTCATTGTTACAATGAATAACTTCAATGAATAATTCATCTCAACTTGCCAAAAGATTAAAGGGACTACAATGATTAAAATTGAATTGTGATTCATTGCTTTAAAGCCATATTTATCATTGGCTGCCTCACATATTTGCATTATCTTCAACTTACAGTTGAGAAGTTAAATGTAAGAAGATAACTGGGTTGGAAATCCGGCTTCACAACAGAACACTTTTGATAATGATATAAAGACAATGTGCAATAATGAATGACATGAATGAGCAATTAATTATGAATACTTGCGTATATATTTAATCCAAATAATGGATAAAGTAATATAAGAATGCACAAATGTAATAATGAAAAACTAGAAATAAATTAATTACAAAATACAAGAACTAAGGGTGAATGAGTCCCAGTCATTACACAATTTAAAGATTGATATAATTTACTCAACTAGTAAAATGAATTCACTCAGTGAAGTTATGCGAACAAACAATAGGGGTCAGATATACAACTTATCTTTAGAGTCTCCAGGAAAACCAATTGGTTTTATGATTCCCAAAATTAGAGCACGCCTACGAGATTATATGTAAGCAGATAGACTATGTCATCAGAACACTTTATTTCAGATCCATTGCTGGTACGGTTCAGCTTCACATGTGCTATGGTTAATTCCTGTGTTTGGCTTTACATCTTGCACCGCATAGACCCGGATCACTCTGATAATTTTAAATGCTTGGGATACTATGGACAGTAGATACTCCGGACAGCCGAAGACATATCCAGCATCGTGTACTATACATGACACGGGTATAAAACCGTAATAACGTATAACACAGCAATAATTACATAAGGGGTTCAGAAAAAAAACTAATCCTGCTTGATAAAAATCCTACTGTACTATACATTTCTTAAATAAGTAGCCTTATATTACTAATATCATGCTTTGGTACATCTCACACAATAATATAAATATGTGCATTATACTGCATAAACCAGAGCTACATAGCAAACATAGAAATATAAATGTTGTAGTAAAATAGTTATATCTTATATACAAGAAATTAATAAACTTATATACCTGTACAGCTGAAAATGTGCAAGTTCTTGTAGGTTTTTTGCACCTCCTGCCTTACCTTAGCATATAAAGCTGGTAAGGACTTAGAAGTGACTCCCTGGTTTTACAAAAGTGTTATGTGTTGAGTCTCTCCCTGTCCACCTTTTTAATGCTATAAGCAAATAATAAAATTGAGTGTAATTTAGTCAAGAGAAACTCGGTTTTGTAGGTAATTCTACTTTCTTCAATGGGCCTCATTTCTATCCACCCTCGCTTGAATTTAGAATAGTACTAACGTCCCTTAGGACTATTAAACCATAGGAAATGGTTCCTTTCCATTTTGTTTTCTGTGATTAATTTATGTAGAGTGACTCTGCCCAAGTCACTTTTGTCCTTTAGTTGTGCAATAGTGTCGTGTTGTAGTAGTTTCCCCCTTTAGATGTAAAGGCGGTTCTATGTGTATCAAATTAATTGTAGTTGTTTGTTCTAATCTTATCTAATTGTACGAAATTTTGAATTAATATCTAAAGTCAAAATTCAATTTTTTAATGTTGAAATTAATACATTAAGTGCTTTGCGTTTTGTTTGTTTTGTTTGGTGTGTGCTGAATTTTGTATTGTTTTTCCTTGTGACCACCATTGTTTCCTAGTTCACTATCTATTCTGGGTGTGTTTCCGTTACATATCAGCGTTTTGTTGGGTTTATTTCAAAAGTACTAAATACGTTTTCTACAAAGTCATGAAACTGGGTCCATTCCATTAGAATTTCTATGATACTTCACAATAAGTATTGAATAGGTTCTAAGGTCCATTCCTTTAGAATATCCATGATCCAATATCCTGAATCCTTTTACGTTCTGTATTGGTTCCTTTAGAATGTGTTGTTTTGTGTGTTTATCGGGTTATATTTCTTTAGAAGTACTGAAGCATCGCTAATGTAAATCGCTAAATGACAGGACTGTCCGTAATGTAAAGAGTTTTACCTATTGTGAGGTATTTATACACAGATTTCTGTGCACTGAAGGCATTCGGTTCATCCATCGAAAGCACTAAGCACGTGTGGCGTAGTATAGACCTAACTCACTTTATCAAAATACAACATAATATACAGCATTCACCCTCTCGGTTATACAATAAAGCGTTCTTTCATATATTTGTCAAGTAAACATACGAAACTGTGATAGTTAAAATTATGAATAACACTTCGCGTGAATATCAAATTTTAAACAACATAAAGAAGTATAGTGCTTCAATGTATGTGCAAGTATGTGCGCCTGCAATCATATAGTCAATCGATGTGTCTAAAATCAACGTTGTCTTCCTGGGTCACGAAACTGCCCAACCGTTATCTCTTATATTTTGTTCTTTTTCACTTTGCTAATGAAAGTTAGGTTATTGTGATCTCAGATTACAACACTTTGATAATTAGCTAAATTAACATACTTCATAATATTGCAATGTCAAATCGTCCTGCTATATCCTCATGCTATATGCTAATTTGTTCTCGTGATACTGTTGACTTTTATATTGTTAGTGCATATGAGGAATGTTTTCTTGTTAAGGTTCGAAAAATACATGGTGAACTCCAGATAGTTTGCTTGATTATATCAAATCACTCTCCGGTATATATTGAAGTTGTTTTTCAAAGTTTATTGCTGTAGAACATTCATCCTTTTTCACCCTACAGGGACGCTATTTCACAGATGTCGAATATTCCATCCTCAACATCATGAGCTCTTTTGTCAACTTATTGACATTTCAAATCAAACGTGAGTTTCGTTTGTAGTCTGTTCATCATATTTGCTTGGGTCGATCTATCTTTTCACGCAACATTTCTGAAGCAGTTCATCATCAATGATAATCTCAATAATTCTCTATATTTTGCATGTATTTATGTTTGAGCACATGTATTCAAAAGTTCCTACTTTTCATCTATCGAATTCTCTTGATAAGGTTTTAGGATCACATTGCACATATTGAACTTTTTATATCCCGTTCATCCGTTTGCATTGAAACGCCAATGGTTCGACCGTAATAAGGACTCCTTGTCGACAATCAGGTTAGAACTTATTAATCAATGAAAAATATGACAAAGGTTTATGCCTTTTTTATTACATGATGCTTCGCGTTTTACAATCAGTGCTTAACGGGTACAAACAAGCGAGAGGTGTGCTAATACAGAGTACCTTCCGAACCGATTTGGAATATACAGAATGTAAACGAGAAACAAAGGGGTCTAGTTTTTTGTGATCGATGGTGGAATACCGTGCTCATCTATGCAAAAAAAACCGATATACTTTGTCATCATTGTTAGAAGAATGACAATCAAATACGTAAATAAACGTTTGAGAGAATATCGTGGACTGCGTTGATACAGACAATATACACAATATGGTTCACACACCACGGAATCTGCATTGTAATTTCACACAATTGAATCGTGTCAGTGAATTTCTTCTCATACAGTCAATGATGTCGTCTTCCAAAGGCGGCAATCCATATGAATCGAAATACTGCACACATCCCTTTTTAGAAAAGTAGATGGCTACCCAGTCGCTTCCTGGGAGATGACTGTCGTTCGTATTTATGACATAAGTTTGATGATCATGGGGTTTGCGATAAGGTGTTTCATCTTTAGTACTTGCCACATGATTCAATGAAACATTGTATGAATTGTGACTCAAAAGATAATAAAGTTTACAGGTGTACATTTGTTGCCTTGTTTTTCTTCACTGGTAATTATAAGTCATCAATTTGTCCTGATTTTTCTTGAAAATGTCTGACAAGTAACCGTTTCATCGCTTTATCTTCGAACTCTGAACTAGGAGAGCTTGGATGTGATGGATATATCGACCAATCAATGGATGAGAGTAATGACTATTCCGGTCTTTATAACACTGATGCAAGATTTCTTCCAAGACGAGATTCCAATCTTCGTCCAGATACTTGTTCAGTTTTTCTTCCTGACTCATCAGCATATATTTATCCTGTTCAATTTGACTTGGATGACATCCATATAAATCTTTCTTGATGAATTCCGTAATTTTATCAGCCAAGAGTTTGGCAATCTAGGGAACTAAATGGTGTTCAGGTTCTCGCCATCTTAATTTCAGTACCACATGCTCTTCGTCTTTGTCATGAGGTTCTGCTTTCTCTGAATTTTTCCATTCCATTTCCAAAGATTCTCCACCATTCAAAGAGGGATACGTGTATTCCATAATTTCTAATAATTCAGTATGACCTAATTTATATGGTATTGTCGAATTAGGCATAAAAGATGATGTTCACCATATTGCCTGCGATTTGATCTTTTGCAAACTGTTTTAACACAAATCTTACTACACATCGTGTCGGATACTTTGCAGTCGTTCTGCTCAATGTGTGACGTAACTTTAGACAACACTTCCACATGTCGTACGTAGATTCGGGTTTCTTGAATGAGTTTTTTTTTATTATAAAGAGGATAACCTGCAGCCATCAAACATGATTCGGCACAACTGCGATTTAGGCGAACATCCACCCAGTTCAGCATATACTCATCTTGCAACCACATGTCCAAATGCAACGATTCGTCAGCTTTAAACTTACACTTCCAGCAATTTTCTTTCATTGCTCGACAAATCTCGATATATTTTGGTCAGCCAAAGCAATTATAATGTTGTTCTACTTCGTCCCTCAGTCAGGAATCCATACCACGCATGCATCTTGATGAGCGTTCTTGGCTTCTTTTCCGTACGTCAAGACATTTTCTAGCTACGCTCGATAAGGGGAAGTATCCATGCTATTGCTGTCCAGTTTGTTAGTCGAGTACAAATCCACATCGCTGAAAAAGGAATGCAGGATATTATTGACGGGATCTACTGAATCATCGTCGCGTAGGTTGCGTTGGTCTATTCAATCACAACCACTTTTAAATACAAGTATAGTCAATTAAAATTTGAATTTCGTGCTGTCCTTGATTTCAAATTAGACGGGTACTTAATCCGTGAAAGTGGAAGCTGGATGAAATTTGACTCATTAGGATCCATGCATGGTCATCATAGTGGATGGCATGGCAAACAGATCCAGTTCCGACTTGGAACAGGAGCAACGCTCTTGGCGGATCATATTTCTGTTTCTGTGAGTAATAATAAGAAACATGTTTCAAACGGTTCTTTTTTTCTTAGTCCTTCTAGCTCTAAATGTATGAATGCCTCTGGAGGGATGTTTTCGTTGTCTCTTTCTGCCTTGTCCTTCCTGTGGTGCAAGG
Organism: Unio delphinus; assembly: GCA_029339505.1. Classification (NCBI taxonomy): domain Eukaryota; kingdom Metazoa; phylum Mollusca; class Bivalvia; order Unionida; family Unionidae; genus Unio; species Unio delphinus. The sequence continues at coordinate 1,661,997 of JAQISU010000065.1, forward strand.
GTAGTAAGTAAGGGTGGTAAGAATGTCTGACTCGGTACGGTCCAGACCATTTATAGAAGTTTATTGTCGGCCTCAAATATTCTTACCGGCGTGAGGTAACACTTTGTTTTTACCTGCTCTCAGGAAGGCATCTTTGGGGTATGACTTGTCAATGATGATATTTTAAAGAATCCACTGACAAAGGAATGACACGCAGTAACGGTGCGGCGGTATGTCCCAACAAATTTTGCTCCACAACATCAGAATACACGAACATCTCAATCCTTGGTTGAGCTCTACCGGAAAACGATATACCTTGGTAAAATAATCTATGCCAGAACTGAATGGTAATTCGTTGTCCAGATCATTGCCATTCTTATTTATATAGCCACATCCAAATTGTCAATCAATTCAGAACAAACAATAAAACACTACTTTATTCTCAGACATTTCCATCAGTTGGCGACGAGCCACTTTATGGTACTCAAGAGTAACACTTTTTCTGAGACTCTCCATGACTTTGCCAAACACGCCACTGAACCTGGTAGCAATCGTGATCACCAAATTTTGACCACTAAAATAATATCATGTGGGGATTAACTCTTCTTTAGGTGGTGTGTTTAGTTTACGAGTTATGTGTTTTATTCTCTTATTTGACATTGACTTCCAAGTTCTTTCGCACTTGCTCGTCATGAACTTTGCTCATCAAAATATTAGGATATTAGGATTTGAATGATATTTAGGACTTGTGTAGGGTGAATGACCTCCACAAAAGCCACTTTCCAATTGGCTTCACGATCCACTTGGATGTCTTGAGGTAATTTGGCCGTGTAAAAACAAGGTATAGTTGGGAAACACCTCCATTGAACTTTCATTGGATTACTTAGGTAACTTAATTGTTGGTAATTCCACAGATCTGCTGTCCGAATGGTTGTTGGAAGTCAGATGAGTGTCTTAGAGAGGATTGTTGTATGGGTGGTGACTGTTCAGAGAACGCCTGACGTTGAACGTAAGACTCCGTTGTTGCTCCCTTTCAATTTGTGTTTAAAGTAAGGATTGGTAAGAAGGTAACCGATGCATTTGCTCAGTAAAATGTTTTACAATTGTTTATTGTCTTTCTCCAGGTTGGAAACTCAAATTAGAAGTTTCTGCATCGATGACACAATACAACTCAAAGATCTGGCAGAAAAAGACGATTTGCATTTATGTACACAAGGGCTGCTTTTGTAGATCATGTATAGATGAACTGGGTGAATGAGTGGTCACTGTGGCAGCTGAGGCTGTATTGAAGGCCATGATGGTCACTTCTTTTTATAGTCGATGACTTGCGAAGCGTTGATCCAAGAATCCAAACTTCGAGGATATTATTTCCAACGTACATTGACTTCTTTGAAACAACATTGTTCCACTTTACGGGTTCTTCGTTCGAAAATGATTTTGATGTAAATTATGTCTTCCATTTTTGTCACGCATTCGTCCAGTGACATGAAACTATTCGGTGGTCCATTTGAGTAAGTCACCTTTGTCTAATGTGCGTTTGACTTTGTCAATGCGCACCCAATCTCCTGCTACAAACAGTCCACCTATCGTGTGGAAAGCTACCATTGGAGACTTACCGAACAGGCGCTCAAAAACTTAGTTGTCAGGAGTCACGTTTTGGAGAGGCGGTGGGGAGGGGGGAGGCACGTCCGATGGTAAGATTTGGTGTACACTTGTTGGGGTGGAATAAGACGTTGACGTATTTGAGAGTGTGCTGATGCGTAATATACTTCCAAATGCGTTCTTTCAATGTGGTTTGCAAACTATCTACTCTGCAGGCTAAGGTTTCTGGGTAGTGATAATACGATTGTCACTTTTCTTTAATTCTTTTTGGAAAGCTTGGTCGAGAAAGTCGGTGCTTTTGTCAGTTCGCCATTGAACAGAGTGATGACCACTTTGCTTTAATATTAGTTTGATGGGTTGCCTTAACTCACTGGTCGATTTGAAAGTAAATTGCACGACCCAGGCCAAGTTGGAAAAGACGTCGATGACAAAAAGCAAATATTTGTAGTCACTATAAACCTTTCTGTCATGATAGAGAGATGAACCTTGAACTTCCATATATACGACCAGTTAAGGAACACGTTTTGAAACAAATAAAGTCCTTAAATATAAGCAGTTTTCCATCAACAATGTAATGTTCAATACGAAAATTTACATTCAGTAATGATTTATCGCACAAACACATATTTTTAATGCCAGATATACAAAAAAATCAACCAATACTCACGTTATAAATTGACGTTTTTTGTGGTGTTTTTTTTTAAAAAATGTCTGATGTCTCAACATTCTGCAAAATCTATTTCAGACCGTGCTGGATGTCCACAGAAGAACAACTGAAACTGTTACAAAGAAAAGATTTTACTGCAATGGCAATATCAAGGTTGTTTGACTGCTCCGATTGTTTAATATATAGAAAACATCACAGTATTGAATCGCATCGAGGAACACAGAATTCAAGCATCGATCGCAAAGAACTAGAAGTATTGGTATCGTTTGCATGGTGGATATCCAAGAGCGGTAACGAAATTATTCAGTATTAACACATCCTCCGGTTTCGTTGTCACCCCTTCCCACATATTTTGAAGCTATAAATAAAATGTTGATATTGCTTTTAGTTCAAAACAATCTATGCAAATATTCTTTACAGTTAAAACTAAATTGTCCATTAGAAAGATGTATAAATAGTGTCGCAGACACCGAGTAGGTTTTTGGATTAAATGAATAACTCAAACACAATGTGTCAATGATGTAAATGTATTAACTTAAAGGAATTGGGAACTTACAGTTAAAGTTGTGGTTATATTACTCATTTTGATACACATGATAAATTAAATAGTAGTTTGGGGCGACCCAGTTGCACCGAAAAAAATATACAGTACATTATTGGGTAAGAATTGAGTGAGCGTTCCGATATGCATATTTGTCGAGTGAAAACGAGGCTGAATAAACGTGACGTCACAGGATCTTAGCAGCTAGCGGCTCAGCGTTATGTTGATCCACTAGTGCTTGAGAGTAGGCAGATTATTAGTGTTTATATTAGAGTTTATTTTCCAAGAATCTTCCAAAATGCCCCTTTGTGCAGCGTTTGGATGCAACAACAATTCGACTAGTACATTTTTCCGATTTCCGAAAGACAAAATCCGACGAACGGCTTGGATCTATTACTGTCGCCATGACCCCGTGAGAACTTTGAGAACTCATAGACTTTGCAGTCTTCATTTTTCAAACGATCAGTATAAAAGTTGACCCACAAAGATGTGCAGAATTGGGATATTTAAATGACAGTCGAGTCTGAGGCCGACAGTAGTACCAGATATTATTCTAACCCTAGGACTGGGGTAAGATCTACCGACAGATCCGAGTGGTTCACAACTGTCAAACCGAAACTAGTAAGAAGAGCCTATCACAAACTGCGGAATGCAGAGGTAAATAAATATGTTGTATGCACTCTAATTTCTATCAATGTCGTGAGCATAATGAAATTAAGTATTTAAACAATAATACCTGCATAAAATAGAGCTTTGTTCATCTCAGATTCTCAAACATTATCACACCCCACCCCACCCCAAGTGCTGCAGAAATTAAATAATTGCGTATACTACTGTATATATTTCTGGAAAATATTTATCTCGGAAAGAGTTGTTCATGACGCTAATGTTAGAGTAACACTAATGTGTATTTAAAATATAGTGGAATGCATAATTTCATGTTTTTCACTACTGGTATCACCCTAGAAATATGAGCCTTAGGCTGTGACATAGGATAAATTCTTCTTTGTGCCTCCCCCTCAACTTCCTTTTCCCCTTTAGTGCGGCCATCATTGTAATTAATCAGTTGTTGTCATATGACTACTCAAATGTTTCAAAGATACTGCAAATGCCTTTTCTTGTCAATAATAATTGTGTTTTTTTTCCTTCAGGTTCTACATCAAGCAATGCAAAGTTACAATGCAAATTATGTGCTTGATACACCTGCAAGTGCATGTTCCCTGGTAGAGGTAGATTATACTGAACTCGGCACACAATAGTTTGTACCAATTCCTCAGGCCCAGCCACAAAAAATAAAACAAAGTGTGAAGTTCAGGCTAAATTTGATCCCACAAGGACTCACAAAATTCAGGTTCGAGCTGCAATATCAATAGTAATTCAGTCCAAGCTCCTAAAACCAAGAGAAGATTCAGATAATGAAAATGAACCAAGTAGTGAGGATGACATTGACCCTGATACACACCATGATTCAGAATAGGAACCACATTCAGATACAGATGATGGAGAGGATAGTGACTTTAAAGATATGCACATGAACTTTAAGCTTGATCAGATATAAAACCAGAAGATCAGCAACATGTTCTGGTGTCCGAATCTACTTTGGCAGAATTGATGAATGTATGTAGATCATGTTGTTTGCCCTCCCAGACATTATAGTCTGTACTTTGACAATACAGCTGTATCCAATTTTATCAAGTTGAACTATTTCAAGATAATGCATTAGATTAATTAAATCTTAGCACAAGTAATTGTTAGGTTACTGGGAAGTCGACTTGTTCTTTTGAAATTGTAAGAGATACGTATTTAGACTGCTCAGCAAATTTTAATATCCGTAAAGGCTAGCCAATGCAACCTGCCTTTTGTATCCTTGAAAGTGCTCCCTCATAGTGATACAAAAGCCATTGTTGGGCTGGTGCCTTGAGCATAAGTATAGTGTGCTTAATGGGTAATTCAGCACTGCAAGTAATTAGAAGAAATAAAGTAATATATAGTAAAATCTGAACTAGAAAAAAAGAATTAAATACATGTGTAGTTCATGAAATAAATTTTTATTAAAGTTCATTATGTTGGGACACAGGTTAATATCAATCATTAAGAAAATATAAAAGTTCAAAATGAAAAAAAAAGTTTATTGATTTCATATCTTGGTGCATCTTGCCTACACACACAGAGGCATACATGTTCATGAAAGAGAATCTCGGTATCCACCACCGCTCACAGCATCATACCATACAAACAATTTTCAAAAAGATGAACTCATCATAAAGCAAAAATCATGCTTTTTTAAATCCAATAATTTTTATGGTGCAGCATATTTGAAGCCAACATGTTCCTCAAAGGAAAAAGATTGTTTTAGTTTTGACAAAACACAGGATGGAAGCACTTTATGGCTGTGTCTGCCTAGTCGATTCCAAATCCATTTGACAAAACGTAGATATGCTATATGCCTTTATGTTCTGAAAATACATATAGAATACATGTAAGAGCAAATTCGAACAAAAGTTAAGATATTTCATCTTTCGTAAATTATGCTGAATTGTACTTTTAGTACTTAGGGTGAATTATGTTTCATATATTTATTTTTTTTATCAAATTATTAATCTTCTTTGAATACATATACATACATGTGAACTGACCCATATCATTATAAAATAGTTCTATTCCTTTGTTGTTTGTTTATTTTTGTGTTCGTGAAGACTCTTTAAACCTAGTTGATAAACAAAAAATGTATAAATCATTGTCAACATAAGTATTTATTAGAATTTATACCAAACCTGCTATTACTTTCTCAAAACAAGCAGTTTTATTTATCGAGGCTATATATTGTTAAAAAAGTTTAGATGTCACCCCAAAGAAAAACAAGATAAAAGGGTAGTCTTAAAAGAGAAAACTACATTTTCTTCTAAAAAAAACTGCATTCTTTTCATAAGTTCAAGACCATCACAGCTTGATCATAATGGAATGCATCCTTCTGCAACAAATGTTTCCTCCATTAGTTGTAATATGAAAACACTTTGAAGAAAATCTTGTAAATTGTTTGTTTTGTAAAATGTATAGGAAAATCTTATATATAAATATCAACAGGAATTTCGAAGAAATTTGTGAAAGATTGGAAAAATTACTTGTGTAATTGTTTCATTATCATCCAAAGGTCCATGATGTTCCAGGTATTCAAACAGGGATACTTCCAGCATGTGTCTGTTTAAGCAGTTTGCAATGAAACTTTCATGGAGGGTTATACATGTCAGGTGACCCTTCTTTTTCTCAATCATCTCCACCTTTTGACAGCATAAGGGCTCAATTGCCAAGTAAATCATTTGGCAATATCTACAATCACACCTGTAAGGACAGCATAATTTTGACCATTCAAGAATGTTTAAAAATCACTTTCAACATTTTGTAAGCATTCAAAAGGAAAGATGCGGATTAGAAATAGCATGTTGATTTTGCATTTGAAATAAAGTTTGACAAAACAACATTATTCCTTAGTGCATGTATGTTGCCCTGCAAAGTTTAGAGTAAGCATTGTCAAGTCCATGTGATATTACGAGTCGAATTGTATTTAATAGATTAATATTCAGTGTAACTTGTGATAACATTAAACATGGGATTATAATGTTTATAGATGGCAGGAGTTAATCGTTGGTGTGTACTAACATTCATTTTCATAGTCCTGTATTCTGCATGGGCTTTTGTCCTTTATTCGAAAAAGAAAACATATATTTTACTGTGTGAAGGAGTAAATGTAGTTGAAGTTCAAAATAATGAACAACAAGAAAAGTATGTGTGTTTACAGTGTACAGCACGTCATTATTTCCACTATAATAAGTGTTCTGAAACAATGCAGCAATTATAAATTTACAAAATATATGTGGCTTTCATTGCTTTAAAAATTATGAAAACATTGCTAAATAATATTTTTAAAAATATTTAGTTTAGCAAGACATAAAGACAAAAATACAGCTTTACGAGCATCTGCTTTGATAACTCACACTATCGGTAATCTTTAAAAGTTTCAGGCAATCGAGGGAGGATTATCGAAACTTGGGTCCAACAAAGCTTGCATATTTATACACACAGGAGTTAACAAAGTTTCAGTTTCAGTTAGTGAAATGTAACGTGCGTTCTGCTCACTTTTATATATACAGTATATGAAATGCGTGCTACAAGTATAAATTGGTACAAACCATTGTGTGTTTTCGAGTCGTCCTTCTTCACTCTGCAAACTATCCTCATCATTCTGACAGTGACATTCGAAGAACATGACGCCGTGTCATCACTACCTTCTTCGTTGTTAGTCTTCAAACGTGGCTCAAGCTGATACGGTAAATTGTTCACGCTTACAGAAAAGTAGGGGAAATCGTTCTCGCAATTTTCCATGATGCAAAAGGGAAAAGAAATTATCTGAATCATGCTAGCAACCATTGGAGTATGCTGTGTTGACTGTTAGCAATAGATCATGTGACGTCACTACCGACCACGTGATACGTATCTAATTATCTCTCAAGGCACTTTCGCGGATAACCAAATAATTCCTTGTAGTAACTAAATGGCCCGAGAACGGTGTAAGGGAGTTATATAAAATATAATTTTGAATGACAGGCAATCAGATAATATAAATCAACTTGTAGGTTCCCTATTCCTTTAATTAGTAAAAAAAAAATGAATGATGTAAAAATACAATGATTCTCACACACTCTCAAAATACTATTGATCCAATCACTATACTAACATTCATACATTGAAAATAAACCGATAATATTATATCTATCTGATATACAGCTTCAAGATATTCACATAATTTCATGTATAGACCAGGCTTGGGATTCATACAATTTCAAGTTTTCAAATACGTTTTCAAATACGTTTCAAATGTTCTGCTCTGTCAGTAAGATTCACAAATCTCCTGGAATTCAAGTAAGATTCAAAATAATCTCATGTAAATACAAATATACCAACTGAAACAACAGTTGGAATAAACACATGCTTCTTGACCCTTGTACAGTCGCGCGATTCATAAACCGTAAACCGCACAGTCTCACCACGTCCCTTGGGCTGGTCCACTCTCTTGTAACGGCCGCTCGCACCCTTCATGGATCCACTACATGTACAGTCAGTCATACCTGTACATGTACATACAGCATACAGCTCCCTTGTATTTGCTACGTCTACAGTCGTGGCTCCACCACATGTGCAGACATACGTATATACATATAGATATCTGGATAGCTCCACTCGTTAGCTACACTTATCAGTCTCTTTAGATCCGTTAGACTAGTTAGACTGTTAGCTACAATAAAAATAAACTAGTAATAATAATGAGTTCTGGAAACTAATGATACATTAAACTCTTAATAACAACTTGAAATTCACAATTCACAACGTTTCAAATCTGCGTTGTAATAAATGAATCATTACACGATATGATAATACAAACTCAATAAACTTCGCATATCAAATAAAATATAAATTTTACACTCATCACTATGGTTTATAGAAATAACACGTGTACTCTCCTCGACAGATCGAAAGTGACCAGTCTCGTTTATACCTTAATTCTGCTTAAATTCATAGGCCAGTGAGTAATATTCAGGTTAAAATAACCGTGCATATCTTGATTATGATGTCCGTAGCCGCAAGTAGTTTACGACAGCGAGACATTTGTTGGTTCCGTCGCTTGGCGGGAGAAACACCTGTTCATCCTAGATCGCGTTGTACGCATGCACAGCACACATAATCATATATTTCTCAGGCATAACAAAAGTTATTTTATTTTCTAATTCTGTGACAAATAGGGCTTTAAAAAAAATCATGGTTATTCTCTGTGTGATTCCTGTACAGTTGTTTTGAAATTAGAGTAATTATTCACTGCATTTTTCACTGGAACAATTAAGTGGTGATTGGCTTTGGATATTCAGTACGCTACTTTTGAATTATTGTGAATTCATTCAAAGACATTCAGGATTTCATGAGTGTGGTACTCGAGGAGAGTCAATACTTGATATTCATTTTGTATTACATTCACAGCAAGTGTCGCTTGAATTTTCACTTTGTTCTGTTGTGAAGTATAATGTTGATTTTAGTGCAATTGGTTGTTTTACTTTCATTTTATATATTTTAAAGGCACACTACTGCATATAATATTAAAAATGTTCACCTCAGAAATCAAACGTATAATTTAAGGCACAAATGAATGTTTATGCTTTTATATTAATTTACGTAAAATACAATAATTTCACGAGCAATTGAATCATGGGGATCATCTCAAAAGTGCTACTGACTGATATTTTCGTTATGACGTCGCTCTTTCTCTCTCTCTCTCTCTCTTTCCCTCTTTCACTTTCCATCTTTCTCTCTCTTTATCTGTCTGTCTGTCTGTCTCTCTCTCTCTCTCTTTTTCTATCTCTGAATAAATATATTAAAGAATTAACGTATAAGGCTTCTATCAGTTTATCATCATGATGAACACATACTAATCCCATGTTCACCCTTAGTGAACGTTTAATGTTAATACCCTCATCTGTATAATAGTCTCTGGGTGGACAGAAGAAAGATTAATGCACACATAGATGGCCAAAGTAAATTCTTTATTCTGCTTATTCACAGAAAAAAAGGAAACAAAAGTGTTGACAACTGTTGACTACACTTCAAGAAGTGAAGGTTATTTATTGGAGTTTATGAAACAAACTTTGAAAGAATCATGTAAGTCCTTGACGATGACACCAGCAAACTTCAGTTATCTAAAATCTTTGGATTTAACTATTGCCAGACACATTTCCAAGCCAGATAAAAAATTTAAACCCACTTTCCAAATATTAAGACTATTTGAGGTCATATACCAGTAATTCAAGCTGTGTTTAGTAGTTTTGGATGAAATTTATTACATGTAGGGACAGAACAACATGACAGCACAATCCTTATGCTTTTTTAAAGCTGAATAGGGGTCACAGTCATGCATTTTTTACTTACTTAAATTATATGATTGCTAAAACGTAAAACACAAAATAAATAGTCCGGCTCTAAACGAAATGACTTACATGGCAGAGAGTATAAATGGTGGAGGAAGAACCAAGGGAAACCCCAGAAAGATCCACCAATGGGCAATCCTTCTCACACTAAAAGAGTACTTTGTCCATTATATCGATTTTATATATATATATATATATATATATATATAAACCATCACTGCGATTTAAATCTGATGCAAACATCCATTTGAAATAATTGAATCAACAAGATCATTATTAATCCAGCATCTGTAGCTGTTTGGAGATGACATTCTTTTTCTTTTATCAGTTGGCTTCTGGTCATGCACCGTAGCTTTTATATGTGCAGTGAACCTTTAGTAATTCCATATATTTATTAATTCAGTCACCTTCACCTTCAAAGTGTTTTTATACCAAAGCATACCTGTTTTTCTGGGATACGGGTCTTCATTACCCTAATGTTTACTTGGAATCATTTGCTTCGCTGGTAACAGTCACTGTGATTTGAAGAAAAAAAATAAGATTTCCTGGGAGCTATTATAAAGCAAATAATAACACATAATGCTTTTCTAAATCTTTTTTATAAGGACTCCACTTCCTTGAAGGTGTTTTTTAATACTGCATTTTTTTCATATGATTGAGTTTACCTTTTGATATTTATTCTCCATTATGTATTATCATGTTATGGTTGTATATGTACTTTGCCAAAACCTATGAATACTTTATGAACCGTATACACCATCCTATGACAATATATAAAATTATTATCCCTAATATTATATAATAAACAACACATTTGAATGGCTAATGTCCAGTATGTACTCTCATGTTAACCTTGCATAAACATTCTATCACAAACTTAATATTCCATTGCTTGTTTCCAGTATTCATCCTCGAGTGGTTCTCCAAGGCAGTGTTTTCCCCTAAAATGCTATCACCAACTTCACATCCATCTGAATAGTTTATGTCAAGTTCCTAATTAATCAGCATTCTGTCTAACGCTTTAATCATGCACGTCACCTTTTAACTATTCTTTAATTTCTCCAGTATGAATTTTCATGCGTTTCTTCAAATAAAAACCTTTAAACATTTTCTTACAAAAATCAAACGCCCAGGGGATACTTGAAGGGTGAAATTATACAGAATATATCCCTCCTGAGCCTGTTTTTATATTTCAGTATTTGTCTGATAACTTACATTAATTATATCACATACAAGATTGATTGCGATCACAGAGGGCAATTTTACGATATATGTCTACCAACAGCAAATGGATCATTGTATCTGATAATAAATTCCAGTGATAGTTTTTTTTTCTTCATGCAGCGAATATATTAGGAAAACACTCATCAATGATATTGTTGAGTAATTTTTGGAAACTCCTCTGTGTTATACAAGGATACTTATATTTTGGTATTTCAGCTTCTGTTATCAAATACTTGCTAAGGTATTTTTTGTTTATTGTGTTATCTGAATTAATTACCATTTGTAAGACTTTTCGATTAATGATTTCAAAAAGATACTCGGTAAAATACCGACTCAAACTTTCTCGTTGTTTGTCTAGTCTATCATTATATTGATCAAACGTAACGGAAGAAACACCCACTAGTACCTGCGAACCTGTTCCATTTCTAGTTTTAAACTAACAAACTTCATCTTCGCCTTTGAATGCAAGTTAACTGTCAAATATATATTAGGTTGCGAATAAGTGTACCATTAGGAGGTTTCCATGATACGAACGATTGTCTGAATCAGTCCGTTTTGGTTCTGGTATTGGTGGTGGTGCCTTTGGTACAGCATCAGGCATTCCTAAAACAGTTATAATTGATGATTGATAAATATCCACGTCAAAAAATCTTGCGCATTGATTTATATCGCGGCTAATAATGTTAGTTCATGGGCTGATGTAGTGGTTTTCCCTTATTTGGGATGTGGTGCTCCCAATATTATTGCAATTATTACGTAAGACCCACCCTGGCTCGTGTTTGTCATATTTAAGTAGTGATAGATAGATGCAAAGCTTTGAGCCCCCAGTTTGCGGTGCCAATACCTAAATTAATGAAAACACAAAATGTGAAATTCCATTAAACAACAATTTAATATCATTCAATAACAGTCTTCTCCAAATTAAATTCAAATTAAAACCCTATCACTCGTCTTTCACTCGACCAAGGGATGGCCTGGTTCATCAACTGACTTTGTTTGATAGATGTTTCTCCTGTTCTGTCTTCCTACTCATCTGAATTATCGTTCTCTGGACTGGTTATCCTATTCCCTCCGTTCCGTCTAAGCTCTGCCTCTGTTCTTCCTTTTTCTTTGTCTTACAGACTCAGACCAACTGCACTAATGTAATTCCTTCTGTCTCCTATAGTTAATCTGGTCTCTAAAAGCTTCCCAGAATAACAAGTTTCCCACCAATTTCGAATAACGTTGGAGTAACTTATCTTCCCTTATAATTGGTATAACTTTCGCAAGCTGGTCTAACGACTACTGACATTAAGTTCTCAAGATAATAAATATATGTTTGCGAATCACGCTTTGCTCAAGTCCGAGTAGATGTTGATTCACATGAGTATCATACACTGCCCCGTTCAACAATCTGTCAAGGGTGGGATTACGACCCCCCATTTGATCCGAACATAGAATTCCATCAGTTACCCGTAAACCATGTGATGACAATTCTTATGTAACTGGCTGCCCAAAATAAGGCCAGTCACAAATGTTTTTGACTATGTCAAATAAATGGCTTGACAGCTCATTATTCGCCAAATTGACCTTCATACATTATTATGGCACGAAATCATTAGCCTCAGGGTCTAAGATACATGTTGCAATATTGTTAACCTTTACAACGTGACAAGCCCCACCGCACGTTTTAGAAACAAATCGCGATTCCCCTTCCCCCCCCCCCCCATTTGCTCTAAATTGCACGAAACAATAAATAAAATTTTTGAAGATGAAATATACGAATTAGTAAATATTGCTGGGCTTGCTTTGATTCTTTAAGGTTTGTCTAATAGCTTCCATCAAATATATCACGTAATAGATTTATTGCTAGTGGATGATATATTAACGATTCCTGATGAAATATGTCTACCGCCGTCATACAGATCATTGTTATGTTTGAGAATACCTGCTGGTGGTGAACTTCTTCTCCATCACTCGAATAGTTTTGAGACGTTTTCATTAAAAAGATCGTTGTGTGACTTTTTTAATTCGTCGGTCTTAAACTCTGGTATTACAAAAGTTGGTAATTGTTCTTTTGTTATTTTATCATAATCGTGAAACACTTTTGTTGTGGTTGGCGATATAGGCTGAACGTGAATTATATTTTGCAACAACCACAAAAATAGAGATACCTTTACATATGCTCCCTGTCAGGCATAACAAAAACGACATATAAGTTAAGAAAAATTGAAAACAACACATTTGAGTTATTTAAATCATTTATATATGAATAACATTGCCAGGGGACAAGTTCATAGGAAAATATGAATGGCCCCTCCACAGATCCCCATAGCGCACCGATTTGCCTTGTATAATGCAGGTTAGGGCACAGGATGACATTGGTTGAATCTGTGTATACTAAATTGCTGTGTAACTGATGCATATTGGCAAATTAAAGCCTTAAAAGCATTGCAATAACTAGGATACACCTATGTAACTCACAGTCCAAGGATGTATGAAGTATCACTTGTTACTTATATTTTAGTGTTACGACCCAGACCCAAAACATACGCATTATCAGCAGAGATATCTTACATTTAAGACTACCCAATCTAAAGCTTAGATAAAAAATATCAGCGTGGAGGCCTTACATGTAGGACTACACTCTTTCTTTTAAATAGCATACAATTACATGTATACAGGTCAGCATGGAGGTCTTACATGTAGAAATAGGTCCCTTCCTAATCTAAAGCTTAAAATAATAAGTGTCAGTATATAAGTTTTACATGTAGGACTAAGCCTATTCCAAATCTAAATCTTAAAATAATATGTATCACCATGGAGGTCTTAGATGTAGAACTAGCCCCTTTGCTAATAGATAACCCCCAGAAAGAACCACCGACGCACGAGAAGCTACTGGCAAGTTTTCTTACATAACTACATTCGCCGAATCTTAGACTCGAACACACGCAGACAGAGGTGAGATGGCAGTGGTCCGTAACAGACAGCGCTTTAGACCACCTGGCGTTTCTGAAGTTTCCTAAATGATAAACGGACATCAAGAACATCAGAGGATATATTGTTAAATTTTCATTAAAATCATGTTGCACGTGCTTATCATCGCTAAGGACATATTTGGGATGTCATCAAATGTAGATATTGGTTTACAAATATCACAGCTAGATTTTGAAACACAGTATCCGATCTATTATTTTCCGCTGGAACATCTTGATTTACCTTTTCCAAGGTCCTGTATTAATTACAGAGAAATTGTTGTCATACTTTGTGAAAAAGCAAAGTTATTTGAAGATGCTGGTTGAAAGACGAGAGCCATTAATTAAATCGCTCATGATATTATAAAAATGTATAGTCACGTTCATTTCACTCTGACTACTGGTCAGGTTAAATAAAAAATCAAATTTCTAGTGGTGGGTCAAGCAAATTCTCGTTAACCAAAACTCAACTTACACATTTTACTAAGATTTTAGAATAAAAAACTGGAGTTCAACTTCATCTTTCTCCGAGCGCATTTGAATATATTCTTAACATTGGTGGTATATTTTTACTTATTGCTTCTTTACCAACGTTAATAACAGTAGCCCCAGCCGTTGCAAAAGTAGCTGCGCTTGGAGTTGTAACTGGTACTGCATAAAAGGTTGGTAGTGTGCTTCTTGATAAATTAATATGAAAAGGATACAAAAACTGGGAAGATGTCTGAGATTTACAGGATCTCCCTATCAATACGGGAAAGGACTCACGACTCTCAGAAACACTTCACTAATTCTGCCTATGTACATTTATGATTTAGTAAATGCTGCTTAAAAATTAAATATAAAGCATTTCAGGTGTTTTATGCATAATCAATTACATAACCATCCCATCAACATTGAAATTGGTATCATTAATCTTAATACTATTAATCCATGTGGATCAGTGTATTTTCAATCGAATTGGTTAGCTCCGCCCAGTGAATTCTTAAATTATATAAACAAAATAAAAACTCTAATCTAGTATTCAACATTATCAACACAGACAATAATTGACCCACTAATAGGTGGCATTGAAGTAATTAATGTACTTGACGTTATATCAAAATATACAGCAAAAGTAAAGAAATATCGCAGATGTATAGTTGTCGCTGATATAATTATATATTCGATCTCTGCTTTTATCACTGGAACCAGTGTATTGCTATCTACAATAGCACAATCACTAGTAATGGCACCAGTAGCTTAACAGTTGTGTTTCAGCTGCAACAAAATTGCTTGAGTTCTTCATATTATTGCCGAAAATACTACATAATGCGATAATAAACTACATAAGTATATAATAAAGTTACATACAGAGACACTAAGCATGCTCAAAATTATCCTTGCTGATACAATAATAATAATAATAATAATACTAATACTAATAATACTAATACTAATAATACTAATACTAATAATGAAAATAATAATAATAATAATAATGTCACTGATGCAAGAACTACTACAAGAGATCATCACTAATACAACTCAGTGAAAAATAAAGATATCAGCAACTTACCAAGTTGATCCAAACTGCAATTCCAGTAAAAGAAATTGAGATTGGAAAATTAAGATACTATTTCATAGTTGACAAAAAAATATATCATAATCATTTGGTGGATTACAGGGAATTAATTCGTTTGTAAATATTTGAAAATAAAACTAAGCCAGATGGAATTCCGGATTGTTTAGTTGTTGGTATGCCCACAGGCAGTTATCAAATTGAACAAATCAAAATTATATGGGGATCATAGCCAAGCTTAGTTTCAAATACTTAAATCATGTGATTGTTAAAACATAAACACAAAATAAATTATATATCTAACTTTAATTATAAATTATCTATTTACCTTTAATGACCTAAATGGTGACGAGATTGACCAAGAACTTTGGTTAACCCCAGAAATATGAACCACCTGCCAACACAAAGCTACCAACAACCTTTCTCACATTAAAAGGTGTACTTTATACATGATATTGTATACATGTCAATATTAATTGATGCAAAACTATCACTGTGACTTATTATGCTGCAATCATAAATTTGAATTCCTTCTATCAACTAGATCCTTAATAATCTAGCGTCTGATGTTGTTGTTGTAGGGTTTAACTTCATTTTTCACCACAAGATAGGCCACACATGGTGGCCAGTATTAATTGTGAAAGAAGAACCCAGGGAAAAAAAAAAAAAACATCGACCCAAGAGATGCTACTCAGTGTAACGGGTAAGTTTTCTTACATACCCACATTGAGCAAATACGATAGTCGAACCCACGCAGATAGAGGTGAGATGGCATTGATCCATAATGGAGAGCGCTCTAGACCACTCAGTGCCCTTCTAGTGTCTGAAGTTAACTGTCTGTTTAGCATAGGATAAACGTGTGCAATGTATCTGTTGTAGTTAAAGAGATTTATTCTTACTGTCTCCTTTGTAAAACTGATGTCATTGTGAAGACAATTTTTACACCACAGCATATTTCCTTTTCTGGGTTTTCATTATGGCAATCTGTACAGAAACTTTTTACACCAAAGCACATTTCCTTTCCTGGGTCGGGGGATTTCATTATGCTAATTATTAAATGAAATCATCAGCTTCGACAGTAACAGCTGCAGTTATTTCAATATATATATCTTGTGTCTGTAAGCTATTTATAAACTCAACGTGTTATGCTTTTCAAAAGTTTAACTGTGATTATTGATATCTACCTAAATAAAAGTAATCTATTGGTCTCAAATGCGGATTTTTATGGACATTTTTCATTTCTTCATATCGAGTAATGCTCCTTTATGACCTTCAATCATAACTTTATTATGCTAGAATTGAAAAAAATACACCTTCTATTATTTATTCCTGATTCTGTATTGTCATCATATGGTTGAATACGTACTCTCCCAAAACCTCTGAACACTTTATCAACAGAATACAACTTCCTATGTCAATACATAAAAGTAGTACCCCTAATATTTTATTATAAACAACACATTTAATGTCCAGTATGTGTTATGAGATCAACTCTGCTTAAACATTCTCTCACAAACATATTATTTTATATTATTTTTGTATATCTCCAGTATGAATTCTCATGTGTTTCTTCAAATTACGTGTATCTCTAAACAGTCCATCACAAACTTCACATTTGAATGGTTTAATTCCAGTATGTATCCTCATGTGCTTTTTCAAGTTAGAACTCAGTGCAAACATTTTATTACAAAGTTCACATTTAAATGGTTTATCTCCAGTATGGATTCTCATGTGAGCTTTAAAATTACTACTCTGTCCAAACATATTATCACAATATTTACATTTGAATGGTTTATCTCCAGTATGCATTCGCATGTGCTTCTTCAAAACACTATTGTGTGCAAACATTTTATCACACACTTCACATTTGAATGGTTTATCTCCAGTATGGATTAACATGTGGTTCTTCAAAACACTATTGCGTGCAAACATTTTATCACAAACTTCACATTTGAATGGTTTAACTCCTGTATGTATCCTCATGTGGCTCCTCAGATTACAACTCTGTCCAAATGTTTTATAACAAACTTCACATTTGAATGGTTTAACTCCGGTATGTATCATCATGTGGCTCTTCAGATTCCTACCCTCTCCAAATATTTTATTGCAAACTTCGCATTTGAATGTCTGATCCCCAGTGTGTGTCATAATGTGGGCTTTGAACGAACTACCCTGTGCAAACATTTTATCACAAACTTCACATTTGAATGGTTGATCTCCAGTATGTATCCTCATGTGGCTTTTCAAATTTCCAGAAGCTCTAAACATATGATCACAAACTTCACATTTAAATGGTTTATCTCCAGTATGTATCATTATGTGTCTCTTCAAATGACTACTATGTCCAAACATTTTATCACAAACTTTACATTTGAATGGTTTATCTCCAGTATGGATTCTCATGTGGCTCTTCAAAGAACTACTCTGTCCAAACATTTTATCACACGCTTCGCATTTAAATGGTTTATCTCCAATATGTAGCCTCATGTGACTCTTTAAAGAACTACTCTGTCCAAACATTTTATCACAAACTTCACATTTGAAGGGTTTATCTCCAGTATGTATCATCATGTGTCTCTTCAAATGACCATTCTGTCCAAACATTTTATCACAAGCTTCACATTTAAATGTTTTATCTCCAATAAGTACCCTCATGTGGCTCTTCAAAGGACTACTCTGCTGAAACATTTTATCACAAACTTTATCTATGTATATTTTATCTCCTGTATGTATCTACGTGTGACTCCTTAACCAGCAACACCATGAGGTTTAAGTGAAATTGACCGCACGCCCGAGGATAGATCGCTCCGCCTACTAATCACGTGACATGATGGTAACCGATTAGAAAGGACATGGACGGAAAAGGCCCTACAGAAGACAAAAACCGGTTACAAAATTGATTAGTTTTAATACTAAAATAATAATAATAATAATAATAATAATAATAAGAAGAAGAAGAAGAAGAAGAAGAAGAAGAAGAAGATGATGATGATGATGATGATGATGATGATGATGATGAAAACAGCTTTCCACAATACCCACATCTATTCACTTCTAAGTCAATGACATTTTTACATATATTGCTCAAACATTGATCTGCCAAAACTGAAGCACTGGTTAGTAATGATTAACACGTAGATAAAATAAAGCACGGTAAGCAATCAGCTGACCTTTACCGATTACGCAGATTTTAGTAAAGATATTAGGAAAGAATAAGCGATCACCTTGTACTTTCACACTTTCTTGTCCTGTTAATTTTCTCAGATTTATTCAGTATGTTAGGAAACTTTGACAATCACAATTAAGACGCAAATACAAGTCTCTACAATAACAACTATTTTCTTCTTTATGATGTCTCCGGTCTCAACATCGCTTGATGTGTCATACCATTTTAACTTTTATTTATAGCGATTACTGAGACACTCTTTACTAAACTATCCCATCCCATTTTCTGTATCTTCCTATTAGACCAAAAAAAGTATACTACCATAAGTTATATGCGCACGCATACTGAAATAATTACAACATGTCATACCTATATAAACGGCAAATTCAATACAAAAAGATCACTGATTCAGGTGCTTATTGATTTCTTTGTATGCTAACTTGATTACAATCTATTTATTTTAAATTTAGCATTGTTTCAATAAATTACCTGTCTCAACGGTACACAATTAAGTTTTTTTATTCTTGTTGTTTCATCTTGTTTGACAAAAATCTGTTTTTCATACCCGTCTATCAATTTATTGCGACTTTTAAAAGTCATTGTATTGATTGAGCTCGAGAAGTTAGGCTACGACAGCATGTTAATGCTTGTGACGTGTGTGGGTTTTGGCGACATCACAGGTGCAGAACGGGTAAATATATTCCTAAAGTTTTATATTAATAAAACTATTCTTAAGCTGTATAGGTAATATACAATACTGCCACCAATATCAACTATAATTGCCAACATATAAGCGTTTTACCCTTAGAACTGGTTACAGTCATAGATGTTAGACAATCGTCATGCTTAAAAGAAACGCTTATGCATTAACTTATATATATGTTATATACATGTTTTCAAAATTTTCATAAGCACTATGTGGCAAATCTTCAATTGGAAACAATGGAGCACAAGTAAACACATTTATTATTCTTACGTACTCGAACAATTCTTGAAGTAACTACAATGAAACAGATAAAGATGGCGGTGCATGCAAATGCTAATAAACTTATCAATGAGACTTTTACATATAGTTGACTTTTACAACACAGGGCACAAAACAATATAAACAATTCTTTAGTTAAGAAAATTCTTCTATTTAGTACAATGGAGACAATTTGCTGCTAATGATGACGATATATTTAGCTTGATGTGTTCAATTACAACTAATATAACTATTTTGTTCTTTGCATGTTTTAATTGTACATCCCACAGTTTAGGAATCGCAACCATTTATCTAAGAAGATAATACAATAAATTATTTATTCTAGGAATATCCTTGCTGGCGTACATGAAGGCTGTTAATAACAGAGGGGAAAACGGTTTTACATGCTGGCCATGCTGAGAATAGAATCAGGTATGATATTAAGAAACTAAAACATTGTAGGTCAATATTAAAACCGGCCGATGAACCCAGTTTGTCGCATAGATACATAATTAAAATATAGTTGATTATTTCTGACAGAAATTCACGGCGGTTATCCAAAAATGCGTCTGACAAGTCGTATAACTATTCTGTTTATGATATTTCGTTTACAACAGGTTCCAGTGACCATACGTTTATCAGATGAAGACACAGACGAGCCAGTAGACCCGCCTTTTTGGGAGTCAAGTGTAAGCTTTTAAACTTCGTAAGGCGACACGGGGTATTTTAATAACATTTGTAATAAGGTAAATAACAAATCGTGTTTATGGCGTATTTATGTTGCATATATTACCAAGAAAAAAAATATCGTTAATCAATTTTTAATAAAGTTCACAGCGGTTATCCAGAAATGCTGCTGACAAGTCGCATACTTATTTTGTTTATGATGAGCGTTCGTCGCGGCAAATTTTGCATTTAATAAATATACCTTAATCGTTTACAACAAGTTCCTGGAATCGTAGGTTTATCCGATAAATACCAAGAGGATCGAGTAGAACCGCCTTTTAGGGGTGTTAAATGTAAGTATTGTAACTTTTTAAGGTAACACAAGGAATTTTAAAACATTTGTAATAAAGTAATAAAAAGTTACATCATGTTATTTATGATGTATATATAACCAAGAAAAATATATATACTTGATTCATTTCTAATAAAATTCAGGGCGGTTATCCAGAAATGCTGCTGACAAGTCGTAACACTATTTTGTTCATTGTTTAGTGTTGTATAGATAAACAATTAATATTGTTGATTAATTTCACGGCAGTTATCTAGAAATGCTGCTGACATTGTTAAGATAAAAGTGCCCTGATTTGCCTACTGGCTGTATGTGAGAGGGAGTGAAGGGAGAGCACGTATACATCCAGCAACAACTATCAACCCATCTTAAGTGAGTGCAAGTTATTTCGTTTTCCCACATGCAATGTTCAACCTGTCTGACATTGGAATCGAACCTGCGGTGGTGAGCTGGATGTATTCCTGAGGCGACGAATTAAACCACTCGGTTGTCGACTGCTTTACTATTTCTAGTTCCACCAGTCATAAGTTGCCGTTACAAATATGACGAAAATATATATATTTTTTAAATTATTATCTGATGCGAAGAAATATAGAGAATGGAACGGTTTTTAATGTTTGATTTATTTCATATATCCCTAGTATTGGTGATTTGTCTAATGATATTGTTGTTGAGTCAACATAATGTGAAGTGAATCCATATGGGGAAAGCACAATTGTCCACATTCCCGACATCCCCGACACATATAATTAATTTGATATCAGTAAGAGAAAAATTGATCCAGTTAATCTTATTTAAGAAGAGATGTATATGCAAGTAATACTAGTAATATTTGCAAAGAGTATGATAAACGTTATCATAAACTTGATTTTGAGTCCTTGGTAATCAAATACATACACGACATATGTGTAACCGTAATACTTCCTCAAAACATAAATGCATCAACTATGTTTGATTGCTTGCATACAAATGTTTATTTCAGGTAAGTGCATGTTCTGACTGAGACGATGGTCGAATACCGTAGTATAACGTACTCAGTCATAGAAGGATCTTCACAGAAATACACCCGGCAGTTGGCATCCAGTCTTTTTTTTTCATATGGGATAAAGATGTGTGAAAATGAAAAATTATATCAATAATGTTGTGTATTCTTTTACGACAAACATCAAATAAAAATTTCACGTGTTAATTTCGATTTCGTTTGTTTATATGAATGCGAACTTATGCGCATGCGGTGAAATTACTGCAGTATATAGATTGAATTGATCATTTTTTTAGAATCGATACACATACTTAATGAATGTCGCCTAGATGACTGGATAATTTCTAACACTGAATAATTGTGTGTCTCCGATCTAATGGTAACGACCGTGATAAAGTGTTACCGTTTTTTTCAGGTTGTTCGAGAATTCGTGTGTGCATGACATGAAATCGGTATTTTCTATCACATTTCCTAAGACAAGACTGTTTAAGGACATTTATGCATGCATTTTTGTCCTTGTAGCGAAATAACCTAATCTATAATTTGTGGCGCTGCACTTCTAGAAATGTCAAGGTGAAGTGTCCAGTGACAATTCGTCCGGAAGGGAACTTGTTTATTCAAAGCTATGTGCAGCGCACATCCCGGTCTCCCTGACCGGTAGCTAAACATGCAGGTGTACGCCACGGTAACCTTTTGACAGCATGTTATATTGGCAGGTAACAGTACAGTTGTTCAAGATCAACGCACATTTGAATTATAAGAACAAAAATTAGATGTAATGCAAATTCAGGAAATATTCAATACTGACACCGTGATTAAACTAAAGGCAATAATCGTAGAATGCATTCTAAGTGCTTTTCAAAATGTTTGTGGCTTTCGTGGTGTGACGTCCTGCTAAAGAGCAACCAGCCTTGAACATTAAGGAAGACGCTAATCTGGATAGTTCGGAACCAGATTCAGTCACTCTGTCAAACGAAGAAGAATTGAACAGAGTTGATAATAGAACCAGAGCGAACTTACGTCCTGAAGAGCCAAGAACATTGGAATTTGAAGCGTGTGGTTTTAAGAGAACTTAGGCAAATCTACAGTTAGATGTATATTACTGTACTATTTAAACTAAATGATTATTACTTTGTTATAATTATTTTTTTGCACAAAAATCTTATTGTCTGCTGTCAATTTATTATTTCCTGTAGAATTTTTTTTATATACCTAGTTTGTAATACAATTTTGATACTTTGAAACGTGTTTCTTTTAGTAGTTGTAACTTGTTACACGAATGATATTGATAACAATTATCGATTATTCTGATTTTTACAGCTGAATGTAGACTTCATTAACGCTCAATCTTTGTCGCAGACATCAGAATAAGTGGGGAGCGACAGTTCCGGTAGAAAAATGAATATCCATTTAAGGTAAATTATTTACTTAATATTCGTTAGTGTTTTAACCGATCCCGTGGCCTAGTGGTTAGAGCGTCCGCCGTGGAAGCTGGAAGTCGTGGGACACTCATACCAAAGACTTACAAAAATGGTACTAACAGCTGCCTCGCTTGACGTTCAATATTAAGAGGTTAGTGATAGGACTAGTGTCATGATAATGTTACTGGGTGGGACATCATACTACATGTCTGCGGCATGATGTCCCAGTGCTAGACACCACTATGAACTGCCTCACTGCAGATATTGTAGCGATATGATTGAAAAATCGATAAAGCTACGTTAAAAATCTTAATCAAACAAACGTTAGTTTGTGCTTTACGAGTACCAGTTATTGCTGAGGTACAGAGTTTGTTGGTTTGGAATTTATAATAGCATGCATAAATAGCCTTGTTTAAAAACTGTGATTATAATTCCAGGTCATTGGTAAGCCAATCAGACAACAGGGTCAGATCATGTCCATCTATGCCTTCATTGAAAGGAATGGCACACAGAAGCAGTTGCCGTTTGTGTTTTCTATAATGAGCCGGAAAATGATGCCAGACTATCAGACTGTAAGTCATTATGTTCAAGCTTTCTTTCTCTCTACCTGTTACAAAATTCATTGAAATTTCCAGCATGTTTATTCGATAGGTATACGATTGATAGAAGAAACAACATTAAGAAAATAAATAATCTCTGTGATGTTACTATGTCGCGATAGCTCGAACTTGACAAATATGTGTTATATGTCTCGAATGTTTTTCACAGCCTTTTCAGCACTAGTATTTTTCTCCACGAATTAAATGACAAGTCATTGTTGAATGTTAGGTAAATGACGTTATGTGATGTGTAGAATTGATTTTCAGCGAAATACGAACACTGACCTAATTTCTTTTCTTTAAATACAGGGGTTTCGTTCTCTGCAGTCAAGGTTGGAACATGTATCTTTTGAAGGAATCGTACTGGGCTTCGAAACAGATAAGCTGTTTATTAATAACTTTAATGTAAACAGAAAATTGAACATTACTACTGAACAACGCTAACAGCGCATGTCCGCAAAAAATAATGGTATCACGTAATATCACAATGACACCGTATTAACTTTCACACATAATGGGTTCATACACAAAAAATATCATGAAGATATTTTTATTTGCGTATTTTCATCTGCATGGATCGCCATCAAAGAGGCAATTCCGAGCGTCGAACTTAAGGGCTGTGCCTTCCAATGGTCACAGGACGAACGGCGACACATTCAGTCTGTTGGATTGGCAGAAACATATATGGGATGAGAGGGCCTTCACACCTTTGTTCGTCAACTGATGGCCCTTCAATTCCTGCTCAGCGCTCATATCCGTGAAGCAGTGCAGATGCTGCAAATAAAGGCTACAACCGATGCTACACGGACCTTTATTGGGTACCTTCAATAGCAGTGGCTGGTCAACCCAGTATTTGCAGCTAAGGCCTGGTCCATATACTTCCAGAAAGTACGAACAAATTGAAACATTAGTCTTTTAATATGCATGATATAATTATAATTATCATTTTGATATTTATACGTGTTGGTATATAATTTGTTTTCTTACATTTACAAATCAATTGCTCGTTTCCTGGTATACATTTATAGGCTGGTACTATCGTCTATATTCAAGAACAGTACACATTGGTCTAGGATTTTACTAGTTAGTGACACTACCGAGACGTGTAGCCGAGGCGTTGCTCTTAGCCGTCCAATGTAACGACCTAGGACGTGAGAGACGATGCTCCAGATGTGAAAATGATTAAGTACGCTTTGGGACCAGTACATGCAGCACGTTATCAATACCGCTTAGTTGTTGAGCTCCGTCGGCGATCTGTATGGTGTCAAAGTGTAGGTATAAGCACTGTAGCAGCTACAGAGGGTTACCACGCTAACAGCAATTTGGGATAAATTCGGGAAAATTTGTTTCTGACTTTAAAAATGTATTAATTTTCGCAAATATTGATGAAAATCTGGAAAACCCAGGCATTGACATCAACAATTGTTGCCCGACGTTCTGAATTGTTTGACGTTTTGATTGCGGCTCTGAAAATAAGAATGGCACTGATCAGGACAACGAATTACCATTTATTTCTGACAGATTCTTTTACCAAGGTATTTCGTTTCCCAAGTAATTTTTTTCAAGGTAGAGCTGTGCCAAGGACTACGTGTGATGTTTCTTTACACCGCTGTAATGGATCAAAATTTGTCGGGACATACCTCCGCACCGTTATTGCATGTCATTCCTTTCCAAGTGGATTCTTTAAAATATCATCATTGACAAATCAATCCCCAAAGAATCTTTCCTGAGAGCAGGCAGAAATGTGTTGTATCACACTGGTAAAGATATTTTAGGCTGACGAGAAAGTCCTATAAATGGTTTGGACGGTACTGAGTCAGACATTCGTACAACCTTTACACCACAAGAAGGACAAGGCAGAAAGAGACAACGAAAACATCCCTCCAAAGGCATTCATACATCTAGAGCAAAAAAGACTAAGAAAGTAGAACCGTTTGAAACTTAGATGTTTCTTTTTATTATTCACAGAGACAGAAATATGATGCACCGAGAGCCTTGCTCGTGTTCCAAGTCGGAAATGGATCTGTTTGCAATGTCACCCACTATGATTTTAATGCAAGAATCCCAATGGATCAAATTTTATCCCGACTCCGCTTTGACGGATTCAACTCCCGCTGAGTTTCAAATGAAAGGAAAGCCCGCGATTTTTTGATTGATTTGAATAGAATTTACATGTATTTAAAAGTAGAAGTGATCGAATAGCCCAACACAACCTAGGCGAAGCTGATGCAGTAGATCCCGTCAATAATATCCTGCATTCCTTTTTCAGTGGATTTGCACTTGACTAACAAACTGGACTGCAATAGCATGGATACTTCCCCTTACCGAGCGTACCTAGACAATCTTTTGACGTACGGAAAAGAAGCCAAGAACACTCATCAAGATGCGTGTGTGATATGGAATCGTTACACAAAGACCAAGTTGAACACACACCATTATGAGTGCTCAGGCTGACCAAAATATATCGAGATTTGTCGAACGATGAAAGAAGATTACAGTTGGTGGAAGTTTAAAACTGATGAATCGTTGCATTTGGATATGTGGTTGCAAGACAAGAATTTGCTGAACTGGGTGGATATCCGCCTGAAAATGAATTGCAGATGTGCCGTTTCACGTTTGATGGCTGCAGGTGATACTCTTTAAGAAAAACGTAATTCAAGAAACCCTACTCTATGTACGACGTGTTGAAGTCTCACCTAACGTGGCAATCGACCTAAGAACGACGACTAAGTATCCGACACGAAGAGAAGTCAGATTCGTGTGGACTTTCAATGGGACGAACCGAATGCCTTCAGTGCACAGAAATATATGAATAAATACCTCACCATAGTATACCCCACAAAACGCAGAATATGTAACGGAGCCACACTCAGAAAAGATAATGAACCCGGAAACCATTGTGTTCGCAAGCGAAAGCAATACACAAATCAGAACATACCAAACAAAACACAAAGCACTTAAATATTTTCTTAATTTGAACATTAAATATTTTAATTTTGGTTTTAGATATTAATTAAATACAGAAGACAGAGTTACTCTTGAGTAAATTACACGCAGTTTTATTATTTGCTTATAACATCAAACATGTGGACAGGGAGACACTCACCACATAACACTTATTTGGAAAACCAGGGTGTCAAGTACCAGCTTTAAATGCTAAGGTAAGGCAGAGAGGTGCAAAAAAAACTACAAGAACTTGCACATTTTCAGCTGTACAGGTATATAAGTTTATTAATTTCTTGTATATAAGATATAACTGTTTTACTACAACATTTATATTTCTATTTTTGCTATGTAGCTTTGGTTTATGCAGTATAATGCACATATTTCTATTATTGTGTGAGACGTAGCAAGGCATTATATTAAAATATAATGCTACATTAAGAAATGTTTAGTACAGTAGGATTCTTAAATTTTCTGAGAGATATACACATCTAGGTCAGGTAAAACAAATGTAGAATTAATGCTGTAAAGCAAAGAATCGCAATTCAATTCTCTCAATGTAATCCCTTTACATTCGTTTTGCAATTCGAAATGAATTATTCATTGAAGTTATTCATTGGAACAATAAAGTGCTTATTGACTTTTGATACGCAATACACAACTTTGGAATTATTGTGAATTTATTCAAAGACTCGTTCGATTGCATGATTGGGATACTTGATGACACTCAAAACTTGGAATTCATTAAGATGAAATTCAGTGCAAGTGTATCTTTACTTTTCACTCTGAACTTTTGGAAGGTAAATTGCTCAATGACTTTACTGCAATTGTTGCTTTCAATTTATCTTTACATATTTTAAAGGAGCACTAGTGAATAAAGTTTAAAACAGCTCAGGTTTCAAATCATACTGTAAATTTAGAGGACAAATGCATGTTTATGCTCTTGCATTAATTTACGTGTAATACCTTGATACAATGGTATTTTTTTGCTGTGCGGCAGTGTACCCCATGAGATCACAACTTTTCAATATTAATCAATTATTCTCCTGAAAATAAAGCACCTCTGCTACTCAGTTTCATAGCATTCTCGTGGAACTGAATCATCAGGGTCATGCAAAGTGCTACTTACTGAATATTTATGTTATGACATCTCTCTGTCTCTCTCTAAATAAAACATAATAGAAAATGAGGCTTCTACCAGATTATCATCATGGTAAACACATACTAATCCAATGTTCATCCTTAGTAAAAGATTAATCTTAATAAGTAGAGCTGTATAAGAGTTACAGTATGGACACAGAAGAAAGATTAACCCACACACATAGATGGACAAAAGAAAATTCCTGATACGACCAGAGTGTCCACAGGAAAACATTAAAGAAAATACTCTGAGAAGCATGCAACTTTTGACTATTTGTGTTACAAGCATAATGGTAGCTATTTACGAAAGATCTTCTTTTACTGAGAAACAAATATAAAAATTGACGAATATCTAACGAAACAATAATTAAAATCTTTGAAGATGAAATATACGAATTCGTAAATCTTGCTCTGATTCTTCAAGGTTTGTCTGATAGCTTCCATCAATTACATCATGTAATAGAATGATTGCTAGTGGATCATATATTAACGATTACTGATGAAGTTTATCTACTGCCGTCATACGGATTATTGTTATGTTTGAGAATACCTGCTTGTGGTGAACATTGGATCGAATATTTTTGAGACGTTTTCATTAAAAAGATCGTTGTGTGATTATTTTTTAGTTCGTCGGTTTTAAATTCTGATATTACAAAAGTTGGTAACTGTTGTTGTGGTTGAGGATATATGCTGAACGTGAATTATATTTTGAATCGCACTTGCATTAATAACCACAAGAATAGAGTTAACCTGATGTAAATATTGTATCGTCGTGAAGAATTGATGTTTTGTATCATCGCTATAGTATAGTGTTATGCTTAAAAATACATTTAGCATTTAATTGAATATATGTTGAAACTCTGATTTGACGACATTGGAATATTTGTTAGAATATCCTTCAACGAATCTACCTCCTGGAACATATGCAATATCCATCATGGAGTAAGGTTTTATATCAGGTACAAGCAGAATTTCTCTAATATCCCAAAAACTATCTCCTCGAAAATTTGATTCTACATACCATTCAGTAAGAAGTATTCACTTCATTTGGAATTGTATTTATCCCCATTTCATGTGATGGTCATTATTTAGACGTCACAAATGGTGCATACGGCATAATCAATGTTAAAATACGTAGACACTTTGGGACGAAATAAACATAAAGGCATGATCCATTACACTCATATTTGAAATACACGCACTCTAATGGCTTAATGAACGATATGCATATTTGTAAACAAATTCGTACTACCCTCTATTGTGACAATTCCATTCAATGTGTTATTTTCTTGACTCAAGTTTTGTACATGGCCACAATTGTAACACATACAGATCAATCGTTATCATGACACTTAAGGTACAGATCATTCGAAAATCAGGATTTGAACAACTTTGGTTAAATAAAGATAGTGTTAAATTGTAAAAGAACAAACAATTTATATTGTAAATGAGTAAATGCAGATAGATGACCGTGTGACCTGAGCAGCAAAGGAGGCGAACATAAATTTTGCTATAACGTCATGTTTGAAAAATAAAATCTTCCTACGAAATAAAAAATAACGGTCACTGAAGCTAAACCGAAGTCTCTATCTTACCGATAGTTTCTCAAATTGGATTACCTTATTTTCGACGAAATTTGTGTGCGTTTTTGTTTACCAAAAAAAAATTCTCATTCAATGATGCCATATCAATGATATGGCACCAGCTATGGAATCTTGTACAGCTAAACCAACTCGAGAAAGATCAGAAGCAATCAAGAAATGTTTTCCTGCTCGTGATTCTTTCAGGCGAAAACTATAAGAATGTGAATAAAGGTCTCAACTAATGTTTAAACCAGTTACGGAAACAAATAAACCCCTTCTTCCTCAGCTTGAACAGATAGCTAAAAAAAACTGAAGAAACATCAAGGCTTTCACGAGAATTTCCTGGTCGAATGCCTCAACCAGCAAAACCTATTATTAAAATGAAGAAAAAAAAAAAAAACATGAAGAAATATTTTTAAAAAGTACGTGTTACATTTGAAATTTAATCAATAAACCTGATTTAAATGAATTTCCAGGTTTTATTGTTACACACTATGAAAGAAGAAATTTTTTTTAAGACCATCATATGAAAAAGTATTAACAATATATAACACAATGCTAATGTGATGTATAAAATTAGAACTAAACAAAGTTGAATCGACACTATACGTGCATTGTTTATATAATACCTCAAAGACAATAAACGATTTGTATGATCACTGCGAAGATAAAAGAAACAAAAAATGAGAGAACAGAAACAATGAAATAAAAAAACAATAAGAACAGAAAATACAAGAGAAAGAAATTCTTCCAACAGTTCAAAAATTAGTCGATAAATTTAGACCCAGATCTGTTGAATAAATGAAAGATATGAATGATTATCGACTGGCTAAATATACTCCTGTCGATTCGATTTATAATGATGTGTTAGCAGAACATCAAAATTTTCATGCGATTGAATATTTTGTGATGATTTATAGAATTCGTCATAATAAGGGTGGTAATATTATGTGTGATTCAGATTTTGTTAAGTGGTTTGAAAAAAGTAGATCAACTAAGAGCAAAGCAGAAAAAAATTGAAATCATAGATCAAGATTGTAATTTTCGTGATTTTAAACGCGAGGTAAAACGAAAAATAGAATTTCGCGATGTTCCCAGCGCTACTGGAAGTGTTTTTTTTTACCTAGACTATGTCAAGAAGAAGCGGTCTTATTGCTTGTCCTAACAACTGGATTGAAGGAAAACGTGCAGGAAACAATGCTCCAGAAATAATGAAATCTCTCATATTTGTCGAAGATTGTTTACTGACAGTATCATGTAGGTTAGCTTTTGTTGATCACTTATTGATGAAATCGTTCATGTCTATCATAGTGACTTAGTCACCTAGAATATATAAATAAGAAAAAAAAAGTTGATCATATATAATAATGCTCAACGTAGACCGAATATG
This sequence comes from Unio delphinus, assembly GCA_029339505.1. Taxonomy (NCBI): domain Eukaryota; kingdom Metazoa; phylum Mollusca; class Bivalvia; order Unionida; family Unionidae; genus Unio; species Unio delphinus. The sequence continues at coordinate 1,692,693 of JAQISU010000065.1, forward strand.
GCCAGAGTAGTAAATTCATGATTGCCGGTCGACAAAAAAATTGTACGGAGATGGACTCGGCTATGTTTTTTTAAGGTCTATTTAGAAGAATGGCTCCAAAAGCAATACCAATTGCAAAACAACAAGGAATTCAAGCTAGTGATTTGTTCGCGATAAAGCAAATAGTGCAGTTTGTAATCTTGCTGGTAAAGTGCCGCAATCAAGGACAGACTAGCAAGATTAAGACGACGAAAACCTAGTAAATTAAACAGCACTGATATTATGCAAGCCTGACGTTATGCAAGCAAATGTCAGTAATATAATAAATGGAATCGCAGAAAATAGCAGAGTTGACTGGTTATGCAGAACAAAATATAAATACATGTATGGTGATAGCAAAATGTGGTCTACTGCTTATATGATAACAATTATATAATGTTCAAGCGTATGTAAATTATAGATCTAAATTTAATGACCTACATGGTGGCGAGATTGACAAAGAACCGTGGAAAACCCAGAAAATAAGAACCATTGAGAAAAAGCTACGAACAACTTTTCACTCTTTAAAATGTGTACTTTAAACATTATATTGTATACATATCAATATTAATTATGCTAAACTGTGAATTAATCTGGTTCTAACACAAATTGAATTTGTTATATCAACTAAATCCCTAAAAATCTAGCATCTGATTTTGTTTTTGTAGGGTTTAACTCCATTTTTCAGCACAAGATAGGCTATACATGGTGGCCAGTTTTAATGGTGGAAGAAGAACTCAGGAAGAAAAACCAAAGTACCACTGACCCACGAGAATCTACTCAGTGTAACTGGCAAGTTTTCTTACATACCCGTATTGGGCAAATACGAAACTTGAAACCATGCAGACAGAGGTGAGATTGCAGTGATCCATAACGGAGAGCACTCTAGACCACTCAGTGCCCTTCTAGCGTCTGAAGTTATCTCTCTGCTTACATCCATCTTTTTCTTGTATCAAATTACAGCTTGTCATTTACCATAGGTTAGACATGTGCAATGTATCTGTTGTAGCTAAAGAGATTTATTCTTTATGTCTCCTTCATGAAACTGATGTCATATGTACAGACCATTTTTACATCACAGCACATTTCCTTTTCTGGGACTATGGTTTTCATTACGCTGATATTTAGATGAAATCATCATCTTCATCAGTAACAGCCGCAGTGATTTGAATATATATACCTTATGCTTGTGAGCTATTTATAAACTCAACAACTTGTGATGATTTCAAAAGTTTCCTGAAGATGTTTGTAATTTTTTATTTTTTAATATCATCGAGTAATGCTCTTTTATGACCTTCAATCATAACCCTATTATGCTAAAATTTTAGAAGAAAAAAAAAACACCTTTTAATATTGATTCTCAATTATGTATTGTCATCTTATGGTTGAATATGTACTCTCCCAAAACCTGAATACTTTATCAACAGAATACAACTTCCTATGGCACTACATAAAAGTAGTACCCCTAATGACATTTGATAGGTTAATGTCCAGTATGTATTATGAGATCAACTCTGCTAACACATTCTCTCACAAACATAATATTTTATATTATTTTTGAATATCTCCAGTGTGAATTCTCATATGTCTCTTCAAGTTACAATTATCTCTAAACATTCTATCACAAACTTCACATTTGAATGGATTAATTCCAGTATGTCTCCTCGTGTGCCTTTTCAAATTAGAACACAGTGCAAAGGTTTTATTACAAATTTCACATTTGAATGGTTTATCTCCAGTATGGATTCTCATGTGAACTTTCAAATAACTACGGTGTCCAAACATTTTCTCACAAACTTCACATTTGAATGGTTTATCTCCAGTATGGATTCTCATGTGAACTTTTAAATTACTACTCTGTACAAACATATTGTCACAAACTTCACATTTGAATGGTTTATCTCCAGTATGGATTTGCATGTGCTTCTTTAAAACATTACTGTGTGCAAACATTTTATCACAAACTTCACACTTGAATGGTTTATCTCCAGTATGGATTAGCATGTGGTTCTTCAAAACACTTTTGCGTGCAAACATTTTATCACAAACTTCACATTTGAATGGTTTAACTTCGGTACCATTATGTATCCTCATGTGGGTCCTTAGATTACAACTCTGTCCAAATACTTTATTACAAAGTTCACATTTGAATGGTTTAACTCCGGTATGTATCCTCATGTGGCTCTTCAGATTCCTACTCTGTCCAAATATTTTATTACAAACTTCACATTTGAAAGTCTGATCCTCAATGTGTATCCTCATGTGGGCTTTCAAAATACTACTCTGTGCAAACATTTTATCACAAACTTCACAATTGAATGGTTGATCTCCCGTATGTATCCTCATATGGCTTTTCAAATTTCCAGAATCTCTAAACATATGATCACAAACTTCACATTTAAATGGTTTATCTCCAGTATGTATCCTCATGTGTCTCTTCAAATGACTACTGTGTCCAAACATTTTCTCACAAACTTCACATTTGAATGGTTTATCTCCAGTATGGATTCTCATGTGAACTTTTAAAGAACTACTCTGTCCAAACATTTTATCACATGCTTCACATTTAAATGGTTTATATCCTATATGTGCCCTCATGTGGCTCTTCAAAGGACTAGTCTGTTTAAACATTTTATCACAAACGTTACCTATGTATATTTTATCTCCAGCATGTATCTACTTGTGACTCCTTAGCCAGCAACATCGTGAGGTATATGTGAAATAGACCGCACGCCAGAACATAGATCGCTCCGCCTACTAATCATGTGACTCGACGGTAACGGAATACAAAGAACCTGGATTGAAAAGGCATTAAAGAAGACAAAAACCGGTTCCAAAATTGAATAATAATAATAATAATAATAATAATAATAATAATAATAATAATAATAAAAATAATAATAATAATAATAGAAGAAGAAGAAGAAGAAGAAGAAGAAGAAAAAGAAGAAGAAGAAAAAGAAGATGCTGAAAACAGCTTTTTACAACAACCATATTTATTCACTTTTAAGTCAATGACACTTTCATATATATTGCTTAAACACTGAATTGCCAAAACTGAAGCACTGGTTAATAATGATTAACACCTAGATAAAATGAAGCATGGTAAGCAATCAGCTGACCTTTACCGATTACGCAGATTTTAGTACAGACATTATGAAAGAACAAGCTATCACCTTGTACTTTTTACACTTTCTTGTCCTGTTTATTGTCTCAGATTTATTTAATATGTTAGGAAACTCTGATAATCACAATTAAGACGCAAATACAAGTCTCTACAATTACAACTATTTTCCTCTTTTTATGCCTCCGGTCTCAACAGCGCTTGATGTGTCATTCCATTTTATTTTTTTATTTATAGCGATTACTGAGACACTCTTTACTAAACTATCCCATCCCATTATCTGTATCTTCCTATTGGACCAAAAAACATATACTACCATAAGTTATATGCGCATGCATACTGAAATAATTAAATGTCATAAACAGTAGTAAGGTGGGATACCCTGGCGACAATGGAAAATCGAGTCAAAAAGGTCTTGGGACACTATGGTGACATCCAGGTGGGATTGTATAGCGACTACAGATGAGACTGTATAGCGACAAGGGAAATTTGAACATGGTGGGCCTATAAAGCGACAAGGGGAATTTCACATGCGAACTATTTAGGACTATCTAGCGTCAAGGGAAATTTAACATACTGGGACTATGTAGCGACAAGGGAAATTTAACATGGGGAATATTATTTGAATTTGGTTCTGTATAGCGGCAAAGGAAATGGAGGCGAAGAAAGCAAATATCTTTTCGAGCTATATGAGTGGCCCTGAAAACAAACCGCCAAACTCCTATCAAAACATAAGGGAAGGAAAATGAAATCACACAATCTCCTATACACAGAGAAGGAAAGGAAAACAAAACAAGGAAAATTATTGCATATTGATGACTTTTGCAACACAAGGCACCAACAAAACAGTTTTTCAGTTAAGAGAATTCTCTCTATTTAATACACTAATTAAAATTCGGTGCTAATGATGATGATATTTATCTTCATGTGTTCAATTACAGCTCAGTAGTAATATCCTATCAACAATGGGAATCTCCGTCGAAAAAGTCGTGGGCAACTCTTGCAACAAGGGAAATTTAACATGGGTAACTAATTGGGCCTGTCTAGCGACAAGCGGAATTTAACATGGTGACTATTTGGGCCTGTCTAGCGACCAGGGAAAGTGAAGAGGGGTGTTATGTCACGATATTGAAGATTGGTAACAATATTGCAACAATATTACAACAATGGTAAGAACAGGTGTGCACTCTGTTAACCTCAGTGGAGAATAGAGATATACGCCCAATATGTATTGAATGATAGAACACATACATAAATACACACACACACACACACACACACACACACACACACACACACATACATACATACATACATACATACATACATACAGGGAAAAACAATTATATTAGCTTGTGGGTTGCGGCAAAGAAAGCAAATCTTTTCGAGACCTATGTGTGGCTCTAAAAAGGGCCCTTGAGTTTTATGTTAAGAGCATTACGTTAACATAGAGGGCATTTCACGGATCTTTTTCTCTTCCTTAAACTTATCTAACTTCTGATATGTAGATAAGGATAGATCCTTCGTTTCCAAAGGGCTGTATCAGTCATGCGAGTGATTCTGGTCCGTAGATAAGGACGGTCTTCGAACAACCTTGCCTTTCCACATAATTCCTCCTTTTCCAAAGGGCTGTATCAATGATGCGAGTGATTGCCCATGATGATCTGACATACATGGGATAGTCCGGGTGGAATAGCTTTGACGAAATGAGTGTAGACGATGCTACGTTTGTCCACATCTTGTGACGAAAACAAGTGAAGAAATGTAGTGTACTGCGGTTATTTATAGTGGAAGAGCGGATCGGAACGGATTCAATTCTTTCACCAATTCAAACACGTGTAATAAAATTCAATAACAGTGCAAAGTCTGTCTTCCAATCCGAAGAGAGTGATCTGTTATGTCAGATTTTCTATATAGGTGTCGATGAGATAGTTTTCAAACATGACGAAAACTAAGAAGATAATGAATTGGGGTGCACCGTCCGTGGAGACGAGAAGCAATGATTTAGATGTGGCTACTAAAATCAACAGATGTTTACTTCCAGAAGAGAACAATTTTAATTGAGATTTAGTGGATTTTATATGTTCATCGCAAGAATTTGTTTTGGTACCAGTACAATCACCACCTTCTCTATCTTTACCACACGTCGAGGATTTTAAACAGAGACAGTAAGAAGAATTGGAGAAATTTGTACAGCAACAGAAAGAAGCAGAACATTCTTTTACCCTTGAACAGGAACAGCAAGAAGATGACGAAGCAAGAACGAACCACAAAAAGAAGAAGCAGCAGTAGTAAAGAACCAAAGTTTAGGAGAGAAGGAGGACAGTGGAAGTCAAACGATAACGGTACTTTTAGACATTTTGGCTGAGTTAAGGATTCTGAAACAAATGTGTCAGACTTCTTTAATACGACCCAAGAGAAAAAACCTTCCCGGCCCAAGCAGCCCAACCCTGTTTCTACGCCTGAGATACCAAAACTTGTGATATCTAGATTTTGCTCCACAAGTCCCTACCAAACTTCCTTGTAGATCTTACCATGCAATTCGTTTCGTAATCCTTAAATATTAATTTTTACATGTGGTTCAAATACTTGTCTAGGTGTGGTACAAGGTTTGACTCCTAGCCCAGTTGGTTTCCTAACCGACATGTGATGTCGCTTCTGTGACTAGGGTCCTACCAAAGGTTGTTTGTGACAATTCGGAGACAATCGATTATGTTTCATGTAAGCGGAATCTTTCTGTTCCCACTGGTAACACGACACACCGCAACTAAAGCACAGGACTTTATCTCTTTCCCCCAAGTATAAAAATCCGGCTTTGGCTAATTCTTCGTGGGTTGGTCCTGGCAGATATTTTGGCCATTTTACTTTAAAGGTTTGGAATCGACTTTTAAAGGTACAGTATTCAGGCAAACGCGCAGGGAACGAATATTCGTCTTTCACAAGTTCGTTTTGATGAGTATTTGGTGAAGTTCCCAGGAGGTTACTTTGATTGCATGACAACCATAGGGTGTTAGACGCATGTTCTAACGCGGAGTTGGGCATTAAGTACGTTTGCATCCATCAGGTTTCTATGGTAGGTATAGTGGTACTAGTCATAACAAAGTTCACATGAAGTCGTTCAGAATCGCTTAGGTAAGAGCATACGACAGCCCTGTGATCGCAAGATATAGCATCACACTCCAATTGAGAATCCGCAAACGTGAATGATGTCTGTTTAAACGGATTCATCTTTTATCGCATTGATGACCGATATAGACGTGACCGTACGATAAAGTGAATTGTTTCGGAAGCCGCACGAAATTCTGGTACATGGTTTGAAAGACTTTTCCCAAAGGCTGACTGACGATTTGGTGTATGGGGAAACGTACGATCCTGTGCGGTTTGTAGGTGGTCACTTTAAAGATTTCATCCTGTCCAGACTGCAATGCTTCTTTTAGCACGTCAAAGTTCACCACTCGACTGGTGCGATAATTGAGAGTCAATCCTTTCACTTTACATTCGTTGTGCATTTCTCCTTTGGGGTCTAGGTATTTGTAGCCGTAATATTTAGGACTACCACTTGCAAAACCTAGAATGTTGTCGTCGGAATGTTCATCAGTCCAGGCTCCTAAAAAAGTCTCCTTCGATGTCAGGGTACCATTGGTTCGGCCAATCGATGTAGATGTAAATGTCAGTGTCAAAACACAATCTCCTAACACGTCGCACTCTATTAAGCGAGCATGACTGTCACATAATGACATTTCAAAATTTGTCGGCTTCTACAAATTCTAGTTCTTATTCGTAATTGATTAAGATCACGCCATCACGAACGACATTCACTTGTTTCATAAATTTGGTTTTGTCGTAATTCATCTAGAAGTAGTGGGTAGGTTCAGACAAATACTTCGACTTGGGTAAAGACGGTCGTTGTGCCATATCACCCCACAAACAATTCAACATCACTTTGACAAACGATCGCCTTCCTTCATTTTTTCCCCACGTAGTTTAAAGTGATGCCTTCCTGCTCCAAGTATTTCTCTTTGAATTTCTTTTGGTCTTCGGGAGTGTGGCAGCAGGAAGGATAGTCGCTGGATTATTGTTCCAGTTTCAAAATGACATCCATGTAGTCTGTGAGAATACATTTCTGTGTCTGGTTACCCTTGTCGAAATGTTGTGTCATGGGAAAGTGGGAAATTGTGTACATTTCTAGGTCCAGAGCTTTAAACAATTCCCCGCTAACTCGAGTTCTTGTCAAGGTTAGTTCATCTTGGGTGTGCTGACAAGGTCGGTCCTGGTTGCCCGTTTCGACACAAGTACGACACAAAGGAAACATCAGTTGTCCTTGGCAATGGCGAGGTAAAACTGGATGGTAACAGTCCGTGGGAGGAAAGAATTTGCACTTGATCAATCCTTCGTATTGTCAAATGTTGCCCAGATCAGTGTCTTCCGTCATCAATTGTGGATACCCTACAGGAAAGTGACAATATTTGCACATGTAAGGATTCAGCGAACACACGTCCAAGTACATGATTTATTTTCCTTTCTCCTAGTCCGCTTGGTACGTGAAACAGATGGAATTTGTCCATCCTTCGTACAAACTATCCCGGGGATTCAGTGGGTCCACCAACTTGTAACTTTCCACGATGTGTTTAAACTAGAGACCGGTTTTTGAAACGGTGATCGTACTCGTGTTCCCACATTTCCACCACTTGGTATCCTAGCTGTTCTAACTTCAAACTGTAAATAGCCTGGTATAAGTCTTCCACGGTCCATTGTAAAAACTGATTTTTGGTATCACGTTGAGGGTAACACATGGGACATCCGTGATATAAGCATCCGTTAAAATCGTACACGATTAAAGGGTTTTCTAAGTAGCTGACATCCACCGAATACGTTCAGAGGGTCTTTTCAACTCATCCGTTGCTGGAATGTTGGATCCATTTGTCTTCCTTGTCGTACAAGTAATGTAGCCAGCGTAGGGCTTTGACAAAGTATTGACGTCTGACAAAAATAGTCGTTTGAGGACTGATGACAGCACGTGTATTTTCAGACATGAATCGGTTTTGGTACACAAAGGAACACGCATTGGCAATGGTACAAGCTTCTTTTAAAGGATCAATATCTCCGTGTTCCATGAACAATTCTCGAAATTTTCCTCAGCGACGTCGAAAAATGTCTAAGTCAGATCGACAATCTTTTAAAATTTCTCCTTGAAAGTCGAAGGGCTCTGAGGCGTGAGTGTCGTACCAAGTTTAGAAAGCTTTGGTTATTTCTATCATTCAAAACGTTTTAGGCTTGCGACTCAAAGGCATGGTCAAGTAACTCAAAGAATCTTAAAACTGCACTTGTCCTACTTGCATTGAAATGATTTTGACTCCGTTCAAGGTCACTTTAGGACGTTGGGAACTTTGTTCCATATAGTATCTGAGAATAAAGTGCCCATCGTATCCCGAGAAATTGTGAGCCATTACCGTGGTATGGTGATGACAATCTCCGTAAAGTTCGATTTCTTCTTGACTCTATGTCTCGTCGATAGAGTTTAAGATTCACTGGTCAAAATCGACTAAGGTGTTCGACCCTCGAAACATTTTTTCACGTCCTCCAGAAATCTTACTACAGTGAGGGCAATGACTAAAGATGAGCTCTTGGATGCACTTCTCGCACACTCAGTGAGCCACACATAAATTAGGAATGTAAAAGCTGGTCTCTTGCATGCATTCGAAATAAAAAAAATATATAATTTTCTTCTGGTCATCTTGTTGAAGTTGGTATTTTTGCATGTAGCATTCTTGTTCCGAGTCGACGATTTGGCGACAAATGTGACATCGTTTCTTACCTCAATAAACGTCAAACTTGACACTATTGCTACGTATGACTTGTCCATTAGTAGGGCACAATTTTAGAAGATGACAAATACTTTTCTGCTGTGAAGCTTGTGTCTTCAATTGTTGTTGGTAACAGGTTGTACTAACAAAGGCACGCTGACAAACCGGGCAATGCACTCTTTCTTGTCCTTTGTCCAGACAGCGTTGAGAAGCCAAACATACCTACCATTGGATTTGTAATGATTTTGCTGTTCGCGATTGTTATAAACATATCATATTTCTTTCAAAAATAACTATATCCCAGGAATGTAGTGAATGAATTTTCTGTCTTTGAAATCATTGCCTCGAAACAAAAGAGGTCTGCACTCCATTTGAGTGGTTACTTTCAAGGCGTAGCTTAAAGCTAAGATGTCTTGCAATTTTTTCATTTGTGGAATACTACAGGTAGTGTCTTTGGATATCCCCGCTTGCTGTAACAGGGGTTCTGCATCACTTCGTTGTTTGGCTCAGTCCGATCGTTTAATAGTTTTCCATGCCTTTTTCCATTCTTCAGTGTCGTTCTTGTCGGCATACATTCGTCCCACGTCGATGACACATCTGGTCTTGATGGTTATTAATTATGATGAGACTCGTTTTGGTAATGCGAACGTCGTCCAGGAATAACACCTTTTTGCGTCCTGTTCCTTGGGGAAGAAAAACTTGGGTCACTATCAGTGTCTCTTTTCCATCGATGATGTGAAACTTGTCATTGGATTCTTGCAAGTGTTGAATCTTGTCAATGAATTTGGAAGGTGTTAATTCTGCTGGGTTTCTAAACTCGATTCAAATGGGTGACTTCAAATTATCGTGATGAATAAAAAAGTCTTAAACGATCGTCTTCTTTGGCTTGACATTGCTGTTTAGGTGTAATGAACAATGATTCCCACACCTCAGTAATGAGCCCCTCTGCATTCATCAACCGTACGTTGGACTTATAATCTTTAAACTTCACAGCGTAGTGTAAACCGTAGGTTTAAATTTTATAGAGGAACGCTTTTCCGTCTCTCGAATGCGATAGTACCTTTAAGGGTTTACTGGTGAACTTGGCTTTAACGTCGATTCTCTGGGTCTGGATTCGGGTTCATTCATGTCATCTTCAAAATCACTGGCATGAATTTGAGCCAACACTTTATCTAATTTTCGAAGAGATAAATCATGTTTCTTTCTTCTATTTGCTGCTCCTTTCTCTTCATCTTGTCTGCAAAAAGTCAAATAACTTCATTTTAAACACCATGACCCCTTTATATTCATGTCAGATCAGTGTATATATAAAGGGTCAGAAATTAACCTTCCAGTATTCATTTATCTCTCAAACTGACCAAAACGATGGAAAAGTCTACAAAGTTGAACTTCTCACCAGAGCTTTGCGTGGTGTCATAAGAAAGTTTTCTTTAGACATGCCCACAGACTACTACTCCTCCTTTCGAGATAAAAATTCAAGATACTTGCTATATCTATAAGAAGAAAATACTATGGGCTACAGAATGTTGAGACAGTGAAGAAGAAAAATAAATCAGAAGAGAAAAAAGTCATGATACCTGTTATCATTGTAAAAAGAAGGGATCTTGGTCTCCAAACTGCACTAAGAAACAAAAGGAGCAGCAGGCGGGGGAGAGCTATTCCGCACAGGAAAAAGAAGAGGCACACTCCCCAAAGGAGGAATCCCGACGCGTTCAGACAGATAAGAAAAGAAGACAAGACGAAAGCGAGGAAGAAGAAAAAGAAAAACCTGTAACAATGAAGAAATAAAAAAACAGAAACAGTGAATAACAAAACTAAACACAGCAGAAATCGAAGAACTTTCTAATGTTGATTGTGTTATGTTATGTTGTGAAATTGATTGTAACGTTTTTAGCAGAACGTACCAAACATAAAAAAACATGTCTCTTGTTTGAGATATGTTAGAATAACGATCTACACTCACACACAATCACATACGTTGATCAAGGGGTTAAAAAAGGAATTTTGAGTTTTCATTGATTTTGGTAAAATGAGTACCATCTCTTTCCAAAAGAAGTAATTGGTTCTGAAAAGGATCGTTGGTTATTTATTTTTCGTTATAATAAAAACACAAACTTAATAAACGGGAAGAAATCAACCAACTTTAACTGTCTTAAGCCTTTGCCACGGCCAAGGCCTACTGCAGGAATAGTTCCTGTTTACGAGTTGGTAGATATCGCAAGTTTTAGTAACTCAGGCGTAGAAACAGGGTTTAGTTGCGTGGTCTTTTTCTCTTGGGTGCGTCTTAAAGAAGTCTGACACATTTGTTTCAGAATCCTTAACTCAGCCAAAATGTCTAAAAGTACCGTTATCGATTGACTTCCTCTGTCCTCCTCTCCTAAACTTTGTTTCTTTACTACTGCTGATTATTTTATTTATGTCGTTTCCTTTCTGCTTCGTCCTCTTCTTGCTGTTGCTGTTCAAGGAGAAAAGCTTGTTCTGCTTCCTTCTGTTGCTGTACAAATGTTTCCAATTCTTCTTTCTGTCTCTGTTTAAAATCCTAGACGTGTGGTAAAGATGGAGAAGGTGGCGAAGGTACCAGTACCAGAACAAATTCTTGCGATGAACATATAAAATCCACTAAATCTCAATTAAAATTGGTCTCTTCTGGAAATAAACTTGTGTTGACTTTAGAAGCCATAGCTATATCATTGCTTATCGTCTCCACGGGCGGTGCACCCCAATTCATTATCTTCTAATTTCCCTCATGATTGAAAACTGTCGCACAGACTCTAGCGCACCTATATGGAGATTGTGACGTCACATATTACTCTTTTCTAATTGGAAGACAGACTCCGCACTGTGACTGAATGTTATAATTCGTGTTTGGATTCGTGAAAGAATGCAATCCTTTTCGATCCGCTCTTCCACTATAAACAACCGCAGTACGCTGCATTGCTTCAACAGTCTGCGGCAACCGAGCAAGAAGCAGGACATGGAGAATTTTATGCCAGCTAGTGGAATCATCCCCATCAGGCGTTGGGCTAAAATTTGCCACAGGGCGGAGCCTTAGAGCTGCCGAGAGGAGAACTACGCTACTCTTGGTATGGGATAACGACGATAAAGACGACAGAGGAAATCTGGGTTACAGCAGAAATAGGGGAAAACGACGGCAGAGCAGAAAAACCCAGCCAGATCGAGAGACACCAAATCCCCAACACCACGTGTCAATGAGAAACCGGCCTCTCCATCTCCCCTTGAAAAGGGGGAGCCTGTAACAGAAGATGTAGGAACGGCTCTTAGTGTACATTTGGCAAGCTTTGCCAATACGCTTCAACTTATACTAGAAACAACATCGGACCGGGAAGCCACGTCAGAACCTTTAGCTCAAGCTACACCACCACCACCACCACCACCACCAAAGGGGAAAGCCAAAAAAAAAAAAGAAAACCACCGGCTAAGGGGAAAGGAAAGCCATTAGTCTTTACCCCTAAGCAATCGACTTGGAGAAAGACGTAAATGTTTCTACGTCTTCTGAAGAGGAATTCATGTCGGCAAAGAAAACGTTCAGAATGCCTAAGAAAACGCAAGAAGAACCACACTTTGCAATGACTTGGGATTACAAAAAACTACTTGAGGATGAGAAAAAGGCCACACATTTCATCAACGCCGTCACCTATATAGGATTCCGGTCATTGCAAACATCTCCACCTAGAGCTGCACAATGGAACTTCGCCATAACTATTCTGACGCAGTACTACTACAACCTCTTTGAGCAGCGACCACTCACCGACCTCTTCGATGCGGCGAGGCACCTATCTTTCCTAGAGCGTACAGGGAAGAAGAAAATACCGCGGCATGTACCGTATCATTAAAGGACAGAAGATGTAGATTCGCCTGAGCTGCTTCTAAGCCCTTTTAAGGCTGCCATATTGACATTATGATATTATGAGCTCTCATTTGGTACCAGAACTCTATTCAAACAAGCTCTTTTGAGAACTCTGACTCGATCAATTTTGAACCCACCGCTCAAAATTTACAAGCTATTCAACCTAACAGTGACAAAACTACATATGTCGCTTAGACATTTTATATTCAATTTGTTGGGACTTATAATATGTACACTATGTACTAGAAATATTGGTATGTTAGGAGATAGGAAAATTCTACAACTTTTTAGAATTTGATTCAATTGCACAGGTGGCTTACACAATATTGGTACTATTTTGTCCATTAGTATAACTGGACTGAATTTGAAATAAGTATGGCTAGGGCGTTTCAAGGCTAACAACATCCATGGGCTGGCTTTCCGGGACATTTTCCTTTTTTTCTACGACCAGAACCTCTCAACATGACGATATGAGAAAACTATTTTTCTCTCGTCATTATTTGGTGTAATTGCACCTCTGCTATCTTCACGCTGATAGGTTGACAGTGTTGAGTGTATGTTGGGTCTATTTCCACTCGCTAGAAGGTCTTACATTCATGTCGATAGTCCCTCAATAGGGGCAAGACATGACGACGAAATTAAATAGCACACTATGTGTGCATTAGCGCCCGTGGGATGTAGCACCATTCTTTACCCCACGGGAATAATCAAATAGCCAGTTTTTCTGGCATTAAACAAAGCCAAATGTCTCTTCGTGGACGAACTAACTATAATTAAACTTTGTTCGTTTGCATTGCTTCACAGCCGGCTACGGTGAAGCCAGGTGACCAGCAGATAAATATTATCATTTAGGAGTGCATATCAAAAAAGAAGAATGCACCCGTAGAGTAATAAGGTACTGCGGTACCAACCCACTAAACAGTCTGTTGTAGTAATAATCTTCAGGAAGACTGAACAAAGGAAAATGGAGGCGACCACGAGATAAAACAAGATGGACGTCCACGCACGAGGTCAAACAAAAGTTTTTGACTTAACTAGCTGCTGGGACTGAAGTGGATGGACTCCCGGGGATTAAAAATACCGACACCTGATAAACTTTTCAGGACGAAAGAAGATATAGCTAAACATAGAGGAGTTTGCAGCTTCATGAGAAAGTACTGTTGCTGCTACCTACTTCACCCCGGAAATTCCTGCCTGCGGAGCAACAGTGAATAGCTTTCACATTTGCCTTTCATTGCCTGAATTAATAGGGTTCTCAATCGGTTACGAGAACCCTTTTCGAACAATCTTTATTATGCAGCCAGATTTTATCAATTTTGAACACCACCGTCAAAATTAACAAACTCTATTACCAAACAGTGACTACACTATTTATATGTCGCAAAGACATAGTAGTTAAACTAATTTGTTAGGGACTTACAATAAATACACTTCGTACCAGAATATTGGTATAGTTAGGATGATAAAGAAAATTTTACTACTCAAATATTTGATTTAATTGCACAGGTGGCTTACACATTATTGATACTTTTTTGTCCATTAGTATAACTGGACTCGATTTGAAATAAGTATGGCGAAGGTTTTTCAAGGCTGTCAACATCTATAAGCTGGCTTTCCTGGACTTTTTCCTCCTTTTTCACGATCAGTACCTTTCAACATGACGATATGAGAAAACTATTTGCCTCTCGTCATTATTTGATGCCATTGCACCGCTAGTACACCGCTTCTGATTGGTTGATAGGGTTGAGTGTGTGTTGGGTCTATTCCCACTCACCCAGGTCTTATATTCATGTCGATAGCCTCTCAATAAGGGCGCGACATGACGACCAAATTAAATAGCGCACTATGTGCGCATAAATGCCCGTGGGGATGTGGCATCATTCTTTACCCCACGGGAATAATCAAATAACTGTCTATGACAGATAAAACAATGAACATATGACCCTTCGTGGTCTGTTTCACTATAATTTTACTTTCATAATCGCATTGCTTCACCTGTTCTCGTCCAATCGTGTGGACAAATGTACAAGCGTCTCCCCTCATTTCGTCAAAGCTCTTCCACCCGGACTATCCCATGTATGTCAAATCATCATACATAATCACTCGCATGACTGATAAAGCCCTTTGGAAAAGAAGGACTTATCCTTATATACATATCAGAAGTTAAACAAGTTTAAGGACGAGAAGAAGATCCTTGAGATGCCTTCTATGTTAACGTAATGATGTTAACATAAAACTCAACGGCCCTTTTCGGGGCCACTCATAGGTCTTGAAAAGATTCGCATTATTTGCCTCAACCAACAAACTTATATGAAATGTTTCTCCCTGTATGTATGTATGTATGTATGTATGTATGTATGTATGTATGTATGTATGTATGTATGTATGTATCTGTTCTATCACTCTATACATATTGGGCGTAGATCTCTACTCCCCACCTTGGTTAACCCAGTGCACACCTGTTCCTACCATTGTTGCGGCATTGTTACAACATTGTTACCAATATTCAGTACCGTGACATAACACACCTCTGCCCTTTCCCTTATCGCTAGACAGGCCCAAATAGTTCATCATGTTCAATTCCCCTTGTCGCTAGAATTGCCTACGATCAATTTAACTGGGATTTCAATTGACCTATCACCACTTGTCAATCATGCTTATCCACTAACCAATCACCGAACGTAAATATGACACACATTCGAGCCTTGTTTTCGTCCGCCATTTTCCTCCAACAAGCTGCTTGTGACAATAATGAATTGAGTATAAGAAGAATGTAAAAAAAAATTCAATGATTAGTTAATTTCTCCTTCGAAAAGGGTGAAAAGAAGTCAGTGGGAGCCTCGTAATTGTGATAGTCGATACTAAGATCGTCTAAATGGAGGAATTAGATTTATTCCTTTCCTGAAGATTGATAAAACTTACATTGATAAAGACTTTTTTGTGGTCAGCTGAATATGGAAACAATTGATGGCATTAGCATGTTTGTTTGCATAAAAGTATGTAGAAAGTACTTCTCGTCGACGTCTTGAGGAAGAAAAAAGAAACTGAGATTGAAAAATGTATGTAACAATAAACGATTCTAGAATATGGGTGGAGAACCCAGTAACTTGTAGGTTTGATGTATATTATGTTTCTTGTATAGGATGGACTGAACCCCATACTGCATTATTTTAAAGTTTGAAAATTGACATTTTAATGTTTGATTGTCTCAAAAATAATACTTTATCGTCTGGATCTTTCAATCACTTGAGTGACTCTTACTTTCTCATGGGGATATAGACATGTAATAATAAGGAATACCAAAACAATGGTTTCAGATAAATATCGTCCGATATATTAAGCATACATTTACATATTTACATCAACATACATTAATGATCAAAATTCCGTCTGACAAACACAGTATAACCTTAAAATTATTATGTATAACAGTATACTTCTAAACAGTAAATATTTAGAATTTTGTTATTAACTTTTAATTAATTAACTTTCAAGGCAGCATACACATAAGCCAGATAAAATAAATAAGGATACGATTATTTACTAAATAAATTAGTATCATTTTGCAGCGAATGTCAGTTTTCATGAATAAGTTCTGGGGCAGCTTTGAAATTGATTTTTATTATTAAATCAATAATTTTCATTATTACTATAAGAACTTGAACTACAAATATAACTATTGTCTACTGCAGTATAATTTACGTAACTTTGTAATTAAACATTTTTAAGAATAATACAATCTTTTTTAATAAACATATTACTGAGACTGACACATAATTCTGTGGTAAATACTGCATGTTTGTCCGAGGTTACCAGGTTGCCATGTCACGTGATTGGTAGGTGGAACGATCTATCATCTGGCGTAAGGTCATTAGGGTGCACATATTACCACTAAGCTGTAATCGAACACATTAACCTAAATATCGTCATCATTAGCAGCAAATTGTCTTCATTGTCTTAAACATGGGGAAGTTTCTGAGCTAATACGCGCGAGTTTTAAACATTACGAATGTTTAACGTATTGTGACTGACTGTAACCAGTTCTAAGGGTAAAACGCATACATGTTATCAAATATAATTGATATTAGTAGCAGTATTGTATATTACCTATACAGCTTAAGAATGGTCTTATTAATATGAAAATTTAGAAAGTGTAAAAGTGCTGTACGTGAGACGTTGCCGAAACCCACACACGTCACAAGCAATCACATGCTGTCATGGCCTAACTTCTCGACGACAATGAAAACAACGACTTTTATAAGTCGTAATAAATTGATAGACGGGTATAGAACACGGATTTTTGTCAAACAAGATGAAACAACAAGTCTTAAAAAATCTTAATTGTGTATCACTGAAATAGATTGTACACAGCAGGTAATTTATTGAAACAATGATAAAATTAAAATAAATAGATTGTTATAAAGTTAGCATACAAATAAATACATTAGCGCATGAATCAATAATCACCTGTAATGACTTTTCCGTTTATATAAGTATTACACATAATTATCTTAGTATTTGTTGATGCGCGTGCGCATGTACCTTATGGGATTAGGTATTTTCTGGTCCTATAGGACGTTTATAGATAATGGCATGGGAAAATTTCAAAATCGTATGACATATCACGCGCTGCTGAGATCAGAGGCATGAAAAATTAATTGTGATTGTAACGACTTGTATTTCGTCCTAATTGTGATTATTAAAGTTTCCTAGCATTAAATAAATCTGAGACAATAGACAGGACAAGAAAGTGTGAAAGTACAAGGTGATCGCTTATTCTTTCCTAATATCTGTACTACAATCTGCGTAATCGATAAAGGTCAGCTGATTGCTTACCGTGCTTCATTTTTATCTAGGTGTTAATCATTACTAACCAGTGCTTCAGTTTTAGCAACTCAGTGTTTTAGCAATATATATAAAAATGTCATTGACTTAGAAGTGAATAGATGTGGGTATTGTGGAAAGCTGTGTTTATCATCATCATCATCTTCATCTTCTTCTTCTTCTTCTTCTTCTTCTTATTATTATTATTATTATTATTATTATTATTATTATTATTATTATTATTATTATTATATTTTAGTATTAAAATTAATCAATCTTGTAAACGGCTTTTGTTAGTTTAGGGCTTTTTCCGTCCATATCCTTTCTAATCCGTTACCGTCATGTCACGTGATTAGTAGGCGGAGCGATCTATCCCCTGGCGTGCAGTCAATTTCTCTTATATCTCTTGATGCTGCAGGTTAAGGCGTCACACGTAGATACATATATAAACTTTGTCATAAAATGTTTAAACAGAGTAGTCATTTGAAGAGCCACATGAGGGTCCATCATGTTCAATTTAGTTGATGAACCTTTTAAATGTGAAATTTGTGATAATATGTTTAGATATAGTAGTCATTTGATCAAACACATGAAAATTCATCGTGGAGATAAACCATTAAAAGGTGAAGTTTGTGATAAAATGTTTGAACAGAGTAATATTATGAAGACCCACATGATTATACATTCTAGAGATAAACCATTCAAATGTGAATTTTGTGATAATATGTTTAGACATAGTAGTCTTCTGAAAAACCACATGAGAATACATACTGGAGATAAACCATTCAAATGTGAAATTTGTAATAAAATGTTCGCACAGAGTAATATTTTAAAGACCCACATGAGGACACACACTGGAGTTAAACCATTCAAATGTGAAGTTTGTGATAAAATGTTTGCACGCTATAGTGTTTTAAAAAACCACATGCTAATCCATACTGGAGATAAACCATTCAAATGTGAAGTTTGTGAGAAAATGTTTGCACACAGAACTGTTCTGAAGAACCACATGAGAATCCATACTGGAGATAAACCATTCAAATGTGAAGTTTGTCAGAAAATATTTGCACAGGTTAGTACTTTGAAAGTTCACATGAGAATCCATACTGGAGATAAACCATTCAAATGTGAAATTTGTGATAAAATATTTAGACACAGTAGTCGTTTGAATGAGCACATGACAATACATTCTGGAGATAAACCATTCAAATGTGAAGTTTGTGATAAAATGTTTAGACATAGTAGTGTTTTGAAGAACCACATGAGAAACCATACTAAAGATAAACCATTCAAATGTGAAGTTTGTGATAATATGTTTAGGGATAATAGTCATTTGAAAAACCACATGAGGATACATACTGGAGATAAACCATTGAAATGTGAAATTTGTAATAAAATATTTGTTCAGATTAATAATTTGAAGAGCCACATGAGGGTACACACCGGAGTTGAAGCATTCAAATGTGAAGTTTGTGATAAAATGTTTGGATATAGTAGTCATTGGAAGAAACACATGCGAATCCATACTGGAGATAAACCATTCAAATGTGAAGTGTGTGAGAAAATGTTTGGACAGAGTATTTCTTTGAAAGTTCACATGAGAATCCATACTGGAGATAAACCATTTAAATGTGAACTTTGTAATAAAATCTTTGCACAGAGTTGTAGTTTGAATAGGCACATGAGGATACATACTGGAATTAAACCATTCAAATGTGCAGTGTGTGATAGAAGGTTTAGAGAAAACTGTAATTTGAAGAAACACATGAGAATTCATACTGGAGCTATACAAAAATAATATGTTTGTGAGAGAATGTTTAA
This sequence comes from Unio delphinus, assembly GCA_029339505.1. Classification (NCBI taxonomy): domain Eukaryota; kingdom Metazoa; phylum Mollusca; class Bivalvia; order Unionida; family Unionidae; genus Unio; species Unio delphinus. Next base: position 1,712,152 of record JAQISU010000065.1, read on the forward strand.
GCAGAGTTGACATCATAATACATACGACATTAATTTATTGTTGATAAAGTATTCAAAGGTTTGGCAGAGTACGTCGTATTCAACTAGTGATGGGAATCGGTGTGAAATTCATAATCGACAATTGGTTCCCCTTAACCAACTGATCATTGATTATTATCGGTTACGAAGAGTGAATTAAAATTTTTGTTCCACAGTTATATCTTTGATCAAGACTTCAATATATTTATAAAATGTACGTGAGCAGTCTCTTTTAATGAAATGACAATAATATTATATTGTGTGTTACTTTTGTTCTACAGTTTGTTAAATGAACACATTTTTTATGGCTGATCAGTCATATGTAACTGAAATACTGCTACAATCCCCCAAAATTGTTTTGTTCATATGTTATGTGTCTATAATTTAAAGTATAGAAGGACATGCTTTTCTTGTTTGTCATTTTTTATAAATACAGCAAAAGATGTTGCAATTTAACTGAAACAAATCAACAAAATGTGTTTAAATTTATTAACTCAACAATTTAACAACTTGACCATGTAATAATGACTTTATGTTCCTAATTATGAATCATAAGTTTTTTATCTGTAGTTGTGAAGGAATTGATAATTTTCAGGTCAATTATCGTGGCTGGTAGTTTTACTAATCGTTTTGCTTTGCATACACCTAAAAAGTAGCCACCCGTTACACACAATCATTTATGGAGTTTACAATCGATTATCTTATTGGTTTGCTGAACCAATGGATGATTGTTATAATTGATAATCGGAACAACACTATATTGAAACATAATATGACAATACATTATGGAGAATAAATAATAAAAGGTGTTGTGTTTTCAACTTTAGCTTAATAGGGTTATGAATGAAGGTCTGAAAGGAGCATTACTCGATGACGTGCAGAAATGAAAAATCACAAACATCTTCAGGAAATTTTCTCCTCTTAAAAAACACATTTGAGATGCATAAATTACTTTTCAGATCATTATTTAGGTAAATATCGATAATCAAAGTCACACTTTCGAAAAGCATCACCCATTGTTGTGTAGTTTACTAATAGCTCATAGGCATAAGGTATACATCTTCAAATAACTGCGGTTGTTACTGTTAAAGATGATGATTTTATGTAAATGTGAGCATAATGAAAACCTATGTCCAATAAAGGAATTGTGCTCTGGTGTAAAAACGGTCTGTACATATGGCATCAGTTTCACAAAGAAGACAGATACGATGCACACGTCTAACCTATGGCAGGGTCTGTAGCGGGCCTTGAAAACCTTGAAAAGCCTTGAAAACTTAAATTTCCCTGAAGGCCTTGAAAACACCTTGAAAATTCAAAATATTGTCTGGGTATCTTGAAAAGCCTTGATTTTCTTGAACTGATAAATATTTTTCGTTTTTGCAGATTTCAGTATTTAGAAAAAAAGAACATTTTATATAAAAATTTTAATTAAAAAAAATAAACCTGATCTCTCTCATCATTTGTTACAGATCGGAAATTTCCACAACACGCCATTGCGCAGTCGTACGTTTTGCACTTCCAGTTATTCGAAGCCTGGATGTAGTCTCAGTTTCATTGGATCAATGTACGCGTTGAAATTGGGGGGGGGGGGGGGGGGCTGCTGATTCCAACTTTGGTGGCTAGATGAAATTAAATATAAATTCTGGAAAATGTGATCTTTCTCAGATGGCTTTGCAAAATGCAAATTATGTCAGAAAGATTTTGATTTGCTTGCTATGGGAGAGAGTGCGTTATGATCCCATGCAGCTGGCGGGAAAAAACCCACCAATCTGACGTCACAGGAGTCTGACATTTATCAATAAAATACGGAGAAATATCTGACAACATGAATTCCCCTTATTGCTAATATAGGTAATTTATATTACCGATAAATAATAATATTTATATTACTGATAAGGGGATTCATGTTGTCAGAGATTTTGCCGTACTTATTGTTTTCCCAGGTTCTTTGTCAATCTTTGTCAATCTTGCTGCCATGTAGGTCATTCAATTTAGATATATAATTTATTTTGTGTTTTATATTTTATCAATGGTATCATTTAAGTATTTAAAAATAAGTATGGCTATGATCCTCATGCAACTTTAATAAATCATGAGAATTATGTCTTCATGTCTGTCTATCCCTTCATTAATCATGCAATTTATCTCAAACTATTAAAGACAGCTTGAAATTCTGGAAGGAGACCTAAGGTAAGCTTATGATATGCATGGTGGGTTTTCTATTTTCATCAAGATTGGACAAGTTTCTGGAAATAGTTATTGTTTGTTAAAATCTAAAGAATTAAGATATCTGAAGATTTTGTGTAATTTTCAAAGACATACTGAATTTTTTCAATGTTTGTCTCATTAACCCCAATAAATTAACTTCAGTTCTTGAAAAGTAGTCCAGAGCTGTGTCCTGCTCTGAATATATATTGGGGTATTTTTTTCAGTGTTCTCACTGTAAGTCTTAATCCGCTTTACTTATTAACATCAAACTTTTCCTAATGGTGGTTAGCAAACCATTATGATAATCTGATAGGAGCCTCATACTTTTATTATAATTTTTTGTTACAGAGAAAGTGAGATGTCATAATATAAATTGTCAGTAAATTGCACTTTTGGATGACCCTCATAATCCAATTACATGAGAACAGTTTTTTTTGTGTGGTGTTTATCAGCTTTCAAGATGAGTTTGAAAGGTGCTTTATTTCCAGGATAATATTTGACTAGTATTTAAATTTGTTTATCTCATGTGGAACACCAGAACTACTATTGTATTTTTGTATTAACTAAATCTAAAATCTACTCCAGAAACTTGAAAAATTTGAAAAGTCAGCTAATTGGATCATTAACACAATCAGAGCACACCTCCCTACTGCTCTGTAACCTACACTGGCTATCCATTCGATATAGAATGAAACGAGTGTGCGAGTGGTCTAAAGCGCTATCCCTTACTGATCACTGCCATCTCACCTCTATGTACTTGGGTTTGAATCTCACATTTGGCCAACGTGGGTATGTGAGAAAGCACCACATGAATTGGTTGTCGTAAATCCACCCTTGACAAACTGCCGGGGAGGGGGCAATGTCTGCTAATTATGTAGATTATAGATGCATCGTCATCCACTATTGCTTGAGCAAGGCGTAGCCACCAGTGGAATCGCAAGCTTAAATCTAGTATCATGAAAGCTAAACAACAGTAGTCGCTAACCATCTTGTGGAAAGTCATGAGCTACTCCAACGTCATTCAAAATTGCCGGAAAACTTTGTTATTCTGGGAATTACAAAGGAGCGTCGGATAGTAAGATTTTAGGGACCATAAAGAGCTGTAGGGGACAGAGAAGGGAAATACCATAATACAGTTGGTCCCGAGTCTCTAGGAGACAAGAAAAGGAGAGAACAGTGGGCGAAATGAGATGGACTGGAAGGGAACTGAAGTACCAGTCAAGAGAAAAAATAATACAGATGAGTAGTAACACAGGAGAGGAGGAAAATCTATTACACTAAGTCAGATGATGAATCAGGTCGTCACTTGGTCACGTGACAGACAAGTGATATAGTTTTAAATATTGAATTCCATTTGAGAAATGAATATGTGTTATTGAATGGCATTACGCTTTTATTTATTTGAATTTCGCCTTTTGTGTAATCAGTAATTTAACTGTCGGCATCGCTGACTGGACCTCGGAGCTTTAAATTTCTCTATCACTACTTCAGTTTCTTCAAAAACGAGGCAGGTTGGTCTTATGTAATAACTAAATATATTACTGGGAACACCCTACTCCATCCTAGTACGCAAGACAAATATATACAGTACATTTCTTAAACTATATGAATAAGTTATACAAAAAGCTTTTATATATTTATTAAATAAACATGATACTATGATAGTTAAATAACGTAAAGATATCTTAATGATGCCAATTCACGTAAATTACACAAAAGCAGTATAACGCTTCTATACATTTGAAAATTCAACGTTAATCGTATATGTCATCCATAAAGCCTAATATCATTGTTGTATTCATGGAAGACGCAACTCGACCTCAGTGAGGTCTGATTCTTGATTTTTTTTATAGTTAATTTTTTTTTTTTGGGGGGGGGGGTCACCAGACAGATGCCCCTCCCCTATTTAAAAAAACTAAAAATGTGTTTTTATGTATGAAAGTATGCTCCATTATATGTAGTTTTTGTGGGTTTTTTAAAAAGAAATTCCATTTAATTTAACCTAACCTTAAATTTGTCCCATCGGGATTATATGAAAATAGGAGGATATTTGGTCCCTAGAGTTTTCTATGAAGAGGTTTCCCGAGCCCAAAGGCTCATCATGGGTCTCCTGTTTTCTTTTATTTTTCCTAAGTCAACTTTGGCTAGGGGTTTCCTATATCCTGTGTCTGTTATTTGTGTTTTGTTATATGTATGTTGATATATATATATATATATATATATATATATATATATATATATATATATATATATATATATATATATAGTGTATCTTGTAAGGATAGCCTTTCTATATCAAATTTCCCAGTTGTTTGAACATATAAAGACCCCTAAACGGTCTTCATTGATTTTTATATATATCTTTTAAAAAATATCTTCCATTAGGCTACCTAGTGTGTTTAAATTGTGTTGTTCTGCTTGATTTCTCTAGGTGAGTATTTCTTAGCTCTTTTACAGGCCTTCCCACTTCGCTTAGCGCCAAGTGGTATCGCCCCATGTTTTCCTTGTTAATACTTCTCCTCCAGAGTACCCTGTTCCCCTTCTATCTAACTTATTTTTTCTATAATAATTACCAGCCCGCATGCTCTCATATTCCTAACTATATAGTCTGCTATTCCACTTAGTATTTTTGTATTATATTTTCCATCAAGGTATAAAATCTTATTGGTATTGTATAGCTGTGTTCTTTCAATTTCTCTGATAATTTCCATTCGTTCTAATTTATTTTTTATCACAATAGATCATTGTGTGTAATTTTGTAAAAAAAATTGATTTTTACAGTGAACATTTTGGCGATACTCTGACCATATGCCGTCGCATGCGAAATTTCCTGTCAACCACGCACCATTCATGTATTTGAACAGGATACTTTTCATTTTAAGTGATTTAAGTCTGACCCAGTTTCCCCAGGCTCTACCCCAATTTATGGTTGTATGTGTTTCTGTTCTATATTATTTTTTTCCTTATTTATAGTGTAATCTGTTATCCATTTGTATGTTGATTTTGTTTCGATTTCCCATAGTTCCCTAGCATCCCTTTTTTTAAGTAACATTTTTTTTTATGGATCTTAATTTCCTTGGCACCTCTATTAACTTAATTAGTTTATTGTTTCTGTATATGTCTGTTCTCTGCTTCATAGAGTACACAAAATAATAGATGTAGAGACCTTGTCAAGCTAGTTTTGGTTCTGCTTTAATTTCCTTGAATCTATTTAATATGTTGGTGTATTTAATTAAGGTTGGATGGGAGAGGCTTAGGCCACCCCTCTTTTCCTCCATATATTGAGTTTTCTTGTTTATGTAATGCATTTTAAAACCCAATACTTATTTAATAATTTCGTTATCTATGCTTTTAAGTGTTGCATTTGAATGTCTACTGATTTTAATTTAAAATTAAGGTGCACATACATATAGTGTTTTGCTACATGTGCCCGTTCCAATAGGCATAATGGCGTTAATGCCCAGATTTTTATATTTTCTTGAATTTTTCCCCTGATTTCTTTGAGGTTTTGTTTGTCCTCATTTTCTCCAAAATTTACCTCTAATGTTTTAACTCCGTCTTTAATCAAAGTAGGAGGGAGCCCATGTCGCTTACCTCTCCAGTTACCTATCAAAAATATCTGTTTTGTCGGAATTTATTTTAGAACCCGACACTTCACCAAATTTGTTAAATTCCTTTACCAATTCATTATAGGAATTTCTATCTTGTATAAAGTTAGTGCAATCATCAGCGTGTTGTAGGATTTTCACTTCCTCTGTAATATTTGGAACTTTAATTTTTAATCTCTTGTTTTTTTTTCTAATAATAGTGCTCAGTAATTCTATTGCTATTACATATAATAGCATAGGCATTGGGCATCCTTGCCTCACCGATCTATGAATTTCAATTTTTTTCCGTTTTGGTTCCATTTACCTGTACACATGAGTTTATATTTTTGTACAGGATTTTAGTCCAGTTTATAAAATTTATTCCAAAACCAAATTTTGTTAGTGTCTTGTATAGATAGTTTTGTTAAAGTATGTCAAAAGCTTTTTCTTGGTCAATTAGTACCATAGCACTATTCTTACCATCAATATTTATGTATTCTATTATAGTTTTAATATTTAAAACGTTATTCTGTATTTCCCGCCCTTTCAGGCCACTGGTTTGATTTATATTAATAATTTTATCAAGACACATTTTGTCTCTGCTAATATTTTACTTATGATTTTGTAATCTATGTTAAGGAGCGAGATGGGCCTCCAGTTTTTTTTAGTTCTTCCCTGTCCTCCTTCCTTTGTATATTAGTGTTATAATCCCTTCCTTCACTGTGTTAGACATGTCTGATTTTCTTAGTGCGATATTATAATATAACCATTCTAGTACTGGCGACAGTTCCCCGCAGAATTTTTGGTAGAATTCAGCGGAGATTCCATCTCTTCCTGGCGCCTTATTCTTTGATAATTTCCCTATAGTATATATAATCTCGTCTTGTGAGATAAAATCCTCACATTTGTTTCTATGTTCTGAGGTTATTATCTCACAAGTTGTCTCTCGTAGGTATGTTTCTATATCTTCGTCTTCTAAGTCCTTGTAGTAGCTCTGTATCTGGTTTAGTATTTTAGTTTTGTCAGTCGTTGATTCCCTACCTATATTTAGTGATTCTAATATCCCCCTCTTCTTAATTCCTCCTTTTTATATAAACCTTAAGCGTTTTTATATAGTTTTATGTAGTTGTGTAAATTTCCCCGCTTTAATCTCCTTTCCCTTTTCTAATTCCTTTTTTAAGTTTTCTTCTAGTGTTATTTTTTTGGGCCTGTATTGTTATTGTTTTTATATAATTTTCTAAAGCTTCTATCTCTAATTTAATTTTTTTAACCCTCATTTTGGAATGAAATATTGCTGCTTTTTTTAAAGATCCCTTTTAGGTTATCCCATTCCGAATTAATATCTAAATTCCCTTGGTTTTTAAGTTTTTCTAGTTCTCCTTAGATGCCTTCCCCCCCCCCCCCGAATTCTTCATTTTCCAAAATGTTATTATTTACTTTCCATTGTCCCCTTCCCCATTTTTTCCTTTTTTTTTTCAGTATTTCTACAAAAATTAGTTTATGGTCTGACATTTTATACTCTAGTATCCCTGCTTTACTATATTTATTTGTCCCCGATTTAGATCCCCAAAATGTATCAATCCTACTTCCCATATCCCCCTTATATTCGAATGTATATTTTACCCTTTTTATGTTTAACTGTCTGTAAATATCAATCATGTTTTGTGATTTCATAATATAGTCCATTTGTTTTTTGAAAAGATTGTCTGTTTTTGATAGTCCGCCTTTCCTGTCAATGTCGTCCCCCACCCAATTAAAATCTCTCCCAATTATCAGATTACTTGCAGTATATTTTTCCAAATATTTACCTAACTCTTATGAATTCTTTCCTCTTGTGCATTTTCGCTGGTATATAAACATTTATTAGATGGTCTCCCCCTGCTTTTATGTTTAATAATCTACCCCTGAAAAATATCACTTCCTCAATTCTTTCCCATCTACATCCTTGCTTATTTTTTTATGAAAGTTGCTACACCCCCACCCTTTACATCCTGTCCTATTGAGTTATTGGTTATTATGAGACAGTCCATTTCCCGTTCGAGTTGTTCTTTAATGTTGTCCGTTAAGTTATAATGCGTCTCTTGAATAAAAAGTATGTCAAAGTCTCCTATTTGTGTCAGTTTATTTACTTTCTCCTTATCTGATCCATTTATGTTGATAGACAGCAAACGGAAGTTTTGTTCCTCCATTTGTGTTTCTTAACCAGGTTGCCGCTTTAGTACTAGTGGTAATTTTGATTTTATGTGGATAATATATATTAAGTCCCTATTTCTTCCTCCTTTTTGGGGGACTCTGGGTCATCTTTTCCATATGTCACAGTGCTATCTAAAACTTCAAAGTCACTGGTGACCTGTGAAGTGAATAAGGTGTCTACATAGATATTTTCTTTGGCCGTATCCTCAAGGGCATTGAAACTTGTTACATTTTTTGCGGTTTCTATTGGCATGCATCCCTCTTCTTTCCCACTATTATCCTCGCTATTCTCACTATTGTCCTCAAGGATTTTCGTCGCTAGTTTTCTCGGCCTTTCCTCTTCCAATGATTTTGATAGCCCTTCCTTCCTTTCCTCTCCCTCTGCTGCCCCTTTCCTTTCCTCCATTGACGAAGATAGGTTAGCTGCTTTCCTTTTCTTCGTAGTCCTTTTTTCTTTGGGATGGGTGTTGATGTTGTGAGGGGTTCCATACACTCTGAGATGTTGAAGGATCCCTTGCTCTCCTGATTTATTAGAGTCCCAAAAGGGTTGCTTAGGGTTATGGGCTGTATTTACTTAACAGGCGTTTTGTATCCCGTTTTATTGGGCGTAAGTATCTCTATCAATTTGTCCTTGCTTTCTGGTGTTCTATTTCTGTTGTTGGCTTCCTCTTCGTCTCTCACTTGTCTCACCAACTTGTCTACAGTTGTTCTTATTCCTGTCTGGTTTGTGACGGCGATTCCCGCTGTCACATCTGCATATGTCATTTTTCCATTTCCCTGTGATTCGCTTTGGTTGCAGTCCCAAGGACCATGGCCCACTTCCCCACATTTGGGACATTTCCTTTCTGCCTCACAGTTTTTATACTAGCTTCTGAACTTGAAGCCTATGCAGTAGAAAAAAGGGGGGGGGGATCTTGTGCGCGTCTTGTAATGTTGGTGCATCCCCAAAAGTTGGCCAATTTCTTTCCCATGCTTCTCACCCCAAACCTTTGGTATATTTTCGACTCTATTTCCGCTGTGCTAATTTGATATGGTAGTCCGTTAAAATGCACCTCTACCGGCCTCGGCCCAATTTCCCGCTCAAAGGGGGGTACCTTATGGATATATGCCGTTTTCCCTTTGACCTTGAAGGATTGGCATGTTAATAGTGGTTTGGACTGGTCCGTGGGGTACAACATATGTCTCTTTTGCCCTGCATTCTGCATCGCTGCAATGTTGGCTATTACCTCCCCCATAGCTTGTAGGGCTGCTAGGACTTCTACTTGGCGTGGGGCAGTATCTTCGCCTCCGAAGTCAATTAGTTGAACGCCATCTTTATGGTAGGCGAGAAGTATGTTGTCCTCCACCACTACGTCAAAGTAGACGTGTAGTCTCGAACTGCTCCCTCGTAGGTCTACAGGGATGTTTGCTGTTTGCCCCTGAGGATTTGCTTGCGAGGGTAAATTTGGGTTACGCCCTTCTTCTTCCTGACCAACTGCCCCTCCCCTATTTGTTTGTGTACTCACTTCCATTTTATTACTTTGACATTGGTACTACTCTAAAGTACTAGATTGCAATAGTTGAGTGCAGTGAAATTTTTCCTAATTGTGCAGGGTGAGTGATAATCACAATACAAGGTGAGTGAAATAATAACGAAATATAAGGAATGAAACAAAAACACCTTCTTACATCAAGAATAAATTCTCCAACAATAAATCCAGTATAAATCCAAATGAAACGTGTGAATGGAGGTATAAGAGCAACTCATTTCTGGCGATCAGCCTCGAACGATCAGCCTTAGCCACACTTACCATGTAAAATAAAAGTCATTTCTACTTAGATGTTGATACTTGCCGCTCCGCTACCTTTTATAGTCTATAGTTGTAGTAGTGTTTAACGTCATTTTTCAACACACGATAGGGTATATATGGCGGCTAGTATTAATGGTAGAGGAAGAACCCGGGAAAATACCAAAAAACAACCACCGACCCACAAGAAGCTACTGGCAAGCTTTCTCACATACCCACATTGGCCGAATCTGAGACTCGAACATACGCAGACTGGTGAGATGGCAATGATACGTAACGGAGAGCTCTTTACGCCACACAGGGCCCCATTTTTCAGTTTGTTGCAGCAGCAGAGAGGGTGAATCCTACAACATTTTTAGTATATTTTTGATTATACCCTCCAAATAACACTAGACCCTTCTCGCGAAATAACTAGAAAAAAAAATGACAGTGATTGTTGTCTGAAAACATGGGATTCGCAGGTGATGTTGTATTCGCGTTTTCGTTGATGAATCATAAAATGTCGCAACGTCGTTGTCACTCACCCTCTCTGCTGCTATGGGTTAACCGAATATTTTATCAAGTCCGATACGATATCGTGTCCTAGGGTCTGCTAAATTTATTGTCACAAATCCGTGTGGTTTTGACTGAGCGTGACTAAAGAAATTTCTAAATTGATTATGATTCATATCACCGCTGCACCAGGTCTGATGAATATTTCGTAGCGTATGAGTATCAACGCCGTTAAATACACACAACACATTGCAGTTATCTCTGATCACTTTTGGTATCTGAGTGTATCGTTGAGTGACATAGATCACATCAGTGTTTTTATGCCTGCCTCGGGAAAATATTCTAGCAGGATTGTTTTGATTATCTAACATGATATCATCGTATACCACTAAATTGTTAATACTTCCATCGATGTCTTCCACGGAAGGGGCTTCCTCTATATCAGTAATAAACTCAATAAAATCTTCATCGATTTGAAATTCTTTTGCTTTCTCGTTAAAATCCTTTAGCACTTCATAGCATCGCTGATCGTCTACACTCGGGGCTATTAAATACAATTTGTTCCATTTCATCCATCTCGTTATCAAATTAAGTAGCAGTTGTGTCTTTCCGCTTCCAGATGGTCCGATTATAATCATTCTAATTGAATTCGGCAACATTTCATGATGTTTAATAGGTTCCCGTCGTCGGGTAGCTGAATAATCAATTATATTCATGCCGTTATATATAAATTATGGATCTATATTGTGTGAAGTGTAAAAAACGTACTGGCACAGATGACTTGACGACGATTACAACTAAAAATAACCGATCAGCGCTTTCTGGTAAATGCGTACAATGTAGTACAAAGAAATTTAGATTTGTTTCTAAACCCAAGGAACTCAAGGAACCTTTAAAAAAAAACGAGGAGGTGATATCGCAGCCAAGCTAACTAAACTCCCTGGAACCCCATGGGCAAAATACCCTGGAGAAAAGCACCTTCCAGGATATAGCTACTGTGGACCGGGAACAAGACTTGATATCAGACTCAATGATCAAAATCAGCCCCGACCCGGTGAGGAACCAATAAACGCTATTGATAAGGCCTGTCACCTTCATGATGTATCTTATAAAAGCAGTAATCTGCAGCACAGGCATCTAGCAGATGTGAAATTAATTCATGCGTTAAATGCTATTTCTGATAAATCTTTCAAAGAAAAATTGGCTTCCTTTTTGATAAAATCGGCTATGAAAAGTAAATTGATGTTAGGTGCTGGTAATTAATAACAACATGGAATCTATTTATTATTCCCCAAGAGGATACTGGAGGGGTAAATCAGCAATCCATAAACTCGCTAGCGCTGCAAAAGTGAAAAAAACCACTGCGGCTCATTGGTTATCCAAACAGGCACTATGGCAAATTTATCTACCACCGCCTAAACAAATTCAATTCTCGCATTTTGATGTGACAGTTCCTAATGAAGTTCATCAGGCTGATCTATTATTTCTGCCACATGATCGTGGTTACAAATACGCATTAACCGTAGTTGATATTGCAAGTCGATACAAAGAAGCAGAACCGTTAAAAACAAAATCAGCCACTGAAGTGGCTTCTGCATTTGAAAGGATTTATCGAAGGAGTCCTCTGCACTGGCCAAATCTATTACAAGTTGATCCTGGCAAGGAATTTCAGGGTGCAGTGTTATCTACAATGAAATATCACAATGTCGCTATCAGACGAGGGCATACTGCACTGCATCGTGATCAGGCCATTGTAGAACGATTTAATCGGATTCTTGCTGAACGGTTATTTGGATATCAATGCGCAAAAGAATTCATCCAAGAAAAAAGATCCCGTGAATGGGTTAAAAGGTTACCAGCTGTGATTACTGCACTGAATAACGAGATTACTAGAACCATCAACATGAAACCTATCAATGAGATTAAAAAGAAGTCAATACCTGAAATGGAAATTCAAAAAGATTTTAGCGTTTCCCAACCAAATCTTGGTAGTAATGTCATTGTGAGGTACTTATACGAACCAGGAGAGCTTGAGGGTGGCACAAAAAGGGCTACTGATCCTATTTGGAGTGTTACTGCACACAAGATATCTAGTATAACACGATCTACGGGTAGAATTCCAATCTATAAACTGGATTCAACTTCCCCTCAACGGAGTTTTACTAGACAACAATTACAAGTGATACCTGAGGATACTCAATTACCACCGCATGGGCTTAACTAGCACCCTTGCGTCTATTGCACTCAAGACAAGTCAACATCACATTATTTCTGACATGACCGAGATTGTTATTTTTTCTGTCAACGGTGAATTGGCGAGGATCCTTATCCGAATACTGCCAACGCATTATACAATTGCAACTTGCGCAGTGATTATTTTGTTGTTGCTTCAAAGTGATTATTAATTCAGCATCAATATCAAATTCTCGTTGTTTTTTTTTTGTCTTGTTGTTTGTAACCGGAGAGTTTTTTTATCAATAATATCATTATCATCGCCAATGATTTCATCATCGCCTGACTCTGTCAGGACAATTCTTCGAAGTTGATTTATTTTTCGTACTCTAGACACTGCGAGATAGACTAAATTCGACCATTCTATGCGATTATCTACCATCCAAACAATTGTATCCGATATAGTCAATCCCTGTGAAGAGTGTATTGTTGCTGCATAACCTAGCGTCCATGGGGATTTATTAGCACGCAATGCATCTTCAACGACATTGATATCAACCAGCACAATATCATTTAATACGAGAATCTTCTTTTCACGCCCTGACTCTGTCAGGCCTGGAATATCAACTTCGATGTTCTGTTTTCGTGTATCCGATGGCCTATAACAGAGGGGCACTGGAAGTGTTGCAAATTTTTGTTTATGCAATTCAAATAACTTCATCTGAAGTGTGTCCCTGACTATTTTTCTACTTGCAATGATTAAATCATTTGGTCTCCACGCTTCCCAAAACTCATTCATGGGAGTTTCCGAAATTATTTCACGGGCTATTTCACACTGGATTTTATCCGGTTGTAATCTAATTAGTTTCTTAAATTCTTTTAATTCATTATCAAGTGATCTATGATCGGTATCAATTTCTTCATAATAGTCTACAAAACCCTTTAGCCATTCATGGGGGGATGTACCGACAAATGGTGGTGGTTGCCCGTGATCACCGCACATGACGACTTTTGTATTCTTCAATAACAACCACTCAAGAAATATTTTAAGACATCTTCGGACACTGTGTCTATTTCATCCCAAATGATAATTTCAGGAATAAATTTCTCTCCCATGCGCTCAGGAGTCCATTTATCTCCCTTCCATCTAAAGAAACTATGATAAGTGCAGGCATTTACTCCTCTCTGTATCATTTCTCTTGCAAGTCTGTGAGGCGGTGTTAGTACAATCATGTTTGGATTGGAAACACGAAATAACTCAATTGCCCGGGTTGTTTTTCCTGACCCACCACAGCCGTTTAAATAAACTGTTTTATATCTACAGATTGGATCAGAAATCGGGGGTGCACTAGAAAATTCTGAACACTGATTGCTTTCTAAGTAATTATTTTCAATGGTAACATCTGCTGATGGAATATAATCATGAAGCATTTCCTTCTTAATTCTCCATGACCCCCAATTATCGTTGCCAGTAGCCTTAAAATCAGCCATTTTGCTATTTATGTAAAATGAGTCAGTAGCAACTCTAACTGCGGTGGTAGGAAATCTATTGATCATTGAAAATAAATTAATAGAAGCATAACCAAGCATAGAAGCTCTCAAATGTGTGTACTGCGGATTGTATCCATCAGTGTAAGTAACAATTGTACCCAATTTGGTTCCATCGGACATAAATGCGTCCTTACGATTGACATATAGGCCCCTATTCGTTAAATCCGTGATTACAAAATCGTATTCAGCATTGTCTATAATCAATCGTGAAGAATATCTCGTATTATCATCTTTGCCACCTTGGGTAAATTTACCGATTATTCTTCGTCCAAGGTCTTTTGCTTCATTGTTTCTGATTTCAAATAACTGTTGGGACCAATCCATGATTTGTTGTTCACTGAAATTTGGAAACAGTTTTCGCTCTTCGCTAATTATTTTTTCTAGATCAGGTTGTGGTAACCAGACTGATTTCTGTGCTCGATAGGATATAATTGCTTCACTGACAATTAATGATTTTAACATCTTACAATCAAGCATATACCGTAATAACACTATTGGCATCCAGTGTTTTTCAGACATGTGTTTACCAATCCAAAGATAACTACACGGATGAAGTCCTGTAGCCATTTCAAATGATTCTACACAAGCGAATCCGGTTAAATCGAAATGTGGCAGTGGTCCATTAATAGCAACACGGGTCATTTCGTGTGTAGGGTGTCCAAATCGTTTGAAATATTTCTCGCATTCTCCATACCCAAGAAAACTTCCTGGATAACACGCAATCATATCAACGGAAATAACGGTATCAGCGGTGTATTTTGTATTCCATAATCCTCCATAGCCGTATTCAAGACAAGACAATTTGACATCTGATAAGAACTCACTTCGTGTTGGTTTCCACGCGTTTTTCTTCCTAGCAAAATGTGCTACAACTGATGGAAGTGTAAAACAGTTTGCTAATAATTGATCGCTGTCTTCCCCTTCCCCAGAAAACTCACTAGCTAGTTGTTTCATTTGATTATGCAGTTCTTCAGTACGGTACAATTCTCCGTTGGGCCTTACAAACTGATCAAATCTACATTCTTCGTCTGAAGTACTATGAAATAGCCACATTGACACGGGATCGTTTTTACTCAAATGGTAAATAGCATCAAATAATTTCTGCTCTGAAAAAAACTCTTCGGTTTGGGATAGATATTTTACGGTTCTATCCCGTGGGAATATTGTTACTGCAGATGACCACGCGTGTTCGTTATGATCAATAATCTGTATTTGGGTTCCATTTTTATTATATTTCGATTCGTATAATACTTCACCGGTGATTGTCCTTACCGATATTGGAAATCTCAATGATGTTTCTAATTTGGCTATATCTTGAATTGTTGCCCCATGCTGTTTCACTGTCAGTTCCCATTCGGTTATTTTTTTTCGTCTTAGATCAGTTAGTTTATTTCCCCGGGACGCATTTGTGAAGTGTTCCATTATTCGTGCTGCTACACAATTGAGCCCTGTCGAATATTTCATGGGTGCTAGTTTTGCAATATCAGGTTTGTCATTGAGCGGATATATCCCGTAAACAACTACTGTGACAGGATAAGATCTTTCGTAGTAGGGTTTGTCAATTCCAGTCAAAATTCCTGGTTTTGAATCCTGAGTCACAGTGACAGTTTTTTTTTCCTTAAGAATAGGCTCGTATTTGTCCCTAATGATCCATTTTCCATTATCACGGATAAGGAATTTTATTCGAAAAAAATTTCTTTCTTCCCCAAGACGTGAGATTATCACTGCTGCTTTTTCATCATTCATGGTAGCGACAACAACACCATCAATTCGAAATGTTGACCAACAATGAGCTGCCCCATCACGCTTGAATTCATTAAAACAGTCTCTGATTTTACTAATCAAGGTTCTATCAAGAATTTTATTCTTTGGTGTATCAGAAACTCTATCAAGATTGAATTGAACACTTTTCCAGGGCTTAATTTTCGATAATCTCTCGAACTCCTCCATACTATAATTAAAACAAGCATTTAAATGAAAGATTTAAGTATAATGAATCATTGCAAATGGCTTATGATTGGATCAGTGACACCGTGTAACAAATCATGCAGAAATGAATTCTGTTGGTATCATATGCAAAGCTTTCGTCGTGGAAGCCTTGGTCCGTTACCCTGTATTCGATGTGGGGTTGGGGTCAGGGGAAAATCGCAATTATGTCTTAGGTGTGGCGGCAAACGATACAGGGAACTAAAACGCTATTATGATAAAAGAATAAAAAATACTGTCATTGACCCCAACGATGACAAAATCATAAAGACTCCTCAAGATTATATACAGAGACTTATAATTAAACCAAACAATGAATTAGAAAAATAGTGTTATTATACAAATGAACCAAGAATTCAGACCTCACCCGTGCTTGTTAATTATGAAGCATCCCGTGATGGTATTATCAGAAACCGCAGATTGAAGAATCCAGTTGGATTTGTGACTAATCGAGGGTATTTGATGTTTAGTGCTGGGAAGAAAAAATATCTCTGTCACAGATTCGTCTTCGAGGTGTTTAATGGATTGATCAAGGATGGTTATGTTATTGATCATATTGATTCCGATTCTCAGAATAATTCTTTACCAAATCTACAGGCCATTTCAAAAGAGACAGGACAAAAAATTCGATTTTCGTATGTCTATAACACCAAGGGAGACAACTCTTAAATATAACCAATGGATATAACCAAGGGAGTTATCTCCCTTAGATTGTGATTCAGCGGCTGGGTATTGTTTTATAAGAAAAGAAATATTTTCTTTTTTTTTTAGTGTTTAAGTCAAATATTCTGTCTCCTTTAAATACCGTGAAACACCATTAATAAGTAATTTAAGAAAATAAAATAACACCCTGTGGATTGCTGTATTAAGTTACCTTATATACTTTCTCCCTTAGATTGTGTTAACTTGTTTTATGGGTTATTGTGATTCAGCGGCTGGGCATTGTTTTGTAAGAAAAGAAATGTTTTCAACAATTATATTCTTTTTTCTAGTGTTTAATGCAAATATTCAGTCTCATTTAAGTACCGTGAAACACCATTAATAAGTAATTCAAGAAAATAAAATAACACACCCTGTGGATTGCTGTATTAAGTCGCCTTATATACTCTCTCCCTTAGATGGTGTCGGGTTGATAAGGGAGGGAATAACAACCCCTCCCACCTAAATGGGTGCCGACATGGCACCTATAAAAGATGTACAAATGCCCCTAGAGGGCGGCTACATCTATAAAAATTACATTACAGTATGGTGTCGGGTTATTTCCCCCTAAATTGTGATTCAGCGGCTTGGGCTATAATTAATTAGAAAAGAAATCAAATATAAAATGTTTTCAAACGATTATATTCTTTTTTTTAGTGTTTTATGCAAATATTCTGTCTCATTTAAATACTGTGAAGCACCATTAACAAGTAATTCAAGAAAATAAAATAACACACTCTGTGGATTGACGCTGCTGTATTAGTCACCTTATATACTAAATGAAAGGTTTAAAGCTGGGGCTTTCAAAGGCCAATCCGACCAGTCAAAAAATAACCCACGCCATTGACACGTGTGCGTGGTTGACTTTTCTCAATCATGCAACCGGGTTTAATTTCATGGGTTGCTTTGATTGGTCGGATTGGCCTTTGAAAATTAGCCCCGTCGTTTCATGTTTGTGATGTCTGTGCCGTCCCATCATCATTACATCATCATTGAATTATAATCCATCCTTAATTAAGTTAATTAAGTATATGTATACCTACAATCTGAGTGGAGATATATACGGTATTTGTGCTGTCCTTAATTAAGTTAATTAAGTATATGTATACCTACAATTTGCCACAACACTCGAGTGGAGATATATACGGTATTTGTGCTGTCCTTAATTAAGTATATGTTGTGACGTCACCCCAAGCATATCTTCTGGGCGGTCTAAGATGGCGTTTGCCACGTTAGGCCTCCCTTCCGGAGATGTATGTTTCGGGTTTCCTTTGGGCTTACTTGGATGTGAAGGCAACCAAGGAGTTCCAAAGATGTGTTGTCGTATATATGTAACCTCTAGGTCATTTCACGTAAACATACCCTCTTGTGATTCTAACCCGTTATTTGACGAGTTAGATTCACTCTTAGGGGAATATGTTTCCGGTGAATGTAAATATAAATGACCTAAAATAAATAACATCCATGGATGTAATTAGCTCTCCGTCACATTTGGGTAGCCCCGTATGGTGTTCAAAAATGAATTACCGGCCAAATAGGGTCAAATCGAGATCGAAGAAATCTCAGAAAAAAAATGGAAATACTCAAAGAAAGAACCCTATGAAAGACACAGTGGCCTATATCAAGGGGGCCAAATGACTGATAACCGCTCATCATGGTTGTTATTTATTTTTGTCTGCATTTATATTTATATATACAGAATTAATTTTAAAAATATAGTTATATATACAGAATTAATTTTAAAAAATATATTTATATATACAGAATTAATTTTAAAAAATATAGTTATATATACAGAATTAATTTTAATAAATATATTTATATATATAGAATTAATTTTAAAAAAGATATTTATATATACAGAATTAATTTTTAAAAAGATATTTATATATACAGACTGAATTTTTAAAAAAGATATTTATATATACAGACTGAATTTTTAAAAAAGATATTTATATATACAGACTGAATTTTTAAAAAAGATATTTATATATACAGAATTAATTTTAAAAAAGATATTTTTATATACAGAATTAATTTTAAAAAATATATTTATATATACAGACTGAATTTTGAAAAATGTATTTATATATACAGACTGAATTTTGAAAATATTAACGGCTCATTTATTTTTGAAAAATGAATTAGAAATATGTATTATCATATATGAATTCTGAAAATATGAATAGCATCATAGTTGAAATTGCAAAATTGAAAAATCAGGATATTAAATTGTCAGATGGGTTAAATCCTGATCAAATCAAGTCGGATTTTCAGGATATAGAATACGGAGTTAGCACTAACAAGTATATGTTACCAAAGAAATATGCACTCATCAAAAAAATTCAAAATTCTATTCGAGACTCTCTTGCATTTTCCAGTGAAGTAGGTGTGTTTGTTCCGTTATATACTATCGTGGAAGGAATACGAAAAGAATTGGGTAACGAATATGAATTGAAAAAGAAGTTAATTCTAAAATTAGAAACTTACGAGCGTTAATTCAAGAAAATGAACTATTTTGATTGACCGACCCTCAAAAGATTTTGTCAGACAGTAAAATCTCCTTGAGATTTTCATTTTTTTGTCATTTTTTGATTGAATCAGTGAAAATATTTCACACTGCGAAAATAAAATAGAATCCTAACAGCTTTGAAAGTTCTTTTTTTTCCCTATGGAAAATCCCATGTAAAATCGACTACTTGACCCTACGAGGTTTTTTGATGAAAATCGATGAAAAATGACGAAAACAGACAAAAATTGATGAAAAATGGCTAAAAATCATCAAAAATGAGTTTTAACAGCTTTTCCTTATGGAAAATCCCATGTAAAATCGACTACTTGACTGTAAAATCTCTTTGAGATTTTCAACTGAAAACCACCAAAACTGTCAAAAACAGGCAAAATCAATGGATAAAAAATAAAAATATTTCATAGCAATAAAAAATTGGACCGTTAAGGATGGAATCATCGATGGGAAAAATTGTTTTGCAATTGAAAAATGGTTTCTGATTTCAAATAATGGTCAATGAAGCATTAACGACCCGATTGGCTCGTGAGCGACTAGATGCAATTAAGAAATTTATACCAATTCGCGACTCAGTCAGGAATAAACTGCAAGAACGACAGAGTCTTCAGACTGATTTTGCTGCAGAATCTGAAGAGTTGTTTAAACCAATAACTACAACAACGAAACAGATAGTGTCAACAATCTCTGAGCAAGGAAAAAAACAAGAAGAGACTTTTCTCCCTGTGTTAGAAAAAATAGCAAAAAGAACTAAACAAACAAAAAAATCATTAAAAACACTTCCAGTGGATATAGTAGCTACTTCACGGCAACAACAAAAAAAAGAGCAAGTACTAGAAGAACTAGGTGCTATTGCAAGAAAACAAGAAGAGGAAGAAGACGTTACTATATCAAAAATGTATTCACCGCAAAGTATATTTACAAACTATTCATACAACATAATTAAAAGTTTTAAAAATGATAATAATTTAATTAAATTTACCGTGTGGAATTTTGCACTCGATCAAAGAGAAATAGCTGTAAACAAAGAGTATAAAGAGTATATAAAAAACGACGAGAATTGGATAAAAAAAATATACTTGGCAAACCGTGGTAGATTTAAAATCACAGAAGGTAACCGCAATGATTTTGAGAGTTTTAAAGACAAAGTATTGAGAAAAGTAGAGTATCCAACTGGATTTTTTGGTAAAGAGGAGTCAACTGAAGATAAGTATTTAGGTAGCGGAATAGTTGAAAACACTAGCGTTACTTGTCCTGGTAACATTCTCAGTGATATATCACGGTTAGAAGTCCTCATCGGAGGGAAACGAGCCGGAAATAACTCACCGGAAATAATTAATGAAGCAGCTGATATCTGTAGACGATTATTTGCCGGTGGTATCATGGACATTAATGTATATCGAAAACTCATTGCTGAGTTAGTTGAAAATCACAAAGATGCCCATGGTTATTACAGCGATTGATCACTAATTAAAAAACTACTAGTTTTATAACAAGATGATTATACACTACAATCATGATAAACCAACCCCCGTCTATGTAGTTAATTCACGGTTTCCAGTTTATAGAGCATACTACGGAGATGGCCTCGGCAATACCATTTTAGGATTCTTTTCAAGAACGGCCCCAAAAGTGATGCCGTTAGCTAAACAACTAGGAATGAAAGCCATTGATGTTATTCGTGATAAGGGTATTAGTACTGTTGGAGATCTTGCCGGGAAAGCGTTTTCAACTGCGAAGGATAAAATAACATCATTAGTGAGACGAAAAAAGAAACCGTTACCGTCTACAGAAGAAATGCCTGCAAGTGTTAGTAAAATAATAAATAACGCAGTAGATGAAAAACTAGCGTCGATGGTAAATCAAGAGGACCAAAATAACATGACAGCAAACATGATAGCAGGAAGTGGCTTTAAAAAACCACGACGAAAACGCTAGCGTTTTTCACGATGAAATGGAAAATCCGATTTAGACTTTGATAAATAGAATAAAATGTTCAAAAGGTCATCTGATCCAGCATTTGATATGGATGCCCCAGTGCGTAAAGATGATTCTGTACGCGATTTTCAATTTTATTCTTATCACGCAATACAACCCGATCTCCGATCACGAATTGAACTTCAAGTTCATGATACCAGTAAATACTTTTTGCCTTGTGAAGCGTTTATTGAAGTAGAAGGAGAACTTGTAACAAATAATGCTGCACATAATGATCCTCCATATGACATTAGCCAAACTACCCGAGTTGGTTTTGTCAATAACGGTATCATGGCGTTATTTGAAAGCGCTAGATATCTCATTGATGGAAAAGAAATTGAATCCATTGACCGTGAAGTTGATGTGGCTACAACAATCATAGGGTTAGCAAGATATTCTGATGATTATACAAGATTAGCGGGTCCATCTATGATGTTTCCTAAGGATATTACTGATAACCCTGAACACAACCAGTATTCTAGAGTCAAGGCAACACATGCTTCTTCAGTTAATCCAGCACCAGCCGGATATACAAGACCAGCTGGTGATTTTGATGTCATAAATACTATTACTACTTACAATCTAGGATTTGCAACACGCGTAGCAACATTACAAGGACAGCGTCGACAATTTTCATGTGCAATTCCACTGCATCATATATTCGGATTCTGTAGAAACGTCCGAAAAGTTATTTATGGAGCTAAACACACAGTAGCGCTTGTACGAAAGGGTACTGATAATGATGCAATATGGCGTGATGCTGGTGTTCCTGATGGTAAAGTCGTTTTAACAAAACTATCATTGTGGATGCCAGTGTTAACTCCATCAATCACAGCAGAAGAAAAATTGTTATCATTTATGGACCAAGGAGGAAAGTCGTTATTGAGTTGGTTATCAGTGACTACGGATACTAAACAAGACAATGTTGATGTTACATTCACATAGCACCTGGCATCAAAACAAGGGGTTTCAGCTCCACGTCATATATTTATTGCATTACAGAATACTATACGAGTTGGTAATCAAGAACGAAGTCATATGATATTTGATCAGTTAGGTGTTAATGAAGTCTCGCTGAGAATAAACGGACAGCAGGAACCATCTGAAGATGTGCAACTTGATTACGGTCAAAATCATATTGCACGTGTCTATCATAACCTGTTATCATTTATGGCACGTGATCAAAATGTGGATACCGGTTTGCAAATATCACAATATGATTTTAAAAATCTCTATCCGATCTATTACTTTTCACTGGAACATCTTGATTTAACAAGACAATCTGTCGTTGATATACACTTCAGAGCCCGTGTAACCCGTCCTGGTGGTATTATTAATTATAGAGCGGTTGCTGTCATTCTCAGTGATAAATCAATGCTACTTGAAGGTGTTGGTGGAAGAATGAGATTTATTGATGCACCAGTGGAAAATCTTTGATTGAAAATCCGAAGGATTTTTCCATTAGAATCAATCTGTATTTGTATAATGTCATATAGTAATATCAATGTGTCATTGACACCTGGTCAGTTAAAAAAATTGCAATCAAAATCCGCTACACAATGTGGAACCACAATCACGTTGAAACCTAATCAAATGAATGGCGGGGCAAATAAATTGCCACTGACAACTCGTCAAGTGAAACATTTCAATGATGCTTTCAAGGATAAAAAAGGAGTTCAGATCACACTCTCTTCGGCTGCTATCAAAAATATGATAAAAACAGGTGGTAAATTTCCGTTGTTTGCTGCAATACCAGCATTGGTTGCAGCAGCAGCCCCAGCAGTAGCAAAAGCGGCCGCATTGGGGGTAGTTGGAGGCTTGGGAACAAAAGCGGTACAGAGCATTGCTGAATCATATGAACCGAAGAAAGGTCGAGGGTATAAAAAAAAGGGACGATCCGTTCACGGATTGGGTCTAAGACTACCAGGAACCCCGTATTCATGGTACAGCGGAAAGGGTCTAAGACTACCAGGAACCCCGTATTCATGGTACAGCGGGAGATCCGTTCACGGATCAGGCCTGAGACTACCAGGAACGGTTTATTAATTCAGAAATCTTCGATGGTTCCAATGTCCAATTTTGATTTAATGGATGCTGCTAAAAAACTAGTGATTAAAAATTTCAGAGGTGTTTTTATGAAAGATCAATTACCACATCAACCAAACAAAACTGAAACAGGTATTATTAATCTCGATAACAGCACCGGACCTGGAACTCACTGGGTTGCATACGCTATTGATCCACGTGGGATTGTCTATTTTGATTCATATGGATTAGCCCCACCAAAAGAGTTTATGCGTTACATAAAACAATTTCCAATGAAGACTTGGTATTCTGCGCTACCAACACAACAAATCAATGACCCACCAATATGCGGCAGTGAAGTATTAAATGTCCTTGACGCTATTTCAGCATCTAGAAAATCACCACACATTGTCGTAAATGACTACACTAGTAATCGCTTTTTAGAGAGAGATATATAAAATATCATGATTGATATTTGGGGAAGACCTCTGAAACCCAAACCCGATGACACTGCAACTCCTGATTCTATCAAGGATATAAAAAAAAAATTAAAGATGAAATCGCTGAGACGTTGAATTTAGTAAATGTTGACCCGAACGAAATAGTTGTATTTCAAGACAAACAGGGTAAATTGAAATCTAGTAATATTTCTCTGGATGATATTTTGATACGGCAGCTCGACGCCGCTGAAAACTCTATTGCGCTGTATTCCAACGACGGACGACTTAAACCAGGCGCACTTGTGTCTACGATCACAGACACGATTGCCACCCACAACAAGATGATTATCACCAGCAACCGCATGATTGCCGACAACGACAACAAGATTACCACCCAAGACAACAAGATTACCACCCACAGCCGTGAGCTGGATGATCATATACGAGGTTATAATGCTTTTCGTAGAAATATCATTGATAAATTTATTGTAACCCCGTTAGATAAAATTGAACTAAAACTCCCTGATATTAAAAAATCCATCGATGAGACGAAAAACTTCATCGAAGCCGTCAAAGGTGATTTTTCGAGGATGATAACAATCATTGAAAAAACAAAAATTCCTCATGAGAAAACCAACAACATAGTATATACAATCCAACACGGATCATTTGCGTGGACACCTACAAACAACAAATTAGATATCACTGCAACCGTCAAGGGTATTTATCGATTAACACTGGTGACAACGGCTCAATTTAATATATCATCGTCGAGTTCATCCGGGGTCAACAATACGATTTCAACGATCATCGACAAGGATACAACTGAAAAGTTCACTATAACAGCTACTGATCCAACTTTGGCTGGAAATTCGGTATCATGGTATGTGGAATTCGTAGCGGATTTAAGTAAATCGTAATTGAAAACGCTAGCGTTGTTAAAATAAAAAATGATTTCATCATCGCAATATCGCTATGATCAGGTCAGAGAATATCAAACTAGACTCAAAACCCTGTCTGAGGAGTATGCAATGAAAATTAAAAAATATCGCAGGAGAATTACCGCAATTGATGTTACTGTGTACGCTGTGAGTGGTGTAATCACCGGAGCAGGTATTATACTGTCTTCAGTGACAATGATGGCCCCGATAGCTGTTCCAATTTGCATTTCTACGGCAACAACAATCGCTGAAATAATTTCAATAATCACAAAAAAAATATCCTCATGCAGCCAACGGAAACTACAGGACTACCTAATTCAATTTCATGTTGTGTCCACTGCATACTCGCAATTATCCTCATTGATATCGTCATCGCTCGATGATACAATTATATCAGAGAGTGAGTTTTCAGCGATGGTAGATATATATAATTCTGCGATGTCAAAATTAGAAATACATCATGAGTATAATAACAATGACAACACAGATGGAATTACTTCAACAAATAGTGGAGAACACAAACCCAGTACAAACCAGCATGATCTCAATAACCTCAACGAATCCAGAATTCAGTGTGAATTTCCCCTCTCCGGTCCCAGTGAAGGAGATAGCGCTAGCAAAATTACGAGTATACCACAGTTGGCCAAATATTAGGTCAAAATCATTTGGTGGTCAACAACCCAATAATTCCCTGGTATTTGCAAATAACAATAAACCCGACGGTACCCCAGACTGGAATGTTGTTTCCATACCAACCGGATCATACCAAATCGAACAAATCAATAATGAATTCGCGCGTAGAATAAAATCGATTACTGGAAAAGAATCAAAAATAGCTATAACGGTTCATGAGCCAACACTATCATCTGCCATTGAAATAAGCACAGAGGGTTACGTCGTAGATATCTATCAGAGTTCTATTAGAACCGTACTAGGATGGCCTGAAATCCCACCCCGGGAAAAACCCGTTGATTTACCAGAACCAAAAAAAAACCGATTATATCACAGACAGGATAAAATCTGATAATCCAGTAAAGAGTTATAGAGATTATGACAAATTGAATTTTTTTCTTGAAACGATAGATACCGTCACTAATAAAAGATACCACACACTTCTACAGAGTAAAACCACTGAAAATTTCAGAGCGTTCAATAACGATATTTCGTTGTTGATAATATCCCTTAAATCCGGTACTCTCACCAGAGACGAATTTATCAGCGTTGTAGAAACATGTAACAAAATCATCAATGATATGGAAACATTTCATTCACAAATTATTCAGGGTATATTAGATGACGATATCCCCCTATCGAGAACAACATTTGCATCGAAGTATAAAATACGCGTAGAAGATATCCCCACATTCAAACTACCAGGATATAATATCTTAGAACTACAAAAATCTTTCAGTGATGCCATCGATGTTGGTTTTAAAATAATTCATGATACGTGGAAAAAAACAGCATCACCGGAAATAAAAAAAATCCTGACCCATAATAATGACCCAGATGGTGGTGGCAGGCATATTGCTCCGTTCAATGTGAATATTTCAACGGTGATTGCGCTCAATTTAGTGTGTGATGTGATCGAAGGAAGCTATCAAATTAATCTAGAACGATCAAATCAAGCTCAGCAAGGATATATTCTTTATTCATTTGCACCAACAGCTCCTCCAGGGTTTTTAATAATTGAGTCCCCGGTGAATCCAGTCTATATGCGATGTCATAATAATTCATTAACCAGAATTAATTTCAAACTCACTGACCAGTCCAATAATCTGATTGATTTACAAGAGGAGGTTTTACAAATTAGTCTGTTTGTGAAATCATAAATGATTTTCGTCCTAAGGACTTTGATCCTGAAAGGATTTTCGTCGTAAAGACTTTCATCCTAAGGGGGTTTTCGTCGTAGTAAGGACTTGATAAAATATTCGGTTAACCCATAGCAGCAGAGAGGGTGAGTGGCAACGACGTTGCGACATTTTATGATTCATCAACGAAAACGCGAATACAACATCACCTGCGAATCCCATGTTTTCAGACAACAATCACTGTCATTTTTTTTTCTAGTTATTTCGCGAGAAGGGTCTAGTGTTATTTGGAGGGTATAATCAAAAATATACTAAAAATGTTGTAGGATTCACCCTCTCTGCTGCTGTTGCTGAAAGCATGGATGACGCCATCACTGATTACATCACGTAGTCAAGGAGCTGAACTATATACACTTCAAAATGTTGCAATGAAAAAACAGACATACTCAATACTGAAATGAATTGTCTGCTTCTTATTTAGTTCATCAGCAAGAAGGGTGAACATACCAAGTTTTCAAATAAAAATAAGGCCTCTACGGAGACCAAACTAATTGAGACAAAACTAAAAAAAATGACAGTTTTGATAAAAGTCTTAAGATGAAAATCCTTTTGGTACAAGTCTTTAGGATTTCACATACAGACTAATTTGTAAAGTCTCTCCTCCTAAGTCAATCAAATTATTGGACTGGTCAGTGAGTTTAAAATGAATTCTCGTTAATGAATCATCGCATATATACACTGGATTTGTTTGATCTTCAATTATTAGAAATCCAGGTGGAGGCGTTGGTGCAAACGAATATAAAATATGTCCCAGCTGGGCTTGATTTGATCTTTCGAGATTTATTTGGTAACTTCCATCAATAACATCAATTGATTCTTTTCCCCGCAATGGATTTTGTTCAACGCTGTAATTTATTACACTGGACAACAAATTTTTACAAAAGTCATGTTACTGAAATAAAATTAGTCAATTCTTATCAATTTTAATGTGATGAACACGAATATGACAGTCAGATTGCAAAATTGGCTCTATTTTTTTTTAATCTGCAAGAAATTAATGTTTACATAACGAAATGCATTCCAATAGTAAAAGGTCAACTGTAATAGCCTACCTATAAAAAATCAAGTCATTGACTACATCTTAGGTTTCTTCGCCTGTCTCTTGTACAGCTGTTCGAGAGCATCTCTGAGGAGTGTCCAGCAGTAGTCATCCAGCATTGTAGTGGACCATTTTCCTTGGTAACTTTGTTCCATTGTTGCGATATCTTGATGAAAACGTTCGCCGTGTTCATCACTAACAATACCACAGTTGCTAGGAAAGAAATCCAAATGGGAATGAAGGAAGTGAATCTTTAGAAACATATTGCAGCCAAGTTTCTTATACTTCATCAACATGTCTTCTACTAGTTCCTCATAGTTTTCTGCCCTAACATTTCCGAGGAAGTTTGTCGAAACTAGGCGAAAAGCATTCCATGCTTGTTTCGCGTCACCTTCCAGCAAGTTGTTGAACCGGTCATCTTTGAAAAGCTCTCGAATCTGAGGACCCACAAAAACTCCTTCTTTAATCTTTGCTTCGCTGAGTCGAGGGAATTTTTCATGCAGGTATCGGAATGCTGGCAAAGTCTGGTCAATGGCTTTCACGAAGTTCTTCATCAAACCTAGTTTGATGTGAAAGGGTGGTAGCAAGATTTTCTGAGCCTCAACCAGAGCTGGGTGTTGGATATTCTTCTCTCCAATGGCTACATTCTGCCTGTGAGTCCATTCCTTCTTCATGTAGTGCATTTCCCTTGCTCGGCTATCCCACTCGCATAAGAAACACATGTATTTTGTATATCCTTGCTGCAGTCCCATTAAAAGGACAACTACCTTCAAATCACCACAGAGGTGCCAGCTGTACTTGTTATACTCAATGGAATTCAGTAGCTGCCTTAAGTTATCGTATGTCTCTTTCATGTGGACAGCATACGCGACTGGAATAGATGGAAGAATGTTTCCATTGTGCAAAAGCACAGCCTTGAGACTCAGTTTCGAAGAGTCCACAAATAGTCTCCATTCTTGTGGGTCATGAGTGAATTTTAAAGCATTCATGAGGCCCTCAATATCGGAACAGAATATCAGATTACTTTCCTTTCTGAAGAAAGGCTCCAATTGCTGGTGGCACTTTCGATATGCAGTAATTGTGACATCTTCTTCTAGAAGATTCCATTGTTGGAGTCTTGACCCTAGCAATTCTGCCTTGTTCTTTGATAAGTCCAAATCACGAATCAGGTCATTTAGTTCTTCCTGTGTTTTTCTGTGTGGGGTTGATGATGCACCACAGTGAAAATCTGGATCACTGCATGCTGATGGACCAGGAGAAGAACAGGTCGACTCACCTTTGTCTTCGTCAGATGAATCAAGAGAATATTCTGCTGGAGGTTTTGGAATAGGAAGAACCTCACCATGTGGAACTGGTCTCAATGCAGACTGAATGTTTGGGTCGACTATTCTCGACTTCTTTCGCTTCGTTATTCCGCCAGAAAGAGGAGGAACCAAGCAGAAGTAACAGTCATTTAGGTGGTTGCTTGGCTCTCTCCACACCATTGGGACTGCAAACGGCATTGATGACCTTTTGCAATTCAACCACTGTGAAAGCTGTGTTGTACATGTAGCACAACATATATGCGGAGCCCAAGGCTTGTCTTGGTCACCAACCTTGCATCCAAAGTAAAGATGATATGCCTTCTTCACTTGAGAATTGATACTTTTCTTCCGGTTGGCAAATGTCACTTCCCCACAAATATAGCAAAAATGGATAAAATAATAAGTTTTATGTAACAGTAGCTTGAACTGTCTCGCACAACGTCTAAAATATTTTAAATGCTGAACCTATCTGATTGGGCTTTATATAGTACACTGCTTACGTCAGCTTCAGCAGCCACGTGGCATTAGTATAATAGGCCTACACATGTATAGTACACAGCTGACGTCAACTTACTTCAGCAGCCGCATGGCATTAGTATTGCATTGCATCAGAAAATGATGCAATCAACTGTGGATGATGTGAGCATGATGGTATTATGCAATGTTACATCATTATTCCGGATGTTGCTGCAGTCCTACTGGAGAAATTTACACAGTGAAACATAGAAAATGAGGTATATGAATATCTTCAAAACGAGAGCCAATAAAAAAATTTCACGGTTATATTCGTGTTCGGCACACCAAAATACTACAGATTAGGGCCTTTTCAAGTCAGTAATGATTTCACTGTTGACCAGTGTTATTGATCTGTTCGATTTGGTAAGACCCAGATGGTAAGGAAACAATATTCCAATCTGGAGTTTCGTCTGGTTTATTTTTACTCGCAAGCACCAAGGAATTATTCGTTTGCTGACCACCAAATGATTTTGATTTAATATTCGGCCAACTGTGGTATACTCGTAAGTTTTCCAGCGCTATCTCCTTATGCTTGTCTTTTGCGGCGTTGTGTTTGTCGTTATTTCTTGAAGTAATTCCGTTGTTGACACTGACAATGTCATTGTTGTTATTATTGTGCTGTTTTTCTAATTTTGATATTGCGCTGTGGTAGATATTCATCCTCGCGGAGAATTCGTTATCTGATATTGCGTCATCGAGACTGGATGATATCAGCGATGATAAGTGATAATACGCAGCTGATGCAAAATGTAACTTAATTATATTCTCGTTTAGTTTATTCTGACTGCATGTGGATATTTTTTTGTGATGATGCTAAGAATCCCTGTAATTGTTGTCGTCGATGACACACAAATTGTGACAACTACAGGTACCAGTGCTGTTATCGCTAATAACAATGTACCAGTTCCAGCAATTACACTTGAAACCGAATGGACAATAATGTCGACGCTGGTAATTCGCCTGCGGTTTTTTTCATCTTCGCGTTATACTCTCAATAATAGTTTTTAGTTTAGTTTGAAACTCACGGACTTGATCATATCGATTCTGTTGGGTATTCATTATACTATTTACTTAAATCAATTACAAATTATACGTTGTATGTCATTGATGCCCGAACTAAACTACCAGTGACAGAGGTTATTGTAAATATTCCCATGGCGCCCTTATCTATTTTATCTATTATTGCACTTGCAGTATTAATTCCCGTAGATGTACCCGATGACACATTAAACTGTACTCTTGAAAGCAGGGTCAATCTATAGATACCTCTGACTTCAGCAGTAATATTAATGACATTATTTTGAGGTGTCCAGTCGAAATATCCTTGATATGTCGAGTACACGGTATTAATATTTTGTTTATGTGGTATTTTAATTTTATCAAGCCGGGTCGCGATATCAGGAAAATCACTAACGATATCATCATATGTGTGTTTTTTTAATCGTATCAATAGTTGTTTTGATATCAGAAAGTTTCATTGGGACAGTCATCGGATTTCCAAAGAAATTATCTTCGGTTTCATCAATTTGTCTAAAATTCTAACGAAGATTTCCAAACATGCCTACATGAACATCATACTGAGCTCGCAGCGTTGTATGTTTATCATCTGTGGTTTTATGCTCAGCTTGCAGTGTCGTTAATTTATTGTATAACACATCTACATATTGTTTTGTCACATCATCATTATCCAGTGTTGGATCGCCAAGTGTGGTTATTTTATTCGAGTTCATGTGAAGGGGGCCTGTCATTGAGTCAACGGATGTTTTTACTCGATTGTTAATACTATCAGAGTTGGTAAAATAACTCCTGGTTTAATCTTACCGGTGGAATCAAGCACAGCTAGGGAATTTTCAGTTACTCCATTTATTTTAACAAGAATGTCATTCGGAAAAACATCACTCTTTTTCAATTTCCCTTGTTTGTCTTAATATACTATTATTTCATTTGGATCCACAATTGCGAGGTTTAATATCTCGGATATTTCATCTTCGATTATATTTTGTATACATCATTGGTTGCATATATTTCCTCGGTGGGTTTTTCAGACTTGAGAGATCTTACCTAAATTTTAATCATTATATTTTAAGATCTCTCTTAAAAGCGATTTCTCGTATATTCTTGTATGGTTTTATGGGGTGGTTTAGGTGATGATGATATAGCGCTAAATACATTTAATACTTCTAGGCCACATATCGGTGTGTCGGTCATTTTCTGTGTTGGCAGCGTGGAGTACCAGCGATGAATTTTTAATTGATGTATATAACGCATAAATTCTTAAGGTGGAGCTAATCCATATGAATCAAAATAAACAATTACATGCGGATCTATCGCGTATGTTACCCAGTGAGTTCCAGTCCCAGTGCTGTATTTTGTGGTGTCCGTAATTTAACATACTGAATATGTTCAGCGTGAACAGTAATATCCTTAGCGAAAATCATAGATAGCCCTGCTGTTCTTGTATAATCATCAGAATATATTGCTAATCCCACAGTTGTTGTTGCAACATCAACATCATGCTCAACAGAGTCAATCTCTCTTCCATCAATCATATATCTAGCGCTACTAGATAATCCCAAAATACCATTATTGACGAAACCAACTCGGAGAATGGCGTATCAACATTTGTTACAAGTTCTCCTTCTACTTCAATAATTGCCTCAGCGGGTAAAAGGTATTTGCTTGTATCTTGAGCCTGAAGTTCGATTCTTGATCGAAAATTTGGGTGTATTGAGTTATTGTAATAAAATTGATAATCGCGTACAGAATCATTTTTGAGAACTGGGGCATCTAAATCAAATTCCGAATCAGGTGACGATTTGAACATTTTATTATATATTTTTTGATCAAAATCGCGATCTCAGTCCACTTCCCGCTATCATATTTGCAGTAATATTCCACTGAGCATCAAATCCTTCATTTATCAGCGATGTTATTTTTTGATCCACCGCGTTGTTTACTTTTGTGCTAATACTCGCAGGCATAATCTCCACGGATGGTAGTTTTCCTGCTGATTTTATCACTGGTGGGTTTTTTTTGTCGTCGAATTAGTGTTATTAGCTTTTCTTTGGCCGCGGAAAATGCTTTACCGGTAATATCAGCAAGAGCGCTAATACCCTTATCACGAATAACATCAATAGCTTTCATTAATAATTGTTTTGCGACTGGTGCTATTTTTGGAGCCATCCTTGTAAATAACCCTTGAATGACATCACCGAGACCATCTCCATAATACACCCTATAAATAGGTAATCGTGAATTTACTGCGTAACTCATAGTTGGTTTATAGAGGCTGTAGTCTATGATCATTTTATTTAAATGCTATTCATCTAATCGGTGATAAATCACCAATTAGTCTCATATGGTAATCATCAATTAGTTCATCAATAAATAATCGATATATGCCAATATCCATGATATCACCATCAAATAGTCGTCTTCAGTTATCAGCGGCTTCATTTATTACTTCCTCTGAGTTATTTCCAGCACCTTTTCCCCCAATGAGAATTTATATTCGTGCTATGTCTCCGAAAACATTATTAGGAAAACGAACAAGAGCACTACCATGAGAAAATCCACTACCAGTTGCCCCTTGTGCATCATCAGATCCAAATCCGAAATTTAATAAAGCATCATCATCTGCGAGTTGCTCAGGCGGTGAATAAGGTGGCGGTTGTCGTTGATGTGAGAAAGACATTCTCTTTGAAGATTGTTCTGTTTTTCTTTGCAATCTTTACGGTTTTTGGTTTAGTTCTAGTTATTTGTATTGATCATACACTTTACCAAGCGCATCGAGATATCCCATGTACGATATATTTTTTGTATTAATTCGACTTGTGTTCGTTTTGATTTTATAAAATACATCAGCCCACTGTTTAATATCTGTAATGTATGTTTTATATCCTGGTTTCAACATTTTCTTCCTATTTTCATAAGTCGTAACAACAAGAGCAGGAAGTTCTTTTCGATCACCTGATGGATTACTATTAAAGCATCCTCAGTAAATCTATCACGTAATTCTTCAATTATTTCTTCATCGGTCTTTGCGGACCAGTTTGAAGTCTTTCTGGTTGTGTTATTGCAGGAGGAAGATTTTGAAGCAGTTCTAATGTTTGTTTAGTTTCAGTTGCTATTTTTTCGAGTTCAGGAAGAACACCTCTCTTTAGTTCTTCTTCTTCTTTTCCGTATATAACCTCCTTAGTAGCTGTAGTTACAGGTTTAACTAATTGTGCAGTATCAGGTTGCAAAATCAGTTTGATATTCTTGTCACGCTTGCAATTTTTGTCTGACATAATCCATTACGGGTATAAATCTCTTTGTTGGGTCTAATCGCTTGCGACTTTTTCTAGTTGTTATTGATTCTCCTACCATGTTTGTTAAATATGTATATGATATGATTTAATTGTAACAGTTAACAACCCATGCAATTTCTGTATTTAAAAACATGTACATGTTTTCAAACACTCACGATATTACTTCGTTTTCAGTGATCAAATCACCGGTGATATTTCACTAGGTGCCAAAAAAAATAACACTTATCATACCTGTATTTAAAAACATTTAAGTGTTTTCATGGCAGTGTAGTGTATTGTTCTGTTTAATAAGTTATTTCACCATTTTTATTCTTGAATTTATAGTTCTCTTAATTTTATATTGTTGGCCGAGTTCACTCCTAATCTTTTCGACTTCGGTAAATAACGGAATGAATTTATTTACGTCGCTGTTGTATGCTAACGATTCATTAACGGTTTGTTGTATCCATTTAATAGTGGTATATTGAGATGGCAGGACATATTTATCATTTTGAGCGTTGTGATCGAGAACTTGAAAATCAGAGAGAATCTGATTACAATCTAATGTATCAGATACTTTTTTATTTTTTTAATTTGAAATTGCGTTCATGATATCATTTATATTTTCGAATTTCATCATATAATATATATATATATATATATATATATATATATATATATATATATATATATATATATATATATATATAATATCAAATATACAAAAATTGGGGGTAAATTTTGACCCGTTTTCTTTCAAGCGTCTATTTGCAGCTATGTTCAATTATTTACAATGACTGCACAATCTCCATTCGTTTTAAGGCGCCTTCGCATCTTATCAGGCCTTGAGATATACATATAATCTTAATTAAGGTATATATGAACGACCCCATGTGAACTCCTAAAATGCTTTCACACGTTGAAAGTCCTGAGGTCACATATATAAGACAACACAACCCCATGTGGTCCCCTCAGGTGCCTTAGCATCTGAGCAGGTCCAGGGGCAACACGACACCTTGTCCCCTGTGTCAGGATCTAACCCGCCAAATAACGGTCTAGAACCTCAAGAGGGTGTGCTTAATGTATGTCGTCACAACATATATATCTTAATTAAGGAATATATAACGACGGCATAATCTCCATTCGTTTCAAGGTGCCTTCGCATCTTATCACGCCTGGATATATACATATATATTTACAACTATTTACCAGGACGTCACAACCTTTAACCGCAAGGTTCGAGTGTTCTAGCAAATTCAAGGTACATATATTTAAAACTATTTGCAAAAGGACAGCACATACAAATGATTATATAGGACAATACAACACAACTATTTACATATATACATACGGGCCCTCCTCTACATTAAACTGAAACAACTCTCCCCCACAAAATCAACCCAGAGAGAATGCAAAAGTTCATTCACACGTATGACAGTGTGATGTAGAGTTGTTTTCAGTTGATCTTCGATGATGGCTTGGAGCCCCAATAACAAAGCCATCTGCGTGTTAAATAATGTTAAATAAGCTGACTAATACAGCGGTGTGTGATTTTTACTTGTAGTGTAACTTAATTGTGATTGTTGACAACATCCAAACAAATCAAGATACCTGACAACAGTATTAAAAAAAGAATACCAGAGTTGTAAATGTTTTTTTTATTTGACTCGTTTTCTGACAAAATAAAAAAATAGATCAGAGGACGATCACGTGATTATTTTCTTGAGATAATAGACATATTTCCCTTTGGTCTTACATAAACATTACTACACGAGTCATTTCCTTTTGGTGTTACATAAACATTACTACACAAGTTACTTCCCTTTGGTGTTAGAATCATTACCATGGAATTCAGATGTTAATTAAATTTAATTTTTTGCGCTAATCGCTTTGAAAAAGCAGATTTATATCTATATTCTGCTACTTTTCGTACCGAATTTATACAAATATCAAAATACTTGCCGGCTGCATTCATTGATTGAAATATTTTTTCTTCGCCGGTATTAACATTTATAGATTTAACAGATTTTGAGGGTTTTTTTAAAATTATTTTCCAGTTAGTACCCGTTTGGTATTTTCAAGTTGTGTGATAGCTTAATGATTAGCTAAAGAATTATCAGTTCTTATACAATTAATGTGATCAATCACAAACCCATCTCTTATTAATCCATTGTAACACTCATATGCGAATCTATACAAATAATGATTTTTCCCAGCAGCGTTAAATTTAAGATATCCATGATTATCAACAAACCCTAATGGTTTTTTTCAATATGCGGTGTCTGACTACACCATCATGAGACGCTTCATAATCGATGATCACGGGATGCAGTTGAAATTCTTGTTTTATTTATATACATATATATTATTTGTCTAATTAATTATTTGGTTTAATTATTACTTATTGAGAATATATCAATGTAGTCTTGAGGTGTTCTTATGATTTTGTCATTGATGCTGACAGAGTCAGGGTTAGAGATTTTAACTCTTTTATCATAATAGCGCTTAAGTTCCCTGTATCGCTTACCACCACAATTGAGACACAGCTGTGATTGACATCGCACCCCAACCCCACATCGTATGCATGAAAACGAACCTAAGCTTCCTCGTCGGATACTCTGTGAATGATATCAACAGAATTCATTTCTGCATGATTTGTTACAAACGGTTACTGATCCTATCATAAGACACTTACAGTGATTCATTATATATAATTTTTTTATTTAACTAATTGTTGTATGTATAACATGTAGGAGTTTGATAGATTATCCAAAATCGAGCCTAGGAAAAATGTTAAATACAATTTCGATAGAATATTCGTAGATGCACTAAATAAGGGTCTAATAAGTGATAGAAACGTGATAGGTAGAATCCATGAGGGGTTTAACGAATTTAAGCGCGATGGTGTATCTCACTGTTGGTCAATATTTCGAAAATATGGTAGTGTTGATGCTACCATGTACGACAAAAAAGCAGCAGCGATAATATCAGATCTTGAACATAGAAAGTATTTTTTAGAGTGAAATTTATTATCCGTTTAGAAACAGGAAATTAGATTATACGCGACAAATTTAAACCTGATATGAAAAATAAAAACTGTCACTGTGAGTCAGGATTCCAAACCAGGAACGCTGACTGAAATTGACAAACCGTATTACGAGAGAGCTTATCCTGTGACAGCGGTTGTTTATGGGATCTATCCGATAAAGGACAAACCGAGTGTTGAAAAATTAAAACCCATGAAACAGTCGTCGATAAATTATTTAGCCGAACAAATAGAGCATTTTGCAAATGCGCTGCGTGGAAACAGGTTGACGGATCTTAGACGATAAAAAAAAATGAATGGGCGTTAGCAGTCAGGGAGAATTGGGTCACAATTCAAAATGTAGCTGAGCTAGAAAAAAATATTAAAATTTCCAATAAAAGAAGCTACGATAACAGGAGAAGTATTATACGAATCGAAATATAAATCAAGAGGATCTTCAATAAAAATTTGTTGACAATAATTCACACGCGTGGACCTCCTCAGTAACAGCATTTGCACGGGATAGAACCATAAAGTATCTACCCGTGCAGTTCTCCGGAGAACTCTTGGGGGAGGAGAATTTATTTGATTTATTCACAAGGAAAGTAAAAACGATCTTGTGTTGGTGTGGTTATTTCAGAGTTATGAAGACGTATAGTGTAAATTCGATCAATTTGTAACACCTATCGGCGAAATATACAGTACTGAATTTCTTCACGACGAGATGAGAAAACTAGCTGGTGGTTTTTCAACAGATAACGTCGAACAATTACTAACAATCTGTTTTACAATCCCATCATTTGCAGCTCATTTTGCGAGAAAGAAAAATCTGTGGAAACCAACAAGAGCTGAATTTCTCTCAGATGTCCAAGCAAGCTGTGTCGTTTATGGACAAGGGGGAGTATGGGATACCAAATATGATCCTAAAAGTGTTTTTTTCGGTTGATATGGTTGCGTGTTATCCAGGGAATCGTCTCGGGATGGGTGAATGCTCTGAGTATTTTAAAAGATTTGGACATACTACAAACGAGATGATCCGTGTTGCGATTAATGGGCCGCTACCCGATTTTGATCAAACAGGATTCGCTCGTGTGGTATCATTCGTGATCGCTTAAGGACTTTATCCTTGCTGTTATGCTTGGTTTGGTTGACAAATATCTGAAAAACACTGGATGCCAATAGTGTTATTACGGTATATGATCGATTGTCAAATACTGATATCGCTGACTTTCAGTGAAGTAATTATATCATATCGGGAACAAACTGAGGGTTAGCTACCGCAACCTGATAGCGTAGATAGTATAATTTTGCGATAACAAAGAAAAATTTCCTTCATTCGACGAAGAAAAAATCATTAAATGGACCAAGGAGATCTTTGAAGTCAGAAGTAAACCCGCAAAAGATCCCGGTAGAAGAATAATTGGTAAATTCAGCCAAGGTGGATCAAGCGACATTATTCACGATTAATTCTAGATGATGCTGAAGACGATTTTATAATCGCGGATGCAAGATCTAGAGGTATATATGTCAATCGTAAAGACGCCTGCTTGTCCGATGGAACGAAATTCGGTACAATTGTTATTTACGTAGATGCTTCTATCAATTTACTTTCGATGATAAATAGATTTCCTGAATCCGCGGATAGAGTCCCTCCTGATTCATTTTGTATTGATGCAAAACATTGCGAAGCAGTGGAAAATTCACTAAGTCTGACAAGTGTTGGGGATCATGGAGAATGAAAAAGGAAATGCTGCACGATTATTCTAAATCAACAGATGTTACGATTGAAAACGATTACATAAAGAATAATCAGATATCAAAACTATCGAAAGCCCCTTCGTTATCCGATCCAATATGTGGATATAAAACCAGTTACTTAAACGGTTGTGGTGGGTCAAGGAAGACGACGGGTGTGATCGAATTATTTCGAGGAAAATCAAACATGATTGTGCTAACACCAACACACAGACTTGCAAAAGAGATGAAACAGCGAGGGGTTAATGCTTCAACTTATCACAGTTTCTTTCGATGGAAAGGTGACGCATTGACTCCAGATCGAATGTACGATAAATATATTCCTGAAATTATTATTTGGGATGAGATATTCACAGTGCCGTTAGAGATATTAAAATGTTTCTTGATTGGCTTTTGTTAAAGAATACAGCTGTGATAATGTGTGACGATCATGGTCAACCACCACCATTTGTCGGTTTGTCTCCACATGATTGGCTTAAGAATTTTGTAGATTATTATGAAGAAATTAATACTGATCATAGATCCCTTGATCCAGAATTAAGTGAGCTTAAGAAATTAATTAGATTATAACCCGATAAAATCCAATGTGAGAAAAAGCGTTAAATAATTTCAGAAACCCCATTAAATGATTTTTGGGAAGCGTGTATACCAAACCATTTGATAGTGGCAAGTACAAAGATAATCCGAGATACAACACAGATGAAGTAATTTAAAACGCACAAGGAAAAATTCGCAACACTTCCAACGCCGCTGTGTTATAAACCTAAGGATACACGAAGACAGAATATCGAAGTTGATATTACAGGCCTAACAGGACAAACTGAGAAGCAGATTCTCGTGTTAAATGATATTGTGTTGGTTGATATCAGTGTTGTCGAAGATGCATTGTGTGCTGATAAATCTCCATGGACGCTAGGATAGGCAATGACGGTGCATTCTTCGCAGCGATTGACTATATCCGATACGATTGTTTGGATCGTAGATGATCACATCGGGTGGTCGAATTTAGTTTATCTCGCAGTATCCAGAGTACGAAGAATAAATCAACTTCGAAGAGTTATTTTAGATGCTAATGAACCCAGCAACAATGAAATTGTCAATGATATAATCACAAAAAACTCGCTGGTTATAAATAACAGGATAAAAAGAAATAAACGAAAATTTGATATTGATGCTGAATTTATAATTACGCTGAAACAACAACAAAATAATCACTGCGCGAGTTGTAATTGTATAATGCGTTGATATTTCTCGGATACAAATCCTCGCCAATTTACCGAAGACAGAAAAGATAGCAGTGTTTGTCATACCAGAGATAATGTGATGTTGACCTGTCTTGAGTGTAATATATGCAGATGTTCTAGTTAAGACCTCGCGGCGGTAATTGAGTATCCTCGGGTATCACTTGTAATTGTTCACGTGTAAATCCACGCTGAAGAGTTGTTGAATCAAACCTATAGATTGCTGATCTACCCGTGGATCTTGTTATATTAGATATTTTATGTGTGGTGACACTCCAAATAGGATCAGTAGGTCTCTTTTAACCACCTTCAAGTTCTCCTGGTTCATATAAATATCTCACAGTGACATTGCCGAGTATTCAATGTTTTGAAAAATCATGTTGTGGTTTTTGTACAGATATGTACCATTTTTGAATGCGTTAGTAGGTTTCATATTGATTGTTCGAGTAATTTCATTATTTAGCGCTGTAATTACACCTGGTAATCTCTTGACCCATTCACGAGATCGTGTATCCTGGACAAATTTCTTCGCGTATTGATATCCACATAACCGCTCAGCAAGTGTCCGATGAAATCGTTCAACAATTTCCTGATCGCGATGTAGTGCAGTATGTTCTTGTCTAATCGTAGTATTATGATTCTTCACCCTAGAATTCCTTGCCAGGATCAACCTGCAATAGATTTGGCCACTGCAGAGGACATCGTCCATAAATTGTTTCAAACGCAGAAGCTACTTAAGTTGATGATTTCGTTGAGGGCGGATCTGTTTGTTTGTATCTACTCGCAACATCAACTACGGTTAGTGCGTATTTGTATGTATGTTTATTGACAGTATCCTTCGGCAGAAATAATATATCAGCCTGATGAACTTCATTAGGAAAGCTCTCATCAATACGTGTAAAGTTAATTTTTTTATCCGTTGGCAGATAAATGTGCCATATTGTCTGTTTGAATAACAAATCCGCCGCGGTGGTATTTTTTACCTTTGCGGCGTTAGCGAGTTTATCGATTGCTGATTTACCTCGCCATTATCCTCTTGAGGAATACTAAATAGATTCCATGTTGTCATTAATTACCAGCACCCAGCATTAATTTACTTTTCATCCCCGATTTTATCAACCACGAAGCTAATGTTTCTTTGAAGGATTGATCAGTGATAGAATTTAACGCATGAATCAATTTCACATCTCCGATGTGTCTGTGTTGCAGATTGCTGCTTTTATAAGGAACATCATGAGCATGACACGCCTTATCAATAGCCTTTATTGGATATTCCCCGGGTCGAAGTTGGTCCAGGCCATCAAGTCTGATGTAGAGTCTTATTCCAGATGTACAAAAACTATACCCTGAAAGGCGTTTTTCTCCTGGATATTTTGCCCATGGAGCTCCTGGGAGTTTTGTCATTTTTGCTGCAATAACACCTCCTTGTTTTTGTTTTTTCAATCCATAGAAACAATTCTAAAATATTTTGTACCACATTGTACACACCTACCAGCAAGTGGTAATCTGTTGCTAGTACGCTTCTTACATTTTTCACACAATATTGATGCATAATTTAATTATAATAACATGAATGTAATTGATTTTTCGGCGACAAAAACACGAGAACCCATTAAGCATCATGCAGCGTTAACACATTCTTTTCGCATGATTA
Organism: Unio delphinus; assembly: GCA_029339505.1. NCBI lineage: Eukaryota > Metazoa > Mollusca > Bivalvia > Unionida > Unionidae > Unio > Unio delphinus. The sequence continues at coordinate 1,753,446 of JAQISU010000065.1, forward strand.
TAATTCGACCATTTGAAAGTGGCAAAACGCAGTTGTTACTTAATTTGGTGACGAGATGGATGAAATGAGATAAACTATACTTGGTAGCCCCAAGTGTAGACGATCAGAGATGTTACGAGGTTTTAAAGGATTTCAACAAGAAAGCAAAATCGGAAATCGATGAGGATATTATTGAATTTATAACCGATATCGAAGAATCTGCGAGTGTTGATGTTATTGATGAAAGTATTTATAATTTAGTCGTATATGATGATGTGATGTAAGACAATTTAAAACAAATCCCTCTAGGATATTTTCCAGAGGTAGACAAAAATACTGATGTGATATATGTTACTCAGAAATATACTCAAGTACCAAAAGTGATCATGGATAACTGCAATATTCTTGTAGCATTTAATAGAGCTGACACGCATACGCTACGAAATTTTCACCAGACCTGGTGCTGCGACATGGAATATAACAAATTCAGAAATTTCTTTAATCATGCTCAGTCACCTCCACACGGTTTTGTAACAATAAATTTGCATGACCATAGATAAAGATATCGTATTGGACTTGATGAAATATTCGGTTAAAACCATAATAGTTTCGGATTGTCTTAGTTAGTTTCGGCTTGTTTGAAATAGTTTCGTCTCCGTAGAGGCCTTTTTTTGTTTGACAACTTGGTCTTGAGTTAACCCATCTTGCTGCTAGTTCTTTGGAAAAATAATACATTGATCCACACTATCTTTATCTTATTAAATCAGCACTCCAACTAATTCCTACATCACTTGCATCAACAGACATGTTAAAAAGCTGCCTACAATGTGACGCTGAAGGAATATGTGAAGTTGAAGTACCGCCTTTAATTTGTCAACATATTCCTGGTGTTTGCGAGACAAATAAAACTGATTTCTTACTCAACCACTTTTTCAGGTTTGTCTCCTTTGGAAACATTTGAGAAAAATATCAGATATTGCCCGTCCATCACATCAGTTGCTTTTTACTAACATGAACTGAGCATTGAGAGATAACCTTCAAACTAATTTATCCAGGTGTAGTCTTGTTCCAGAATATGTCCCAAAATGTGACACGAGCATAGCAAAGCTTACTTTTTTCTAAATTAACCTTTATATTTGTATCAAAGAATTTATAAATGGTTTCCAGGTGACCTTTCCGGTTCTGGTGTCGCAGTAGACAATGCGATCATTAAAGCACACATATCACGTATCTAAAACAGATGTTAACATCTTTTTTTCTTCTGAAATCTGGACGGATATTTTTTCATTCCAAATGGCATCACTTTCTATTGATAAACTGCATCTAGCGTTGTAAATTATACATACGCCTTCTCTTTTATGAATGAAATTGAAATAATCCCGTGGTAAGGTGCAACTTAATGACATTGCTTTCGTTTCCAAATGTTTCCAAATAAAGACACTTTTGAGCTTGACTGAAATTTTGTCAATCCAATCATCTGTTATTGCCTTTGACGATGAATCCGTTGTGGTGTCATTGCTGCCTTTTATATTGTTAGAGCACATGTATAATATGTTTTCTGGTTTAGGTATGAGAATGCATGGCGTACTCCAGTTATTTCACTTGATTGTATAAAATCAGTTAATATTATTGTGCTTTTCAAACATTCCTGCTGGAGAGCATTCATCATGTATATATAATCATCCATTCTCAACATAATTACATCATGCAAATTGTCAACTTTTTGGCATTTTGAATCAAACGGCATTTTCCTTTGAAACTGAGTTTTTACATGAAACAGACATGGATCAGTTTGCTCTTTTCATCCACAATCAGGTTAGAATTTATAAATAAGTGAATGAAATGACTAAGTATTGTGCCTTTTTATTGTTACATGACTTATGATTTCTGTTTTAAAATCGGTGTGTAAGGAGTTCAAACAAACCAGAAGGAGTGCTGATATTGAGTACCTTCACATCAACTCTGTGATATTCAGAATGCAATCGAGAAAGGCACGTGACTAAGTTTTCTGTGATCGATGATGGAATTCTGTGTTCGCCGATGCAATTCAAGATTCAAAATCCATCTGGATAATACGAAGCTGAACACTCAAATAACCTTGTCATTGCCTTTACTGCAAAGCATTTTCTTTCTCGTAATTTCAATTCTTCTTCTGTGATAATCATATAGACATCCAACCCTAATGAAATACATTTTTCAGGATCTTTTTCGGTAAAATTTCAATCTTATTACTTTTTACTAAAACGCATGTCTAATTATATAGATCAGAATAGTATGCAAAACATCACGCGAGGAAACCCTTGATTTAAATATATAGCCAATGCATCAGTGTAGTACAGTGTCTATTTAAATAATAGACATAACCGTGTTTTATGTATCTATTTTAATGCCATCAGACTCCAATCCTTGAGGCTTTAGCGATATTCCCGAATTTCAAAAAGATATCAAATGTTTCTATAGTTGCGGATGTTACATAATTTTATTATTGCTTGTTTGATAGCAATGATGCATTAGCAGCAGATTCAGACGGTACCATGGATTATTTAAAATATATAATAATGGTAACCGTGTGCTACAGTGAGTGTGTATGGTCACATGTTCGAATAAGGTAAAAAGCCCTTTCACAATATTTAAGCATATTTCAACGTGACAACAGAGTAGGAAACATAATAATGAGATATATGAGCAAACACAGCGAGAAAAGGACAGCTTTCGTGATTTATTTAAGTATTTGCTCTCTTCCAGTACTATTTATACATTTGCATAAATGTTATATATTTATTTATCTATTTAATTTGCATCACTCCATCTCTAAGGTAATATATCTAAGCTAATAGCTGCTAATTGTCTTAAACTTTGTTGTTGATTACGTTTTGGACAGAACATAAATAAATATAGGATGTTATAAATGCTACCCCAAAGCTCGAAACCAAAATATGTCAACAAGTTGAACTCTGAAAGTAAGCATCTGATGTGCTTAGATTCTATCGCAACATGGTACGAATAATATAGTACTCGATGATTAAACTTGGCAATTTAGTCGATTCCATATTTCAACATGAACACTTTCTGAAAGCAAAATAAGTCATGCTAAATTGTATATTGTGTTCTTACACGATTGTTTAGTATATTGGAGCCAGAATGAGTATATTACTGTATTGTGGACAGGTGTAATTCGTTTGTTCAGGCACTGAGGTGGTGTGGGTGGCGTGAGGAGCGGATATACTACAATGATATACTATTGCTGTGGTGTTCAGTATATGGTATTCTTTGTCTCGATTGCAGTATTTCAAAGCCATTTTCGATTTAAGGGTATTTCCTACTTATTTATCTTATGGCTCAACTGACATATGATTGGAAGTCACAGCCCTTAAGTTCAACGCCGGGAAAGGCATCGCTGATGGCGAGCATTTCAGCTGAAAATATCCAAATAAAAATCCCTTCACAATATTGTTTGTGTATGAACCCATTGTGTGTATTTAGTCAATTAGGCGACTTTCACTGAGTATATATATATATATATATATATATATATATATATATATATATATATATATATATATGTATCGATTCTAAATAAGGATCAATTCAATATCAATAATCCAGTAATCTCACCGCATGCACATAGGTTCACATCCATATTAACAAACTAAATTGAAATTATCACGTGGAAGTGTTATATTATGTATGTCGTATATATCAGCATGCACAACATTATTTCTATAGTTTTGTTTTTTCTCACATCTTTATCCCATATTAATAAACAAGACTGGATGTGAAGATCCCTCTAGGATTGTTTACGTAACACAACGGTATTCGACCATCGCCTCTGTTACATCATGCACTGACCTTAAATAAACAATAGTATGCAATAGTATGCAAGCATAATGATTTTATTAAAATATATTTTCGTCATATTTTTAACGGCAGCTAGTGACTCTTGGAACTATAAATATTAAGGCAGTCGATAACCGAGTGGTTTAATTCATCGCCGCACAGGAATACATCCAGCGCACCACCGCAGTTTCGATTCCAGTGTCAGACAGGTTGAAAATTTGCATGTGCGAAAACGAGAAAACTTGTACTGGCTTAAGATAAGTAGATGGTTGTTGATGGACGTATCCGTGATCTCACTCCACTCCATATCAAATACAGCCAATAGGCAAATCAGGGCAGGTTAACGATGTCAGCAGCATTTCTGGATAACTGCTGTGAATTTAAACAACTGTATTTTTAATTATTTATCTAGACAACAATAAATAATGAATAAAATTGAGTTACGACTTGTTAGCAGCATTTCTGGATAACCGGTGATTTTTATGAGAAATTAATCAACCATAGTTTAACTTGGTTATATATGCATCATGGGTACGCCATAAACACGATTTAACTTTTATTTGCTTTATTACACATGTTCTTCAAATTCATCGTGTCGCCTTATGAAGTTTAAAAACTTAAACTTAACTAAAAAAAATGGCGGGTCTATTGGCTCGTCTGTGTCTTCTTGTCATAAACACATGGTGATTGAAAATTGTTGTAAACGAAATGTCATGAATAAAATAGTTATAAGACTTGTCAGCAGCATTTCTGGATAACCGCTGTGAATTCTATGAGAAATAACGAACTATATTTTAATTTTGTATCTTTACAACAAATTGTGTTCATACGCCCGTGTTTGTATTCACCTACCATGTTTTAGTTTCTTTATATCATACCTGATTCAATTATCTGCAGGTCCTGCATGTAAAACCGATTTCCCCTTTGTTATTTACGGCCTCCCTATACACCAGCAAGAATATTCTTAAAATAAATAATTTATTATATAATCCTCTTAGATAAACGGTTGCGATTCCTACTCTGTAGGATCTATAATTATAACTTTTAAAGAACAAAATAGTCATACTAGTTGTAATTGAACACATGAAGTTTAATATATCGTCATCATTAGCAGCAAATTGTCTTCATTGTATTAAATAAAGAGAATTTTCTTAACTAAAGAACTGTTTATTATCTTTTGTGCCCTGTGTTGTGGAATTCAGCAATATGGAAAAGTTTGATTGGTAAGTTCATTAGCATTTGCCTGCATCGCATTCTTTATATGTTTTATTGTAGATTTTGTTACTTCAAGATTTGGTCGAGTACGTAAGAATAATAAATGTGTTTCCTCGTGCTCCATTACTTTTTATTGAACATTTGCCACAGGGAAGTGCGTATGAAGATTTTGACATGTGCATTATATATATATATATATATATATATATATATATATATATATATATATATATATATATATATATATATATATATATATATATATATATATATATATATATATATATCTTTTTAAAGTTAGTACATAAGAGTGATTTTTAAGCATTATGATTGTTTCACATACTATGCTTGACTGTAAACAATTATAAGGGTAAAACGCTTATATGTTATCAAATATAGTTGATATTGGTAGCAGTATTGTATATTACCTATACAGCTTAAGAATAGTTTTATTAATATGAAACTTTAGGAATATATTTACCCGTGCTGCACGTGTGATGTTGCCAAAACCCACACACGATACAAGCAATCACACTCTGTGCTTGCCTAACTAACGCAAGGAAAACAACGACTTTTATAAGTCGAACTAAATTCATATAGAAAACAGATTTTAGTAAAACAAGATGAAATAACAAGTATAAAAAGATAATTGTGTATCGAGTAATCCTTAAACACAGCTGGTAAAATCTTATGACACGTCAAGAGCCGTTGAGACCGGATGCATGGAAAATAGTTGCGACTGTATAAACTTGTATTTGCGTCTTATTGTGATTGTCAATGCCTCCTAACATATTAAATAAATCTGAGACGAAAACAGGTAAAGGTAGAGTGAAAAGTACAAAGTACAAAGTACTAACCAGTACTTCAGTTTTGTCTATTGCCTAGGGCTCTGGGCTAAGGGTTTATTTTGATTTCTTCTTCTTCTTCTTCTTCTTCTTCTTCTTCTTATTATTATTATTATTATTATTATTATTATTATTATTATTCAAATTAAGTTTTTAGTATTAAAATTAATCAATGTTTTATAATTTAAAAAAAATGGTCCTTTTTAAAAAGGTTTGTTTCTTCCGTACTGGTCCTCTCTAATTCGTTAAAATAATGTCACGTGCTTATTAGGCGGAGCGATCTATTTTCTGACGTCAGGTGTTTGTTGCAGGTTAAAGAAACACATAAAGATACATACTGGAGATAAAGAATTCGTATGTAAACTTTGTAATAAAATGTTTAAACAGATTAGTCCCTTGAAGAGCCTCATGAGGGTAGATATTGGAGATAAACCATTTAAATGTGAAGTTTGTGATAATATGTTTAGACACAGTAGTTATTTGACCAAACACATGAGAATCCATACTGGAGATAAACCATTCAAATGTGAAGTTTGTGATAAAATGTTTGGACAGAGTGGTAATTTAAAGAGCCACATGAGGATACATACTGGAGATAAACCATTCAAATGTGAAGTTTGTGATACTATGTTTAGACATAGTAGTCATTTGAAGGGCCACATGAGGATACATACTGGAGATAAACCATTCAAGTGTGAAGTTTGTGGTACTATGTTTAGACATAGTAGTCATTTAAAGAACCACATGAGAATCCATACTGGAGATAAACCATTCAAGTGTGCAATTTGCGATAAAATGTTTCGACATACTAGTGATATCAAAGCCCATATGAGGACACACACGGGAGATCAGACATTCAAATGTGAAGTTTGTAATAAAATATTCGGACAGAGTAGTCATCTGAAGAGCCACACGAGGACACATACCGGAGTTAAACCATTCAAATGTGAAGTTTGTGATAAAATGTTTGCACACTTTAGTCTTGTGAAGAACCACATGCGAATCCATACTGGAGATAAACCATTCAAATGTGAAGTTTGTGAGAAAATATTTACACACAATAGCACTTTGAATGACCACATGCGAATCCATACTGGAGATAAACCATTCAAATGTGAAGTTTGTGAGAAAATGTTTGGACAGAGAAGTTATTTGAAAGTTCACATGAGAATCCATACTGGAGAAAAACCATTCAAATGTGAAGTCTGTGATAAAATATTTAGATACAGTAGAAGTTTGAATGACCACATGACAATACATTCTGGAGATAAATCATTTAGATGTGCTGTTTGTGACAAAATGTTTGGATATAGGAGTAATTTGAAGGACCACATGAGAATACATACTGGAGATAAACCATTTAAATGTGAACTTTGTAATAAAGCCTTTAGTTTAAATGGTGGTTTGAAGAAACACATGAGAATACATACTGGAGATAAACCATTTAAATGTGAACTTTGTAATAAAATCTTTGCACAGGGTTGTACTTTGAAGAGGCACATGAGGATACATACTGGAGAGATGCAAAAATAAATAAAATACTAGGTTTGGGAGATAATTTTTAATCAAAGTTGACATGAGAATACATAATGGACATTAACCATTCAAAATGTGTTGTTTCTAATCAAATATTTGGGATAATAGTGCTATGAAGTGCCATATAAAGTTACATATTTGTTGATAAAGTATTCAGAGGTGTTGGGAGAGTACGTATTAAACCATAACATGATAATACATAATGGAGAAGGGGCCCCAAGTGATCTAAAGCACTCTCCCTTACAGATCACTGCCATCTCACCTCTGTCTGGATGTGTTCTAGTTGAAGATGTAATATAGTGTTCACATCAGAATACATACTGGACATTAACCATTCAAATCTCTCGCTGATGATAAAAGGCTAGGATAATAATTTTATGTAGTGCCATTGGATGGTGTATATAGTCGATAAAATATTGGTATATATAAGAGGTTTTGAAGTGTAAATAAGATTATAATACATATTGGAAAAAAATTATTGAAAGGCATAGTGTTTTAAATTTTAGTTTTTTAGTATTATGAATGAAGGTCTTAAAGGAGCAGTACTCTATCATATGAACAAATACAGAATTACAAACATATTCAGAGAATTGTAGTCCTTTAAGAAACACATTTCAGAACCATAAAATGCTTTTCAAATCTTTAGTTAGGCAAATATTGATAATCAAACTCACTTTTGAAAAGCATCTTGCATTGTTGTTGAGTTGATAAATAGCTCACAGGCATAAGGTGTACATATTTGGCTTTAACTGTTGAAGATGATGATTTCATGTAAATATTAGTGTAATGAAAACTTATGTCCCAGAAAAGAAAATATGCTGTGGTATGAAAACGGTCAGTACATATGATATCAATTTCATGAAGGAGACCGAAAGAAAATAAATCTCTTTAACAGATACAATGCACACGTGTAACCTATGGTAAATAACTAGAAGAAATTTCATACAAGATGTGCTCTTCTGTAAAAATGGTCGGTACATATGACATCAGTTTCATGAAGGAGACCGAAAGAATAAATCTCTTTAACCACAACAAATACAATGCACACGTCAAACCTATAGTAAATAACCAGAAGTAAGTTGATACAAGAAAAAGAAGGCTCTAAGCAAAGAGTTAACTTCAGATCCTAGATTATCAAGGATATACTTCATAAAACGAATTCAATGAATTCAAATTTAATCACCCAATTTTTCTTGTAAACTATTAAAAACAGCTTGAAATTAAGAAATGAGACCTCGAGTAAGCTTAAGATATGCATAGTGGGTTTACAATTTTCATCAGAATTGGACAAGTTTCTGCGAATAATTATTGTTCTATATCTGATGTTTGTGTCATATTTGATTCTTTCTAAGTTTGTCTTATTTACTCCAATAATTTAACTTCAGTTTTTGAAAAGTAGTCAAGGTTGTCTTCTGCTCAGAATATTTTTCTTTGCTATTTTTTTTAGTGTCCTATCTGAAAGACTTATACAGCTGTACTTATTAACATTAAACTTTTGCTAACGGTGAATATGAGAATAGTAAACCATTATGATAATCTGATAGAGGCCTCATTCTTTTATTATTATTTTGTACAGAGAAAGAGAGATTTCATAATATAAACTTTCAGTAAGTAGCACTTTTACATGTCCCTCTTGATCCAATTACTTGAGAAATGTTTTATTTGTTTATCTGTTTTGAAAATAAGTTTGAAAAGTCCTTTATTTTCTGGATAATATTTGACTAGTATTTAAATTTATTCATCCCAAGTGGAACATCAATAACTACTGTTGTATTACAGTATACTTAATATCTCCTCCAGAAACTTCAAAAGCTAATTTGATCATCTTTATAGTACCACAATCAGAGCATACGGACTCCTGTCCCCGAGTGGCTGCGTTATCTAAAGCGCTATCTGTTATAGATCACTGCCATCTCCCCTCTGCATGTGAGTCTTAGATTTGGCCAATGTGGGTATGTGTGAAAGCTTGCCAGTAGCTTCACGTGGGATGGTGATTCTTTCTGTGGTGTGGGTTTCTGTTTTTTTTTCCTCCACGTATACTACTGGACACCGCTACCACCATGAAGAAAATCCAGGTCTTCATCAACACCTGCCTCAGGAAGATCCTCAAGATCCGCTGGCCAGAAAGAATCAGCAACGACGAACTGTGGCAGAGAACGAAGCAATAGCCCGTTGAGGATGACATCCTTCAGAGACGCTGGCGATGGATTGGCCACACCCTCCGCAAACCTGCTCCCAACATCACCAGGCAAGCCCTCACATGGAACCCTCAAGGAAAGAGGAAGAGAGGAAGACCCAGAAACACCTGGCGCCGTGATTTGGATGCAGACGCAAAGAAGATGGGCAAGACGTGGGGACAGCTGGAGAGACTCGCCCAGAACCGAGACACCTGGAGAAAGCTGGTTGGTGGCCTATGTTCCAAACGGGGCCACAGGCGGAGATGAGATGATACTACTGGACGCAGTGTCTGCTGGAAAAAGGCTTTAAAACCTACAATAACAACCATTTCTCACCCATGTGTATACACCAGCAAGATACTTATGCTCCTCTTCTGACAATCCACTCCGGTGGCCTAGTAGTTAGAAGCGGATGGTTGTAGGTTCGATCTCCGGATGAGTCATACCAATGACTTAAAATAATGGTACTAACAGCTGCCTTGCTTGGCACTTGGCATTAACGAGATTAGTGTCAGGACTGGTCGGCCTGGTGTCAGGATAATGTGACTAGGTGGGACATCGTGCTGTATGTCTGCGGCATCATGCCTCAGTGATAGACATCACTATAACCTGCCTCACTGCTGACATCGTAGCGATATGACTGAGAAATTGTTAAAGCTACGGTAGACATTTAAATCACTCACTCAATTTTTTGACAATAATATAATCATTATTTCCACCTTAAAAATTAAGTTATATGGACAAGGTTCTTTTGCATACCAGGGTCCCAGCAACGTGGAACGAATTGCCCATTGAAACTATACATAAAAGAGACAGTGATCCCTTTAAATAGTGCCCTTAAAACTCACTTTTTCGATTGCAAAAACAAACTTAAAGACCTAGTAATGTTTCCTAGTAATGCTTCCTAACATTTATTTTCAGCATGGTTTTATGTTTTCTGATATCATGGAGTTTGGTTTGTTTTTTTGTAGTCATATCATTATATATGTTGTAAAGCGCTTAGAGCATCTAATAATTAGGTGCTATACAAAGTCCTGTTTATTATTATTACCACTACAATGTAAAGTAATGTTAAATCATAAACATGCGCATGTGACGTAAATTTAATTTTTTGTGGTCATCCCAACATTTTGTCAATTTATTCAGGAATTCTCCTTTAAACTTTGTTAAAAGAAAGTGAAACCAACAATTACAGTTAAATCAATAATTTATTTCTCAACAATACAAAGTGAAAATTCAAGGAATACTTGAATTTAAATTTAATTTCAAATGATTCTAAGTCTTGAGTGTCCTCAAGTACCACAATCATGGTATCCAGAATGCCTTTAAATGAGTAGACAATTATTTTAAAGTAGTGTAATGTATATTCCAAGTCAATGAACACTTAATTGCTCCAATGAATAATTTCAGTGAATAACTCCTCTCCAACTGCAAAAGAACCGCAAAGAAAGTACACAGAGATCTTAAAATGGAAATTAATTACTTCATTTTAAAGCCCTGTGCATACATATTTTTACCTGAACTACATGTGTTTTATTCTGAAGGAAAGAAACATCAGTTTTAATTATAAACAATACAGCCCTTGATTGTTCTGAACTAAAAATAATACCAGCATTTTATTTACGTAATGATAGGCAAAGGTTTGCATTATCTTCAACTTACAATAATGTTGAAAAGTTAGACACTATCACATTGTAAGTAAGTACTAATAACCAGATTGCAACATGTATATACTAGACCCTGAGGCTAACAATTCTGCATCATAATGATACGATGTCAAACTTGTGAACAATGAGGTGTCAGAGCAATGTGGATAACATGGACATAGGAACTCGTTACTGGCGCCTTATTTTGGTGGCGGGCGATTCACAGGTAACTGAGGGATTGCCTGTGTTAGATTCAAAAGGACCACATGGAATTGGTTGTCGTAAAGGCACTCTTGACAGACTGTAGGGGAGAGGCAATGTCTGCTAATTATATAGAATATAGATGCATCGACATCCACTTGTAGGTGAGCAAAGCGTAACCACCATTGGAATCGCAGTCTTAAATTTAGTATCTTGAAAGCTAAACCCTAGTATTCGCTAACCATCTTTTGGAAAATCATGAACTACTCAGACGCCATTAAAAATTGTTGAAAAACATTGTTATTCTTTTAATAACAAAGGAGGTTCGGATAGTAAGCTATTAGGGTCCATGAATATATGTAGGGGACAGATAATGAAAATACCATAATACAGTTGATCCTGAGTGTCTAGGAGACAAGAAATGGAGAGAACTGAGGGAGAAATTAGATCGACTGGAAGGGAACTGGAGTACCAGTCAAGAGAAAGAATAATACAGATGAGTAGGAACACAGGAGAGGAGGAAAATCTATATACTAAGACAGATGATGAATCAGGCCGTTACTTGGTCAAGTGAAAGACGAGTGATATGGTTTTGAATATTGAATTCCATTTGAGTAATGAATATCAGTTATTTAATGGTATTACGTTTCTGTTTATTTGAATTTCACCTTTTGTGTAATCAGTAATTTAACTGTCTGTATCGTTGACTGGATCGTAGAGCTTTGCAATTCTCTAACACTAATTCACTTTCTTCAAAATCGAGTAAGGTGGGTCTTCTGTAATAATTAAATATAATACTGGGAACACCCTACCCCAAACTAGTACACTGGATCTTTTACAAACACAATACAAATATATACAGTACGTTTCTTAAAATGAATTAGTTATACAATACAGCTTTCTTTTGTATATTTACTAAATACACATGATATTGTTATAGTTAAATTACTTAAAAGATATCTTAATGATCCCAATAAGCGTAAATTAAAGAACATTGAGACAAAACAGTATAACGCTTCTATACATTTGAAAAGTTCATCTTCTATTAGCTTCAATACCATTGTTATATTGATGGAAACGAATCTCGACCTCATTGAGCTCTGGTTCTTGTTTTTGTTTGTAGTAGTAGTTGTAGTGTTTAACGCCATTTTTCAGTACATGATAGGCTATGCATGGCGGACAGTATTAGTGGTGAAGGAAGAATCTTGGAAAATCTTTGCGATCGATGATGGAATTCCGTGATCATCGATGCAATACATGATTGTGAATCCCTCTGGACAATATGAAGAGCACTCAAATTACCTTGTCATTGCCGATAGTGCAAATCATTTCTTTATCATAGTTTCAGTTGTTCTTTTGTGATAATCACATGGACATCCAACCCTAATGAAATAGATTTTTCATGATTTTTTTAGATAAAATTTCAATCTTATTACTTTTTACTAAAACTCCTGTCTAATTATATAGATCAGAATAAGATGCAAAACATCACGTGAGGAAATCCTTTTCGGTCCTGGGGTCGCAGTAGACGATGCGATCATTAAAGTACACATCTCACGTATCTAGAACAGATGTTAAAATATTTTTTTCGTCTTAAATCTGGACGTGTATCGTTTCATTCCAAATGGCATCACTTTCTACTGATAAACTCCATCTAGAGTAGTAAATGATACATATGATTTCTCTTGTTTATGAACGAATTGAAATAATCCCTTAGTAAGGTAGAACTTGCTGACATGGTTTTAATTTCCGATTTTTTTCTAAAAGAAGACACTTTTGAGCTTGACTGAAATTTTGTCAATCCAATCATATGTTATTGCCTTTGGCAATGAATCCGTTGTGGTGACGTTGCTGACTTGTATATTGTTAGTGCACATGTGGAATGTCTTTTCTGGTTTATGTATGAGAATGCATGGTGTAGTCCAGTTAGTTCACATGATTGTATAAAATCACTCTAGTTAGTATTATTGTGCTTTTCAAACATTCTTGCTGGACAGCATTCATCATGTAGGGATGCTGTTTTACAGATATATAATCATCCATTCTCAACATCATGACAGCATGTCAATTGTCAACTTTCTGGCATTTCGAATCAAACGGGATTTTCTTTTGAAGCCGGGTTTTACATGAAATAGACATGGATTAGTTTGTTCTTTTCATCGGGATCATGCGTTTGCTTTGGAAGGCTAATAATTTAACATTGTTAATGACCACTTGTCCACAATCAGGTTAGAATTTTTAAATCAGTGAATGAAATGACTAAGTATTGTGCCATTTTATTGTTACATGACTGATGCTTTCTGTTTTAAAATCGGTGGGGGTAGAGTTGAAACAAACCAGAGGGTGTGCTAATACTAAGTACCGTCACACCCGCTGTGTGATATTCAGAATGCAAACGAGAAACAAACGTGACTAAGTTCTTTGTGGTTTATGACGGAATTCCGTGATCTTCGATGGAATTCAAGATTGTGAATCCCTCTGGATATTATGATGCTGAACACTCAAATATCCTTGTCATTGCCTTTACTGAGCATTTTCTTTATCATAGTTTCAGATGTTCTGTGACAATCACATGGACATCCAACCCTGCATGAAATACGTTTTGTATAATCACTTGGGTAAAATTTAAATTTTGTTTACTTATTACTAAAGCTCCTCTCTAAATATATGGATCAGAATAGGATTCAAAACATCACGTGAGGAAAACCGTATTTTACATATATGGCCACTACATCAGTTTAGAAGAAAGGTGTCTATTGAAAGTATAGACATAACCGTGTTTCATTTATCGATTTTATTAGGCATCACACGAGGATACATACTGGAATGAAACCATTTACATGTAAAGTTTGTGATAAAATATTTAGAGAAAATTGTCATTTGAAGAAAATCGTGAGAATTCATTGTGGAGAGATGCAAAAATAAATAAAAATACAATGTTTTGGAGATAAATTTTAAGCAGAGTTGACATGAGAATATATACTGGACATTAACCATTCAAATGTGTTGTTTATATTCATATATTTGGGACAGTAGTGCTATGAAGTGCCTTAGGAAATTGTTTATAAAGTATTCAGAGGTTTTGGGAGAGTACACATTCATCAATAATATGATATTAAATAATGGAGAATAAATATAAAAAGGTGTATTGTTTTAACTTTTACTTTTATAGTGTTATGAATGAAGGCCTCAAAGGAGCAGTACTCTATCATATGAAGAAATTGTTAATTACAAACATCTTCAGGGAATTGTAGTCCTTTAAGAAACACATTTCTCCTTCAAATACGTTCGCCGATCACATAAACGTCATGGATATAAGCCTGCTTCCTTTGAAATTCAGCCCTACTAAAAGACGAAAATAGTATTTTCTGTCTATCTCATATAGATAAAGGGCAATAAGTCTTGCCTCTTACCTTCCCTTGCCACCGCTAGGTGTCGCTAGTTTGTAAGCTTCGCTTGTACTGATATTATGTACATAATACCTCCAAACAATCCAAGTCATCTTAGTGTTGAATTGGACCATCCGAAATCAAATTTGGATTTATTGTGTTGGACAATCATTCTTCTACAGCTTGTATACATTATTTTAATTTTTTCTCTGAAAATTTTAGTGACTTTCTTACCTTTCACGGACTTCGTCTATTGAAGACCACATTACAACACTCTATCGCTGAATTCGTGTTGTGATTTAAATTCTTCTTCTTATTGTTTTTATTATTAATATTAATATTATTATTAATATTAAAATAATTTTTTAGCATTAAAATGAATCTATCCTGGAACCAGTTGTTGTCTTCTTAATGGCCTTTTCCGTCCAGGTCCTTTCTAAACCGTTACCGTCATGTCACGTGATTAGTAGGCGGAGCGACCTATCCTAGGGCGTGCGGACAATTTCACTTTTACATGACGTTGTTGCAGGTTAACACATTAACCCCTAGCGACGACTTTACGGGGTATGAGGTAGTATCCTACTTTCATGGTCTGTAGCGTCAAGGTCATACATGATACATTAAAGTGGGTGGTATCATTGAAATGTAGACAGACGTAGCTCTACAATGATAGCAAGTAATCTGGACATTTTAATTGCATTACAAAATACAAAGGAAAAAAAACGAAATTTTTGGACCCGTTTTTTTTTTATCCAAAAATTGCCCATGGTCGGATTCCGAATTTGTGTCTAGATTTTAGAGTTTATGACCTCAGATCTACGACAGACCGGTCTGAGACGCACACAGACAGGTGAACCTGTGCAAAAAGTAGGATAAGGTGGACATTTTGAATAAAGAGTCTTCTACATACGAAAATGATGGGTCCGTTAAGCAAAAAAAAAAAAATGTCCGATTTTTGCCCTTCTGCTCATGCGTTTGCAAACTAACCAGTGAAAAACATTTTCTGTATCATTAGTAACCATTTGTTTAACGGATTATTGTTTGGAAATCAATGTATTACGATGCATTCAGAAATAGTCCCCAAAATGTGTTTCCTACTCGCATTTCATGCGAAAACAGCAAAAACCTCCAGGGGTTAATGTGTTAAGGAGTCAGACGAAGTTTAAACAGAGTAGTCCTTTGAAGAGCCGTATTAGAAATAAACCATTTAAATGTGAAATTTGTGATAATATGTTTGGACAGAGTAGTAATTTGAAGGGAATGCAGAGAACTCGCCCTATGGAGAACTCGCCCTATGGAGAACTCGCCCCAACGTTTCTGTAGAAGTCGCCCCTGAGTGGTTGGAGAAGTCGCCCCACTTCGTCTGGAGATGTCGCCCCCAAACCCAGATAACCTTTTTATAGCAGAATTAAAACATCTTTTATGTGGTTCAGTTTTAGATTTTTATTTATACGCGATCACAAAACAGATATGAACTGTAATCATAAAAACAATATCATAGTAATATTTCTTAGACTATATTCAGTCTTTAAATAATCTAATGAATTTATGACAGTATAGTGATTAATAAGGATGATTAGTCAAACACTATCATTATTATGAATCAAGAAGATTATTTTAAATAAATTGAACGTCAATTAAATGACGAAAACTACTACATACATATTGGCGAAGATCCGTCAATAGAAATTAAATTAAAAAATTTCAACATGCAGATGGCTACAACAACAACAAAATCCGTATATGAGGAATTTGATACTTTCCCTCTAGCATGCGTACACCTTAATTCTACATATTAACCAAAACTCATAATGAACTCATATATTAAAGATACAACAACTTTCATTAAAAAATTGAAACCTATTCCACAGCTATCTCCTAATTTCAATCCTGATATTGTTAGATGTAACATCACTATATACCAACTTTCCGCATGCAGCTGGTATTGAAGCGTGTACAAATGTTCTTGATTACAATCCTAATAATAGCCCACTATCTTGTGACGATAAAAAAGACCCAATAATTTGCAAGATTTTTTTAATTAGTACTAAACAGAAAAAAGAAAAAGAAAAAGAAAAAAGAACATTTTCGTCATCTAAATGTAACACACACCGGTGGTCACGATGTGCAAATATAAGAGAAACTATTATGAATAATCATCGCTTTCATATATAAAATTATAGAGATCCGCAGTTTTCATCTAATATTTCAACACATTTTAACACCAATTATAACTCTCTAAGCGAATTGTCTTTCATGTCGATATTTTATAACCAATAACACCGACAAAAAAGAAGAAATACACTAAATGATGTAGTATGACTGATCTTTCAGAAACCGTCCAAATTCTGCGCATTAGCCATGATGATTAACTCGATAGCGACCGCATTTCTTGTGTAGGCATCAATAATGTTTTTTTGTTTATTGAGTTCAAGTATCATTTGTTAATGGTTGGCAAATCTCAATGAAAAATCAGATTAAATTGTTCAGTTCGAGAGATAATAATATAACACTTTGGCTTATTGACGGAAAGCGCCAATTCAGTCGATTTGGGGTTATAAAAGTCAATGTCATAACGTCATCTCAAGATGACTTAGGTTATTATGTTGGCACCATTTTATATCTAAAACTGCAGAGCGAAAGGGACATAAAACACTTATATTTCGTTAAGTACAGAAGCGAAGTTTATCAAATGGGAAATTTGAAGAAAAAAAATGCAAATTTTATAGAGTTAATAAGTTACTAAGTTTAAGAAAAACAACAATAAATACAGCCTTGACAACCATGTGGCAAAATCTCAGAATTATTATATATTATCCTTGGGGCGACTTCTCCGACCACTATGGGACGACTTCTCCTAACACTTGGGATGAGTTCTCCCAAGGCGAGTTCTCCATGGGGTAGTCCGAGTTTCCTCTGACCCTTGCCACCCCATTTTTGATATTTGTTTTTTTTTATGTTGGGGTGTAGGGTCAGAGCACATTCCCTATCGAAAAGTTGGAATTCGCCGACACCAGCTGGTGTCACATGGGGTACTCGCCTACTAACAGGCCTTGAAAACTTGAATGACCTTATAATGAGCCATAAATGCATTAAATCGATAGGGAAATCATTTATCTTGTCAGAAATTGCAAGTATAACAATGATTGTCTCTTTAATCCGTTGTCGGACGAGACGAAATTACAGCGTTGATGAATTTTTGACCTCGTTCGTTCACACCATTTGCATTGCTAGTCACATGACTAGCCAAATTTCGCGGCCGATACACATACTACGTCATAGGTCAAATAGTCACGTGATAACAACAAAACCGCGTTGTCGTGTAGCTTCAGCGTGATCAGTCTGCCTCTTTCCAGGACGACGCGACAAAGACACGTTTCCGGTTGGTGTCATCTCAATTAATATGTTGAAAACCATGTGTTCTTTCATGTTATTATAGACATTGCGTGACTTTCATTCACTATTTTCGAGTGTTTGCTTCATCATCATTGGAAAATAATTATACATGTACTATGATGGAGTGTTCCTGCTGCGGCACAGAGTTTCAGAAGAAAAAATAAAGGATTTAAAAGAATAGAGATTCATTCTAAATTTAAATGTGGACCTAGTGCTGCAGAATCACTAGAAAAAACATTCTGTGATATTCACGCCTGAAAAATATGCATTCATTTGTACTGAATGCAGCTTGACAATAAAATCCCTGGATATAATCAAGAACAACCTTGATGAAGTAGAGGAGACATTCAGAAAAATTAGAAAATCAGTCGTACATTATTATAGGAAAATAAGATTCAAATCACGCCAACACACCACGGAATTGCTAAGAAAGCCAAGGTTATCTCAACACCAAGAAAAGTATACCAACCAAAGTTGATGTCAAGAAAATCTTTGACAGAAGAAATGATAAGTACATATATAACTATAACATCTATCCGCATTCTAGACAACCATTTCTTATTATAATTCAGCATAAGTTCTATATTATTGTACAAATGTAAAATCAAATTTTGAAGCTGATTATTCCATGTATGGAACGAGAAAAGATCAAACTAACCTATAAACAGGCCATCCATATCTTGGAATAATTGTGACTTTCTGTTTTCTTAAACTAGGTACATGTATCACCTACTGTAAATAATACTCGCATTGGGAAGGTAATAAAACTTTTGGGACTCTCATGATACAGAAATGGTCTGCGACAACTCTTTAAACATAGCAAATTTGCCAAGAAAGCTGCAGTTTATGTCATTTGTGATGTAGTGAAGCAGGAAGGAGATCTGTAGCTTTACAAAAATGGTTTAAATGGTGGATTGTCATCAAATTTGAATTTTGAATGGGACAAAATGATGTATGATGCCAATAAATGTTGCCCCAGTTTGCTTGAGCTTGTCAAAGCCAGCATAACCAAGAAGCATTACCACAACTCTGTCACAAAATGGATTGGAAGAAAGGTCATCTCTTTAGTACCTGTCATTGGCTTCCTCCTATGTATAATCAGCTTTATCAGAACCATGCAACAGCTGGTTTCCATTATAATGTGGTTAGGTGGTTGTAAGAGAAAGGTAACACAATCATTCAATTATAATTAGCAATTTTATCTAAATTGTATTTTTTCATCATTTTTGTTAAAACCTACAAAGAAAGGCTAAAGATTTTTTTAATCCAGTCTTTAAAAATGAATAAAAAATGCAGTGTGCATATTAATTAATTTAATGCAAGTTAATTAACATTTATGCATATTTTATTTACCATAAATATGTTTGTAACGTTTATTGTAACTATGGTTATTTTTTAATATATATTCTGGTGATTGTTAACAACAATAGAGAAGATTTCTTCTCTACTGATATTTATACTTCTGCAAATAATCAAACCGTATTTTTTTATAAACAGGTTTTTGGTAGTTTCAACAGACTTGGATGATGCCAAAGTATTGTTTCCACAAGACGAAGAATAGATGGTCTGCGCCAAGATTTTGACAGTAAGGTTAAGCGGTGGAGAGATAAATTGTAAGGAAAGGAAAGAGGTATAAACCATTGTGAATGTAATATAATTTTATATATCCATGATATATTGTAGTATATCAGAATCATACTAATTGTTGCATTATTTTCATTTTCAGTTTTGATAATTTAAAAGGGTTGCTGTGAAAAGAATTAAAATTGTTGAGTGTCATTCATAAAAATTATGTGTCAGTTCTTACACCTTTATTTGTCTCTTTGTTGAAATGTTTACTCCATGATACTTATTTTTTTGGCCACCTAAATATATAATGTTCAACAACACATCATCCAAATTCGGGCTATATACTGTCTTCATATATATATATATATATAAATGAATGTTTGTTTGTTTGTTTGTGTCATATGCGTTCCTATACCGTTCATCCGATTGCGATAAAACTTTGGTGAATTGTTCTGCGCATGCCCGCGAAGGTTTCTGAATTAGTACAATCATTTAAATTGTACAATTAACAAATGTGTGTATTTCGTATAGTTTTGCGACATTTACCGTGTGTTCGCTGTGAACTGTAGGCGCCTTAGATACGTCACGTGATCAAACAGTAGGCGCCTTAAATACGTCACGTGATCGAACACGGTCATTAGCAATACCTAATTTAGCGTGTCTTCGGTGTGAACTGTAGGCGCCTTAGATACGTCATGTTTACTTTGTTACGTTTGGTTCGCGCCTTGGTTATGTCAAACAATCGCGGTGTGAATTTGTACGTCACGTGATCGAACAGTAGGATTGGATCTGGTCTGGATTTGCTGAAACTATGATGACGTAAATCAACAGCTGTATGAAATTCATAATCGGTAGTGATACCTAATTTCGCGTGTGTTCGGTGTGAACTGTAGGCGCCTTAGATATGTCATGTTTACTTAGTTATGTTTGGTTCGTGCCTTGGTTACGTCAAACAATCGCGGTGTTAATTTGTAATAGTCATTACAAAGCATTACTTTTGCTGTCAAATCAATTATGCCACCTAAACGAAAAGCTATTGGTCGATCTACATCTCAAGCACGAAAGATAAAGGCATCATGAGCTTCAGAAACAGACGAGCAATGGAAAGCAAGATTGGAAACCGTTTGAGTTCACACTGCTCAAACCCGATCAACTGAAACAGACGAGCAACGGGAAGCAAGCTTCTGTAAAATTACAGGAACCACAGATGAATTGATTCACAAAGTTTTCCCAAATATTGCACAGAATTACAAAAATCATCAGTGGCTCAGTGAACGTGCTATATTAGCAGCCAAAAACAACGATGTTAATGCCATCAACTTCAGCATTCAAAAACAAATACCAGGCGAAGTGACAACATATAAGTCCATCGATACTGTAATGAATCAAGACAAAGTTGTCAATTATCCATCTGAATTCTTAAATTCACTTGATTTGCCAGGCATGCCTCCGCATGTTTTAACATTGAAAATTGGCGTACCTATCATTCTTCTCCGAAACATAAATCCACCATGACTTTGCAACGGTATCAGGCTTTCAATGAAAAAGTTAATGAACAATATCATCAAAGCTACAATTTTAAATGGAAAATTTAAAGGAGAAGATGTACTGTTGCCATGCATCCCAATGATTCCGACAGATATGCCATTCGAATTCAAACGTTTGCAGTTTCCGGTGCGACTCGCATTTTCAATTACCATAAACAAAGCACAGGGACAATCGCTACAAGTGTGTGGACTAAATTTGGAAAAACCATGCTTCTCACATGAACAGCTGTATGTGGCCTGCTCACACGTTGGAAAACCTGATGATTCATTCATATACGCACCAGACAGAAAAACAAAAGATATTGTGTATCCAAAAGCACTTCAATAAACAGAATAGGCTGTATGTATGTTTGTTTGTTTCATAAAAATGTATGTTTGTTTGTTTCTTTGTTTGTGTCGTATGCGTTCCTATACCGTTCATCTGATTGCGATAAAACTTTGGTGAGTATCAACAGCTGTATGAAATTCATAATCAGTAGCGATACCTAAAATCGCGTGTGTTCGGTGTGAACTGTAGGCACCTTAGATACGTCACGTGATCGAACACGGTCTTGACTGGCTGAAACTATGATGATGTAAATCAACAGCTGTATGAAATTCATAATCGGTAGCAATACCTAAAACGCCTTCGGTAAGGTAACCACTTATTGTGGGCTCGATAAATACCACTAAATAATCTGAGATGCTTTCCAGAAACCAGTCAAATAGTCTATTAAAACACAAACACTTTCTTTCTTTCAGTGGCATTGCAACGCATGCCAGGATTAAAACACAAACACTTTCTTTCTTTCAGTGGCATTGCAACGCATGCCGGGTACTTGCTAGTTTTAGCATAAAAGTGAGACAGTTGTAAAATAATAAGGCATAACAATTTTGTTTGAGGTACACACAACTGTTAAGTTTTATTAAACAGTTCAAGTATTATGACAGTAAAATTATGCATATTGTTTCCTTTCTCAGAAAATGCAGATGACACTTTGAATGAGCTGCCCAAGTTAGAGTCTGTTTGGGATGATGAATAGGAGGAGGATTTGATGGAGAAGGAAGAGCAGGTAGAGGAGGAAGATGAAGAGGAGAATGAGGAAGAAGAAGAGGAATTAAGTTCAGTCCAAGAAAGTGATGAGTTGACTAGTGTAGAAGGTATATTCAGATGAATAATCAAGTCATTGACATGCACATATGAAATTAGTTTTTAAAATAATAATAATGATAATATTTGTCATCATTAAAATCATCATTAAATTTATAGTAAGAAGAAAAGAAAATCTGAAAAATGTCGCACATAAAAATGATAAAGTCAAAAGTTTAAAACTCAAATACCTCCAGGTTTCTGTCACAGCATGCAAATTCTATGATGTGGGGAAAGTTATCAATAATAGTTATTTGAGATATTACAATGTATGTGAGATGGACATAATAGTTATTTGAGATATTACAATGTATGTGAGATGGACATGGGTCATTAATATCCACCCATAATGATCAGGTTTAATGGGGAAAAAATGATGCCAGATATCCCAATAATTCACGTGCAAAATATCATTGCAACAGATTTTAAATCACTTATAAAAAAAATTGAAATTGACACTGAATAACATATTTGATATATTGGACAACTTAACAAGGGATGGCAATACTTCTGGGGAATGCATAACATAATGTAAGACACAGTCAGCCATCTCATCCAACTTCCTGTCACAACTGGATTAATGTTGGGGGCAAACCCCATATTACTACTATGTCTATTGACACATCTGGAATATCTATTTTCATACCTACTGCTATAGTAGTAATCAGAATTCTGATGGTGCTGTCACTTCTATGGAAAATATTCCTAATATGCTCCTTTATCTGTGTGGGCATGAACCATTTCTATCAAAGGATTCAATATTGCCTTTCCCCATCATAAACTTTATAATTAAGTGTGGAATGAAACCATATATACAATTGTTAACACATGCTTATAGGGTTTCATCATGCATCCATTCTGAATAATCTCAGTGTTTACCCATTCAAGTTCCTCTTTATACTTTTCAGAGCTTTTGGTGGCACAAAGTTAAATATTTGGCCAGCAAAAGTATCAAATTTATGCAATTTTATATACAGTCAAGTACATTTATCTAATTTCTGAAAGATGACTTTCATTCATATAATGAATGAAAATTACATGCCCCCCAATTATGACATACAGCATCTTACAAATGTATAGGTTTACTATTTTGACCAGGTAGATTCTTTGCCTAGCCCATTCCAGTCTTATCCAAATGTAATAATTCAGTCTCACCAATGTTAACTTGTGGAGAATTATTATCCTGTTTAATGCATATGTTCTAGCAATGTCATAAGAGCCTGATTTGACAAAATAAATAGAAACAAATAATAAAAACAGATTGAAGGTATATGTACTACTACTTTTTATCCACTTATGTATTATGTTAAAATATCAAGGATATGTACACAGTTTCTTTAGTGATGATAGCCTAATAGTATGTACTGAAATAATTATATTTGTAGCAATATTTATAAATTGCATACCTATTTGACAATACAGAAATAACATTTAATTTGTCACTTCTCAGCCATAGGGTTTGTGCAATATCATTCTATATTTCAGTTGTTGCAGTTGCAGTCAGTGCTAGTACGGGACATTCACTAATACTTTGGAGTACTTCAACCTTTAGGTACTCTTCCCTGAAGTCCAGCCCTCTGAAACAAATGACAACCAGATAATTCTAAAAGAATTTTTTTAAAAATTTATATTTAAATTTATATTATTAGATATTGTTGATCCAATTTCATGATTTAAATTAAACATAAATATCTATTAAGGCCATCAAATAAATTTTTCCAGTCAGTATGTACATGCCTATTTTTATTCCTTGATGTTTGATTTATTTCAAAGTTAAACTTCTATCTTGCTAGAGTAAAATATTATATGTTATAAAACAGTTATTAAAAACTTCATACCATTCAGATATGCAGTGGGCTTCATCATATGCAGCCAATGACAACTTTTCTCTGTATGCATTGTCCAGTACATCTTTCCAGTGCCTGGAAACTGTTGCACATCTCCTTTTTATGCAAAGAATAAATTGTGGCTAGACTAAGTTTGTAACATTAAAGTACAAAATTAGTCAAAGTCATATCCTATGTATCATGGTGATCATTATGTTGAAATATATGTGGAAATCAACTAAAACGTTTCAAGCTGATAGTAAAATCTTTAATTCATAAGTCTCTCTCTCTCTCTCTCTCTCTCTCTCTCTCTCTCTATATATATATATATATATATATATATATATATATATATATATATATATATATATATATATATATATATTAATGTTATGGTCTTTCAATGTTTTCACCTGATGAGTTATCAGTGATTTCAAAGGTGATATGACCAAACTTATGTGTTGCTTTGGAGAGTGTATCTGCAATAAAATTATTTTGCTAATCTCTGTATTTAAGAAATATAATTTGTCAGTCAAACATTATCTTATTGTCATTAACATGTGAAAGCAATTGACCTATTCATATTAAACCTATATCACTGTGCTTAACTTTAATGTGGTCATTCAATTGGGTCTTTACATTACTTTGATATTGAACAATTTTATATTTATACCTGCTATTACATAAAGATAATCTTTTCATATATTTTCAAAGCAAAAAATTATAGTGTTTATGAACTTAACATAACTCAGCTGTATTTATTCAGTGTTAATCACACTAATGTGAGTTAACTATCTCTCTCTCTCTCTCTCTCTCTCTCTCTCTCTCTCTCTCTCTTTTTACCTTGCCTAACATCATTGGTGGGAGAATGTAGCATACGCTTTTCCCATACCACGTGGGAAGCACGGCAAATGTGTCACTTCCATCAATAACTGAATGTATGATATCCATTTTCAAGAAGTATCTCATTGGCATGATTGGCAAGAGATTCCGTGTCTTTACCTGCCATGTTGCAGTATAGATTTATACACCGAAACTTCTATTCCAGTATTGAGGAAAGAAGACCAAAACACATCGAAAATAGTGAATGAAAGTCACGCAATGTCTATAATAACATGAAAGAACACATGGTTTTCAACATATTAATTAAGATGACACCAACCGGAAACGTGTCTTTGTCGCGTCGTCCTGGAAATAGGCAGATTGATCACGCTGAAGCTACACGACAACTCGGTTTTGTTGTTATCACGTGACTATTTGACCTATGACGTAGTATGTGTAATCGGCCGCGAGATTTGGCTAGTCATGTGACTAGCAATGCAAATGGTGCGAACGAGATCAAAAAATCATCAACGCTGTAATTTCGTCTCGTCCGACAACGGATTAAAGAGACAATCATTGTTATACTTGCAATTTCTGACAAGATAAATGATTTCCCTATCGATTTAATGCATTTATGGCTCAATATAAGGTCATTCAAGTTTTCAAGGCCTGTTAGTAGGCGAGTACCCCATGCGACACCAGCTGGTGTCGGCGAATTCCAACTTTTCGATAGGGAATGCGCTCTGACCCTACACCCCAACATAAAAAAAAACAAATATCAAAAATGGGGTGGCAAGGGTCAGAGGAAACTCGGACTATCCATGGGGCGATTTCTCCATTCATTTGAAGAGCCACATGAGGACACATACTGGAGATAAACCATTCAAATGTGAAATTTGTCATAAAATGTTCGCACAGAGTAGTATTTTAAAGGTCCAAATGAGGACACACACTGGTGTTAAAAAATTCAAATGTGAAGTTTGTAATAAAATGTTTGCATGCAGAACTGTTCTGAAGAACCACTTGAGAGTCCATACCGGAGAAAAACCATTCAAATGTGAAGTTTGTCAGAAAATGTTTGCACAGGTTAGTTGTTTGAAAGTTCACATGAGAATCCATACTGGAGATAAACCATTCAAATGTGAAGTTTGTGATAAAATATTTAGACACTGTAGCAGTTTGAATGATCACATGGCAATACATTCTGGAGATAAATCATTTCGATGTGATGTTTGTGACAGAATGTTTGGACAGAGTAGTACTTTGAAGAGCCACATGAGGACACATACTGGAGATAAACCATTCAAATGTGAAGTTTGTGAAAAAAAGTTTGGACAAAGTAGTAATTTGGAAGTTCACATGAGAATCCATACTGGAGATAAACCATTTAAATGTGAACTTTGTAATAAAATCTTTGCACAGGGTTGTAGTTTGAATAGGCACATGAGGATACATACTGGAATTAAACCATTCAAATGTGAAGTTTGTGATAAAAGATTTAGTGAAAACTGTAATTTGAAGAAACACATGAGAATTCATACTGTAGCTATACAAAAATAATATGTTTGTGAGAGAATGTTTAAGCAGAGTTGACATCATGATACATACTGAACATGTGGGTCGGTAGTTATTTCAGAGGGTTTTCCTGGGTTCTTTTTCCACCAATAATACTGTCCTCCATGTATATCCTATCATGTGCTGAAAAAAAAAATCTTGTATGTAGTGCCGTAGGAAATTGTATTCTGTTCATAAAGTATTCAGAGGTTTTGGCAGAGTACGTATTCAACTAGTTATATGAATCGGTCAGAAAATCATAATCAAGAATCAGTTCCCCTGAAACAACTGATCTTCAGTTATAATCAGTTACTAAGAGCAAATTAAAATTTTTGTTACACAGTTATATCTTTGATGAAGACTTCAATATGTTTATAAATGTACAGGAGTAATCTATTTTCATGACATGTATACTTTAGCTTGATAACAATATTATATTGTGTGTTACTTTTGTTTTACAATTTGGTAAATAAACACAACTTTTTATGGCTGATCAGTCATATGTAACTGATATACTGCTACAATCCCCTGAAATTATTTCGTTCATATGTGATGTGTCTATAATTTAAAGTATAGGAGGACATGATTTTCTTGTTTGTCATTGTTTATAAATACAACAAAACATGTTGCAATTTAACTGAAACAAATCAACAAAATGTGTTTAAATTTATTAACTCAACAATTTAACAACTTGACCATGTAACTATATGCTCCTAATTATGAATCGTTTTTTTTAATATGTAGTTGTGAAGGGATTGATCAATTTCAGGTCAACTTTAGTGGCTAGTTCTACTAACGTTTTTGCTTTGCATACACCTTAAAAGCAGTGTCCCTTTGCACACAATCGATTATGGAGTTCACAATCGATTATCTTATTGGTTTGCTCAACCAGCTGATGATACTCGGAACAGCACTATATTCAACCATAAGATGACAATACATAATGGATAATAAATAATTACTTTTTTAGTTAGGTTTAGGTTTATTTAACCGTTTTGCTTTGCATGCACCTAAAAAGTAGTCACCCGTTACACACGATCATTTATGCACACAATCATTTATGGAGTTCACAATCGATTATCTTATTGGTTTGCTGAACCAATGGATGATCGATTATAATCGATAATCGGAACAACACTATATTGAAACATAATATGACAATACATTATGGAGAATAAATAATAAAAGGTGTTGTGTTTTCAACTTTAGCTTAATAGGGTTATGAATGAAGGTCTGAAAGGAGCATTACTCGATGACGTGCAGAAATGAAAAATCACAAACATCTTAAGGAAATTTTCTCCTCTTAAAAAACACATTTGAGATGCATAAATTACTTTTCAGATCATTATTTAGGTCAATATCAATAATCAAAGTCACACTTTTGAAAAGCATTACCCATTGTTGTGGAGTTTACAAATGGCTCATAGGCATAAGGTATACATATTCAAATAACTGCGGCTGTTACTGTCGAAGATGATGATTTTATATAAATGTGAGCATAATGAAAACCCACGTCCAAGAAAAGGAATTGTGCTCTGGTGTGAAAGTGGTGTACATATGGCATCAGTTTCACAAAGAAGGCAGATACAATGCACACGTCTAACCTTATGTATATGACCAGAAGTAAGTTGCTACAAGAAAAAGAAGGGTGTAAGCAAAGAGTTAATTTCGGACGCTAGATTATTAAGGATCTTAAGGATCAATTTATGTTAGCAGATTAGGTCACAGTGATAGTTTTGCATAAATTAATATTGATATGTATACAGTATAATGTTTAAAGTACATTTTGGTGTGCGAAAGGTTGTTAGTAGCTTTTTGTCAGTCGGTGGTTCAAATTTCTATGGTTTTCCCAGGTTCTTTGTCAATCTCGCTGCCACGTAGGTCATTCAATTTAGATATATAATTTATTTTGTGTTTTATGTTTTATCAATGGTATCATTTAAGTATTCAAAAATAAGTATGGCTATGATCCCCTTGTCACTTTAATAAATCATGAGAATCATGTCTTCATGTCCGTCTGTCCCTTCATGAATCATGCAACTTATCGCATAAGCTATTACAGACCGCCTGAAATTCTGGAATGAGACCTTACGTAAGCGTATGATATGCGTATGATATGCATAGCGGGTTTTCTATTTCATCAAGATTGGACAAGTGTCTGGGAATAGTTATTGTTTGTTAAAATCTAGATTTAAGATATCTGAAGTTTGTCTGTAATTTTCAAAGACATACTGAACTTTTTAAACGTTTGTCTCATTAACCTCAATAAATTAACTTCAGTTCTTGAAAAGTAGTCAAGAGCTGTGTCCTGCTCAGAATATATATTGGGGTATTTTTTTCAGAATATATATTGGGGTATTTTTTTCAGCGTTCTCAGTGTAAGTCTTAATCAGCTTTACTTGTTAACATTAAACTTTTCCTAATGGTGATTAATAAACCATGATGATAATCTGATAGGAGCCTCATACTTTTATTATTATTTTTTACAGAGAAAGTGAGATGTCATAATATAAACTTTCAGTAAGTATCACGTTTGGATGACCCTCTTGTTACAAATCATAATCATATTCAAATTGTAATCCAATTACATGAGAACTGTATTTTTTGTTGTTCATCTTTGCTTTTAAGACGAGTTTGAAAGGTGCTTTATTTCCAGGATAATATTTGACTAGTATTTAAATTTGTTCATCCCATGTGGAACACCAGAACTACTATTGTATTATTGTATTAACTAAATTTAAAATCCACTCCGGAAACTTGAAAAATTTGAAAAGTCAGCTAATTGGATCATTAACACGATCAGAGCACACCTCCCTACTGCTCTGTAACCTACACTGGCTATCCATTCGATATAGAATGAAACGAGTGTGCGAGTGGTCTAAAGCGCTATCCCTTATGGACCACTGCCATCTCACCTCTATCTACTTGTGTTTGAGTCTCACATGTGGCCAAGGTGGGAATGAGAGAAAGCACCACATCAATTGGTTGTCGTAATGCCACCCTTGACAGACTGCCGGGGAGGGGGCAATATCTGCTAATTATGTAGAATATAGATGCATCGACATCCACTCGTGGTTAAGCAAGGCGTAGCTACCATTGGAATCGCAAGCTTAAATCTAGTATATTGAAAGCTAAACAACAGTAGTCGCTAACCATCCTATGGAAAATCATGAGCGACTCCGACGTCAGTCAGAATTGGTGGAAAACTTTGTTATTCTGGGCTTCAGATAATAAGTTTTCAGGGACCATAGAGAGTTGTAGGGGACAGAGAAGGGAAATACCATAATACAGTTGTTCCCGAATCTCTAGGAGACAAGAAAAGGAAAGAACGGAGTGAGAAATTAAATGGACTAGAAGGGAACTGAAGTACCAGTCAAGAGAAAGAATAATACAGATGAGTATGAACACAGGAGAGGAGGAAAATCTATTACACTAAGTCAGATGATGAATCAGGCCGTTACTTGGTCGAGTGAAAGACAAGTGATATGCTTTTGAATATTGAATTCCATTTGAGAAATGAATATCTGTTAATAACAGTTATTGAATTGTATTACGTTTTTTTTAATTTTAATTTCACCTTTTGTGTAATCAGTAATTTAACTGTCGGCATCGCTGACTGGACCTCGGAGCTTTACATTTCTCTATCACTACTTCAGCTTCTTCAAAAATGAGACAGGTTGGTCCTATGTAATAACTAAATATATTACTGGGAACACCCTACTCCAACCTAGTACATTAGATCCTTAACAAACACAATACAAATATATACAGTACGTATCTTAAAACATATGAATAAGTTATACAATAAAGCTTTTATATATTTATTAAATAAACATGATACTGTGATAGTTAAATAACGTAAATATATCTTAATGTAATTCATGTAAATTACACAAAAGCAGTATAATGCTTCTATACATTTAAAGATTCATCTTCAATCATATATTTCATCCATAAAGCCTAATATCATTGTTGTATTCATGGAAGACGAAACTCGACCTTAGTGAACTGTAATTCTCGTTTTTTTTTATAGGTTTTTTTTTGGGGGGGGGCACCAGACAGATGCCCCTCCCCCTATTTTCAAAAAACTAAAAAAGTGTTTTTATATATGACTATATGCCACCTGATATGTAGTTTTTATATTTTTTTTTTAAAAAATCCATTTAATTTAACCTAATCTTAAATTTGTCCCATCGGGATTATATGAAAATAGGAGGATATTTGGTACCTAATGTTTTCTATGAAGAGGTTTCCCGAGCCCAAAGGCCCATCATGGGTCTCCTGTCTTCTTTTTTTTTCCTAAGCCAACCCTGGCTAGGGTTTTCCTATATCCTGTGTCTGTTATTTGTCTTGTGTAATTCGTATGTTGCTATATATATATATATATATATATATATATATATATATATAGTGTATCTTGTAAGGATAGCCTTTCTAGATCAAATTTCCTAGTTGTTTGAACATATAAAGACCCCTAAACAGTCTTCATTTATTTTTATATACATCTTTTTAAAAAAAAATGTTTTTTTTTAAGTTTTGAATTTTGTACAAAACATGGTGTACTGAGTTTAATTTAAGTGGTTGTTTCCAACATTATGTTTTAATGCTTGTTCTATTGTGTTCCATGCCTTGTAATCTTCCTTATTTATACAATAGGTTTCCTTGAATCTACAATGGATCTGTACATTTTTTTTATTCTATTTGTACTTCACCGTTCTCGTTTTTCATTCGTCCTGTATTTATTTATCGTATTTATTCTATTCCGTTCCGAAACCATTTGTTTATTATCCCTCAAAAACGGGCTTTCTGTATAGTACACATAGTGAACTATACAGAGTATACATCAATTTGGGTCACCAGTGACTTGATATGGGAGCGTGCTTATTTAACTTCACGTGCAAACAGGTAACTATTCCATTAGGCTACCTAGTGTGTTTAAATTGTGTTGTTCTGCTTGATTTCTCTAGGTGAGTATTTCTTAGCTCTTTCACGGGCCTTCCCACTTCGCGTAGTGCCATGTGGTATCGCCCCATGTTTTCCTTGTTAATACTTCTCCTCCAGAGTACCCTGTTCCCCTTCTATCTAACTTATTTTTTCTATAATAATTACCAGCCCGCATGCTCTCATATTCCTAGCTGTATAGTCTGCTATTCCATTTAGTATTTTTGTATTATAATTTCCATCAAGGTATAAAATCTTATTCGTATTGTATAGCTGTGTTCTTTCAATTTCTCTGATAATTTCCATTCTTTCTAGTTTATATTTCTCGCAATAGATCATTGTGTGTAATTTGGTAAAAAAAAAAAAATTGATTTTTACACAGTGGACATTTTGGCGATACTCTGACCATATACCATCGCACTGCGAATTCTCCTGTCAACCACGCATCATGCATGTACTTGAACAGGATACTTTTCATTTGAGTCTGACCCAGTTTCCCCAGGCCCTATCCCAATTTACGGTTATGTGTTTCTGTTCTATATTATTTTTTTCCTTATTTATAGTGTAATCTATTATCCATTTGTATGTTGATTTTGTGTCGATTTCCCATAGTTCCCTAGCATCTCTATATTTAAGTAACATTTCTTTTATGGATCTTAATTTCCTTGGCACCTCTATTAACTTAGTTAGTTTAATTGTTTCTGTATATGTCTGTTCTCTGCTTCATAGAGAACCCAAAGAAATAGATGTAGAGACCTTGCCAAGTTATTTTTGGCTCTGCTTTAATTTCCTTGAATCTGTTCAATATGTTGGTGTATTTAGTTAGGGTTGGTTGGGGGAGGCCTAGGCCACCCCACTTTTCCTCCCTATATAGTGCTTTCTTGTTTATGTAATGCATTTTTAAACCCCATAAGTATTTAGTAATTTCGTTATCTATGTTTTTAAATGTTGCATGTTGAATGTCTACTGATTTAAATTTAAAATTAAGGTGCACATACATTTAGCAGCAGAGAGGGAGAATCCAACAACTTTATAGAAGCGTCTATTTGGCAACCAGGGCTTTCTCCAAAATCGATAAAAGGTTTTTACTCCATAGCAGAGAAGGCGAATCGGACAACTTTATAGAAGTATCTATGTGGCAAAACCAAGGCTTTTTCCAAAAATAAAAAATAAAACATTTCCTTTGGAGACGCAAAGTCGTTGTCGCGTCCACTCTGCTATGCGGGTAACAATCGTTTTAGGATTTCAACCGAATATTTGATCAAGTCAGACACGATATCTTGATCTAGGATCATGCAAATTTGTCATTACAAATCCATGTGGGATTGACTGAGCGTGACTAAAGAAATTTCCATATCTCCGCTGCACCAAGTTTCCCAAATATTTCGTAGCGTATGTGTGTTAACTCCGTAGAATACAACAAGAATATTGCAGTTATCTCTGATCACCTTTGGTATTTGAGTGTATCGTTGAGCGACATATATCACATCGGTATTTTTATGCCTACCTCTGGAAAATATCCTAGCAGGATTGCTTTGATTGTCTAACATGACATCATCATATACGACTAAATTGTTAATACTTCCATCAATATCATCAATGTTCGGTGCTTCCTCGATATCGGTTATAAACTCAATAATATCCTCATCAATTTCCGATTTTGCATTCTCGTTAAAATCCTTTAACACTTCGTAACATCGCTGATCGTCTACACTCGGGTCTACTAAATACAACTTGTCCCATTTCATCCATCTCGTTATCAAATTAAGTTGCAGTTATGTCTTTCCACTTCCAGATGGTCCGATTATAATCATGCGAATATAATTTGGTAGCGCTGCATGATGCTTAACTAGTTCTCGTGTTTTTCTCGCCGAAAAATCAATTACATTCATGTTATTATAAATAAATTATGGATCTATATTGTGTGAAATGTAAGAAGCGTACTAGCACAAACGATTTGACGATTACAACTAAAAATAAGAGATCAGCACTTGCTGGTAAGTGTGTACAATGTGGTACCAACATTTTAGATTTTTTTATGAAATCTGGATATGTTTTAAAAAAACAAACAATTAGGTGATATTGCAGCCAAGTTAGTAAAACCCTCAGGAACACCATGGGCAAAATATCCAGGAGAAAAACACCTTCCAGGATATAGTTAATCGGCGATGAAAAGTAAATTGATGTTGGGTGCTGGTAATTAATAACATCATAGAATCTATTTTTTATTCTCCAAGAGGATACTTGAGGGATAAATCAGCAATCGGTAAACTCGCTAGCGCCGCAAAGGTGAAAAAATATTACAACAGCGGATTGGTTATCCAAACAGGCGATATGGCAAATTTATCTTCCACCACCTAAACAAATTAACTTCTCGCATTTTGATGTCAGCGCACCTAATGATGTTCATCAGGTTGATATATTATTTCTGCTGCATGATGGTGTTTAAAAGTACGCGCTAACCGTAGTTGATGTTACAAGTAGATATAAACAAGCAAAACCTCTAAAAACAAAATCATCAAATGAGGTGGTTTCTGCGTTTCAAAGGATTTATCGACGAGGTCCTATGCATTGGCCAAATCTATTACAAGTTGATCCTGGCAAGGAATTTCAGGGCGCAGTTTTATCAACAATAAAGCATCATAATGTCACCATCAGACGAGGACATACTGCATTACAGCGCGATCAGGCAATTGCTGGGCAGTTATTTGTATATCAATACGCGAAGTAATTTATTCAGGATAAACGATCTTGTGAATGGGTCAAGAGATTACCAGGCGTAATTACCGCGCTGAATAATGAGATTATTCGAACAATTATTATGAAACCTAACAACGCAATTAAAAACAAGAGTATACCCGTAAAACCACAAAATGATTTTTCAAAACAACTAATATTCGGCCATGTCACTGTTAGATATTTATATGAAACAGGAGAGCTCCAAGGTGGCACAAAAAGAGCTTTTGATCGTATTTGGAGTGTTACTGCACATAAAATATCTAGTATAACACGATCCACGGGTAGACCGCCAGTCTATAGATTGGATTCAACTGCTCCTCAGCGAGGATTCACTCGGGAACAACTACAAGTGATACCCGAGGATACTCCATTATTAACGCCGCGTGGTCTTAACTAGCACCTCTGCGTCTGTTACACTCAAGACACGTCAGCATCACATTATCTCTGGTATGACCAAAACTTATATTTTTTCTGTCTACGGTAAATTGGCGAGGATTTAATCGGAACAGCACCAACGCATTATACAATTGCAACTCGCGCAGTAATTATTCTGGTGCTGTTTCAGTGTGATTATAAATTCGGCATCAATATCAAATTTTCTGTTATTTTTTTGTGTCCTGTTTTTTATAACCAGAGAGTTTTTCTGATTATATTTTCTCTGACAATATCACTTATTGTAGTGTCATTATAACCTAAAACATCTCTTCGAAGTTGATTTATTCTTCGTACTCTGGACACCGCAAGATAAACTAAATTCGACCACTCGATGCGATTATCTATGATCCAAACAAATGTATCGGATATAGTCAACCCCTGCGAAGAATGTATCGTCATTGCGTATCCTAGCTTCCATGGAGATTTATCAGCACGCATCTTCGACGACATTGATATCAACTAACACAATATCATTTAACACTAGAATCTGCTTCGTTTTCCCTGACTTTGTCAGACCTGGAATATCAACTTCGATATTTTGTCTTCGTGTAACTTTGGGTCTATAACCTTGGGTCTATAACATAGCGGCACTGGAAGTGTCGCAAAGTTTTCTGTGTGTGTGTTAAATAACTTCATCTGAATTGTATCTCTATCTTTCTATTTGCCACTATCAAATCATTTGGTTTCCCCGCTTCCCAAAAATCATTTAATGGGGTTTCTGAAATTATTTCACGCGCTATTTCACACTGGATTCTATCCGGTTGTAATCTGATTAGTTTCTTGAATTCGCGTAATTCATTATCAAGTGCTCTATGATCGGTATTCATTTCTTCATAACAGTCTACACAATTCTTTAACCAATTATGTGGAGACAAACGGACAAATTGTGGTAGTTGACCATGATCGCCACACATTATCACTTTTGTATTCGCTAACAATAGCCAGTCAATAAACCTTTGTAATACATCTAACGACACTGTGCATATATCATCCCAAATGAGGATTTCAGGAATTTTTCTCACCCATTCGAGTTCATTCGTCACCTTACCATCGAAAGAAACGGTGATAAGTGCAAGCATTAATTTCTCGTTGTTTCATCTCTCTTGCAAGTCTGTTTGTTGGTGTTAGCACAATCATGTTTGATTTTCCTCGAAATAATTCAATCGCACGAGTCGTCTTCCCTGACCCACCACAGCCGTTTAAGTAACTGATTTTATATCTACATATTGGTTCGGAACACGACGGTGCATTAGATAGTTCTGATATCTGATTATTTTTCAAGTAATTGTTTTCAATTGTAACATCTGCTGATTTAGAGTAATCACGCAGTATTTCCTTTCTAATTCTCCATGATCCCCAACTCTCGTCTTAATTAGTGAATTCTTCCACTGCTTCTTTATGTTTTACGTCTATATAAAATGAATCAGTGGCTACTCTAACTGCGGTGTCAGGAAATCTATTTATCATCGAAAGTAAATTAATGGAAGCATAAGCCAGCATAGATGACCTTAAGTACGTATACTGAAGATTTTCTCCATCTGTGTAAGTAACAATTGTACCTAATTTGGTTCCATCGGACAAGAAAGCGTCTTTACGATCGACATATATACCCCTAGATGTTTCATCTGCGATTATAAAATCGTATTCAGCATCATCTATAATCAACCGCGAAGAATATCGTTTGTGGTCGTATTTTCCAACCTCTGTGAACTTACCAATTATTCTTCTACCGAGATCTTTTGCGTGTTTTTTTCTAACTTCAACGATTTCCTTTGACCACCTTATGATATATTATTATTCTAGATTAGGAAATTGTGTTTTTGTTTTCGGTGACTATACTATGTAAACTATCGTTTAACCAGACTTCAGTTTGTTTCCGGTATGATATAATTGCTTCACTGACAATCAGCGATATCAGCATTTTAGAATAAATCTTATAATGAAATAACACTATTGGCATCCAGTGTTTTTCAGAGATGTGTCTATCAAACCAAACATAACAACACGGATGAAGTCCTTGAGCCAATTCAAATGATACCACACGAGCGAATCCGGTTAAATCAAAATCAGGCAGTGGTCCATTAATTGCAACACGGGTCATCTCATGTGGGATGTCCAAATCTTTTGAAGTACTCAGAGCATTCTCCATACCCGAGAAAACTCCCTGGATAACACCAATCATATCAACCGAAAAAACGCTTTCAGGGTCATATTTGGTATTCCATAATCCACCATGGCCATATTACACGCAGCTTGATTCGATATATGAAGGAAATTCTGCGCGTGTTGGTTTCCATAGATTTCTCTTTCTCGTGAAATGAGCTGCAACTGACGGAATTTTAAAACATTTTGATAATAATTACTCTTCGTTATCCGTTGAGAAACCAGCAGCTCGTTTTTTCATGTCGTTGTCAGGGCTTCAGTACGGTATAATTCACCATTGGGTCTTACAGATTGATCGAATTTACCCTCTTCGCCTTCAAAACTGTGAAGTAATCACACTGACACAGGATCGTTTTTACTAGACTCGTTAATAAAATCAAATAAATCTCTCCCAGATTTCTCTGGGGGTAGATATTTTATGGTTATATCTAGCGGAAATATTGTTACCGCAGGTGCCCATGCATGTTTTTTATGGTCATTAATTTTTATTGGAGCTCCATTTGATTTATATTTCGATTCGTGTAATACCTCTCCTGTTATCGTCCTTACAGTTAATGGGAATCTTAATGATATTTCTAATTTGGCTATATCTTGAATTGTTGCTCCGCTCTCCTTCACTGTTAATTCCCATTCGTTCACTTTTTTGTGTCTTAGATCCGTCAATTTGTTTCCAACGCATTTGTAAAATGCTCTATTATTCGTTCTGCTACACAATTTATTCTTGACGAATATTTTATGGGTTTTAATTTTTCAATACTTGGTTTATCATTTATCGGATAGATCCCATAAACAACCGCGGTTACAGGATAGGATCTCTCGTAATAGAGTTTGTCAATCCCAGTCAGAATTCCTGGTTTGGAATCCTGACTCACAGTGACAGTTCTCTTACTTTCCAGGATGGGTTCAAACTTGTCGCGTATAATCGAATTCCCCGTTTCTGAGTGGATAATGAATTTCACTCTAAAAAAATACTTTTTCTTGTTAAGATGTGAGATTATCACTGCTGCTCTTTCGTTATTCATGGTAGCATCAACACTACCATCAATTCGAAATGTTGACCAACAGTGAGATGCTCCGTCGCACTTGAATTCATTAAAACAATCACGGATTCTACCCAACATGCTTCTATCACTTATTAGACTCTTTGTAACATCAGTGGAGACTCTATCGAGATTGAATTAAACATTTTTCCAAGGCGTAATTTTCGTTAATCTCTCGAACTCCTCCATATAATAATTAAAACAAGTATTACAATAAAGAATTTTTATATAATGAATCATCGAAAATGGCTTATGATAGGATCAGTAACCTCTTGTAAAAAATCATGCAGAAATGAATTATGTGCATATGATTTACAAAGCGTATGTCCTGGGTGTTTTGGGCCCTTACCTTGGATACGATTTGGGTAGGTGTGCGTGGTAAGTCACAGTTATGTCTCAATTGCGGTGGTAAGCGATACAGAGAGCTAAAGCGCTATTATGATAATATAATCAAAGTTAAAAACTCCATCAAAGATTCCATCAATGACTCTGATTCTGTCCCCGACAGCGTCAATGACAAAATCATAAGAACACCTCAAGACTACATTGATAGATTATCAAGTAATAATTAAACCAAATAATTAATTAGACACATAGTATTTAGTATATAAATGAATCAAGAATTTCAACCACATCCCGTGATTACCAATTATGAAGCATCTCGTGACGGTATTGTCAGACACCGCAGGCTGAAGAAACCAGTTGGTGTTGACAATGGGATGGGAAATCTTATATTTAATTCTGGAAGGAAAAGTCATCTTAATCGCAGAATCGCATATGGCTGTTTCCATGGATTGATAAAAGAAGGGGTTGTAATCGATCATATTGATTCCAATCCTAGGAACAATTCTTTATCGAATCTACGAGCTATCACACAAAGTGAAAACACCAAACTAGGAGTGACCTATCAAATCATTTAATATAGAAAATAACGAAGAAAAAATATTTAAATCAATAAATGAAGCCGGTAGGTATTTTGATACTTGCGAACCATCGGTACGAAAAGTAGCAGAAAATACCCGCTTTTTCTAAAAAAATTCAAAACAGAATTCAATTCGTTTACATCTAAATTATTAAGGGGAATAACTCGTGTGGGCTTGTATGCGGTTTTTGAAAAAGAGAGATGAGTTACGGATCTAAACGGGATTTTCGATGACTGAATGGCTTTTTTGTTGTGGTTAACTGCCACGGATCTCAATGGAAATAATCAAATATTTGTTTTATTTTGTGAGAAAATGAATCAAATAGATGGTATTTACAACAATTGAATTCTTTTTTTTTTTGGATGTTTTTTCAAGTTTTTGGTTTCCTTTAGATACATTTAATAATCGTAATTAAGTACACGAAAGAATAAAAATCGAACACCTCTGTCACTGGTTTTCATGTATTATTTAGTTTATATATCATAATGTCTCTCTATATTATGGGGCTTTAAGCCATTCGAAATTCAAACCGTGAAACCACCATACGTCACACACCATCACAAGGTGTGAATGTGTTTTTGCATTCAACCAGGAGGGGGTGATTTTGTTGGGGGTATGGTGGTTTCAGTTTTAATGTAGAACAGCCCTGTGTCTTTATGTGATGTGTGTCTACCTATAATCCATTGTTATTTGTTGCATTGTCTTGTGCTGTCCTATTTGTATATACCATTATGTAAATACTTGTATATATCATATCATTTCATTGTAAATACCATTCCATTTCATTGTAAATATCATTATGTATATACTTGTAAATATCACATACATATCTATATATCTATATGTAAATGTGACGTCCATTCAAGAAATATACATTCTTTGAGTTCTAACCCGTTATTGGACGTGTTAGATCTCCTCTCGGAGACTATGTTTCGTGGTACCTCTGGGCCCGATCAGATGTGAATAACACCTGAGGGGTTCCAAATGGGTTTTTTCATGGATAATACCTTAGAGTTAATGGAGTTCACCAGATATAATCATATCATAA
Organism: Unio delphinus; assembly: GCA_029339505.1. NCBI lineage: Eukaryota > Metazoa > Mollusca > Bivalvia > Unionida > Unionidae > Unio > Unio delphinus. The sequence goes on from JAQISU010000065.1 coordinate 1,793,403, forward strand.
CTTGCATAATATCTCTAGGCGCAATTAGATGTGAATACACTTTAGAGAAAATGGAGTTCATCATATCATACGAATAAAAAACGGGTCAAACATTGACCCCTAATTTTTTGTTTATCATATTAGATATATAATATTTCATATAATATATTTTGAAAATATGAATGACATTATTAATGAGATTTGAAATTTGAAAAATCAAGGAATTCAATTGTCAGATAAATTTGATTGTGATCAGATTATTTCTGAATTTCAAGATATTGATGATAGCGCTCGGAATAATATATATGTACTTCCAAGGGAGTATGGACTGATCAAACGAATTCAACACGCAGTAAATAATTCACTTGCATTCTGTAACGACATCAATAAGTTCGTCCCGTTATTCACTGCTGTCGAAAAGTTCAGAAGTGATTTGGGGAAACAATATGAAATCAAACACACAATTAACTCGAAAATCAAAACAATAAAAGAGATTATCCGCCAAAATGAAAATCTCCCTTTGATTGCCTCAACATAGTAAATGAAATTCTCACCATGGATAATTGACACTCAAAACACAACCATACCTGTTGCAAGCATGAGTATATACAGGTACGGAACAGAAATTGTATAGAGAGGTATGCGCTTACTCACCTAGACCGAAATCTTAAAGAAGGTAAGATAGCGTATTTTTTTTTTTGCATAGTGATTTATCACTACGCGGAAGTATGAACACGGTGTCAGGCTGTGTGTGTTTTCAGTTTAAATTTAGATCGTATATTATATTATAATGGTAAATGAAGCACTAATGACTTAATTAGCACGTGAACGATTAGCCGCGATTAAGAAGTTTATTCTAGTTCGTGATTCCGTTCGAAATAAGCTTAAAACGAGACAAGAATTTCAAACTGCTTCACAACGGATACTGAGCAATTATTCAAACCAATAACCACAGAAACGGGGAAAGTCGTATCGACCACAGAAAAAGCAATATCGGGGGATATTCCTGAGGAACAACGAGAGAGAAAAAACCGGCCCTTCTTCCTATACTTGAGAATAGCAAAGAGATCCAAGCAAACAAAGGAATCTTTAAAAACACTTCCTGGTGATATAATAGCCACTGAACGACTTCAGAGACAACGTGAACGAGAACAAGAACGACTTGAACAAGAACGACTTGAACAAGAACAATTAGAACGACTTAAACAACGACTAGGTGATATTATTGAAGAAGATGAGGGTGATATTATTGGTGATATTGCAGGGAAAGCATTTTCCGCGTCTTAAGAAAAACTAGAAGTTTAGTTCGGCGTCGAAAGAAACCAGTGATAAAATCACTATAGAAAATACCATCTACGGAGATTATATCCGCAAGTATTAGCAAAATAATAAATAACGCAGTGGATCAAAAAATAGCATCAATGAGCAGTGTCAAGGATAATATTACTGCAAATATGATGGCGGGAAGTGGAGCGAGATCGCGATTTAGATCAATACATATATAATAATATGTGCAAATCGGCTCCTGATACAGCGTTTGATATGGACGCCCCAGTACCCAAGAATGATTCTATACTCAATTATCAATTATATTCCTATAATGCTGTACAACCAAATAGTCGATCAAGAATCGAACTTCAAATCCAGGATACCAGCAAATCCTTTTTACCCTCTGAAGCGTTCATCGAAGTAGACGGATAAATTGTAATAGCTGCTGATACTCCTGCTATACCAGCACCATATGCTGGCTTTGTCAATAATGGTACCTTAGCTATTCAATAGCACTATATACATAATTGATGGAAGAGAGATTGAATTCATAGAACATGATGCTGATGTTGCCACAACAATAGTGGGGTTAGCAAGATACTCTGATGATTATACAATAGCAGCAGGCCCGTCTATGATGTTCGCAAAAGATCTCACTGATTACGGTGATAATAATAAGCATATAAAATTACGGACACCAGTAGCTACTGGTGTTGCTGACCAAACAGTTGATACTCTTGAACACGAACCAAGACCAGCTGATCTGTTTGACATTGTAAAAGGTGATACTACTCGTTACAACCTAGGGTTTGCAACACGCATATCAATGTTTGAAGGACAGCGTAGATTATTCTCATGCGCGATTCCACTACATCATATATTTGGATTCTGCAAAAATGTTAAAAAGTTATATATGGAGCGAAGTATACAATAGTCTTAGTGCGAAAAGGTGATGATAATGATGCAATCTGGAGGATTCCAGCAAATCCTGCACATCCGGATAATGACAGTGGCAAGGTGAATATATAAAAAAAACTATCAGTATGGATGCCAGTAATGACCCCATTAATCACCGCATAACACAGATCAATATCATTTATGAGTACAGGCGGCAAATCATTACTAAGTTGGCTAACAACTACCATGGATACCATGGATAGTACTGTTAATGTATTTACTTGGCACCTGACATCAAAACAAGGTGTTTTTGCGCCGCGGCATATATTTATTGCGTTACAGGATAAGGAGCGATTAAATTCACAAACACGCAACCATATGATATTTGATCAATTTGGTGTTAATGAAGTCTCGTTGAGAATAAACGGCCAACAAGAACCATCCGAGGATATTTTACTTAATTACGGACAAAACCAAATAGCACACGCGTATCATCGTTTGCTATCATTTATGGGACGCGATAATAATGTAGATACCGGTCTGCAAATATCACAATGGGAATTTAGAAAACAATATCCCATCTACTACATTCCGTTGGAACAAACTGACTGAACCTGACAATCCGTCATTGACATACACTTTCGAGTTCGTGTAACCGCTCCTCCTGCTGGTGGTTACAGAGAGGTTGCTGTCGTTCTCAGTGACAAATCAATGCTACTTGAAGGTGTTGGTGGACCAATGAAGGTAGTTGATGCACCGGTGGAAAGCATATAAACAATTAGATCAATCTCGTATGAAATAAAATGTCATATAGTCATGTTAGTGTTACGTTAAGTCCTGGTCAAATTAAAAAATTGCAATCGGAATCAGGTAAAAAATGTGGAACCACACTATCGCTGAAGCACAATTATATGTCTGGCGGTCAGTTCGTCAGATAAAACACTTCAATGATGCCATCAAATATAAAAAATGTGTTCAGGTCACTCTCTCTCTCTCTCTGCGGCCGCAATTAAGAACATGATAAAATCAGGTGGTATATTCACACGTTTCGCAGCGGCAGGGATGGCACTAAAGAAAGCTGCCTGACATGGATACAAAAAATGAAACGATCAGGAAAGGCTCTAAGACTACCAGGAACTCCATATTCATGGTACAGCTGAAAGGATCTGAGACTAGGAACAGTTTACTAACAATTGTTCCCATGCCAAATTTTGATATACTCGATGCTTCTAAAAAAAACTAGCGATAAAAGACTTTAGAGGTGTTTTTATGAGAGATCAACTACTATAACAACCAAACAGCGTTGAAACCGGTATCATTACTCTCGATAATAGCACCGGACCTGGAACTCACTGGGTTGCATACGCGATTGATCCGCGTGTGATTGTTTATTTCGATTCATATGGATTAGCGCCGCCTAAGGAATTTATGCGGTATATAAACCGTTTAAAAACTCCTATGTGGTATTCTACGCTACCAACACAGAAAATGAATGACCCACCGATATGAGGTATAGAAGTATTAAATGTCCTCAATGCTCTTTCATCATCGGAAACACCACCACATAAAACCGTACACGAATATACGAGTAATCGCTTTTTAGAGAGAAATTATATAAAATAACATGATTGATATTTGGGGGAGATCTTTATCAAGCCTGCAAAAACCTACCGCGGAAATATCTGCAACCGGTGATGTAAAACCTCGCAAGTGTTGATCCAATGAAATAACTGTATTTCAAGATCGTCAGGGTAAATTGAAAACTAGTAATGTTTCCCTTGATAATATTTTAGTTAAACACCGCGGTATAACGGAAAATGCTATCGCGGTATTTTCCGATCAGGGTAAACTAAAACCAGAGGTACTTGTTTCAACTATTGTGGATATAATTAACAAATTAGAACCATTAAAAAAATTACACGATGAATACAAAGACCATGTAACTAAATTTGATCGGTTTTCAGAATTACAAAGAAGTATTATTGACAGTATTGACAAACCTCTATTAGATTTCTTTGGAAATCCACCGGTGGTCACACCGAAACTCATAAAAACCTCCATGGATAATTTGTCAAAGTTGCGATCCGATTATGACGCTCATGTATCTCAATTTACTACGTTACGTAAAAATTTTAACAGGACCGATGACGCCATTGATAATTTTGTTTTTGTAAAAAAAAATACAAAACCCGTTTATGTTAAAATAGATCTCGCTGATATAAGCACAAAACGCGATGAAATAACACCGATTAAACGGCGAATAAAAGTTATTCGCGAAGATATTAAAACGACCAACGATGTCATCAGGGATGATCTACCGAGGATGATAGAAAAAGTTGAAAAAATAAAAATCCTCCACAAACAAAAAAATATCATAAATAACGTGTACGCGGTTCAGCACGGATCATTTACGTTTACACCATCCACTGACATTAAATATCACCGCGGCAGTCAAAGGTATTTATCGATTAACACTAGTGTCGCCGACTCAATTTAATATTTCATCAACGAGTTCATATGGGGTCAACAGTTTGATATCAACGATCATCTACAATGAAACAACTGAACGATTCATAGCAGCATCCACTGATAATAATTTGGCTAGGGTTTCAGTAACATGGTTTGTGGAATTCGTAGCGGATTTAAGTAAACCACTAAACTGAATTCTGTTGTAATAAAAAAGTCATTATCGCTATGATCAGGTCGGAGAATTTCAAACTAAACTCAAAACACTAACTGAGGAGTACCAAACAAAAATAAAAAATACCGACGAAGAATTACCGCAGTTGATGTTGCCATGTACTCGGTATCAGGTGTAATCACCGGAGCTGGTATAATACTATCCTTGGTAACAATGATTGCCCTGATAGCTGTTCCAATCTGTATATTAGCGGCGACAACAATCGCTGGAATTATTTCAATAATAACAAAAAAATATCATGCAGCCAGCGTAAACTGCAGGATTATGTAGTTAAATTCCATGTTGTATCAACTGCATACTCACAATTATCCTCGATGATATCGTCCTCCCTCAATGATACATTAATATCTGATAATGATATTTCCACTATTGTACGTGTTTATGATTCCGCGATGTCAAAATTAGAAAAACAACATGAGTATAATAACAATGGCAACATCGCAGGAACTACGTCAACGAATAGCGGAAAATACAAACCCTGCGAAAACCAGCAAGATATCAATAACCTCAACGAATCCTGAATTCAGTGTGAATTTTCCTTCTGCGATTTAAGTTAAGGAAATATCACTAGCAAAATTACGAGTATACCACAGTTGGCCTAATATTAGATCAGTACCATTCGGTGGTCAACAACCGAATATTTCACTGGTGTTTGCGAGTAAGAATAAACCCAATGGTACTCCAGACTGGAACATTGTTTCGTTACCATCTGGGTCCTACCAAATCGAACAAATCAATAACGAATTGCAACGCAGAATAAAATCCATTACTGGGAAAGAATCGAAAATCGCTATAACAGTTCACAAACCAACACTATCATCTGCCATTGAGATAAACTCGCCCGGGTATGTCGTAGACATCTATCGGACTTCTATAAGGACAATACTGGGTTGGCCTGAAAAAACCTCCACATAAACCAAAAAAAATCTGATTTTACCACAGATGCGATTAATAAAGATGATATAGATATTATTTTTTATCTTCTAAATGAAGAAGATATAACAAAAGTAAAGAAAATATATTTTGAATTCTATAAGAAGGGTTTCTCTGGGTTGAATTTTGAATTTGAATACGGTGGTAAACAAAGTACATACACGATTCTATTAGATGAAGATATTGATGCGTTTTTTCAACAAACAAAACAAAAATAACCTTTCGAATCTGACAGAGAGAGACTACGGCAAAGTTTTCAAAAATATATTTTGGATGTAACGGGTTCACGTTATAAAATCATAGAAATAATAAAAGATATGAACACTTATATAAAAAATATTAACAAATTAAATGAATTTTTTTTAAATAAAATCTTTTGATGAATGTATTGACGAGCGAGAAGGAGAAAAACAAAAATTTATATCCGCATATAATTTAACAAAAGAAGAGTTATTAAATTTTAAATTACCAGGATATAACGTCCCGGAGATGGAAAAATCTCTTAGAGACACCATCGATGATGGTTTTAAAAGTATTCACGACGCATGGAAGAAAATATCACAACCACAAACAAATATCCTCAAGCATAATAATGACCCAGATGGCGGTGGACGACATATCGCTCTTCAAAACCTCAATATATCCTCGGTGATTGCATTGAATTTAGTATGTGATGTTATTGAAGGAAGTTAACAAATAAATCTCGAAAGATCAAATCAAGCCCAGCAGGGATATATTTTATATTCATTTGCACCAACAGCTCCTCCAGGGTTTCTAATCATTGAGGATCCAAATAATCCAGTCTATATGCGATGTCATAATGATTCGTTAACGAGAATTAATTTTAAACTCACTGACCAATCCAATAATTTAATTGATTTATGAGGTGAGGTTTTACAAATTAGTCTGTTTGTGAAATCGTAAAAGGATTTTCGTCTTAAGACTTTCTTCGTAAAGATTTTTAACCCCCCCCCCCAGCAGCAGAGTGAGCGCGACAACGACTTTGCGTCTCCAAATGAAACTTTTTTCTTTCGATTTTAGAGGAACCTTGGTTTGCCAAATAAACGCTTCTATAAAGTTATCAGATTCGCCCTCTCCTCTTCTGCTATGAAGGTAAAAATCTATTTCCGATTTTGGAGGAAGCCTTTGTTTGCCAAATAGACGCTTCTATAATGTTGTCGGATTCGCCCTCTCTGCTGCTCATATAGGTTTTTGCTACCTATGCCCGTTCAAATAGGCATAACAGCGTTAGTGCCCAGATTTTTATATTTTCTTGAATTTTTTCCCTGATTTCTTTGAGGTTTTGTTTGTCCTCATTTTCTCCAAAATTTATTCCTAATGTTTTAACTCTGTCTTTAATCAAAGTACGAGGGAGCCCATGTCGCTTACCTTTCCAATCACCTATCAAAAATATCTCTGTTTTGTCGGGGTTTATTTAATAACCCGACACTTTACCAAATTTGTTGAATTCCTTTACCAATTCATAATAGGAATTTCTATCTTGTATAAAGTTACTACAATCATCAGCGTGTTGTAGCATTTTCACTTCCTCTTTAATATTTGGAACTTTAATTCCCTTAGTCTCTTGGTTTTTTTCTAATATTACTGCTCAGTATTTATATAGCTATTACATATAATATAGTAGGCATCCTTGCCTCACTGATCTATGAATTTCAAATTGTTCCGGTTTGGTTCCATTTAGCTGTACACATGAGTTTATGTTTTTGTACAGGGTCTTAGTCCAGTTCATGAAATTTACTCCAAAACCTAATTTTTCTAGTTTCTTGTATAGATAGTTTTGTTCAAGTCTGTCAAAATCTTTTTCTTGGTCAATTAGTACCATAGCACTATTCTTACCATTAATTTTTATGTATTCTATTAAAGTTTTAATATTTAAAATGTTATTCTGTATTTCCCGCCCTTTCGGGCCACTAGTTTGATTTATATTAATAATTTTATCAAGACACATTTTGTCTCTCTCTGCTAATATTTTAATTATGATTTTGTAGTCTATGTTATGGAGGGAGATGGGCCTCCAGTTTTTTAGATCTTCCCTGTCCCCTTTCCCTTTGTATATTAGTGTTATAATCCCTTCCTTCATTGTGTTAGACATGTCAGATTTTCTTAGTGCGATGTTATTATATAACCATTCTAGTATGGGCGACAGTTCCCCGCAGAATTTTTAGTAGAATAATAATTTCCCTATAGTCTCTATAATCTCTTCTTGTGAGATAAAATCCTCACATCTATGTTCTGAGGTTATTATCTCACAATTTGTCTCTCGTAGGTATGTTTCTACATCTTCGTCTTCTATGTTCTGTGAAGTATATAGGTCCTTGTAGTAGTTCAGTATGTGGTTTGGTATTTTACTTTTGTCAGTCTTTGAATCCCTCCCTATTTTTAGTGATTCTAATATTCCCTACCTCTTCCTAATTCCTCCCTTTTATATAAACCTTCCGCGTTGTTATATAGTTGTGTAAATTTCCCCGCCTTTTTAAGTTTTTAAGTTTCTAAGTTTTTAAGTTTTTAAGTTTTTAAGTTTTTCTTCTAGTGTTATCTTTGTAACCTGTATTGTTATTGTTTTTATATAATTTTAATTTTTAGCTTCTATCTGTAATTTAATTTTTTTAACCATCATTTTGGAATGATATATTACTGCTTTTTAAAGATCCTTTTAGTTTATCCCATTCCGAAGTAATATCTAAATTCCCTTGGTTTTTAAAGAATTCTATTTCCCTTTTGATTCCCTCCACCCGAATTCTTCCTTTTCCAAAATTTTATTATTTAGTTTCCTTTGTCCCCTCCCCAATTTTTCCTTTTATTTTTCCCTATTTCTACAAAAATTAGTTTATGGTCTGAAATTTTATACTCTAGTATACCTGTTTACTATATTTATTTGTCCCCGATTTAGTTCCCCAAAATTTATCGATCCTTTTTCGATCCTTTTTCCCTTATCCCCCTTATATTCGAATGTATATTCTACCCTTATTATGTTTAACTGTCTGTAAATATCAATCATGTTTTGTGATTTCATAATATAGTCCATTTTTTTAAAAAAGATTGTCCGTTTTTGACAGTCCGCCTTTTTTGTCAATGTCGTCCCCCACCAAATTAAAATCTCCCTGAATAATCAGATTACTTGCAGTATATTGTTCCAAATATTTAACTAACTCTTCTATTAATTCTTTCCTCTTGTGCATTTTCGCAGGTCTCCTTCTAATTTTATGTGTAATAATCTACCCCTCAAAAAATCATTTCCTCAATTCTTTCCCATTTATATCCTTGCTTATTTTTTTACGAAGTTGCTACACCCCCACCCCTTATATCCTGTCCTATTTTGTTATTGGCTATTATGATACAGTCCATTGCCCGTTCGAGTTGTTCTTTAATGTTATCCGTTAAGTTATAATGCGTCTCTTGTATAAAAAGTATGCAAAAGTCTCCTATTTGTGTCAGTTTATTTACTTTCTCCTTATCTGATCCATTTATGTCGATAGACAGCAAACGGAAGTTTTGTTCTTCCATTTGTGTTTCTTAACCAGGTTGCCGCTTTAGTACTAGTGGTTATTTGATTTTATGTGGATAATATATATATAGTCCCTATTTCTTTCTCCATTCTGGGGGACCCTGGGTCATCTTTTTCATATGTCACCGTGCTATCTAAAACTTCAAAGTAACTGGTGACCTGTGAAGTGAATAAGGTGTCTACATAGATATTTTCTTTGGCCGTATCCTCAGGGGCATCGAAACTTGTTACATTTGTTGCGGTTTCTATTGTCATGTATCCCTCTTCTTTCCCACTATTGTCCCCACTATTCTCACTATTGTCCTCAAGGATTTTCGTCGCTAGTTTTATCGGCCTTTCCTCTTCCAATGATTGTGATAGCCCTTCCTTCCTTTCCTCTCCCTCTGCTACCCCTTTCCTTTCCTCCATTGACGGAGATAGGTTTGTTGCTTTCTTTTTCTTCGTCTCCATTTTTTTCTTTGGGATAGGTGTTGATGTTGTGAGAGGTTCCATACACTCTGAGATGTTGAAGGATCCCTAGCTCTTCTCATTTGTTAGAGCTCCAAAAGGGTTGCTTAGGGTTATGGGCTGTGTTTTCTTAACAGGCGTTTTGTATCCCGTTTTATTGGGCGTGAGTATGTCTATCCATTTGTCCTTGCTTTCTGGTGTTATATTTATATTGTTGGCTTCCTCTTCGTCTCTCATTTGTGTCACCAACTCCTCTACAGTTGTTCTTATTCCTGTCCGGCTTGTGACGGCGATTCCCGCTGTCACATCTGCATATGACATTTTCCCACTTTCCTGTGATTCGCTTTGCTTGCAGTCCCAAAGACGATGGCACACTTCCCCATATTTGGGACATTTCCTTTCTGCCTCACAGTTTTTATACCAGCTTCTGAGCCTGAATCCCATGCAGTAGAAAAATAGGGGTATCTTGTACGCGTCTTCCGTGTTTACCCTTATTATTTTTGCACCAGTTGTAATGTTGGTCCATCACCACAAGTTGGCCAATTTCTTTCCCTGCTTCTCACCCCGAACATTTGGTATATTTTTGACTCTATTTCCTCTGTGCCAATTTGATATGGTAGTCCGTTAAAATGCACCTCTACCGGCCTCGGCCCAATTTCCCGCACAAAGGGGTGTGCCTTATGGATATATGCTGTTTTCCCTTTGACCTTGAAGGATTGGCATGTTAATAATGGTTTGGACTGGTCCGTGGGGTACAACATATATCTCTTTGCCCTGCATTCTGTAGCTCTGCAATGTTGGCCATTACTACCCCTATAGCTTGTAGGGCTGCTAGGACTTCTACTTGGCGTGGGGCAGTATCTTCGCCTCCGAAGTCAATTAGTTGAACGCCATCTTTATGGTAGGCGAGAAGTATGTTGTCCTCCACCACTACGTCAAAGTAGACGTGTAGTCTCGACCTGCTCCCTCGTAGGTCGACAGGGATGTTTGCTGTTTGCCCCTGAGGATTTGCTTGCGAGGGTAAATTTGGGTTACGCCCTTCTCCCTCCTGACCAACTTCCCCTCCCCTATTTGTTTGTGTACTCACTTCCATTTTATTACTTTGACATTGATACTACTCTAAAGTACTAGATTGCAATAGTTGAGTGCAGTGAAATTTTTCCTAATTGTGCAGGGTGAGTGATAATCACAATACAAGGTGAGTGAAATAATAACGAAATATAAGGAATGAAACAAAAACACCTTCTTACATCAAGAATAAATTCTCCAACAATAAATCCTAGTATAAATCCAAATGAAACGTGTGAATGGAGGTATAAGAGCAACTCATTTCTGGCGATCAGCCTCGAACGATCAGCCTTAGCCACACTTACCATGTAAAATAAAAGTCATTTCTACTTAGATGTTGATACTTGCCGCTCCGATAGTTTATAGTTTATAGTTGTAGTAGTGCTTAACGTCATTTTCAGCACAATATAGGCTATATATGGTGGCAAGTATTAATGGTGGAGGAAGAACCCGGGAAAATCCCCAAAAAGAACCACCGACCCACGATAAGCTACTGGCAAGCTTTCTCACATATCCACATTGGCCGAATCTGAGACTCGAACATAGGCAGACAGGTGAGATGGCAATGATACGTAACGGAAAGTTCTTTACACCACACAGGGCCCCATTTTTCAGTTTGTTACTGAAAGCATGGGTGACGCCATCACTGATTACAAAACGTAGTGAAGGAGCTGGACTATATACACTTCAAAATGTTATAATGCCAAATTGACATACTCAATCCTGGAATAAATATTCTGCTTCTTATTTAGTTCAGCAGCAAGAATGGTGAACAGACCAAGTTTTCAAACAAACAAAAAGACCTCTACGGAGACCGAACTATTTCAGACAAAACTTTACAAAATGACAGTTTTGATTAAAGTCTTAAGATGAAAATCCTTTAGGTTAAAGTCTTTATGATTTCAAAAACAGATCGATTTGTAAAGTCTCTCCTCCTAAGTCAATCAAATTATTGGACTGGTCATTCCTATCTGAGTTGGTGAAAGAACTCCTGGTTTAATCTTACCGGTGGAATCGAGCACAGCTAGGGAATTTTCAGTTACTCCATTTATTTTAACAAGAATGTCATTCGGAAGAACATTACTCTTTTTAAATTTCCCTTGTTTGTCTTGAAATACGACTATTTAATTTGGATCCACAATTGCGAGGTTTAATGTCTCGGATATTTCATCTTCGATTATATTTTGTTTACATCATTGGTTGCAGATATTTCCACAGTGGGTTTTTCAGACTTGAGAGATCTTCCCTAAATATCAATCATTATATTTTAAGATCTCTCTAAAAAGCGATTACTCGTATATTCGTGTATGGTTTTATGGGGTGGTTTAGTTGATGATGATATAGCGCTAAGTACATTCAATACTTATAGGCCACATATGGGTGGGTCGGTCATTTTCTGTGTTGGTAGCGTGGAGTACCAGCGATGAATTTTTAATTGATGTATATAACGCTTAAATTCTTAAGGTGGCGCTAACCCATAGGAATCAAAATAAACAATTACATACGGATCAATCGCGTATATAACCCAGTGAGTTCCAGTGCTGTTATCGAGATTAATGATTCCATATTTTAACGCTGTTTGGTTATTGTGGTATTTGATCTCGAGTAAATCACCTCTAAAGTTATGTATCGCTAATTGTTTTAGCAGCATCGAGTAAATCAAAATTTGATAGCGGAGTTACAATACCGTCCCTGCCAACATCAGGCCGTTTCAGCTGTGCCATGAATACATAGCTCCTGGTAGTTTTAGACCCTATCCTGCTGCTGATTGTCTCTTTTTTATATCCCTTTCCAGTCACTTTCATTAGTGACATCCCAGCGGCGGTAATAACTTCTACGAGAACGGCCGCTTTCGCGAACGCGAGGGCAGCTGCTGCAATTAGCACTGGAATCTCAGCGACAAGTGGAAATATACCACCTGATTTTGTCATGTCTTTGATCGCGGCCGCAGAGATAGTAACCTAAACACCTTTTTCAAATTTGCTAGCATCATTGAAATGTTTAATTTGAGGAACTGTCAGTGATAGTTTATTCTGACCACCAGACATTTGATTGTGTTTGAGCGATATCGTAGTTCCACCTTTTTAAACTGAATCCGATTGCAACTTTTTAATCTGACCAGGAGTCAGAGTAACATTAACATCACTATATGACATTTATTTAATACGAGATTGTCTACATATTTTTGAATATGTTACATATTTACCACTGGCGCATCAACTACCCACATTTTTCCACCAACACCTTCGAGTAGCATTGATTTGTCACTTAGAATAACAGCAATTGCTCTGTAACCACCAGCAGAAGGATCTGTTACACGAGCTCGGAAATGTATTTCAACGACTGACTGTCTGGTTAAATCAAGATGTTCCAAAGAAAAGTAATAAATCGGATATCAATTTTTAAAATCTTACTGTGATATTTGCAGACCAATATCTACATTATTATCACGTCCCATAAATGTCAGCAAACGATGATACGCGCGTGCTATTTGGTTTTGTCCGTAATCAAGTAAAATATCCTCAGATGGTTCTTGTTGGCGTTTTATCCTCAACGAGACTTCAGTAACACCTAGTTGATCAAATATCATATGGCTGCGTGTTTGTGAATTTAATTGCGTCTTATACTGTAACGGAACAAATATATGCGGAAGCGCAGAAACACCCTGTTTTTGATGCCATGTGCCAATAAATATACCATTAACAGAAGTCTCCATAATATCTGTTGTTGTCATTAGCCATCATAACAATGATTTACCACCTGTATCCATAAATGATAGTAATGTTTCCTCTGCGGTGATTGATGGAGTCATTGCTGGCATCCACAGTGAGAGTTTTGTAATATTTACCTTACCATCAGCAACACCAGCACCATGTCAGATTGCATCATTATCATCACCTTTTCGCACGAGGACTACAGTTTTTTTCGCTCCAAAGATAACCTTTCTAACATTTGTTCAAAATCCAAAAAATGAGATAGTGGAATCGCGCATGAAAATAATCTACTCTGTCCTGGCATCATTGATACGCGTGTTACAAACACTGGGTTGTAATTAGGATTAATATTTTTTATAACATCAAAGGCAGTATCTGGTCTAACATTATGTTCAGCTTGTTGTGGATTAGATGCAGTATCTTGTGGTGTCCATAATTTAACATACTGAATTTGTTCAGCGTGATCAGTAATATCCTTAGCGAAAATCATAGATGGACCTGCTGTTCTTGTATGACCATCAGAATATCTTGCTAAACCCACAATTATTGTGGCAACATCATCATCATGCTCAATAGAGGCAATCTCTCTTCCATAAATCATATATCTAGCGCTACTAGATAACGCCATATTACCATTATTAACGAAACCAACTCGGAGATTTGCGTTATCTGCATATGGCGTATCAACATCTGTTACAAGTTCTCCTTCTACTTCAATAATTGCTTCAACAGGTAGAAAGTATTTGCTGGTATCTTGAGCCTGAAGTTCGATTCTTGATCGACTATTTGGGTGTATTGCGTTACAGTAATAAAATTGATAATCGCGTACAGAATCATTTTTGAGAACTGGGGTATCTAAATCAAAAGCCGGATCAGGTGACGATTTGAACATTTTATTATATATTTCCTGATCCAAATCGCGATCTCAGACCACTTACCGCTATCATATTTGCACAAATATTCCACTGAGCATCAAATCCTTCATTTATCAGCGATGCTATTTTTTGAACCACCGCGTTGTTTATTATTTTGCTAACACTCGCAGGCATAATCTCCGTAGATGGTAGTTTTCCTGGTGATTTTATCAATGGTGGGTTTTTTCGTCGTCGAATTAGTGTTATTAGTTTTTCTTTGGCCGCGGAAAATGCTTTACCGGCAACGTCACCAACAGCGCTAATACCCTTATTACGAATAACATCAACAGATTTCACTAATAATTGTTTGAGACTGGTGCTATTCTTGGAGCCATCCTTGCAAATAACCCTTGAATGACATCACCTAGACCATCTCCATAATACACCGAGACCCTTTCCATATTACTCCCTATAAATAGGCAATCGTAAATTTACTACGTAACTCATAGTTGGTTTTCAGAGGTTGTAGTCAATGATCATTTTATTTAAACGCTATTCATCTAATCGGTGATAAATCACCAATGACAATTAATCACTATGATAGTCATCAATTAGTTCATCAATAAATTATCGATATATACCAATATCCATGATATCACCATCAAATAGTTGTCTGCAGATATCAGCGGCTTCATTATTTACTTCATCTGAATTATTTACAGCTCGTTTACCCCGAATGAGAATTTCTATTCGTGATATGTCTCCGAGAACATTTTTAGGACAACGAACAAGACCACTACCATGAAAATATCCACTACCAGCTGCCCCTTCTGCATCATCAAATCCAAATCCAAAATTCATCTTCGAATTGCTCAGGCGGTGAATAAGGTGGCGGTTGTTGTTGATGTAAGAAAGACATTTACTTTGAAGATTGTTCAGTTTTTCTTTGCAATCTTTACGGTTTTTGGTTTAGTTCTAGTTATTTGTATTGATCATACACTTTACTTACAGCATCGAGATATCCCATGTACGATATATTTTTTGTATCAATTCGACATGTGATCGTTTTGATTTTATAAAATGCATCCGCCCACTGTTTAATATCTGTAATGTATGTTTTATATCCTGGTTTCAACATTTTCTTCCTATTTTCATAAGTCGTAACAACAAGAGCAGGAAGTTCTTTTCGATCACCTGATCGATTACTGTTAAAGCATCGTTAGTAAATCTATCACGTAATTCTTTGATTATTTCTTCATCGGTCTTTGCGGACCAGTTTGACGTCTTGCTGGTTGTGTTATTGCAGAAGGAAGATTTTGTTGCAGTTTTGATATTTGTTTAGTTTCAGTTGCTATTTTTTCGAGTTCAGGAAGAACACCTCTCTTTATTTCTTCTCTTTCTTTTCCGTATATAACCTACTTAGTAGCTGTAGCTACAGGTTTAATTAATTGTGCAGTATCAGGTTGCAAAATCAGTTTGATATTCTTGTCGCGCTTGCAATTTATGTCTGAAAGAATCCCTTACGGGTATCAATCTCTTTATTGCGTCTAATCGCTCGCGACTTAATCTAGTTGTTAATGATTCTCCTACCATTTTTGTTAAATATGTATATGATATTATTAAATTTTAACAGTTAACAACCCAGGCAATTTCTGTATTTAAAAACATTTACATGTTTTCAAACACTCATGATATTACTTCCGTGTTCAGTGATCAAATCACCGGTGATAAATGACTAAGTGCAAAAAAATAACAGTATCATACTTGAAAACATATTATATTTGAAAACATTTAAGTGTTTTCATGGCAGTATAGTGTATTGTTCTGTTTAATAAGTTATTTCATCATTTTATTCTTGAATTTATAGTTCGCTTAATTTCATATTGTTCACCGAGTTCACTCCTAATCTTTACGACTGCGGTAAATAACGGAATGAATGTATTTGCGTCGATGTTGTATGCTATTGATTCAGTAACGGCTTGTTGTATCCGTTTAATAATGGCATATTGGAATGGGAGGACATATTTATCATTTTGAGTTTTATGACCGAGATCTTGAAAATCGGAGAGAATCTGATTACAATCGAATTTATCAGATATTTTTTTCTATTTTTTAAATCTGATATTGCCTTTATAATATCATTTACATTTTTGAATTTTATTATCTAATATATCTATATATATATATATATATATATATATATATATATATATATATATATATATATATATATAATATGTAAAATATCAAATATATTATCATATATTATATAATATATATCAAATTTATATATATCAAAATATTAAATATACAAAACATGGGGGTCAATTTTGACCCGTTTACTTTCAAGGGTGTATTTACATCTATGTACAATTATTTGCAACGACGGCACAATCTCCGTTCGTTTTAAGGTGCCTTCGCATCTTATCACGCCTAGAGATATACATGTAATCTTAATTAAGGTTTATATGAAAGACCCCATGTAAACTCCTAAAATGTTTTTACACGTTGCAATCACTGAGGTCACATATATAAGACAACACAACGCCATGTGGTCCCCTCATCTGCCTTAGCATCTGAGCAGGTCAATGGGCAACACGAAACCCAGGACGGTGTGCTTAATATATGACGTCACAACATATATATCTTAATTAAGGAATATATATATATATATATATATATATATATATATATATATATATATATATATATATATATATATATATATATATATATATATATATAACGACGGAATAATCTCCATTCGTTTTAAGGTGCCTTCGCATCTTATCGCGCCTAGAGATATACATATATATTTACAACTATTTACAAGGACGTCACAACCTTTAACCGCTAGGTTTGAGTGTACTAGGAAGTTCAAGGTACATATATCTACAACTGTTTACAAGGATTATTTATATATTTACAACTATTTACAAAAAGACAGCACAGAAAAATGAATATATAGGACAATACAATGCAACTATTTACATATATACATACGGGCCCTCCTCTACATTCAACTGAAACCACTCTCCCCTACAAAATCACCCCGAAGAGAATGCAAAAATTCATTCACACCGTTTTACTGTGTGACGTAGAGTGATTTTCAGTTGAACATCGATCATGGCTTGTAGCCCCAATTTACAAAACTGTCTGCGTGTTATATAAACTGACTAATATACTCAAATGAACAACAGCGGTGTGTGATTTTTACTTTTAGTGTAACTTAATTGTGATTATTGACAATATCCAAACAAATCGAGATACCTGACAAAAAGAATACCAGATTTGTAAATGTTTATTTATTTGAATCGTTTTCTGACAAAATACAAAATAGATTAGAGAACGATCACGTGATTATTTCCCATGAGATAATAGATTTATTTCCATTTGATGTTACATTAACATAACTACACGAGTTATTTCCATTTGGTGTAACATGACCATTACTACACGAGTTATGTCCCTTTGGTGTTACAAAAACATTACTACACGAGTTACTTCCCTTTGGTGTTACAAACATTACGATGGAATTCAGATGTTAATTTTTTGCGCAAATCGCTTTGAAAAAGCAGATTGATATGTCTATTCTGCTACTTTTCGTACCGAAGGTATACAAATATCAACATACTTTCCGGCCTCATTCATTTATTGAAATATTGTTTCTTCGTCGGTATTAACATTTATAGATTTGACAGATTTTGCGTTTTTTTTTTGGTCATTTTCCAGTTAGTCCCCGTTTGGTATTTTCACGATGTGTGATTATCAGTTCTTATACAATTAATGTGATCAATCACAAACCCATCTTTTATTAATCCATTGTAAGATTCTATGATTTTTCCCTCCAGCATTAAATCTAAGATATCCATGATTATCAACAAACCTTAATGGTTTTCTCAATATTCGGTGCCTGACTACACCATCACGAGACGCTTCATAATCGATGATCACGGGATGTGGTTGAAATTCTTGTTTCATTTATATAAATATATATTATTTGTCTAATTAATTATTTAGTTTAGTTATTACTTATTGAGAATCTCTCAATGTAGTCTTGTAGTCTTGAGGTGTTCTTATGATTTTGTCATTGAAGCTGACAGAGTCAGGGTTAGAGTTTTTAACTCTTTTATCATAATAGCGCTTAAGTTCCCTGTATGGCTTATCACCACAATTGAGACACAGCTGTGATTGACCTCGCACCCCAACCACACATCGTATGCATGATTACGGACCTAAGCTTCCTCGTCTGACACTCTATGAATGATATCCACAGAATTCATTTCTGCATGATTTGTTGCAAATAGTTAATGATCCTATCATAAGACAATCACAGTGATTCATTATATATATATATATATATATATATATATATATATATATATATATATATATATATATATATATATATATATATATATATATATATATATATATATATATATATATTTATTTATTTATTTATTTAAATATTTGTTTTATGTATAATATGGAGGAGTTTGATAGATTATACAATCTCGATAGAATATCCGTAGATGCACCAAATAAGGGTCTAATAAGTGATAGAAACATGATAGGTAGAATCCATGACGGGTTTAACGAATTTAAGAGCGATGGTGTATCTCATTGTTGGTCAATATTTCAAATCGATGGTAGTGGTGATGCTACCATGTACGACACAAACGCAGCAGCGATAAAATCAGATCTTGACCATAGACAGTATTTTATAGAGTGAAATTTATTATCCGTTCAGAAACAGGAAATTACATTATACGCGACAAGTTTAAACCTGATATGAAAAAAGATCTGTCAATGTGAGTCAGGATTCCAAACCAGCAACGCTGACTGGAATTGACAAACCGTATTAAGAGAGAGCTTATCCTGTGACAGCGGTTGTTTATGGGATCTATCCGATAAATGACAAACCGAGTGTTGAAAAATTAAAACCCATGAACAGTCGTCGTTGAATTGTGTAGCCGAATGAATAATAGAGCATTTTACAACTGCGTTGCGTGGAAACAAGTTGACGGATCTTATACGCTAAAAAATAAATGACTGGGCGTTAGCAATTAGGGAGAATAGGTCCATAATTCAAAATGTAGCTGAGCTAGAAAAGATATTAAAATTTCCAATAACTGTAGCGACGATAACAGAAGTATTATACGAATCGAAATATAAATCAAGAGGATCTCCAATCAAACACTATTGACCGTAATGCGCACGCGTGGACATCCGCAGTAAGAACATTTCCACGGGATAGAACCATAAAATATCTATCCGTGCAGTTCTCCGGAGAACTCATCGGAGAGGAGAATTTATTTGATTTTATTCACACAGAAAGTAAAAACGATCCTGTGTCAGTGTGGTTATTTCAGAGTTTTGAAGACGAAGAGTGTAAATTCGATCAATTTGTAAGATCTATCGGCGATATATACCGTACTGAATCTCTTCACGACTAGATGAGAAAACTAGCTAGTGGTTTTTCAACAGATATCGTCGAATAATTACAGACAAACTGTTTACAATCCCATCATTTGCACCTCATTTCGCGAGAAAGAAAAATATGTGGAAACCAACAAGAGCTGAATTTCTCTCAGATGTCCAAGCAAGCTGTATCGTTTATGGACATGGTGGATTATGGAATACCAAATATGATCCTAAGAGTATTTTTTCGGTTGATTATGGTTGCGTGTTATCCTGGGAGTTTTCTCGGGATGGGTGAATGCTCTGAATATTTTAAAAGATTGGGACATACTACACACGAATGGGCCACTACCTGATTTTGATCAAGCCGGACTCGCTCGTGCGGTATCATTTGAATTGGCTCAAGGACTTCATCCGTGCTGTTATGTTTGGTTTGGTAGAAAAAAAACAATGGATGCCAATAGTGTTATTACGGTATATGATCGATTGTAAAATACTGATATCGCTGACTGTCAGTGAAGCAATTATATCATATCGGAAACAAACTGAAGTGGTTGGCTACCACACCCTGATAGCGTAGATATTATAATTTAGCGATATCAAAGAAACATTTCCTTTATTCGACGAAGAAAATATCATTAAGTCGACCAATGACATCTTTGAAGTCAGAAAATGACACGCAAAAGATCTAGGTAGAAGAATAATTGGTAAATTCAGCCAAGGTGGATCAAACAACATTATTCACGATTAATTCTAGATGATGCTGAATTCGATTTTAAAATCGCGGAAGCATCATCTAGAAGTACATATGTCAATCGTAAAGATGCCTGCTTGTCCGATGGAACGAAATTCGGTACAATTGTTACTTACGTAGATGGAGATAATCCCCAAAATAGCCATCTAAGGCCGTCTATGCTGTCTTATGCTTCTATCAATTTACTTTCGATGATTAATAGATTTCCTGAATCCGCGGATAGAGTCGCTCCTGATTCATTTTCTATAGATGTAAAACATAGCGAAGCAGTGGATAGATTCACAAAGTCCGACGAGGATAAAAAAGGAAATGTTGCACGATTATTCTAAATCAGCAGATGTTACGATTGAAAACATAAAAAATAATCGGATATCAGAACTATCGAAAGCCCCTTCGTTATCCGATCCAATATGTAGATATGAAACAAGTTACTTAAACTGTTGTGGTGGGTCAGGGAAAACGACTCGTATGATCCAATTATTTCGAGGAAAATCAAACATGAGTGTGCTAACACTAACACACAGACATGCAAGAGAGATGAAACAGCGAGGGGTTAATGCTTCCACCTATCACAGTTTCTTTCGATGGAAAGGTGACGCATGGACTCCAGATCGAATGGACGATAAATATATTCCTGAAATTATTATTTTGGATGAGATATTCACAGTGTCGTTAGAGATATTAAAACTGTTTCTTGATTAGCTATTGTGATTGCCTTAAGAATTTTGTAGATTATTATGAAGAAATTAATACTGATCATAGAACACTTGATCCAGAACTAAGTGAGTTTAAGAAATTAATTAGTTTACAACTGGATAAAATCCAATGTTTATAAAAGCGTTAAATAATTTCAGAAACCCAATTAAATTATTTTTGGGAAGCATGGAGACCAAACCATTTGATAGTGGCAAGTACAAAGATAGTCCAAGATACACATGAGATGAAGTTATTTAAAAGCACAAGGAAAACTTCGCAAAACTTCCAACGCCGTTGTGTTATAGACCTACGGATACACGAAGACAGAATATCGAAGTTGATATTCCAGGACAAACTCAGAAGCAGATTCTCGTGTTAAATGATATTGTGTTCGTTGATATCAGTGTTATCGAAGATGCATTGCGTGCTGATAAATCTTCATGGACACTAGGATACGCAATGACGATACATTCTTCGCAGCGATTGACTAAATTCGATACGATTGTTTGAATCGTAGATGATCGCATCGGGTGGTCGAATTTAGTTTATCTCGCAGTATCCAGAGTACGAAGAATAAATCAACTTCGAAGAGTTGTTTGAGATGCTAATAAAACCAGCAACAATGAAATTGTCAATGATATAATCAGGAAAAAAACTCGCTGGTTACAAAAAACAGGATAAAAACAAATAAACGAGAATTTGATATTGATGCTGAATTTATAATTACGCTGAAACAACAACAAAATAATCTCTGCGCGAGTTGTAATTGTATAATGCGTTGGTGATGCTCGGATAAAAATCCTCGCGAATTTGCCGCAGACAGAAAAGATATCAGAGTTGGTCATACCAGAGAAAATGTGATGTTGACATATCTTGAGTGTAATAGACGCAGATGTGATATTTTAAGACCACGCGGAGGAAATTGAGTATCCTCGGGTATCACTTGTAATTTTTCACATGCAAATCCACGCTGAGGAGTTGTTGAATCAAATCTATAGATTCTGGGTCTACCAGTGGATCTTGTTATGCTAGATATTTTATGTGTGGTGACACTCCAAATAGGATCATTAACTCTCTTTTTACCACCTTCAAGCTCTCCTGGTTCATTTAAATATCTCACAGTGACATTGCCGAGTATTCAATGTTTTGAAAAATCATTTTGTGGTTTTTATACAGATATATACTTTTTTGAATGCGTTAATAGGTTTCATATTGATTATTCGAGTAATTTCATTATTTAGCGTGGTAATTATACCTGGTAATCTCTTGATCCATTCTCGAGATCGTGTATCCTGGACAAATTCCTTCGCGTATTGATATCCAAATAACCGCTCAGCAAGTGTCCGATGAAATCGTTCAACAATTGCCTGATCGCGATGCAGTGCAGTATGACCTCGCCGAAACGTGGTATTATGATGCTTCATTGTTGATAACACTACACCGATAAATTCCTTGCCAGGATCAACCTACAATAGATTTGGCCACTGCAGAGGACCTCGTTGATAAATTGTTTCAAACGCAGAAGCTACTTAAGTTGATGACTTCGTCGAGAGCAGCTCTGCTTGTTTGTATCTACTTGCAACATCAACTACGGTTAGCGAGTATTTGTATGTGTGTTTATTAACAGTATCATTTGGCAGAAATAATATATCAGCCTGATGAACTTCATTAGGGACGCTGACATCAATACGTGCAAAGTTAATTTGTTTAGCCTGTAGTAGATAAATCTGCCATATTGTCTGTTTGTATAACAAATCCGCAGCGGTAGTATATTTTACTTTTGCTGCGTTAGCGCGTTTATCGATTGCTGATTTACCTCGTCAGTATCCTCTTGGGGAATAATAATTAGATTCCATGTTGTCATTAATTACCAGCACCCAGCATTAATTTACTTTTCATCGCCGATTTTATCAACCACGAAGCTAATTTTTCTTTGAAGGATTGATCAGTGATAGAATTTAACGCATGAATCAATTTCACATCTCCGATATGTCTGTGTTGCAGATTGCTGCTTTTATAAGCAACATCATGAGCATGACACGCCATATCTATAGCGTTTATTGGGTTTTCACCGGGTCGAGGTAGGTTATGATCATCAAGTCTGGTCCCGGGTCCACAATAACTATACCCTGGAAGGTGTTTTTTTTTCTGGATATTTAGCTTATCGAGCTTCTGGGATTTTTGTCATTTTTGCTGCAATATCACCTCTTTGTTTTTTGTTTTTTAATTCCATAGAAACAATTCTAAACTTTTTGGTACCACATTGTACACACCTACAAGCAAGTGCTGACCTGTTATTACTTGTTGTAATTGTTTTCAAGTCGTTTGTGCTAGTACACTTACATTTCACACAATATAGATCCATAATTTATTTATAATAACATGAATGTAATTGATATTTCGGCGACAAAAAAAACGAGAACCCATTAAGCATCATGCAGCGCTACCACATTCTATTCGCATGATTAGAATTCTTCCATCTGGAAGTGGCAAAACGCAGTTACTTAATGTGATGACGAGATGGGTGAAATGAGATAAACTATATTTGGTAGCCCCAAGTGCAGACGATCAGAGATGTTACGAGGTGTTAAAGGATTTTAACGAGAGTGCAAATTCGGAAATCGATGAGGATATTATTGAATTTATAACCGATATCGAAGAATCTCCGAGTGTTGATGTTATTGATGTAAGTATTTATAATTTAGTCGTATATGATGATGTGATGTTAGACAATTTAAAATAAATCCCGCTAGGATATTTTCCAGAGGTAGACATAAAAATACTGATGTGATATATGTTACTCAGAGATATACTCAAGTACCAAAAGTGATCATGGATAACTGTAATATTATTGTAGTATTTAATAGAGTTGACACTCATACGCTACGAAATTTTCATCAGACCTGGTGCTGCAACATGGGATAGAACAAATTCAGAAATTTCTTTAGTCATGCTCAGTCAACCCCACACGGTTTTGTAACGAAAAATTTGCATGACCCTAGATCATGATATCGTATCGGACTTGATAAAATATTCGGTTAAAACCATAACAGTTTCGATTGTCTGAATTAGTTTCTTTTTGTTTGAAATAGTTTCGTCCCCGTAGAGGCCTTATTTTTGTTTGACAACTTGGTCTTCCGTTAACCCATCTTGCTGCTAGTTCATTGAAAAAATAATACATTGATCCACACTATCTTTATCTTATTGAATCAGCACTCCAAATAATTCCTACATCACTTGCATCGACAGACATTTTAAATAGCTGCCTACAATGTGACGCTGAAGGAACATGTGAAGTTGAAGTACAGCCTTTAATTTGTCAACATATTCCTGGTTTTTGCGAGACAAATAAAACTGATTTTTCCTACTCAACCACTTTTTTAGGTTTGTCTTCTTTGGAAACATTCCAAGAAAATATCAGATAATGCCCGTCCATACCCAAGAATCCCATCAGTTACTTTTTACTAACATAAACATGAGCATTGTGAGACAGCCTTCAAACTAATTTATCCAAGTTTAGTCTTGTTCCAGAATATGTCCTAAAATGTTACACTAGAACAGCAAAGCTTACTTTTACCTAAATTAACCTTTATACTTGTATCAAAGAATTTGTAAAAGATTTATAAGTGACCTTTCCGGTTCTGGTGTCGCAGTAGACGATGCGATCATTAAATCACACATCTCACGTACCTAGAACAGATGTTAACATACTGACTTTTATATTGTTAGAGCACATGTATAATATGTTTTCTGGTTTAGGTATGAGAATGCATGGTGTACTCCAGTTATTTCACTTGATTGTATAAAATCACTCTAGTTAATATTGTTGCGCTTTTCAAACATTCCTGCTGGAGATCATTCATCATGTAGGGATGCTGTTCCTCAGATATATAATCATCCATTCTCAACATAATTACAGACTGCAAATTGTCAACTTTTTGGCATTTCGAATCAAACGGCATTTTCCTTCGATGCCGAGTTTTTACATGAAACAGACATGGATCAGTTTGCTCTTTTCATCCACAATCAGGTTAGAATTTATAAATCAGTGAATGAAATGATTAAGTATTGTGACATTTTATTGTTACATGACTGATGCTTTCTGTTTTAAGGAAGGAGTTCAAACAAACCAGAAGGTGTGCTAATACTGAGTACATTCACAATAACTCTGTGATATTCAGAATGCAATCGAGAAACGAACGTGACTAAGTTCTTTGTGATCGATGATGAAATTCTGTGATCGTCCATGCAATCCAGGATTCAAAATCCATCTGGATAATAAGAAACTGAACACTCAAATAACCTTGTCATTGCCTTTACTGCAAAACATTTTCTTTCTCGTAATTTCAATTCTTCTTCTGTGATGATCATATGGACATGAAACCCTGATGAAATACATTTTTCAGGATTCTTTTGTAAAATTTCAATCTTATTACATTTTACTAAAACGCATGTCTAATTATATAGATCAGAATAGTATACAAAACATCACGTTTGTTATTGCTTGTTTGATAGCAATGATCCTTTAGCAGCAGATTCAGACGGTACCATGGATTAGTTTAAACATAATTTATTGGAAACCGTGTGCTACAGTGAGTGTGTATGGTCACATGTTCGAATAAGGTAAAAAGCCCTTTCACAATATTTAAACATATTTCAACGTGACAGCAGAGTAGCAAACATAATAATATGAGCAAACACAGCGAGAAAAGGACAGCGGTCGTGATTTATTTAAGTATTTGGTCTCTTCCAGTACTATTCATACATTTGCATAAATGTTATATATTTAATATTTATCTATTTCATTTGTATCACTTCATCTCTAAGGTAATATATCTAAGCTAATAGTTGCTAATTGTCTTAACCTTTGTTGTTGATTACGTTTTGGACAGAACATAAATAAATATAGGATGTTTTATATGCTACCCCAAACCTCAAAAACAAAACATGTCAACGAGTTGAACTCTGAAAGTAACCATTTGATGTGCTTAGATTCTCTCGCAACATAGTATGAATAATATACGACTCGATGATTAAACTTGGCAATTTAGTCGATTCCATTTTTCAACATGAACACTTTCTGAAAGCAAAATAAGTCATGCGAAATTGTATATTGAGTTCTTAAACGATTGTTTAGTATATTGGAGACAGAATGAGTATATTACTGTATTGTGGACAGGTGTAATTCAGGCACTGAGGTGGTGGGGGTGGCGTGAGGAGCAGAAATACTACAAAGACATACTATTGCTGTGGTGTTCAGTATATGTTTTTCGTTTTCTCGATTACAGTATTTCACACACATTTTCGATTTAAGGGTATTTCCTACTTATTTATCTTATACTGACATATCAGTGGGTTCAACGCCGGGAAAGGCCTCGCTGATGGCGAGCATTGCAGCTGAAAATATCCAAATAAAAATCCCTTCACAATATTTTTTTGTGTATGAACCCATTATGTTTGAAAGTTAATACGGTGTCATAGTGATATTACGTGATGCCATTATTTTTTTGTGGACATGCGCTGTTAGCGTTGTTCAGTATTAATTTTCAATTTTCAGTTTACATTAAAATTATTACTAAACAGCTTATCTGTTTCGAAGCCCAGTACGAATCCTTCAAGCGATACATGTCCCAACCTTGACTGCAGAGAACGAAACCCCTGTAATCAAAGAATAGAACTGAGGCCAGTGTTGCTATTGCGCTTATCATTATCAGTTCTACACCGGTTACAAAACGTCATTTACCTAACATTCAACAATGACTCGTCATTTAACTCTTGGATAGAAATATACGTGATGAAAAGGGTGTGCTGAAGATTCAAGAGACATATGAGTCATATATATGTCTCATGTTCGAGATATCACAAGATAGTCATATATATGTCTCATGTTCGAGATATCACAAGATAGTCTCATTACAGAGAATATTTGTTTTCCTTCTCTTGTTTCTTCTATCTATCCTGTATGGATCAAATACACATGCTGGAAATGTCAATGAATTTTGTAACAGCCAAAGAGAAAGACACTTTAACATAATGACTTACTGTCAGATAATATGACTTCCAGGTTCGTTTTCCGGGTCATTTGACAAAACACAAGCGGCCACTGCTTCTGTGCGCCGTTCTTGTCGATAAAGACATGGCTGTACATGAGCTGACCCTGTTGTCTCAATGGCTCACCATGGACATGGAACTTATAATCACATCTTTTAAACAAGGTTATTTATGAATGCTAATATAAATTCCAAACCGACAAAATCTGCCGCTCAGCAGTAACTGGTTCTAATACAGCAAAAACTAACGATACAATGTAATGATTTACCTTAAATGTTAAATCTATGTACCACCGTTTCACTTCTCGGTAAAGTCCTTACTGATATTCAGTTGCCAACAGGAAGTGTCGCTCCCAATCCATTTTGATGTCTGCTACCAAGAATTCGTGTGCAAAACTAAACACAGTTTAAGTATCAAAATTAAATTAAAAACTCGATATAAAACGCTTTTCTTCAAAAAAGAATAAAAACAATAATTTGATAGCAGACAATACGATTAATGAGCAAAACATTATAACAAAGTAATAATCATTCAGTTTAAATTGTGTAGTAAATTCACATAACTGTAGATTCCTCTGAGTTCTAAAATAACAACAAACACAAGCTTCAAAGTTCAACATTCTTGGCTTTTCAGGACGTAGTTTCGCTCTGGTTCTATTATCAATTTTTTTCAATTTTGCTTTCTTTAGGAGATTGAATGTATCTGGTTCCAAAATATCTCTTATAGCGTCTTCTGCAATTCTCAAGGCTGGTGTGAATAGTTGCTCTCTAGCAGCACGACTCATCTTTGAGAAAGAGGTAATGATAGTATTTCATAGGATGTAAACACAAGCGTATATGAAAATTTCTTACATGGACCACAAAAGCCACTAATGTTATTAAAAAGCATTAGAGCTCATTCCACGAGTATTGCCTTTACTATCATCACTGTGGCAGCATGGAATATTTCATGAATTTGCATTACATCTAATATTGTTCTTATAATTCAAATGTGCGTTGATCTTGTACAAATTGTACATTTAACTGTCAATATAACATGATATACTGACTAAAGGTTACCTTGGCGTACACCGGAATATTTAGCTGTCTGTTAGGGACAGCGGGGTGTGTGTAATGAGCATAGCTTTGAACAAGCAAGTTCCCTTGCTGACGTATTGTCACTGGACACTTCAAGTTGAGACTTCTAGAAGTGCAGCGCCACAAAGTAGAGTTTACGTTATCTTGCTACAGGAACAAAAGTGCATGCATGTATGTCCTTGAACAGTTTTGTCCATGTAGGAAATTTAATAGCATATACAGATGTGATATCATACACGCAAGAAATTCTGTAAAACCTGAAGAAAAAAAACGGTAAGATATTAGGCAACATTCACTAAGCATGTATATCGATTATAAATAATGATCAATTCGATCTAAATAATCCAGTAATCTCACCGCATGCACATAAATTCACATCCATGTTATAAAAGTATATTGAAATTATCACGTGAAAGTTTTATATTATGTTTGCCGTATATATAAGCATGCACAACATTATTTTTATTATTTTGTATTTTCCCATATCTTTATCCCATATTAATAAACAAGACTGGATACCTATAGATGGGTATGTTTATGTGAAGATCCCTCTAGGATTGAATACGTAACACAACGGTATTCGACCATCGTCTCTGTTACATTAAGCAATGACCTGAAATAAACAATAGTATGCAAGCATAACGATTTTATTAAAATATATTTTCGTCATATTTATAACGGCAGCTAGTGACTCTTGGAACTATAACTATTAAGGCAGTCGATAACCGAGTGGTTTAATTCGTCGCCTTAGGAATACATCCAGCGCACCACCGCATGTTCGATTCCAATGTCAGACAGGTTGAAAATTTGCATGTGGTCATTGGAAATTGTTGTAAACGATATATGATGAACAAAATAGTTATACGACTTGTCAGCAGCATTTCTGGATAACCGCTGTGAATTCTATGAGAAATAACGAACTATATTTTAATTTTGTATCTATACAACAAATTGTGTTCATACGCCCGTGTTTGTATTCACCTACCATGTTTTAGTTTCTTTATATCATACCTGATTCAATTATCTGCAGGTCCTGCATGTAAAACCGATCTCCCCTTTGTTATTTACGGCCTCCCTGTACGCCATCAAGAATATTCCTAAAATAAATAATTTATTATATAATCTTCTTAGATAAATGATTGCGATTCCTACTCTGTAGGATCTACAATTATAACTTTTAAAGAACAAAATAGTCATACTAGTTGTACTAGTTGAACTGTTTCTTATTTTTTGTGCCCTGTGTTGTGGAATTCAGCAATATGCAAAAGTCTGATTGGTACGTTTATTAGCAATTGCCTGCAGCGCCATCTTTCACACTCTGGGGCTGCCTAACTAGAGCAAGGAAAACAATGACTTTTATAAGTCGTAATAAATTGATATAGAAAACAGATTTTAGTCAAACAAGATGAAATAACAAGTATAAAAAAATAATTGTGTGTCGTCGAGATAGAATATACACAGCAAAATATTTATTAAAACAATGCCAAAAATTAATAGTTTATATCAAAGCTGCAATACAAGTAAATCCATAAGCCACTGAATCAGTGATCACCAGTAAAGATTTTGCCGTTTATATAGTTAGTACATGTTGTATTTATCTTAGAATTTGTAGCTGCGCGTACGCATGTATCTTATGGTAGAATAAGTTTACATAGGAAGTTTACAGATAATCGCAAGGGGAAGTTTAATAAGTAGTGTCTGAGTAATCATTAAACACAGCTGGTAAAATCGTATGACACGTCAAGCGTTGTTGAGACCGGATGCATGGAAAAGCGTTGTGACCATATTAACTTGTATTTGCGTCTTATTGTGATTGTCAATGCCTCCTAACATATTAAAATAATCTGAGACGAAAACAGGTAAAGAAAGTGTGAAAAGTACAAAGTATTTTACCAGTGCTTCAGTTTTGTCAATCGCCTAAGGCTCTGGGCTAAGGGTTTATTTTGATGATGGGCGGGTGATGGAGGGCGTGAGTGGAAGTGAGATGCCAGATACTTGATCTGTCCTAGGGCACCAGAATGCCTGATATTGACTTAAAAGTGAATATATATGTTTATCGAAGAAAATGTGTCTCCTTCTTCTTCTTCTTCTTCTTCTTCTTCTTCTTATTATTATTATTATTCAAATTAAATTTTTAGTATCAAAATTAATGAAGCTTGGATAAAATAAAGGTCCATTTTTAAAAGGTTTGTTTCTTCCGTACTGATCCTTTCAAATTCGTTACGGAAATGTCACGTGATTATTAGCGGAGCGATCTATTTTCTGACGTCAGGTGTTTGTTGCAGGTTAAAGAGTCACAAGAATACTAGAGATACAGCATTCGTAGGTAAACTTTGTAATAAAATGTTTAAACAGAGTAGTCCTTTGAAGAGCCACGTGAGGGTACATATTGGAGATAAACCATTTAAATGTGATGTTTGTGATAATAAGTTTAGACACAGTAGTCATTGGATCAAACACATGAAAATCCACACTGAAGATAAACCATTCAAATGTGAACTTTGTGATAAAACGTTTGGATGCAATAGAAATTTAAAGAGCCACACGAGGATACATACTGGAGATAAACCATTCAAATGTGAAGTTTGTGATAAAATGTTTGGATGCAATAGTAATTTAAAGAGCCACACGAGGATACATACTGGAGATAAACCATTCAAATGTGAAGTTTGTGATAAAATGTTTAGACAGAATAGTCATTTAAAGAGCCATATGAGGATACATACTGGAGATAAACCATTCAAATGTGAAGTTTGTGCTACCATGTTTAGTCATAGTAGTCCTTTGAAGAACCACATGAGAATCCATACTGGAGATAAACCATTCAAGTGTGAAATTTGCGATCAAATGTTTGCACATAGTAATTTTTTCAAGTCCCATATGAGAACACACACGGGAGATCAGACATTCAAGTGTGAACTTTGTAATAAAATATTTGGTCAAAATAGTGATCTGAAGAGCCACATGAGGATACATACTGGAATTAAACCATTCAAATGTGAAGTTTGTGATAGAATGTTTGCACACAGTAGTGTTTTGAAGAACCACATGCGAATCCATACTGGCGATAAACCATTCAAATGTGAAATTTGTGAGAAAATATTTAGATACAGGAGCAATTTGAATGACCACATGACAATACATACTGGAAATAAATCATTTGGATGTGATGTTTGTGACAAAATGTTTGGACATATTAGTCATTTGAATAGACACATGAGAATACATACTGGAGATAAACCATTCAAATGTGAACTTTGTAATAAAATCTTTGTACAGGGTTATAATTTGAAGAGGCACATGAGGATACACACTTAAATGAAACCATTAAAATGTGAACTTTGTAACAAAATGTTTATAGAAAATTGTCATTTAAAGAAACACATGAGAATTCATACTGGAGAGATGAAAAAAAATAAAAGTACTAGGTTTTGGAGAGAATTTTTAAGCAAAGTTGACATGAGAATACATAATGGACATTAACCATTCAAAATGTGTTGTTTATAATCAAATATTTGATATAATAGTGCTATGAAGTGTTATAAAGTTGTATACTGTTGATAAAGTATTCAGAGGTGTTGGTAGAGTACGTATTACACCATAACATGATAATACATAATGGAGAAGGGGCCCCGAATGTTGGAGTGGTCTAAAGTGCTCTCTGTTACAGATCACTGCCTTCTCACCTCTGTCTGGATGTGTTCTAGTTGAAGATATAATATAGTGTTCACATCAGAATACATACTGGACATTAACCATTCAAATCTCTCGCTGATGATAAAAGGTTAGGATAATAATTTTATGTAGTGCCATTGGATGGTGTATACTGTCGATAAAGTATTGGTATATATAAGAGGTTTTGAAGTGTAAACAAGGTTATAATACATACTGGAGAACAAATATTGAAAGGCATAGTGTTTTAAATTTTAGTTTTTTAGTATTATGAATGAAGGTCTTAAAGGAGCAGTACTCTGTATCATATGAACAAATACAGAATTACAAACATCTTCAGAGAATTGTAGTCCTTTAAGAAACACATTTCAGGACCACAAAATGCTTTTCAAATCTTTACTTAGGTAAATGTCGATAATCAAAGTGACTTTAGAAAAGCATCAGGCATTGTTGTTGAGTTGATAAATAATTCACAGGTATAAGGTGTACATATTTGGCTTTAACTGTTGAAGATGATGATTTCATGTAAATATTAGTGTAATGAAATCTCATGTCCCAGAAAAGAAAATGTCCTCTGGTGTAAAAACGGTCTGTACATATGACACCAGTTTCATGAAGGAGACAGAGAATAAATCTCTTTAACTACAACAACTATAATGCACACATCAAACCTATAGTAAATAACCAGAAGTAAGTTGATACAAGAAAAAGAAGGGTGTGAGCAAAGAGTTAAATTCAGATGCTAGAATATCAAGGATATTTTTGAGAAAACGAATTGAATGAATTTAAATTTAATCATCCAATTTTTCTTATAAACTATTAAAAACAGCTTGAAAATAAGAAATGAGACCTCAGATAAGCTGAAGATATGCATAGTGGGTTTACAATTTTCATTGGCATTGCACAAGTTTCTGCGAATAGTTATTGTTTTTTAAATTTACAGATTTACGATATCTGATATTTGTGTCATATTTGATTCTTTCAAAGTTTGTCTCATTTACTCCAACAATTTAACTTCAGTTTTTGACAAGTAGTCAAGAGTTGTCTTCTGCTTGGAAATTTTTTGTTTGCTCTTTTGTTTTCAGTGTCCTATCTGAAACACTTATACAGCAGTACTTATTAACATTAAACTTTTGCAAATGGTGAACATGAGATTAGTAAACCATTATGATAATCTGATAGACGCATCATTCTTTTATTATTATTTTGTACAGAGAAAGAGAGATGTCATAATATAAACTTTCAGTAAGTAGCACTTTTACATGTCCCGCTTGATCCAATTACATGAGAAATGTTTTATTTGTGTATCTGCTTTGAAAATAAGTTTCAAAAGTCCTTTATTTCCAGGATAATATTTGACTAGTATTTAAATTTATTCATCCCATGTGGTACATCAATAACTACTGTTGTATTACAGTATATTTAATATCTCCTCCAGTAACTTCAAAAGCTAATTTGATCATCCTTATAGTACCACAATCAGAGCACAATGGGCTCCTGTCCCCGAGTGGCTGAGTTATCTAAAGCGCTATCTTATAGATCACTTACATCTCCCCTCTGTCTGCATGTGAGTCTTAGATTTGGCCAATGTGGGTATGTGAGAACGGTTGCCAGTAGCTTCATGTGGGACGGTTTTTCTTTCTGAGGTGTGGGTTTCTGGGGTATTTTTTCCTCCATGTATACTACTGGCCGCCATGTAAAGCCTATCGTCTCTTGAAAAAAGGCTTTAAAATCTTCAATGATAACCGTTCCTGACCCATGTGTATACACCAGCAAGATATTTATGCTCTTCTTCTGACATACTACTTTGGTGGCTTAGTAGTTAGAAGCGGAAGGTCGTAGGTTCGATCTCCGGCCGAGTCAAACCAATGATTTAAAATAATGGTACTAACAGCTGCCTCGAAGTAATACCAGTAAATCCACCCTTGACCGACTGCCGGGGGGAGGGGGGCGATTGCAATGTCCGTTAAATATGTAGATTATAGATGCATCGACATCCACTCCGGGTTAAGCAAGGCGTAGACTCTATTGGAATTGCAAACTTCAATCTAGTATCTTGAAAGCTAAACACCACTTGTCGCTAACCATCTTGCGGAAAGTTATAAGCTACTCCGACGTCATTCCAAATTGTTGAGAAACTTTGTTATTCATGGAATTACAAATGGGCTTCGGATAGTAAGCTTTTAGGGACCAGAATAGCTGAAGGAGACAGAGAATAGAAATATTCTCGTACAGTTGACCCAGAGTCTCTGGGAGACAAGAAAAGGAGATAACGGAGGCTAAAGTTAGGTGGACTGGAGGGGAACTGGTGTAACAGTCAAGAGAAAGAATAATACAGATGAGTAGGAACACAGGAAAATCTAACAAACTAAGTCAGATGACAAATCAGGCCATCACTTAATCGACTGAAAGACGAGTGATATGGTTTTGTTATTTGTTATTTTAGGGTTTAACGCCATTTTTCAGCACAATATATGCTATACATGGCGGCCAGTATTAATGGTGGAGGAAGAAACCGGACAAACACCGGAAAGAACCACCGACCCACGAGTAGCTACTGGCAAGCTTTCTCACATAACTACATTTGAGGAATCTTAGACTCGAACATATGCAGACAGAGGTGAGATGGCAGTGATCCGTAACGGACAGCTCTTTAGACTCGGCCACTCGGGGCCCCGATATGGTTTTGAATATTGAATTCCATTTAAAAAATCTGTTAGTAAAAGGTATTTAATTTTGTTTATTTGAATTTCAGCATTTGTTTATTCAGTAATTTAACTGTCGGCATCGCTGACTGGTGACTCGAAGCTTTGCCTCTAGCACTACTTCAATTTCTTCCAAAACGAGCCAGGTGGGTCTTTTGCAATAAATATAATACTAGAAGCACCCTACCCCAACCTAGTCCACGAGAACCTTTAGAAACAAAATACAAATGTGTACAGTACCTTTCTTACAGTAAATGAATGAGTTATACAATAAAGCTTTATTTGATATATTTGTTAAATAAACATGATACTGTTATAGGTAAATTACTTAAAGATCTCTTATTGATGGAAATTCACGTAAATGCCACAAAATTGAAACAAAGCTGTATAATGCTTCTATATATGTGAAAGTTCATCCATGAAGCCTAATATCATTGCTGTATTCATGGAACAAGACACTTTACCTCAGTGAACTCTGATTCTTGCTTTTCAGTTTGTAGTAGTAGTAGTGTTTCACGCCATTTTTCAGCACACAATAGGCTATTCATGGCGGCCAGTATTAGTGGTGAAGGAGAAACCCGGGAAAATCCCCAGAAAGAATCACCGATCCACGAGAAGCAACTGGAAAGCTTTGTCACATACCACACATTCGCCGAATCTGAGACTCGAACAAACCCAGACAGAGGTGAGATGGCAGTGATCAATAATGGTGAGAGCTTTAGACCACTCGGAGCCCCGTTTTCGGTTTGTTTTTGAAAGCATTGGTAATTTTATCACTGATTACAACACTTTTCGAGGGAGTTGAACTAATCTACATTTCAAAATGTTGTAATGCCAAACAGTCGTGCTCAATTCTGGAATATTTCTGGTTTATATTTAGTTTTTTTGAAATATAATACATTGATCTCTACTATCTTTATCATCATGTATCAAGACAATTACTACATTACTTGCATCAACAAACGTATTAAATAATTGGCTACAATGTGACTTTCCGGTGACCTAGTGATTATAGTGTCCGCCGCGGAAGCAGGAGGTCGTAGGTTTGAGCCCCGGTCGAGTCATACCAAAGACGTACAAAAATGGTACTAACAGCTACCTCGCTTGGTGTTCAGCATTAAGATGTTCGTGTTAGGAATGGGTGGGATATCATGTCTGCCAAGAACTACTTACTACTTTCTCACATACCCACATTCGCTGAATCCAAGACTCAAACCCATGCAAACAGTTCTAGACATCACTTTAAACTGCCACACTCCAGACATGGTAGCGATATGACTGAAAAAGTGTTAAAGCTACGTTAAAAGTCCCAATCACACACTAATATTGTTGCTGCTACTACTACATCTACGTTTTCAATTATTATTGATGGTGATTTTAGAAGTGATTGTGATATATCCATAATTTCATACTTTAATACTACTACTACTACTACTACTACTACTAATAATAATAATAATACAGGATATTATGAGACCTGAACAAAACATGGTCTGAATCGCTATACAGGGTATGAACATAACATGTCAGGATCACTGAACTGTTGAACGCCGTGGTTAAATGCTCGCTTCCGCAATTTGTAAGCCTAATATGCATCTGGATTTCCTTTCAGATTATGACCGGCTAGTTCCTGGAACTAAATACTAGGACTCTAAAAACTGAAGAAACCTTGTGCGTGCAAATCATGACAATTTTCGATGATTTGCTTAATGCAAAAGAATTAACCGATCGTTTATGTTCTTGTATCACGGATTGTAGACAACTTGCAAGAACTACTTACCTCCACAATTAAAGACTGTGACTACTGCCATGAACTACTTACCTCTACAATTAAAGAATGGGACTACTGCCAAGAACTACTTACCTCTACAATTAAAGAATGGGACTACTGCCATGAACTACTTACCTCCACAATTAAAGAATGGGGACTACTGCCATGAACTACTTACCTCTACAATTAAAGACTGTGACTACTGCCATGAACTACTTACCTCCACAATTAAAGAATGGGGACTACTGCCAAGAACTACTTACCTCTACAATTAAAGAATGGGGACTACTGCCAAGAACTACATACCTCTACAATTAAAGAATGGGGACTACTGCCAAGAACTACTTACCTCCACAATTAAAGACTGTGACTACTGCCAAGAACTACTTACCTCTACAATTAAAGAATGGGGACTACTGCCAAGAACTACTTACCTCTACAATTAAAGAATGGGGACTACTGCCAAGAACTACTTACCTCCACAATTAAAGACTGTGACTACTGCCAAGAACTACTTACCTCTACAATTAAAGAATGGGGACTACTGCCATGAACTACTTACCTCCACAATTAAAGAATGGGGACTACTGCCAAGAACTACTTACTACTTTCTCACATACCCACATTGGCTGAATCCGAGACTCAAACCCATGCAAACAGAGGTAAGACGGCAGTGATCCGTAACGGAGTACGCTTTAATCCACTCGACCACTCTGGGCCCCTGGGTGTTATGTTATTTGATCCATCTGATCCATAAGAAATTCGATGCATAGTAAAACAAAGTAGACATACAGTTCAATGGATGATAACCTTGATAAGTAATGTTCAGTTATACAATACTCATTGATCTTGATATAACAACGGGAACAAGATCAAACACTTTTTATTAAGTAGTTCTGATTGAATAACAATTATTAGAATGAAAATAATTTTAAAGTATTATGGGAAATACGATAAGGACTTGTCATAGCAAATTTGGATATACACTGGAGTAAAAATTAATGATTTAGCTTTAGTGTCAAGCATCACTAAGGTATTCTACATAGCGTGCCACATTTTTCCTGATTAATTATGAAATGAACGAGCGCGTAGCTCTAGTAAGAAGGTAATAATGCTGATTTCGAGATTTTTGCATTTTGTGTACCACACAAAACCTCTTGACATGCTACCTTCTGACACGCGTTTCTTAGGATGCAGACACCTGTTCTAGGTATTACGATGTGGTTTGTGAAGAACACAGAGGTAAAGTAAAGGAGTTACGATGTGTTTTGTGAAGAACAGTGACGTAAGGTATGTATTTCACTGGCTTTTCTTTTGGTGAGAAATGTTAAAATTGGATACGTTAAAATCAGAATTAATTAGATCTGTTTCTTAAAATAATCGCAATTAGCTTCACCGTACTGTTAAAATATAGATGTGGATTGTTAAATTTAAATATATGATACTTTTGATTCCGGAAGGTCCGTAATTGAAAGATGAAAACTAGTTTCATAAGGGTCTGATAGTAAGATTATATTGGTTACAAAGTGAAACATAACCTGTAAGAGTTAATTCCCTTGGTCTAAGATCTGTAAACAGAGATACTTGTCTGTCATTTTTAGGGACAAATCCTACTTTTAATATGATTAGGTAGTGTATTCGATGTGGGGAAAATAATGAATTCACAGTAATTAAGTCTTACTGCGCACGTAATTATTATTGTTATTGTTGTAGGGTTTAACGCAAATTTACAATACACGATAGGCCATACACGGCGGCCAGTATTAATGGTGAAGGAAGAACCTGGGAAAACCCCCGAAAAGAACAACCAACCAACGAAAAGCTACTGGCAAACTTTCGCACATACCTACATTGCCCGAATCTGAGACTCGAACCCACGCAGACGGACTTGAGATGGCAGTGATCTGTAACAAAGAGCGCTTTGGACCACTTGGCCACTGCTTTAGTAAGTTTTTACTAGTGGTTTTTTATATTCATTAGTACACTCTCTTGTTTGTTTTTTTACACAGCACCAATTGTAAAAATTAAACTCACTATTGATAACTTTATATGAAAGGCACAACACTTTTACCCCGTTGATCTTCTAAGACCATTTGGGGAGGCCCTCCTGCCTTAGTATGTTTGCACCACTTAGTGGTATGATGTTATAAGTTTTGATGATTTGTAAAAATAAAATCATATTTGTATAAATATAGTTTATTTATTTGTATTGATAATTTTTGCAATTTTTATATTTATTTTTTTTTCTTCTCCAGAGTACATGTGTATGTGTATATTTTCTTCCTCTGAAAAGTACATGTATATTTTGTGTGGAAAAAGAACTCGTAGATGGATGGATGGATGGACGGACGGACGGACAGACAGACAGATAAATGTTTCCTCTTTTTTAAAGTCAATAATATATTCATCTAGGAATTCTTCATATGCTAGATATGACGAAGAACAAATGCATTGAAATTTAATTGTAATGAATAGCAGAAATTTGTTAAATTTTTTTCCCGTAACTATTTTACTGTATGGGTCGTTTTGACTCGGGTATGTGTCGGCTTTCACATGTAACTTAAAATGGCGAACGATGTTTAATAAACTTCTTATATCGAATAAAGACCCAAACGTTTATTATCAAGATAAATAAAACAAAAAGTCTATACATTCACTTTGCTTTGCTAAGTCACGCTGCTGCATTGCCCAACATGGATCAATTCATACTCCAAACCCTTTTATAATTTTTTTTCATCTAGGTTTCCTGATAGCAAGTGAAAAATAGAAAACCGATGCGCTGTATGCTTACTTAACATACAAAACTAAAGAAGTAATATTACGGTTCTCCACAGGATTTAATCCAGCACGGTCGAGTACGTGGTTCCGGTTCCGGTTCCGGTACCCGTCTATATTTCACAACTAAGACGTC
This sequence comes from Unio delphinus, assembly GCA_029339505.1. NCBI lineage: Eukaryota > Metazoa > Mollusca > Bivalvia > Unionida > Unionidae > Unio > Unio delphinus. The sequence continues at coordinate 1,832,851 of JAQISU010000065.1, forward strand.
AGTATTGCAAGGCGTTTTGATAAGTTTTGTATACAAATAATATAAGAACGATAAATCATGAGAAAATTTAATTATCCACGGCACAAAATAAGGTGAGAATCAATGCATCACGATTTCCACCGTGTGTGTGTGTGTGTGTGTGTGTGTGTGTGTGTGTGAGAGAGAGAGAGAGAGAGAGAGAGAGAGAGAGAGAGAGAGAGAGAGAGAGAGAGAGAGTTGGATTAATCATATCGTTTCAACATCTGCAATGTGAAACTTTATAGCAATGTCTCGCACATGCTGCAGATATGTAGCATAATGTCCCACCCAGTCGCATTATCCTGACACCATGCCGACCTGTTTTAGAACTAACCTCTTAATGCCGAGCGCCAAGGGAGGTAGTTGCTAGCTCCATTTTCATACGTTTTGGTACGAGATGGCAAGGTATGAACCCGCGACATTCCGTATTCGCACTCTAGGTTACCGAAGTGGTTACGCGGTTATTAAGTTCTTTGATCCATATGAAATTTTGATACATATCAAATTCGATGAATAGTAAACCAGGCGGGCATATATTTCATCCATTCATGGAAAAATCTCTGGAGAGTAATTAAATAAATAGACAATTGAAATCAAGTCATACTTACTGATCAAAACTCTGCACATCACAAGGTCTTTAAATGCTTTTTCTCCCTTTACGTCCCTTTAGACTATACTCTGACCAGAGTCTTTTTGTTCGTAGCCGTTTCATCATCCTGCAGACACTATCCCTCATATTACACCTGAATAAGGAGCTCAAGTAGTATATCTGAAAAAATAATAATAATAATAATAATAATAATAATAATAATGTGACAAAATATGATTTAATATAGTTTTTTCATGAGTTTGCATACAAGTTTGTTTGCTCTAACTTGAAACAATTTGATAACGCCAAGTATGCAACACAATGTAGTAATAGCAATTATATAACAAATTAACCACTGTGAATCATTTAACTTCATAAATGACATTCACTCTAGGATGTAATTAAAATAGCCAGCAGCAGAGAGGGTGAACAGACCACGTTTTCAAGCAAAAATAAGGCTTCCAGATAAGGTTTTCGAGCAAAATATGGCCTATAGATAACGTTTTCGAACAAAATATCAGGTTTCCAACAAATCTCATTTAACCAAAAAAAAGTCTCCATTTTTGCAAAAACGGAGATTTTACGATTTTGCTCGCAACGATGTGGTCATCCACCCTCTCTGCTGCTATGGGTTAACAGAAAATAATAAATGATTTTAACCAAATATTTGATCCAGTCCTTAGGACGAAAATCATTTATGATTTCACAAACAGACTAATCGCTAACACCTCTTCTTGTAAATCAATCAGATTATTTGACTGGTCGGTGAGTTTGAAATTAATTCTGGTTAATGAATTATTATGGCATCGCATGTAGACAGGATTAATTGGGTTTTCAATAATTAGGAATCCTGGAGGAGCTGTTGGTGCAAATGAATAAAGAATATATCCTTGCTGAGCTTGATTTGATCGTTCGAGATTAATTTGATAGCTTCCTTCGATAACATCACATACTAAATTGAGCGCAATCACCGATGAAATATTCACGTTGAACGGAGCGATATGCCTACCGCCACCGTCTGGGTCATTATTATGTTTGAGGATTTTTATTTCCTGTGATGCTGTTTTTTTCCATGCATCATGAATTATTTTAAAACCAACATCGATGGCATCATTGAGAAGTTTTTTTAGTTCCGGTACGTTATATCCTCGTAGTTTGACTGTTGGAATATCTTCAACGCGGATATTATAGGTTGTTGCAAATGTTGTTCTCGATAGGGGGTTATCGTCATCTAATATATCCTGAATCATTTTTAGGTTAAATGTTTCCATGTCGTCGATAATTTTATTGCATGTTTCTACGACGCTGATAAATTCATCTCGGGTGAGAGAACCGGATTTAAGAGATATTAACAACAGCGAAAAATCATTATTCATCGCTATGAAATTTTTAATGGGTTTAGATTTGTCAATAAGATAATATCCCTCTATGCTATCCCCTTCCTTCTCTTTCCCAGTTGGTTGGTATACGAGATCAAAAAATTGTATATCGATTTGATAATCTTGATAACTCTTTACTGGATTATCAGGTTTTATTCTGTCTGTGATATAATCAGTTTTTTGTGGTTCTGGTAAATCAACGGTTTTTCCCCCTGGTGGTAATTCAGGCCATCCTAGTACGGTTCTAATAGAACTTTGATAGATATCTACGACGTATCCTTCTGTGTTTATCTCAATTGCGGATGATAGCGTCGGCTCATGAACCGTTATAGCGATTTTTGATTCTTTTCCAGTAATCGATTTTATTCTACGCGCGAATTCATTATTGATTTGTTCGATTTGGTATGACCCTGTTGGTATCGAAACGACGTTCCAGTCTGGGGTACCGTCGTCCTTATTCTTATACGAGAACACCAGTGAATTATTCGGTTGTTGACCACCAAATGATTTTGATCTGATATTAGGCCAACTGTGATACACTCGTAGTTTTGCTAGCGCTATCTCCTTCACGGGAACTGGGCTAGGGAAATTCACACTAAACTCGGGTTCCGTTGATGTTATTGATATCATAGTTGTTTGTACTGGGTTCGTGTTCTCCACTATTTGTTGAAGTAATTCCATCGGTGTCGTCATTGTTATTATACTCATGTTGTCGCTCTAATTTTGACACCGCGGAATCATAAATACTGACCATCACTGAGAACTCACAATTTGGTATGGTTGAGGTTATTGAGATCATTCTGGTTTTTGGGTTCGTGTTTTCCAATTCCATCGGTGTTGTCATTGTTATTATATTCATGTTGTCGCTCTAATTTCGATATCACGGAATCAAAAATACTGACCATCGCTGAGAATTCACTATCTGATATAATCGTATTATCGAGTGACGATGATATCATCAGGGATAACTGCGAATATGCGGTTGATGCAATATGAAATTGAAGTAAGTAATTCTGCAGTTTACTCTGGCTGCATGATGATATCTTTTTTGCTATCCCGGTTGATATACCCCCGATTGTAGCCACCGCAGAAATGCAAATTGGAACTACGACCGGGGCAATCATTGTAACCGATGTAAGTATTATTCCGGCGCCAGCGAGAACGCTTGACACCGAGTACACAATAACATCAATTGCGGTGATTCTTCGTCGGTATTTTTTTATTTTTATTTGATACTCCTCAGTGAGGGTTTTGAGTCTATTCTGAAATTCTCTGACCTGATCATAGCGACATTGCGTTGATGAAATCATTTTTATTGTAAAAACACTAGCGTTTTCAATTGTGAAATCCGAACGATTTAGTTATTTACTTAAATCCGCTACGAATTCCACATACCAGGTTGCTGAAATCCCAATCAAATTTTTATCAGTAGCTGTTATAGTAAACTTTTCAGTTGTATCCTTGTCGATGATCGTTGAAATCGTATTATTAACCCCGGATGAACTCGACGATGATATATTAAATTGAGTCAATGGTGTTACTAGTGTTAATCGATAAATACCCTTGACGGTTGCAGTGATATCTAATTTGTTGTTTGTAGGTGTCCACGCAAATGATCCGTGTTGGATTGTATATACCACGTTGTTGGTTTTCTCATGAGGAAATTTTGTTTTTTCAATGATTGTTATCATCCTCGAAAAATCACCTTTGATGGCTTCGATGAAAGTTTTCGTCTCATCGATGGATTTTTTAATATCCGGGAGTTTTATTTCAATTTTATCTAACGGGGTTCCAATAAATTTATCAATGATATTTCTACGAAATGATGTAAACTGTTTTCCGTTTTCTTCAATTCTAGATTCAAGTGTTGTTAGTACAAACACAGAATTTTTTAACTCATCGTTGAGAGTTTTTAATCGATCTGTAATCGTCGAAACGAGTACACCCGGTTTGAGTTTACCCTGATCGGAAAATAGCGCGATAGTATTCTCGATTGCGTTTCGTTGTTTAACTAAAATATCATCCAGAGAGACATCACTAGTTTTCAATTTACCCTGATCGGAAAATAGCGCGATAGTATTTTCGATTGCGTTTTGTTGTTTAACCAAAATATCATCCAACGACACATCACTAGATTTCAATTTACCCTGTTTGTCTTGAAATACAACTATTTCATTAGGATCAACATTTGTTAAGTTCAACGTCTCAGCTATTTCATCTTTGATTAGTTTTTTTACATCCTTGACAGAATCAGGTGGTGCAGTGCCATCGGGTTTGGGTTTCAAAGATATCCCCCAAATATCAATCATGTTATTGTAAAACTCTTTCTCTCTCTAAAATCGTTTCGATTTCCAGCGATTACTAGTGTATTCATTAACGACAACATGTGGTTGTTTTCCGCTTGGGTTACTCAAGGAGTTAGAAATAGCGTCAAGGACATTTAATACTTCGCTGCCACATATTGGTGGGTCATTCATTTGTTGTGTTGGTAGCGTAGAATACCAAGTCTTCATTGGAAGGGTTTTTATATAACGCATAAACTCTTTTGGTGGGGCTAATCCATATGAATCGAAATAAACAATCCCACGTGGATCAATAGCGTATGCAACCCAGTGAGTTCCGGGTCCGGTGCTGTTATCTAAATTAATGATTCCGGTTTCAACGCTGTTTGGTTGATGTGGTAATTGATTTTTCATAAAGACACCTCTGAAGTTTTTAATCGCGAGTTTTTTTAGCAGCATCCATTAAATCAAAATTGGACATAGGAATCTTCGATTCCTCAATTAATAAATCGTTCCTGGTAGTCTTAGACCCTTTCCGCTGTACCACGAATACGGGGTTCCTGGTAGTCTTAGACCCTTTCCGCTGTACCACGAATACGGGGTTCCTGGTAGTCTTAGACCCTTTCCCTTTTTTTTATATCCTTTCCCAGTTGCTTTCTTTAGTGCCATTCCTGCTGCTTTACCAACGGCTCCTAACGCAGCCGCTTTAGCCACCGCTGGGGCTGCTGCTGCAATCAATGCTGGAATCGCAGCTAACAACGGAAATATACCGCCTGTTTTAATCATATTTTTGATAGCAGCCGCAGAAAGAGTAATCTGAACACCCTTTTTTGCTACTAGTGCATCATTGAAATGTTTCACCTGACGAGTTGTCAGCGATAGTTTATTTGCACCACCAGTCATTTGGTTGGGTTTCAACGTGATTGTGGTTCCACATTTTTTAGCTGATTCCGATTGCAATTTTTTTAATTGACCGGGAGTTAACGCAACACTAATAACACTATATGACATTATACATAATTGATTGATTCTAATTCAATGAAAAATCGAGAAAATCAATCAAAGATTTTCTACTGGTGCATCTACCACTCTCATTCTTCCTCCAACACCTTCGAGTAGCATTGATTTATCACTGAGAATGACAGCAACCGCTCTATAATCAGCAATAGCACCACGAGTCACATTAGCTCTAAAATGTATATCAACAACAGATTGTCTCATCAAATCGAGATGTTCCAGTGAGAAGTAATAGATCGGATACAGATTTTTAAAATCATATTGTGATATTTGCAAACCAGTATCGACATTTTGGTCGCGTGCCATAAATGACAACAGACGATGATAAACTCGTGCAATATGATTTTCGGTGTAATTAAGTTGTATATCCTCGGATGGTTCCTGCTGGCCGTTTATTCTCAGTGAGACGTCTTTCACACCTAATTGATCAAATATCATATGACTGGAGAGTTGATTGCCAACTCGTGTGTTATCCTGTAACGCAATAAATATATGACGTGGCGCAGAAACGCCTTGTTTTGATGCTAGGTTCCAAGTGAATAACCCGTTGATATTTGATTGTTTAACATCTGTACTCACGGTTAGCCAACTTAGTAATGATTTTCCTCCTTGGTCCATAAATGATAGTAATCGTTCTTCTGTGGTGATTGCTGGAGTCAACACTGGCATCCACAATGATATTTTTGTTAAATTGACTTTACCGGCATCATCATTGGGATTTGTAGCATCTGCTGGAATCCTCCAGATTGCGTCGTTATCATCACTTTTTCGTACAAGCGATACTGTATGCTTCGCCCCGTAGATAACTTTTCTGACGTTTCTACAGAATCCAAATATGTGATGCAGTGGAATCGCGCATGAAAATGATTTACGCGCTCCTTGCAACATTGAGTTTCGTGTTGCACCTCCTAGATTGAAATTAGCATCGTTGTTTATAATCATATTCTCGACATCAGCATCACTATTATCACGTTTTTTTGGTCGTCTTACAACAAATGGATTTCCTCCAGCGGTATTCTTACCATCTTTTGCAAACATCATAGAGGGTCCTGCTGATCTTGTATAATCATCGGAATATCTCGCTAACCCGATTATTGTTGTAGCCACATCAACATCGCGATCTATCGACTCAATTTCTTTTCCATCAATGAGATATTTTGCACTCTCAAATAACGCCATGATACCATTATTGACAAAACCGACTTGAGTACCATCTGGATACGGTGCTGGTACAGCAGGAGTATCAGCAGCTGTTACAAGTTCTCCTTCTACTTCAATAAACGCTTCACAGGGCAAAAAGTATTTACTGGTATCATGGACTTGAAGTTCAATTTTTGCTCGACTATTTGAGTCTATGGCATGATAGGCGTAATATTGATAATCGCGTACAGAATCATCCTTGCGAACTGGGGCATCTATATCAAACGCTGGATCAGGTGACTGTTTGAACATTTTATTCTATTTATCAGAGTCTAAATCGCGATTTTCCATTTTCATCGTCGTAGTTTTTTAAAGCCACTTCCTGCTATCATATTTGCAATATTGCTTTGGTCGGGGGTTAAAGCCATCGACGCTAATTTTTCGTCTACTGCGTTATTTATAATTCTACTAACACTTGCAGGCATTTCCGCTGTAGATGGCAATGGTACCGGTTTCTTTTTTCGTCTCACTAATGATGTTATTTTATTCTTCGCAGTTGAAAACGCTTTTCCAGCAAAATCTCCAACAGCACTAATACCCTTATCACGAATAACATCAATGGCTTTCATTCCTAGTTGTTTAGCTAACGGCATCACTTTTGGAGCCATTCTCGCAAATAACCCTGCAATGGTATTGCCTAAACCATCTCCGTAGTATGCTCTATAAACCGGAAACCGTGAATTAACTACGTAGACGGGGGTTGGTTTATCATGATTGTAGTGTATGATCATTATTTGAAATCAGAAACAATTTTTCAATTGACTTTTCAATTCAGTCACTATGATACCCACTTTCCACTAACTCGCCAATGAAATCTCGATATGTGCTGATATCCATGATACCACCCTGAAATAATCGTCTACAGATATCAGCTGCTTCATTAATTATTTCCGGTGAGTTATTTCCGGCTCGGAACCCTCCTACAAGAAACTCTAATCGTGATATATCATTGATAACACTACCAGGACATACCCCACTTTGGGGTCCACTGGAATCTCTTAATCCACTTCCGCTATAACCCATTGCTACATCCATTTTTTCTAAATCCTTTTGTAAATAATCAAGAATATCATCATCATCATCATCACGTGGTATTTGTTGTTTTTCAGGCGAGGAAAATATCTTTGCAGGTTGTTGTTTTTTAGGCGAGTAGACTACTTTCTTTGCAGGTTGCTGTCGCTTTCCTCGCAATTTTCGCGGTTTTTGTTGTTGTTTAAACTCTTCGTATTGTTTATACACTATATCCACCGCATTGATATATTCAATGTATGATGCACTATCTGTCTTTTTTTGACTTTTTTCAGTTTTGATTTTGTAGAATATATCAGCCCAATGAGTTAAATTCTTAACAAACTTATGATATTCTGGTTTCAACATTTTTTTTCTGTCTTCATAAGTCGTAACAACAAGCGCAGGAATTTCTGTTGGATCAGTCTTATCGATTGTTGCTAACCCTTCCTCGTTAAACCTCACGCGTAAACCATCAACTGTTCTTTTTGATTCTATTTTTTGTACGGCCTGTTCTGTTTGTTCAGTTTTCGCTGCTATTTTTTCGAGTTCACCAATAACAGATTTTCCCGTCTCGGGACCATCTCCCAGTCTAGCGCGCTCTACTCCCTTCGTTGCTGTTGTTACTGGTTTAAACAATTCTTCAGATCCCGCAGCAAAATCAGTCTGAAGACTCTGTCGTTGTTGCAGTTTATTCCGTACAGAGTCACGAATTGGTACAAATCTCCTGATTGCATCCAGTCGTTCACGAGTCAATCGGGTTGTTAATGCTTCATTGACCATTATTTGAAATCAGAAACAATGTTTCAATTGCAAAACAATTTTTCAATCCGACCTAACACCATCGTGGAAGTGTTTTAACATCTCTATCATTGATGGGGAAAGTGTGGAAATCCTTATAAAAATAAATAATATCACACTTTCCCCACTTTTCCATTGATCAATCCGAACCAGCCATCAATTTTTTATTCACTGATTTCAACAGTTTTAATCAAAAAATGCTAAAAAAAAATTAAAATCTCTATGAGGGACGGTCACAATCAAATAATGATAAATGGTTGGTCAATCAAAATTGTTCATTTTATTGAATTAACGCCCGTAGGTTTCTAACTTTAGAATTAACCTCCTTTTTCAATTCGTATTCGTACCCCAATTCTTTTCGTATTCGTTCTACGATGGTATACAACGGAGCGAACACACTTACGTCACTGGAGAATGCGAGAGAGTCCTTAATAGAATTCTGAATTCTTTTGATGAGCGCATACTTCTTTGGTAGCATATATTTATTGTTGTTAACTCCGTATTCTATATCCTGAAAATCAGACATGATTTGATCAGGATTTAACCCATCTGATAGTTCAATATCCCAACTTTTCAATTTTGAAATCTCGGATATGATGCTATTCATGTTTTCAGAATTCATTATTCTATAATAATGATATATTTCTAAATGAAAAATATGACGCATTAGACATAACTAAATTGAATTTTCTGTCCCGTCTTTTTTGAAATCGCAGATCGATAAATCCCCTCTGCAACTTTTCGTACTGAGGGTGGACAAATATCGAAGTGCCTACCGGCTTCATATAATGATTGAAATATTTTTTCTTCGTTAGTTGTTGTATTCAAAGATTTTACTGGTCTCGCTTTTTTGAGCATTTTCCAGTCTCTCCTCTTTTCAAATTCTCACTTTGTGTAACAACTCGTAAATTTGATAAAGAATTGTTCATTGGATTAGAATCCTTGTGATCAATAACAAAACCATCCTCGATCAATCCATTCAAACATTCAAATACGAAACGATGATTGAGATATTTCTTCTTTCCAGCGCCAAACCTCAAATACCCCCCACCATTGTCAGCACCAACTGGTTTCTTCAGTCTGCGGTTTCTTACAACACCATCACTGGATGCTTCATAATTTGTGATCACAGGGTGTTGTCTGAATTCTTGGTTCATTCGTATACATAATACTATTGTTTGTCTAATTCATTGTTTGGTTTAATGATAAATCTTTCGATGTAGTCTTGAGGAGTTCTTATGATTTTATCCTTGATACTGACTTTGTCAGCGTCAAGAATACTGACTTTGTCAGCGTCAAGAATACTGACTTTGGCAGCGTCAGGGTCAAAATTTCTGATTGATTGTCCATTTTTTATTCTTTTATCATAATAACGCTTCAACTCCCTGTATCGCTTACCACCGCAATTTAGACACAACTGAGATTTTCCCCTGACCCCAACTCCACATCGTATGCAGGGTAACGGACCAAGGCTTCCACGACGAAAGCTTTGCATATGATACCCACAGAACTCATTTCTGCGTGATTTGTTACACGGGGTTATTGATCCAATCATAAGCCACTTGCAGTGATTCATTATATAAAAATCTTTCATTTAAATGCTTGTTTTAATTATAGCATGAGGGAATTAAGGAGAACGCCTTCGAAAAATGCTGATAAGGAGTTTAAGAGATTATTAAAAATCAATCCTAGATTTAATCTCGATAGACCCAAAAAACGTCCAATAGACGGAAACATGAAAGAGTTTAAGAGATTTTTGAAAATCAATCCTAGATTTAATCTCGATAAACCCAAAAAACGTAACAAACATCCAAGAGACGGAAACATGAAAGAGTTTAAGAGATTATTGAAAATCAATCCTAGATTTAATATCGATAGACCCAAAAAACGTCCAATAGACGGAAACATGAAAGAGTTTAAGAGATTATTGAAAATCAATCCTAAATTTAATATCGATAGACCCAAAAAACGTAACAAAATCAATCCTAGATTTAATCTCAAACGTCAAAGAGACGGAAACATGAAAGAGTTTAAGAGATTATTGAAAATCAATCCTAAATTTAATCTCGATAAACCAAAAAAAACGTCCAAGAGAGATTACCCCTGGAAAGATGCTCAATTCAATCTCGATATAGTTTCTAATACACCAAAGAATACAATTCTTGATAAAGCCATGATTAGTAAAATCAGAGACTGTTTTAATGAATTCAAGCGTGATGGAGCATCTTATTGTTGGTCAACATTTCGAATTGATGGTGTTGTTGATGCTACCATGACTGATGAAAAAGCAGCAGTGATAATTTCACGTGTTGGGGAAAAACGGCCTTTTTTCCGAATCAAATTCATTATCGAAGTCGATGGTAAATGGATTATTAGGGATAAATTTGAACCAATCCTCAAGAATAAAAAAGCTGTCATTGTGAGTAGAGATTCCAAACCAGGAATTCTAACCGGCATTGACAAACCATACTACGAAAGATCTTATCCCGTAACAGCAATGGTTTATGGGATATATCCGTTAAATGATAAACCCGATATCGCAAAACTAGCTCCTATGAAATATTCTAGTTCACCGAATTGTGTAGCAGAACGAATAATAGAACACTTCACAAATGCATCCCGAGGAAATAAACTAACTGATCTGCGACGTAGGAAAATAACCGAGTGGGAACTGACAGTGAAACAGCATGGTGCAAAGATTTCTGATATAGCTAAATTAGAAGCATCATTAAAATTCCCAATATCAGTAACAACAATAACCGGAGAAGTATTATACGAACCGAAATATCAATCGCGAGGAGCCCCAATACAGATTATTGATCATAACAAACACGCGTGGACACCTGCGGTAACAATATTTCCACGAGATAGAACCGTGAAATATATCCCTAAGGAGTTCGTCGGGGATGTTTTCTATGAAGAGAGATTATTTGATGCTATTCATGCGTTGTGTAAGGATGATCCTGTGTCAGTGTGGTTACTTAGAAGTGATGAAGAATTCGATCAATTTGTAAAACCAAATGGTGAATTATATCGCATTGAAGAATTAGATAACAGAATGCACCGGAGAATTCCCATGAAAAACTACTCACGGATAGTTTTACTATTCCATCAGTGGTAGCTCACTTCGCAAGAGAAAAAAACTCATGGCGTCCAACACGAAGTGATTTTCTCGAGGATGTTAAATTGAGTTGCGTCGAATTTGGTCATGGAGGACTGTGGAATACGAAATACTCACGTGATGGTATGATTTCAATTGATATATCCGCGTGTTATCCCGGAAGTTTTCTCGGATATGGGGAATGCGCTGAGTACTTCAAACGATTTGGACACCCCACGCATGAAATGACTCGTGTTGCGATTAATGGACCATTGCCTGATTTTGATTTAACCGGATTCGCTCGTGTGATATCATTCGAATTAGCTACAGGGTTACATCCGTGTAGTTATGTTTGGCTCGGTAGACACCTATCTGAAAAACACTGGATGCCAATAGTGCTATTGAGATATATGATTGATTGTGGTATGCTAATATCGTTGATTGTTTCCGAGGCTATTATATGCTATTGAGCTCAGAAAGAAGTTTGGCTACCACAACCCAATCTAGATAGAATAATCAACGAACTACGAAAACAGTTTCCAGATTTCAGTGAAGAAGAAATCATAAATTGGTCTAAGAAGTTATTTGAAATTAAAAAAGAACAAGCAAAAGATCTCGGAAGAAGAATAATCGGTAAATTTACCCAGGGTGGACGATACGACAACGCAAAATACTCTTCGCGGTTGATCATAGATGTCGCTGAATACGATTTTATTGTAGCGGATTTAATGAAACAGGGAAAACTTGTATCCCGTAAGGATGCTTTTCTATCCAATGGTGAGAAATTAGGTACGGTTGTTACCTACTGTGATGGATATAATTCCCAGTACACACATTTGAGAAGTTCAATGTTAGCATATGCTTCTATTAATCTATTTTCGATGATAAATAGATTTCCTAATACCACGGTTAGAGTGGCCACTGATTCGATGTATATACACAATAAGTACAAATCAGCTGTAGCGGCATTCACAGATCCCGAAGAAAATTGGGGGCGTTGGCGATTTAAAAAGGAGATGCTACATGAGTATTGTGAATCGGCAGACGTTGCCATGGATGATAAATATCTTTCATCTAACCGTATTGAAATTCAATCAGAAGTTTCTAATGCACCACCGGTATCTGATCTAGTATGTAGATACAAGACAGTTTATTTAAACGGTTGTGGGTCAGGAAAGACAACTCGTGCAATTGAATTATTTCGTCGTGGAAACGCTAGCGTTTCTAACATGATTGTGCTAACACCGACTCACAGACTCGCCAGAGAGATGATACAACGAGGGGTAAATGCTTGCACTTACCATAGTTTCTTTCGATGGAAGGGTGACAAATGGACTCCTGAGCGTATGGATGATAAATTCATTCCTGAAATCTTAATTTGGGATGAAATATGCACAGTGTCATTAGATGTATTAAAAACATTTCTTGAGTGGTTGTTAAACAAAAACACAAAAGTCGTCATGTGCGGTGATCACGGCCAACCACCACCATTTGTCGGTGCATCTCCACATGAATGGCTAAAGGGTTTTGTAGACTACTATGAAGAAATCACCACTGATTATAGATCACTTGATGAACGATTACGAGAATTTAAGAAACTAATTAGATTACAACCGGATAGAATCCAATGCGAAATAGCGCGTGAAGTGATTTCAGAAACTCCAATGAATGATTTCTGGGAAACATGGAGACCAAATGATTTGATAATTGCAAGTAGAAAAATAGTCAGGGACACACTTCAAATGAAGTTATTTGAATTGCATCAAGAAAAATTTGCAACGCTTCCAGTACCCCTTTGTTATAGGCCATCGGATACACGAAAACAGAATATTGAAGTTGATATTCCAGGACAGAGTGAAAAACAAATTCTCGTATTAAATGATATTGTGCTGGTTGATATCAATGTCGTTGAAGATGCATTGCGTGCTAATAAATCCCCGTGGACGCTAGGATACGCAGCAACAATACACTCTTCACAGGGATTGACTATATCGAATACAATTGTTTGGATGGTGGAGAATCACATCGAATGGTCGAATTTAGTCTATCTCGCAGTATCCAGAGTACGAAACATAAATCAACTTCGAAGAGTTGTCCTCGATGATGAAATCATTGGTGATGATAATGACACAACAATAAGTGATATTGATGTTAGCATCATTAATAAAAAAATCTCCTGTTACAAACAACAGGACAAAAAAAAAACAACGAGAATTTGATATTGATGCTAAATTAATAATTACACTGAAGAAACAACAGAATAATCACTGCGCGAGTTGCAATTGTATAATGCATTGGCAGTATTCGGATAAGGATCCTCGCCAATTCACCGTAGACAGAAAAAATAACAATCTCGGTCATGTCAGAAATAATGTGATGTTGACTTGTCTTGAGTGCAATAGACGCAACGGTGCTAGTTAAGACCATGCGGTGGCAATTGAGTATCCTCGGGAATCACTTGTAGTTGTTGTCGAGTAAAACCCCGCTGAGGGGCAGTTGAATCCAGTTTATAGACTCGAGGTCTACCAGTTGATCGTGTTATACTAGATATCTTATGCGTAGTGACGCTCCAAATAGGATCAGTAGCCCTTTTTCTACCCCCTTCAAGCTCTCCTGGTTCGTATAAGTACCTCACAATGACATTACTACCAAGAATTGGTTCTTTGAAATCTTTTTGTGGTTGTACGGGTATTGACTTTTTTTTAATCGCGTTGATAGGTTTCATGTTGATTGTTCTAGTAATCTCGTTATTCAGTACAGTAATCACAGATGGTAACCTTTTAACCCATTCACGGGATCGCTTTTCTTGAATGAATTCTTTTGCGTATTGATATCCAAATAACCGCTCAGCAATCGTCCGATTAAATCGTTCTACAATGGCCTGATCGCGATGTAGCGCAGTATGCCCTCGTCGTATGGTGACATTATGATGTTTCATTGTAGATAACACTGCACCCTGAAATTCCTTGCCAGGATCAACCTGCAATAGATTTGGCCAGTGCAGAGGACCTCGTCGATAAATCCTTTCAAATGCAGAAGCGACTTCAGTGGCTGATTTTGTTTTTAACGGTTCTGCTTCTTTGTATCGACTTGCAATATCAACTACGGTTAAAGCGTATTTGTAACCACGATCATGTGGCAGAAATAATATATCAGCCTGATGAACTTCATTAGGAACTGTCACATCAAAATGCGAGAATTGAATTTGTTTAGGCGGTGGTAGATACATTTGCCATAGTGCCTGTTTGGATAACCAATTAGCCGCAGTGGTTTTTTTCACTTTTGCAGCGCTAGCGAGTTTATGGACTGCTGATTTACCCCTCCAGTATCCTCTTGGGGAATAATAAATTGATTCCATATTATTAATTACCGGCACCTAACATCAATTTACTTTTCAGAGCCGATTTTATTAAAAATGAAGCCAATTTTTCTTTGAAGGATTTATCAGGAATAGCATTTAACGCATGAATTAATTTCACATCCGCGAGATGCCTGTTTTGCAGATTGCTACTTTTATAAGCAACATCATGAAGGTGACAGGCCTTATCAATGGCGTTTATTGGTTCTTCACCGGGTCGGGACTGATTTTGATCTTTGAGTCTGATATCAAGTCTGGTTCCCGGTCCACAGTAGCTATATCCTGGAAGGTGCTTTTCTCCGGGGTACTTTGCCCATGGGGTTCCAGGGAGCTTTGCCAATTTGGCTGCGATATCACCTCCTCGTTTTTTTTAAAAACATCTCCGGATTGTAAAATCTTTGATTTTGTAGAAACAAATCTGAACTTTTTAATACCACATGTTGCACATCTACCAGTAAGTGCTGATCTGTTATTTTTAGTTGTAACCGTCGTCACATCATTTGTGCTAGTACGCGTTTTACACTTCATACAATATAGATCCATAATTTATGTATAGAGATATGGATATAATTGATTTTTCAGCGACTAAAACAAGAGAACCAGTTAAGCATCATGCAGCGCTACCAAACTCTATCCGGATGATTATAATCGGGCCATCTGGATCCGGTAAAACGCAATTGTTGCTCAATTTAATAATGAGATGGATGAAGTGGGATAAGTTGTATTTAATTGCCCCTAGCGTAGATGATCAACGATGTTATGAAGTGCTAAAAGATTTTAACGACAGCGCGGTAGAAAAATCCGGAGAGGGTATTATTGATTTTATAACCGATATCGATGAAGCACCGAGCATTGATGATATTGATGGAGATATTAACAATTTAGTCGTATACGACGATATAATGTTGGATAAACAAAAAAATCCTGCTAGTATATTTTCCCGTGGGCGTCACAAAAACACTGACGTGATATATGTCACTCAACGCTACACTCAGGTTCCAAAAGTCATCAGAGATAACTGCAATATTCTTTCTGTATTCAACGGAGTTGATACTCATACTCTTAGAAATATATGGCAGACATGGTGTTCTGATATGGACTTCAATCAATTTCGAGATTTCTTTAGTCATGCTCAGTCGACTCCGCACGGATTCGCAACAATAAATTTGCATGATCCTCGGACACGATATCGTATCGGACTTGATCAAATATTCGGTTGAAATCGTAAAAGAATTATTAACCCAGAACTGAAAACTTTAGCAGCAGAGAGGGTGGATGACCACATCGTTGCGAGCAAAATTGATTAAAAAATCGTAAAATCTCCGTTTTTACAAAAATGGAGACTTTTTTTTTGGTTAAATGAGATTTGTTGGAAACCTTATATTTTGTTCGAAAACGTTATCTATAGGCCATATTTTGCTCGAAAACCTTATCTGGAAGCCTTATTTTTGCTTGAAAACGTTGTCTGTTCACCCTCTCTGCTGCTTAGCCAAAAAAATATATAATGGCCTATATGTAGTAAAACACCTGTAAATGTTCATCTCTGTACATATTTTGACCTACAGTCATGACATTTAATAGCTAACCACTACATCTTATCCACAACACCTCCATGTCTGTAATAATAAAAAAAAAATATTCTTTTTTCACATCAATATAAATCGGCATATTTATACATATGTCTAAACATACATTTATTTGAATTTCACTTGTGATTGAAATCAATTTAAATTACTTGGTGAATTTGGTATATACATACATACATATATATATATCTATATATATATATATATATATATATATATATATATATATATATATATATATTTATATATATATATACATGTACAAGTTTTGGTCAAGAACGATAAATCTTACGCTCTTAAGCCAAGCGCGCCTAATTCGAAATACTAGCCTAACGGACGGCATTTTATCATGGTAACATAACCTATCCTCGATACTTTAGGTTCCAAAAATGTAACAGTATAATTTACTTAATACGAGTCGGATAAAAGTCACAGAAATATGCCAAGCAGTTAGGTCATTTTCACAAGATGAACATGCTGGTCGATATACATGTATCCCATTTTCGCGCCTAGCTCGTAGCAGTTTACAAGTGCTTGATTGCATCAGCAGACATCGACCAATAAAAAAAAACATTATTTTCTGCAACTAAATATGCGAATATACGTAAACTATTTAACTATTTAATGTTCTTACCTTGGTGGTTTAAAATATCGGGAAACAGGAGATTCGTCTCTGGCCTTAATTGTGTAATTCGGTCGGTACGACGGTACAGGATAAGCTAGTCTTTGGTTCGTAGATACGTAAAATATTGTTACGGCAATGGCAGTACCTCATGTTTATAGTAAAGAAAAGCTAACGAGTAACATAATTTTTTTATACAAAAATTGCAACCTCCTTTTAGTTATTGGTTTTGAAAATAAAATGGATGAACTACAAAACTATGAGTGTTCTCTTTCATAATGTAAGTTTACCACAACATTGGTACAACGTTGTTAAAACGTTATATAATTTCTTTGGAATAATTATGTTAATTCTTGACCATAGTATTAGGATCAATTCAGTTACATACCAATTGTAATTTACTATATCTTTTTAAATCAGATGACTGTTTAATTTCATTTTTATGTGTAACGTTTTAGCAATGTCGCCAAAACGATAGTTTCCCACGTAACCAAAATCACAACCATATAGCAACGTTGTGAAAACGTTGTGTATTATCTGGGCACCAGTAAAGATTTTGCCGTTTATATAGTTATTACATGTATGTATTTATCTTAGAATTTTTTTTTATTTTTCTTTGGGGGAGGGGGCACCAGACAGATGCCCTCGCCTAATCAAAAAAGTAAAATGTTTTATATGTATGTATGTGTTCCCCCAGGTATCTTATTTGTTTTTTTTTTTAATTTTCATTTAATTCCCCATTTAATTTTTCCCCATCGGGGTTATATATTCGATTCGGGGTATTTTTTGTATCCCTAGTGTTTTTTTTCCGTAGATCCTTACTAGGTGGGAATTGATCTACCCAGAACTAGTAGTCTACCTTTATATTTGTTTGACCATGGCTAGTGGTCTCCTATTATCATTGTGTTTCCTATTTGTGTTGGTGCTATTTGTCTGTTTGCTATATAAGGTATATACCTTGTATTTGTGTACAGGATTGCCATTTCATTCAAATTTTGATCAGTTGTCTTACTTTTTGTCTTCTCTAAATGGATGACATTCTCTTTATTTAGTTTATTATAATTTAAGTTAATTTTGAATTTTGTATAAATTGAAGTGTGTTATTTAAAATTTTAGTATGCTTCAATTTATCTAATAATATTTATTTTCTTAGGTCCGTCAGCCTTGAGACAGAATCTGTACGAATTTATTTATTAAGAGCAAGAAAATTTCAAAAATGTTTAAATTCCCTTTAATGAGAGCCATGTCTATTACGGGAGATAGACATGGCAGATAAAGTATGGAAATAGTCTCCAGAGAAATAGAGGTGCATTAAAAATAATATAATTTTATTTGTGGGTGATTTTTTCCATACTCTGCCACAGGCCTGCTCACTTCGAGTGGCGCCATGTGATTTAGCCCCATGGCGTCCTCATGTGTACTTTCCCCTTACAATATAATGATAAATAATAAAAAAAGTAAATGAGATAAGAATTTTTTTTTAATTCTTTTTGTTTATTTTATTAATTTTTTTAAATTTTTTAATTTTTTTTAAAAATATTATTATTAATTTTTAAGTATAATTTAAATTTAAAAATTGCTCCCTAACCTTCATTATTGATCCACATCTTATAAGAGTCCTCGTTATAAAGTCTGTTATTAGTCTTAACAATTGTTTGTTAAAGTTTCCGTCAAGAAAGAGTAATTGACGTCTGTCATATTTGTCTACCTTCTTTATTTCTATTATTAGTTTTATCCTTTCGTCCTTTGTTTCGTCACATTGCGTTATTGTGTGGTATTTTGTATAAGGGGCATTTTTGCATAGAGGGCAACTTATCTAAGA
This sequence comes from Unio delphinus, assembly GCA_029339505.1. Lineage (NCBI taxonomy): Eukaryota > Metazoa > Mollusca > Bivalvia > Unionida > Unionidae > Unio > Unio delphinus. Next base: position 1,851,633 of record JAQISU010000065.1, read on the forward strand.
ATCTGTTGCTGTTCGTGCGCATGTACCTTATGGTAGAATAAGTTTACGGGATGTATAGGAAGTTTACAGATAAACGTATGGGCTAGTTTAATAAGCATTGTCTCAGTAATCATTAAAAACAGCTTGTAAAATCGTATGACACGTCAAGCGCTGTTGAAACCGGATGCACGGAAAAGCGTTGTGACCATATTAACTTGTATTTGCGTCTTATTGTGATTGTCAATGCATCCTCACATATTAAATAAATCTGAGACAAAAACAGGTAAAAGAGCAGCAGAGGGGGTGAATAGACCAACTTTGTAGGCGTCAACGAGGCTTCCTTCTCGTTAATATTTAATAGAAAGGTCTATTTATCAAGCTGAGGCTTCCTCGAAATCGTAAAAAAGCGTTGATTTGGCTAACCAACGCTTCCTCGAAGACGCCAACGTCGTTGGCACTCACCCCCTCTGCTGCTATGGGTTAACAATGAAAATCTCTACTATGAAAACCCTTCAGACTTTACAAACAGACTAATTTGTAAGACCTCGCCTTGTAAATCAATTAGGTTATTGGATTGGTAGGTAAGTCTGAAATTAATTCTCGTTAACGAATCATTATGACATCTCATATAGACGGGATTAGCTGGATCTTCAATAATTAGAAATCCTGGAGGAGCTGTTGGTGCAAATGAATATAAAATATATCCCTGCTGAGCTTGATTTGATCGCTCGAGATTTATTTGATAGCTTCCTTCGATAACATCACATACTAAATTCAATGTAATCACCGAGGATATATTTACGTTGAACGGAGCAATATGTCTACCACCACCGTCTGGGTCATTATTATATTTTGAGGATTATTGTTTTTTGTGATTGTGGCAATTTCTTCCGTGCGTCGAGGATTTTTTGAAACCTTCATCGATGACATATATAAGAGATTCTTTCAAAACTGAGACGCTATGTCCTGGAATCTTAAAATAAGGAATATATTCCATGCGTATATTATACTTCGTTGCAAACTCTATTATTGTTTGTGGATTATCGTCACCTAATACCTCTTGAATAATTCGCAGATTATATTTTTCCATGTCATCGATGATTTTATTACATGTTTCTACTACGCTGATAAATTCATCTCGGGTGAGAGTACCAGACCCGAGAGATACTAACGGCAACGCAAAATCATTAGTCATCGCTGTGAAAGTTTTAACAATTTCATCTTGTCGAGTTTGATAATATCCATTAGCGCGATCGTCTATCATTTCAGTGAAAAATTTCAACTTATTGTATTCGTCATAACTTTTTATTGGATTATCGGGTTTTATTCTGTCGGTGACATAATCGGATTTTTGTGGTTCTGGTATTTGATAATCTGTCCGAGTTGGTATTTCAAGCCAACCCAGTATTGTTCTTATAGAACTCTGTTAGATAGCTACGACATAACTAGGCGAGTTTATCTCGATCGCAGATGATAGTGTCGGCTCGTGGACCGTTATAGCGATTTTCGATTCTGCTGCAGTAATGGATTTTATTCTACATTGAAATTCAGCATTTATTTGCTCGATTTGGTATGACCCTGATGGTATCGAAACAACGTTCCAATCTGGAGTTCCATCGGGTTTATTCTTATTCGCAAATACCAAGGAATTATTCGGTTGTTGACGGCTAAATGCTACCGACCTAATATTAGTCCAACAGTGATACACTCGTAGTTTTGCCAACGTGATCTCCTTCAGCGGAATTGGAATAGGAAAATTCACACTGAATTCAGGATTCGTTGATGTTATTGAGATCATGTTGGTTTGTACTGGGTTTGTGTTCTCCACTATTCGTTGAAGTAGTTCTTGCAGTGTTGTCATTGTTATTATTATTATTATTATTATTATTATTATTATTATTATTATTATTATTATTATTATTATCCTGCTCTAATTTCGATATCGCGGAATCATAAATACTTACCATCGCCGAGAGCTCACTATCGGATATAAATGTATCATCGAGCGACGACGATATCATCGAGGACAATTGTGAATACGCGGTTGATACAACATGAAATTTAATTGAGTAATCTTGTAGTTTACGCTGGCTGCATGATGATATTTTTTTGTTATCCCGGTTGATATACCTGCGATTGTAGACACCGCAGAAATGCAAATTGGAACTACGACCGGAGCAATCATTGTAACCGATGCGAGTATTATTCCGGCGCCAGCGAGAACGACTGACACCGAGTACATGGTAACATCAATTCCGGTGATTCTTCGTCGGTATTTCTTTATTTTTATTTGGTACTCCTCGGTGAAGGTTTTGAGTCTAGTTTGAAATTCTCTGACTTGGTCATAGCGGTATTGAGATACTGAAGGTATAGTTGATAATGAAATCATCATTGACGTCATTTTATTTTTAAATCGTTTACGATTTCAATTTAATTGTTTACTTAAATCCGCTACGAATTCCATATACTATGATACTGAAACCCTAGCCAAATTAGTATCAGTGGATGCTATCGTGAACTGTTCGGTTGTATCCTTTTCGATGATTGTTGATATCGTATTGTTGACCCCAGATGAACTCGACGATGATATATTAAATTGAGTCGGTGTTACTAGTTTTAATCGATAAATACCTTTAACGGTTGCAGTGATATCTAATTTGTTGTCTGTAGGAGTCCACGCAAATGATCCGTGTTGGATCGTGTATACTATGTTGTTGGTTTTCTCATGAGGAATTTTTGTTTTTTCAATGATTGTTATCATCCTTGAAAAATCATTTTTGATTGCCTCGATGAAGTTTTTCGTCTCATCGATGGATTTTTGAATATCGGGAGTTTTATGTCAATTTTATCCATCGTGTCTGCAAAACATTTCTCAATGATATTTTTACGAAATAATGTAAATTTTTCAACGTGGTCTTCATATTTGGATTGAAGTTTTATAAACTCCAACATAGAAGTTTTTATCTTTGTGAGCTTCAGTGTGGTCACTGGAGGATTACCAAAGAATTCTAACGCGGGTTTATCAATATTTTCCATGATGGATTTTTGTAAATCATTAAATTTAGTTGGATGATCATCAGACTTATCATTGAGCGATTTTAATGAATTTGCCGTGTTATCGAGTGTTAATATTTTATCTGTAATCGTCGAAACAAGTACACCCGGTTTGAGTTTACCCTGATTGGAAAACAACGCGATAGTATCCTCTACTGCGTCTCGTTGTTTAACTAAAATATCATCCAGGGAAATACTACTTGTTTTCAATTTACCCTGACGATCTTGAAATACAACTATTTTATTGGGATCAACACTTGTTAAGTTTAACGTCTCAGCTATTTCATCTTCGATTATTTTGTTTTATATCACCGGTTGCAGATATTTCAGTAGTTGGTTTCTTCAGCGCTTATAAAGATCTCCCCCAAATATCAATCATGTTATTGTAAAACTCTTTCTCTCTCTAAAATCTTTGATTTCCAGCGATTACTCGTATATTCATTTACAACCCGATGAGGTGGTTTTCCGGATGTTGAAATAGCATCAAGGACATTTAATACTTAGCTGCCACATATTGGTGGGTCATTCATTTGTTGTATTGGTAGCGTAGAATACCAACAAGGGGTGTTTAAGCGGTTTATATAACGCATAAATTCTTTAGGCTGAGCTAGACCGTATGAATCGAAATAAATAATTTCACGTGGATCAATCGCGTATGCAACCCAGTGAGTTCCTGGTCCGGTGCTGTTATCGAGATTAATGATACCGGTTTCGGCGCTGTTTGGTTGTGCCGTCAACTGATCTTTCATAAAGACACCACCGAAGTTTTAATCGCTAGTTTTTTTTAGCAGCATCGAGTCAATCAAAATTGGACATTGGAACCATAGGTTCCTCAATTAAAGATTACGCAACCGAAGGTTTGGAAATCGAAGATTTCTGAGTTAATAAAGCGTTCCTGGTAGTCTTAGACCCTTTCCGCTGTACCATGAATACGGGGTTCCTGATAGTCTTAGACCCTTTTTTTATATCCCTTCCCAGTTGCTTTATTTAATGCCATCCCTGCCGCGGTACCAACAGCTCCTAACTTCGCCGCTTTAGCCACCGCTGGGGCCGCTGCCGCAATCAATGCTGGAATCACAGCTAACAACGGAAATATACCGCCTGATTTTATCATGTTTTTGATAGCAGCTGCAGAGAGAGTGATCTGAACGCCTTTTTATCTTTGAACGCATCATTGAAGTGTTTTACTTGACGAGTCGTCAGCGACAATTTATTCGCCCCGCCAGTTATCTGATTAGGTTTCAGCGTTATTGTGGTTCCACATTTTTTAGCTGATTCCGATTGCAATTTCTTGAGTTGACCGGGAGTTAACGTAACACTAATATAACTGAATTTCATTATACAATAACAGATTGATCTAATTGTTACATATTTTCCACAGGTGCATCTATCACTCTCATTCTTCCACCAACACCTTTGAGTAGCATTGATTTATCACTGAGAATGACAGCAACCGCTCTGTAATTAACACCGCCAGGGGGGTTTACATGAGCTCTAAAGTGTAGATCAACGACGGACTGTCTTGTTAAATCAAGATGTTCCAACGAAAAGTAATAGATCGGATATAAATTTTTAAAATCATGTTGTGATATTTGCAGACCAGTATCAACATTTTGATCGCGTGCCATATATGTCAACAATCTGTGATACACGCGTGCAATATGATTGCTATCGTAATCAAGTTGTATATCCTCGGATGGTTCCTGTTGGCCATTTATTCTCAGCGAGACTTCACTAACGCCTAATTTATCAAATATCATATGGCTACGTGTTTGATTGTCTAATCGCGCTCTATTTTGAAGCGCAATAAATATATGACGTGGAGCTAAAACACCTTGTCGCGCTGCCAGGTGCCATGTAAATGTACCATTATTATCAGAATCTATAGTATTTGTGGACACTGATAACCAACTTAACAACGATTTTCCTCCTTGGTCTATAAATGATAGTAATCGCTCCTCCGTTGTAATTGATGGAGTCATTACTGGCATCCACGGTGATAGTTTTGATAAAATAACTTTACCGGCAGCAAGACCAGCTTCATCACCACGCCAGATTGCATCGTTATCAGTACCCTTTCGCACGAGTACTACCGTATGCTTTGCTCCATAGATGACTTTTCGGACATTTCTGCAGAATCCGAATATATGATGCAGTGGAATCGCGCATGAAAATCGTCGACGATCTCATTGTAGCATCTCTTTGTGTGCTGCATATCCTAAATTGTAATCAAGATTAGCGCCTCCGACAATATCAAACGCAGCTCCTGGTCTAACTCTGTGTTCATAGGTAACGGGTTGGTTGGAACCAGATGTAGTATCTTACGGTGTTCGTATTTTAATATATGGAGAGTGATTAGGGTGATCAGTAATATCCTTAGCAAACATCATAGATGGACCCGCCGATCTTGTTTAATCGTAAGAATATCTTGCTAACCCTATTATTGTTGTAGCAACATCAACATCATTCTCAATTGTTTCAATTTATTTTCCATCAATGAGATATCTTGCGCTAGTAAATAACGCCCTGATCCCATTATTGACAAAACCAACTCGGACAAGTGGGTCATCTGCGTATGGTGTATTAGCTACAACATCTGTTACAAGTTCTCCTTCCACTTCGATAAACGCTTCACAGCGTAAAAAGTATTTACTAGTATCATGAACTTGAAGTTCGACTCTTGATCGAAGATTTGGTTGTATTGCGTGATAGGCATAGTATTGATAATCGCGTACAGAATCATCTTTGCGCACTGAGGCGTCCATATCAAACGCTGGATCAGGTGACCGTTTGAACATTTTATTATATATCTACTTGATTTATCAAGGTCTAAATCATCGTCGTCGACCACGTCGTGGTTTTTTTAAGCCACATTCCGCTATCATATTTGCGGTTATGTTATCTTGGGCGTTAGTCACCAGCGAAACTAGTTTCCGATCTACTGCATTATTTATTATTTTACTAACACTCGCGGACATTTCCGCTGTAGATGGTAACGGTAAAGACGGAATCGTCAATGGTGGTTTCCTTCGCCGCCGAACAAACGCTGTTATTTTATCCTTTGCGGCTGAAAACGCTTTTCATGCAAGATCTCCAACAGCGCTAATACCCTTATCACGAATAACATCAATGGCTTTCATTGATAATTGTTTTGATAGCGGCGCCACTTTTGGAGTCATTCTTGCAAATAACCCTGCAATTGTATCACCGAGACCATCACTATAGTACGCTCTATAAACTGGAAATCATGAGTTTACTACATAGACGCTGACTGGTTTATCGTGGTTGTAGTGTATGATCATCTTATATAAATGATATTTATCTAATGCGATGACTTCGTCATCAGGTTAGTCACTGTGATAACCATGATGGTGAAAATCCGTAGGATTTTCCACTAACTCTTCAATGAAATCTCGATATGTTTTGATATCCATGACACCACCTTGAAATAACTGCATGCAGATATCAGCCGCTTCATTAATTATTTCTGGAGAGTTATTTCCAGCTCGTTTTCCTCCAATGAGAACTTCTAATCGTTATATATCACTGAGAATATTATCAGGACATTGAATAAGACCACTACCTGAAATTCCAGTCCCAGAATATCCACTTGCTGTAAACTTTTTAGTTGTACCAGTCGCACCTTTTTCAGAATCAACTTCTGATATTTCCTGGAGGGATTGGGATACAAAAGGCGCAACTGGTGTCGGTGGGTTTTCTATTTGAGATAACCTTTCTAGTTTCTTAAATTCTTTATCATTATGTGGTAGTTGAGACTTACCGATTTTTAGCAGTTATAGCATCTTCATATCCTTCATTCATATATTGTTCTCGCTGACCCTTCGGAAATGTATCAATGATAAACTGAGCAAATTATTTATCAATCTTAAAACGTTTAATATCATCTATCATATCACTTTTAAATATATTTTCAGGGTTAAGATTTCTTCGTTCTTTTTAACCTTTTGTTCTTCTTGTTGAAATTCAGGTGGTGGTGGGATAATAGGAATATCACCTGGTAGTTCAATTTCTTCTTCTGCTGCAAGTGGTGCTTGGAGTTCAGGTGGTGGGGATCTAATATCAATATCACCTAGTCGTTCAATTTCCCTCTGAAGTTGCTCTTCTTGTTGTTCTCGTTTTTTTACAGCAGTTATTATATCACCAGGAAGTGTTCTTAAAGATTTTTTTGTTTGTTTGGATCTTTCTGCTATTTGTTTCAAGTACAGGAAGAAGAGGCTCTTCTTTTCTTTTCCCCTCCTTGGGAATATCCCCATATACAGCTCGCTCAGTGGCTGATATTACCTCCTCTGCTGCTTCCTTCGTTGCTATAGTAATTGGTCTAAACAACTGTTCAGACCCTACAGAAAAATCGGTTTGAAGTTTTTCGCATATGGCATTGCGCACGGGAATATATTTTCTAATTGATGCAAATCTTTCTAGTTGTTCAAGCTTCGTTTACCATTAATAAAACAGTAAAGCAATTTTTAATTTGAATTTGAAATTCAAAATTTTTCCAGAGATTTCAATCTAAATGTAATGATCAAGATCACCTAAATTCAGTCAAAAAAATAACTTCCAAAAAAGTATTTCAGGAATTAACAAATAAAAAAATATTTTACTATGAAAACTTCACTACTTCCTTGAAGTAAACGCGTCGCTGATAAACATACAGACCAAATCGTTTGTTGTACTATAGCGGAGAAATATCCGTAAGGGGTTTTTCATTGTGTTCGATTAGCGATCTTATATTTCTTATTTTCGAATTGACCTCACGTTTGACCACATACTCCCGGCCCAGTTCTCTCCTTATTCCCTCCACGATGGTAAATAAAGGGACAAATACACTGACGTCATTACAGAGTACAAGAGAGTCTCTGATAGAATTCTGAATTCTTTTTATTAACGCGTACTTCTTCGGCAGCGTGTATTTGTTATTCAAAACACTAAATTCGATGTCCTGAAAGTCTGAAATAATTTGATCACAATTTAAACCATCTGACAATCGTATTTCTTGAGATCTCAATTTTGAAATTTCAGTTATGATTTCATTGATATTTTCAGGATTCATATTATATAATTATATATATTTCTAATTCATTTTTAAAAAATAAACTCTGTCCGTGATAAGGTGTTTGTCATCTTAGCACATCCAGAGATATTATTATACAATTATAAATACAATTATTTTTATACAATTATATACAATGATATGTGAACCCTGTCCGTGATAAGGTGTTTGTCATCTTAGCACGTCCAGAGATATTATTATACAATTATATATATAATTATTTTTATACAATTATATATAATGATATGTGAACCCTGTCCGTGATAAGGTGTTTGCCATCTTAGCACGCTCAGAGATATTATACAATTATATATGATGAACACCATTTGGGCGCCTCAGGTGTGATTTCATCGGAGACACCCAGAGGTTACATATATACGACAATACATCTCATAGGGTCCGGTCAGGTGTCTTCACATCTAACCAGACCCAGATGTTACATATATACGACAATACAACTCATAGGGTCCAGTCAGGTGTCTTCACATCTAACCAGACCCAGAGCTATCACGAAGCATATTCCCCTGCGAGTAGGTCTAATTCGTCAAATAACGGGTTAGTCCTACAAGAGGATATGTTTGATGAATGGACAGTACAGGATAATTAAATACACATATATACAAAAAAAAAAACAAATCGAGTTTTATGGCGGTTGTATAATACATGAATAGATGGTATATACAATGAATAGATGGTATATATAATGAATGATGATAAATGACAATGGATGATAAATGACAATGGATGATAGGATGACGGGGCGGGTCTACATTCATACGTGAACCAATCGTACAACCCAGACAAAATCCAGGGTTGTATGAATACAAAAAAGTATCCATACACCGTGTATAGTGTGTGGGTTGTACGATTATTCATGTATAATTTTCGACGCTAAAGCCCCAATGATATAACAGACGATATGGTATATAAGCTGTTTAATACACGAAAGCCAAACACGGAGGTGTGCGATTTTATTCTTTCATTTACTAATACTGATTACTGACAACATTGAAGCTAGACCGAATATTTGAAAGGAAACACTTAAAAAAAGAATAAAATTATTTGTAAACACTGCGTATTTGATTCGTTTTCTTACAAAATAGATTATATCCTCTGAGAGTCATGAGAATCAGAAAAATCCAATATCGGAATCAAGGGGAACAACCTATTGAGATTGCCTCTCTTTGCTAGGTTGATATATACCAGTACGAGTTATCTCCCTTGATGTTATATACACATAGTGCAAAACATGATTAAGTATAAGAAAATCGAATTTTTGTTCAGTCTTTTTAGAAAAAGCTAATCGGGTTATTCCCTCTGCTACTATTCTTACTGAGGATTCACAAATATCAAAATATCTACCGGCTTCATTCATAGATTGGAATATATTTACTTCGTTAGTTACTGTATTAAATGATTTTACGGGTCTTTTCCCAATTGATTTATAACTACCAATTTTCCCATATGTAGAATTCTTACTCTGTATAACAACTTGCAAATTATTTAAAGAATTATTCTTAGACTTGGAATCAATGTGATCAATAACAAAACCATCCTTTATCAATCCATGGAAACACTCGTATGCGATTCTGTGATTAAGACGTATTTTCCCTCCAGCTCTAAGCACCAAATATCCCGCACCATTATCCCTTCTTCAGCTTGCAATGTCTGACGGGATGCCTCGCAGTTGACAATTACAGGGTGTGGTCGGAATTCTTGGTTCATTTATATACTATAATATTTGTCTAATTCATTGTTTGGCTCAGGTATTACATTATTTGGGAATCTATCAATGTAGTCTTGAGGGGTTCGTATGGCTTTATTAGGGGTACAGTCAGAGTCATTGATGGAATTATTAATTCTTTATCATAATAACGCTTCAACTATTTCTATCGCTTACCACCACAACCAATGCACAACTGCGATTTTCCTCTAATCCCTACCTCACACCTTATACATGGAATTGGGCCAAGGCTTCCGTTGCGAACGCTTTGCATATGATACCCATGAATGATGAAAGCGCAGCAGTGATAATCTTATATCTTTGGCGGAAAAGGTATTTTTTTAGAATAAAATTCATTATCCGTTCAGACACGGGTGATCGGATTATCAGATATAAATTTGAACCCATCTTGAATGATAAAAAAGAACCGTCGTTGTGATTCGAGAATCCAAACCAGGAATTCTGACTGGAATTGACAAACCATACTACGAGAGATCTTATCCTGTAACAGCAGTTGTTTATGTGATATATCCGTTAAATGATAAACCGAGTGTTGAAAAACTAAAACCCATGAAACTATCGTCGTTGAATTGTGTTGCAGAACGAATATTAGAACACTTCACAATGCATTTCGTGGAAATAAATTGACTGATATAAGACGCAAAAAAATAATCGAGTGGGGACTAACAATAAAGGAGCGGGGGCAACAATTCAAAATGTGGCAGCGTTAGAACGAATACTAAAATTCCCACTATCGGTAACAACGATAACAGGTGAGATATTATACGAACCGAAATATAAATCGAGAGGAGCTCCAATCAAAATTATTGATCATAACGAACACGTGTAGACATCTGCAGTAACAATATTTCCGCGGGATAGAACAATAAAATATATACCCGCGGAGTTCTCTCCAGAATTCTCTGAGAAAAAATTATTTGATTTTATTTACCAGTTGAGTAAAAAGATCCTGTGTGAGTGTGGTTACTTCATAGTTTTGAAAACTCCGAGGGCAGATTCGATCAATTTGTAAGACCCAATAGAGAATTATATCGTACTGAAGCCCTCCATGATAAAATGAAAAAACTAGCTGGTGATTTCTCAACAATGAACTCGAAAAGTTTCGACGAACAATTATTAACAAATTGTTTTACAATTCCGTCAGTTGCAGCTCATTTTGCGAGAAAGAGAAACTCATGGAAACCAACGCGAGGTGAGTTTCTATCAGACATCAAATCAAGCTGTATCGAATATAACCATGGTGGATTATGGAATATAAAACATGATCCGAAAACTATTATTTCGGTTGAAATAGTCGCTTGTTATCCCGGGTGTTTTCTCGGGTACGGAGAATGTGATGAATACTTCAAGCGATTTGGACATCCCACCCATGAGATTTCTCGTGTTGCGATTAATGGGCCGCTGCCCGATTTTGATATAACCGGATTCGCTCGTGTGGTATCATTAGCATTGGCTTATTGATTTCATCCGTGCTGTTATGTTTGTATTGGTAGACATATATCTGAAAAACACTTGATGCCAATAGTGGTTTTACGGTATATGATTGATTGTAGCATGCTGATATCGTTGATTATCGGTGAAGCGATTATATCATATCACGCGCAGACTGAGGTTGGGTTACCACAACCCGATCTAGATAGTATAATCAGCGAAAAAAGAAAACAATTCCCTGATCTCGACGAAGAATATATCATGAAATGGTCCAAACAGCTATTTTAAATTAGAAACAAAGACGCAAAAGATCTTGGTAGAAGAATAATCGGCAAATTCACTCAGGGTGGCAAATACGACAATACAAGATATTCTTCACGGCTGATTATAGATAGCACTGAGTACGATTTTATAATCACAGATATAACATCTAAGGGTATATATGTCGATCGTAAAGATGCTTACTTGTCCGATGGAACCAAATTAAGTACAATAGTTACTTACAACGATGGATACAGTCTTCAGTATACACATTTGAGAGCGTCTATCCTGGCTTATGCTTCTATCAATTTTTTTTCTCGATGATAAATAGATTTCCTGACACCGCAGTTAGAGTTGCCACTGATTCATTTTACATAGACATGAAACACAGCAGCGCAGTGGCCAAATTCACTAATTCTGACGTGAGTTGTGGATCATGGAGAATTAAGCGAGAGATGCTGCACGATTATTCCAAATCAGCAGATGTTACGATTGAAGATAAATATTTGAAAAATAATCAAATATCGGAACGATCTAATGCACCGCAGATATCTTATCCAATATGTAGATAAAAACAGTTTATTTAAACGGCTGTGGCGGGTCAGGACAGACTCCTCGTTCGATTGAGTTATTTCGTAGAAACGCTAGCGTTTCCAAGTCAAACATGATTGTGCTAACACCGACCCGCAGACTAGCAAGAGAGATGAAACAAGGAGGACTTAATGCAAGCATTTATCACAGTTTCTTTCGATGGAAAGGCGGTGAATGGACTCCTGATCGAATGGGTGAGAAATTTATTCCTGAAGTCGTAATTTGGGATGAGATATGCACGGTATCGTTAGATGTATTACAAGGATTTCTCGAGTGGTTATTGATATCGAATACAAAAGTCATCATGTGCAGCGATCATGGCCAACCACCACCATTTGTCGGTTTATCACCCCACACATGGCTAAAGAATTTTGTAGACTATTATCAAGAAATTAGTACCGACCACAGAGCACTTGATGAACAATTACGCGAGTTCAAGAAACTAATTAGAGTACAACCAGATAGAATCTAATGTGAAATAGCGCGTGAAATAATTTCAGAAACACCATTAAATAACTTCTGGAAAACGTGGATACCAAACTATTTGATAGTGGCAAGTAGAAAGACAGTCAGAGACACACTTCATATGAAGTTATTTGAAACACATAAAGAAAAATTTGCAACACTTCCAGTGCCGCTCTGTTATAGACCCAAGGATACACGAAAGCAGAATATCGAAGTTGATATTCCAGGACAGCGTGAAAAGCAGAATTTAGTGTTAAATGATATTGTGCTGTTTGATATCAGCGTCGTGGAAGATGCATTACGCGCTGATAAATCCCCATGGACGCTAGGTTACGTAGCGACGATACATTCTTCACAGGGATTAACTATATCAGATAAAATTGTTCGGATGGTGGATAATCACATCGAGTGGTCAAATTTAGTTTATCTCGCAGTATCAAGAGTACGAAGAATAAATCAACTTCGAAGAGTTGTCCTGACAGAGTCAGGAGATGATAATGACACTACAATCAATGATATTGTCAGCCTTGACTTTGTCAAGGATATAATCAGAAAAAACTATCCGGCTATAAACAGCAGGATAAAAAAAAACTAATAGAGAATTTGTCATTAATGATGAATTAATAAATAAACTGAAACAGCAACAGAATAATCACTGCGCGAGTTGCAATTGTGTAATGCGCTGGTGCTGGTCGGACAAAGATCGTCGACAATTTACCGTAGACAGAAAGAATAGCAGTGTAGGTCATACTAGAGATAATGTGATGCTGACTTGTCTTGAATGCAACAGACGAAGAGGTGCTAGTTAAGACCACGCGGCGGTAATTGGGTATCCTCGGGTATCACTTGCAGTTGTTCACGAGTAAATCCTTGCTGAGGAGCAGTTGAATCCAATCTATAGATTGCTGGTCTACCCGTAGATCGTGTTATGCCGGATATTTTATGCGCGGTGACACTCCGAATATGATCAGTAATATTTTTTACCACCTTCGAGCCCTCCTCGTTCGTATAAATACCTAACAGTGACATTCTTGAGCATTAGTTGCTTTTAAAAATCTTTTTGTGGTTGTACTGTTATAGACTTCTTTTTAATGGCGTTGCTAGGTTTCATGTTAATTGTTCGAGTAATCTCATTATTCAGCGCGGTAATTACACCTGGTAATCTCTTGACCCATTCACGAGATCGTTTATCCTGAATAAATTCCTTCGCGTATTGATATCCAAATTACCGCTCAGCAAGCGTCCGATTAAATCGTTCAATAATTGCCTGATCGCGATGCGGTGCAGTATGCCCTCGTCTGATAGTGACATTATGAGGCTTCATTGTTGATAGAACCACGCCCTGAAATTCCTTGCCAGGATCAACTTGTAATAGATTTGGAAAACGCAGAGGACCCCTTCGATAAATCCTTTCAAACGCAGAAGCAGCTTCAGTTGATGATTTTGTTTCTAGCGGTTCTGCTTGTTTGTATCGACTCGCAACATCAACTACAGTTAACGCGTATTTGTAACTACCATCATGCGGCAGAAATAATATATCAGCTTGATAATCTTCATTAGGAACGGTCACATCAAAATGCGAGTAGTTGATTTGTTTAGGCGGCGGTAGATAAATTTGCCATATCGCCTGTTTGGATAACCAATTAGCCGCTGTAGTATATTTCACCGCTGCAGCGCTAGCGAGATTACTGATTGCTGATTTGCCCCTCCGATATCCTTTTGGAGAATAATAAATAGATTCCATGTTGTTATTAATTACCGGCACCTAACATCAATTTACATTTCATAGCCGATTTTACTAACCATGAAGCCAACTTTTCTTTGAAGGATTTATCAGTGATAGAATCCAACGCATGAATTAATTTTACATCTGCGAGATGTCTGTGTTGCAGATTGCTGGTTTTATAAGCAACTACATGAGCATGACACGTCTTATCAATGGCTTTTATTGGATATTCACTGGGTTTGGGTTGGTTTTGATTATCGAGTCTGATATCGAGTCTAGTCCCGGGTCCACAATAACTATATCCTGGAAGGTGTTTTTCTCCTAGATACTTCGCCCATGGTGTTCCTGGGAGTTTTACTAATTTGGCTGCAATATCACCTCCTCGTTTTTTTTTAAATTATCTGCAGATTTCATAGAAACAAGTCTAAATTTCTTTGTACCACATTGTACGCATTTAACAGAAAGTGCTGATCTGTTATTGCTAGTTGTAATCGTCGTCAAGTCATCTGTGCCAGTACGCGCCTTACATTTCACACAATATAGATCCATAATATATTTATAGTAACATGAATGTAATTGATTATTCAGCTACCCGATGACGGGAACCTATTAAACACCATGCGAGATGGATTAAATGTAAGAAATTATATTTGGTCGCCCCGAGTGTGGACGGTCAACGATGCTATGAAGTGTTAAATGATTTTAACGAGAAATCAACATCGGATATCAAACAGGATATTATTAAATTTATAACCGATATCGAAGAAGCACCGAGCATTGATGATATCGATGGAAGTATTAACAATTTAGTCGTGTATGAAGATATCATGTTAGACAATCAAAAGAATCCCGCTAGGATATTTTCCAGAGGCAGGCATAAAATACCGACGTGATATATGTCACTCAACGGTACACTCATATACCAAAAGTGATCAGAGATAACTGCAATTTATTGTGTGTGTTTAACGGAGTTGATACTCATACTCTTAGAACTATTTGGCAAACTTGGTGCGGCGGTGATATGGATCATAATCGATTTAGAAATTTCTTTAGTCACGCTCAGTCAACCCCATATGGATTTGTGACGATAAATTTATCAGACCCTCGCACGCGATATCGTGTCGGAATCGATAAAATATTCAGTTAACCCATAGCAGCAGATGGGGTGAGTGCCAACGACGTTGGCGTCTTCGAGGAAGCGTTGGTTAGCCAAATCGACGCTTTTTTTTTAACGATTTCGAGGAAGCCTCAGTTTGCCAAATAGACCTTTCTATTAAATATTAACGAGAAGGAAGCCTTGTTGACGCCTACAAAGTTGGTCTGTTCACCCCCTCTGCTGCTAAAGGAAGTATGAAAAGTACAAAGTACTAACCGGTGCTTCAGTTTCTTCAATCACCTAGGGCTCGGGGCTAAGGAATCATTTCATGATGGGCGGGTGTAGGAGGGCGTGTGTGGAAGGGGGATGTCATATATATGATCTGGCCTAGGTCACCAGAATGTCCTGAACCGGCGCTGATATTGATTTAAAAGTGAATAGATATGTGTGTTGAAGAAAAGCCTTCTTCTTCTTCTTCTTCTTCTTCTTCTTCTTCTTCTTATTATTATTATTATTATTATTGTTATTATTACTCAAATTAGAATTTTTAGTATTAAATTTAATCAATTTTGTAAACGGTCCTTTTTAAAAAGATTTGTATTTTTTTCCGTTGTGGTCCTTTCTAATTCTTTACCGTAATGTCACGTTATTATTAGGCGGAGCGATCAATTCTATGACGTCAGGTGTTTGTTGCAGGTTAAAGTCACATAAATATACATACTGGAGATAAAGAATTCGTATGTAAATTCTGTAATAAAATGTTTAAACAGATTAGTCCCTTGAAGAGCCACGCGAGGGTACATACTGAAGATAAACCATTTAAATGTGAAGTTTGTGATAATATGTTTAGACACAGTAGTTATTTGATCAAACATATGAGAATCCACACAGGAGATAAACCATTCAAATGTGAAGTTTGTGACAAAATGTTTGGACAGAGTAGTAATTTAAATAGCCACATGAGGATACATACTGGAGATAGACCATTCAAATGTGAAGTTTGTGATAATATGTTTAAACATAGCAGTCATTTGAAGAACCACATGAGAACCCATACTGGAGATAAACCATTCAAATGTGAAATTTGTGATAAAAAGTTTGGACAGAGTAGTTTTTTCAAGGCCCATATGAGGACACACACGGGAGATCAGACATTCAAATGTGAACTTTGTAATAAAATCTTTGGACAGAGTAGTAATCTGAAGAGCCACATGAAGGTACATTCCGGAATTAAACCATTCAAATGTGAAGTTTGTGATAGAATGTTTGCACACAGTAGTGTTTTGAAGAACCACATGCGAATCCATACTGGAGATAAACCATTCAAATGTGATTACTGCGATAAAACGTTTGCACGAAGTAATCCTTTGAAGAACCACGTGAGAATCCATACTGGAGATAAACCATTCAAATGTGAAGTTTGTGAGAAAATGTTTGGACAGAGTAGTTATTTGAAAGTTCACATGAGAATCCATACTGGAGAAAAACCATTCAAATGTGAAGTTTGTGAGAAAATATTTAGACACAGTAGCAATTTGAATGACCACATGACAATACATTCTGGAGATAAATCATTTAGATGTGATGTTTGTGACAAAATGTTTGGACATAGTTGTCTTTTGAAGAACCACATGAGAATACATACTGGAGATAAACCATTTAAATGTGAACTTTGTAATAAAATCTTTGCACAGGATTGTAATTTGAAGAGGCACATGAGGATACATACTGGAATGAAACCATTCCAATGTGAAGTTTGCAATAAAATATTTAGAGAAAATTGTAATTTGAAGAAACACATGAGAATTCATACTGGAGAGATGCAAAAATAAATAAAAATACAAGGTTTTGGAGAGAATTTTTAAAGTTGACATGAGAATACATAATGAACATTAACCATTCAAAATGTTGTTTATAATCAAATATTTGGGATAAGAGTGCTATGAAGTGCCATAGAAAAGTTATATACTGTTGATAAAGTATTCAGAGGTGTTGGTAGAGTACGTATTAAACCATAACATGATAATACATTATGGAGAAGGGTCTAAATTGCTCTTCGTTATAGATCACTGCCATCTCACCTCTGTCTGCATGTGTTCGAGTCGAAAATGTAATATCAGAATATTACATCTGTTCACATCAGAATACATACTGGACATTAACCATTCAAATCTCTCGCTGATGATAAAAGGTTAGGATAATATTTTTATTTATGTAGTGCCATTGGATGGTGTATACTGTCGTAAAAGTATTAGGAGGTGTTGGGAGAGTGCGTATTAAACAATAAGATTATAATACATATTGGAGAACAAATATTGAAAGGCAAATTGTTTTCATTTTTAGAATTATGAATGAAGGTCTTAAAGGAGCAGTACTCTATCATATGAAGAAATACAGAATTACAAACATATTCAGAGAATTGTAGTCCTTTAAGAAACACATTTCAGAACCATAAAATGCTTTTCAAATCTTTAGTTAGGTAAATATCAATAATCAAAGTCACTTTTGAAAAGCATCTTGCATTGTTGTTGAATTGATAAATAACTCACAGGCATAAGTTGTACATATTTGGCTGTAACTGTTGAAGATGATGATTTCATGTAAATATTAGTGTAATGAAAACTCATGTCCCAGAAAAGAAAATATGCTGTGGTGTGAAAACGGTCTGTACATATGATATCAATTTCATGAAGGAGACCGAAAGAAAATAAATCTCTTTAACTGCAACAGATACAATGCACACGTGTAACCTATGGTAAATAACTAGAAGAAATTTCATACAAGAGAAAGAAGGGTGTAAGCAAAGAGTTAACTTCAGGTGCTAGATTATCAAGGATATACTTGATAACGAATTGAATGAATTCAAATTTAATCATCCAATTTATCTTGTAAACTATTAAAAACAGCTTGAAATTAAGAAATAAGACCTCAGGTAAGCTTACGATATGCATAGTGTGTTTGCAATTTTCATTGGCATTGGACAAGTTTCTGTGAATAGTAATTAGTTATTTTTTGTTAAATTTACAGATTTATGATATCTAATGTTTACGTTGTATTCGATTCTTTCTAAGTTTAGTCCAATAATTTAACTTCAGTTTTTGAAAAGTAGTCAAGAGTTGTCTTCTCCTCAGAATATTTTTCTTTGCTATTTTCTTCAGTGTCCTGTCTGAAAGTCTGAAAGTCTTATACAGCTTTTCTTATTAACATTAAACATTTGCTAATGGTGAACATGAGATTATTAAACCACTATGATAATCTGATAGAAGCCTCATTCTTTTATTATTATTTTGTACAGAGAAAGAGAGATGTCATAATATAAACTTTCAGTAAGTAGCACCTTTACATGTCCCTCATAATCCAATTACATGAGATATGTTTTATTTGCTTATCTGCTTTGAAAATAAGTTTCAAAGGTCCTTATTTCCAGGAGAATATTTTACTTGTATTTAAATTTATTCATCACATGTGGAACATCAGTAACTGTTTCAGTATATTTAATATCTCCTCCAGAAACTTAAAGCTAATTGGATCATCCTTATAGTACAACAATCAGAGCATACGGACTCCTGTCCCCGAGTGGCTGCGTTATCTAAAGCGCTATCTGTTATAGATCACTGCCATCTCCTCTCTGCATGTGAGTCTTAGATTTGGCCAATGTGGGTATGTGAGAAAGCTTGCCAGTAGCTTCACGTGGGACGGTGATTCTTTCTGGGGTGTGGGTTTCTGGGGTTTTCCTCCACGTATACTGCCATGTTAATACTGGCAGCGATGTAAAGCCCATCATCTGCTGAAAAAAGGCTTTAAAATCTATAACAACAACCATTCCTCACCAATGTGTATACACCAGCATTATGCTTATGCTCCTCTTCTAACAAACCACTCCGGTGGCCTAGTTAGAAGCGAAAGGTCGTAGGTTCGATTTCCGGCCGAGTCATACCAATTACTTAAAATAATGGTATTAACTGCTGCCTCGCTTGACCCTCAGCATTAATGAGATTGGTGTCAGGACTGGTCGGCCTGGTGTCAGGATAATGTGACTGGGTGGGACATCATGCTACATGTCTGCGGCATAATGCCCTAGTGATAGACATCACCATAACCTGCCTCACTGCTGACATCGTAGCATTATGACTGAGAAATTGTTAAAGCTATTGTAGACATTTAAATCACTCACTCAATCTTCTGACAATAATATAATCATTATTTCCACCTTGAAAATGAAGATATATGGACAAGATTCTTTTGCATACCAGGGTCCTAGCAACGTGGAACGAATTGCCCATTGAAATTATTGTATACAGAAACAGTGATCCCTTTAAAGAGTGCCCTTAAAACTCACTTTTTCGACTGCAAAAACAAACTTAAAGACCTAATAATGTTTCCTAGTAATGTTTCCTAATATTTATTTTCAGCATGGTTTTATGTTTTCTGATTTCGTGTGGTTTGGTTTGTTTTTTGTAGACATATCATTATATATGTTGTAAAACGCTTAGAGCATCTAATAATTAGATGCTATACAAAGACCTGTTTATTATTATTACTACTACAATGTAAAGTAATGTAAAATCATAAACATCCACATGTGCCTTAAATTTAATTTTTTGTGGTCATCTCAACATTTTTTTAAATTTATTCAGTCATGCTCCTTTAAACTCTGTTAAAAGAAAGTGAAACCAACAATTACAGTTAAATCAATAATTTACTTCTCAACAGTACAATGTGAAAATTCAAGGGATACTTGAATTTAAATTGAATTCCAAATGATTCTAAATCTTGAGTGTCCTCAAGTATCACAGTCATGCTATCCAGAATGCCTTTAAATGAGTAGACAATTATTTTAAAGTATATCCCAAGTCAATGAGCATTTAATTGCTCCAAAGAATAATTTCAGTGAATAATTCCTCTCCAATTGCAAAAGAACCGCAAAGAAAGAACACAGAGATCTTAAAATGGAAATTAATTACTTCATTTTAAAGCTCTGTACATACATATTTTTACCTGAACTACATGTGTTTTATTCTGATGGAAAATTCATTTTTAATTGTAAACAGCACAGCCCTTGATTGTTCTGAACTAAAAGTAATACCATCATTTTATTTACTTCATGACAGGCAAAGGTTAGCTGTCTAACATGTTTGCATTATCTTCAACTTACAATAATGTTGAAAAGTTAGACACTGTCACATTGTAAGTAAGTATCAATAACCAGATTGCAACATGTATATACTAGACCCTGAAGCTAACAATTCTGCATCATAATGTTACGATGTCAAACTTGCGAACAATGAGGTGTCATGGCGATGTGTAAAAATTGGCCATAGGAACTCGTTACTGGTGCCTTACTTTGGCGGCGAGCGATTCACATGTAAGTCATGTATTTCCTGTGTTAGATTCAAAGGACCACACGAATTAATTGTCGTAAATACACCCTTGACAGACTGCCGGGGATGGGGGGGGGGGGCAATGTCCTCTAAATATGTAGATCATAGGTGCATCGACATCCACTCCGGGATAAGCAAGGCGTAGACACTATTGGAATTGCAAACTTTAATCAAGTATATTGAAAGCTAAACAGCAGTTGTCGCTAACCATCTTGCGGAAAGTTATAAGCTACTCCGACGTCATTTGAAATTGTTGAGAAACTTTGTTATTCATGGAATTACAAATGGGTTTCGGATAGTAAGCTTTTAGGGACCAGAAGAGCTGTAGGAGACAGAGAATAGAAATATTCTCGTACAGTTGGCCCCGAGTCTCTGGGGAACAAGAAAAGGAGAGAACGCAGGCTAAAGTTAGGTGGACTAGAGGGGAAATGGTGTAACAGTCAAGAGCAAGAAAAATACACTGTAACAGATGAGTAGGAACACAGTACATTAGGAGTATCTATCACACTAAGTCAGATGACAAATCAGGCCGTCACTAGGTCGACTGAAAGACGAGTGATATGGTTTTGAATATTGAATTCTATTTATGGAATCTGTTTTTAAAAGGTATTACATTTTGTTTATTTGAATTTCAGCTTTTGTGTAATCAGTAATTTAACTTTCGGCATCGCTGACTGGTGACTCGAAGCTTTGTCTCTCTCTATCACTACTTCAATTTCTTTAAAAACGAGCCAGGTGGGTCTTTTGCAATACATATAATTCTAGAAGCACCCTACAATAACCTAGTCCACAAGAACCTTAAGAGACAAAATACAAATATGTACATTACCTTTCTTATAGTAAATGAATGATTCATACAATAAAGCTTTATTTTATGTATTTGTTTAATAAACATGACACTGTTATAGGTAAATTACTTAAAGATCTCTTATTGATGGAAATTCACGTAAATGCCACAAAATTGAAACAAAGCTGTATAATGCTTCTATATTTGTGAAAGTTCATCCATGAAGCCTAATATCATTGATGTATTCATGGAACAAGACACTTTACCTCAGTGAACTCTGATTCATGCTTTTCAGTTTGTAGCAGTTGTAGTGTTTCTCGCCATTTTTCAGCACACGATAGGCTGTTCAGGGCGACCAATATTAGTTGTGAAGTAGGAACCCGGAAAGAAACGCCGACCCACGAGTAGCAATTGGAAAGCTTTGTCACATACCACACATTGGCCGAATCTGAGACTCGAAAAAACCCAGACAGGGGTTAGATGTCAG
Organism: Unio delphinus; assembly: GCA_029339505.1. NCBI lineage: Eukaryota > Metazoa > Mollusca > Bivalvia > Unionida > Unionidae > Unio > Unio delphinus. Next base: position 1,873,703 of record JAQISU010000065.1, read on the forward strand.
TGATCCGTAACAGTAAGAGCTTTAGACCACTGATCCCCGTTTTCGGTTTGTTTTTGAAAAGCATTGGTAATGTGATCACTGATTACAACACTTCTCGAGTGAGCTAAACTAATCTACATTTCAAATGTTGTAATGCCAAACAGTCATGCTCAATCCTGGAATATTTCTGGTTCTTATTTAGTCTTTTGAAATATAATACAATGATTCCTATTATCCTTATCCTCATGTATCAACACAATTACTACATTATTGCATCAACAAACGTATTAAATAATTGGCTACAATGTGACTTTCCGGTGACCTAGTGATTATATTGTCCGCCGCGGAAGCGGAAGGTCGTAGGTTTGATCCCCGGCCGAGTCATACCAAAGACTTACATAAATGATACGAACAGCTGCCTCGCAAAGCGCTCAGCATTAAGAGATTATTGTTAGAACTGGTCGGTCTGGCGTCAGGATAATGCGACTGGTTAGCACATCTTACTTACATATCTGCGGCATGATGCCCAAGTGCTAGACATCGTAGCGATATGACAGTAAAGTTGTTAAAGTAAAGATTATGATTCTAATCGTAAACACACAATGTGACGCTCATTTTTTATATGAAGTTGTAAGTACAGCCTTTATTTTTTCAACAGATTCATGGTTTTTGCCAGACAATGAAACATTGATTTCATACTCAACGAATTTTTCAGGGTTTTCTTTTATGGAAATATTAGAGGAAAATATCAGATAATGATCGTCCATACGCATGTATCACGTCAGTTGCTTTTTACTAATATGAACTGAGCATTGTGATATAGCCTTCAAACTAATTTATCCAAGTATTACCTTGTTCCAGAATATGTACTAAAAGGTGACACAAGCACAGCAAAACTTACTTTTACCTAAATTAACCTTTATATTTGTATCAAAGAATTTGTAAATGGTTTCCAAGTGACCTTTCCGGTCATGATGTCGCAGTATCCTATGTGATCACCAAATAACACTTCTCACGTATCTAGAACTGATATTAACATATTTATTTCTGGAATTTAGACGTTTATCATTTCATTTCAAATGGCATTACTTTCTACTGATATAATCCATCTAAAATTGCAAAAATAAATATGCGTTTGCTTTTTTTATGAATGGAATTTATACAAAATCTCTTCGAAAGGTAAAACATAGTGACATGGTTTTCATTTCCGATTTTGTCAATGCATTCACTTATTATTGTCTTTGGCATTGAATCCGTTGTGGTGACCTTGCTGACTTTGATATTGTTAGAGCACATGAGGAATGTGTTTTCTGGTTTAGGTACGAGAATGCATGGTGTAATGCAGTAAGCTTACTTGATTGTATAAAACTACTCTAGTAATTTTTATTGTGCTTTTCAAAGATTAATGCTATAGAGAATTCATCATGTACGTATGCGTTTTCACAGATATAGAACTATCCATTCTCAACATCGTGACAGCTTGTAAATTGTCAACCTTTTGGCATTCGAATCAAACGAGATTTTCGCTTGAAGCCGAGTTTTTACATGAAATAGACATGGATCAGTTTGCTCTTTTCATCGGGATCATCCGTTTACTTTGAAATGCCAATTGTTTGACTGGGTTAAGGACCCTTTGTCTACAATCAGGTTATAATTTATAAATCAGTGAATGAAATAACTAAGTATTTTGCCTTTTTTATACTTGATTGATGTTTTCGGCTTTGAAATCGGTCGAGAAGGAGTTCAAACAAGCCAGAGGGTGTGCTAATTCTGAGAACCATCGCACCGGCTCTGGGATATTCGGAATGCAAGCGAGAAACAAACGTGACTAAGTTCTTTGTTATTAATGATGAAATTCCGTGATCATTGATGCAATTCAAGATTGTGAATCTCTCTGGATATGATGATGCTTGAGCATTTATATAACATGTCATTGACGTGACTGTAAAACTGTATATTTTTAAGAACCATATTTGTTGCAAACATTTTTCCTCAACAGGAGGTATTTATGGATGTTCAAGGTTCAACTGTCCATCATGACCGCATAAGTATTGCAACACAGTGGTTAGCAAATATATACATAGTCACCGGCTGGAATGCGTTGCATTGACCTAACACTCTGGCAGATATTCTTTGTTCGGTTTTCTTTCCCAACGGAACAAGTTAATCTTTAGTCAAAATAAATTTAATTTGATCACATTTTGTGTATTTGATCTTTGTTCTCCACTGTGGAGTCATGTCTCTATTTAAACTATTAAATACATGATACAATATCCAGCTTAGACGTCAAAGATTTTATTTATTTTAGTGCATTTCCTGAAATCTAAACTCCGTCAGTGATTACAGAAACAAGATAGCTGACAGATTCGTTTAATGTAAGTCTAGCTGATATTTCGTTTATTTACAAACAAATTCTTGTCATTTATTATTTCGTGGCCAAAATAATTATTGCCTGGTTCGTTACGTTGTGAGAACTTTATAGATTCAAGTTATAAGGTCACACTACAGTCTAGATTTTTTTGGGTGCTCGCAGATGAAATGACACTAAAAGCTCATTTGAGCCAGGTAGTGATCGCTTGAAAAGTCCGTTTGTTTTTATGGTTAAATGGTTTTCACATTTGACATTGCATTATATCTGTTATGGTATAGGTTTATATGTCTTCTCATAGCCATCTTCTCATTTCTTACTATGGGAAGGAATTTCTCATTGTTTAGTTTAAGTAATGTCAATGCCCATGGAGAGAGAGAGAGAGAGAGAGAGAGAGAGAGAGAGAGAGAGAGAGAGAGAGAGAGAGGGGGGGGAAGGGAGGGAGGGAGACTTCCGGCTCTTAAAAGAGGTGTTACTCATAGCGGTGTAGATACGGCTACATCTTGGAGTAACTGGCAATGCAATATGTCCAGGGATCTTGTAAAGGTAGAAGGCTCCTTTGAGTTCCGACGAAACGGCTCACTTTATTGAATTACTCAGCTTATACAATTACTTTCGATCTACATAAATTTAAAGTACAGGTATGAGATACATATATAACTGCGATATTCCTTCACTTACCAACATAATAGCTTTTGGAAGCTTTCTGCCTTTTAGTTGATAGTAAAGGTAGTAAAATATCAAATAAATTCACGATAGGTAAAGAAACTAAAATGCAATTATTCAGAATAATATTCAATTCCCATACATATATTGATTAATAGTAAAGAAATATATAAGTAAATGTTAGATTAACATCTTAACACTACACGTTCTTATATTGCATTTAAAATTGTACGTAAACTGTATTTACCTGTAATGATACATGTCTCCTTAGAGTTATGAGGAGTCGGCTAGGTCTATCCGAGTAGTAGAGATGGTGAGCCCACCTCATAATGGAAGCGTCCATTTCTTACAAAAACGAAAAGAATAACGTCAATAATAATAATTTGAAGCTTATATCTAACTGAGTCATACGTGTGGTTCGTTTTTTTTTTGTTGTTACTCTTTTTTGTCGTTGTGTGTTTTATTATGCCTCATGTAGGTCAGACACACTCTGCTGTTTTGAAATATATCAGTCCGTGATTCGGTAAGAGGAAAATTACAAGCGCGTCAAGATTCTCAGGTGAATTTGAAGAAGGTTCAGATTAATTGTTTAGACCTCGTTACAAAAGTTACTGAGAAAGTTGCTGAAGCTACTGAGTGTCTTCTTCTATAAGTAAAACTGCTGAACAAACTGGGGGGAAAAGATCCCAAAAGAACAAAAAATGATTTAAACAAATCTTTCAATTGAAATAGCTGCCGCTCATCCTCCTTCTGTAGGTAAGGAAATGCTTGAAGATATTGGCAAAGTTAGTACTGAAATCTCTGACGTGGGAAAAAAATTGATCTGCTTAGAATATTTAGAAAAGGTGTTATTGAGGAACTTAAGAACAAATTTAAAGAGAAGGATTATTCTCCTTTTGCATACGATAGTTTTCACAAAAATTCTGATAGTTATTTTAAATGGATATATCGTGTGTATTATAACAAAAAAATCAGGCTAGAAATGATGAAGACTGATACAATAACAGCTCCAACGCAAACAATTATCCATGAATGCTTTTAGTTTAAAAGCTACTGGTGCTATTGGTAATATTGCCGGAAAGGCGTTTTCTGCAGCTAAGGATAGCCTATCACCATTCATACGACAAAGGCAATCTCTCAGTGAAATTACATCAACTGAAATTATGCCCGCGAAGGTCATTAAAATAAACCAAGCCATGGATGAAACACTAGCAGCCTTGATGAATCAAGAAGCAGAACAAAGTATACTAGCTATACCGGAGGTAGACTTCGTAGGTGACGTTGTATGTGATCGAAAAATATATCATACAATGTTATAATGTGTATCTGACCCGGCATTCGACATAGAATCACCGGTTCTTAAGATCAATCTCTACGTGATTATCAATTGCATTCTTATGACGCAAGACAGTCGTATCAACAAGGCAGAATTGAACTACAAGTTCAGGATACAAGTAGATATGTTTCCACCCGCTGAAGCAATTATTGAAGTAGAAGGTGAAATTATAAAAACATTATACAGAATATGAGAGTGCTGTCATAGTCGGTTTTGTTAATAACGTGATTAATGAACTATTTGATAGCACTACACATATGATTGATGGAAAAAAATATTGAATCGATTCAAAGAGATCTTGATGTTGATAGAATAATTATCGGCCCAGCGAGATATTCTGATGATTATCAAAGATCAGCTGGTCCGACAATGATGTTTCACAAAGATGGTTCCAATTATCCTAATGACAGTCAATATCTTGTGAGACGACCAAAAGACGGTGCTGCTCCTGCTGCTGATATTATCTACTATCTCACATTTGCGGTGTTTGCAGAAATTTTAGAAAGGTTTTCTTCGGAACCAAGCATGCAGTTGTACTCGTACGAAAAAGGGATGATAATGATGATATACGAAGACATGGAGGCGATGCTGGTAAAGTAGTATTATCAAAATTTCTACTGTGGATGACAGTAATGACCCCATCAATCACAAAAGAAAAAAATATTACTATCATAGCTAACATCAATGAAAGATAATTTTCAGAGTAATACATGGCATAAAGCATCAAAAGGTGTTTATGAACCACTAGTATATACAAGATTGAATTCTCAAAAGCCGAGTCATATGATATTTGTCAAACTCGGTGTTTCTGGTATTTTGTTAAGAATAAACGGCCAACAATTACTACCTGAAGATATTTTACTTAGTTTCGGACAAAACCAAGTAGCACTTGTATATCATCGTTTGATGCTATTTATGGAACGCGAAAAGAATGTAGTTTACGGTCTGCAACAGGATTCATAATTTCAATCGAGTTAATGTTAAGTAAAAACTTAATTTTGCATCTACCTTTGAACTGTAATTAAAGAGAGATGTATCGAAAGTTGCAAACCGGAAAGATTGCCGTCATCTCTTAACAGCTTGACGAAGGCTTTTCCATTTGTGTGCTATTATTAATGATATATGTGCTAGTAGTCTATGTTCGTCTACATTATTGGGTTTCGTCATGCACTGTCTGTTCAGTTCGTTTTTATTTCTTCATCTCATTGTTTTGGAAAAGAGAACAGTTAGAATTTTTCTCAGCTGTCTTGTTCCATTGTTAATACGTCCTTTGTGAATAAATCGTCATCACGTTATCGCCTGTCAACCCGCTTACACCATGATGGACCCTCATTAATTGCATTAAATGACCACACCATGGCTCTTGATACTACATTATGCTCAAGACTAAACGAACTGGGACTACATTCATCATTACTTAATTGTAAATGGATGCGAAAAAGAAAGGTTGTTTCAATGCTGGCCTTCATAGAACAGGATGAAGAATTCCAGTTAACATCCTTTCGCCCGTAACAGAAAAACAATTTAAAAATTCGGCCGCTAACTTTGATAACCTAGTTTAAATTCATCTTAAATCGTCAACCGTTGTGTCAACTGTTCCAGTGATACCACTACGTATTATTTAACGCCCAATCAGGAAAAGAAATAGTTAATATTATCATCGACCAGAATATCGACGTCTTCTTCCTGACTGACAGAAACTTGGATAAAAACATCAGACGATGAACCTACCCACCGATTGATTACTTTGTCTAATCGTTCCCCCGCAACTATCGCGGCGATGGAATTGCTGTCATCACAAAGAATTCCATGATAAAATGCCTTAAGTACAACACAACCTTCAATTTGTATTACACATCGTTTGAACGTCTCCAGAACGTTTTCGGTATTCAGAATATTGCCTTACAGTGGTTCAAGTCTTACTTAGTCAAAAGGACACAAATTATATCTGCAAATAGAATACATTCCAACCCAGTTGACGTATGTTGTAGTGTTCCACAGCGATCTGTTCTTGGACCTGTTCTCTTCATTCTATATACGCAGCCGCTCTCGAGTGTCATAGATCATCGCCCAGTGTCGCAACAATTGTACGCTGATGACACCCAAATATGCAAGTCTAGCTACCCAACTGAAGTTGATGCTACCATCCATTGAGTAGAGAGGTTCATTTCTGATGTCTAATCATGGATGACATGTAAAAAGCTGCAGATGAGGCTATTCTGATCACAACACAAAGACTTTCTAATTCACATCCTTTACCTCAGACAATAAATATCAGCAACACCAACATTAAATTCTCACAGTCAGTACGTAACCTAGGTGTTACTCTACACTTTACTCTCACATTGCACCTACATGTCATGAACATATGCAAGGATGCATAACTTTAACTGTGACGCATCAGTTCATTCGCAAATATCTTTCAGTTGATGCCACTAAAACACTTGTGTGTTCATTAGTACTTTCAAGACTGGACTATTGTAACTCAATTCTGTCTGGTTCGTCACAATATCTACTCCAGAAACTTCAAAATGTTCAAAACAAAGTTCCTCTGATCTTCGTTAGAGTATCTCGATCAGAGCACACATCACCATTGCTCTGTATCATACACTAGGTATCAAATCGATACGGAATCAACACAAAATTTGTTTTCTGTGCTATGTTTGATTGACATACGCCAGTCCAATATAGCTATCCGGCCTCACCCATGTGTATACACCAGCAAGATACTTACGCTCATCTTCTGACAATCGTATACTCGTTGTTCCCACTATGAAAACGAAGTCATGTGGACAACGTTCTTTTGCATTCCAGGGTCCGGCGAAGTTGACCAAAATGACCATTGAAATTAGACACAAAGACACAGTGGTCCCTTTTAAGAGTGTTCTTAAAGCTCGCCTTTTCGACTGCCGGAACATACGTCGAGACCTGATAATGTTTTGTATCATATGTTTTCCACATGTTTTTATATTTTCCAATTGCATGTTTTTTGTTATATGTTTTTCTGTCGAGTAGTCATATCATAAATAGATGTTGTAAAGCACTTAGAACTTCTAACGATTAGGCGATTTACAAAGTCCTTATTATCATTAATATTATTATTAGTAGTAGTAGTAGTAGTAGTAGTAGTAGTAGCAGTATTAGTAGTATAGCTCCTTTCACAGATTTCTATACGGTTATAGTTTTTACTAATACGTTTTTGTTATGAAGGATATGATCACATTTGTCAGAGAAGATCCAATTGTCTGTTCCTGCTAGTACAACAAATTTTACTTTCGAAATATATTTTTGATTATCGAGATAATTAATGATAGTTTGCCGCTAATTTGTCGTTCACCGTAGCATCAACACCAAATTAGAGAAATATAATTTATGTTTCTAACTTACAAACAAAATCAAGGCAGAAAACATGTGTACATGTAGTTATATTTTGAGTGTGATAATCTAAATTCGTAATAACACACGTAATTTAAGAAACTGTTTCACTTACATGTTGTCCACTTGACTGACTCTCTTGGTAAACCTGTAGCATTTGGAAATTGCCAAATAGCTTGATCACAAGACTGTCTCGAGAAAATTCTCGAAACTCGTGGGTTTTCCCAAAATACCGGACTTTGAAAGCAACCAGAATTTCGCTATCCTTACTCGGACTAGAGCTGAGCAGAGGTAAATATATATATATAAATATATATATATATATATATATATATATATATATATATATATATATATATATATATATATATATATATATATATATATATATATATATATATATATATATACAGAGAGAGAGAGATTTAGGTCAATATTTACTGCTTATTAATTTTAAACCCGTATACGTAAAATTATTCTCGATATTAACGAGTGCCTCGACCTGTTTAGACAGTTCAAATCGGTGGTCTATGGGGATCTGTGGTGGGACCATTCATATTGTCCTACGAACTTATCCCTCTGGCCAGTTATCCTAGAAAATGGAATAAAAGTACATTGGAAAGATACCTTTACATGTGCGCCATGAGAGGCAGAAAGAAACGATAAATAAGTTAAGAAAAATTGAAAACATTTTTGAGTTATTGAATTCATTTACATAGCAGTATGTAGAGATAATAAACACAGTTTCCTCTTATCGCTATTTTTCGCTAAAACAAATTCACAGATATTTCTTGAACACTATCTCTGAATATGCAACAGACAAAGGAAAAATTTGACAATTTAAACCAACATGTCTTTCATGTACATAAGCAGATATGCCAGTTAACATCCTGCGAACGAGTCCCATCCTAATAAATACCGCAAAGTCAAACGAATTCAGACAGACACAGGCACATTCTGTTTAGTTTGTTTTATTTGTACATATTTGTAAACATTATACTATATTAACTTTGCTTTGATATATACATTATTTTAAAGCGTCATTTAATGTGTTTGAAAGTAAAACTGGTACATACGTATATTAAAGAGAACAAAGGCAGACAGCGAATTTCAAAGGCAATCTCAATGTGATAAAACTGGATTTAAGAATTGTATATCATAATCATCTTATTGAGATATACGTAATAATCATATGAAAGTCAAATTAAATATTATATTTACATTCATAATCAAAAATTCATGATGTAATTTCATCGAAACAGATCTACCATGACAAGATTGATAGTACAAATACACTAGATCATTTAACATGTTAATATCATAATTTGTTTCATCATAATTATTGCAGTGTCTTAAGCGATAATACAAATTTTTTATGTTGCTATTAATATTTACAAATCTGTTGATGCACCATTGTTGAAATGGTAATTTTTTAATCAACCTTTAATCAGCAGTCTCAAATATAGGTACTGTTACTGAAATGTAGCGCCTTTCGTTTTTGTACCACCTTCAAGCTCTCCTGGTTCATTTAAATATCTCACAGTGACATTGCCGAGTATTCAATGTTTTGAAAAATCATTTTGTGGTTTTTGTACAGATATATACTTTTTTGAATGCGTTAATAGGTTTCATATTGATTGTTCGAGTAATTTCATTATTTAGCGTGGTAATTACACCTGGAAATCTCTTTACCCATTCACGAGATCGTGTCTCCTGGACAAATTCCTTCGCTTATTGATATCCAAATAACCGCTCAGCAAGTGTCCAATGAAATCGTTCAACAATTGCCTGATCGCGATGTAGTGCAGTATGTCCTCGTCGAATCGTGGTATTATGATGCTTCATTGTTGATAACACTACACCCTGACATTCCTTGCCAGGATCAACCTGCAATAGATTTGGCCACAGAAGCTACTTAAGTTTATGACTTCGTCGAGAGCGGCTCTGCTTGTTTGTATCTACTCGCAACATCAACTACGGTTAGCGCGTATTTGTATGTGTGCTTATTAACAGTATCATTCGGCAGAAATAATATATCAGCCTGATTAACTTTATTAGGGACGATGACATCAATACGTGCAAAGTTAATTTGTTTAGCCGGTGGTAGATAAATCTGCCATATTGCCTGTTTGTATAACAAATCCGCCGCCGTGGTATTTTTTACTTTTGCGGCGTTAGCGAGTTTATCGATTGCTGATTTACCTCGCCAGTATCCTCTTGGGGAATAATAAATATATTCCATGTTGTCATTAATTAATTAATTACCAGCACCCAACATTAATTTACTTTTCATCGCCGATTTTATCAACCACGAAGCTAATTTTTCTTTGAAGGATAGATCAGTGATACAATTTAACGCATGAATCAATTTCACATCTCCGATGTGTCTGTGTTGCAGATTGTTGCTTTTATAAGCAACATCATGAGCATGACACGCCTTATCAATAGCGCTTATTGGGTTTTCACCGGGTCGAAGTTGCTTTTGATCATCGAGTATGGTCCCGGGTCCACAATAACTATACCCTGGAAGGTGATTTTTTCCTAGATATTTTGCCCATGGAGCTCCTGGGAGTTTTGTCATTTTTGTTGCAATATCACCTCCTTGTTTTTGTTTTTTAATTCCATAGAAACAGATCTAAATTTCTTTGTACCACATTGTACACACCTACCAGCAAGTGCTGACCTGTAATTACTTGTTGTAATTGTTTTCCAGTCGTTTGTGCTACTACGCTTCTTACATTTCACACAATATTGATCCATGATTTATTTATAATAACATGAATGTAATTGATTTTTCGGCGACAAAAACACGAGAACTCATTAAGCATCATGCAGCGCTACCACATTCTATTCTCATGATCATAATTCTTCCATCTGGAAGTGGCAAAACGCAGTTGTTACTTAATGTTTTTACACGGTTTTGTAACGAAACATTTGCATGACCCTAGATCATGATATTGTATCGGACTTGATAAAATATTCGGTTTAAACCATAACAGTTTCGGATTGTCTGAATTAGTTTATGTTTGTTTGAAATACTTTCGTCCCCGTAGAGGCCTTATTTTTGTTTGACAACTTGATCTTCCGTTAACCCATCTTGCTGCTAGTTCATTGGAAAAATAATTCATTGATCCACACTATCTTTATCTTATTGAATCAGCACTCCAAATAATTCCTACATCACTTGCATCAACAGACATTTCAAATAGCTGCCTACAATGAGACGCTGAAGGAACAGGTGAAGTTGAAGTACAGCCTTTAATTTGACAACGTATTTCTGGTTTCTGCGAGACAAATAAAACTGATTTCCTACTCAACCACTTTTTTAGGTTTGTATCCTTTGGAAACATTTGAGGAAAATATCAGATTATGCCCATCCATACCCAAGAATCACATCATTTGCTTTTTACTAACATGTACTGAGCATTGTGAGATAGCCTTCAAAATAATTTATCCAGGTTTAGTCTTGTTCCAGAAAATGTCCTAAAATGTGACACAAGCACAGCAAAGCTTACTGTTACCTAAATTAACCTTTATATATGCATCAAAGAATTTGTAAATGGTTTCCAAGTGACGTTTCCGGTCATGGTGTCGCAGTAGACGATGCAATCATTAAAGCGCACATCTCTCGTATCTATAACAGATGTTAACATATTTGTTTTCTTCTGTAATCTGGACGGATATCTTTTCATTCAGAATGGCATCACTTACTTTTGATAAACTCCATCTAGAGTTGTAAATGATGCATATGCCTTCTCTTTTTATGAATGAAATTGAAATAATCCCGTAGTAAGGTGCAACTTGCTGACATGATTTTCATTTCCAAATTTTTCCCAAAATAGACCCTGTTGAGCTTGACTGAAATTTTGTAAATCCAATCATCTGTTATTGCCTTTGACGATGAATCCGTTGTGGTGTCATTGCTGACTTTTATATTGTTAGAGCACATGTATAATATGTTTTCTGGTTTAGGTATGAGAATGCATGGCGTACTCCAGTTAGTTTACTTGATTGTATAAAATCAGTTAATATCATTGTGCTTTTCAAACATTCCTGCTGGAGAGCATTCATTATGTAGGGATGCTGTTCCTCAGATATATAATCATCCATTCTCAACATAATTACAGCATGTAAATTGTCAACTTTTTGGCATTTCGAATCAAACGGCATTTTCCTTTGAAACCGAGTTTTTACATGAAACAGACATGGATCAGTTTGGTCTTTTCATCCACAATCAGGTTAGAATTCATAAATGAGTGAATGAAATGACTAAGTATTGTGCCTTTTTATTGTTACATGGCTGATGATTTCTGTTTTAAAATCGGTGCGGAATGAGTTCAAACAAATCAGAAGTAGCGCTAATACTGAGTACCTTCACACCAGCTCTGTGATATTCAGAATGCAATCGAGAAACGAACGTGACTAAGTTTTTTGTGATCGATGATGGAATTCTGTGATCGTGGATGCAATTGAAGATTCAAAATCCATCTGGATAATACGAAGCTGAACACTCAAATAACCTTGTCATTGCCTTTACTGCAAAGCATTTTCTTTCTCGTAATTTCAATTTTTCTTCTGTGATAATCATATAGACATCCAACCCTAATGAAATACATTTTACAGAATTTTTTTTGGTAAAATTACAATCTTATTACTTTTTACTAAAACGTATGTCTAATTATATAGATCAGAATAGTATACAAAACATCACGCGATTAGACCTTTGTTTTAAATATATAGCCAATGTATCAGTGTAGTACAGTGTAGTACAGTGTCTATTTAAATAATAGACATAAGTGTGTTTTCTGCATCGATTTTAATGGCATCAGACTAGAATCCTTGAGGCTTTCGCGATATTACCGGTATTACCGATATTACCGATATTACCGCATTTCAAAAAGATATCAAATGTTTCTATAGTTGCGGATATTACATAGTTTTTTTTATTGCTTGTTTGACAGCAATCATCCTTTAGCAGCAGATTCAGACGGTATCATGGATTAGTTAAAATATATATTAATGGTAACCGTGTGCTGCATTGAGTATGTATGGTCAGAAGTTGGAATAAGGTAAAAAGCCCTTTCACAATATTTAAACATATTTCAACGTGACAACAGAGTAGCAAACATAATAATGAGATATATGAGCAAACACAGCGAGAAAAGGACAGCGGTCGTGATTTATTTAAGTATTTGCTCTCTTCCAGTACTATTTATACATTGGCATAAATGTTATATATTTAATATTTATCTATTTCATTTGTATCACTCCATCTCTAAGGTAATATATCTAAGCTAATAGTTGCTAATTGTCTTAACTTTTGTTGTTGATTACATTTTAGACATAACATAAATAAATATAGGATGTTTTATATGCTACCCCAAACCTCAAAACCAAAACATGTCAACGAGTTGAACTCTGAAAGTTAGCATTTAATGTGCTTACATTCTACCGCAACATAGTACGAATAATATACGACTCGATGATTAAACGTGGCAATTTAGTCGATTCCATTTTTCAACATGAACACTTTCTGAAAGCAAAATAAGTCATGCTAAATTGTATATTGTGTTCTTAAACTATTGTTTAGTATTTTGGAGCCAGAATGAATATATTGCTGTATTGTGGACAGGTGTAATTCGTTTGTTCAGGCACTGAGGTGGTGGGGGTGGGGTGAGGAGCGGAATTACTACAATGACATCCTATTGTTGTGGTGTTCAGTATATGTTTCTCTTTGTCTCGATTGCAGTATTTCACACCCATTTTGGATTTAAGGGTATTTCCTACTTATTTATCTAATAGCTCAACTGGCATATCAGTGGAAGTCACAGCCCTTAAGTTCAACGCCGGGAAAGGCCTCGCTGATGGCGTGCATTGCAGCTGAAAATATCCAAATAAAAATATCTTCATGATATTTTTTGTGTATGAACCCATTATGAGAAAGTTAAGACGGTATCTAGTGATATTACGTGATGCCATTATTTTTTGCGGACATGCGCTGTTAGTGTTGTTTAGTAATAATATTCAATTTTCAGTTTACATTAAAATTATTAATAAACAGCCTTTCTGTTTCGAAGCCCAGTACGAATCCTTCTATCATGACATGTCCCAACCTTGACTGCAGAGAAGGAAACCCCTGTAATCAAAGAATAGAACTGAGGCCAGTGTTACTATTGCGCTTATCATAATCAGTTATACAACGGTTACAAAACGTCATTTACCTAACATTCAACAATGACTCGTCATTTAATTCTTGGATAGAAATATAAGTGATGAAAAGGGTGTGCTGAACATTGAAGAGACATATGAGACACATGTCTCACGTTCGAGATATCACGACATAGTCTCATTACAGAGAATATTTGTTTTCCTTCTCTTGTTTCTTCTTTCCATAGTATATCGATCAAATACACATGCTGAAAATGTCAATGAAGTTTGTAACAGGCAAAGAAGAAGACGCTTTAACATAATGGCTTACTGCCAGATAGTATGACTTCCGGGTTCGTTTTCCGGGTCATTTGACAAAACACAAGCGGCCACTGCTTCTGTGCGCCATTCCTGTCGATGAAGGCGTGGATGTACATGAGCTGACCCTGTAGTCTGAATGGGTCACCATGGAACTTATAATCACACCTTTTAAACAAGGTTATTTATGAATGCTAATATAAATTCCAAACCGACAAAATCTGCTGCTCAGCAGTAACTGGTTCTAATACAGCAGAAACTAACGAATACAATGTAATAATTCACCTTAAATGTTCCATCTATGTACCACGTTTTCACTTCTCGCTAAAGTCCTTACTGATATTCAGTTGCGAACAGGAAGTGTCGCTCCCAATCCATGTTGATGTCTGCTGCCAAGAATTCGTGTGCAAAACTAAACACAGTTTAAGTATCAAAATTAAATTACAAACTCGATATAAAACACTTTTCTTCAAAAAAGAATAAAAACAATACGTTGATAGCAGACAATAAGATTATTGAGCAAAACATTATAACAAAGTAATAATCAATCAGTTTAAATTGTATAGTAAATTCACATCTAACTGTAGATTTCTCTGAGTTATATAAAAAAAAACCACAAGCTTCAAAGTTCAACATTCTTGGCTTTTCAGGACGTAGCGTCGCTCTGGTTCTATTATCAACTCTTTTCAATAGTGCTTTCTTTGGGAGATTGAATGTATCTGGTACCAAACTATCTATTATAGCCTCTTCTGCAATTCTCAAGGCTGGTGTGCATAGTTGCTTTCTAGCAGCACGACTCATCTTTGAGAAAGAGGTAATGATAGTATTTCATAGGATGTAAATACAAGCGGATATGACAATTTCTTACATGTACCACAAAAGCCACTAATATTATTAAAAAAACATTAGAGTTCATTCCGCGAGTATTGCCTTTACTATCATCACTATGGCAGCAGCATGGAATATATCATGAATTTGCATTACATCTAATTTTTATTCTTATAATTCAAATGTGCGTTTATCTCGTACAAATTGTACATTTAACTGTCAATATAACATGCTCTACTGACTAAAGGTTACCTTGACGTACACCGGTATCTTTAGCTGTCTGTTAGGGACAGCGGGGTGTGTGTAATGAGCATAGCTTTGAACAAACGAGTTCCTTTGCTGACCTATTGTCACTGGACACTTCAAGTTGAGACTTCTAGAAGTGCAGCGCCACAAAGTAGAGTTTACGTTATCTCGCTACAGGAACAAATGTGCATGCATGTATGTCCTTGAACAGTTCTGTCCATGTAGGAAATTTAATAGCATATACAGATGTGATATCATACACGCAAGAAATCTTGTAAAACCTGGAAAAAAACGGTAAGATATGATTTTAACATCAAAACTGGGTCAGTATTATTGTAAAAAACTATTGATTTGTATTTTACTAGGAATTTGAAATAAAAAAAATAATTGTGTGTCGTCGATACAGATTATACACAGCAAAACATTTATTAAAACAATGCCAAAAATGAATAGTTTATATCAAAGCTGGCATACAAGTAAATCCATAAGCCCCTGCATCAGTGATCACCAGTTAAGATTTTGCCGTTTATATAGTTATTACATGTTGTATTTATCTTAGAATTTGTTGCTGCGCGTGCGCATGTACCTTATGGTAGAATACGTTAACAGGTTGTATAGGAAGTTTACAGATAATCGCATGGGGTAGTTTAATAAGTAGTGTCTGAGTAATCGTTAAACACAGCTGGTAAAATCGTATGACACGTCAAGCTCTGTTGAGACCGGATGCATGGAAAATAGTTGTGACTGTAAAAAAAACTTGTATTTGCGTCTTATTGTGATTGTCAATGCCTCCTAACTGTCACAGAATTAGGCGAAAATTGAATTTATTTCTTCTTGAATTACAAACTAATTTCACCATTTTTTTTGTTTCGTCGTACATGCGTTACCTAAGGTGAATAAGTGTTTTTTTTCAAGGTAAGCGACGTGTAACGATTTGCATGTGCCTGACTACGAATCACTTGAAGTCAGGAACATTAGAATCACGGGGTGCACAGGAATTTTGCCGTGAATTCTGCTCACCTATTTGAGGATATATAAGGCAGAATAATTCTGATTAAATTACGAGTCCAGAAGTATCTTATCACAGGAGAGAGAGCTCGTCATTCTTTCTCCAGCCAAAGGGGTGAGTGTTAAATTTATATTTCGTTTTATTGTGAATTTTATTCAGTTTATCATTTCATGTAATGATGTCTTTATTACAATGCAGATTTAAAACGTGGAATATTTGGAATTACTAGTCACTATTAGACTTTAAATGCAATAGCGTAATCTAAGTTTTAGATTGTTTTAGAAACAACTATTATTAGTTTGGTTTCTTTATTATAGCTGAAATGTTGCTGATTTGTAGCGGAACGTCTCTGATTTGTAGCGGAACGTCTCTAATTAGTTGCGGAACGTCTCTGAATTGTAGCTGAACGTCTCTGAACGTCTCTGAATGTCTCTGAATTGTAGCTGAATGTGATTAATTGTGCCGTGATTTGCTGTTTAATTGTGCGATCAAATTGAGGTATCTGACTGTCTGTCTGTCGGATTGTCTGTCCGTCTACATCTGTCGTGATGTGTAAATATCCGGAAATCTAGAAGTCTTAATGTCCGAGTGTCGGAGCTGTCTAGAGGTGTAAATATCCGGGGTGGCATCTAAGTATTTGGGACCGTTGTTTCTAGTAGATGCTGTTTGCTGTCTGCATGTATAACTGTGGTGGATCCGTGAAGGGCAAGTGACCGATAAAAGTATTGAGTCAACCCTAGGTATTCGGAGAAGCTGGGCGGCGATTCAACAGTTGGTGAATCGTAATGTTATACAGGGTTGAGACACGTGTGTTGCAATTGTAGTACAATTGAATACATTGTTATATTTACACATAGTTACTTTGAATCACAGTAGTATTTCATGGGATTCCATGAATCTCAATAAAAGTTAGCAACTTGATTAAATACATGTATATGTTTGTGCTAGTTGTCGCAATCCATACGTGCGATAGTATAGTTTAATGTTTGTATCTGTTATCGCAATTTATACTTGCGTTAATATAACTTTTGTAAAGGTTCCTTGGATCTGTGTATAGTCCAGGAGATTCCTTGGATCTGTGTTTATTTTGTATTAATATTTAATTTATTTTTGAATTGTGAATGGTTGTGGAATGTGATTGTGGGTTGAATGCATGAGTTATTGTGTTGATACATCATTATTTTTCATTAATAATTTATTTCATAAATTTACATTATCTTTCACATATTGTGTTTGTGTTTTTCATTTAATCCACCATCCACTCAGTAACAATTCTGTTACAATGGTGTCAGAAGTGGGATCGCTGGATTAAGTGAACTGTCAATCATTTTTGTGAAAGTATACATTTAATGTTTATATTTGAGCGTGACCTTCTTAACAAGATAATACTCAAATAGGGGTTTATTTTTTGTTTAGTTTATCTAGGTCCGTGTGTCCAGTATAAACTTATTTAAAGCATTGGTTTGGTTACCTTCATCAGGAAGATAAGGTCAGCCTGAGGTTTATATATAATTATATTTGTATTACATTTTGTCATGTCATCCCTTAAGGACTTGTTTGCCTTAAGTAAAGAAGTTGGATATGAAGGTGAAACTTTACGGAAATTTATTCAGGAAGAACAAGCCCGGGAAAGGGAAGAAAGGGCAAGGGCAAGGGAATTAGAAACGGAATCCGAAGAAAGGAAACGGGAATTCGAAAAGGAATTCGAAAGGGAAAAAGGGGAAGCCGAAGAAAGGAAATGGGCCTTTGAGAGGGAAAAGATAGAATTTGAAAAGCAGGCCGAAAAGGACAGGATAGAATGGGAAAGGGAAGCAGAGGAAAGGCGAATAGAGTTAGATAAACGAGCAGAAATAGACATATTAGAATTAGAAGAAACAGCAAAGCAACGGGATCATGAGCGTAGGGTAGAATTAGCAACAGCTGGAAGAGAACACGATTCTGCCTCTAGCAAACTAAGGGGCCCCATACTACCTCCCTTTGACGATGAAAAAGATAACATGGATAGTTATCTTCATCGGTTTGAGCGGTATGCCGAAAACCAGAAGTGGAGTCAAAATGACTGGGCACTGCATCTTAGTGCTCTATTTAAAAGTAAAGCGCTGGATGTATACTCACGACTTCCTAGGGACGATGTGTTTAAGTACGACGTCCTAAAGGACGCACTTCTTAAAAGGTACGAGCTCACTGAACAGGGTTTTCGTAAAAAGTTCAGGTATAGCAAGCCCGATAAGGGAGAAACCTTTGGTCAGTTCACCGTTAGAATTGCGAACTATTTTGAGCGGTGGATTGAATGCGGCAAAGCGGTGAAAACGTTTGAAGGGTTGACTGATTTCTTGCTCAGAGATCAATTATTTAATACAGTTGGGCGAGAATTAGATCAATTTCTGAAAGAGAAAGTCTTCACAAACATATAAGATATGGCTAAGCAAGCCGATTTCTTTGCCGAAGCTCATGGGGGAACCCAGAACGTGGTTTCAAAAGATTTTAAGTCTAGAAACCGGGCTGCGAGACCGATGCCTAGGGAACTTGTGAAATCAGCTGAGGCAAATAGGTCAGTTAGAAATTCAGGTATTCAGCGTGTGCAATGTTAGTTGTGTAATGCATGGGGTCATGTTCAAAAAGACTGTCCTAAAAGAAAGGGACTTGTACATAAGGTAGCAGTGGCTATACAAAATAAAGGTATATCTGATAATATCGTACAGGTAGAACCATGTATTCATTCGCTTGTCACGTGTCTATTTCCCGAAGCGCGTGTACCAACAGCGAGAGAGTGAGTCAATCGTCGAGAAGTCGTAGTATTACGTGACACTGGTTGCACGGGCGTAGTGATCAAACGTAGTCTCGTGCAGGATAACCAAATGCTCGGATGGGAGTCCCCATGTATGTTACTTGATCAGACGATCGGTCGCATTCCCGTAGCAAGGATCACGGTAAAAACACCTTTCCTCACTGGAACTGTTGATGCCCTTTGTATGGAAAACCCTATTTACGATCTGACGATCGGTAATGTTGAAGGTTTCCGTCTTCCAACCATGGCCGATTTTAAAATACCTTTGGCCCAGGCAATCGAAAAGCGAGCGCAAACACGGCGAGAGAAAACCGCGTTACATAAATTAATAGTCCCTGAATCGATTTCAGGAATTTCGCGTGATGAGTTCAAACGAGAGCAAGAACGTGATGAATCCATCAAAACAATTGTTGAGAAAATTGCGTCCGGCGCGATTAAACACTGCAAGGGTGGGGGTAGCTCGAGATTCGTACGCAAGAACGGATTAATTCATAGGGATTTTAGCGCTCCGGAGGGTAAGAAGTATTGGCAAGTGGTCGTACCCCAGAGATATAGATATCAAGTACTTAGGGTGGCATCAAGCATGGCGGGACACCTAGGTAAGGCTAAGACCACTAGCAGAGTAGTCGCTGAATTCTACTGGCCCGGTGTTAATGGCGATGTCACACGGTTCTGTAGGTCGTGCGACGTATGTCAGAAAACCGTATGTAAGGGAAGGGTCACAAGGGTGCCCTTAGGACAGATGCCATAAATAGATACACCGTTTAAAAGAGTGGCAGTAGATATTGTAGGACCAATACACCCAGTTCCCGAAAGAAAGAATCGGTATATTCTACTCTGGTTAACTACGCGACCAGATACCCCGAAGCCGTAGCGTTACCAACTATTGAAACGGAAAGGGAAGCTAAAGCATTAGTTGATATCTTCAGTAGGGTAGGGGTGCCAGAAGAAATCCTCACTGATTGTGGTGCCCAATTCACCTCTGAACTCATGGGTGAAATAAGTAGGCTGTTATCAATCAAACAGCTAAACACTACCCCATACCATACGATGTGCAATGGACTGGTAGAGAAGTTTAATGGTACCCTGAAAAGCATGCTACGAAAGATGTGCGCGGAACGTCCGCAAGACTGGGACCGTTATTTGAACGCTGTTCTGTTCGCGTACCGTGAAGTACCGCAGGAAAGTTTAGGGTTTTCACCCTTCGAACTGTTGTACGGTAGAACAGTTCGAGGCCCGATGCGGATACTACGCGTACTATGGACGGGTGATGTCGCGAACGAGGAAAAAAAAACAACTTACCAGTACGTGTTAGATCTGCGAAAAAAAAACTTGAGAGTACATGCCAGATGGCATGTGACGAAATAATTAAATCGGGGCGCAGATATGCCAAGTATTATAAAACGCAAAGCGCGAAATAGGAAATTTCTTGTGGGAGATCAGGTTCTATTGCTTCTTCCAACGAGCTCAAATAAGTTATTAGTCCAGTGGAAAGGTTCTTATGAAGTTAAAGAGGTAAAAGGTGACATGGACTATAAAATTGACATGGACGGTAATTTAAAGACATTCCATGCTAACATGCTCAATTTTTATATCAAGAAACAGAGCGACAATGTTGAAAAGGGGGTCTTAAATGTCCTTTGTACGGCAGTCGTAGACGATAATGAAGCAGATTCGAATATCGAGAGTTCCCTTGAATGTCCCTTTGGAGTTGCGGGGGAAGGGATAGATAAAGTCGATGTGAGTGCGGAGTTGACGAAAGACCAGCGTCAACAGGTTAATGCGCTCTTGGCTAAACACTCTTATGTATTCACAGACAGACCAGGTTGTACAACTTTGTTGGACCTCAAAATTAAACTGAATACGTCTGACCCTATTCGAATCAAGGGCTATCCGGTGCCATACAACGCACATGAAGCTGTGGACGAAGAGGTGGGTAAAATGTTGGATCTGGGGGTGATTGAACCCTCCAACTCGCCATATTCTTTTCCAGTAGTGCTAGTCAGGACAAAGGACGGGACGAACCGATTCTGTATCGATTTTCGGCAGTTGAATAAAATCACTGTGTTCGATGCAGAACCAATGCCAGATATGGAGGGTCTATTTGCAAATTTGTCGGGAAACCGATTGATTTCCAAATTAGATCTGGCTAAGGGATATTGGCAGGTTCCCATTGTCCCAGAATCCCGAGCATTGACAGCATTTGCGACCCAGAAAGGACTGTATCAATTGAAAGTGATGCCATTCGGATTAGTTGGAGCCAGCGCCACCTGTTGTCGTTTGATGCGAAAGTTGCTTAGAGGTTTAGCAAACGTTGATAGCTTTGTAGACGACATATTCGTGTACATGAATACTTGGAGTAAGCACGTGTCCGTCCTGGGCGAACTCTTCAATAGACTCCGCAGAGCGAACCTCACAGTGAGACCCACTAAATGCAGTATTGGTTATACAGATTTAGATTGTTTGGGTCATAGGGTCAGTGGTATGGGTCAGTTAAAACCTCACCCCAAGCAAGTTGAAGCAATTAGAGACGCACCAAAGCCAACCAACAAAATGCAGGTAAGATCATTTTTAGGTCTAGTAGGTTTTTATAGAAAGTTTATACCGAACTTTGCAGCCATTGCTAGCCCACTGTCTGATTTGACCAAGAAGGGGCAACCAAACAAAGTTGAATGGGGACCGCCACAAGATAAAGCATTTTGTGCTCTGAAAGAGAAACTTGGTAGTGCACCTATATTAAAATTGCAAGATGTCAGCAAACCCTTTATTTTAAGAACAGATGCTTCTGAAACTGGGTTGGGGGCAGTTTTATTGCAAGAGGAAGACGACAGTAAGTTACCCGTAGCCTACTCAAGTAGGAAATTGCTACCCAGGGAGAAAAATTATTCCGTTATAGAAAAGGAATGTTTGGCCGTAGTATGGGGAATTGGGAAGTATCATGCATATCTATTTGGGAGAGATAACGTTCTCGAGACTGATCACCAACCCCTACTGTATTTAAACAAGGCCAAGGTCGCTAACGCTCAGTTGATGCGTTAGGCGCTAACACTACATCCATATCGCTTCCGTATAGAAGCAATAAGGGGATTTGAAAATATAGGGGCAGACTATGTGAGTAGGGCATGATGGGAAATTTGTATGAATTTACCCAGTATTAAAATCCAGATTGTAGTATAACCAGTGTAAATGTTGTAAGATATCATCAGTAGTTATTTTTTCTTCTATTCTGTGCTAGTTTTAAAAATGTGTACATTTTTATTCTTAGGGGGGAGGTATTGTCACAGAATTAGGGGGAAATTGAATTTATTTCTTCTTGAATTACAAACTAATTTCACCATTTTTTTTGTTTCGTCGTACATGCGTTACCTGAGGTGAATAAGTGTTTTTTTTCAAGGTAAGCGACGTGTAAGGATTTGCATGTGCCTGACTACGAATCACTTGAAGTCAGGAACATTAGAATCACGGGGTGCACGGGAATTTTGCCGTGAATTCTGCTCACCTATTTGAGGATATATAAGGCAGAATAATTCTGATTAAATTACGAGTCCAGAAGTATCTTATCACAGGAGAGATAGCTCGTCATTCTTTCTCCAGCCAAAGGGGTGAGTGTTAAATTTATATTTCGTTTTATTGTGAATTTTATTCAGATTATCATTTCATGTAATGATGCCTTTATTACAATGCAGATTTAAAACGTGGAATATTTGGAATTACTAGTCACTATTAGACTTTAAATGAAATAGCGTAATCTAAGTTTTAGATTGTTTTAGAAACAACTATTATTAGTTTGGTTTCTTTATTGTAGCTGAATTGTAACTGATTTGTAGCGGAACGTCTCTGATTTGTAGCGGAACGTCTCTGAATTGTAGCTGAACGTCTCTGAACGTCTCTGAATGTCTCTGAATTGTAGCCGAATGTGATTGATTGTGCCGTGATTATGCTGTTTAATTGTGCGATTAAAATTAGGTATCTGACTGTCTGTCTGTCGGATCGTCTGTCCGTCTACATCTGTCGTGATGTGTAAATATCCGGAAATCTAGAAGTCTTAATGTCCGAGTGTCGGAGTTGTCTAGAGTTGTAAACATCGGCGGTGGCATCTAAGTATTTGGGACCGTTGGTTCTAGTAGATGCTGTTTGCTGTCTGTACGTATAACTGGTGGATCCGTGAAGGGCATGTGACCGATAAAAGTATTGAGTCAACCCTAGGTATTCGGAGAAGCTGGGCGGCAATTCAACAGTTGGTGAATCGTACGGTTATACAGGGTCGAGACACGTGTGTGTTGCAATTGTAGTACAATTAAATACATTGTTATATTTACACATAGTTACTTTAAATCACAGTACATGTAGTATTTCATGGGATTAGATGAATCTCAATAAAAGTTAGCAACTTGATTAAATACATGTATATGTTTGTGCTAGTTGTCGCAATCCATACGTGCGATAGTATAGTTTAATGTTTGTATTTGTTATCGCAATTTATACTTGCGTTAATATAACTTTTGTAAAGGTTCCTTGGATCTGTGTAAAGTCCAGGAGATTCCTTGAATCTGTGTTTATTTTGTTTTAATATTTAATTTATTTTTGAATTGTGAATGGTTGTGGAATGTGATTGTGGGTTGAATGCATGAGTTATTGTGTTGCTACATCATTATTTTTCATTAATAATTTATTTCATAAATTTACATTATCTTTCACATATTGTGTTTGTGTTTTTCATTTAATCCACCATCCACTCGGTAACAATTCTGTTACACTTACATATTAGATAAATCTGAGACGAAAACAGGTAAAGGAAGTGTGAAAAGTACAAAGTACTAACCAGTGCTTCAGTTTTGTCAATCACCTAGGGCTCTGGGCTAAGGGTTTATTTCATGATGGGAGGGTGTAGGAATGCCAGATATCTGATCTCCCCATAGGGCACCGCAATGCCTGATATTGACTTCAAAAGTGAATAGATATGTGTATTGAGGAAAAGCTTTCTTCTTCTTCTGCTTTTTCTTCTTCTTCTTATGATAATTATTATTATTATTATTATCATTATTATCATTATTATTATTATTATTATTATTATTATTATTATTATTATTATTCAAATTAATTTTTTAGTATTAAAATTAATGAATCTTGTATAAAATAAAGGTCCTTTTTTAAAAGGTTTGTTTCTTCCGTACTGGTCCTTTCTAATTCATTACCGTAATGTCACGTGATAATTAGCGGAGCGATCTATTCTCTGACGTCAGGTGTTTGTTGTAGGTTAAAGTCACATGAATATACATACTGGAGATAACGAATTCGTGCTCTGTAATAAAATGTTTCAACAGATTAGTCCTTTGAAGAGCCACATGAGGGTACATATTGAAGATAAACCATTTAAATGTGAAGTTTGTGATAATATGTTTAGAGACAGTAGTCATTTGATCAAACACATGAAAATTCACACTGGAGATAAACCATTCAAATGTGAAGTTTGTTATAAAATGTTTGGATGCAACAGTAAGTTAAAGAGCCACATAAGGATACATACTGGAGATAAACCGTTCAAATGTGAAGTTTGTGATAAAACGTTTAGACAGAATAGTCATTTAAAGAGCCATATGAGGATACATACTGGAGATAAACCATTCAAATGTGAAGTTTGTGATACCGTGTTTAGAGATAGTAGTCATTTGAAGAACCACATGAGAATCCATACAGGAGATAAACGATACAAGTGTGAAATATGCGATAAAATGTTTGGACATGGTAGTTTTTTCAAGTCCCATATGAGGACACACACGGGAGATCAGACATTCAAGTGTGAACTTTGTAATAAAATATTTGGACAGAATAGTGATCTGAAGATCCACATGAGGATACATACCGGAGTTAAACCATTCAAATGTGAAGTTTGTGATAGAATGTTTGCACACAGTAGTGTTTTGAAGAACCACATGCGAATCCATACTGGTGATAAACCATTCAAATGTGAAATTTGTGAGAAAATATTTAGACACAGGAGCAATTTGAATGGCCACATGACAATACATACTGGAGATAAATCATTTGGATGTGATGTTTGTGACAAAATGTTTGGACATAGTAGTCATTTGAATAGACACATGAGAATACATACTGGAGATAAACCATTTAAATGTGAACTTTGTAATAAAATCTTTTCACAGGATTGTAATTTGAAGAGGCACATGAGGATACATACTGGAGATAAATCATTTGGATGTGATGTTTGTGACAAAATGTTTGGACATAGTAGTGATTTGAAGAGACACATGAGAATACATACTGGGGATAAACCATTCAAATGTGAACTTTGTAATAAAATCTTTGCACAGGGTTGTAATTTGAAGAGGCACATGAGGATACACACTTGAATGAAACCATTAAAATGTGAAGTTTGTAATAAAATGTTTAGATAAAATTGTCATTTGAAGAAACACATGAGAATTCATACTGGAGAGATGCAAAAATAAATAAAAGTACTAGGTTTGGGAGAGAATATTTAATCAAAGTTGGGGGCCCCGAGTGGCCGAGTGGTCTAAAGCGCTGTCCGTTACGGACCACTGCCATCTCACCTCTGTCTGCGTGGGTTCGAGTCTAAGATTCGGCTAATGTAGTTAAGTGAGAAAGCTTGCCAGTAGCTTCTCGTGGGTCGGTGGTTCTTTCCGGGGTTTTTCCGGTTTCTTCCTCCACCACTAATACTGGCTGCCATGTATAGCCTATATATTGTGCTGAAAAATGGCGTTAAACCATAAAAAAAAAATAAAAAAAAAAAAAAATCAAAGTTGACATGAGAATACATAATGGACATTAACCATTCAAAATGTGTTGTTTATAATCAAATATTTGGGATAATAGTGCTATGAAGCGCTATAAAGTTGTATACTGTTGATAAAGTATTCAGAGGTGTTGGGAGAGTACGTATTAAACCATTACATGATAATACATATTGGAGAAGGGACCCCGAGTGTCCGAGTGGTCTAAAGCGCTCTCTGTTACAGATCACTACCATCTCACCTGTCTTTATGTGTTCGAGTCCAAGATGTAATATAGTGTTCACATCAAAATACATACTGGACATTAACCATTCAAATCTCTCACTGATGATAAAAGGTTAGGATAATAATTTTATGTAATGCCATTGGATGGTGTATACTGTCGATAAAGTATTGGTATGTATAAGAAGTTTTGAAGTGTAAACAAGGTTATAATACATACTGGAGAACAAATATTGAAAGGCATAGTGTTTTCATTTTAAGTTTTTTAGTATTACAAATGAAGTTCTTAAAGAAGCAGTACTCTATCACATGAACAAATACAGAATTACAAACATCTTCAGAGAATTGTAGTCCTTTAAGAAACACATTTCAGGACCACAAAATGCTTTTCAAATCTTTACTTAGGTAAATATCGATAATCAAAGTGACTTTTGAAAAGCATCAGGCATTGTTGTTGAGTTGATAAATAATTCACAGGTATAAGGTGTACATATTTGGCTTTAACTGTTGAAGATGATGATTTCATTTAAATATAAGTGTAACGAAAACTCATGTTCCAGAAAAGAAAATGTGCTCTGGTGTAAAAATGGTCTGTACATATGACATCAGTTTCATGAAGGAGACAGAAAGAATAAATCTCTTTAACTACAACAAATACAATGCACACGTCAAACCTATAGTAAATAACCAGAAGTAAGTTGATACAAGAAAAAGAAGGGTTTAAACAAAGAGTTAACTTCAGATGCTAGATTATCAAGGATATACTTGATAACGAATTGAATGAATTCAAATTTAATCATACAATTTATCTTGTAAACTATTAAAAACAGCTTGAAATTAAGAAATGAGACCTCAGATAAGCTTAAGATATGCATAGTGGGTTTACAATTTTCATTGGCATTGCACAAGTTTCTGCGAATAGTTATTGTTCGTTAAATTTACAGATTTACCATATCTGATGTTTGTGATATTTGATTCTTTCTATGTTTGTCTCATTTACTCCAACAATTTAACTTCAGTTTTTGACAAGTAGTTAAGAGTTGTCTTCTGCTCGGAAAATTTTTGTTTGCTATTTTTTTTCAGTGTCGTATCTGAAAGACTTGTACAGCAGTACTTATTAACATTAAACGTTTGCTAATGGTGAACATGAGATTAGTATACCATTATGATAATCTGATGGAAGCCCCATTCTTTTATTATTATTTTTTACAGAGAAGAGAGATGTCATAATATAAACTTTCAGTAAGTAGCACTTTTGCATGTCCCTCTTGATCCAATTACATCAGAAATGTTTTATTTGTTTATCTGCTTTGAAAATAAGTTTCAAAGGTCCTTTATTTCCAGGATAATATTTGACTACTATTTAAATTTATTCATCCCATGTGGAACATCAATAACTACTGTTGTATTACAGTATTTTTAATATCTCCTCCAGAAACTTCAAAAGCTAATTTGATCATCCTTATAGTACCACAATCAGAGCATACAGACTCCTGTTCCCAAGTGGCCAAGTTATCTAAAGTGCTATCTGTTATAGATCACTGCCATCTTCCCTCTCCCCTCTGTCTGCATGTGAGTCTTAGATTTGGCCAATGTGGGTATGTGAGAAAGCTTGCCAGTAGCTTCACATGGGATGGTGATTCTTTCTGGGGTGTGGGTTTCTGGGTTTTTTTTCCTCTACGTATACTACTGGCCGCCATGTAAAGCCTATCCTCTGCTGAAAAAAGGCTTTAAAACCTACAATAACAACCATTCCTCACCCATGTGTATACACCAGCAAGATATGTATGCTCCTCTTCTGACAAACCACTCCGGTGGCCTAGTAGTTAGAAGTGCAAGGTCGTAGGTTCGATTTCTGGCCGAGTCATACCAATGACTTAAAATAATGGTACTAACAGCTGCCTCGCTTGGCACTCGGCAT
This sequence comes from Unio delphinus, assembly GCA_029339505.1. Taxonomy (NCBI): domain Eukaryota; kingdom Metazoa; phylum Mollusca; class Bivalvia; order Unionida; family Unionidae; genus Unio; species Unio delphinus. The sequence continues at coordinate 1,901,679 of JAQISU010000065.1, forward strand.
TAACGAGATTAGTGTCAGGACTGGTCGGCCTGGTGTCAGGATAATGTGACTAGGTGGGACATCATCTGAGACTCTAACAAACCCAGACAGGGGTTAGATGTCAGTGATCCGTAACAGTGAGAGCTTTAGACCACTCGGAGCCCCGTTTTCGGTTTGTTTTTGAAAGCATTGGTAATTTGATCACTGATTACAACACTTCTCGAGGGAGCTGATTTAATCTACATTTCAAAATGTTGTAATGCCAAACAGTCATGCTCAATCCTGGAATATTTCTGGTTCTTATTTAGTTTTTTGTAATATAATACATTGATTCCTACTATCTTTATCCTCATGTATTAACACAATTACTACATTATTGCATCAACAAACGTATTGAATAATTGGCTACAATGTGACTTTCCAGTGAGCTAGCGATTATATTGTCCGCCGCGGAAGCGGGAGGTCGTAGGTAAGATCCCCGGCCGAGTCATACCAAAGACTTACATAAATGGTATGAACCCAGCTGCCTCGCTTAGCTCTCAGCATTAAGAGATTAGTGTTAGAACTGGTCGGTCTGGCGTCAGGATAATGCGACTGGGTGTCACATCTTGCTTACATATCTGCGGCATGATGCCCAAGTGCTATAAAAGTGCCTCACTGCAGACATCGTAGTGATATGACTGTAAAATTATCAAAGCAACATTTATGATCCTAATCAAAAACACACAATGTGACGCTCATTTTTTATATGAAGTTGTAAGTACAGCCTTTATTTTTTTGAACAGATTCCTGGTTTTTGCCAGACAACGAAACTTTGATTTCATACTCAACCAATTTTTCAGGGTTTTCTCTTATGGAAATAGTAGAGGAAAATATCAGATAATGATCGTCCATACCCATGTATCTTGTCAGTTGCTTTTTACTAATATGAACTGAGGATTCAGAGATAGCCTTCAAGTTAATTTATCCAGGTATTACATTGTCCCATAACATGTCCTCAAATATGCCACGAGCACAGCAAAACTTACTGTTACCTAAATTAACCTTTATATTTGCATCAAAGAATTTGTAAATGGTTTCCAAGTAACCATTCCGGTCATGATGTCGCAGTATACTATGTGATCATCAAAGTACACATCTCACATATCTAGAACTGATATTAACATGTTTCTTTCAGTAATTTGGACGTATATCATTTCATTCCAAATGGCATTACTTTCTACTGATATAATCCATCTAAAATTGCAAAAATAAATATATGCGTTTGCTTTTTTATGAATGGAATTTATACAAATCCCTTCGAAAGGTAAAACTTACTGACATGGTTTTCATTTCCGATTTTGTCAATGCATTCATCTATTATTGTCTTTGGCGATGAATCCGTTGTGGTGACCTTGCTGATATTGATATTGTTAGAGCACATGAGGAATGTGTTTCTGGTTAAGGTATGAGATTACATGGTATTCTCCAGGCAGTTTACTTGATTGTATAAAGTCATTCTAGTAATTATTATTGTGCTTTTCAAAGATTCCTGCTATAGAGAATTCATCATGTAGGGATGCGTTTTCACAGATATAGAATTATCCATTCTCAACATCATTGATGCAGTTCAAGATTGCGAATCTCTCTGGATATTATGAAGCTTGAGCATTTATATAACATGTCATTGACGTTACTGTAAAACTGTCTATTTTTAAGAACCATATTTGTTGCAAACATTTTTCCTCAACTGGAGGTTTTATGGATGTTCAAGGTTCAACTCTCCATCATGATCGCGTAAGTATTGCAACACAGTGGTTAGCAAATATATACAGTCACCGGCTGGAATGCGTTGCATAGACCTAACACTCTGGCAGATATTGTTTGTACGGTTTTCTTTCCTGATGGAACAAGTTAATCTTTAGTCAAAATAAATTGAATTTGATCACATTTTGTGTATTTGATCATCGTTTTCCACTGTGGAGTCATGTCTCTATTTAAACTATTACAAAAATGATACAAGATCCAGCTTAGACGTCAACGTTTTTTTAATTTATTTTAGTGCATTTCCTGAATCTAAACTCCGTCTTTTAATGACAGTGATTACAGAAACACGATTGCTGACAGATTCGTTTAAATTAAGGATAGCTGATATTTCGTTTATTTAAAAAAATTCTTGTCATTTATTATTTCGTGGCCAAAATAATTATTGCCTGGTTCTTTACGTTGTGAGAACTTTATAGTTTCAAGTTATAATGTCACTCTACAGTCTAGATTTGTTTGGGTGCTCGCAGATGAAATGACACTAAAAGCTCATTTGAGCCAGGTAGTGATCGCTTGAATAGTCCGTTTTGTTTTTATGGTTATATGGTTTTCACATTTGACATTGCATTATATCTGTTATAGGATAGGTTTCAACGTCTTCTCATTTCTTGCTATGGGTAGGAATTACTCATAAGTTAAGAAATGTCAATGCCATTGGGGAGAGAGAGAGAGAGAGAGAGAGAGGGAGAGAGAGAGAGAGAGAGAGAGAGAGAGAGAGAGAGAGAGAGAACCGGCCACCACGACTCCAGCAACGGAATCTACTGTACAGGGGTGTACAATAAAGGTACTTCAAGAACAGATAGCAGTGCTATCTACACAACTTCAGGCGAGTTTTACTCCTACGAAGACGGCGGAGATGGCCATGTCACCTATAATCGAGCCTGAACCAGAACCATCACCACCACGACCACCACACCCACCAAAGAAAGGAAAGGGGAAAATGTGGGTGATTAAAACATCGACACCCACCCCCACTCATTCACCAGGCGTGGCAATCAACCAGGATAAAAAAATTAGAGGCCACCCCAAAGTAAAAATGGGAGTCACCGGTGAAGATGACGAGAATGCCTGAAAAAGCAAAAGGAAAAATTAATGGGGAAGCTCTGTGACGAACTGGGACTAACTTAATTCTTGAATGACAAGAGAAAAGCTGCCAGCTTCATCTCAGCGGTGATATACGTAGGGTTCTGGTCGTTACAAACTTCGCCACCAAGAATCCAGCAATGGCACTTCGCCCTCAAAATCCTCAGCAGACACTATTATGAGGCCTTTGAAGACAGACCTCTACACCACCTATTTGACGCAGCAGCCTATATAGCCTCCCGCCACGGAATTTACTTTCCAAGAACAACCCGGGAGGAGGAAAGAACTGCTGCCTTTTTGGTGGAGCTAGCGGATAGGCGTGGTACTTTTTCTCAAGATGAGTACCAGCCCTTTTAAGGGCTAAATTCATTGCCATTTTTTTTATTGAGTTCTCATTTGGTACGAGAACTCTATTTGAACAAGCTCTATTGAAACATCTGACATGATCATTTTGAAACACCACTCCAAAATTTACAATCGATTCTAACCTAACAGTGACCCACCTACATATGTCGCATAGACATTTTAGTTTAAAATTGGTTAGGGACTTATAATATGTACACTATGTACTAGAAACATTGGTATGTTAAGCGTTAGGAAAATTTTACAACTTATTGAATTTGACTCAATTGCACAGGCGGCTGACACATTATTGGTTTTATTTTGTCCATTACGGTAGTAAAACTGGACTGAATTTGAAATAAGTATGGCTAGGGCGTAAACGACATCCATCTACGACATCGGCTGGCCGACCTCCGGGACTTTTTCCCCCTTTTCCTCGTCCAGAGCCCATCAACATAGCGATATGAGAAAACTATTTTTCTCTTGCTATTATTTGGTGCCATTTCACCCCTATAACAAGATACCTGATTGGTTGATAGGGTTGAGTGTGTGTTGGGTCTATTCCCACTCATTCAGGGTCTTACATTCATGTCATTAGTTACTTTTTAGTTGTATGACATGACGACCAACCTGAACAAGCGCACTTTGTGCGTTAAATGCCCGTGGGGATGTGGCACCATTCCTTCCCCACGAGAAACCAACCATCATATAAACTAAACGATGGTTAAACCAGTGACCAAATGACCTTTATGGCCGGTGTCACTTTAATCCAACTTTCATTCATTCCAATCGCAAACAATTACCAATGAAAGATTTTAGTTTAAAAGCTACTGGTGATATTGGTAATATTGCAGGAAAGGATAGCCTATCGCCATTCATACGACAAAAGCAACCTCAGTGAAATTACATTAACTGAAATTATGCCTGCGAAGGTCAGTAAAAAAAAAACACAAGCCGCGGATCAAACACTAGCAGCCTTGATGAATCAAGAAGCAGAACAAAGTATACTAGCTATACCGGATGACTTTGCTTCACGGTCGTTCCGTACCCAAGTCGTTCCGTACCCAAGTCGATTCGTACCCAAATGAGTCGTTTCGTACCCAAAGCATTAGTCGTTTCGTACCCAAAGCATTAGTCGTTTCGTACCCAAAGCATTAATCGTTTCGTACCCACGGTGATGGTCGTTTCGTACCCAATGTTATCGTCGTTTAAATATCATTAAAAGAAATTTCATACATATTTGTAATGTTGCTTTTCTCCTTTGTTATAGATATACACATTAATAATAATAATAATAATAATAATAATAATAATAATAATAATAATAATTTGGACTATGTTACTAAATATTGCTATCTTACTTAAAGAATACTTTTCCTCAACTTTGAATCAAACATGAAGTTGTAAGCAGACTCGTCGTTTATAATAAAATTTACCATAAATATAAATGATTACGAATTCTTTCAAACAATTAATCATTCCATTACATTGTATAATAAAATAGTAGAATTCAGTAAAAACATGTTGCAAACATATGAACTTTATTTTTACGATCTCATACATTAAAATGCATATTCTTCATAAAATATGTTTATAAATATAGACGGTACTTACCTATAATAAGAAAGTATTTTGTGTCCTAATAATAATAATAATAATAATATGATTTTCTATACTTTAACGGGAATTGAAATTGAAATGTTATCAAATGCTAAAAATCCACGGATATCTAGTAAGTTTACGCTTTAAAGCTTAATGCAATTTCACACGTGTTTGATTATGTATTTGTTTGGTTTTTTTTATTTATTTTGAAATAATTAAAAAAAATTAATGGTATTTAAAATTTGTTTTCACAGGCACATATATTTTAGTATAAAGAGCATATGGCAAACTTGGAGTTGTATACAATGAAATCAATTTAGCGTTAAGCAAAAATGACTCAATTAGCAAATTCATTCATTTGTTCTCATGGACGCATATGCTGTTAGTAATTGTCTTTGCTCTTACTCTCCTTTGTCGGTTGCATTATAATTGACATATGTCCCACTCCTAATTGTTTGACCGTCAGGTATTGTAATATGTACGTTTTATTTCTATCTCAGTTTATTTAAATGTTTATTCTATCTATTAATATAAATAAATGAAGCCAGCTTTTATAATGTCTCTGTGCAAACAACATATGACTAGAAAACACGATACAGATATAAATAGTTACAATGGTTTATACAAAAGTATTAGAAGAAATAGTCAGACATCAACACACATATGCAAATAGAAGCGAGACATGGACAATTTTGTAGTTTGTTTCCAAAGAGTACGACCACGACAACATGCTTTACAATGTAACGCTTGCCAAAAGTGGCAGCATCGTAAATGTGAGACAGGTATGTATATTATTATTATTATAATTATTATTATTATTATTATTATTATTATTATTATTAGTGTGTGTGTGTGTGTGTGTGTGTGTGTGAGAGAGAGAGAGAGAGAGAGATTTGGACATTTTAACGTAGCTCTTACAATTTTGCATTCATTTCGCTACGATGTCTACAGTGTGGCAGTTTATTGTGATGTAGAGCACTGGGCATCATGTATCAGACATGTAGCATGGTGTCCCACCAGTCACATTATCCTGACAACAATCCTACCAGTCGCAACACTTACCTCTTAATGCTGATTGTATATCGAGGTTACTCTTAGTATCATTTTTATAGATCTTTGGTAAAACTCAGATGGAGTTCAAACCAACTAACTCCCGCATCTGAGGCAAGCACTCTAGCCACTAGGACACCTGAGCGGTGATGTTAATATTCTGTTACAATCTAGGCTCGAATAAGGATCAAATCCCAACAAGAAAGGCGTACTTAGAATACACTAGGGGAAAAAAAATACCCCTTGTCAAACTATTTTATAACCCCGATGGGGAAAATTAAATGGGACTTTAGAAGTAAAAGAATAAATATAAAACAACAACATAAAAAAATCGGGGGGAACACACATACATATAAACTTTTAAAAAAAAAATTTTTGATTGGGGGGTGGGGGCATCTGTCTGGTGCCCCCCCCCCCCCCCAAAAAAAAAAAAAGAATAAGGAGTAACACAGAAAAAGTGAAAACTAACAAGCTTGTAAAATTTAAACAAAGAATTTATTAAGTATAAATATTAAGCAGCAGAAGGGGCGAATCAGACAACATTTTTAGACAAGTTTTCACTGACATCACGCTTAAAAACAATGAAACCAATGACATAAAGCCCCAATGTGTGTGTGAATCTGATATCGTTTCATGGATTAGGTCCAAAAAAAAAATATGAAAAAATCAATGAAATTAATGAAATCCTCCATCGATTTTTTGGGAAAAAGGGACTACAACATCGTTGTCACTCACCCTCTCTGCTGCTAGAACTTTCAGTTCTGGTTAACAAAAATCATAAATGATTTCAACCGAATATTTGATCCAGTCCGATACGATATCGTGTTCCAGACCTTGTCTGGGGGGACGAAAATCCTTAGGATGAAAGTCTTTACGACTTTACAAACAGACTAATTTGTAAAACCTCCTCTTGTAAATCAATCAGATAATTAGACTGGTCAGTGAGTTTGAAATTAATTCTGGTTAATGAATTATTATGACATCGCATATAGACTGGATTCACCGGGGACTCAATTATTAAAAACCCTGGAGGAGCTATTGGTGCAAATGAATACAAAATATATCCTTGCTGAGCTTGATTTGATCGTTCTAGATTAATTTGATAGCTTCCTTCGATAACATCACATACTAAATTGAGCGCAATCACCGTTGAAATATTCACATTGAACGGAGCAATATGCCTGCCACCACCATCTGGGTCATTATTATGGGTCAGGATTTTTATTTCCGGTGATGTTGCTTTTTTCCATGCATCATGAATTATTTTAAAACCAACATCGATGGTGTCACTGAGAGATTTTTGGAGTTCTAAGATATTATATCCTGGTAGTTTGAATGTGGGGATATCTTCTACGCGTATATTATACTTCGTTGCAAATATTGTTTTCGATAGGGGGATATCGTCATCTAATATACCCTGAATAATTTGTGAATGAAATGTTTCCATGTCATTGATGATTTTGTTACATGTTTCTACAACGCTGATAAATTCGTCTCGGGTGAGAGTACCGGATTTAAGGGATATTAACAACAACGAAATATCGTTATTGAACGCTCTGAAATTTTCAGTGGTTTTACTCTGTAGAAGTGTGTGGTATCTTTTATTAGTGACGGTATCTATCGTTTTAAGAAAAAAATTCAATTTGTCATAATCTCTATAACTCTTTACTGGATTATCAGATTTTATCCTGTCTGTGACATAATCAGATTTTTTTGGTTCTGGTAAATCAACGGGTTTTTCCCGGGGTGGGATTTCAGGCCATCCTAGTACGGTTCTAATAGAACTTTGATAGATATCTACGACATAACCCTCTGTGCTTATTTCAATGGCAGATGATAGTGTTGGTTCATGAACTGTTATAGCTATTTTTGACTCTACTCCAGTAATCGATTTTATTCTACGCGCGAATTCATTATTGATTTGTTCGATTTGGTATGATCCGGTTGGTATGGAAACAACATTCCAGTCTGGGGTACCGTCGGGTTTATTCTTATTTGCAAATACCAGTGAATTATTGGGTTGTTGACCACCAAATGATTTTGACCTAATATTTGGCCAACTGTGGTATACTCGTAATTTTGCTAGCGCTATCTCCTTCACTGGGACCGGAGAGGGGAAATTCACACTGAATTCTGGATTCGTTGAGGTTATTGAGATCATGCTTGTTTGTACTGGGTTTGTGTTCTCCACTATTTGTTGAAGTAATTCCATCTGTGTTGTCATTGTTATTATACTCATGTTTTTGTATTTCTAATTTTGACATCGCAGAATCATATATATCTACCATCGCTGAAAACTCACTCTCTGATATAATTGTATCATCGAGCGATGACGATATCAATGAGGATAATTGCGAGTATGCAGTGGACACAACATGAAATTGAATTATGTAGTCTTGTAGTTTCCGTTGGCTGCATGAGGATATTTTTTTTGTGATTATTGAAATAATTCCAGCGATTGTTGTTGCCGCAGAAATGCAAATTGGAACAGCTATCGGAGCCATCATTGTCACTGAAGACAGTATAATACCGGCTCCGGTGATTACACCACTCACTGAATACACAGTAACATCAATTGCGGTAATTCTCCTGCGATATTTTTTAATTTTCATTGCATACTCCTCAGACAGGGTTTTGAGTCTAGTTTGATATTCTCTGACCTGATCATAGCGATATTGCGATGATGAAATCATTTTTTATTTTAACAACGCTAGCGTTTTCAATTGTGAAATCCTTTCAATTTATTTACTTAAATCCGCTACGAATTCCACATACCAGGTTACTGAAGCCTTAGTCAAACTTTTATCAGTATATGTGATAGTGAACTTTTCAGTTGTATCCTTGTCGATGATCGTTGAAATCGTATTATTGACCCCGGATGAACTCGACGATGATATATTAAATTTAGTTAATGGTGTTACTAGTGTTAATCGATAAATACCTTTAACGGTTGCAGTGATATCTAATTTGTTGTTTGTAGATGACCACTCAAATGATCCGTGTTGGATTGTATATACTATGTTGTTAGTTTTCTCATGAGGAATTTTTGTTTTTTCAATGATTGTTATCATCCTCGAAAAATCACCTTTGACGGCTTCGATGAAAGTTTTCGTCTCATCGATGGATTTTTTAATATCAGGGAGTTTTAGTTCAATTTTATCGAATGTAGTTCCAATAAATTTATCAATGATATTTCTACGAAATGCGGTAAACTGTTTTATGTGTTCTTCAATTCTAGATTCAAGTGTTGTTAGTACAACCACAGAATTGTTTAACTCATCGTTGAGAATTTTTAATCGATCTGTAATCGTCGAAACGAGTACACCCGGTTTGAGTTTACCCTGATCGGAAAATAGCGCGATAGTATTTTCGATTGCGTTTTGTTGTTTAACTAAAATATCATGCAGAGAAATATTACTAGATTTCAATTTACCCTGATCGGAAAATAGCGCAACGGTGTTCTCGATTGCGTTTTGTTGTTTAACTAAAATATCATCCAGAGAAATATTACTAGATTTCAATTTACCCTGGCGATCTTGAAATACAACTATTTCATTGGGTTCAACACTTTCTAAATTCAACGTCTCAGCTATTTCATCTTTAATTTTTTTTGTTATATCCTTGATAGAATCAGGGGTTGCAGTGCCATCGGGTTTGGGTTTCAAAGATCTCCCCCAAATATCAATCATGTTATTGTAAAACTCTTTCTCTCTCTAAAAAGCGATTGCTGGTGTAGTCATTTACGACAATATGAGGTGATTTTCTAGATGCTGAAATAGCGTCAAGGACATTTAATACTTCACTGCGCATATTGGTGGGTCATTGATTTGTTGTGTTGGTAGCGTAGAATACCAAGTCTTCATTGGAAATTGTTTTATGTAACGCATAAATTCTTTTGGTGGGGCTAATCCATATGAATCAAAATAGACAATCCCACGTGGATCAATAGCGTATGCAACCCAGTGAGTTCCAGGTCCGGTGCTGTTATCGAGATTAATAATACCTGTTTCAGTTTTGTTTGGTTGATGTGGTAATTGATCTTTCATAAAAACACCTCTGAAATTTTTAATCACTAGTTTTTTAGCCGCATCCATTAAATCAAAATTGGACATTGGAACCATAGACTCCTCAATTAATAAACCGTTCCTGGTAGTCTCAGGCCTGATCCGTGAACGGGTCTCCCGCTGTACCATGAATACGGGGTCCCTGGTAGTCTTAGACCCTTTCCGCTGTACCACGAATACGGGGTTCCTGGTAGTCTTAGACCCAATCCGTGAACGGATCGTCCCTTTTTTTATATCCTTGTCCAGCTGCCTTTTTCAACGCCATTCCTGCTGCAGTACCAACGGCTCCTAACGCCGCTGCTTTAGCCACCGCTGGGGCTGCTGCTGCAATTAATGCTGGTATTGCAGCTAACAATGGAAATATACCACCTGATTTTATCATATTTTTAATAGCAGCCGCAGAAAGAGTAATCTGGACACCTTTTTTGGCTGCAAGTGCATCATTGAAATGTTTCACCTGACGAGTTGTCAGCGATAGTTTATTTGCACCACCAGTCATTTGATTAGGTTTCAACGTGATTGTGGTTCCACATTTTTTAGCCGATTCTGATTGCAATTTTTTGATTTGACCAGGAGTTAACGCAACACTAATAACACTATATGACATTATACATAATAGATTGATTCTAATTCAATGAAAAATCGAGAAAAATCGTTCAAAGATTTTCTACTGGGGCATCTACCACTCTCATTCTTCCACCAACACCTTCGAGTAGCATTGATTTATCACTGAGAATGACAGCAACCGCTCTATAATCAGCAATAGCACCACGAGTCACATTAGCTCTAAAGTGTATATCAACAACTGACTGTCTTGTCAAATCGAGATGTTCCAGTGAGAAGTAAGAGATCGGATACAGATTTTTAAAATCATATTGTGATATTTGCAAACCAGTATCCACATTTTGATCGCGTGCCATAAATGACAACAGACGATGATAAACTCGTGCAATATGATTTTCTGTGTCATTAAGTTGTATATCCTCGGATGGTTCCTGCTGGCCGTTTATTCTCAGTGAGACGTCTTTCACACCTAATTGATTAAATACCATATGACTGAAGAGTTGATTGCCAACTCGTGTGTTATCCTGTAACGCTACGAATATATGACGTGGCGCAGAAACGCCTTGTTTTGATGCTAGGTTCCAAGTGAATAACCCGTTGATATTTGATTGCTTCACATCTGTACTCACGGTTAGCCAACTCAACAACGACTTTCCTCCTTGATCCATAAATGATAGTAATCGTTCTTCTGCGGTGATTGCTGGAGTCAACACTGGCATCCACAATGATATTTTTGTTAAATCGACTCTACCGGCATCAGCATTGGGGGCTGCAGCATTTGCTGGAATCCTCCAAATTGCATCATTATCATCACTTTTTCGTACAAGCGATACTGTATGCTTCGCCCCGTAGATAACTTTTCTGACGTTTCTACAGAATCCAAATATGTGATGCAGTGGAATCGCGCATGAAAATGATTTACGCTCTCCTTGCAACATTGCGTTTCGTGTTGCAGCTCCTAGATTGAAATCAGGATCGTTGTTTATAATCATATTCTCGATACCAGCAACATTAGCAGGGTTAGCAGCACGATCCCTTGGTTGTCTTATAATAAATTGATTTCCTCCAGCGGTATTCTTACCATCTTTTTCAAACATCATAGATGGACCCGCTGATCTTGTATAATCATCAGAATATCTCGCTAACCCGATTATTGTTGTAGCCACATCAACATCACGATCTATGGACTCAATTTCTTTTCCATCAATGAGATATCTAGCACTCTCAAATAGCGCCATAATACCATTATTGACAAAACCGACTTGAGTACCAGCTGGATACGGTGCTGGTACAGCAGTAGTATCAGCAGCTGTTACAATTTCTCCTTCTACTTCAATAAATGCTTCACAGGGTAAAAAGTATTTACTGGTATCATGGACTTGAAGATCAATTCTTGCTCGACTATTTGAGTTTATGGCATGATAGGCGTAATATTGATAATCGCGTACAGAATCATTCTTGGGGACTGGGGCGTCTATATCAAATGCTGGATCAGGTGACCTTTTGAACATTTTATTCTATTTATCAGAGTCTAAATCGTGATTTTCATCGTGAAAAACGCTAGCGTGAAAATCCATAGGATTTCATCGACGTGGTTTTTTAAAGCCACTTCCCGCTATCATATTTGCAATATTGCTTTGGTCCCCTTGATTTACCATCGACGCTAGTTTTTATATCTACTGCGTTATTTATTATTTTACTAACACTTGCAGGCATTTCTTCTGTAGACGGTAACGGTTTCTTTTTTCGCCTCACTAATGATGTTATTTTATCCTTCGCAGTTGAAAACGCTTTCCCGGCAAGATCTCCAACAGTACTAATACCCTTATCACGAATAACATCAATGGCTTTCATTGATAATTCTTTAGCTAACGGCATCACTTTTGGGGCCATTCTTGAAAAGAATCCTAAAATGGTATTGCCGAGGCCATCTCCATAGTATGCTTTATAAACTGGAAACCGTGAATTAACTACATAGACGAGGGTTGGTTTATCATGATTGTAGTGTACGATCATTATTATAAAAACAATAGTGTTTTCAATTGTTATTTAATCGCTATGATACCCATTTGCTAACTCGTCAATGAAATCTCGATATGTTTTGATATCCATGATACCGCCGGCAAATAACCGTCTACAGATATCAGCTGCTTCATTAATTATTTCTGGAGAGTTATTTCCAGCTCGGAATCCTCCTACAAGAACATCTAATCGTGATATATCATTGATAACACTATCAGGACAAGTGTTTCCAATCCTTGGATTTTGCAGTCCACTTCCGCTATAACCAGCTGCTTCATCTAGTTTTTCTAAATCATCATCATCACGTGGTATTTGTTGTGTTTTAGGAGGGTAGAGTACTTTCTTTGCAGGTTGCTGTCGCTGCCTTTGCAATTTTTGTTGTTTAAACTCTTCGTATTGATTATACACGTGATCCACCTCATCGATATATTCGATGTATGATGCACTATCTGTCTTTTTTTGACTTTTTCCAGTTTTGATTTTGTAGAATATATCAGCCCAGTGAGTGAAATTCTTAACAAACTTATGATGTTCTGGTTTCAACATTTTTTTTCTGTTTTCATAAGAAGTAACAACAAGCGTAGGAATTTCTGTTGGATCAGTCTCATCAATTGCTGCTAACCCTTCTTCGTTAAATCTCATGCGTAAGTCTTCTACTGTTCTTTTTGATTCCATTTGTTTTGTTTGTTCAGTTTTCGCTGCTATTTTTTCAAGTTCACCAATAACAGATTTCCCCGTCTCGGGAACATCTCCCAGTAAAGCACGCTCAACCCCCTTCGTTGCTGTGGTTACTGGTTTAAACAACTCTTCAGACCCTAAAGCAAAATCAGTCTGAAGACTCTGTCATTGTTGCAGTTTATTCCGTACAGAGTCACGAATTGGTACAAATCTCCTGATTGCATCTAATCTTTCACGAGCCAATCGGGTTGTTAATGCTTCATTGACCATTATTTGAAATCAGAAACAATTTTTCAATTGTAAAACAATTTTTCAATCCGACCTAACACCATCGTGCAACTCCTTTTTTGACATCAGTGACATGTCGGATGATTTTTAACACGGTCATGGAAGTGTTATTTCATCCTATAACAGCTTCTATCAGTGATGAGGAAAGTCACATAATTGTATATAAAATTAATAATACTGTGACTTTCCTCACTTTTCCATTGACCATCCATTAAAGGTCCATAGATTTTTTATTCACTGATTTTGACATTTTCAATCAAAAAATGCTAAAAAAATGAAAATCTCTTGAGGGTCGGAATGATAAATGGTCAGGCAATCAATGGTCGGGCAATCAAAATTGTTCATTTTCTTGAATTAATGCTCGTAGGTTTCTAATTTTAGAGTTGACTTCTTTTTTCAATTCGTATTCGTTACCTAATTCTTTTCGTATTCCTTCTACGATAGTATACAACGGAACGAACACACTGATGTCACTGGAAAATGAAAGAGAGTCTTTAATAGAATTCTGAATTCTTTTGATGAGTGCATACTTCTTGGGTAGCATATATTTATTGTTGTTTACTCCGTATTCAATATCCTGAAAATCAGACACAATTTGATCAGGATTTAATCCATCTGATAGTTTGATTACCTGATTTTTCAATTTTGCTATTTCAACTATGATGCTATTCATGTTTTCAGAATTCATTATTCTATAAGAATGACATATCTCTAATTGGAAATTATGACGCATTAGACATAACTAAATTGAACTTTTTGCCCCGTCTTTTTTGAAATAGCCGTCTTGGTTATTCCCGATGCAACGAATCGTACTGAAGTTCTACAAATATTGAAATACTTACCGGCTTCATATAATGATTTAAATATTTTCTCTTCGTTAGTTGTTGTATTAAAAGATTTCACTGGTCTCGCTTTTGAACAAGTGTCAGTCCTTCCTCGTTTGATATTCTCACTTTGTGTGATAGCTTGCAGATTGGATAAAGAATTGTTCCTTGGATTAGAATCAATGTGATCGATAACAAAACCATCTTTGATCAATCCATTAAAACATTCAAATATGAAACGATGATTGCGAAATGTCTTCCTTCCAACATTAAACACCAAAAACCCCATACCATTATCCCAACCAATTGGGTTCTTCAGTCTACAGTGTCTTACAACACCATCACTGGATGCTTCGTAATTTTTAATCACTGGGTGTAGTCTGAATTCTTGGGTCATTATATACTACACTATTTGTCTAATTCAATGACTGACCCATTTTGCAGTGATTGATTATACATAAATCTTTCATTTAGACACCTGTTTTTAATATAGCATGAAGGAGTTCAAGAGATTGACTTCGAAAAATGCTAAATTCAATACCGATAGAGAGTTCAAGAGATTATTGAAAATCAATCCTAGATTTAATCTCGATAGACCCAAAAAACGTATAGTAGACGGAAACATGAAAGAGTTTAAGAGATTATTGAAAATCAATCCTAGATTTAATCGCGATAGACCTAAAAAACGTGTAGTAAACAGAAACAAACGTAACAAACGTCCAAGAGACGGAAACATGAAAGAGTTTAAGAGATTATTGAAAATTAACCCTAAATTTAATATCGATAGACCCAAAAAACGTAACAAACGTCCAATAGACGGAAACATGAAAGAGTTTAAGAGATTATTGAAAATCAATCCTAGATTTAATCGCGATAGACCAAAAAAACGTAACAAACGTCCAAGAGACGGAAACATGAGATCACCATGGAAGGATGCTCAATTCAATCTTGATATAGTTTCTAATACACCCAAGAATAAAATTCTTGATAAACCCATCAGAGACTGTTTTAATGAATTCAAGCGTGATGGAGCATCTTATTGTTGGTCAACATTTCGAATTGATGGTGTTGTTGACGCTACCATGAATGATGAAAAAGCAGCAGTGATAATCTCAAATGTTGGAGAAAAAAGTCATTTTTTCCGAATCAAATTCATTATCCGTGAGGATGGCAAATGGATTATTAGGGATAAATTTGAACCCATTCTCAGGGGCAAAAAAAACTGTCACCGTGAATCAGGATTCTAAACCGGGAATTTTGACTGGAATTGATAAACCCTACTACGAAAGATCTTATCCTGTCACAGCAGTTGTTTACGGGATATATCCACTCAATGACAAACCTGATATTTCAAAACTAGCACCCATGAAATATTCGACAGGGCTAAATTGTGTAGCAGAACGAATAATAGAACACTTCACAAATGCGTCCCGGGGAAATAAACTAACTGATCTAAGACGAAAAAAAATAACCGAGTGGGAGTTCACGGTAAAAGAGCATGGGGCAACAATTCAGGATATAACTAAATTAGAAAAATCATTAAGATTTCCAATATCGGTAAGGACAATCACCGGAGAAGTATTATACGAATCGAAATATAAATCACAGGGAACCCCCATTGAAATTATTGATCATAACACACACGCGTGGTCATCTGCAGTAACAATATTCCCACGGGATAGAACCGTAAGATATCTATCCCAAACCGAAGAGTTTTTTTCAGAGCAGAAATTATTTGATGCTATTTACCATTTGAGTAAAAACGATCCTGTGTCAGTGTGGCTATTTCATAGTAATTCAGACGAAGAATGTAGATTTGATCAGTTTGTAAGGCCTAACGGAGAATTATACCGTACTGAAGAGCTGCAGAATCAAATGAAACAACTAGCTAGTGAGTTTTCTGGGGACGGGGAGGACAACGATCAATTATTAGCAAAATGTTTTACAGTACCATCCATTGCAGCACATTTTGCTAGAAAGAAAAACGCGTGGAAACCAACACGAAGTGAGTTTTTATCAGATGTCAAATTGTCCTATCTTGAATACAGCCATGGAGGATTATGGAACACAAAATACACCGCTGATACCGTTATTTCCGTTGATATGATTGCGTGTTATCCAGGAAGTTTTCTTGGGTATGGAGAATGCGAGAAATATTTCAAACGATTTGGACACCCTACACACGAAATGACCCGTGTTGCTATTAATGGACCACTTCCTGATTTTGATTTAACCGGATTCGCTTGTGTAGTATCATTTGAAATGGCTGAAGGACTTCATCCGTGTAGTTATCTTTGGATTGGTAAACACATGTCTGAAAAATACTGGATGCCAATAGTGTTATTACGGTATATGCTTGATTGTAAGATGTTAAAATCATTAATTGTCAGTGAAGCAATTATATCCTATCGAGCACAGAAATCAGTCTGGTTACCACAACCTGATCTAGAAAAGATAATTAGCGAAGAGCGAAAACTGTTTCCTGATTTTAATGAACAACAAATCATGGATTGGTCCCAACAGTTATTTGAAATCAGAAACAATGAAGCAAAAGACCTTGGACGAAGAATAATCGGTAAATTTACCCAAGGTGGCAAAGATGATAATACGAGATATTCTTCACGATTGATTATAGACAATGCTGAATACGATTTTGTAATCACGGATTTAACGAATAGGGGCCTATATGTCAATCGTAAGGACGCATTTATGTCCGATGGAACCAAATTGGGTACAATTGTTACTTACACTGATGGATACAATCCGCAGTACACACATTTGAGAGCTTCTATGCTTGGTTATGCTTCTATTAATTTATTTTCGATGATCAATAGATTTCTTACCACCGCAGTTAGAGTTGCTACTGACTCATTTTACATAAATAGCAAAATGGCTACTGGCAACGAGAATTGGGGGTCATGGAGAATTAAGAAAGAAATGCTTCATGATTATATTCCATCAGCAGATGTTACCATTGAAAATAATTACTTAGAAAGCAATCAGTGTTCAGAATTTTCTAGTGCACCACCGATTTCTGATCCAATCTGTAGATATAAAACAGTTTATTTAAACGGTTGTGGCGGGTCAGGAAAAACAACCCGGGTAATTGAGTTATTCCGTGGGGAAAATCCTACGGATTTCACAAAAATGATTGTACTAACACCGACTCACAGACTTGCAAGAGAAATGATACAGAGAGGGGTAAATGCCTGCACTTATCATAGTTTCTTTAGATGGAAGGGAGATAAATGGACTCCTGAGCGCATGGGAGAGAAATTTATTCCTGAATTCATCATGTGGGATGAAATAGACACAGTGTCAGAAGATGTCTTAAAAATATTTCTTGAGTGGTTGTTATTAAAAAATACAAAAGTCGTCATGTGCGGTGATCACGGGCAACCACCACCATTTGTCGGTGCATCTCCACATGAATGGCTAAAGGGTTTTGTAGACTATTATGAAGAAATTGATACTGATCATAGATCACTTGATGAAAAATTAAAAGAGTTTAAGAAATTAATTAGATTACAACCGGATAGAATCCAGTGTGAAATAGCCCGTGAAATAATTTCGGAAACTCCCATGAATGATTTCTGGGAAATGTGGAGACCAAACGATTTGATCATTGCAAGTAGAAAAATAGTCAGAGACACACTTCAGATGAAATTATTTGAATTGCATAAAGAAAAATTTGCAACGCTTCCAGTACCCCTTTGTTATAGGCCATCGGATACACGAAAACAGAATATTGAAGTTGATATTCCAGGACAGAGTGAAAAACAAATTCTCGTATTAAATGATATTGTGCTGGTTGATATCAATGTCGTTGAAGATGCATTGCGTGCTAATAAATCCCCGTGGATGCTAGGATACGCAGCAACAATACACTCTTCACAGGGATTGACTATATCGGATACAATTGTTTGGATGGTAGATAATCGCATAGAATGGTCGAATTTAGTCTATCTTTCAGTATCCAGAGTACGAAAAATAAATCAACTTCGAAGAATTGTCCTGACAGAGTCAGGCGATGATGAAATCATTGGCGATGATAATGACACCACAATAGATGATATTATTGATAAAAAAACTCTCCGGTTACAAACAACAAGACAAAAAAAAGACAACGAGAATTTGATATTGATGCTGAATTAATAATTACTCTGAAGCAACAACAGAATAATCACTGCGCGAGTTGCAATTGTATAATGTGTTGGCAGTATTTGGATAAGGACCCTCGCCAATTCACCGTAGACAGAAAAAATAACAATCTCGGTCATGTCAGAAATAATGTGATGTTGACTTGTCTTGAGTGCAATAGACGCAAGGGTGCTAGTTAAGACCATGCGGTGGTAATTGAGTATCGTCAGGAATTACTTGTAGTTGTTGTCTAGTAAACCCACGCTGAGGGGCAGTTGAATCCAGTTTATAGATTGGAAGTCTACCCGTAGATCGTGTTATACTAGATATCTTATGCGTAGTGACGCTCCAAATAGGATCAGTAGCCCTTTTTCTATCCCCTTCAAGCTCTCCTGGTTCGTATAAGTACCTCACAATGACATTACTACCAAGAATTGGTTCTTTGAAATCTTTTTGTGGTTTTTCAGGTATCGACTTCTTTTTAATCGCGTTGATAGGTTTCATGTTGATGGTTCTAGTAATCTCGTTATTCAGTGCGGTAACTACACCTGGTAATCTCTTAACCCATTCACGGGATCTTTTTTCTTGGATGAATTCTTTTGCATATTGATATCCAAATAACCGCTCAGCAAGGGTTTTATTAAACCGTTCTACAATGGCCTGATCACGATGCAGTGCAGTATGCCCTCGTCTGATAGCGACATTGTGATATTTCATTGTAGATAACACTGCACCCTGAAATTCATTGCCAGGATCAACTTGTAATAGATTTGGCCAGTGCAGAAGACTCCTTCGATAAATCCTTTCAAATGCAGAAGCCACTTCAGTGGCTGATTTTGTTTTTAACGGTTCTGCTTCTTTGTATCGACTTGCAATATCAACTACAGTTAACGCATATTTGTAACCACGATCATGTGGCAGAAATAATAGATCAGCTTGATGAACTTCATTGGGTCCGGTTACATCAAAATGCGAGAATTGAATTTGTTTAGGCGGTGGTAGATAAATTTGCCATAGTGCCTGTTTGGATAACCAATGAGCCGCAGTGGTTTTTTTCACTTTTGCGGCGCTAGCGAGTTTACTGATTGCAGCGTTACCCTTCCAGTATCCTCTTGGGGAATAATAAATAGATTCCATGTTGTTATTAATTACCAGCACCTAACATCAATTTGCTTTTCATTGCCGATTTTATCAAAAATGAAGCCAATTTTTCTTTGAAGGATTTATCAGGAATGGCATTTAACGCATGAATTAATTTCACATCTGCTAGATGCCTGTGTTGCAAATTGCTACTTTTATAAGCAACATCATGAAGGTGACAGGCCTTATCAATAGCGTTTATTGGTTCCTCACCGGGTCGGGGCTGATTTTGATCATTGAGTCTGATATCAAGTCTTGTTCCCGGTCCACAATAACTATACCCTGGAAGGTGTTTTTCTCCGGGGTATTTTGCCCATGGGGTTCCAGGGAGTTTTGCTAATTTGGCAGCGATATCACCTCCTCGTTTTTTTTTAAAGGTTCCTTGGGTTCCTTGGGTTCCTTGGGTTTAGAAACAAATCTACATTTCTTTGTACTACACTGTACGCATTTACCAGAAAGCGCTGATCGGTTATTTTTAGTTGTAATCGTCGTCAAGTCATCTGTGCCAGTACGCGCCTTACACTTCACGCAATATAGATCCATAATTTATGTATAGAGATATGAATATAATTGATTTTTCAGCGACTAAAACAAGAGAACCAGTGAAGCATCATGCAGCGCTACCAAACTCTATCCGCGCAATTATAATCGGGCCATCTGGATCCGGTAAAACGCAATTGTTGCTCAATTTAATAATGAGATGGATGAAGTGGGATAAGTTGTATTTAATTGCCCCTAGCGTAGATGATCAACGATGCTATGAAGTGCTAAAAGATTTTAATGAAAACGCTTCAGAGATTGCTGGCGAGGATGTTATTGAATTTATAACCGATATTGACGAGGCGCCATCCGTGAATGACCTCGATGGAAGTATCAACAATTTAGTTGTATACGATGATGTCATGTTAGATAAACAAAAAAATCCTGCTAGAATATTTTCCCGAGGCAGGCATAAAAACACGGACGTGATCTATGTCACTCAACGCTACACTCAGATTCCAAAAGTGATTAGAGATAACTGTAATATGCTTGCTGTATTCAACGGCGTTGATACACATACGCTACGAAATATTTGGCAGACATGGTGTTCTGATATGGACTTCAATCAATTTAGAAATTTCTTTAGTCATGCTCAGTCTGCCCCACACGGATTTGTAACAATAAATTTACATGACCCTCGAACACGATATCGTATCGGACTGGATCAAATATTCGGTTGAAATCATTTATGATGTTTGTTAACCAGAACTGAAAGTTCTAGCAGCAGAGAGGGTGAGTGACAACGATGTTGTAGTCCCTTTTTCCCAAAAAATCGATGGAGGATTTCATTAATTTCATTGATTTTTTCATATTTTTTTTTTGGACCTAATCCATGAAACGATATCAGATTCACACACACATTGGGGCCTGATGTCATTGGTTTCATTGTTTTTAAGCGTGATTTCAGTGAAAACTTGTCTAAAAATGTTGTCTGATTCGCCCCTTCTGCTGCTTATTATCATAAAAGAGAATAAATAACTTAACGATTTTAGAGAATAAAGTCCTGAAATGAAGTCCAAAAGAATTCACAATCTAATCCATTAAGAATTAATGGGTCAAACTGAATTTCTAGAAAAAAACTGTTCTAACTAAATGAATTATAGACCCAAAATTGACAAATTTTAAATTTATAAAATTTCAATAAATCCTTTTAAATCATATAGCCGTAACAAATAGTAGAATCAGCAGTGGTAAAAGTACTGCTGGTAGTAGTTAAACATAATATTAATATTAATGCTGTAGCTACTTTTATTTTGATGTTGTTTCTTTTCTTCAAAGGAATATCACAGACATTGTATCGACAGTTATGTCGTAGTGATGAGACGCTAAGTGGGTGGCGTTGCAAGGACTGTTCCCGACTTCCTCCACCACTGATTATGACAGATTACAGTCTCAACAATATGTTGAACATTTTGCCAATAGCAGAGAGTACACATCTGACTGCTGATGAGGCAATGAATACTGACATCATTAATAGTGTCAATGATTCTGACATCCCGATCGACAACTCTTCAGTCAAGTAAGATATATATCCATTTATTTCATCTTAATTTAATTTTTCTAAACGTACGAAACAAATACGCAATAAATGTGCAGCATTTTCACATTATGTAACCACTGAAATGTTTTTTTTTTCTTCTTCCAGATTGCTACCAGATGTTAGTTCTTATACCTGGACAGCGTCCCAAAATGCAGAAGTTACATGCACTTTTAATATAGACGCCTCTTTCAAAGTCACGGAAAATCAAGAAGAAGAGTGAGTTTATTATTTTATAATCTTTAAGAATTGTATTATGTTGTAATGTAAATTTGCGTTCAATAAAATACAATTGAAATGGCATGTAGTTGAAAATTAATAAGATTATATATTATGATTAGCTAACTAGTGTTCTGGAGAAAATCATAATATGTAAGACGCTGAATAGCACAGTATCCAAAAAGTACCACACTCTCGATTTAAATATTCTTTATTCACGAAATCGATTTTTTTTTTACAGGTCCATAAATGAACCGACGTTACAGCTCAGACTAAACCAAGTACGTCATCCAGATTTTCAGATCGTTCTTACTGGTTCCAAAATGTCGCGTCCAAAACTTGTGGAGGCTGATGGATATTCATACACTATCAAGGTAATTAGTAGTAATATTGGTAATTGCCATAATATCATCATCGTTATTGGTCATACTTGTAGAAGTGTTGGCGGTGGTATCATTGATATTCGCACATTTATGTTTTAAAATCTTTTCTTTTAGCGTAAAAGGGCAGACGTAACATACTGGTGGTGTTCTGTCCGCTCTAAAAAGATGCGATGCCCAGCGACCATAATACAACGTGGTGATTGTTACGAGAGAGGACTACACCACCATATACACAGCATCGATCCAGGGATCGTCGCCAAGGTTAAGGTGTCATCGGAGGTTAGTTGCATGTTGACTACGTCTTGGTAATTTCAAAATACACATCGCTCATTACCCTGCACCTGTCAATATTCATTGTTTCTATTAGTAACATCAACGTACGTATAAGTAGTATTTGAAATACACATCATTAATTATAACGTTCTACTATATATATACGCTCGCTGTTTTAATATTTATATATTCATTTATTTTTTTGTAACGCTCACATATTCTATAATATATTCCATAGGTGAAGAGTGTAGCGAAGCAGCATAAATATACATCAGCTGCTACGATCGTGGATAGAGTTTTAAATGAATTAGTGCCAAAGGATGGTCACTTTCTTCCCGAACCAGCGCTCTTAGTTAGAGCTGCCAATAGGACTCGCCAGAAAATGCGACCAAAAGAGCCGCGCGACTTAGAATTTGTTGTAAGTAGCACTAATAATTTTGAATTAATATTGCGTTGGTTGTTTTGCACCAGGCCCTTCATTATGTATTATTTCCTTATTTAACATCTTTCAGTTGGACGAGTCACAGTTTCCCGACAAATTTCTTCGGAAAGACATTCATGTTGGCAGTAAACGTCACATTTTATTGGCCACTGACAAACAATTGGAAGTTTTGGCGAGAGCAAAAATCTGGTACGTTGACGCCACCTTTAAAATAATCAGGGACCCGTTTATGCAGTTGTTTTCTATACATGCCTTTGTTAAGAATGACGAACATGAAACAAAACAGCTGCCACTGGCGTTCGCTTTGATGTCAGGACGAAGAAAAAAGGATTACAAGAAGGTAAATATTCATTTGTTTTTCTTTTTATATGGATTTATTTAAAGACAGATTTGAGGTTAACTAAATTTTAACGTTTCTTACAATTTGATTTTACATTGGTTACAAAAGCATTCATGCAAATAATATTATCGATTGTATACAATGATAATATAGTTATCGTATTTTATCACAGTTTATTGTTAGTAGTAGTAGTAGTAGTAGTTGTAGTAGTAGTAGTAATACAAATAATAAGAATATTTTTATTATTTTTAGTAGTAGTAGGAGTAATAGTATTAGCCGTTAGTAGTATTTGTAGCAGCAGTATTTCATGTTGTAATGTTGCATATTACAGTAATTTATCTCGGTCTTTTTCATTGCTTATAATTAGGTTTTCAAAGCGTTAAAGCGACTTCTTCCGTCTCCTCCCACTGTCAACGGTATTGTTGCAGACTTTGAAGCAGGTTCGTACAGTAGTAGTAGTAGTAGTAGTAGTAGTAGTAGTAGTAGTAGTAAGAGTGGCATTAGTTGTTGCTACTCACGTAATATTAATATAAAGAATTTTGTTATTCTTCTCCGATTATTAGCCAACTAAATACTTTTTCTTATTTTTACCGATGAACTGTTCTCAATATTCTGGCTAGCTGTTAGCTTTCGCGCACACGCACAAACTTCTTCATCACATTAAATATTTAATTATTTAGGTATCTGGCTAGCTTTCCGGCGTGTCTATCCAGGAGTGCCTATCCACGGCTGTGCATTTCACCTGGGGCAAGCTATGTGGCGAAAACTTCAGGAATTGGGGTTGAGAACAGCCTACATTCAAGAAAAAAGTGTTCATCAGTTTTGCAGGAAGGTAATGCATAATATCGACATTCGAATGAATTGGCTAATGCGTGTTATAAATGACAATTGTCATTATGATGTGTTATCTTATAAACAAATTGTTTTCATTTTGTGTCTCTTTTTCAGGTGATGGCGTTACCATTTTTGCCCGCAGAACATATAGCCCCTGCCTTTGCCCGTCTAAAAACTCAGTCCAAGATGTTTCCTGTATTATGTAGTTGGGTTGACTATGTAGAATCAACCTGGATTACAAACAGCACATTCCCGATCGACTCGTGGTCTGTGTTTCGGAAATCGGTACGTACCAACAACGATGTAGAGGGTTGGCATCGAAGAATCAATGGTAAAGCCGGCAAAGCTAATCTTGCCTTCTATGTGCTAGTTGGTCTTTTGTACGACGAAGCCAATTCAGTTGAAACACAGATTCAACTGGTATCTGAAAAAAAGCTAAAAAGATACCAGAAAAAAAAATATCGACAAATGCAGGCGAGAATATTCTCGGTGATGGAAGAATATCAGAACGGCGTCATATCCTCTTCAAAATTACTGAGACGTTGCAGCAGTATATATGGCCCGACAACTGAATGACAAGGCAGTTTCACTGCAGTATGATACCATGCATATTGTAATTGTATTTTTTTTTTGTATGCAAGTAATAAAACTCTAGAATGTACATTTGTGAATAATATTGTTAGTCTCACTGTATGAAAAGTTGCCTGTACAAAAATATTTAAGTTTTACTTAAATACATGTAAAGATGTACAATGTATCAGTATCACCTTTACAATATCTTTACATAACAAAAAGATGAAAGTTCATATTTAGTCTCTGTAAAGACTATAAAAGCAGTTGAGTTGTCTTTACAAAAATTAAAGATATATTTTCAAGCAGTGTCTTTTGTTCTTAATGAAACCTTTCAAGCTAATAATTTGACTTACTGAGACATCTCCTTCAGTCATTCTTTGGATGGTAATTTTTACTGTTCTAATCTGGGAATAAAATATGCTGTATTGAATAAGTTTCACTACTGGCTCAAACAAAACATGCATACATATCTTAGATTATTTATAAAATTTAAAACAACAAAGTAAATATGAAAAATGCAGTGACAAATTAAATCTCTCTCTCTCTCTCTCTCTCTCTCTCTCTCTCTCTCTCTCTCTCTCTCTCTCTTTCTCTCTCTTTCTCTCTCTCTCATTTATGTGGAAGATAACACAAATGAGCAAAAATGTCCACATGTATGCCAGTATGCCAATGCGATCGATTGTCTCCCCCACCCCGGCATGGTTACCCGTATAATATGCCATGTTCAACACTTTAAAGCAACACAAATAAAAAATAAACAGCAGTAATAGGAGAAAAGAAACTTACACAAACAACACTACTGTATCTGCATCCAGTCCCATTTAATAATCTTTCTTCTAGCGTAAAATGACAGGCGTAACAATATGGTGGTACTCAGTCCGCTCTAAAAAGAGGCGATGCCAAGTCACCATATTACTGATTCAAACAAAGCATTCTTATATATCTTAGATAATTAAATCTGTTTCAAAACAACAAAGTAAATATATGCAAAAAGTAGAGCCAAATGAAAGCTCTCATATAACATTAACATCTCTCTCTCTCTCTCTCTCTCTCTCTCTCTCTCTCTCTCTCTCTCTCTCTCTCTCTCTCTCTCTCTCTCTCTCTCTCTCTCTCTCTCAGTTATGTGGAGGATAACAAAAGTGACCAAATATATACACAAGTATGAAAGTGCGATCGGCTGCCCTCCCCCCTATAATATACAACGTTCAACACTTTTAAAAGCAGCTAAAAAAATTAAATTAACACCAGTATTAGGTCTTGGAGAAGAAAATCTGACACAAACAACACTAATGAATCTGCGTTTTCTCTTACTGTCAAAGTGAATATTTTTAAAAAATTTAAATTAAGTTATTTTTTTGGTGTAAATTAATTGGGTACGAAACGACCATCACCTTGGGTACGAAACGACCATCACGTTGGGTACGAAACGACCATCACCTTGGGTACGAAACGACCATCACATTGGGTACGAAACGACCATCACCTTGGGTACGAAACGACCAATTTATGTGGGTACGAAACGACTTGGGTACGGAACGACCAGGTTCGGATGACTTTCCACCTTAGTTTATTTGTTTTAGGGTTTAACGCCATTTTTCAGCACACGATAGGCTATACATGGCGGCCAGTATTATTGGTGGAGCAAGAACCCGATAAAGAACCACCGACCCACGAGAAGCTACTGGCAAGCTTTCTCACATAACTACATTAGCCGAATCTTAAACTCGAACCCACGCAGATAGAGGTGAGACGGCAGTTACCCGTAACGTAAAGCGCTTTAGTAAAGCCACTCGGGGCCCCCTTCCACCTTGGTTCGTCCAGACAGATTAATTGATTAGCACGACATTCGCACATACACACGGGAGATGTACTGGCAGCTTCCTGGAACAACGGGCATCTGGGTATATTGGTCATCGGGAATTAACAAGTCGCGAAAGTACATAGTTAACATATAAAACTAGAATTATATTATTGGTATTGCCTCGCTTGGCGCCCAGCATTAAGATTTTAGTATTACGATTGACCAGTCTGGTGTCAGGATTTTGTGATTGGGTGGGACATCATGCTACATGTCTGCGTGATGATGCCCCAGTGCTAGATATCACTATAAACGTGTCACATTGCTTACATCGTAGCGATATGACTAAAGTGTGTTTAAAGTTACGCTAAAAAAAAGTCCAAATCAAAGTTATGAATAGACAGCCAGTGATACCCTATGGTATTATGATATGATGCTGCGTTTATGTGTTTTAATACGTTAATACGTTTTACGTGTTTTAATACGTGTTTTAATACGTGTGTTTTAATACGTTAATACGTTTTACGTGTTTTAATACGTGTTTTAATACGTGTGTTTTAATACGTTAATACGTTTTACGTGTTTTAATACGTGTTTTAATACGTGTGTTTTAATACGTTAATACGTTTTACGTGTTTTAATACGTGTTTTAATACGTGTGTTTTAATACGTTAATACGTTTTACGTGTTTTAATACGTGTTTTAATACGTGTGTTTTAATACGTGTGTTTTAATACGTTAATACGTTTTACGTGTTTTAATACGTGTTTTAATACGTGTGTTTTAATACGTTACAGTGTTTTAGTCCGTTTCGCTGTTTCTATGCATCATACTAAAGTGCACTTTTGAAGAAACATACGAGTGCAAGTAGTGAAATGAAGCATCACAAGAGGATAATAATAATAATAATAATAATAGTAATAATAATGATGATGACTTTGTGAAGCGGCTAATCTCTTGATGCTCTAAGCGCTTTATAAACTATGAACATAAATATCCTTTATAATGATATGATTACAAAATAAACACCGTGAAGTTTGAAACCATAAAACATGCTGAAATATTTTAGGTAGGAAACATTGATAGGCCTTTAATTTTGTTCATGCAGTCGAAATATGTGAGTTTTAACAGCACTCCAGAATGGGGTCGCTGTGTTTTTATGTCTTAGGTCAGTGGGCACTTCGATTCCCGTTGCTGGACCCTGATATGCAAAAGAACGTTGTCCATATGACTTCATTTCAGAGTGGGAATAATACGTGTAGAGGAGTGTAAGTATGTTGTTGGGGTATGCACATGGGTAAGGTCCGATAGATATGTTTGACTCGAGTCTGTTAGTGAAACGTAGCACAAAGAATAAACTTTGTGTTTGATTCTGGATCGAATGGATAGCCACTGTATGGTATGGGAGGTGCGCTCTGATCGTAGTTGTTGTTGTAATAACGTTTAACACTATGTTCCAGCACACTATAGGCTATAGATGGCTGCCAGTATTAATGTTGGAGGAAGAACCGGGGAGAAACCTTGGGGAAAAAAACACCAACCCACGACAAGCTACTGGCAAACTTTCTTTTAGTTGATTTTGAAAATATTGTTAGCTTGAACGTATAAGTAGACTTTGATTGGAAGTTGAATGCTTATGTTGGTTTTTTAACTTATTGGTGTAAGTTATGTTCAGTTAAACTCGATTCGATGTTACGTTCTCTGATCTGTTTTAGTCTTTGAGTGGAAAGGGATAATTGATAAATCTGACTGCAAATTGGTATTTGATTGAAGTAGGGAACATATACGCTGTGCTTTCGGCGGATCTGAAATTGTCTGTTTGATTACGTTGCGCTATTCCCGTGTGACTTTCCACCTTGGCTCGTCCTGAAAGATTAATTGATTAGCGAGACATTCGCACATACACACAGGAGATGTACTGGCAGCTTCCTAGGGCATCTGAACATACTGGTCATCGGGAATTAACAAGTCGCGAAAGTACATAGTTAACATATAAAATTAGAATTATATTATTGGTATTGCCTCGCTTGGCGCCAAGCATTAAGACGTTAGTAACAAACTTTATGTTTGATTCTGGATCGAATGGATAGACATTGTATGGTACAGAGCAGCGGCGAGGTGCGCTCTGATCGTGGTTGTTGTTGTAGTAACGTTTAACACCATTTTCGAGCACATTATAGGCTATACATGGCTGCCAGTATTAATGGTGGAAGTAGAACCCATGAAAAACCAGCAACCCACGAGAAGCTGCTGGCAACTTGCTCATATACCCACATTGGCCAAAAGTGAGAATCGAACCCACGCAGAGGTGAGAAGGCAGTGATCCGTAACAGAGAGCGCTTTAACCCACTCGGGGACCCCTCTGATCGTGGTACTCTATGAATGATCCGAGCAGTTTGTTTTGAACCTTTTGAAGTTTCTGTAATATATATTGTGACGAACTGACAGAATGGAATTACAATAGTCCAGACCTGAAAGTACTAATGAACCTACAAGTGTGTTAGTGGCATCAGCTGAAAGATATTTGTGAATGAAGCTGATGCGTCTCAGCTCAAGATATGCAGCCTTGCATATGTGCATGACATGTACGTTGACATTAGCCTGATATTAATCTCAAAGAGCTCTTTTCAGCTGAAACGTTCCGCGATCTTAGTGCTGTAGTGGGCTTATTTCGTTTTGGGATGCATGGACTATGTTTGTGACATTCTTCATCGCATCTTTCTTTATAGATTTGCTTATGAATAGTTAGTCTGTATGAAAGCAAAGCCTCTCAGCTTTACGGCGGTCTCTTTTAGCAGTGCGAAGCTGGTCCCTAATAGTCCTATACTACGGAGAATATTTTTGAATTTATAATCTGTACTTGGTGGCTGGGGCATGTTTCTTAAGCAGTGAACGCAAGCAAGTAACGAGTTGCCCTGCTGTTGGAGGTAACCAATTTGCAAGGTTTGCATTGATATCATCCATTAGTTTGGTTTTATTTATCATACAGAGGTTTCTCTCAGTAGCAAGTACAGGTGGATTATTAAGGAATGATACGTCAAGATGGTTTTTTAAAGCAGTGGTCTGTGAAGAATCCAGTCTTAAATGTGACCATGTTTATGAGTGAGTTGGTTAACTGACTATTTGAAGTTGAAAACATAAATGGAATCTAGGAGTTTTGATGTGTATGGGTTTCCAGGACAGTTGAAGTGAAAGTTGAAATCTCCAAGAATAATAAGGTTGCCAATTTGCCACCTATCAGGATATTCGGAAACTGCTCCTAAAAGAGAGATTCGGTCAGTATTTCTTTACTAGGTAAAGGGCAGTAAACCATTCAGATGTCAAGTTTTTGCTAAAAATGTTTAGTGAAAGTGGTAAAATGAAGGGAATACATTATAGAGAATGTGACGTTTGTAATAAAATGTTTAGACAGAATAGTCATTTAAAGAGACACATGAGGATACACACCGGAGATAAACCATTC
The DNA here is from genome assembly GCA_029339505.1 of Unio delphinus. Classification (NCBI taxonomy): domain Eukaryota; kingdom Metazoa; phylum Mollusca; class Bivalvia; order Unionida; family Unionidae; genus Unio; species Unio delphinus. The sequence continues at coordinate 1,931,660 of JAQISU010000065.1, forward strand.
AAATGTGAAATTTGTGATAAAACGTTTAGTGAAAGTGGTAATTTGCAGAGACACATGAGGATGCACACTGGAGATAAACCATTTAAATGTGAAGTTTGTAATAAAGGATTTAGTGAAAATGGTGTTTTGAAGAAACACATGAGGATACATTCTGGAGATAAACCATTCGCATGTGAAGTTTGCTCTAAACTGTTTATCCAGGAAAGTCATTTGAAGAAGCATATGATGGTACATACTGGAGCTAAGCCGTTCAAATGTGAAGTATGTTATAAAATGTATGCGCATAGTAGTTATTTGAATAGACACATGATGATACATACTGGAGACCGACCGTTTAAATGTGAAATTTGTGATAAAACGTTTACTGAAAGTGGTAGTTTGAAGAGACACACGAGAATACATTCTGGAGAGAAACCACTCAAATGTGAAGTTTGTGCTAAAACGTTTACTGAAAGTGGTAATTTAAAGAGACACATGAGAATACACACTGGAGATAAACCATTCAAATGTGAAGTTTGTTATAAAGCATTTAGTGAAAGTGGCATTTTAAAAATCCACATGAGGATACATTCTGGAGATAAACCATTTACATGCGAAACTTGTGGTAAAATGTTTATCCAGAAAAGCCATTTCAGGAAGCATATGATGTTACACACTGGAGCTAAGCCGTTCAAATGTGAAGTGTGTGGTACAATGTTTGCACGCAGAAATTATTTGAACAGACACATGATGATACACACTGGAGACCAACCGTTCAAATGTGAAGATTGCGATAAAAGGTTTACTGAAAGTGTTAGTTTAAAGAGACACATGATAACACATTCTGGAGATAAAGCACTCAAATGTGAAGCGTCACAGTAAAATGTCAAGACAATGGTTCTGTATAAGATGCACATGATAAAAATACATATATAGACCATTCAAATGTGAAGCTTGTGATAAAATATTTGAACTGGATAGCAATTTGAAGGTCCACAAGAGGATGCATACTGAAGATAACCATTGATATGGGAAATTGTGATCAAATATTTAGACATAATAGTAACTTAACAGTCCAAATGAGAACTTATATTAGAGACAAGTATATGTAATGTGTCTTTGACAGAATGTTCAAAAGCAGAATGGATATAAGAATGGATACAGGACATTAGCCATTATAGCATGAAATTTGTGATGAATGTTTGGGCAGAGTAGCCACTTGTTGACCCACTGGATGGAGTACTATAGATAAGTCATTCAAATGTGAAATTTGTTATAAAATCTTTAATCATAGTAATAATATAACATATTCTAGTTCAAGAAAGAACTTAAAATTCAGCAGATTTTGGTTGAAGGTTCACTGCAGGTAAACCATTGAAAGTTAAAGAGAAATCATTTTGTCCAAGTAGTTTTTTTTCCTTCAAAATGGTGCATCATCTTAGAACCTGGAGAATAAACAATATAGGTTGTATTGCTTTGGATTTTAGCTTAGTGTGTATTTTATTATTTTACTTGCTTTCAGTTCGGACTTGTTTAGGTTAGTCTGTTACATATATTGATTTTAATTTTAGTTGATAAAATTCTTTGCAAGAAAAATGAAAGTAGTTTATATAAAATATGAAGGGAACGTACCGTTAATGATAATGTGTACATGAAGGCAAAAAGACTAATCACAAACACATACTGTCACACAATGGCCACTAAAATGATTTTTACAACAACTTAACTAAAATCTATAAGTTCCACATAATCAGATAATATGATCTAACATTTCTTTAACAACATCCTCACATTATTCTGAAACAGTACTTTTTTTTTTCTATTTGAGTTTAAAGTAATTCCTAAATACATTAGACTAGAATTTGGCCATCCTTTAAATAAATGCAAGACAAATATAACGTTTCTAAAACAATTAGATTACCATACTTGTGACAATTTTTTTTTCCGAAGGGAGATTGATTCATAAAATAGTTATGTTCTGACTTAAAATCAAGATAGGTTGTTTTTGCAGCAGTTTTTAAATGTCGTTTTTACCAAATATTGATCAACTTTGTGGGTCCAGTTAAATGGAATTCTCAAAGGACATGAATTTTCTCACTGTGATGCACCTTGATTTCACACAGGATATGCCCCCTTTTCATATTTTGATCAGACGTGGACAAGCATCAAAATAGCTGAAGGTTAGTCTTAAGTAAACAAGCAAGAAGGCAAGTTTAACTAATTCACAGTTAATACTTTTTATTGCGCTTGTGAAAAAGACTGCCACCCCAACATGCTTCTAAAGGAAATCATGTTCTGCAAATGATAAGCACAAGAAAATTGATTTTCTTCACCAGTACAATAACTATGTTATGAATCCAACAAAATAGATTGTAACTATTGGCCACTTTATCGTTTTTCTTTTGAAGATTTGCTAGAAAGTTAGTCTATTTAATATTTGATTTTAATTTTGCCTAGGTAAATAATTTCAAAGAGGTACCATGCATCATCAGAATGATGGGTATATTATCTAAATTAAATCAGATTATCAGATTGATGGGTATACTGATATTCAAAATGATAAGAAACGCCTATTTGAAACATGCTTCTTTTTTGTACTGATTTTCTAATAAATAATTGACTAAAATCAGTAAACAACGAGATATTTTAATCAACGTTTCAGATTTTTTTAAATTCAAAAATGTAAAATAAAATCCGTGACTAATTTAAGACAGAGAAAAATGTATTTTGAATTATGTCTGCTACTTTTTCTTTAATTATTCATTGCTTAAATATATTTATTCTGAATCAGGCAGCTACTTTCGTTTTCACTACTGTTATTTTTAGTGAGTTTCATTCTCACTCGCTTACAATATCTTTTTAGTTTTTTATACGCGTATTCATGAATTTTGTGTTCCTTATTCGTGAGATAATTCTAATCTAAATTTTTGTATCGATCGCGCGTAAGAGAGATACGAATTTATCCAGTTCTATTTCTTTAACTGCGGCCAGCGAAAGAAACATAGACTGTTGAAAATGCTTAATAATCATAGTTCATATCTATCATGGAGTTTACGTTCATGTAATGATTCAAAATCAGAAAAGAAATATTTGTAGGATTTAGTTTATCATAATATTTGTGCTGTCGGTTTGTAATTTTTTAATTGCAGAAATAATAACATTAATATTTTCAGAGTTCATTATATAATGAATATGTATTTAAATATAAACTATTTACGCAACCCTAGATTGCCGATGGATATTCAAGGAAATTCAGAAGGTACATATATAATGTTACATCTAAGGACGAAACTACCGCCAGGTGAATTCCTAGATTACCAAACGACATTCTAACACAATCAGAGGATACATATAATCTTAGATGTAAGACGACACAACACCCATGTGAACTCAAAGACTAACAAACGATATTCTAGCATTCTCGGAAGGTACATAAAATCTTAGATTTAAGGACGAAACAAACCTCATGTGAACTCCTAGATTTACAAACGACATTCTCCCAAATTCAGAGGGTACATATGTAATCTTAGATGTTTTAAGAACACAATAAACAATATTAACTAACCTAAATATTTGTACAGCACAACCTCCATGTGACCCCCCGGATTACCAAATAATATTCGAGCCATTGACTGTATGTGAGTTACGGATTTCAAAATACAAACTTCGAGAATCTGAGTTCTGCGCTTTAGCAATGTACCATGGACGCCTTATTACTGATGTGTGTTTTAGGAATTATTATAAATTTACCTTACTTGAGGTAATCATTATACAAACTGCAGCGTGTTTCTAAATAAATCGTATTATATTGTGTCAAGGCAAAAATATATATTTGTCTGTTTAAGCTAACAGAGAGATCTAAACATAACCTAACCTAGATCTATTGTATGTATAACGATCCGTATGATACTGTTTTCTGCATTGATTTTGTCGATGAAGTCAAAAAGTATATAAATATCTTTCAACCAGTTTTAATTATTAAAAAATTATGCTACGTCACTGATATTTATTGCCGCATAATTAGTGACACAAATATGCCCTCTACTAAGAAAGATGCATGACATTAGTTATCTCCCATTTAATATTATTGAAAAATAATTATTTATATATTTTTCGTAAACGATAATTTATATATTTTATTTGCGACAGAATGTAGTAAAGGACAAATGTCGAAATATTTGCAACTGCATATGTTGATGGAAATATTAATTTTTCACCTGTTTCTGTATGTAGATACACCTGGCTCTTTTATCAATATAGCCAGTCCTTTCTAAATTATAGTTATGGCTCTGTGTAATTAGCACATAAGTAAATTTAATAATTATTTTGTTATTTAGATTTGAAATATTTTGATTGATCACAAGACCATCTTTGATTACTCCATTGTAGCACTCGGACAAATTGTTTATGAGACAAATACTCTTTTCTCTACAGTAAATCCTAGATTGCCAAAATTATTAACATTAACAAGTAAAGGTATTTCTAATCGACAATGCCAGATTACACCATCATGAGATACTTCGTAAATCTTGGTGATTGGATGATTAACAAACTCGTGATGTTCCATTTAATATAATATTATTTGTTTACACCATTATTTGCCTATCATTATATTTAAATCTTGCTATCTAGTCTTCTGACTTCAGTACGTTTTATTGCATTGTCATTGTCAGTGTTAATATTTTTCATAATATCTTTTCACTTCTCTGTATTTTTAGACACCTCACTGTACACACAACCGTGTTTATCCTCTAATCTCAGCACCACATTTCAAACACGATTTTGGCCCTAGACCTCCACAACATATGCCTTTTAAATGACATCCGTAACTTTTATTTACACATGTTTTGTTACAAGGGGTTGTATAACTTATCATTCGTCACGTGTATATACTTTATTTGACTCATTATATATATATATATATATATATATATATATATATATATATATATATGTGTGTGTGTGTGTGTGTATGTATATATGTGTATATATATGTGTATATATATATGTATGTATGTATGTATGTATGTATGTATGTATATATATATATATATATATATATATATATATATATATATATATATATATATATATATATATATAATATTTCGATTTAAATATTTGTCTTAATTATAGTATGGAGCGTAAGAGATTATCTGTGATTAAGCCTTCTAAATCCAGATTTGATCTTGACAGAAGAACACACGAGTTAATGAGGTGACTTTTGGTTGATCGGACGAATAATCTGATAAAAAGTATACGTGGCGCCCAGAAAGAATTTCGCAATGATGGTGCATATCATGTGTGGTTAACACTCAAAATTGTACCCTACATAACAAAATCGGCACCAAAATCTTCTGCTCCTCGAATCACCTTGATTCGGAACTGTACGGTTGCAAAGACAAAGCCCAGCGCTTCAATAATGCATTGGCAACTTTGGCTTGTTCAAGTATGAATGAGGTCCGGCAAGGTAAATTCCCTCCCAGAAAGGTACGTATGAAATGTTCCTATCCCCCATACTAATGGTTTGCACCCTTTCTCAATCACATATTAATTTTGTTTCCTAGAGAGCAATTTCCTACTTGCATAAGCAATTGATAATTTCATCCCCTCTTGATCCTGTGGCATAACAGATTGAAGTCCCGTGGCGGACGCATCAGTACTAAGCACAGCAGTATTGTTCAATTCTGATAACTTTAACACGGATGCACTTACCAGTTTCTGTTTTAAAGCGCTAAATTCTTTTACCTGGCACACATGCCAGGGAACTTTATTCGGTTGCCTATTCCTAATTATATCTGTTAATGGGCTGGCAATAGCCGCAAAATTGGAGGCAAATGTTCTGTAAAACCCTATCAAACCTTGAAAAGATCTTAATTAGATTTTAGTTTCTGGTTTAGGTGCATCTCTGCTTGCTCCTATTTTATCTGGATGAGGTTTCAACTGGCCTAATGACTGATTTGAAATGTATTAATATCATCATTACTAGTTAGAAATGTATTAATATCATCATAACTGATTTCAAATGTAGTATTATCATGATAGCTAGTTTGAAGAAATATATCAATATTATCACGACTAGATAGAAATGTATTAATATCTTTATCACTGGTTTGAAATGTATTAATATCTTTATAACTAGTTAGAAATATATTAATATCATACGTCATTTAAAACTGTTTGCTAAGTAACACATGTATTCTTAACTGACTAGTATTTTGTTGGCGTGGGGAGGGGGGGGGGGGGCGACGCAAACTGCTGTTTTTTTTTATTCCATCTTTTAATTTAATGATGGTAATTAACATGTATTTATGATATATTTCAGTAATAACAGTTGTTTACACATGCGATTTGTTTAGGTGAAAATGTATATTATAATATGCTTGTAGAAAAACATTACTCAGCATTCGCCAGCATTATTCATTGGAGTGAAACTAATTGCTGATAATTTTGTCATTGTTATTTTACATGGTTTAATTTATTTTTAATTTAGTGGTAATGTAGGTGTAAAATAAATTCATTAATTCGTGTGAATAATGTTTAAACTTAACATTCAGTTTACCCAAGAGAATAGTTTTTGTAGTCTGATTACAATACTAGCATTATTTCCAGCAAACTTTCAATTTCATCGATTTCAACTGTCGAATCCCTGGTGATTGTAGAATACACCTCTTCTTTTGGGACCGGGTAATCTTTGTCTTTGTCAGCTTTGCCTTGAAGTTGATGTACATTTTGTGCATTGCATCCTGATCTGTACTTAAGACCGGGAAAAGTGATCTAACAGCGGCTGAATTTCATCTCTTCCTCAGCTAACAATTCTCTTCTGGAACGTCCCTAATGCTAAAGAACTAAAAGAGGTTCATGGATGTCTGGCTTAAGTTCAAAACTCTGCAACAGATTTATCATAATATTAGGAATTACAAACATAATGTACCGGGAAAAAGCAAGTTAAAAATATCTTCAATAATTTCTGACCATATATTCCTGACAAATCAATATTGTCTGTCGACAAAAAAAAATAAAGTGACAATTATCATTAGACTTGAATTATTTATTATAGATAGTGTTTGATCCATCTCTAAATGGGACAAGTCTCATAAACTATTTTAATACACATAGGTTACCAAGTAGCAATTAATAAAGCAAGACATTTACAGACTTCATCTTGAGATAAGCAGGTCATCTGGTTGCTATGTGCAGGTTTAAGTTGTAATAACGTTGACTACTAACCTTCTGAATGTATCCCATCAAAGTGATATCAATCTATTTTGGACTCAACCTCATATCCCACCAAATTAAATTAAGATTGATTATATTATATTCGCATTGTTTCTTTGAAATATGAATAACAAAAGAATAAGTCATATATTTAAGAAAATAAATACGTGAAACAAATTGGCATCAGGTTGTAAATTTCCTAAACGAATTTGATGCATGGCATAACAATTAAAGCAGTAACAATAAGAACTCGAATTAGATAGGCGTTGCTGTACAAAGCTGTATAAATATTATTATGAAAAAAGATCTGACATCTTGAACAAGTGCTATTTGAGACAACGGGTTGCAGAAGTAATTTGTTCATGGCAACCTAACTCACCTAGTGGATCTCCACGTATCTTCTACTGCAGCGTTTGAGTAATTTCAATTGTATTACGTGAGACCAATGGGCCAAGCTGAGATATATTATAATCATGCTTGCCTCAGACATTACTGAAACGCAGATCCACTTTTTTAAAACTCGTCTATTACTATGATATGATGATATAAATAAACAATACCACAGAGAGTCTGTTTGGATTAGTAAAATTCATTGTCATTGTGCAACAGGGCAAACTGAGGCATTATATGCCAAGGTTAAAACATAATCATTGTTCTACAGGTAATAAACCTCTTTGTAGACGATAACTATTGATTGTGGGTGCTAAATGATCGGTACATTGTGTGCTCTTTTAATCAAATCCAGATGCCTATCTTTTATTTCCGAACAGACATGTCAAAGAAATCGCACACGTTATATTATTAACAATTATCACCTAGGCACCTTGAAATCTTTCGAGTCGACTAGCTCTGCTAATTTTGAAAATTAGCCATCATACATGTACCGACATTTCTACTCTCGAAGCTACTACTTTTTTGTCATAACTATCTTAAGAATTATAATTCCAAAATCATATCACTTCTCTCTCTCTCTCTCTCTCTCTCTCTCTCTCTCTCTCTCTCTCTCTCTCTCTCTCTCTCGTTTTAACGCGTTACTCTTACCATGTGGTAAAGCTGCTTTATACGCATGCGCGGGTAATTTATATCTGAGGTCAACAGTCGATGAATACACATGTGTTCTGTTCTGACAGAGAATTATACTAAAAAAAGATGAGTGTTCTAAAGGGTTTAACGCATCAGATCATTATAAGTTGGATTATACTTACCGTCTGGGTACAAATATTATTCTAAATAAATGTATTAATTATGAGCGTGCGGTCCGATCATTCGCAGCTACCACGGTGCGGACGCTTCAGACCGAGTAGTACATTACACGGTTAGTCTCTATCGCCGGATAAAATATTAAAGGCGGATAAGAATTAGTTGGTCTAGGGTTGTGCATGTCTTTCATGTTTCTAACGGGTACCCGTTAAATGGCGCAACGGGTACCCGGGTACGTTTTTCGTGCTTTTTGACAGCCCTAGTCATGACAACAGTTGCCAAGGACATCATTGGCTTCCATCATCCAAAGAAAAAAAGCATGGGTTTCAGAAGAGATTCTGAATCTGTGTGATGCCCAAAGAGACCTTAAAAACACCCGATACACAACAGGGGCAATGCAGTATTGAAAAATAAACAAGAATATTAGAAAAATCTTGAAGAAAGCAAAAGAAAATTGGATTAGACAAAAGTGCACAGAAATTGAGAGCAGTCTGATAAAGAATAACAAAAAAAAAGACATTCCAAATTGTGAGATACATCACCAGACAGAAGCAACTAAGAGCCATTACTATTCAAGACAAAAATGGAAAATGCCTCACGGAAGCGACTGACATTACAGAAAGATGGACTGAGTATTGTAAATAACTCTAAAACCATCCGTACACAGGAGACTTAGAGGTGTCTGAAGTTCACAACTCCACAAATGATAATGATTTTCCCTTTCTCAAAGAAGAAGTATAGTCAGCAATAAAAGCACTGAAAAATGGGAAGGCAGCTGGAGTAGACTACATCCCAGCTGAAATTATCAAGAATGGGGTGGAATCAGTGATAGAGCTACAAACAAATTACACATATCATGTTATAAATACGCATATAATGGAAACTGTTGCACTGTAATTAGGATTTTTAATGTAATTTTAACAGATTTTCATTCGTATCGCTATGATGTTTGCAGTGTAGCACTTTATACTGATGTATAGTCATGCCACAGACATGTAACATGATGTCCAACCCAGTCACTTTATCTTGACACCAGGCTGACCAGGCCTAAGACTAACCTCTTAATGCTGAACGCCAAGCAAGGCAGCTGTTAGTACCATTTTTGTTAACCTTTCGTATGACTCGGCCGGTTTCCGAGGCGGACTTTAAGATATTTAACGCCATTTCCGGCTCCAAATCACTAACTGGTGTTTCTCTTAGCGATTTCCAAGCTCAAGTATACTTCATAACTTTAAAACTTATTGCCGTAATCATTATCATAATGAACTACGTCAGGAATCAGACATTTTATGTTTTCTAAGAACCCGTATTTTAAACACGAATTTGTTAAACTTCTTTCATGAATAGTTGACAATACTCCATGATGTTTACTCCTAGACACGTTCTTCTAACCAAATTGAGTTTCACAACCATGCATTGCACGTTTGAAAAATAAAGATGTGGAACAGTTGCTACCCGAAAAACATATGTATCAACAAAAACTGTTAAATAATTGAATACTTCCACAAGTATATTTTAATATCCAGAACTTTCAACGAATTTGTGTGAGCTTTTGCTTTTTCCTGTTCTTTAAGTGCGCGAATTTGTAAATTTTTGCATTTTACAATCAGGGTGGACCGTATATTATTATCATCAGTCCTATGAAGAATCAAGTCTAAAATGTTACCATGTTGATAGTTGGGTTGGTTAACTGGCTATTTAAGGTTAAAAACATGAATAGAATCTAGTAGTTTTTATGTGTTTGGGTTTCCAGGACATTCAAAGTGAAAGTTTAAATCTCTAATAATAATCAGGTTGTCATCCATTGAATTTCCATACTCCAGGAGATTCCGAAACTGATCCAAAAAGAGAAAACACCAGCTTGCTTCTTCTGCTAGGACGAGGGAAGTAGAGACAGAATAATGGACTGACCTTTTTATCCGGTGCGAGTGTTGTTTGGACTAGTTCAAACGATGTGTGGTAAAAATTGAAGGTTGTGGTGTGGTTATGGCATTTCTAAATTCAAACGATGTGTTTTAGAAATTGAAGGCTGTGGTGTGGTTAAGGCGTTTCTAAATTCAAACGATGTGTGGTATAAATTGAAGGTTGTGGTGTAGTTAAGGCGTTTGACAATGGACATCTTTGTGACGAAAGCAATTCCAGTTCTGCGAGAGTGGCGGGGGAAAGACTTGATGGAGTAACTGTAGAGTGTTAGATCCGCACACTTAGGCTCATCACCTGATGTTTTTCGCCATATTTCTGTCAACAAATAGACGTCGATACAATGTTCTGATCGTTGATAAAACTAGTTATGTGCGCTTTTCCAGTGCTCCTATTGATTCATTTAATAATGCAATAAGCAATGGGATCTCTTGTATAGTTGACACAAAGTTTGACGATTTAATATGGATTAAAACCAGGCTATCTAAATAACGGCTGAATTTTTAACTTGCTGAAACGGAAAGGGCGACATGCAAATAACTATAATTGTTTATCCTGTTATAAGTCGACCAACTTTGAAACAATGTTTCTTTTCTCGCTTCTGCTTACATTTAAGCAATGATAATTTAGTCCCAGTTCGTTTAGTTTGAGCACATGTAGTGTGGGCACCAATGAGTTTAAGGAAATTAATGAAAGTACATTCAAGCATTAACGGGTTGACTGGCGATCACGTGATGGCGGTTTCCAATACTTTTAATGTGCTGATGTACCTAAATTAAAACATAACACCTACTGGTCACAAACACACACTTTCTAGTATAAAAGACCACCTGCCTAATTTCTCTCTGAACAAAGGTTATGGAGTTACTTGAGACGCAACACAGATTTTCGGATGAGGGCCACGTGTTTTCACACTAGAATGGTTTAGAAGGTATCTACAAGTCTAATGATACGTAGTTCAGTACATGTTGAATTTCGATATTGTCATTCACATATTAAAAATTATTTTTATTTATTACAAAAGTTCTTTACTTAATTCTCAATCTAGGCAAGGAACTGGGTCAGCATAAAATACGAAATTTGATGCTTACAACTAAGAGTCAGGTCAAATTAATTTATGGAAAATATCAAAATAAGAACCAATAAAATTGCATTTTTTTGGCATATAATGAAATTTTTTTTAAAAAAGATTCTAGACCTTACAAATAATTAATTAAAATCAAATATAAATTAAATCAGATATACATAACTAAACTTGGGTAAAGAAAACAACACTTTGAGTGGCATCGTCACAATATACGGTAGTACGAATTTGATTATCAATATGCATAACGTTCATTGTGGCATCATATTGTGCGAAATTCAGTTATGATTGTGCTGGATCACATCATTAGATTCATTTTGTAAAAAAAAATGTTTACGTACTTTAACACTGGTTTTGCCATATGCACCTTTTGGGATTTGTAAATATTTACCTTCTAAAGAAATTAGGATGTCTAAGAATCAGCATGAAAAAGTGAATGCTTGCCACGTAAAGGTATGTAGACTCCAATTTTATAAAATGACACCCATTTCTGAAATAATCTGTGTTCGATGCCTTCATATATGAACTGTGACCTTTACTATACCACAAAACAAGAGTATGAAAAGCACATGGCCCAGGCATTTGTTTTAAAGCTATAGAGCAGGAAGAGGCCTTGTCATACATGTAAGGACACCATGCAGATACTTATGTTTTGGATCTGGGTCGTAGAACATAAGTAACACGGCATACATCCTAGGACTATAAAGGGGCCCATTAGTATGAGTTACATTTGTTTTGTTTCTTTGTATGGTTAGGATTTTTAACGTAGCTTTAACAATTTTTCTGTCATATCGCTACGATGTCTGCAGTGAGGCAGTTTATAGTGATGTCTAGCACTGGGGCAACATGCTGCAGACACGTAACATAATGTCCCACCCAGTCACATTAGCCTGACACCAGGCCGACCAGGCCTAACACTAACCTCTTAATTCTGAGCGTCAAGCGAGGCAGCTGTTAGTACCATTTTGTAAGTCTTTGGTATGACTCAGCCGAGGATTGAACCCACAACCTCCCGCTTCCACGGCGGACGATCTAACCACTAGGCCACCGGAGCGGTATATGAGTTACATAGGTATACAAATATCCTAGCTATGGCAATACTTTTAAGTCTCTAATTTGCCAATATGCATCAGTTACACAGCAATTTAATGAATAAATTCAACCAATGTCATCCTATGCCTAAACCTGTATTGAGAAACGTAATTTCAATTCAGGGAGGGTGGAAGTCAAAACTAGATTGCGGGGTGGGGGGTGGGGGCACAACGTATATAGGCTACAACATTTTTGTGGCACATGAAAATTGAGAGAGTGGGGGATGACAACCACCCTTTTGCTGCCCTGCAATTACATACCTGCCTGTGTTATGCAAGTAAAGGCTGTGGTCTGTAACGAAATGTGAAGGGACCATTCATATTTTCCTTTGAACTTGTCCCCCTGGCAAGTTATCTGACAAACTGGAATAGCACTACATTCGAATAATACCTTTACACATACTCCCTGACAGGCATAAAACAGAAAAACGAGAAACAAGTTAAGAAAAAGTGAAAACAACATATTTGGGTTATTTAATTCATTTATATGGCATTATGTATACATTTTTTTAAAATAAAAATTGATGGATAAGTTATATATATACAATTTATGCTAAAACATATAAATATGCTATGCTATAAATTGTAACATAACATATTATCCTCCCCCACCCCACACTCACCCCACAAAAATAAAATAAAATAAATAAATAATCAAAAGCAAATACGACTGTACCTTATTCTCCATAGCTCTCCGAAACCTAGCGTCACGGGTTTCCATGGTAATATTTCTGAAATACTTTCACATTCAGCACATCCAATGCTTGTGATAATAATTTAATTGTTATTTGCACAGATATTTCTAAACACATCGCTTAATATGGCCTTTAGCAAACAGACAGAGGAAATATTGGAAAAGTTAAAGAAACTTGCCTTTCAAGTACATAAGCGGATATTCCTTTCAACCTCCATCGAACGAGCCAATGAGAATCCGGGGCTTTATCCAGTGTTTGAATATGATAATATGTTTAGACAGTAGTCATTGAAGAAGCACATGAGATTTATTACTGGAGATAAAACATTCAAATGTGAAGTTTCCTATATATATAATGTTTGCACAAAGAAGTCCTTTGAAGAACCACGTGAAAATAAATACTGAAGATAAACAATTCAAGTGTGGAGTTTGTGATAAAATGTTTGGATCTAGTAGTCACTTGAAAAACCACATGAGAATCCATACTGGAGATAAACCATTAAAATGTGAAGTTTGTAATAAAATGTTTGGACAGAGTAGTAATTTGAGGAAACATCTGAGAATCCATACTGGAGATAAACCATTCAAATGTGAAGTTTGTAATAAAATATTTGGACAGAGTAGTAATTTGAAGACGCACATGGCAATACATACTGGAGTTAAGCCATTTAAATGTGAAGTTTGCAATAAAATATTTGGACAGAAATTTAATTTGTTGAGGCACATGAGAACACATACAGGAGATAAACCATTCAAATGTGAAGTTTGTGATAAAATGTTTGGACATGTTTGTCATTTCAAGGTCCACATGAAGACACATACTGGAGATCACTTATTTAGATGTGAACTTTGTAATAAACTATTTGGACAGAGTAATGAATTGAAGAAGCACATGATAATCCACACTGGAGATAAACCATTCAAATGTGAAGTTTGTAATAAATATTTTGGTCATAGTAGTACACTGAAGGTCCACATGAGGACACATACTGGAGATCAACCCTTTAAATGTGAACTTTGTGGTAAAATGTTTGGACAGAGTAGTCATTTGAAAAGGCACATGACAGTACATACTGGAGTTAAATGTTTTAAATGTGAAGTTTGTGAAAAAAAGTTTGGTTATAGTAGTCTTTTGAAGGACCACATGAGAATCCATACTAGAGATAAACCATTCAAATGTGAAGTTTGTAGTAAAATGTTTGGACAGAGTAGTAATTTGAAGAAGCATATGAGAATTCATACTGGAGATAAACCATTCAAATGTGCAGTTTGTGATAACATGTTTAGAGAAAGTTGTCATTTGAAGAAACACATGAGAATTCATACTGGGGATATACAAATACAATTCAAAGGTGAAGTGCATGATTCAAATGTTTAGACAGAGTGCTGTTTAAAGATACACTTGGGATAAACCATTCAACAATATACCGGTAACTCTGGAACCACATCTGATACAATGCACTTGTCCAACTTATGGTAATGGACCAAAAGTAAGTTGATACAAGAAAGAGAATGGCATCCCCAAAGAGTTAACCTCAGATGATAGATAACTAATGATATTGTTGATACAATGGTTTTCATGTGATGTTTGCAGCAGATTTAAATTGCAGTGCTAGTTTTGCATAAACTAATAATGGAGGATTGGATATATATTCAATATTATGGATACAGGACATTTTAATGTGAGAATTGTTGCCAGTAGATTTCATGGGTTGGTGTTTTTTTTTCTTCTCCAGATTCTTATTCTACCATAGGTACTGGCCGCCATTTAGGTCATTCAATGTAGAGAGATATAATTTATTTTGTGTTTTATCTTTTAACAATCATATAATTTACGGTGCTAGGGTTAAGCTATTTTATATGTCAAGTTATAGGGTAAAGGGTCTAGTGCTTATGTCAGAAATGTATGCATGTCCGTTGCAGTGTTGAATAAGTAGATACATCTGTTAAGTTCGTGGAAGTCATGAACCTGTCGATATGCTTATGGAACATTATACGCCAAGTGCAAAAGCCCTGGATGTATATCTGACTGGTATTAGGATAAAGTTCAGAGATATGCCTAATGCTGATGTCATGAATGTAGATATGTAAAATGAAGTAGCTATGTCCAGCACTTAAGGTGAGCAAAGTAAGTAACTAGGTGTAAGGGCAAGGAAGTAAATATGTTTGTTAATATGGTAATGGAATTCGATATGACGTGGGTAAAGCTAGAGTAAATATGTTTGGTAATATGGTAATGGAATTTGATATGACATGGATAAAGATAGAGTAAATATGTTTGGTAATATGGTAATGGAATTCGATATGACGTGGGTAAAGCTAGAGTAAATATGTATGGTAATGGAATTCGATATGACGTGGGTAAAGCTAGATTAAATATGTTTGGTAATATGGTAATGGAATTCGATATGACATGTGGGTAATGCTAGAGTAAATATGTATGGTAATGGAATTCGATATGACATGGGTAAGCTAGAGTAAATATGTTTGGTAATATGGTAATGGAATTCGATATGACGTGGGTAAAGCTAGAGTAAATATGTTTGGTAATATGGTAATGGAATTCGATATGACATGGGTAAAGCTAGAGTAAATATGTTTGGTAATATGGTAATGGAATTCGATATGACGTGGGTAAAACTAGAGTAAATATGTTTGGTAATATGGTAATGGAATTCGATATGACATGGGTAAAGCTAGAGTAAATATGTTTGGTGATATGGTAATGGAATTTTATATGACGTGGGTAAAGCTAGAGTAAATATGTTTGGTAATATGGTAATGGAATTCGATATGACGTGGGTAAAGCTAGAGTAAATATGTTTGGTGATATGGTAATGTAAAGAACCAGAAGTAAGTTTATACAATAAAAAGAAGGGAGTAACGAAAGAGTTAACTTCGTATGCAAATTTATTAAGGATCTAGTTGATAAAACAAATTCAAATTTATGTTTGTAGCAGATTTAAGTCAATGATAGTTTTGCTTAAATTAATCATGTGTTTGTGTGGTCAGGATTTTTATTATAGTTTTAACAATTTTTCAGTCATATATCACTTATGTCTGCAGTTAGGCATTTGATAATGATGTCTAGCACTTGGCCATGATACCACAGACGTGTAGCATGACAGAAATGTCCCACCCAGTCATTATGCTGACACCAAGTCGACCAGTCCTAACACTAACATCTTAATTCTGAGAGCCTAGAGAGGCAGCTATTAGTACCATTTTTTTCACATCTTTGTTATGACTTGGCCTAGGTTAGAATGGATGACCTATCGCTTCAGAGGCAGACACCCTAATCACTAGGCCACCGGAGCAGTGACAATTAATACTGTATGAATTGATATGCATTTGATATACCATATTTCATGTTTGTTTTTTGTACACAAAAGACTAATTATTAATTTTAGTGTACATAAGATTGATATAAAATACATGTAAATAGTAATCATTTGGTGGTGCAGACTTTGTAATAAAGGGATCATACCTGAACAACTATGATCATACCTGAACACATGTCAGGATACTCTCGTTACTGAAATATGCAGATGAACATTATACAAAAACTAATCGTTCCTGGCTAATTCATACATACTGAAAGTGATTTCCTTGTATGTTTCACTGTAACAGGTAATTGTAACATTTAGCAAGAAATAGTAATTTCTGTAAAATAATATTAAAAACAAATAACTCACAGGCATCATGATCCAAGATGTTTGGCAGCATTTCTACAATATGCTGAGCCAAATTCAAAATAACTTACCAAGTGGCTGATGCCAACATCCTCCCATCCTCTGCATAGTTCTTATGCTGAGAATAAAAATAAGTTCTTTTAAAAAAACAAACTAATAAAAATAACCTAAGCCTGTTAAACTGCTACAATTTTTCGTTTTAACTTTATTAATATATAATACATATCTGACAGTTACCATATCCAAATATTTTCTGTTGTCATGAAATGGGATGTAACCTTACTGTCATTATTATTTCTTGCACAGGACTGTTCTTGAAAGTTATAAAGAAGAAAAAGTAAATTCCTTAAAGTTATGGTTTCTATAAGAAAATATATCATAAAATTAAAGACATTGAAACAGATTGTAAAATATGTGAAAAAATGTTCTGAAAATAAAATCATATATATATATATATATATATATATATATATATATATATATACAAGTATATAAAATTTGCTTTGTTCATTGGTTTTATCTGAAGGACATGAAATTATTCAACTACCACTCCCCTAAAATTCTAAAGTTAAGTGCAGCAAGAATACAAACAAAATGCACAAAAATCAATAATTTCATTCACCAATATAAATTTTAAACTTGATATTCACCAAGAAGTATTCAGTCTTCAAGACTGCTATCCTGGTTGTGTTTAAAGTGAAATGAGAGTTCATTGTTAACACTGCTGCTATATTTGCATGAACATGTTTTTCTATTTTTTCTGATGACAGGAATGATGTAGTTCATTGTTTTCAGTAAACTCCAAATATTTCAGAAAATGTCTCTTTGTTATTGTATCTTTATAAATGCTTGTCCCTTCTTCTGTTTACCTGTACTTTTGTTTGAGAAATATAAAACAAGACTGCAAATATTGTTTGTAAGTGACATTGTTTTAACCTTTTAACCGCTCACTTCACTAAAAATCGGACTTGTCCAGGAACTGGAAAGCGGAAGTTAACAAGACGACATTACTAAGGACTCCTGTGTGATAATCTAGTTGAAAATGCTAAATTCATGAATGAGATGACTAAATACTGTGAAGGTTTATATCCTTGATGATTTTTAACTTTGAGGAAGATTGCAACAGGGGTATACAATAGTGTGGGGAAGGCAAATATTAAATGCTCATTATAACTGTTTTAAAATGCACTATTTTTAAATTGCAATTGTACATTACATACTTATAACAATTTATGTACATAGTCATAGGTCGTGATTAGATACAGTTATGCTGTTGCTGGAGCGTCAACTTTGTCATGAACCTTACGTTTCTGAGCAGATCCTGCATTGAATGGTCATCTGTTGTGAAAGCTTACTGTGGCCTTTTTCCATGTAGATAGAAGTGTACACCTTAATAAGCAAAGACAAATACAGTTTGCATTTGTACATGTCTCTTTTATTGCAAACTCAGCAAGAAATATACTCTCAGCAAGCCATATGGATTCCACACTATACATTCGTGAAATTCGAATGTAGCGAGTAAACTGCTAATGCAGCGAACATTCTGTCAAATGAGGTAAAAAGAACATGGACGTTCTTGTGTAATGGAAATGAGAGCAGCTTTCCGGCTAGGATGAAGTATACACCGGCATATCGAGGTATGGCCATATTAGGTCGTGTGGTTGAGCCCAGATACACGTAAAAAGCGCAGCAAAACGCGCACCGATAGTATCTTCATTCAGAGGCTAAGGAGACTTGCCTCTCTCATTACCTCTGAGTCTGATAACGGTAATTTTCATTTTCATTACGTGTATTATTGGTACTCTGCTAAATTACACTCATATCTTGTGTTATTCCTGTTCTCTCTCTCTCTCTCTCTCTCTCTCTCTCTCTCTCTCTCTCTCTCTCTCTCTCTCTCTCTCTCCGGCATTCGAAAATTAGTACGACCAAGAGTTTATGAGAACAACCATCTCACAGAACGTCTCATAAAAGTGAAATAAATCATCCAAATTTGTTTAAATTTATAAGTCAACAATTAAAGAACAAAATCATGTAACAAATAATCTATCTGTCTATCTATCTATCTATCTATCTATCTATCTATCTATCTATCTATCTATCTATCTATCTATCTATCTATCTATCTATCTATCTATCTATACACGCACTATGGAACATATTTTAACAATATTACTGTAGATTACAGTTCCTTCGAAATTCTAATAACAAAGTCATTCGTAACCAAGATTAATGTGATACATTGTCAGGTTTAGAAACATGCATTTACGCCATGCTAGCCATTGGTGTTCAAATATAAATTTTGCAAATAATTTTACAAATTTAGCAAATAATTTTATAAATTCTACTGGAATCAATTTGAGAAATGAAATTATATCTGAAAACAGTTTTGATTGTACATTAGTGCCATTCTTATATAGGCACCCATTCTGTACCAGCAAAACTGATTATTAGAGAGGTAGCATTTACAGAAAGGGACTATATATCTATATTTCAAAATAACTTTAAGAATTAAAATATTCTTATTGCCTTAGCAACAGGCTTATTTCAACTAAACATACGTGAATAGCTGTTAATTCTTAAGCATGATATGTAGGTGGAGCATTGTTTGCCTGTCTATTGAAAACCATTAATAAACATCATGTAAATATTGTTACAGACATCAACTGCCATTTAGAATCATTCTCTTTCTGTTTAAACCCTTTTACTCACTACTGGTTTTCAATCTTTCCTGGCACAGTTATGTTTATTCTCTCGATTCTTGTAGAGTCAAATATCTACAATGTTTCCTCTTACAGCATTGCTTTTGATAACTTCAATGTTTCCTCTTACAGTATTGTTTTTATGTTGACATGATGAAATATACAAGTTTTGTGATGTTCAGTTATCCAACCTAATCGTACAGATGAAACCTTTGTAGATTAGATTATATGACTTATTTATAAAGAAAATTATAAATGTAGTGTCACATTTTTGAGGTCTTAGGTCCCTGTTTTCTTCAAGGTTAGTTTCTAAGTTTGAGTGAATACACAAAATCTAGATATAAAATGACCATGTTATGATCTTGACATTGATATAAAAACTGAAAAAAATAATCATTACAACTCTATAGCACATATTAAATTTAATATATCCATACTTGTGTGCATGCATTTTTGTGAAATGGGGTTACTCAAATTTACTCGTTTGCGATTCATTTAGACATTGTATATCATTTAGATGCTAAACTTTGTGACCCATCATTCAGATTCGAGCTCATAACAAAGAAAAACCATAATATGCTAGACACACGCTTATAAACTACATTATCGATGGATTTAGAGCTTTACATGCAAAGCTTAAAACCTTTGCTAACTCCCTGCCTGACAGATAGGCGACAGATGGGACGGTCATTAGCAAAGCTCTCCCAGTTGTTGACATCGATGTTGTCCGTCTTCATGTCCCTCTTGCAAACATCTTTCGAGCGCAGGCGTGGACGTCCAGTCGGTAGTGTACCTTCTGCTAGTTCCCCATATAACAGTTTTTTAGGAATGCGGCCTGGGTCCATTGTCTTGACATGGCCGAGCCAGCGAAGGCCTCTCTCGATGAGAATGTCGAACATGCTGTTGATGTTGACGCGTTCTAGAACCTCTTTGTTGGGTACTTTTTCCTGCCACTTGATGTGCATAATGCGCCGCAGCATTTCAGGTGCAGGCTGTTGAGTTTTTTCTCGTGACTTGCTTTGGTAGAAACGCAGTTTGGACTTCTCGGTGAGGTTGGGGTTGTTGCACGTCCTCAAGGTAAGTATGGTCATCACTGCAGCTGCCTTAGCAATCCTACCATTCCCCTCATTATCGTATCTTTGTGATTTTAGTCTTACCGCGGAGACGGGCAATGTTGAACAGCTTTCCGTCAGCCCTGGTATGGATGTACACTCCATCGCTGCAGCCCTTAAAGGCGTACTGGAGAAGCATGGAGAAGAATATGCCGAAGAGCGTTGGTGCAAGCACACAGCACTGTTTTGACTCCAATGATTACTGGGAAGGCCTCTGATGTTGCGTCATTGAAGTATACTGTGCTGTGCATGGTCTCGTAGAACGACATGAGGACAGCAAGTAAACGTGGGGGAGGGGGCAGCCAATCTTCTGCAAGATTCCGAAGAGTCCACTCCGACTGAAAAGGTCAAATGCTTTCGTCAGGTTTATGAAGACAATCTAGAGAGGCATCTGCTGCTCATGACACTTCTCCTGCAACTGACGTACTGAGACGATGATATCTACAGTTGACCTGCCGGCTCGAAATCCACACTGGGACTCTGGGTCGATGCGGAAGGCTAGGATCTGCAAGCGCATCAAGGCAACACTGGCGAAAGCCTTCCCGACAACACTGAGGATAGAGATGCTCCAGTGGTTGTTGCAGTCGCTACGGTCTCATTTGTTCTTGTACAAAGTGACGATGGTGGCATCACGCATATCCTGTGGAATGTGTCCCTGTTCCCAGTAGATGAAAAAGTAGGCGTTACGGCTGGATCTTTTCTGGTTCCCCACTCTTGAGGACTTCAGGCGGAATGCCATCGCTTCCTGGGAGTTGTTCCTTGCATTCTTGTGTGCTTGCAATTTTCTTGGGCTAGGTGCAACCTTGAATGCCAGGAGGGCTTTCCTCTTTGCCTCAGTCACGGACTTCATCTCCTCCCAGTTTGCCTCATACCAGTCGGCATTTTTCCGTTCCCTGTTCCCCTGAGCGATGACAGCTGAGTTGTACTCATAGTCACGGAGATGGTCCCACCTGAAACCAATGGTGTCATGAGGTGTCACTTTGGTGAAACCTTCCTGCACTTTGTTGATGAACTGCTGTGACAGTTGGACCATGCCTCATGGTCAGCTCCCAATCTAGCGTGGAAGTATCCTAGTAAGGAAAGACCTTTATTGATTGGAATACTGGATATTGCCTGTACTAGATACTAATAGAACTTGTCTTTCTCCTAGTGGGTGGAACGGATGGTTGGAACATACACACTGAAGATGTTGACCGTGACTAAGGATCTTGATAGCCGGAGTGCAAGGACTCTTTCAGTATCTGATGACTGAGGTTCAATGAAGGCGCCTAGCATGTTCCTTACGACAAAGCATACACTTTGCTGCCTAAGTTCATTCGAGGGCTCTCCTCTGCCAAAATAACGTGTAATTGGCTTCCCTGATGGTGCAGCTTTCAGCCAGTCAGGTCTCCTGGAGACATGCAATGTTGATGTTCAGTCGGGATAGTTCTTTGTCAATTAAGGCAGTCTTCCGTGCATCAATCGATCTGCTGAAGGTCATTGGTCAGCCCAGGACACATGGTCCTAACATTCCAGGTAACAAAACGAATAGCTGCAGTTTTCTTACTTCTATGAATCTTTCCTGGTGCGGATTATTGTAGACCACTTGTCGAGATGGTTCTCTAAGCTCCACGCACCCAGTGAAGCAGGCAGGCCATGGCGGGCAGCACCTTACTGACTGAGGGCTGCCCTGCCTAAGGCGGGCGGTAGCTGTCCAGTGAGACCTGATGATCTCTCCCATCGTCAGATGTAACCACTGGCGCCAGGCTCTACGCCAATCGAGCTTTTGCTTAGAACCAGTAAACTGCTACTTATTTTGTTGTGCCGACTCCTTACGACGACGCTGGAGTGTTCTCTCTAGTGGAGCTACGAAGGCTGGGCAGGGTAGTATGAAGAAGAAGCTGTTGCCGATGCACCAGATCCCTCCTATCCACGCAGTTGGTGGGCCTAAGGAAACGACGAATGGCGATAAAGCTTGGTACCAACTGCGTCGCAGGAGTTGCCGGAATGACATTGAGTTCAATATCAGACCGCCTTAGGCACTCCGTCACCGGAATTTTGTTGGGGCTTATTTCCTTATCCTTACACATGAATGTGTATAGCCGCAAGGCAGCATAGGTTTAGGAATCGGACTTTTCCTTCTCCTAGAAGAGCTACCATCCAAGGTTTACGAGTCCCAGCTACCCTAAGCAACTGATTTTAAGGTGCCAGTGGCACGCCTTCAAACCTTTTCCTGTTGGTGGACAACGCGGACCGCCGGATATCAAATCTATGCCACTCGTGAAGGCCAGGAGCTAGATTTTTTGGATTAAGGATAATGTAACCGACATATATTAGACCACTAAATATATGATAAACTCCTGGCATAAACACTTTCCCCAAACTGTATTGGTCTTGGCATGCATGGCCTTGGCAAAACGAAACAACATTACAAAGCTTGGTCCGTTGTTTGAATTTTGCATCCAAATCTTAGGCTGCGAGAAAGGACACATTATTAGCATACATATTTATGCTATTTAAAATATAAACATATAAATATTAAGATATACCATATTATGTATTATTTAAGCAGGAATACATCTATATTACAAATCACACAGGTCATGTATGTACTCATCTTTAATTTAAAAAAATTGTTCTTTCTCCATTTGACACTGCCTTTCTTTTACCAAAGTCTTTTCAATCCTCATGTTAGGTCGATCTGCATTTAAGTTTCATCAAGATGGAAATAATTTATCTATATTATATATATATATATATATATATATATATATATATATATATATATATATATATATTCACGTAACACTATTTGTTTTTTACAATTGTGTACATGTACTAAATTTGGGTAATAAAAATAGCATTTTTTGTGAAATTGTCATAATTAAGGGTAATACGAATTTGTTTATAAATGTTCGTAGCGGTCAAAGTGGCATCACAGTTTGCATGATTGAATCCGGATTGTACTTGATTGCACTTCTAGTTTCATTTCGTCCAAAAATGGCTATGTACTTTAACATTGATTTTGCTTTATGCATTTTTGGGGACGTCTCAGTAATGACCTTCCAATGAATGAGGATGTATTAGAATCCAAATGAGGTGAATACTTGCCACTTGAATGTTGTCGAATCGAATTCTATAAAATGATACCGATTTCTGAAATAACTGGTGTTGAATGCCAAAATACACGAACCGTATGACCATTACTATACCATAAATGAAGAGTATGAAAAACACATAGTATTTTTTGAAGATTTAGATTAGGAAGGGGCCTAGTTTTACGCTAATATTTTTTTAATTTAGTCCTATGTAAGCTCTCCATGTTGATATTTTGTTAATTTAAGCTATAGATAAGGAATGGGTCTAGTCCTATGTAAGCTTTCCATGCTGATATTTCTTTTATTGAATCTATAGATTAGGAAGGGGCCTAGTCACACATGGAAGACATCTATGCTGATAATGATTAATGTTCGGGTCTAGGTCGTAGCACTAAAACATAAATAACACGTGATATGTCATACATTCTTGGACTATAAAGGAGCCCATCATTATAACTTACATAGGTGTAAAACATCCTAGTTATGGCAATGCTTTTAAGACTTACATAGGTGTAAAAAATCCTAGTTATGGAAATGCTTTTAAGGATCTAATTTGCCAGTATACATCAGTTACACAGGAATTTAATATAAATAAAGTCAACCAATATCATCTTATGCCTTAACATGTATTATACAAGGCAAAGCGGTGGTTTGTGTGGGATATAAGAAAGGAGCATTAATATTTAACTACGAACTTGTCCCTCGGGCAGGTTATCTGAAAAACTGGAATAACAGTACATGGGACTGATAACTTTACATGTGTTCCCTGACAGGCATAAAAAGCACCAGAAACAAGTTAAGGAAAATGGAAAAGAATATATTTTAGTTATTTAGTTCTTTTATATTGCATTATGTAGAGATAAAAAAAATGATTGCTAATATTTTTGCACCATTTATTAATAAAGCATATGACAATTTTATGTGAAAAATAATAACATATTACCCAGAAGGAAAAACAAACATACTACTGAACCCTCTTCTCCAAAGCTCGAATGCAAGCGTCACGGGTTTCCATAAAAAACATTTCTGAAAACCTATCACATACAGCACATCCACAAATTGTTATCTTCATTACATTGCTGTTAGCTCAAATATTTCTTAAACACTTTTCTTTAAATATGGACTATACAATGCAAAATACTAATCATGTTCTAGCTGATGTAAAGTATTAACATGTACGTACGTACGCACACACGAATGCACCTATGAATGTATGTGTGTGTGTGTGTGTGTGTGTGTATGTTTCAAAAATACCATTGCACATGCTATTAATAATGTTCATGATAATAATTATGTTTATCTTAGAAATAATGTAAAGTATTAACATGTTTATATGTATGTATGTCAACTTTCCATTTATACCATTGTAAATGTTATTAAATATGATTGAAAATAATACTACCACTAGTGGCAATAATAAATTATTATTATCATTATTATTATTATTATTATTATTATTATTATTATTATTATTATTATTATTATTATTATTATTGTCTAACATATTTTCACACCTGAATACAGTTTTTGGTCTTTTTTTTTACAATTTATTTATCATTGACCCTCACATTTTCTACGTGACGTATCTCTCTGTTTCTAAAACTTATTGAAACGAAAGAATACTACTGTACGTTATGTAAAGCTCTCCAAAACCGTTGCTTGAGTCGGCATTTATTTAATATTAAACCTAACGGTGTTGCGGTATTTTTCGCACTCTAGGGCTCCTTTCCACATTTGGTTGCGTGAAAATTTGTAGATTGCGGTATTTTTAAATCTCGTTTCGGATATGTCAGTGATTCCAAAATAAAGATTACGATTTCATATTTGAACTGTCGCCGTTATTGCAACTTTCTAAAAATCGTCGTACCCACAACTTTTTAAGAGATTTTCTACAAAAAAAGTATTTTTTTAAAAAGAGATGTACTTGTACACATATAGAGTCATTCTTTCTCATGTGGATCACTCAAAAAAGTGCCAAAACAAATATTTTTATAATGTCGCTTTCTTGTAAATCAAAACTAACCATTCCGTTTTTACTATACAACTTATAATAGCGTTCATATTATGGGCTCATTTCATACAAAATATGTTCCACTTTCATTGGTAGGAATGGCAAGTTTCTTGAAGTTCGTGCCTTTTATAAATTTTAATTATACGTATGTCGTATATCGATAGTTAACATCCATAACAATTTTTAGACTAAGCAGTAATATAACATTGGATGTTAATAAATATAAGACAAACACATTTTAATAGAGGATTTTTGATGTAAAAAAACGATTTTTTTAACCTAAAAATTGTTAGGTCTTTAAAGTTTTGTTTCGGTATTTGATTTAGCTGGCTAGTTGTGTTGTCACATTAAGATTTTAACATACATAACGCCGATATTTAATTTGTCACTGTTTGCGCGAATTGGAATGATAATTTTAAATAAACCATATGTAATAAACTAATACAATTAGCTACTTTTGTTGGTACAGGGAGACTTTATTTTGCCAAAAAATCCGATACAAAATAAATTTTAACCTCCATAACATTAACATGCGTAACAGTTTTCATAGATTCTCTACATACAAAATACAGATGAGTAAAACAGAGTGATTTTGTCCATACACCGCCAGAAGTATATAGTTGAAGCAGACGACGACATGTCATACATGTAAATGCAACTACAGATACATTTTTATTCAAGCGTCAAGGTAAGTTTGTATCTATATTTACTATTTGTAATAAAAGATGTTCATCTAGAATAAACTGATCACACATACCATTTATTAGAACATTAATATGTCCAGTTTACCAAGTCTCCGTTTTCTGCAAATGGAAACCGGTGGAAGGGGAAATAAATTCAGTATTATTTTGCACCACTATTGTTACGCAGGTTAAAAGAAAGAATAAACATGGAAAAAAACATTTTCCGTAAATAACAAATCAATCAAGTTCTTATTAGATGTGATTTTTATGATTAACCAAACGTTCCCCACGTGTAATTGTGCATTTTGACATGTTTAGAAGTCCGTATATTTAAAAATAACGTTACGGAGGTTAAATTAAATAATAAAATTTGAAACCGATTTTTAAAGTTACCTGTGACATTCATGCACAATTGTTTATGCTATTTTGTTTTGCACCAAGAGTTTTAAAAACAATATTATGTCTATGTAGCAAGAAACAATGTTCATTTAAACAGAGACTCCATAAGGTGCATAATTGTATTTCAAGTTCATGTTAGAAAATCCGAGATTAAAGATATATAAATCCCTCTTCTATTTATTTCGACCTCAGAATATTCTTCTTGCAAATTTTGCAAGTAGAAAGACGTGCCTTTGTTCTAGACACCAGAACATGGCTTTGAAGATGCGCGCCATCATAAATATAGGGGTTCAGTGTCCAAAAAACCCAGATGATCTAATAAGACAGTACCAGTCAAATGAAACAATAATTGAAAAGATAAGAGATACTGATGTGGCTACTATCAGTTTTAAACATTGGAAAAGAGTTCAGGAAGGTAATAAGTTTCGCCACAGTGAGGTTGAGGATGAACTACTGAAGGATGAATTTTTAAAGTTGTTAGACAAAGACCTCACCGAGTTCCGGGACTATGTTGTAAGAGTTCAGCTTATTGGAACGCACCTGTCGTTTCACTCCATACCATGGTGGTTTATTTTTCTTCCGGAATGAGCAAATCAATCCAAAGCTATGTTGCAGTTTCCGATGTGATGTTTCACAACGCCTCAGCAGTATATGCTATTCTTCTGAAACTAATTCCACAGCTCAAAGAAGAATGTAAAGATTTGAAAACAATTCACTACCTTACTGACTCTCCAACGAGTCAGTATCGTAATAGAACCATATTCCAGTTTATAGCGCAACACCAGGATGAATTCGGCATTGATGCGCGATGGAACTACCTGGAGAGTGGCCATGGTAAAGGTCGTTGCGACGGACTAGGCGCCAGTGTGAAACGTTCAGCAGGCGATGCAGTTAAGCATGGTAAATGTTCCATACAGAATGCGAATGACTTTTTTGCATGGGCCACTCATTCCGTTAATACTGGCAGCAAAGTGAGGTACTTTTTGTACACACAGCAAGATTATGATGAAGCCGAAAAGAATTTATCGAATTGTCCTGCAGTTCGACCAGTTCCTGGAACTTTCAAACTTCATTTTGTCTCGTCTGCCACAAACATGGAAATCTTCACAAGGAATTTATCATGTCATTACCCTGAATGTTTAGTAGATGTAGCAACATCTACTTGCGATGGCTATGTTAAACACAGTCTACTGAGAAACGAAGATGAGAGATCTCGTGAAGAACAGGGTCCAGGAAACAACATGGAAGCTATTGAAGATAGAACAATAGAACAAGATCAGCCTCAAACAAAACGACAAAGAATTGATGTCATACTAGTACATGAAGGTGACTGGATAGCTGATTTATACAATTCGAGGTGGTATATTGGTAGAGTGGTCGAACAAGACAACGAAGATGGAGAACTGCTAGTGGATTTTATGGAGAAGTCTGGGAAATTGGCTAATACTTTTAAATGGCCTCGTCAAAAGGATGAAATCTTGATCACTCCGCAGAAAGTCATATCGTCTTATAGACAGTCCTGTGCCAGTTGGAAAAACCAGAAGATCCATGAAGGTCCCACAGAAGGAAATAGAAAACATTTCAAAGGCTTTTGATAAATATGATTGAAATTGTATGTGTGTAACCTCCGTAACAAAAAGAGATTGTAAGGTTTTATGCAAGATTTCGATAATTTGTTCAATAATGTCAATATTAAGTTCAATTAAATAGTCTTTAATGCTATTTTGTCAAATTCTTTTAGTTTTCAGAAAATTGAAAAAAAATATGTTAGTAACATAACATCCGTAACGAAATTCATGCTACCGGTTTCTGTGCTTTAGGTTTATACTCAGATGCTCTACAACCAACATCATTGTGTTTTCTCTTACTTCATACTTGCAGTTTTTGAATGATGATGACAAACTGTCTTATATATTAAACTATTATTAAATAGCAAATGTTAAAATACATGTTTAGATAGTTTAACAGTCAACAAATATTTGGTTTCTTTTTTAAATAAAGATAGTAAGATGTTTTTGCAATAACGATCATAGTTGTGGTTTTTTTTTCTTCAAAATATTTGATGTATTCCTAGAATAAATTTGTGTGTAGAATATATAATGCATCTCATAGTTGAATATTTTTTCTTGATTACGGGTTGCTGTTTTGATTTTAACATCCATAACGCTCGTTTTTATTGTCATAACTAGAAACACTAAAATTTTGTAAATTCTCAAATTTGGTGTGAGGAAAATTGGATTTTAATGACTGAAATATCCAAGATCATGAAACAAAGTCAAATGTTTTTTCGGGTAAGTTATTTTTCTCGCCAGTTGTGAATTTTAGTTGTTATTATTATTCTGGAATGGCTGATGTGTCGCCGTAATTTGGGCTGGAGGAAGCTGGTTTTCAGGTCACCATTGGTGCACCAACGGTGGGCAAGACTAAAGGATAGATAGACAGATATAATCTGGGCTGCATCAAAATGCTATTAAATTCTTCCACATTCAGTTTCAAATTGGCGCTTGGGAAGATAAAATCCAAACATCCTAATGAGTCCATTATTCTGGATGCATCTCCATAAATGTATCTGACATACTTAATTTTTTTAAATTCCGGAACCAGCAGATTCCACTTTTTAATTTAACCCAAATCTGTTCTCCTCCTGTCTGTTTCGCTTGCCATGTTTTGTTTGTATTTAGAGGAATGCCTTCTATTGCGTCACAGGACCACGTGCTCAGCAGCAGAGAGGGTGAATCCTACAACGTTTTCAGACAAAATTTGATTGAAATCCTAAAACGAGCCGTCTTATAATCTTATTTTAACCAAAAAAAGGCGAACCCTACAACGTTTTCAGACAAAAAATTGATTGAAATCTCCCTACGAAATCATTTTAACTAAAAAAATGAAAACGATTTTTTAATCAATTTTGGTCGCAACTTGTTGTCATCCACCCTCTCTGCTGCTTAGTGATTTCAGTTCTGGGTTAACAAAAATAATAAATAATTTGATCGAGTCTTTAGGATCTCACAAACAGACTGATCGCTAACACCTCTTCTTGTAAATCAATCAGATTATTTGACTGGTCGGTGAGTTTGAAATTAATTCTGGTTAATGAATTATTATGGCATCGCATATAGACAGGATTAATTGGGTTTTCAATAATTAGGAATCCTGGAGGAGCTGTTGGTGCAAATGAATAAAGAATATATCCTTGCTGAGCTTGATTTGATCGTTCGAGATTAATTTGATAGCTTCCTTCGATAACATCACACACTAAATTGAGCGCAATCACTGAGGATATATTCACGTTGAACGGAGCGATATGCCTGCCGCCACCGTCTGGGTCATTATTGTGTTTGAGGATTTTTATTTCCTGTGATGCTGTTTTTTTCCATGTATCATGAATTATTTTAAAACCAACATCGATTGCATCACTGAGAGATTTTTGTAGTTCTAGGATATTATATCCTGGTAGTTTGAATGTCGGAATATCCTTCACGGAGATTTTATAGTCTGTTGCAAAAATATCTCTTGTTTTAGGATTACTTTCACCTAATACCTCTTGAATGATTTGCGCATTAAATGTTTCCATGTCATTGATGATTTTGTTACATGTTTCTACAACGCTGATAAATTCATCTTGGGTGAGTGTGCCGGATCTAAGGGATATAAACAACATCGAAATATCGCTATTCATCGCTCCGAAATTTACAGTGGGGTCATCCGGTTGAAGAATGTGGTAGATCTTCTTAGTGGGAGGATCTACCAATTCAATAAAAAAATACAATTTATCATAATCTGTATAACTCTTTATTGGATTATCAGGTTTTATTCTGTCGGTGATATAATCAGATTTTTGTGGTTCTGGTGCATCAACGGTTTCTCCCCCTGGTGGTAATTCAGGCCATCCTAGTACGGTTCTTATTGAGCTTTGATAGATATCTACTACGTATCCTTCTGTGCTTATCTCAATTGCGGATGATAGTGTTGGTTCATGAACTGTTATAGCGATTTTCGATTCTGTTCCAGTAATCAATTTTATTCTACGCGCGAATTCATTATTGATTTGTTCTATTTGGTATGACCCTGTTGGTATCGAAACAACATTCCAGTCTGGGGTTCCGTCGGGTTTATTCTTATTTGCAAACACTAAAGAATTATTGGGTTGTTGACCACCAAATGATTTTGATCTGATATTAGGCCAACTGTGATACATTCGTAGTTTTGCTAGCGCTATCTCCTTCACCGGGACCGGAGAGGGGAAATTCACACTGAATTCTGGATTCGTTGATGTTATTGTTATCATGCTTGTTTGTACTGGGTTCGTGTTCTCCACTATTCGTTGAAGTAATTCCTGCGGTGTCGTCATTGTTATTATACTCATGATTTATTTCTAATTTTGGTATTGAGGAATCATAAATACTGACCATCACAGAGAACTCACAATCTGGTAATGTTGATATTATTGAGATCATTTTGTTTTTTGGGTTCGTGTTTTCTGATTCCATCGGTGTTGTCATTGTTATTATATTCATGTTGTCGCTCTAATTTCGAAATCACGGAATCAAAAATACTGACCATCGCTGAGAATTCACTATCTGATATAATCGTATTATCGAGTGACGACGATATCATCAATGATAACTGCGAATATGCGGTTGATGCAATATGAAATTGAAGTAAGTAATTCTGCAGTTTACTCTGGCTGCATGATGATATCTTTTTTGCTATCCCGGTTGATATACCCCCGATTGTAGCCACCGCAGAAATGCAAATTGGAACTACGACCGGGGCAATCATTGTAACCGATGCAAGTATTATTCCGGCGCCAGTGGGAACGCTTGACACCGAGTATATAATAACATCAATTGCGGTGATTCTTCGTCGGTATTTTTTTATTTTTATTTGATACTCCTCAGTGAGGGTTTTGAGTCTATTCTGAAATTCTCTGACCTGATCATAGCGACATTGAGTTGATGAAATCATTTTTATTTTAAAAACGCTAGCGTTTTCAATTGTGAAATCCAAATGATTTAGTTATTTACTTAAATCCGCTACGAATTCAACATACCAAGTTGCTGAAACCCTAATCAAATTTTTATCAGTAGCTGTTATAGTGAACTTTTCAGTTGTATCCTTGTCGATGATCGTTGAAATCGTATTGTTGACCCCGGATGAACTCGACGATGATATATTAAATTGAGTCGTTGTCACTAGTGTTAATCGATAAATACCCTTAACGGTTGCAGTGATATCTAATTTGTTGTTTGAAGGTGTCCACGCAAATGATCCGTGTTGGATTGTGTATACCACGTTGTTGGTTTTCTCATGAGGAATTTTTGTTTTTTCAATGATTGTTATCATCCTCGAAAAATCACCTTTGACGGCTTCGATGAAAGTTTTCGTCTCATCGATGGATTTTTTAATATCAGGGAGTTTTATTTCAATTTTATCCAACTGGGTTCCAATAAATTTATCAATGATATTTCTACGAAAAACTGAAAACTGTTTTCCGTTTTCTTCAATTCTAGATTCAAGTGTTGTTAGTACAAACACAGAATTGTTTAACTCATCGTTGAGAGTTTTTAATCGATCTGTAATCGTCGAAACGAGTACACCCGGTTTTAGTTTACCCTGATCGGAAAATAACGCGATAGTATCCTCGATTGCGTTTTGTTGTTTAACTAAAATATCATCCAACGACACATTACTGGTTTTCAATTTACCCTGATCCGAAAATAGCGCAACGGTGTTCTCGATTGCGTTTCGTTGTTTAACTAAAATATCATCCAACGACACATCACTGGATTTCAATTTACCCTGTTTGTCTTGAAATACAACTATTTCATTAGGATCAACATTTGTTAAGTTCAACGTCTCAGCTATTTCATCTTTGATTAGTTTTTTTACATCCTTGACAGAATCAGGTGGTGCAGTGCCATCGGGTTTGGGTTTCAAAGATCTCCCCCAAATATCAATCATGTTATTGTAAAATTCTTTCTCTCTCTAAAATCGTTTTTGACGACTCCGTCGTTGCCAGTGATTACTAGTGTATTCATTCACGACAACATGTGGTGGTTTTCCGCTTGGGTTACTCAAGGAGTTAGAAATAGCGTCAAGGACATTTAATACTTCGCTGCCACATATTGGTGGGTCAATCATCGTTTGTGTTGGTAGCGTAGAATACCAAGTCTTCATTGGAAGGGTTTTTATATACCGCATAAACTCTTTTGGTGGGGCTAATCCATATGAATCGAAATAAACAATCCCACGTGGATCAATAGCGTATGCAACCCAGTGAGTTCCAGGTCCGGTGCTGTTATCGAGATTAATAATACCTGTTTCAGTTTTGTTTGGTTGATGTGGTAATTGATCTTTCATAAAAACACCTCTGAAATTTTTAATCACTAGTTTTTTTAGCCGCATCCATTAAATCAAAATTTGACATGGGAACCATCGAAGATTTGGGAACCATAGGTTCCTGAATTAATAAATCGTTCCTGGTAGTCTTAGACCCTTTACGCTGTACCACGAATACGGGGTTCCTGGTAGTCTTAGACCCTTTCCGCTGTACCACGAATACGGGGTTCCTGGTAGTCTTAGACCCTTTCCCTTTTTTTTATATCCTTTCCCAGTTGCCTTCTTTAGTGCCATTCCTGCTGCAGTACCAACTGCTCCTAACGCTGCCGCTTAAGCCACCGCTGGGGCTGCTGCTGCAATCAATGCTGGAATCGCAGCTAACAACGGAAATATACCGCCTGTTTTAATCATATTTTTGATAGCAGCCGCAGAGAGAGTAATCTGAACACCTTTTTTGGCTGCAAGTGCATCATTGAAATGTTTTATTTGACGAGTTGTCAGTGATAATTTATTTGCACCACCAGTCATTTGGTTGGGTTTCAACGTCATTGTGGTTCCACATTTTTTAGCTGATTCCGATTGCAATTTTTTTAATTGACCGGGAGTTAACGCAACACTAATAACACTATATGACATTATATATAATTGATTGATTCTAATTCAATGAAAAATCGAGAAAATCAATCAAAGATTTTCTACTGGTGCATCTACCACTCTCATTCTTCCACCAACACCTTCAAGTAGCATTGATTTATCACTGAGAATGACAGCAACCGCTCTATAATCAGCAATACCACCACGAGTCACATTAGCTCTAAAGTGTATATCAACGACGGATTGTCTCATCAAATCGAGATGTTCCAGTGAGAAATAATAGATCGGATACAGATTTTTAAAATCATATTGTGATATTTGCAAACCAGTATCGACATTTTGATCGCGTGCCATAAATGACAACAGACGATGATAAACTCGTGCAATATGATTTTCTGTGTAATTAAGTTGTATATCCTCGGATGGTTCCTGCTGGCCGTTTATTCTCAGTGAGACGTCTTTCACACCTAACTGATCAAATATCATATGGCTGGAGAGTTGATTGCCAACTCGTGTGTTATCCTGTAACGCAATAAATATATGACGTGGCGCAGCAACACCTTGTTTTGATGCTAGATTCCATGTGAATAACCCGTTGATATTTGATTGTTTAACATCTGTACTCACGGTTAGCCAACTCAACAACGACTTTCCTCCTTGGTCCATAAATGATAGTAATCGTTCTTCTGCGGTGATTGCTGGAGTCAACACTGGCATCCACAATGATATTTTTGTTAAATTGACTTTACCGGCATCAGCATTGGGATTTGCAGCATCTGCTGGAATCCTCCAGATTGCGTCATTATCATCACTCTTTCGTACAAGCGATACTGTATGCTTCGCCCCGTAGATAACTTTTCTGACGTTTCTACAGAATCCAAATATGTGATGCAGTGGAATCGCGCATGAAAATGATTTACGCGCTCCTTGCAACATTGAAATACGTGTTGCGGCTCCTAGATTGAAATTAACGTCGTTGTTTAAAATCATATTCTCGACATCAGCATCACTATTATCACGTTTTTTTGGTCGTCTTACAACAAATGGATTTCCTCCAGCGGTATTCTTACCATCTTTTGCAAACATCATAGAGGGTCCTGCTGATCTTGTATAATCATCAGAATATCTCGCTAACCCGATTATTGTTGTAGCTACATCAACATCGCGATCTATCGACTCAATTTCTTTTCCATCAATGAGATATCTAGCACTCTCAAATAGCGCCATAATACCATTATTGACAAAACCGACTTGAGTATCAGCTGGATACGGTGCTGGTACAGCAGTAGTATCAGCAGCTGTTACAAGTTCTCCTTCTACTTCAATAAACGCTTCACAGGGTAAAAAGTATTTACTGGTATCATGGGCTTGAAGTTCAATTCTTGCTCGACTATTTGAGTCTATGGCATGATAGGCGTAATATTGATAATCGCGTACAGAATCATCCTTGCCAACTGGGGCGTCTATATCAAATGCTGGATCACCTGATTGTTTGAACATTTTATTCTATTTATCAGAGTCTAAATCGCGATTTTCCATTTCATCGTCGTGTTTTTTTAAAGCCACTTCCTGCTATCATATTTGCAATATTGCTTTGGTCCCCTTGATTTATCAAGGGGGTTAAAGCCATCGACGCTAATTTTTCATCTACTGCGTTATTTATAATTCTAGTAACACTTGCAGGCATTTCCGCTGTAGATGGCAATGGTACCGGTTTCTTTTTTCGTCTCACTAATGATGTTATTTTATTCTTCGCAGTTGAAAACGCTTTTCCAGCAAGATCTCCAACAGCACCAATACCCTTATCACGAATAACTTCAATTGCTTTCATTCCTAGTTGTTTAGCTAACGACATCACTTTTGGAGCCATTCTCGCAAATAACCCTGCAATGGTAATGCCTAAACCATCTCCGTAGTATGCTCTATAAACCGGAAACCGTGAATCAACTACGTAGACGGGGGTTGGTTTATCATGATTGTAGTGTATGATCATTATTTGAAATCAGAAACAATTTTTCAATTGACTTTTCAATTCAGTCACTATGATACCCACTTTCCATTAACTCTCCAATGAAATCTCGATATGTGCTGATATCCATGATACCACCCTGAAATAATCGTCTACAGATATCAGCTGCTTCATTAATTATTTCCGGTGAGTTATTTCCGGCTCGGAACCCTCCTACAAGAACCTCTAATCGTGATATATCACTGAGAACACTACCAGGACATGAAACGCTAGCGTTTCCAACTAGACCACTCCCCGAAAATTTCTTCTCATCGTATGGCCGTCTTATTTGGAGTTGAAATTTTCTCTTGAAGTCTCTGTATTCCTTCAACCTTCTATCTAAACTCCCAGTATTTATTTCATACACTATATCAGCCTATTCATTATGTGACATTCTATAATCCGAATAATTGCCCGTGAAAAACTTCTCTTGTGAATCATAGCTGTTAGCAGCGAATTCACCTAAATTGTCTATATCCTCGTTGAGAATTTGTTGTTTAGAGCTCTCGGTAAATATAATTGATTTAGGTAGTCCACTAACTAGTTCTTCCTGAAATCCTTTAAATTTTCGTTCTGAAGCGGTTGATATATCCTGAGGAAGTGATTGCAAGGATTTTTTTGTTTGTTTAGTTCTTTTTGCTATTTTTTCTAACACAGGAATAAGACCCTCTTCTTTTCTTTTACCGTCAGGATCATCTCCCAGTATAGCACGCTCTATCTCCTTCGTTGCTGTGGTTACTGGTTTAAACAATTCTTCAGATCCCGCAGCAAAATCAGTCTGAAGACTCTGTCGTTGTTGTAGTTTATTCCGTACAGAGTCATGAATTGGTACAAATCTCTTAATTGCATCCAGTCGTTCACGAGTCAATCGGGTTGTTAATGCTTCATTGACCATTATTTAAAATCAGAAACAATTTTTCAATTGCAAAACAATTTTTCAATCCCGACCTAACACCATCGATTTTTGACATCCCTTGAGGGTCGGCTAAAAAAAATGATTAATGGTCGGGCAATCACATAATGATAAATAGTCGGTCAATCAAATAATGATAAATGGTCGGTCAATCAAAATTGTTCATTTTCTTGAATTAACGCCCGTAGGTTTCTAACTTTAGAATTAACCTCCTTTTTCAATTCGTATTCGTACCCCAATTCTTTTCGTATTCGTTCTACGATGGTATACAACGGAGCGAACACACTTACGTCACTGGAAAATGCGAGAGAGTCCTTAATAGAATTCTGAATTCTTTTGATGAGCGCATACTTCTTTGGTAGCATATACTTGTTAGTGCTAACTCCGTATTCTATATCCTGAAAATCAGACATGATTTGATCAGGATTTAACCCATCTGATAGTTCAATATCACAACTTTTCAATTTTGAAATCTCGGATAAAATGCTATTCATGTTTTCAGAATTCATTATTCTATAGCAATGACATATTTCTAAATGAAAAATATGACGCATCAGACATAACTAAATTGAACTTTCTGTCCGCGATTTTTTGAAAACGCAGATCGATAAATTCCCTCGGCAACAAATCGTACTGAGGATATACAAATATCGAAGTGCCTACCGGCTTCATTCATTGATTGAAATATTTTTTCTTCGTTAGTTATCATATTCAAAAGATTTCACAGATATCGCTTTTTTCGAGTATTTCCCAGTCCCCCCTCGTTCGGTATTCTCACTTTGTGTAACAACCTGCAGATTTGATAAAGAATTGTTTTTCGGATTAGAATCGATATGATCAATAACAAAATCATCCTCGATCAATCCATGGAAACACTCGTACACGAAACGATGATTGAGATATTTCTTCTTTCCAGCACCAAACATCAAATACCCCATACCATTATCCCACCCAACTGGGTTCTTTAGTCTACAGTTTCTTACAACACCATCACTGGATGCTTCATAATTTGTGATCACAGGGTGTTGTCTGAATTCTTGGTTCATTCGTATACATAATACTATTGTTTGTCTAATTCATCGTTTGGTTTAATGATAAATCTTTCGATGTAGTCTTGAGGAGTTCTTATGATTTTATCCTTGATACTGACTTTGTCAGCATCAAGAATACTGACTTTGTCAGCGTCAGGGTCAAAATTTCTGATTGATTGTCCATTTTTTATTCTTTTATCATAATAACGCTTCAACACCCTGTATCGCTTACCGCCACAATTCAAACACAACTGAGATTTTCCCCTAACCCCAACTCCACATCGTATGCACGGTAACGGACCAAGGCTTCCACGTCGAAAGCTTTGCATATGATACCCACAAAACCCATTTCTGCATGATTTGTTACACGGGGTTATTGATCCAATCATAAGCCACTTGCAGTGATTCATTATATAAAAATCTTTCATTTAAATGCTTGTTTTAATTATAGCATGAAGGAATTAAGGAGAACGCCTTCGAAAAATGCTGATAAGGAGTTTAAGAGATTATTAAAAATCAATCCTAGATTTAATCTCGATAGACCCAAAAAACGTAACAAACGTCCAATAGACGGAAACATGAAAGAGTTTAAGAGATTATTAAAAATCAATCCTAGATTTAATCTCGATAGACTCAAAAAACGTAACAAACGTCCAATAGACGGAAACATGAAAGAGTTTAAGAGATTATTAAAAATCAATCCTAGATTTAATCTCGATAGACCAAAAAAACGTAACAAACGTCCAATAGACGGAAACATGAAAGAGTTTAAGAGATTATTAAAAATCAATCCTAGATTTAATCTCGATAAACCAAAAAAAAAACGTCCAAGAGAGATTACCCCTGGAAAGATACTCAATTCAATCTCGATATAGTTTCTAATACACCAAAGAATACAATTCTTGATAAAGCCATGATTAGTAAAATCAGAGATTGTTTTAATGAATTCAAACGTGATGGAGCATCTTATTGCTGGTCAACATTTCGAATTGATGGTGTTGTTGACGCTACCATGAATGATGAAAAGGCAGCAGTGATAATTTCACGTGTTGGGGAAAAACGACATTTTTTCCGAATCAAATTCATTATCGAAGTCGATGGTAAATGGATTATTAGGGATAAATTTGAACCAATCCTCAAGAATAAAAAAGCTGTCATTGTGAGTAGAGATTCCAAACCAGGGATTCTAACCGGCATTGATAAACCATACTACGAAAGATCTTATCCCGTAACAGCAATGGTTTATGGGATATATCCGTTAAATGATAAACCCGATATCGCAAAACTAGCTCCTATGAAATATTCGTCAGGGCTTAATTGTGTAGCAGAACGAATAATAGAACACTTCACAAATGCATCTCGAGGAAATAAACTAACTGATCTGCGACGTAGGAAAATAACCGAGTGGGAACTGACAGTGAAACAGCATGGTGCAAAGATTTCTGATATAGCTAAATTAGAAACATCATTAAGATTCCCAATAACAGTTATGACGATAACGGGAGAGGTTTTATACGAACCGAAATTTAACAAAAATGGAGCACCAATACAGATTATTGATCATAACAAACACGCGTGGACACCTGCGGTAACAGTATTTCCACGAGAACGAACCGTGAAATATATCCCCAAGGAGTTCATCCGGGATGTTTTCTATGAAGAGAGATTATTTGATGCTATTCATGCGTTATGTAAGGATGATCCTGTGTCAGTGTGGTTACTTAGAAGTGATGAAGGATTCGATCAATTTGTGAGACCAAATGGTGAATTATATCGCGTTGAAGAATTAGATAACAGAATGAGAAAAATCGCTAGTGATTTTTTACCGGAAAGTTTCCATGAAAAACTACTCACGGATAGTTTTACTATTCCATCAGTGGTAGCTCACTTCGCAAGAGAAAAAAACTCATGGCGTCCAACACGAAGTGATTTTCTCGAGGATGTTAAATTGAGTTGCGTCGAATTTGGTCATGAAGGACTGTGGAACACGAAATACTCATGTGATGGTATGATTTCAATTGATATAGCCGCGTGTTATCCCGGAAGTTTTCTCGGATATGGGGAATGCGCTGAGTACTTCAAACGATTTGGACACCCCACGCATGAAATGACTCGTGTTGCGATTAATGGACCATTGCCTGATTTTGATTTAACCGGATTCGCTCGTGTGATATCATTTGAATTAGCGTCAGGATTACATCCGTGTAGTTATGTTTGGCTCGGTAGACACCTATCTGAAAAACACTGGATGCCAATAGTGCTATTGAGATATATGATTGATTGTGGTATGCTAATATCGTTGATTGTTTCCGAGGCTATTATATGCTATCGAGCTCAGAAAGAAGTTTGGCTACCACAACCCGATCTAGATAGAATAATCAACGAACTACGAAAACAGTTTCCAGATTTCAGTGAAGAAGAAATCATAAATTGGTCTAAGAAGTTGTTTGAAATTAAAAAAGAACAAGCAAAAGATCTCGGAAGAAGAATAATCGGTAAATTTACCCAGGGTGGACGATACGACAACGCAAAATACTCTTCGCGGTTGATCATAGATGTCGCTGAATACGATTTTATTGTAGCGGATTTAATGAAACAGGGAAAACTTGTATCCCGTAAGGATGCTTTTCTATCTAATGGTGAGAAATTAGGTACGGTTGTTACCTACTGTGATGGATATAATTCCCAGTACACACATTTGAGAAGTTCAATGCTAGCCTATGCTTCTATTAATCTATTTTCGATGATAAATAGATTTCCTAATACCGCGGTTAGAGTGGCCACTGATTCGATGTATATACACAATAAGTACAAATCAGCTGTAGCGGCATTCACAGATCCCGAAGAAAATTGGGGGCGTTGGCGATTTAAAAAGGAGATGCTACATGAGTATTGCGAATCCGCAGACGTTGCCATGGATGATAAATATATTTGTTGTAACCGTATTGAAATTCAATCAGAATTTTCTAATGCACCATCGGTATCTGATCCAATCTGTAGATACAAGACAGTTTATTTAAACGGTTGTGGTGGGTCAGGAAAGACAACTCGTGCAATTGAATTATTTCGTCGTGGAAACGCTAGCGTTTCTAACATGATTGTGCTAACACCGACTCACAGACTCGCCAGAGAGATGATACAGCGAGGAGTAAATGCTTGTACTTACCATAGTTTCTTTCGATGGAAGGGTGACAAATGGACTCCTGAGCGTATGGGTGATAAATTCATTCCTGAAATCATAATCTGGGATGAAATATGCACAGTGTCATTAGATGTATTACAAACATTTCTCGAGTGGTTGTTAAACAAAAACACAAAAGTCGTCATGTGCGGGGATCACGGCCAACCACCACCATTTGTCGGTGCATCTCCACATGAATGGCTAAAGGGTTTTGTAGACTACTATGAAGAAATCACCACTGATTATAGATCACTTGATGAACGATTACGCGAGTTCAAAGCGCTAATTAGATTACAACCGGATAGAATCCAATGCGAAATAGCGCGTGAAGTGATTTCAGAAACTCCAATGAATGATTTCTGGGAAACATGGAGACCAAACGATTTGATCATTGCAAGTAGAAAAATAGTCAGGGATACACTTCAGATGAAGTTATTTGAATTGCATAAAGAAAAATTTGCAACGCTTCCAGTACCCCTTTGTTATAGGCCATCGGATACACGAAAACAGAACATTGAAGTTGATATTCCAGGACAGAGTGAAAAACAAATTCTCGTGTTAAATGATATTGTGCTGGTTGATATCAGCGTCGTCGAAGATGCATTGCGTGCTAATAAATCCCCGTGGACGCTAGGATACGCAGCAACAATACACTCTTCACAGGGATTGACTATATCGAATACAATTGTTTGGATGGTGGATAATCACATCGAATGGTCGAATTTAGTCTATCTCGCAGTATCCAGAGTACGAAACATAAATCAACTTCGAAGAGTTGTCCTCGATGATGAAATCATTGGTGATGATAATGACACCACAATAAGTGATATTGATGTTAGCATCATTAGTAAAAAACTCTCCGGTTACAAACAACAGAACAAAAAAAAACAACGAGAATTTGATATTGATGCTGAACTAATAATCACTTTGAAGAAACAACAGAATAATCACTGCGCGAGTTGCAATTGTATAATGCGTTGGCAGTATTCGGATAAGGATCCTCGCCAATTTACCGTAGACAGAAAGAATAGCAGCATTGGTCATATCAGAGATAACGTGATGTTGACTTGTCTTGAGTGCAATAGACGCAACGGCGCTAGTTAAGACCATGCGGTGGCAATTGAGTATCCTCGGGAATCACTTGTAGTTGTTGTCGAGTAAAACCCCGCTGAGGGGCAGTTGAATCCAGTTTATAGATTGCTGGTCTACCAGTTGATCGTGTTATACTAGATATCTTATGCGTAGTGACGCTCCAAATAGGATCAGTAGCCCTTTTTCTACCCCCTTCAAGCTCTCCTGGTTCGTATAAGTACCTCACAATGACACTACTACCAAGAATTGGTTGGGAAACGCTAGCGTTTCTAGGGAAATCTTTTTGTGGTTGTACGGGTATTGACTTCTTTTTAATCGCGTTGATAGGTTTCATGTTGATTGTTCTAGTAATCTCGTTATTCAGTGCAGTAATCACAGATGGTAATCTTTTAACCCATTCACGGGATCGCTTTTCTTGAATGAATTCTTTTGCGTATTGATATCCAAATAACCGCTCAGCAATCGTCCGATTAAATCGTTCTACAATGGCCTGATCGCGATGTAGCGCAGTATGCCCTCGTCGTATGGTGACATTATGATGTTTCATTGTAGATAGAACCGCACCCTGAAATTCCTTGCCAGGATCAACCTGCAATAGATTTGGCCAGTGCAGAGGACCTCGTCGATAAATCCTCTCAAATGCAGAAGCGACTTCAGTGGCTGATTTTGTTTTTAACGGTTCTGCTTCTTTGTATCGACTTGCAATATCAACTACGGTTAGCGCGTATTTGTAACCACGATCATGAGGTAAAAATAATATATCAGCCTGATGAACTTCATTAGGAACTGTCACATCAAAATGCGAGAATTGAATTTGTTTAGGCGGTGGTAGATAAATTTGCCATAGTGCCTGTTTGGATAACCAATTAGCCGCAGTGGTTTTTTTCACTTTTGCAGCACTAGCGAGTTTATGGACTGCTGATTTACCCCTCCAGTATCCTCTTGGGGAATAATAAATTGATTCCATATTATTAATTACCGGCACCTAACATCAATTTACTTTTCATAGCCGATTTTATCAACCACGAAGCCAATTTTTCTTTGAAGGATTTATCAGGAATAGCATTTAACGCATGAATTAATTTCACATCCGCGAGATGTCTGTGTTGCACATTGCTGCTTTTATAAGCAACATCATGAAGGTGACAGGCCTTATCAATGGCGTTTATTGGTTCTTCACCAGGGTTGGGTTGATTTTGATTATTGAGTCTGATATCAAGTCTGGTTCCCGGTCCACAGTAGCTATATCCTGGGAGGTGCTTTTCTCCGGGGTACTTTGCCCATGGGGTTCCAGGGAGCTTTGCCAATTTGGCTGCGATATCACCTCCTCATTTTTTTTTAAATCAGATTTCATAGACACAAATCTAAATTTCTTTGTACCACATTGCACGCATTTACCAGAAAGCGCTGATCTGTTATTTTTAGTTGTAACCGTCGTCACATCATCTGTGCCAGTACGCGTTTTACACTTCACACAATATAGATCCATAATTTATGTATAGAAATATGGATATAATTGATTTTTCAGCGACTAAAACAAGAGAACCAATTAAGCATCATGCAGCGCTACCAAACTCTATCCGGATGATTATAATCGGGCCATCTGGATCCGGTAAGACACAATTGTTACTCAATTTAATAATGAGATGGATGAAGTGGGATAAGTTGTATTTAATTGCCCCTAGCGTAGATGATCAACGATGTTATGAAGT
The DNA here is from genome assembly GCA_029339505.1 of Unio delphinus. Lineage (NCBI taxonomy): Eukaryota > Metazoa > Mollusca > Bivalvia > Unionida > Unionidae > Unio > Unio delphinus. The sequence goes on from JAQISU010000065.1 coordinate 1,975,392, forward strand.
GTTAAAAGATTTTAACGAGAATGCATCAGAAATTAGCGGTGAGAATGCCATTGATTTTATAACCGATATCGATGAAGCACCGAGCATTGATGATATTGATGGAGATATTAACAATTTAGTCGTATACGACGATATAATGTTGGATAAACAAAAAAATCCTGCTAGGATCTTTTCCCGGGGGCGTCACAAAAACACTGACGTGATATATGTCACTCAACGCTACACTCAGGTTCCAAAAGTCATCAGAGATAACTGCAATATTCTTTCTGTATTCAACGGCGTTGATACACATACGCTACGAAATATTTGGCAGACATGGTGTTCTGATATGGACTTCAATCAATTTAAAAACTTCTTTAGTCATGCTCAGTCAAAACCACACGGATTCGCAACAATAAATCTACATGATCCTCGGACACGATATCGTATCGGACTGGATCAAATATTCGGTTAAAATCGTAAAAGAATTATTAACCCAGAACTGAAAACTTTAGCAGCAGAGAGGGTGGATGACAACAAGTTGCGACCAAAATTAATTAAAAAATCGTTTTCATTTTTTTAATTAAAATGATTTCGTAGGGAGATTTCAATCAATTTTTTGTCTGAAAACGTTGTAGGGTTTGGCCCTGAGACATTTTTTTGGGTTAAAATAAGATTATAAGACGGCTCGTTTTAGTATTTCAATCAAATTTTGTCTAAAAACGTTGTAGGATTTACCCTCTCTGCTGCTTGCTCGGTTGTCTTATCAAAACTCGGCAAATTACGGCTTCGTGGCATCTTCCGCGTAATATAATAATTAACTGCCTATGATATTGAATTTATAAACATTAGTCTAATTAATATTTGTAGTTAATTACATAATTAAAGGATTTTTTAAAATATATTTTTGGTCTCCTTTAAATTTCTTTTGAAATTGCGGAACCGGAAGAAATATGCGCGCTTCTAATTTAAAATTTAACTAAGCTAGCATATAAATAGCATACCTATGCTGGTAACTGTGGCCTGTAGGGCGGAGGCTCTATTATCACTTTATCAGTGTTAAATTATTGTTAAATTTATGGTATTCGGTTCTTATTTACTCTTCAGGTTTTAATATATAAATTGGGAGGTTTGGGGGCTGCTTTTTAAAGGTACACGTGCAGGAATCGAAACAAGTATCTGGCAATGTTGGGCTCCAACTTGGAATAACGCAACAATTCGGAATCCCGAGTTGTTGCGCTTTTTCTCGAGAAATTGCGTGACCATGCGAACCGATATAAATAGCCTGAGCTGCTGGCTTAACATTTTCATTAGAGGATGTTGACATAGATATTAATGAATCGTTTTGCACGGAAAAATACGTAAGCAACGAGACCACAAATAAATCTGTGACAAAGGTGTTTGTCAATAATGTATTCAATCTTCTGGATGGGAAAGTTCAAGATGTTGTAGGTTTCTGAAACAATTCGTCAGCGAAATTGGCGAAGTTAAAGCATAAATTAAGTATATTTTCCCCTCGCTTTCATCGATTTAAAGTGGAATTTAAGACAGGTTGTGACATTCACTTGTGAACAGTGTCATCAAAGTACAAATATAGTATAAACTGTATTAATGACATCTGAAATGAAGTTTCTATATTTTCTAAACTCAACAGCAATTGCTGAGCAGTGATTAAATCTTTGAAACTTGTTTTGTTTATATTTTGAATCAACATTTATAAACCTATCAAATTAATTTTGATGTACGCAAATAATAAAAAAAAATATGTTTACATAACATCTATTAATTTAAGATTGAAGAGAATATGAATGACCCAGCGAAATTATGAAAACAGTTGAATTGTAATAGTGTATTGACTACTGATGGTAAATGTAGCATCCACCGAAGTCACGGTCATAAGGAAAATCATTTTTAAATATTTTAATTTCATATTCCCTGTACATTGGTAACCATCCCAAGGACTTCCTTACAATTATATTTCAACACATGTCTTGTCTTCTGTAATTTCGAGTGAACAAATAACATTTTTAAAATCAATCATTGCGATTCCCCCTTCTTCATAATTTTTATTTATTATTTTTCACTTTATCTTGTCAGCTGATTCTTTCCACAAGTTCTTGAAGATTAAACTATTTAATTTTTATTATGAACCAATCTGGAGGATTTAGAAAATTTATTAATATCTGATTTATTTGGAGAAAAAAAGGAAGCGCTTTTATCACAATATTTTTCCCATAGTGGATAAGAACTATCTACAACCACGGAGTCATTAGTTATTGATGTCATCTAATTTACGATCATAATTAATATTTATTAAGTGACTGAAATCTGTAGAGATGATAATGCTTCATATTGTAAATGTATCAACTACCCAGCATAAATTATACTCCATACACACATGGATGTTTTTTTCTTTTTTTATACTTCCTATAATATTCTTGTTGTCTATATGTTTACACTAAGGCCTGATGTCTTTGTGTGCATTGTATTTGTAAGAGCATTTTCAGATCCATCCAAAATTAATGTTTCAACATCTTCATACTGATAAATTAAAAATTCATTTTTATCTATATTAATACCATTTATTTCTTTATTCTTTTTATTCAAATCATTTTAACATGTTTCTTAATATACCATCTGCTCTCATGAATAAATTAATCACAACGTTTCAAGTTAATTTAGCACCAATGGAACCATGTTTTAAAGAGTTTTACAGTGTATGAAATATTCAACATAATCACTTAGCAACTGGAACCTGTAAATGAACATGGAGTAAAACAGTATATGACTAAATTATGCTAATTCAAGTTGTTATGAGATTTGTCCATCCTACAAGTCACCTCAGCAGTTTCACAGTTTTATACACTGACCTGTGTACAGAACAATTACTTGAACAAACCTACAAAATATTTGTATGAATAGAGTATCATTTTGGTCATGGCTTGATATCCTTCCTTGTGCATTTATTTAACACTTTGGATGGAATTGTTGTTACAACAATACAGAAAATTCCCTTTTACCTGGGACAAAATTCCAAAATGTTGCATGCAAGCATCATGCAACAACTTGGAATAACCTCGATTAAGTTCAGTGGGACAACAATAACAAGATCCTCAGACCTTAATATGTTCCAAATAGTCTATTTCTGCAACAACTCCCTTGAAGACCTTTCCTAGATTTACAATAGTATTTCAAAGGATTAATTTCTTAAACATGGCATGTATGTATCATACAACATTCACTGAAGTAACTCCCATAACTGTGAAATGGATTAAACACCCTAGGCTGTGAAATATTACCCTATTGGGCAACAGTAATAGTCCCTTGAGATGTTTAATATGTTCCAAATATTAATTTTGTGCTACATCTCCACTCAAGACCTTTCCTACCTTTAAATCCATCTTTCTGGGACAAAATTCCAAAATGTTGAATGCAAGCACCATACAACAACTTGGAATAACCCCAACTAAGTTCAGTGGGACAACAATAACAAGATCCTTAGACCTTCAATATGTTTCAAATAGTCTATTTCTGCAACAACTCCTTTGAAGACCTTTCCTAGATCTACAATAGTATTTCAAAGGATTAATTTCTAAAACATGGCATGTATGCATCATACAACATTCACTGAAGTAACATTAAACACCCTAGGCTGTGAAATATTACCCTATTGGACAGCAATAATAGTCCTTTGAGATGTTTAATATGTTCCAAATATTAATTTTGTGCTACATCTCCACTCAAGACCTTTCCTACCTTTAAATCCATCTTTCTGGGACAAAATTCCAAAATGTTGCATGCAAGCATCATGCAACAACTTGGAATAACCCCAATTAAGTTCAGTGGGACAATATAAATAGTCCCTTGAAATGTTTAATATGTTCCAAGACATTTCCTAGATTTACAATACTATTCAAAATTATTAATTTTTAAAAAATGACAGAAGACAGGAAGAAACAATGTATCCAAAATACATCTATATTTAAATATAGTATTATTTTTATTAAAGATTTTTACAAACATATATTTCAAGCACAAATATTTTTTCGAAACATATTTCAAATACAAATATTTTGTGAAACATATTTCAATTAAAGCTATTTAAAAAATACAGAAAACAAAAATCAGGTCAAATCAATATATATATATATATATATATATATATATATATATATATATATATATATATATATATATATATATATATATATATATATATATATATATATCTGAAAACTAATATAAAATAATGCTTAGAATTTACAAAAGTAAAAGGACGCCGATTTATGTGTAATTTCAAGTTGTTGCGTGCAATATCTCGAGAAATTGCTATTCCAAGTTGGAGCCAACGGCCATGCAATTTCTCGAGAAATAGCGCAACAGTTAGAAATTCCAAGTTGTTGCGCGCAATTTCTCGAGAAATGGCGTATTCCATGTTGGAGCCCAATAGCAACATTGTTGCAGCTTGAAGAGTCTCATTAAGAGATAGACTGGTTTAAATATATAAATTGTGAGGTTTGGAGGCTGCTTTTTAAAGTTACACGTGCAGGAATCGAAACGAGTATCTGGCAACATTGTTGCAGCTTGAAGAGTCTCAGTGAAGATATAGACTTTGTTTGAGGTAAACTTTCAGGTTAATCTTTTGACGTGTAGTCGTTTGAAGCGCCTCATGAGGATACATATTCGAGATAACCATTCAAAGGTTAAGTTTATGATAATGCGTGTAATTTTAAAATTCACAAGAGGTCAACAATGTGAACTTAGCAATAAAATATTTGGACAGTAGTAATTTGACAAACCACATAAGAATCCATACTGCAGATGGGTTGGGTCGGCATTACGTCACGAGCTTAGCGACCTACTTTCCGCCATATTGCCGAGGTGAAAACAATCGCTTAGTAACAGTGCAGTAGCGTTAGTTATGTTCGATATTACAAACCGTTTTTGTTTACCTATATTTTGTTTCTTATTTCTGTTCAAAAATGTTACATGGTCTTCTGTACATGCAGGATTTTAAACCATATATGTGTGTTTGTCGAATATTTTTTAGACGTAATATATTTTAGGTTGATAAGGTAGGAAGGAAATCTAACTCGGGAAATGATACCACCATATAGTGCAGACTACATTCATCATCTGTCCGCATATCAATACTCCTTCACCCTAACAAGTGCGACAAAACTACACAATCTGATTTATATTTTATATGGTAGAGTACAATACATGGTCAACATCGTTGACCAGATTCTATTACTGTGATAAGATGTTAACCGTCAAGGTCCTGATTATAAATTCGTAGAATACTACGAGTTAGCAGGTCATATCTTTAAAGAAAATCTGTCAGTTCTTTCGGTCGATGTTATATTACAAAGACTCTATACATAGTTACGAAAATGATATTTTACGTCGGCTTTGTCTTACCAAGAGAAAAACTGTGTTCTTTTGTGGGATTTGTTTTGGTATTTCTCCTTTTGCTTGTTTGAGAATTTTAATGACAATCGACTTAGAAGAAAAAAAAGAGAAGCATATTATCCGTATCCAGATTTCACTAAAATTTACCATGAACCTCTCATTTTGCTAGTCCTACCCCTACTCCTCCACTAGAATAGGGGGTAAACTCACTCAAGTACCCAAACGTTAACGCTTGCGTTCATGTTGAAATGCTTTACGAATGACCATGTAAATACTCCCATATTTCCTGTCTTTACACATAAAAAAAATACTTCTATATTTTTGTTACCTTTACATAAACATGTAAAACGTACAAAAGAAAATGCAAAGAAGGACGGCAATTTTTTTCTTCTCATTTCAATACAAAATGAATGTAGATTATTTTTTAAACTCGACTTCATCACCTTAGATTCTCAAAACTCTCAAGAATCTGCTTTTCGACCCTGACAGACTTGCCAAATCAATTTGTTTTTCTGCTTGCCTGAAGACTGGAATTTAACATGCGCCAAAATATTTCTGTATAAAATTTTTAATTAGCATATTATCTTGTTAAACTTTCATGCCGATAATTAGCGAATCCCCTTTTCTTGCTTCAGCGAAAATTGCATGTCCAATGCTATCTTTTACAAAATGTCTTAGCACTAAAAAAATCTGTCAAGTTTTGCGTGCTGTTTATTTTTAAAGTAGTTGGTTTGTTGGTTCGTCGGATAGATCGATGGACGAACGGATATACAGACAACCATAGACAGACATATTGATAGATAGATTAATGTAGATTATTTTTGAATATACAGTAGGTTTGTGAATTAATTTATCATTCCAATACCCCATCCAAGTCTAAAAGTAGTCAACATATGACTGTTTAAAAAAAGGACATTTTTCGGTTTTTAAATTTCCGTTTTTATGTGTATGTGAATTTTAATTAAAACCTGCTAATTACTGCAGTATCCTGGTCGTTCTCATGATTAAAGAGATTAAAAGAAATGGCACACAATCAGAGTAGTCAATCATTTAAAAGAACAATTCAAGGTGGGCACATATAGTTGGCTTGTATGACATATATTTAGTTTGGAGTTTGCATTATAATGGCAAATATGAACGATGGAGTGTCAAGGAAATAAGCGTGGCTCGGTACGATTTATAATCTGCGGAATATATAAACGACGGAAAAGCTGAGCGGTTAAAGGTAGAACTTGTAGCTTATTTGTTTATTTTAAACCTATAATAGACACTTGTATATTTATGTAGTTATTGGAGAGAGAGACAAGACGAATTTGGTAATTTAGGAAGAGTTTTTAATTATTTCAATTTTTCTTTTACATATGATGGTTTGTGCAAACACCAACACTGCAAATCTTAGGCATATCTTAAAATGTGTAAATGTTCTCCACATGGCACACGTTACTCAAGTAACTAGAACAATGGCGGTTGTTTTCACCTCGGCGGTCGTAACCATGCACTGAAAATGCCCGGATGTGAGAAAGTACCCAGAAACCCGACCCAACCCATAGAACATTCAAATGTGAAATTCCTATAGCCACATGAAGATGCATAAAGGAGATCAATCATTTAAATGTGAAGTTTGTAATAAACTCTTTGGACAGAGTTATACTTTGAAGACGCACATGAGAATACATACTGGAGATAAACTATTCAAATGTGAAGTTTGTGATAAAATGTTTGCACTAAGTAGTACGTTGAAAACACACATAAGAATACATACTGGAGATAAACCACTCAAATATGAAGCTTGCGATAAAATGTTTGGACAGAGAGGTCATTTGAAGAAGCACATGAGAATACATACTGGATATAAACCATTCAAATGTGAAGCTTGTAATAAAACGTTTGGTAATTGGAAGAAGCACTCGAGAATTCATACTGGGGATATACAAACACAATTCATTGGTGAAGTGCATGATTAAAACTTTTAGACAGAGTGTTGTTTGAAGAAGCACTTGTGATAAACCTTTCACCTGTGAAGTTGTTGATATTATTTTAGTGCGAAATACTGCTTTGTTAAATCTTAGAAGGATGAATACTGGAAACAGACAATGGACAAATTACGATTGTGTTAGAATGTTTATGCAGGGTTGACATGAGAATAAATACTGGACATTAAATAATCAAATATGTTGTTTAGAATAAAATATTAGGGATAATAATTTTAGGTAGTGCCATACGATGGTGTATCGTGTTGATAAAGTATTCACAGGTTTTAGTACATATTCATATACAACCATAGCATAATAATGCATAATGGAGGATAAACATTAAAGTTTGTAGTGTTTTCTTGTGTAGCTTAATTGTGTTATGTGTGTATGATATGAACAAATACAGATTTGAAAAACCTTTCTGATAACTGTAGTCATTACAAAAAGGCTCATCTCAGACCTATACATCAATTTTAAAACTTTGGGGTAAACATAGATTTCAGATTTCTTAATGTATCAGTACCCTATCATATAAAAAATATCTTCAGGGAATTGCAGTCATTAAAGATATAAATTTCACTTATTACTATTCAAGTTAAAGTTTGTAGTGTATTCATTTTATGTGTATATGAATGTATCAGTACCCTGACAACCCTACTGAAAAATTGGGAAAATCCCGATTTTTGGACATATCTCCTTATTCCCCAATCAGGGAATTGCAGTCATTAAAGACATAAATTTCACTTATTACTATTAAAATGTTTAGGTAATCATTAGATAATCAAAAGTCAAATTTTCAGATTTGAAAAGCATCAAGCGTCATTTGTGTTTATAAATTGCTCAGAGCAAACAGGTGTATCTGTTACCGTTAAAGCTGATGATTGCATGTAAACTGTACAGACCTGCCAGTCCTACTGACAAATCAAGAGAATCACGATTTTCGGACCTATCTGTATTTTTTTAAAACAAAAAATTCATTTTCCATTTCCGTGTTTCTGTATCTGGTTTTTATGTCTGGTATGTTTGTTAGTACTTTACTATACCATATCCGCTTCATTTCTGGTTTCATCAGCTTCCTGTGTAGATTGCTGATCTTGTCATCGACATTATTTCCTGGAACCGAATGATAAAGTTTGCAAGATTTTAAGAATTGTCAACTTCTGCATAATGATGAAGTCAGGAAAGTTCTCAAGTATTGCCCAGCTAGATGGGTTTCTCTTGGAAAGTGCATTAATCGTCTTCTGGAGCTGTGGATGCCACTTAGTGAGTTTATTGAGAAAATGTATTTAGAAGAGAATGCAAAAGCACAGAATGCTTCAGCAGCTGCTTGTAAGAAGGCAGGGGCAGATGCTGGTACTGCAATTGTTGACAGCCAGTTTTGGCCGAATGATACAAAGTCATTAACTGCTTAGAGTCTCAACAATGCCAGGCTGAAAAGAATAAAAGATAACCTAACTTCAAGACGTCGTCTTGCATATTGCCAGTTTTTAAGCTGGATTCAGAACAACTTTGACATATCAAACAAAGCTCTACATCTAGAGAATATGACCTCTGAAATACAGTAATGGACAAGAATCCACTGTAGGACATTTCTGATCAAATCACTGTCATACATGAAGGAAATATTTCAATTAGAGAATGACTTGCTAATTCATGCAAGCATTGCAGCATTAAGCATTGCCAGTTTTTCAGCTGGATTCAGAACAGTTTTGACAGACCCAACAATGCTCTACAGCATGACAAGCCCATAATTCACAAGACCAGATACATTCTACTATCCATATATAGAGAATTGCTTTTGATTGTTACAAAAGTATATTGTTAACAAGACAGACATCACAGCAATTGATGTAAAAGATTAAAGTTTGTACATTCGTTCTCAGGATTTGTACATGGGTTAGGAGACCAACAAACTTTTAGAGAATATGACCTCTGACATACAGTAATGGACAAGTAGTAGGACAATTCAGATCAACTCACTGTCATACATGAAGGATAAATTTCCATTAAAGAATTACTTGCTTATTCATGCAAGCATTGCAGAAGTGGCTAAGCAATCTGTAGCCTCAGTTAAGGACGTGGTCTTTTTCTCCAGCCAAATGGAAAGAATCAACACTGATGATCTGCATAGAGAGTTTCAGCTGTACTAATACTACAATTTAGATGCAGAATTGAAGATCATCAGTGGGTTGCTCACTTTATAAAAAGGATGGATCTAGCCAACTGTTGCTTCCAACATTTGGGAGAGTAATGCTATCAATACTCTCAATACCACACAGCAACAGCAATGCTGAGAGAGCATTCTCAATGGTCAGAAAAAAAAACAGAACTAGTCAAAGAGCTAGCTAGTTAGCTTCAACCCTGGAAGCTATTCTTGTTAGTAAATTTGGCATCCAAGGACAAATAAATGACGAACAATTTCAGAAATGCAAATCTGCAACATATAATGGACTGAAAGAACAAAACTAAACATCTTTATCATTATATATATTTATATATATATATATATATATATATATATATATATATATATATATATATATATATATATATATATATACATATATATATACATATATATATATATATATATATATATATATATATATATATATATATATATATATATATATATATATATATATATATATATATATATATATATATATATATATATATATATATATATATTCTTGTACCTCCTGATTTTTTACCCTGCCTCCTGATTTTTAATGGTGATTTTCCTGATATTGATTTCTTCAATATTGTCAGGTCTATAAACATTAACACAGTGAAAATCCACATCCTAGAAAAGCAGATGTGTTTTGGTAATAATGAAAAAAAAACAGTTTGTACAGGTGACATTTGTGTTATGAAGGAGACAGAAAGAATAAATCTCTTTAACTTAAACAAATACAATGCACACTTCAAACATATCATAAAGAAGCAGAAGTAATTTTATACAATAAAAGAAGGGAGTAACCAAAGAGTTAACTTCCTATGCTTATTTATTAAGGATCTAATTTTGAAAACAAATTAATATTTATGTTAGCAACAGATTTAAGTCAGTGATAGTTTTGCTTAAATTAATCGTGTTTGTGTGGTCAGGATTTTTAACATAGTTTTAACAATTTTTCAGTCATATATCACTTATGTCTGCAATTAGGCATTTAATAGTGATGTCTAGCACTTGGCCATGATACCACAGACATGTAGGATGACACAGAAATGTCCCACCCAGTCATTATGCTGACACCAGGTCGACCAGTCCTAACACTAACATCTTAATTCTGAGAGCCTAGCGAGATAGCTATTAGTACCATTTTTTTACTTCTTTGTTATGACTCAGCCTAGGTTAGAATGGATGACCTATCGCTTCAGAGGCAGACTCCCTAATCACTAGGTCACCGGAGCGGTGACAACTAATATTGTAGGAATTTATATGTATTTTATATACCATATTTCATGTTTGTTTTTGTACACAAAAAATTAATTATTAATTTTAGTGTAGATAACATTTATATAAAATACATGTAAATAGTGATCATTTGGTGGTGCAGACTTTGTAATAAAGGGATCATACCTGAGCAAGTATAATCATACCTGAACACATGCCAGTATACTCTCGTTACTGAAATATGCAGATGAACATTATACAAAAACTAATAATTCCTGGCTAATTCATAAATACTGAAATTGATTTCCTTGTATGTTTCGCTTTAACAGGTAATTGTAACATTTAGCAAGAAATAGTAATTTCTATCAAATAATATTATAAACAAATAACTCACATGCATCATGATCCAACAAGTTTGACAGCATTTCTACAATAAGCTGAGCAAATTCAAAACAACAAGTGACTGATGCCACCATTCTCCCATCCTCTGCATGGTTCTAATGTTGAGAATAAAAATAAATTATTTTAAAAAACAAAGTAATAAAAATAACCTAAGCCAGTTAAACTGATACAATTTTTCATTTTAACTTTATTAATATATAATACATATCTGACAGTCACAATATCCAAATATTTTCTATTGTCATGAAATGGGATGTAACCTTACTGTCATTTTATTTTCTTGCACAGGACTGTTCTTGAAAGTTATAAAGAAGAAAAAGTACATTCATAAAAGTTATGGTTTCTATAAGAAAATGTATCATAAAATTACAAAGACTGAAACAGATTGTAAATCAAAATCATATATATATCCCTTAGTCTTGCCGACCATTGGGGCACCACTGATGACCTGACAACCAGCTTCCTCCATTCCAATCTGTTCTCTGCTACTCTCACTGTGGCACTCAGCTTCAGTCCTGTCCATCTGAGATGTTATCCTCCCATCATTTCCTCTGTCTGCCTCTCCTTCGCCCTCCCTGCACAGTACCTTGCATGATTGTCTTAGCAAGCCCTGTTCATCGTGTGACATGTCCGTACCATTTCATTTTGTGCTTTTTCACAATGGTCAATAGCTCTTCATATTGTCCAATGGCTTGTTTAATTCTTTTTCCCACTTCCTCATTCGTGACATGATCTCTATATGTAATGCCAAGCAACCTTCGAAAGTATCTTATTTCAACAGCTTGTATCCTCCTTTCGAGATTCGCTGTGAGGGTCCATGACTCACAGGCATATAGGAATATAGATGCAACCAAGGAGCGCATCAGTCAGATTTTTTAGCTGACTGCGGTGTTTGTGTCTTTCCAAACTGTCTTCAGCCTTGCCATTGCTGTTATTGTCAGCGCAATCCAGGACAATATTTCTGGCTTTGATCCCTCACCTGCCATGATGGCTCCTAAGTACTTGAATCTATTAACTGTTTCTAGTTTTTAGCCTCTAATCGTGATGTCAGTGCTGATGCCACTGGTGTTGTTGGTCATCAATTTGGTCTTCTCTGCACTAATTTCCATACCAAAAGTAGTAGCTGTCCTGTCCAGTTTTTCCAACAACTGAACTAGCTCCTTATCATTTCTTGCAAGGCCATCGATGTCATCAGCAAAGCGCAGATTCATTATTATTCTGCCTCCAATACTGACAGTTCCTTCATGGTCTTCCAGTGCATCTGTCATAATTCTTTCAAGGAAGATGTTGAAGAGAGTAGGTGAAAGCAAGCAGACCTGTCTGACTCCCACAGTTGGCCTAAACCAATCTACTATTTGACCGTTGAAGCATACTGCGCTGGTGACCTTGCTGTAAAGGTTTTCTATGACTTTGATCAGGTTAGCGTTGATGTTGTACAGCTTCATGGTGGACCAAAGGGCTGCATGCCATACCCTGTCAAACGCCTTCTTGAAATCTATAAAGACATGATAAAGGTCACATAGTATTCTCACGTTGAAAATCTGTTCAGTTGTGCTTCGCCCTGGTCTGAAGCCTGTCTGTTCTTCAGCTATGATTTCCTCTGCCCGCGACTTCAGTCTGTTTAATATGATTTTTAGCATGACTTTGCTTGGGTGGCATATAAGACTGATCGTACGATTGTTTTACACTGGTCAGGTCTTTCACCAGTTGGTATCCTTTTTTGTTATTATTTTTGTTTAGATTGTTTTTGATATCTTTATATTGTTCTAAAATCCATGTCTCCCTTGCCTTTCTCATGCTTTTCTTGATAACCTGGTTGATTTCCTTGTATTGTTTTGCTCCTTCTACTTCTGACTTCTTCTTCTTTAGCTCTCGACGCTTGTTTTATATATATATATGTATATATATATATATATATATATATATATATATATATATATATATATATATATATATATATATATTTATACAGGAATACAAGTACATGTATATACAATTTGCTTTGTTCATTGGTTTTTACTGAAGGACATGAAATTATTCATTCCCCGAAAATTCTAACGTTAAGTGGAGCAATGATAAAAACAAAACGCAAAAAAAAAAATCGACAATTTCATTCACCAATATACACTTTAAACTTGATATTCACCAGGAAGTATCCATTCTTCAAGACTGCTATCCTGGTTGTGTTTAAATGCTTGTCCCTTCTTCTGTTTACCGGTACTTTTGTTTGAGAAATATAAAACAAGACTGCAAATATTGTATGTAAGTGACATTGTTTGAACCTTTTTATGTATTTGTAGTTCACCGCATCACTTCACTAAAAATCGGACTTCTCCAGGAACTGGAAAGGGGAAGTTAACAAGACAATATTACTAAGGACTCCTGTTTGATAATCTAGTTTACAATGCTAAATTCACGAATGAGATGACTAAATACTGTGAAGGTTTATATCCTTGATGATTTTTAACTTTGAGGATGATTGCAACAGGGGTATACAATACTGTGGGGAAGGCAAATATTAAATGCTCATTATAAGTGTTTTAAAATGCACTATTTTTGAAATGCAGTTGTACATTACATACTTATAACAATTTATGAACATAGTCATAGGTCGTGATCAGATACAGTTATGCTGTTGTTGGAGCGTCAACTTTGTCATGAACCGTACGTTTCTGAGCAGATCCTGCATTGAATGGTCATCTGTTGTGAAAGCTTACTGTGGCTTGTTTCCATGTAGATAGAAGTGTACATCCTTATAAGCAAAGACAAATACAGTTTGCATTTGTACATGTCTCTTTTATTGCAAACTCAGCAATAAATATACTCTCAGCAAGCCATATAGATTCCAGACTATACATTCGTGAAATTCGAATTTAGCGAGTAAACTGCTAATGCAGCGAACATTCTGTCGAATCACGTAAAAAGAACATGGACGTTCTTGTGTAATGGAAATGAGAGCAGCTTTCTGGCTAGGATGAAGTATACACCTGCATATCGAGGTATGGCCATATTAGGTCGTGTGGATGAGCCCAGATACACGTAAAAAGCGCAGCAAAACGCACACTTGTAGTACCTTCATTCAGAGGCTAGAGAGACTCGCCTCTCTCATTACACATTCCATACCTCACTCCCCAGACATAGCTGTGTCATCGTAACGACACCTCTTTCAACAAGCATATTCTTCTTCTTCCCCCCCTCTCTCTCTCTCTCTCTCTCTCTCTCTCTCCCTCTCTCTCTCTCTCTCTCTCTCTCTCTCTCTCTCTCGCATTCGAAAATAAGTACGACCAAGAGTTTTTAGAACACCCATCTCACAAAACTTCTCATAAAAGTGAAATGAATCATCGAAATTTGTTTTTAATTTATAAGTCAACAATTTAAGAACAAGATCATGTAGCAAATAATCTATCTATATATCTATCTATCTATCTATCTATCTATCTATCTATCTATATATATATCTATATCTATATCTATATATATATATATATATATATATATATATATATATATATATATATATATATATATATATATATATATCCACCCAACTGAAGTTGATGCTATCATCCATGCAATAGAGAGGGGCATTTCTGATGGGAAATCAGGGATGACATGTAACAAGCTGCAGATGAATGATGATTAAACTGAGGCTATTCTGATCACAACACAAAGTCTTTATCATTCACATCCTTTACCTCAGACAATAAATATCAGCAACACCAACATTAAATTCTCACATTCAGTACGAAACCTAGGCGTTACTCTAGACAGTACTCTCACATTGCACCAACATGTCATGAACATATGAAAGGCTGCATATCTTGCATTGAGAAGCATCAGTTCCATTCGTAAATATCTTTCAGTTGATGCCACTAAAACTCTTGTGTGTTCATTAGTACTTTCAAGACCGGACTATGGTAACTCAGTTCTGTCTGGTTCGTCACAATATTTATTCCAGAAACTTCAAAAAGTTCAAAACACATCTGCACGGATCATCTTTAGAGTACCTTGAGCAAAGCACAACTCACCACTGCTCTGTACCCTACACTGGCTATCGATTCGATACAGAATCAAGAACAAAATTTGTTCTCTGTGCTATGTTTCAATGACAGACTCAAGTACAACATACCTATCCAGCCTCACCCATGTGTATACACCAGATAATCGTATACTAATTGTTCCCAAGGTGAAAACAAAGTCATATGGACAACGTTCGTTTGCACACCAGGGCCCGGCGACGTGGAACTAATTGCCAATGAAAATTAGATACAAAGACACTGTGGTCCATTTAAGAGTGCTATTAAGTCTCACTTGTTTCGACTGCAGGGCTAAACTTAGAAATCTAATCTTTTTTTGTATCTTATATGTTTTCAGCATGTTTTTATGTTTTCCAATTTCATTGTTTTTGTCATTTGTTCTTCTCTATTGTAGACATATCGTTATTGATGGTGTAAAGTGCTTAGAGTTTCTAAAGATTAGTCGTTATACAAAGTCCTCATTATTATTATTATCATTATTATTATTATTATTATTATTATTATTATTATTATTATTATTATTATTATTATTATTATTATTATTATTACTACAAACTCTGTGTTGGGTAATTTGTCCTGCTACTTGATGTGCATAAAGCGCAGCAGACATCTCAGGTGGAATTTATTGAGGTTCTCTAGTGATTTGCATATGTCACTTTCATTCGTAGACACACAGTTTGGTCTTCCCGGTGAGGTTGGGGATCTTAAATACCCTCTGGGAAAGTCTGGCCTCAGCTGCCTTGCAAATCCTACTATGCACCCCCTAATCAAGAGTGAGCTACAGATGCTGGACCCGAGGTATGTGAAGTTCTTGACAACTTCCAAGTTATATCCATCGATTTTGACAGAGGGAGGTGACTCTGCATCTTGCGCCATGATGTTTGTTTTCTTCATTCTAATGGTCAGTCCAAATTCCTTTCGAGCGTTAGAGAGGCGGCATACCAGCGGCTGAAGTCCATCTTCCGTGTGAGATATCAATGCTGCATCATCGGCGAAAAGCAATTCACGGATGAGTACCTTTGTGATTTTAGTCTTAGCAATGAGACGGGCAATATTGAACAGATTTCCGTCAGCCCTGGTATGGATGTACACTCCATCGCTGCAGTCTTTGAAGACGTACTGGTGAAGCATGGAGAAGAATATGGCGAAGAGCGTCGGCGCAAGCACAAGTGGACGTGTGGGGCAGCCAATCTTCTGCAAGATTCCGAAGAGTCCACTCCGACTGAACAGGTCAAATGCTTTAGTCAGGTCTATGAAGGCAACGTAGAGTGGCATCTGCTGCTCATGACACTTCTCCTGCAGATGACGTAGTGAGATGATCATGTCTACAGTTGACATGCCGGCTCGAAATCTACACTGTGACTCTGGGTAGACGCGGAAGGCTATGATCTGCAAACGAGACAAGGCAAAACGGGCGAAAGCCTTTCCGACAAAACTTAGGAGAGAGATGCCCCGGTAGTTCTTGCAGTCGCCACGGTCTGCATTGTTCTTGTACAAAGTGACGATGTTGGCATCACTCATGTTCTGTGGGGTGTATCCCTGTTCCCAGAAGAGGCACATAAGTATGTGTAACGGCTGGATCAGTGCTGGTTTCTCACTCTTGAGGACTTTAGGCGGAATGACATCGCTTCCAGGAGCATTCCTACATGCAAGGCAGTTTACGGCTTTTTCGAGCTCTTCCAGGGTGGGTTGTGCATCTAGCTCCTCCATGACAGGCGGGTCTGTAATGGCATCCAGCGTAGTGTCAGTGACGTTGTTTCGGGTTTCATATAGCTCGTGATAGTGTTCAACGTATCGCTTCAGTTGTTTTCCCTGGTCTGTGATGTCTTCACCTGTCATGAATTTGAGGGGGAGGTCTCTGAGATGGAGGAGCCTGTCGCCTTCGTGATACCCTCATACATTCATTTTGCATCCCCTGTGTCGGATGCTGTCTGTAAACTGTTGCAAAAGTTCAGCCAATATATATAATCACTGTAACAGAATTGTTACCGAGAGGATGGTGGATTAAATGAACAACACAAACACAGTATTTGAAAGAAAATATAAATTTATGAAATAAATTATTAATGAAAGATAATGATGTATCAACACAATAACTCATGCGTTCAACCCACAATTACACTCACAACCATTCACAATACATGAATCAACGAAATATTAATACAAAATAAAACACAGATACAAAGGAATCTCTTGAACTATACACAGATCCAAAGAGCCTTTACAAAAGTTATATTAACGCAAGTATAAATTACGATAATAAACACGAGCATCAAACTATACTATCGCACGTATGGATTGCGACAACTAGCACGAACATATACATATATTTAATCAAGTTGCTAGCTTTTATTGAGAATCATGCAATGCCTTGAAATACTATTGTGATTTGAAGTAACCATGTAAATACAACAATGTATTCAATTGTACTACAATTGCAACACAAACATGTGTCCCGACCCTGTATAACCGTATGATTCACCCACAGTTAAATCGCCGCCCAGTTTCCCCGAAGACCTAGGGTTGACTCAATACTTTTATCGGTCTCTTGCCCTTCACGGATCCACCACAGTTATACGTACAGACAGCATACAACATCTACTAGAACTAACGTTCCTCAATACCCTAGATGTCACCCCGGATGTTTACAACTCTAGACAGTTCCGACACTCGGACTTCTAGATTTCCGGATATTTACACGTCACGACAGATGTAGACGGACAGACAATCTGACAGACAGACAGTCAGATACTTTAATTCGATTGCACAATAAATCAGCAACAATTTCAGCTACGATATCAGAGATGTTATCAGCCGACGTTATCAGAGATGTTCTCAGATGCGTTATCAGATGCGTTATCAGAGATGCTATCAGATGCGTTATCAGAGATGCTCTCAGATGCGTTATCAGACGTTATCAGATGCGTTATCAGCTACAATAAAGAAACCAAACTAATAATAGTTTTTTTCTACAACAATCTACAACTTAGATTACGCTATTGCATTTGAAGTCTAATAGTGACTAGTAATTCCAAATATTCCACGTTTAAAATCTGCATTGCAATAAAGGCATCATTATATGAAAATGATAAACTGAATAAAATTCACAATAAAACTAAATATAAATTTAACACTCACCCCTTTGGCTGGAGATTTAAAGACGAGCTATCTATCCTGTGATTAGATACTTTAGGTCCCGTAATATTTATCATAAATATTCTGCCTTATATACCCTCAAATAGGTGAGCAGAAATCACGGCAAGATTACCTTGCACTACGTGAAACTAATGTTCCGGATTTCATGTAATTCAAAATCAGGCACATGCAAATCGTTACACGCCGCTTACTTTGGGAAAAACCACTTATTCACCCCAGGCAACGCATGTACGACGAAACAAAAAAAATGGTGAGATTAGTTTGTAAATCAAAAAGAAAATAAATTCAATTTTCGCCTAATTCTGTGACAATCACAGTGGTGGGCGGTCTTCTGAGCATTGTTCCTTGCATTCCTGAGTGCTTGCAATGTTCTTGGGCTAGGTGCAACCTTATATGCCAGGATGGCTTTCCTCTTTGCTTCAGTCACGGACTCCATCTCCTCCCAGTTTGCATCATACCAGTCGGCATTTTTCCGTTCTCTCTTCTCGCAAGCTATTATGGCTGAGTTGTACACAGAGTCACGGAGATAGTCCCACTTGGAGCCAATGATGTCATCAGCTGTCGCTTTGGTGAGAGCTTTCTGCACTTTGCTGATAAACTGCAAGAGAATGGCCTGTGTCGCAGTCTGCACTGTGGTAGCTGCGGGTTAGGAGGACGCTGTGCAGTTTCGCACGCCTAGGTCTAGCTGATTCCAATGGAGTGAACGTGGATTTCTCCAAGACACCTAGAGGATCTCCTTGCATTGGATGAAAGTGTTGGTCACACATATGCTGTGGGAGTAGCACATCTCCAGAAGTCGCTTACGGTTCTCAGTAATCTAGCCCCTTCAGTAAAAGCCGAGACAGTTTGACCAGACCTCATGGTCAGTTCCCACTATAGCATTGACGTCTTCTAGTAAGTAAATGAGTTTGGAATACTGGATATTGCTTGATCCAGAGCCTCAAAAAACTTGTCTTTCTCTTTGTCTTTCTCCTCGTGGATGGAGCGGAGGGTTGGTGCATACACGCTGAAGATGTTGAACTGGCCTAAGGATGTTGACAGCCGGAGAGCAAGGATTCTCTTAGTACCTGATGACGGAGGTTCAATGAAGGCTACTAGCATGTTCTTTACATCTATGCCTACATTGTGCTGCCTAGGTTCATTTGATGGCATCCTCTGCCAAACATGTAATGTGTTTCCCTGAAGGTCCCGCTCTCAGCCTTTCGGGTATCCAGGAGACAGGCAATGTCGATATTCAGTTGGGATATTTCTGTGTCAATGACGACAGTCTTCTGTGCATTGTCGATCTGTTGTAGGTCATTGGTCAGTCCAAGATACATGGTCCTAACGCTCCAAGTCGCAAAACGAAGAGCTGAAGTTCTCTTACTTCTTTGAGTTTTTTCTGATGCGAGTTTTGTGGCCCACTTGTCGAAATAATACTCTAAGCTCCACGCACCCAGTAAAGCAGGCAGCACCTTACTGACTGGGGGCTGCTCAGCTTAAGGCTGTCTAGTGAGACTTAATGATCTCTCACCCACCATCAAAAGTATCCCTTGGCGCCAAGCTCTACGCCAATGGAGCTTTGGCTTAGAACTGGCAAACTGCTTCATCTCGTGTTGTTCCGACTCCCTACGACGACTCTGGAGTGTCCTTTCCAGTGGAGCTACGAAGGCTGGGCATGATGGTATGGAGAATAAATTGTTGGGTATGCAGCAGATCGCCACTCTCCACTCAGCTGGTGGGCCTAAGGGAACGACGAATGTCGATACAGCTTGACACCAACGGCGTCGCAGGAGTTGCCGAAATTACATTGAGGTCAACGTCAGACCGCCTTATGGATTCCGTCTCCGGATTTTTGTTGGGTTTACTCCCTTAGCTTTTCGCATGAATGTGTATAGCCGCAAGGGAGCAGAGGATTTGGAATCGGACTTTTCCTTCTCCTAGATGAGATAACATCCAAGATTTACGTGTACCCTAAGCAACGGGTGGCCCGCCTTCATCCCCTCTCCTGTTAGTGAATAACGCGATACGCAAGACTTCAAATTTAAGCCACTAACACAACATTACAAAGCTTGGTCCGTTGTTTGAATTTTCCGTCCAAATCTTAGGCTGCAAAAAGGGGCACATTATTAGTTTACATGTTTATGCTATCTAAAATATAAACATATAAATTTTAAGATAGACCATATTATGTGTTATTCAAGCAGGAATACATCTATATTAAAAGTCACACGGGTCATGTATGTACTCATCTTTAATTAAAAAAAAATTGTTCTTTCTCCATTTAACACTGCCTTTCCTTAACCAATGTCTTTTCAATCCTCATGTTAGATGGAAATACAGTTAAGTGTCATCAAGATGGAAATGATGCATCTATATGTATTTTACAATAGTACTAACTTTGGGTAATGAAAAAAACATTTTTTGTGAAATTGTCATAATTAAGGGTAGTACGAATTTGTTTATAAATATGCGTAGCAGTCATTGTGGCATGCCAGTTTGAATGATTGAATCCGGATTAACTTGATTGCACTTCTAGTTTCATTTCGTCCAAAATTCTCTAGGTACTTTAACATTGATTTTGCTTTATGCACATTTGGGGACGTATAAATAATGACCTTCCAATGAATGAGAATGTATTAGACTCCAAATGAGGTGAATACTTCCCATTTTAATGTTGTCGAATCGAACTCTAGAAAATGATACCGATTTCTGAAATTGTGTGTCGTTTACTATACCATAAATGAAGGGTATGTAAATCACAGGGGCCATATAATATTATTTTAAGCTATCGATCAAGAGGAATACCTTGTCCTAGATGTAAGACATCCATGCTGATATTTATTATTTAAAGCTTTAGATTAGGAAGGGGCCTAGTTCTACATGTCAAACCTCTATGCTAATATTTTTCATTTGAAGCCACAGATTAGGAAGGGCCTAGTCCTACTTGTAAGACATCTATACTGATAATGCTTATGTTTTAGGTCGTAGCACTAAAACATAAATAACACGTGATACGATCTTGTCCCTCGGGCAGATTATCTGAAATGTAGAATAACAGTACATGGGACAGACACCTTTACATTTGTTCCCTGTCAGGCATAAAAAGCACTAGAAACAAGCAAAATGGAAAAGAACATATTACCGAGAAGGAAAAACAAACATACTACTTAGCCTTCTTCTCCAAAGCTCTCCGAATGCAAGCGTCACGGGTTTCCATAATAATATTTCTGAAATACTATAAGTTATAGCACATCCACCACTTGTGATCTTCATTACATTGATATTAGCTCAAATATTTCTTAAACACTTATCTCTGAATATAGACTATAGCAAACATACATTGTAAATGTTATTAATAAATTCATCATTCTAATCATGTCATAAGTGATGTTAATTATTAAGATGTACGCACGCACGTATTTATGTATGTATGTATGTATGTATGTATGTATGTATGTATGTATGTATGTATGTATGTATGTATGTATGTATGTATGTATGTATGTATGTATGTATGTATGTATGTATGTATGTATGTATGAGCAGCAAAGATGGTGAACAGACCAAAACTATTTGAGACAAAAATCAGAAGACAAAAACGAAACTATTTCAAGCAAACCGAAACTCTTTCAAACCGAAACCAATTCAGGCATACAAAAAAGAGAAATAGTTTCGGTTTCTCACGGTACAGAGACAGAGTCTCCAGACAGAGTCCCAGACAGACCCGGAGCTGATGGCACTGCGTAGACGAATTGTTTTAACCCAATATTTGATAAAGTCCGATACGATATCTTGTTCTAGGGTCATGTAAATTTATCGTCACAAATCCATGTGGGATTGACTGAGCATGACTAAAGAAATTTCTAAAGAGATTATAATCCATATCATCGCCGCACAAAGTTTGCCAAATATTTCGTAGCGTGTGTGTGTCAACTCCATTAAATACAGCAAGCATATTACAATTATCCCTGATCACTTTTGGTATTTGTGTGTATCGTTGAGTGACATATATCACATCGGTATTTGTATGCCTACCTCTGGAAAATATCCTAGCGGGATTCTTTTGATTGCCTAGCATGACATCACCATATACGACTAAATTGCTAATATTTCCATCAATAACATCAATGCTTGGTGCTTCCTCAATATCGGTTATAAATTCAATAATATCCTGATCGATTTCCGATTTTGCTTTCTCTTTAAAATCCTTTAACACCTAGTAACATCGATGATCGTCTACGCTCGAGGCTACTAAATGCAACTTGTCCCATTTCCTCCATCTCGTTATTAAATTAAGTAGCAGTTGTGTCTTGCCAGTTCCAGATGGTCCGATTATAATCATACGAATATAACTTGGTAGCGCTGCATCATGCTTAACTGGTTTTCGTATTTTACTCGCCGAAAAATCAATTACATTTATTTTACTATAAATAAATGATGGATTTATATTGTGTGAAATGTAGGACGCGTACACCAACAATTGACCCAACACCTACTACAACTAAAAATAACAGAAGCTATCACTCGCAAGTGTGAACGATGTGGTATTTAAAAAACATAGATTTGTTAAAAAGGGGATGTGATATTGCAGCCAAGTTAATAAAATTACCGGGAAAACCATGGGCAAAATATCCGGGAGAAAAACACCTTCCAGGGTAAAGTTATTGTGGACCAGGAACCAGACTCGATATCCGACTCAATGATCAAAACCAACCCCGACCCGGTGAAAACCAAAAAAAAACGCTATTGATAAGGCGTGTCATGCTCAAGATGTTGCTTATATAAGCAGCAATTTGCAACAGAGACATATAGCAGATGTGAAATTGATTCATGCGTTGAATTCTATCACTGATAAATCCTTCAAAGAAAAATTGGCTTCGTGGTTGATAAAATCGGCCATGAAAAGTAAATTAATGCTGCATGCATTGTAATTAATAACATCATGAAATCTATTTATTATTCCCCAACGGGATATTGGAGGGGTAATTCAGCAATCAGTAAACTCGCTAGCGCCGCAAAGGTAAAACACGCCACTGCAGCGGATTGGATATCCAAACAGGCGATATGGTAAATTTATCTACCACCGCCTAAACAAAATAATTTCTCGCATTTTGATGTCAGCATCCCTAATGAAGTTCATCAGGCTGATATATTATATATGTAGTTGATGTTGCGAGAAGATACAAGCAAGCAGAGCCGCTAAAGACAAAATCATCAACTGAGGTGGCTTCTGCGTTTGAAAAAATTTATCGGCGGGATCCACTGCAGTAGCCAAATCTATTACAAGTTGATCCTGGCAAGGAATTTCCAGGTGCAGTATTATCAACAATGAAACGAGGACGTACTGCACTACATCGCGATCAGGCAATTGTTGAACGATTTAATCGGACACTTGCTGATAGGTTATTTGGATTTCAATACGTGAAGGAATTTATTCGGGATAAACGATCCCGTGAATGGGTCAAGAGATTACCGGGTGTAATTACCGCGCTGAATAATGAGATTACTTGAACAATTAATATGAAACGCAATTAAAAAGAAGAATATACCCGTAAAACCAAAAAATGATTTTTCAAAACAACCAATACTCGGCAATGTCACTGTGAGATATTTATATGAACCAGGAGAGCTTGAAGGTGGTAATAAAAGAGCTACTGTTTATATTTGGAGTGTTACCGCACATAAAATATCTAGCATAACGAGATCCACGTGTAGACCAGCAATCTATAGATTTGATTCAACTGCTCCTGAGCGCAGATGTACAAGAGAACAATTACAAGTGATACCCGAGGATATTCAATTACTACCGCGTGGTCTTAACTAGCACCTCTGCGTCTGTTGCACTCAACATAAGTCAACATCACATTATCTCTGGTATGACCTACGCTGTTATTTTTTCTGTCTACGGTAAATTGGCGAGGATCTTTATCCGACCAACACCAACGCATTATACAATTACAACTCGCGCAGTGATTATTCTGTTGTTGTTTTAGTGTAATTATACATTCAGCATCAATGTCAAATTTTCTGTAATTTTTTTTTTATCTGTTGTTTATAACCAGTGAGTTTTCTTTTTATTATATCATCGCTGACAATATCACTGATTGTGGTGTCATTATCATCTAAAACAATTCTTCGAAGTTAATTTATTCTTCGTACTCTTGACACTGCAAGATAAACCAAATTTGACCACTCGATGCGATTATCTACGATCCAAACAATTGTATCAGATATAGTCAACCCCTGCTAAGAATGTATCGTCGCTGTGTATCCAAGCTTCCGTGGGGATTTATCAGCACGCAATGCATCTTCGACAACACCGATATCAACCAACACAATATCATTTAGCACTAGAATCAGCTTCTCAGTCTGTCCAGGAATATGAACTTCGATACTTTGTCTCCGTGTATCCAAAGGTCTATAACAAAGCGGCACTGGAAGTGTTGCAAATGTTTCTTTATGCGTGCTAAATAACCTCATCTGAAGTGTGTCTCTGACTATCTTTCTACTTGCCACTATCAACTCGTTTGGTCTCCACGCTTCCCAAAAATCATTTAATGGGGTTTCTGAAATTATTTCACGCGCTATTTCACAATGGATTCTATCCGGTTGTAATCTGATTAGTTTCTTAAACTCACATAATTCTGGATCAAGTGATCTAAGATCAATACTAATTTCTTCATAATAGTCTACAAAATTCTTTAGCCAATTATGTGGCGACGAACCGTCAAATGGTGGTGGTAAACTGTAATCACCACACATATTAACCACGGTTTCTTTTGTTAACAACCAATCTAGAAACTTTTGTAATACATATAACGACACTGTGCATATCTCATCCTATATAAATTACATCAGGAATATATTTCTCGCCCATTCGATCAGAAGTCCATTTGTCACCTTTCCATCGGAAGAAACTGTGATAAATGCAAGCATTAATTCCTCGCTGTTTCATCTCTCTTGCAAGTCTGTGTGTTGGTGTTAGCACAATTTTGTTCGATTTCCCTCGAAATAATTCGATCGCACGAGTCATCTTCACTGAACCACCACAACCGTTTAAGAAACTGGTTTTATATCTGCATATTGGATCGGATATCGAAGGTGTGTTAGATAGTTCTGATATCTGATTATTTGTCATGTAATTATTTTCAATTATAACATCTGCTGATTTAGAATAATCATGCAGTTTTTCCTTTTTAATTCTCCATGATCCTCAACTTTCATCGGAATTTATAAATTCGGCCACTTCTTCTTTATATTTGATATCTATATAAAATGAATCAGTGGCTACCATGACCGCAAATTTAGGAAATCTATTTATCATCAAAAGTAAATTAATAGAAGCATAAGCAATCATACACGCCCTTTAGTACGTATACTTAGGATTATCTCCGTCGTTGTTAGTAAAACAATTGTACAGAATTTTGTTCCATCGGACAAGAAGGCGTCTTTACCACTGCCATATATACACTAAGATGTTGCATCTGGGATTATAAAATCGTATTCAACTACATATATAATTAGTAGTGAAGAATACCGTTTGTATTCGTATTTTCCATCCTGTGTGAATTTACTAATTATTCTTCTACCGAGATCTTTTGCGTGTTTATTTCTAACTTCAAAGATTTCATTGGACCACCTAACGATATATTCTTTGTCGAGCGAAGGAAATTGTTTTTTCTTTCGCTGATTATACTATCCAGACTTTCGGGTTGTGGTAACCAAACATCAGTTTGTTTTCGATATGATATAATTGCTTCACTGACAATCAGCGATATCAGCATTTTACAATCAATCATATACCGTAATAACACTAATGGCATCCAGTGTTTTTCAGAGATATGTCTACCAAACCAAACATAACAGCACGGATGAAGTCCTTTAGTCAATTCAAATGATACCACACTAGCGAATGCTGTTAGATCAAAATCGGGTAGTAGCCCATTTATCGCAACACGGGTCGTCTCGTGTGTGGGATGTCCAAATCTTTTAAAGTACTCAGAGCATTCTCCATAACCGAGAAAACTCCCTGAATAACACCAATCATATCTACCGAAATAACGCTTTCAGGGTCATATTTTGTATTTCCCGTGAAATGAGCTGCAACTGACGGTATCGTAAAACAGTTTGTTAGTAATTGTTCATCGTGTTCCGAGGAAAAATCATTTGCTAGTTTTCTCATCTCGTCGTGGAGGGTTTCAGTACTATATAATTCGCCATTGGGTTTTACAATTTAATTGAATTTGCATTCTTCGTTTTCAAAACTCTGAAATAAACACACTAACACAGGATCGTTTTTACTTAACTAGTAAATAAAATAAAATAATTTCTCCTCAGAAAATTCTCCCCGAGATATTTTATGGTTTTGTCCCGCGGAAAAAAGGTCTAAGCGTGTTCATTATGGTCAATAATTTTGATTGGGGATCCTCTCGATTTATATTTCGGTTCATATAATACCTCGCCTGTTACTGTCGCTACGGTTATTGGGAATTTTAGTATTCGTTCTAGTTCAGCTACATTTGAATTGTTGCCCCATTCTCCGGGACTGTTAATCCCCAATAATTTATTATTTTACGTCTTAGAGCCGTCAATTTGTTTCCACGCAACGCATTTGTAAAATGCTCTATTATTCGTTCCGCTACACAATTTATCCTTGACAATTCCATGGGTTTTAGTTTCTCAATATTCGGTTAATCATTTAACGGATAGATTTCATAAACAATCGCGGTTACAGGATAATCTCTCTTGTAATACGGTTTGTCAATCCCAGTCAGTGTTTCTGGTTTGGAATCCTGACTCACAGTGACAGTTCATTTTTATCTTCATTTTTTTTTAGAATGGGTTCAAATCTGTCGCGTATAATCCAATTTCCTGTTTCTGAACGGATAATGAATTTCACTCCAAAAACTTCTTTCTATGATCAAGATGTGAGATTATCACTGCTGCTCTTTCGTCGTTCATGGTAGCATCAACACTACCATCAATTCGAAATGTTGACCAATAGTGAGATGCTCCATCGCGCTTGAAATCTTTAAATGCATCATGGATTTTACCTATCATGCTTCTATCACTTTTTAGACCCTTTGGTACATCAGTAGATTTTCTATCGACATTGAATTTAGGATTTTCCAAGGTTTTTTTTTTCTATAATCTCTCGAACTCCTCCATATTATAATTAAAACAATTATTTAAATAAAGAATTATTATATAATGATTCATTGCAAATGGCTTATGATAGGATCAGTAACCGCTTGTAATAGATCATGTAGAAATGAATTCTGCGGATATCATACGTACGGCGTGGAAGTTTGGGGTCATAACCTTGTATACGATGTGGAGTAGGTGTGCAGGGTAAGTCGCAGTTATGTCTCAACTGTGGTGGCAAGCGATACCGAGAGCTCAAGCGCTATTATGATAAGAGAATCGAAGATTCCGTTAAAAACTCCATCAAAGATTCTGTCAATGACTCTGACTCCATCAAGGACAAAATCATAAGAACACCTAAAGACTACATTAAAAGATTCCCAAGTAATAATTAAACCAAATAATTAATTAGACAAATAATATTGAGTATATACATGAACCAAGAATTTCAACCACGTTCTGTGATTACCAATTATGAAGCATCTCGTGATGGTATTATTAGAAACCGCAGACTGAAGAAATCAGTGGGTGTAGTGAATAACTAAGGATATTTGATGTTTACCACTGGAAAGAAAAGATATTATTGTCATAGATTTGTCTTCGAAGTCTTTAATGGAGATATCACAGATGGTCTTGTGATGAACCACAAAAATTGTATAAAAACATAATTCTTTAGATAATCTGCAGGTTATCACACAGAGTGAAAATATCAAACGAGGGGGAGGTGGAAAACACTCGAAACAAGTGAGACCTATAAAGTCTATAAATACAGCAACTAACCAGGAAAATATTTCAGCCATTGGCTGAAGCAGGTAAATATTTTGACATTTGTATACCCCCAATTCGATATGTTGCAGAGAATATCACTAAATCCGCACTCTCCAAACGAACTGGAAATAGAATTCAATTCAATTCATGTACATTTAAATTTCATTTTGTACCATTATATGTACCATTAAGGGAATAACTTGTGTGGGCTTGTGTATATGCTTTTCGAAACAGAGATAACTCTTGTTGTAGTCACGAATCTCAATGGGATTTTTCGATGACTTATGGCCTGACTGAATTGTTGTCTTTTTGTGTTTGTTTGACTTGAAATTTTAAAATTCTTTCGTCTATGATTTTTAACCACAGTAAAATATCTACTATTGATCTCCGATTCATCTAGGATTTTCATCTATAGTATACACTATCCCTTAAACATCTTACGTGATTCTATATATTATATGGTTCTGTAGTGTAGTCATATCCTTATTGATGGTGTAAAGCGCTTAGAGCTTTGTAAGATTAGGCGCTATACAAAGTCCTCATTATTATTATTATTATTATTATTATTATTATTATTATTATTATTATTATTATTATTATTATATTATTATTATTATTCTTATTATTATTAAAATATTATTATTATTATTATTATTATTATTATTATTATTATTATTATTATTATTATTATTATTATTATTATTATTATTATTATTAAGAAGCAGGGGGGGGGGCGAATCGGACATTTGTCCGAGACATCATTTGCTCTAAATCTAACAAACATCTCGAGAGAATTAATTCGAATCCTTCTTTTTCAACCAAAAAAAAATGGATTATTTGCTCGAAACATAAGGTTTTCGCAAATCATACTCCAAGACCGTTTTCATCGTTTAGTCAAAATACGGTCTCGTCGTGATGTCATGATGCTGCTATGGGTTAACCGAATATTTGATCGAGTCTTTAGGCCTTTACAAACAAACTAATCGCTAACACCTCACCTTGTAGATCAATCAAATTATTTGACTGGTCGGTGAGTCGGAAATTAATTCTCGTTAACGAATTATTATGGCATCACATGTAGACAGGATTAATTGGGTTTTCAATAATTAGGAATCCTGGAGGAGTTGTTGGTGCAAACGAATAAAGAATATATCCCTGCTGAGCTTGATTTGATTGCTCTAGAATAATTTGATAGCTTCCTTCAATTGCATCACATGTTAAATTGAGCACAATCAGCGTTGAAATATTCACATTGTGCGGGGCAATATGCCTACCGCCACCATCTGGATCATTATTATATTTGAGGAGGACAGTTGAATCTAGTGTTTGTAATACCTTGATGTTGTTTCTAAAAATTTTTTTAGTTCCTCAGCGTTGTATCCTGGAAACTTGAAATTAAGCAGATCGGCTTATGTGATATTGTATTTGTTAGGAATCGTTGTTTATTGTCGCTGTTGTCATTGGTTATTGTTTGAATAATTAGTTCATTGATATATTCCATGTCAGATACAAGCTGATTTAGTATTTCAACGTGTTTTTGTGAGTTTGTTTGCCGTAGTTGTTCTAGCTGTGTTTTATGTAATTGATTAATTTCATTAAAATAACCAGTGATGTCAGTTAGCGTAAATGAAATAGTAACAGATGAATCCGCTGTTCTTTTACTAATAAAATCCCATTGCAATGTGTTTTTGTTGGTAAATATAAATCTATCGGCGATTTTTCCTTTTTTTATATCAGATAAATTATCTCGATATATGGGATTGATTTCATAATATGATTGTACGTCTGTGGTTAAGTCGGTGGTGGATTTTTCCGGTGGTTTTTCAGGCCATCCTAACACTGTTCTTAACGAGCTGTTATAGATATCTACAATGTATTCCTCTGTGCTTATTCCGATCGACGACGAGAGCGTCGGTTCATGAAGTTTAATAGCTATTTTTGATTCTTTTCCAGTGATTGATTTTATTCTACGCTGAATTTCAGCATCGATTTGCTCAATTTGGTACGATCCGGTTGGTAACGAAACAGTTTCCCACGCTGGAGTACCATCGGGTTTATTCTTATACGAGAACACCGCCAAATGCAACCGATCTGATATTAGGCCAGCTATGATATACTCGTAATTTTGCCAGCGCGATCTCGCGCACTGGAATCGGAGAAGGGAAGTTCACACTAAATTGTGGGTTTGTTGATGTTATTGATATCATGCTTGTTCGTATCGGAGTGGTATTCTCCGCGATTCGTTGAAGTAGTTCGAGTGACATTATTGTTAACGCTGTCTTCAATTTCCAATTTCAACATCGCGGAGTTATACATCTGGGTCATCGTGGAAAATTCAACATCGGATATGAGCGAATTATCTATTGATAGCGAGATCAACTCGGATAATTTCGAGTACGCGTCAAATACCACCCTGTACCGAGCTGTATAATCGGCGAGTTTTTTCTGAGAACACGATGATAACTTTTTAGTTATCGCGGTGGCGACTGCCGCAATTGTTGTTGCCGCGGAGATAGCAATTGGAACTGCAATCGGAGCCATCATGGTCACCGTCGACAAAATAACCCCGGCCATCACACCGGACACCGAGTACACGGTG
Organism: Unio delphinus; assembly: GCA_029339505.1. Lineage (NCBI taxonomy): Eukaryota > Metazoa > Mollusca > Bivalvia > Unionida > Unionidae > Unio > Unio delphinus. The sequence goes on from JAQISU010000065.1 coordinate 2,006,241, forward strand.
ATGTCGATGATTGCTACGCTGCGTCGGTATTTTTTCATTTTTTCACGATAGCGCTCAGAAAGTGATTTCAAGTTCGCGGAAAACTCTTTCACGGTATCATATCGCTATCGATGCGATTGTGATACCTCTGGGACTATTATCGGTTCAATTGATTTCATCGATGTCATTACTATTTTAAACCCGCTAGTGTTTTCAATTATTCGATTATGTACTCGGATTTATGGTCGGTCGGGGGAATACCGGATACAAATTCTAGCGTCCAGGGTAGAGAACCACTGACTCGTCGGATGTAGTTATATCAATCCTAATAGTGTATCTAATTCGGTCGGGCGCTTCGGGTATCATATCGTTTATATATGTTACTGTGTTAACACCGCTTATATGTATTGCCGGGCCGACTCCCAAATCAAATTTACGGCGATGTATTATTGTAAATCGATAACAACCCGGTATACTACCATATTTGCTGTGAAAATGTAAACTATTTTAATTTCCTCGGATCCAATCAAAGGTTCCACTGGCAACTGTGTATACGATGTTATCAACGGTTTTTACGCGGTGTGGAATTTTTACCTTATCGAGTCGTTCGATCATTTTTGGAAAATCATCTTTGACGGCATTAACTGTTGTTTTACTTTCATCGATAGCCGCTTTAATTTCAGCGAGAGTCATGACTGCCACAAGTGGGGTTCCAAGAAATTTTGTACCTTTTGTACCTTTTCAAAATCTTCTTTTAGTTTAAGAATATCATTGTAAATATCGAGATAATTTGCCTTGATTTCGTCAGTATTTATTACCCTCAACGCTTCCTTGTTAAAAAAGAATATAGTTATAAGGTCTTCAGTTTTAGCGAAAGTTTTTAGTTTAAGAATATCATTATAAATTGCGAGATAGTTTACATGGACTTCGGTAGAAAGCATCATTCTCCCATCCCTCTTGCTAAAAAAGAATGAAATCAGAAGGTCGTTGATTCTAAGCCGTGCTTGGGTTTTAATATGGTAGTCGATGTTAGAAAATTTCGTCGTAATATCTTGGAGGCTACTGCCCTCAAAGAACTTATTAACAATTTCGCTGGTGAGCTTTTGTTCGTCAATAGCTTTTTTAACTTCAGCGAGGGTCGGTCCTATCAGAGATGTGGTTTCAGACACAGGTGTTTTCCCTAAAAATTTATTCACGATGGTATTAAGTGTTGTTTGTCTCACCATAAACATATTAATATCTTTGAGAGTCATCGTAGATGTAGCTGGGACACCAAAGAAACTATTAGCCACGTAGGTATTTTGAGTATGCTTGCCAATAAACTCGCTAATTTCAGCGAGAGTCATGCCTGCCACAAGCGGGGTTCCAAAAAACTTAACAACGACGTCGTTGGTGGGTTTTTTTACCTTTTCAAGATTTTCTATAAGTTTAAAAATATCATTGCAAATATCGAGATAATTTGCCTTGATTTCATTTTCATTCATCATCCTTCCCGCCTCCTTGTTAAAAAAGAATAAAGATAGAAAGTTTTTTATTTCAGCGAGGGTCATGCCAACCACAAGCGGGGTTCCAAAGAATTTATGTACGACATTTTTGCGAAAACTATTATAACCTCGTATATAATCATCCAGCTCACGGCCGTGGGCGGCAATCGCGTCGGTGATCGTAGACACAAGTGCGCCTGGTTTAAGTCGTCCACCGCTGGAATACAGTGCAATAGAGTTTTCAGCGGAATTGCTCTGCCGTATCAAAATGTCATCCACGGATATATTACTGCTTTTCAATTTACCCTGGCGATCTTGAAATACAACTATTTCGTTCGGGTCAACACTTGCTAAATTTAACGTCTCAGCGATTTCATCTTCAATTATTTTTTTTACATCCTCGATAGAACCCGCAGATGTTTCCGCGGTGGGTTTCAACATTGACAGAGATCGTCCCCAAATATCAATCATTATTGTAAAGACTCTAGTATTTTCAATTTATTGATTCTCTAAAATTACCTTCTAATTTCCCACTCGTGTATTTATTTACAACCAGATGAGGTGGTTTCTGTGACGATGAAATCTCCGCGAGGACATTTAATACTTCACGGCCGCATATCGGTGGATCATTTAATTATTGTGTTGGCAGCGTGGAATAAAAATCGGAAACTGTTTGAGTTTCATCGAAGAATTTATATACCGCATAAACTCGCTTGGCGGAGCTAACCCATATGAATCAAAATAGACAATCCCACGTGGATCTATCGCGTATGCAACCCAAATGAGTTCCCGATCCGCTGCTGTTATCAAGATTGATGATACCGGTTTCAACGCGTTTATGTTTTCTCGGTAATTGATCTCTCATAAAAAAAACCTCTGAAGTTTTTTATCGCTAGTTTTTTAGCAGCACCAATTAAATCAAAATTGGACATGGGAAGTATTGGGCTTTCAACTAATAAACCGTTCCTGGTATTCTCAGACCGGATTCGTTCACGGATCTCCCGCTGTACCATAAATACGGGGTTCCTGGTAGTCTTAAACCCTTTCCCATTTTTATATCCTTTCACAGTTGCCTTTTTCAACGCCATCCCTGCCGCGGTCCCAACGGCTCCCAACGCCGCCGCCTTCGCCACCACTGGGGCAGCAGCTGCAATCAACGCTGGTATTGCGGCTAACAATGGAAATATACCACCTGATTTTATCATGTTGGCGACTGCAGCCTTTGAAAATACAATTTGAACCCCTCTCTTATTCTTCAGCGCATCATTGAAATGTTTTATTTGACGATCCGTCAATGATATTTTATGTGTACCGCCGGATATCTGCGCTGGTTTTAACGTTATTGTGGTTCCACATTCTTTAGCGGATTTTCATCGCAATTTCTTGACCTGACCATCAGTCAGCTTGACACTAACAACACTATATGTCATTTTATTGTAAAACACATTTATGCTTTCAATTGATCTAATTGGAAACTTTTCAAGTTTCATTTACATTATTTCCACTGGTGCATCAATAAGTCTCATTCTTCCGTCAGCGCCTTCTAACAACATTGATTTATCACTGAGAATGACAGCAACCGCTTTATAATTAGCGATAGCGCCACGAAGGACATTAGCTCTGAAGTGTATATCAACGACGGATTGCCTTGTTAAATCAAGATGTTCCAGCGAAAAGTAGTAGATCGGATACAAGGCCTTAAAATCATATTGCGATATTTGCAAACCAGTATCAACATTTTGATCACGGCCCATATATGACAGCATACGATGGTACACGCGCGCAATATGGTTTTTACCGTAATTAAGTTGTATGTCTTCGGATGGTTCCTGCTGGCCATTTATTCTCAACGAGACATCAGTAACTCCTAATTGATCAAATATCATATGACTGTGCAATTGTGATTCCACTCTTGTCATATCCTGCAACGCAATAAATATATGACGTGGAGCTGAAACGCCTTGTTGTGATGCCAAGTTCCATGTAAATGTACCATTGATATTTGATTGCTTAACATCTGTTGTTGTTGTTAACCAGCTTAGCAATGATTTGCCACCCGCCTCCATAAATGATAGTAGTCGCTGTTCTCTGGTAATTGATGGGGTCATTACTGGCATCCACAAGACCAATTTAGTTAAAACGACTTTACCAGCGTCAGCATCTGGATTTGCAGGATCCGCTGGAATTCTCCAGATTGCATCATCGTCACTACCCTTTCGCATGAGTACTACTGTATGCTTCGCTCCATAAATAACTTTTCGTACATTTCTGCAGAATCCAAATATATGATGCAACGGAATCGCACATGAAAACGATCTACGTTGTCCTGCCAACATTGCTATTCGTGTTGCAGCTCCTAGATTGTACTGGGGATCAGTATTTATAATCATATTCTCGACATCAACAGCAGCAGCACCAGCATTATTATTTGGTCGTCGTACAATAAATTGAGTGGGTCCAGCAGTGTTTTTATTATCTTTTGCAACCATTATAGACGGACCTGCTGATCTTGTATAATCGTCAGATTATCTTGCTAACCCAATTATTGTTGTAGCCACATCAACATCACGTTCTATTGATTCAATTTCTCTTCCGTCAATGAGATATCTCGCGGATTCATATAGCGCCATGATACCATTATTGACTAAGCCGACTTTGGTACCATCTGGATACGGGTCGGGTACAGCAGGGGTATCAGTACGTTGTACAAGATCTCCTTCTACTTCGATAAATGCTTCACACGGCAAAAAGTATTTACTGGTATCATGGACTTGAAGTTCAACTCGCGATCGTAGGTCGGGTTGTATTGCATGATAGGAATAAAATTGATAAGCGCGGACAGAATCATCCTTGCGTACTAGGGCTTCCATATCTAACGCGGGATCAGCTGTTCGTTTAAACATTATATTAACATACTAGTATTTTCAATTGTGAAATTCTTTGTAATCATCGTCGTTTTTGTTTTCGTTTCAAACCACTTCCTGCTATCATGTTTGCGATTTCATCTTGGTTACTGTTCGCCAGCGGCGCAGCCACGGATGACGGAGTCACCGAAGCAGCCAACGACGTTAATTTTTCTTCCACTGCGCTATTTATTGCTTTGCTGGCACTTGCAGGCATCACTGTTGTAGATGGTAGTACAACTGGTTGCTTTTTTCGTCGTCGCACCAATGATATTATTTTATCTTTCGCGGCAGAAAATGCCTTTCCGGCAAGATTTCCAACAGCGCTGATTCCCTTATCACGAATAATATCAATGGCTTTCATTGATAATTGTTTAGCTAACGGCGCCACCTTGAGAGCCATTCTTGTAAATAACCCCGCAATGGTATTGCCGAAACCATCTCCGTAATATGCTCTATAAACAGGCAATCGTGAGTTCACCACGTAGACGCTTACGGGTTTATCATGGTTGTAGTGTATGATCATCTTGTTATAAAACTAGTAGTTTTTCAATTAGTGATCAATCGCTGTAATAACCATGGGCGTCTCTGTGATTTTCAACTAATTCAGTAATAAGTTCTCGATATACATCAATGTCCATGATACCGCCGGCAAATAATCGTCTACAGATATCAGCTGCTTCATTAATTACTTCCGATGAGTTATTTCCGGCTCGTTTCCCTCCGATGAGAACCTCTAACCGTAATATATCACTGAGAATATTACCAGGACAACTAACTAGACCACTACCTGAAATTACTGGCAATTTCTGAGATTTAGAAAATCCCTCCCCACTACTATAATCAGGTGCTTCCTCCAGTTTTTCTAAACCCGTTCTTTGTAAATAACTAAAAAGATCATCATCATCTCGATCAGATGGTCCAGGCGAAAGTCCAAGCGAAGCTTGGGGTGGTAGTTGTTGTTCAGATTCTTCTTGTTTAGCAGGTGAAAAAGATATTTTTTTTGCAGGTTGTTGTCGCCGCCGCCGCAGTCTTTGTGGTTTTCTTTGTGATTTTTGTTCTTCATATTCATTATACACTGTACTCACCATTTTGAGATATTCAATATATGACGCATTGTCGCTGTCAACTTTACCCGTTTCAGTTTTAATTTTGTAAAATATATCAGCCCAATGTTGTATACCTCTTACACTTTTGTGCTGTTCTGGTTTTAACATTTTTTTTCCGTTTTCATACGTCGTAACAACAAATGCAGGAAACTCTGCATGGTCGGTCTTATCAATTGCTGCTAACCCTTCTTCGTTAAATCGCGCGCGTAATTCATCTACTATTTTATCATTGGTCTTTTTCGGACCAGGTGGTTTTTTTTGTAACAACGCTGATGTCTTTTCAGTTTCCGCTGCTATCTTTTCAAGCGTATCAAGCAGCGGCACCTTCTTTGCTCGTTCTCGTTCAGGAATATCTCCGTATATCGCTGCTTCAGTTAACTTTTTCACATCTTTGGTCGCACTTGTTATCGGAGTAAACAGTTGCTCACTTGACACAGAAAAGTCAGTCTGCGCTTGTTGTCGTTGTTGAAGTTTCTCGCGAAGTCTGTCTCGAACCGGTATAAACTTTTTAATTGCTGATAGCCGCTCTCGGACTAATCTAGTTGTAAGCGATTCACCTACCATATATTGTTTGTGAAATGAGTTTTGAAATGTGAAACTATCACAATTAAAAGCTGAGTTATTAAATAATGTACCATCAAGCTAACGTATCCATCTTCGACAAGGTTAAACTGTACGACGCTATCCGCGAGTGTTTCAGAAATAACATCGCTGGGGGTTTCAGAATTGTAATATCTGAGAACGGCGATGAACGACTTTTGTTAACGACGCGGCAATAACAACAACTACGAGAAAATGGAGGCGTCGCGGTGATTACTTGCTACCACAACCAGATCATCCAGTACGCACATAACTGCATGAGCAAGCCCAAATTGATGAGTATTCTTTCAGGAGAAAATCCTATGTGAGTGTTACAAAAAATGCTAAAAAAAAAATGTTTTTACTGAAGGCCTATTTTTTATAGTAACGCTCACGTGGTTAGGATACTGGTTTTTCCTTGTTTAATATTTTTCTAAGATCACGAACCTTAGAACTAATTTCAGCTCGCTTTTGATACTCTTGGCCGAGCTTTTGATGTATTGCTTCAACGGTGCTAAATAGCGTTATAAATACATTAATGTCGTTACCGTACAAACAAGCATTGATGGACTTTTGAATTCCTTTCACGAGCCTTTACATCTTAGGTAAAATATAACGACCCTTACTAAACTGATACGCAATGTCTTCATATTCCGAGGCAATCCTGTCACAGTCGAGATCTTCAGATAATACTATCCCTCGATTCTTCAAATTTGAGATTTCAGCAATTATAGAATTTACATCTTTGATATCCATTATTTATATAATACATTTTACCTCTAATTATTAAAAAATATTGGGGGTCGTTTTTGTCCCATATTTTTTATGGACGGTACAATGCCGTATATATCTCCACTCGAGTGTTGCGGCAGATTTTAGGCATAACATATACTTAATTAAGTTAATTATTCAATGAAACGATGATGGAATTTGTGATGCGATGGTGGGCGTGCCATGCAAGCCCAAGGGAACACCAAAAGCATACATCTCCGAAAGGGAGGTCTAAGGTGACAAACATCATCTTAGACCGCCCAGAAGATATGCTTGGGGGACATCACAACATATACTTCATTAACTTAATTAATGGACAGTACAATGCCGGATATATCTCCACTCGAGTGTTGCGGCAGATTTTAGGCATAACATATACTTAATTAACTTAATTAATGGACGGTACAATGCCGTATATATCTCCACACGAGTGTTGCTGCAGATTTTAGGCATAACATATACTTAATTAACTTAATTAATGGACGGTACAATGCCGTATATATCTCCACTCGAGTGTTGCGGCAGATTTTAGGCATAACATATACTTAATTAACTTAATAAACTTAATTAAGGATGGTATATTCAATGAAACGATGATGGAATTTGTGATGTAATGATGTGGGACGGCACAAGACAGCACAAACATGAAACGACGGGGCAGATTTTCTACGGCCAATCCAACCAATCAAAAGCAACCAAACTAAATTAACCCGGTTGCATGATTGACAAAAGACAACCACACGCCCGTGTTAATGGCGTTGGTTAGTTTTGATCGGTCGGATTTGGCTTTCGAAAGCCCCAAGCTAATTACGAGTCATAACATATATAAGGTGACTAATACAGCAGCGTTGATTCACGGGTGTGTTATTTTATTTCCTTGAATTACTTATTAATGCTGTTTCACAACATTTAAATGAGAAAAAATGTTTAAATAAAACACTAAACAAATTAATACAGTTGTTAGATAACAGCGTGTATTCCCCCTGTTCTAATTCTCTAGACAAAATGCATTATCGATCAGATCACAAAGAGCTGTATACAGAGGAATTTTAACCACGCCCACCTACTTCAATGAATGGAAAACACTAGTGTTTCATGCTCGTTCCGGCTGAGCGAACATAGGTAGCGCGCTGGATTATAAAGAACGTCTGTACTAAAAGTGTATTAATAGCTGAATGTAGATGGTCTATAAGGGTTTAAATAAATACAACTGTTTAAATGATGCAGTTTTAGCCAAGCGACAATAAAAAGTTTTAGAAATTGTTAAAAGTTGATAAATACAACTCTACCGAAACTATGTATTATACTCCATTACAGTCACGTGCGCGCGCCTAGTCAATTATACCTCTCTCTACAGGTGTAGCAGACGACACAAATTCCTTTGACGTCATAATACAAGGGAACTTAGTGAGTAGAGTGTTATGAGTGGCGGCGGATTTATCCATAAAGGATTTATCTCCCTTGAATCGTTTCAGATGTATACGAATTTTATTGTATGACCATTTTTTTCGACAGAGTTAATTTAGTTATATTTTCTGCAACAAATCGTATTGAAGACCTACAAATATCAAAATATGTACTGGCTTCATTTATTGATTGAAATATTTTTTCTTCGTTGGTTTCTGTATCAACTGCTTTGATATGTTTTGCCCTTTTTGCGTGTTTGCCGGTTCCACCTAATTTTGCATTCTCACTTTGAGTAACAACTCGTAAGTTATCCAATTTGTTATTTTGAGGAAATCCATCAACGTGATCAATCACAAATCCGTCTTCGATTTATCCGTAAAATGCTTCATAGATGGCTCTGTGACAGAGATATTTCTTCCTCCCAGCTGTAAACATCAAGTATCCCATATTATTTACCCATCCAACCGGTCTTTTTAGTCTGCGATGCCTGACAACACCATCACGGGATGCTTCATAATTAACAAGCACTGGATGAGGTCTGAAATCTTGGCTCATTTGTATAATAATACTATTTGTCTAATTTATATCTGCTTTAATTATAAACCTCTTGATATAATCTTGAGGGTTTTTTATGATTTTGTCGCTGACGGAGTCATCGGTAGGATCAATGACTGCATTTTTTATTCGTTTGTCATAGTAGCGTTTTAATTCCCTGTATCGTTTACCCCCACAAGCAAGACACAACTGCGATTTTCCCCTTACCCCAGCCCCACATCGGAGGCACGGAAGGTGGACAAAGGAACCGTTGCGAACACTTTGTAAATGATACCCACAGAATTCGCTTCTGCATGATTTGTTACACGGGGTTGTTGATCCAATCATTAGCCACTTGCAGTGATTCTTTATACTATATTTTTCTATTTAAATACTTGTTTTAATTATAAGATGGAGGAGTTCGAGAGATTATAAGCAATTAAGCCTTTCAAAAACGTTAAATTTAATCTCGATAGAACCCTCAAAGATGTGCCAAAAGGGGCAATAACGGATAGAGAATTGATAAATAAAATACGCGATTGTATTAATGAATTCAAGCACGACGGTGCATCTCATAGCTGGTCAACATTTCGAATTGATGGCGTTGTTGATGCCACCATGAACGACAGCAACGCAGCGTTGATGTTATCACAACTTGGCAACAAAAAGTATTTTTTAGAGTGAAATTCATTATCCGTATAGAATCAGGCGGTTGGATTATACGAGACAAATTTGAACCGATTCTCAAAGACAAGAAAACAGTCGTTGTTAGCCGTGATTCTAAGCCGGGTCTGTTAACTGGAATTGACAAACCATACTATGAACGAGCATATCCTGAAACAGCAGTTGTGTATGGGATATATTCGTTAAATGAAAAACCCGATATAAGAAAACTTAAATCAATGAAACAGTCGTCGCTGGTGACTTCGTCGTCAGTGGCTTTGCCACTCAATTGTGTAGCAGCACGAATAACAGAACATTTTACAAATGCACCCCGAGGGAACAAACTTACCGATCTACGGCGTAGCAAAATAGCTCAATGGGAGTTAATGGTGAAAGACCGCGGAGCGACTATTAGCGATATAGCAAAATTAGAAACGTCGCTGAGATTTCCAGTAACAGTTATGGCGATAACCGGAGAAGTTTTATACGAATCAAAATATAAATCAAAGGGAGCCCCAATTAAAATTATTGATCATAACGAACACGCGTGGACGCCCGCGGTCACAATATTTCCACGAAACAGAACAATAAAGTATATACCCGACAAATTTTTACGAGAAGAATTTTCCAGGGACGGTTTTCTTGCTGAAAAGAAACTATTCGATGCTATTGCGCATTTGAGTAAAAACGACCCCGTGTCGGTGTGGTTACTTCGCAGCACTGAAAACTACCCGGATACGTTTGATCAGTTTGTAAGACCAAACGGTGAATTATACCGCACTGAAGCATTTCACAACAAAATGAAAAAAAACAGCTAGTGGGTTTTTAACGGCGTGTGGCGAAGCCACCGTGTGAAATCATCAACGACGAACAATTATTGACAAACTGTTTTACAATTCCGTCGGTTGCAGCTCATTTTGCAAGAATCAAAAACGCATGGAAACCAACACGCGTAGAATTCTTGCCAGACATTGAGGCTAGTTGTTTAGAATTTAATCATGGCGGTTTATGGAATAACAAATACAACCATGATAATATCATTTCAGTTGATATGGTTGCTTGCTATCCAGCGAGTTTTCTTGGTTATGGAGAGTGTACTGAGTATTTTAAACGATTTGGACACCCCGTACATGAAATGACTCGTGTTGAAATTAATGGGCCGCTGCCTGATTTTGATTTAACTGGATTCGCTCGTGTAGTATCATTTGAATTTTCAGCAGGACTTCATCGCTGTTGTTATATTTGGATTGGTAGACACATGTCTGAAAAGAAGTGGCTGCCAATAGCGTTATTACGGTTCATGATTGATACAAAAATGTTAATTTCGCTGACGGTCAGTGAAGCAATTATATCATATCGGAAACAAATCAATGTCTGGTTACCAACACCGGAACGTCTTGATAGTATAATTGAGGAATCCAGAAAACATATTGATGCCCGCAAAGAATATATCATTGAGTGGTACAAACGGATATTTAATCAACGAAACATCGAAACAAAAGATCTCGGCAGAAGAATAATCGGAAAATTCACTCAGGGAGGAAAAAATGCGACTATAAACGATATTGTTCACGGCTGATTATGGACAACATCGAATACGATTTTGTAATCGCGGATGCAGTATCCAAAAACATATATGGGGATCGTAAAGATGCTTTTTTGTCCGATGGAACAAAATTGGGTACAGTTGTTACTTATAGCGACGGTTACAAATCCCCGTATACACATTTGAGGTCGTCGATGCTGGGTTATGCTTGTGTTAATTTATTTTCAATGATAAATAGATTTCCTGACACTGCGGTTAGAGTTGCCGTTGATTCATTTTACATTAACAGCAAGTACAGTTGCGCAGTTGCTGTATTCACAATTCGGATGAAAGTTGGGGATCATGGAGAATTTAAAAAAAATGCTGCGTGATTATTCTGAATCAGCAGATGTTGAAATTAAAAGTAATTACTTACGCAGTGATAATTATTAGAACGTTCTAATGCACCACCGATATCAAATCCAATTTGTAGATATAAAACAGTTTATTTAAACGGCTGTGGCGGGTAAGGAAAGACGACGCGTGCAATCGAGTTATATCGAGGACGCGTAAACATGATTGTGCTGACGCCAACACATAGATTAGCCAGAGAGATAAAACAACGAGGCGTTTCCGCGTGTACGTATCATAGTTTTTTCAGATACAGTGGTGACAAATGGACACCTGAACTAATGGGAGATAAATTCACCCCCGAGGTTATAATTTGGGATGAAGTATGCACAGTATCAACAGAAATATTAAAGATGTTCTTGGATTGGCTGCTGCAAAAGAATACAGCGGTGATAATGTGTGGAGATCATGGACAGCCACCACCATTTGTCGGCGCGGGTCCACATAAGTGGCTGAAAGAATTCGTGGACTATTACGAAGAAATTGATAGCGATTATAGGGCACTTGATGAACAATTAAGTGAGGTTAAAAAATTAATTAGACTGAAACCCGACAGAATCCAATGTGAAATAATCAGGGAAATAATTTTTGAAACTCCCATGGAGGAATTTTATAACACATGGAGACCAAACGATTTTGTAGTTGCTAGCAGAAAAATAGTCAGAGACACACTTTAGAAAAAGTTGTTTGAGCTTCACAAAGAAAAATATCCCCTGATAAAAGTTCCATTGTGTTATAGACCCGCTGACACACGGCGACAGAATATTGAAGTTGAAATTCCAGGACAGCGCGAAAGACAAACACTAGTATTAAATGATATTGTGCTGGTTGATATCAGTGTTGTCGAAGACACACTGCGTGCTAATAAATCGCCATGGACACTGGGTTACGTAACAACAATACATTCCTCGCAGGGATTAACCATCGCGGATACAATTGTTTGGATAGTCGATAATCGCATTGAGTGGTCAAATTTAGTCTATCTTGCAGTGTCTAGAGTACGGCGAATAAATCAACTTCGAAGAATTGTTTTCGATGATGACACCACAATGGATGATATTGATGTTAGCATCATTAATAAAAAAAACTCTCCGGCTTCAAACGACAAGACAAAAAAAAAACAACGAAAATTTAATATTGATGCTGAATTAATAATTACGCTGAAGCAACAACAGAATAATCACTGCGCGAGTTGCAAATGTATAATGCGTTGGCAGTATTCGGATAAAGATCCTCGCCAATTTACCGTAGATAGAAAAAATAACAGTCTCGGTCATTTCAGAAACAATGTGATGTTGACTTGTTTTGATTGCAACAGACGCAACGGCGCTAGTTAAAACCATGCGGCGGCAATTGAGTATCATCAGGAATCACTTGTAATTGTTCGCGTGTAAAACCCCGCTGAGGGGCAGTTGAATCCAATTTATAGATTGGAGGTCTACCAGTTGATCGTGTTATAGTAGATATGCTATGCGTAGTGACACTCCAAATAGTATCAGTAGCTCTTTTTTTTACCACCTTCGAGTTCTCCTGGTTCATATAAATATCTCACGGTGACATTGCTGAGAATCGGCTGAGAAACGCTATCCCGCTGTGGTTGTGGCATATACTTTTTTTATTGCGTTGTTAGGTTTCATATTGATTGCTCTGGTAATCTCGTTATTTAGCGCTGCAACTACCCCTGGTAACCTTTTGACCCATTCACGGGATCGCTTTTCTTGGATGAATTCTTTTGCGTATTGATATCCAAATAACCGCTCAGCAAGAGTCTGATTAAATCGTTCTACAATTGCCTGATCGCGATGTAGTGCAGTATGCCCCCGTCTGATGGTGACATCGTGATCTTTCATCGCTGATAAAACAGCGCCTTGAAATTCCTTGCCAGGATCAACTTGTAACAGATTTGGCCAGCCTAGTGGGCCTCGTCGATAAATCTTTTCAAATGCAGAAGCAACTTCAGGTGATGATTTTGTTTTTAGCGGTTCTGCTTGTTTGTATCGACTCGCAACGTCAACTACGGTTAGCGCGTATTTGTAACCGTTGTCATGTGGTAAAAACAATAAATCACCTTGATGAACTTCATTGGGTCCGGTAACATCAAAATGCGAGAAATTGATTTGTTTAGGACGCGGTAGATAAATTTGCCATATAGCCTGTTTGGATAACCAATTAGCTGCAGTGGCCTTTTTCACTTTTGCGGCGTTGGCAAGTTTATTGATTGCAGCGTTACCCCTCCAGTATCCCCTCGGAGAATAATAAATAGATTCCATATTATTAATTACCAGCGCCCATCATCAATTTGCCTTTCATAGCTGATTTTACCAACCACCAAGCCAATTTTTCTTTGAAAGATTTATCAGGAATAGCATTTAACGCATGAATTAATTTCACATCCGCGAGATGCCTGTTTTGCAGATTGCTGCTTTTATATGCAACATCATGAGCATGACACTCCTTATCAATAGCGTTTATCGGATACTCGCCGGGTCGGGGGTGATTTTGATCATCAAGTCTGATATCTAATCGTGTTCCGGGGCCACAGTAGCTATATCCTGGAAGGTGCTTTTCTCCGGGGTACTTTGCCCATGGGGTTCCAGAGAGCTTTGCCAATTTGGCTGCGATATCACCTCCTCGTTTTTTTTAAAACCATCTCCGGATTTTATAGAAACAAATCTAAACTTTTTTATACCACATGTTGCACATCTACCAGTAAGTGCAGATCTGTTATTTTTAGTTGTAATCGTCGTCACATCATTTGTGTTAGTACGCGTTTTACACTTCACACAATATAGATCCATAATTTATGTATAAAGATATGAATATAATTTATTTTTCAGCGACTAAAACAAAAGAACCAGTTAAGCATCATGCAGCGCTACCAAACTCTATCCGCGCAATTATAATCGGGCCATCTGGATCCGGCAAGACGCAATTGTTGCTCAATTTAATAATGAGATGGATGAAGTGGGATAAGTTATATTTAGTTGCTCCTAGCGTAGATGATCAACGATGCTGTGGAGTGTTAAAGGATTTTAACGAGAATGCATCAGAAATTAAGGGTGAGAACGTCATTGATTTTATAACTGATATTGACGAGGCACCATCCGTGGATGACCTTGATGGGAGCATTAACAATTTAGTCGTATACGACGATGTGATGTTAGACAATCAAAAAAACCCCAGCTAAAATATTTTCCCGAGGCAGGCATAAAAACACCGACGTGATATATGTCACTCAATGATACACTCAGATTCCAAAAGTGATCAGAGATAACTGTAATATTCTTGCTGTATTCAACGGCGTTGATACACATACGCTACGAAATATTTGGCAGACATGGTGTTCCGATATGGACTTCAATCAATTTAAAAATTTCTTTAGTAAAGCTCAGTCAACCCCGCATGGATTTATAACAATAAATTTACATGATCCTCGGGCACGATATCGTATCGGACTCGATCAAATATTTGGTTGAAATCGTAAAAACCCATAGCAGCGGGGGGGGGGGGGGGGCGATGACATCACGACGAGATCATATTTTGACTAAACGATGAAAACGGTCTTGGAGTATGATTTGCGAAAAACTTATGTTTCGAGCAAGTAATCCGTTTTTTTTTGGTTGAAAAAGAAGGATTCGAATTAATTCTCTCGAAATGTTTGTTAGATTTAGAGCAAATGATGTCTCGGACAAATGTCCGATTCGCCCACCCCACCCCACCCGCTGCTTATTGTTATTATTATTATTATTATATTCAAAAGTATATACCCGTAGATATCGATATTTAGCGTATTCCGTACGCGTCTGGATCTCTTCCCGAGGCCCAGAGTTCGAATCTCGTGTCAGGCAATATTGTCGACGGTTTTTCTACGTGATGGTGTGATTTTGCACCCCGGGAATTAAATTCTTGGGGGAGGTGTACAACAACAAATACACAGACAGTCTTCTGACTATTCTAACACTTCGTTTCGCTTAGAAAATTCACTGGAGATATGTCTATGAGTGCTCCCCAAAATAAACCGTAGCATGGATGCAAACAGCTCTATGTCACACTAGGGTAACACCACAGGATGGTTCAGAATGAACTTTCGACTAAAAGAAACTGTCATAGGGTCAAAGAAAAGAAAAATCTCAAAAAAGAAAGAAGAGAAAAAAATCTCAAAGAAAAATAACCCTATGAAAGAGACAAAGGCCAATAAAAAGGGACCCCGTGAATGATAACCACTCATCATAGCTACGGTTTATGTTTATTTTGTATGATAGTATTATATATTAGATATATAAATATTATATAATGAATTTCGAAAATATGAATTACATTATAAATGAGATTTCAAATTTGAAAAATCAGAAAATACAATTGTCAGATAAATTATATTGTAAGCAGATTCTCTCTGAATTCAAAATCTTGATGATAGCGCTCAGAACAATAGATATGTGTTACCAAAACAATACTCGCTAATAAAACGAATTCAGCATGCGGTAAATGACTCACTTGCATTTTGTAATGACGTTAACAAATTTACCCCGTTACTCACTGCGGTTGAAAAGGTCAGGGCCGAATTGGGCCAGCAGAATCAAGTTAAACGCACAATAAACTCAAAAATATACACGATTAGAAATTTAATCAGGCATAATAGTATACCAAATGAACATCAATTTCCCCTCTCGGCTGCCCCAACATTGTGAAAAATCTCTCCACGAATCCGAGATGTGTCAACAACAAAGTGGAGCAACTATCAAAAATTGTATTATTATCGATGATAGAGCTGTCTGCTGATCATTCTGAGTTTAAAAATCTTCGCTTTTTAATATCGGGAAAACAATCCATTAACGCTCCAAACATGAAATTTCAACACGTAGTGAATACAAACCTAACACTAATCTGTTAAAATCAATGTTATACTACATGTACACACTACGTGTTTTCAAACAAGACAGGTATGAGTAATCCACATAAAAATTGTATGGGCTGAAATTCTTTAGGCCCATTGATAAATCGCCGAGACAAATTATAAAGACAGGTATGCTTACTCACACGGAACAAATTTGTATAGGTAAAATTCTATAATACCCTTTCAAGTATGTGTACTTTGTTTTGCACTGGTGAACAAGGAAGTAATGAAAACACTGTCGTCGTCAAAAGAATATTCGGGGTAGGTGAGCATCTACGGATTTTTCACTTACACTTTAAATCATATACTAGTTTATAATTGTAGGGAAGCTTTAACAACTAAATTAGCACGCGACCGATTAGATGCAATAAAGAGATTCATTCCGGTTCATTCATGTGTTAGAAATAAGTTACAGGCAAGACAGGAATTTCAAACTGATTTACAACAGGCACTTAATAATTTGTTTTAAACCAGTAACCACTGCTACTAAGGAAGCCGCATTAACCATTGAAAAAACTATATTGGGAGAGATTGTTGACGAACAGGATAGAAAAAGAGGTATTCTCCCATTGTTAAAACAGATAGCTGGAGATAAACAACAGGGTGATGTTAGTAAAACTCAAAGGGGTGCTTTCGCTTTCATGAATAAATTTACCGATGGGGATAAAACACTAATAAAACAATTTCAACTATTAAAGCAAGGAGATTATCAGGCTTTTTGGTGATTTTGCTGTTAAAAGCTATCATTCAAGAAATGAGTTTTTAAAAGACGATTATAATACAATAAAACGCGATGACTCGGTTGATTGGTTATATAAAATAAACAAAAGGATTGATCGTTTGGATAAAAAGTAGTTTGGGTATAAAGAATTCAAAAAGGAATTGATAATTATAATAAACAACAAATAGAAGAACGACAAATAGAAGAAAAAGTCCAACACCAACACGAAGACAAACACGATGACAAAAAAACAAGAATAATTTCAATGGGATACACCATTTGATGATGATTTAGAAAGGAAACGTCAAACACAAACACGGAGACAAAAAACACCAAGAAGAACCTCAATGGGATATACCGCCTGAGCAACTCGATGATGATGATGATGATGATGGTGATGATGATGATGATGATGATGATGATGATGATGATGATGATGATGATGATGATGATGATGAACTTTTTAGACACTTACAAGATCAGGAAAATGACACACAAGGTGTAAGTGGTTATAGTAGTGGGGGTGGGTTTTCTCATAGTGGAACCCGAAACTCTGTTCGAAACTCTGTTTTGGGTATTTGTTTTGTTCATTGTTATAATAATATTCTTGGGGACATATCACGATTAGAATTTCTCGTAGGTGGGAAACGAGCTGGAAATAACTCACCGGAAAAAATAAATGAGGCAGCTGATATCTTCAGACTACTATTTGAGGATGGTATCATGGATATTAGTGTATATCGAGAGTTTATTGATGAGCTAGTTGATGATTATCATAGTGACTAAATTGATGACTTTGTCCGTGACATTTTGTTGAAAATCAAATGGATTTATCGATTAGATCAATAGCATTTAAATAAGCTGATCATACTCTACAACAACAATAAACCAACCATGGTCTACTTAGTAAACTCACGACTGCCTGTTTATAGACCGTACTAGGGTTATTTACAAGAATGGCTCCAAAAATAGCACCAATCGCAAAACAGTTATCGATGAAAGCTATTGATGTCATTCGTGATAAGGTTATTAGCGTTGTTGGTGATGATACTGGGAAAGTTTTTTCCGCAGCTAAAGAAAAACTAGTAGCGTTAATTCGGCGAAGAAAGAAACCACCACAAAAATCCATTGGATTCTGGACGAAGTTACTAGGACCACTACCATTTTCGGAAATTATGCCTGCGAGTATTAGCAAAATAATAACTAAAGCAGTGGATCAAAAAATAGCATCACTGAACAATGATGGATATGACACTCAGGGAAATATTACTGCAAAAATGATAGCGGGAAGTGGTTTGATCGCGATTTAGATCAAGAAATATATAATAAAATGTCCAAATCGTCACCTAATCGAGCGTTAAATTTAGATGCCCCCAGTATCCAAGAATGATTCTCTACGCGATTATCAATTTAATTCCTATAATGCAATACAACCGAATTTTCGATCAAGAATCGAACTTCAAGTCCAGGATATAAGCAAATACTTTCTACCCGCTGAAGCTTTCATCGAAGTACAAGGAGAAATTGTAACAAATGTTGCAGCTAATACGCCATATGACCTAAATGTCAAAGTTGGTTTTGTCAATAATGGTATCATAGCGCTATTTAATAGCGCTAGATATATGATTGATGGAAGAGAGATTGAATCCATATAGCATGATGTTTATGTTGTCACAAAAATAGTGGGGTTAGCAAGATATTCTGATGATTATGCAAGATCGGCAGGTCCATCTATGATGTTCTCTAAGGATATTACTGATCACGCTGAATACAAAAGTATCTTAAAGTAAGGACACCACGAGCTACTGCATCTGATCCACAACCAGTAGCTGATTCTGTTGAACATGAAGCTAGACCAGCTGATGTCTTTGATATTATAAAAGGTGATAGTACTCGTTACAATTTAGGGTTTGCAACACGTTTATTAATGTTGCATGGACAGCATAGATTATTCTCATGCGCGATTCCACTACATCATATATTTAGATTCTGCAGAAATGTTAGAAAAATTATCTATGGAGCGAAACATACAGTAGTACTCGTGCGAAATACTGATGATAATAATTCAATCTGGCGAGAAGCAGGCCCTGCTGGAGCTCTAGTCGCTGATGGTAAAGTAAACATAACAAAACTCTCATTGTGGATGCCAGTAATGGCTCCATTAATCACCGCAGAGGAAACGGGCAACAGGAACCTTCTGACGATATACAACGTAATTAAGATCAAAACCAAATAGCACGCGCGTATCATCGTTTGCTGACATTTATGGGACGCGATAATAACGTAGATACTGGTCTGCAAATATCACAATTAGATTTTAAAAATCAATATCCCATCTACTACTTTCTGTTACTGCGTCAGGTCCACCAGTCGTACGCGGTAGTTACAGAGCAGTTGCTGTTATTCTCAGTGACAAATCAATGCTAATCGAAGGTGTTGGGGGACGGATGAGAGTAGTTGATGCACCAGTAGAAAACATGCAAATGTGTAGACAACTGGATCAATCTCGTATTAAATAAAATGTCATATAGTCGTGATAATGTTACGTTAACTCCTGGTCAAATTAAAAAATTGCAATTGGATTCAGCTAAAAAAAATGTGGAACTTCGATATCGCTGGAACACAATCAAATGACTGGCGGTCAGAATAAACTATCACTGACAACTCGTCAGATTAAGCATTTCAATGATGCTATCAACGATAGAAAAGGCGTTCAAATCACTATCTTTGCGGCTGAGATCAAAGACTTGACAAAATTAGGTGGTGTATTTCCACTTCTCGCTGCGATTCCAGCATTTAATTGCAGCTGGCAAAGCTGCTTGAGCTCTTGCTGCAAAATCAGTACATAGTATTGCTCAATCACATGAACCAAAAGAAGGACCAGGGTATAAAAAAAAAGGGAAAGGGTCTAAGACTACCAGGAACTCCGCATTAATGGTACAGCGGAAAAGGCATGAAACTAAGGACAATTTACTAACGATATCATCGATGGTCCAATGTCAAATTTTGATTTAATTGATGCTGCTATAAAACTAGCGACAAAAATATTTTAGAGGCGTTTTTATAAGAGATCAATTACCACAACAACCAAACAATACTGAAACCGGTATCATTAATCTCGAGAACAGCACCGGACCCGGAACTCACTGGGTTGCATACGCGATTGATTCGCGTGTGATTGTTTATTTCGATTCATATGGGTTAGCAAAGCCTAAAGAGCTTATGCGTTATATAAACTACTTAAAAACTCCTATCTGGTATTCTACGCTACCAACACAGAAAATGAATGACCCACCAATATGCGGCATAGAAGTATTGAATGTACTCGACGCTATTTCATCATCGGTTAAACCACCCCATAAAACCATACACGAATATACGTGTAATCGCATTTTAGAGAGAAATTATGTAAAATAACATGATTGATATTTGGGGAAGATCTCTCTCGGGTTGAAAAAATCCAACACGGAAATATCTGCAACCGGTGATGTAAAAAAAGATAATCGAAGATGAAATATCCGAGATGCTAAACCTCGCAAGTGTTGATACCAATGAAATAGTCGTATTTCAAGATCGTCAAGGTAAATTGAAAACGAGTAATATTTCTCTTGATGATATTTTAGTTAAACAACGCGGTATAGCAGAAAATACTATCACGGTTTTTCCCGATCAGGGTAAACTCAAACCGGGTGTACTAGTTTCAACTATTGTGGATAAAATATCAACACTCGATAACAATTATATATCCTCGGCGAATTCAATCAAATCACTCAATGGTAATTATGACGCTAATATAATTATATTTAATAAATTTACTAGTTTACAAAAACGTATAGTTTACAATATTGACCAACCTCTATTAGATTTCTTTGGAAATCCAGCGGTGACCACACCGAAGCTAACAGAGATAAAAACCGCTATGTTAGAATTAGCAGCATCACAATCTAAGTGTAAAGATCATATTCAGAAGTTTTCAACTTTTCGTAAACACCTCATTGAGAAATTCTTTGTCACCTCATTGAATAAACTCGATATAAAACTCCCAGATATTAAAAAAAATCCATCAATGATATCAAAGAGACTCATGATGGCATCAGGGATGATTTTCGTGCGATGATGGACCGATTAGATAAAATTAAAATTCCTCATGAGAAAAATATAAACTCAGTATATACGATTCAACACGGATCATTTGCGTGTACCTAAACACAACAACTAGATAACACCGCGACCGTCAAGAGTATTTATCGATTAACACTAGTGTTAACAACAATACTTTCTGATTTTACTCATGTTTTTTTTTTGATTTTGAAAAACCCAAGGACAATAAGTATTATGTAAAAAAGGAAGGAAAAAATACCAAACAGTTCACAGATATAAATTTCAAGTTTTAAAAATTTAAAAATAAATTTATAGCAGAAATTAGTAAAATCCCACCCAACCGAGATGAAGCCATCAAATACATAGAGGTGTGGAACAAAATTATCGCCGACATGGAGGAATATAATTTGCGAATTGTTAAATTTATATTAGCTAATAATCCTAAAACTAGAATAGAATTTGCAAAAAAAATATAATATACGCGAAGAAGATATCCCCGATTTTAAGTTGCCAGGATATAATCTCCCAGAACTAAGAAAATGTGTCAATGATACCATTGATGATGGTTTCAAAAAGATTCACGACGCATAGAAAAAAAATATCACAACAACAAACAACTATCCTCAAACATAATAATGACCCAGACGGTGGTGGAAGTCATATTGCCCCTCAAAATGTGAATATATCCTCGGTGATTGCAGTAAATCTAGTATGTAATGCCATCGACGGAAGTTACCAATAAATCTCGAAAAATCAAATCAAGCCCAGCAGAGATAAATTTTATACTCATTTGCACCAACGGTTCTACCCGGATTTCTAATAATTGAAGATTCAACTAATCCGTCCTATATGAGATGTCATAAAGACTCATTAACGAGAATTAATTTTAAACTCACTGACCAGTCCAATAATTTGATTGATTTACGAGGAGAGATTTTACAAATTAATTTGTTTGTGAAATCCTAAAAACTTTAACCATACCAATTCGTGTCCGCAGCGCCATCAGCGCCGGGTCTGTAGCGTGAGAAACCGTAACCATTTCTCTTTTTTTTTTGTCTGCATAAAATAGTTTCGGTTTGAAATAGTTTCAGTTTGCTTGAAATAGTTTCGTTCTTTTTCTTCTGATTTTTGTCTGAAATAGTTTCGGTCTGTTCACCATCTTTGCTGCTGTATGTATGTATGTATGTATGTATGTATGTATGTATGTATGTATGTATGTATGTATGTGTGTGTGTGTGTGTGTGTGTGTGTGTGTGTGTGTGTGTGTGTGTGTGTGTGTGTGTGTGCGTGCGTGCGTGCGTACGTGTGTGTTCGTGCGTGCGTGCGTGCATGTATATATATGTGTTTTATTGCAAATGTTATTAATAATCATAATAAAATCAAGTTCTTCTTATAAATAATGTAAAGTATAAACATGTAGATATGTTTCTATGTCAAATTTCCATTTATACAATTGCAAATGTTATTAAATATGATTGAAAATACAACCAATAGTCATAGTAATAAAATATTATTATTATTATTATTATTATTATTAATAGTAGTAGTAGTAGTAGTATTTGTAGTAGTAGTAGTAGTAGTAGTAGTAGTAGTAGTAGTAAAACTAGCATTAGTTTTATTTCTATCATAATAATATTATTATTAATTATATTTTGATTATTATATTTAATTATATTATTATTATTAGTAGTAGTAGTAGTAGTAGTAGCAGTTGTAGTAGTAGTAGTAGTAATAGTAGTAGTTTTATTATTATGATAATATTATAATTAATTATATTTTGATTATTATATTAATTATATTAGTAGTAGTAGTAGTAGTAGTAGTAGTAGTAATAGTAGTTGTAGTAGTTTTATTATTATCATAATATTTTTAATAATTATATTTTGATTATTAAATTAATTATATTATTATTAGTAGTAGTAGTTGTAGTAGTAGTAGTAGTAGTAGTAGTAGCAGTAGTAGTAGTAGTAGTAGTAGTAGTAGTAGTAGTAGTAGTAGTAGTAGTAGTAGTAGTAGTAGTAATAGTAGTTGTAGTAGTTTTATTATTATCATAATATTATTATTAATTATATTTTGATTATTATATTAATTATATTATTATTATTATTATTATTATTATTATTATTATTTATTATTATTATTATTATTATTATTATTATTATTATTATTATTATTATTATTATTGTCTAGCATACTTTCCCATCTGAATAGAGTTTCTTTGTTGTTTTTTTTTTACAATTTATTTCTCATTCATACATGATGTCTCTCTATCTCTTAAAAAAAATAATTGAGGAATGGCTTGTATTGCGTCACGGGACCAGGTGCTTCGGTTGTCTCATCAAAACTCTGAAAAACTCAGCAAGTTACGGCATCGTGGCATCTTCTGCGTAATATAATCACTCCCTGCCTATGATATTAAATTTATAAACAGTACAGTCTAATTCAAATTTGTAGAGAATTACATACATAAAAGGAATTTGTTTGATATATTTTGGTCTCTTTTAAAAAAAAAGGAATTTAAATTCCGGAACCGAAAGAAAGAAGCGCGCTTCTAACTTCAAATTTAACTAAGCTAGGATATTCGAGATAACCATTCAAAGGTTAAGTGTGTGATAACGCGTTTAGTTAGTCGTTATTGTAAGATACACAAGAGATCAACCATGTAAACTTTGCAATAAAATTTATGGACAGAGTAGTAATATTTGAAAAACCACGTAAGAATCCATAATGAAGATAGAACATTGAAATGTGAAGTTTTTGGTAAAATGTTTGCACAAAGTAATCCTTCCTGTAGCCACATGAGAATGCATAATGGAGAAAAAGCATTCAAATGTGAAGTTTGTAATAAAAGCTTTAGACGGAGATATGTTTTAAAGATGCACATGAGAATCCATACTGGAGATAAACCATTCAAATGTGAAGTTTGTGATAAAATGTTTGGATATAGTGGCCAATTGAAGGAGCACACGAGAATCCATACTGGAGATAAACGATTCAAATGTGAAGTTTGTAATAAACTCTTTGGAGAGAGTTCTACTTTGAAGTCGCACATGAGAATCCATACTGGAGATAAACCATTCAAATGTGAAGTTTGTGATAAAATGTTTGGACAGAGTAGTAATTTGAAGACGCACATGAGAATACATACTGGAGTTAAATCATTCAAATGTGAAGTTTGTGATAAAATGTTTGGATATAGTGGTCATTTGAAGAGACACATGAGAATACATACTGGAGATAAACCATTTAAATGTGAAGTTTGTGACAAAGTGTTTCGACAAAGTAGTTATTTGAAAATTCACGCTAGAGTGCATACTGGAGATAAACCATTCAAATGTGAAGCTTGTGATAAAATGTTTGGACAGAGTAGTATTTTGAAGACGCACATGAGAATACATACTGGAGATAAACCATTCAAATGTGGAGTCTGTAACAAAATGTTTGGATATTATAGTCTTTTGAAGAACCACATGAGATTGCATACTGGAGATAAACCATTCAAAATGTGAAGTTTGTGACAAAGTGTTTCGACAGAGCAGTTATTTGAAAGTTCACACAAGAATAGCAGCAGAGAGGGTGAATCCTACAACGTTTTCAGACAAAATTTGATTGAAATCCTAAAACGAGCCGTCTCATAATCTTATTTTAACCCAAAAAAAGGTGAACCCTACAACGTTTTCAGACAAAAAATTGATTGAAATCTCCCTACGAAATCATTTTAACTAAAAAATGAAAACGATTTTTTAATTAATTTTGGTCGCAACTTGTTGTCATCCACCCTCTCTGCTGCTTAGTGATTTCAGTTCTGGGTTAACAAAAATAATAAATGATTTGATCGAGTCTTTAGGATGAAAATCATTTGAAATTGCAAAGCAATTTAGGATTTCACAAACAGACTAATCGCTAACACCTCTTCTTGTAAATCAATCAGATTATTTGACTGGTCGGTAAGTTTGAAATTAATTCTGGTTAACGAATTATTATGGCATCGCATGTAGACAGGATTAATTGGGTTTTCAATAATTAGGAATCCTGGAGGAGCTGTTGGTGCAAATGAATAAAGAATATATCCTTGCTGAGCTTGATTTGATCGTTCGAGATTAATCTGATAGCTTCCTTCGATAACATCACACACTAAATTGAGCGCAATCACCGATGAAATATTCACGTTGAACGGAGCGATATGCCTACCGCCACCGTCTGGGTCATTATTGTGTTTGAGGATTTTTATTTCCGGTGATGCTGTTTTTTTCCACGTATCATGAATTATTTTGAAACCGACATCGATGGCATCACTGAGAGATTTTTGTAGTTCTAAGATATTATATCCTGGTAGTTTGAATGTGGGGATATCTTTGACGCGTATATTATACTTCGTTGCAAATGTTGTTCTCGTTTGGGGGTTATTGTGATCTAATATATCCTGAATAATTTTTAGGTTAAATGTTTCCATGTCATTGATGATTTTGTTACATGTTTCTACAACGCTGATAAATTCATCTCGAGTGAGAGTACCGGATTTAAGGGGTATTAACAACAATGAAAAATCTTTATTCATTGCTGTGAAATTGTCAATGATTTTAGGTTCGTTAACAAAAAAATGATGATGCTCCTTTATTTCCTCCTCTTCTCCAATTGGTCGATATACTAAACTAAAAAACTCTATAGTAAATCTATGATCTTTATAACTCTTTATTGGATTATCAGGTTTTGTCCTGTCTGTGACATAATTAGTTTTTTTTGGTTCTGGTAAATCGGTTTTTCCCCCGGGTGGGATTTCAGGCCATCCCAGTACGGTTCTAATAGAACTTTGATAGATATCTACGACATAACCCTCTGTGCTTATTTCAATGGCAGATGATAGTGTTGGCTCATGAACCGTTATAGCTATTTTTGATTCTTTTCCAGTAATCGATTTTATTCTACGCGCGAATTCGTTATTGATTTGTTCGATTTGGTATGATCCGGTTGGTATGGAAACGACGTTCCAGTCTGGAGTTCCGTCGGGTTTATTCTTTTTCGCAAACACCAGTGAATTATTCGGTTGTTGACCACCAAATGATTTTGATCTGATATTAGGCCAACTGTGATACACTCGTAGTTTTGCTAGCGCTATCTCCTTCACTGGGACCGGAGAGGGGAAATTCACACTGAATTCTGGATTCGTTGATGTTATTGATATCATGCTTGTTTGTACTGGGTTCGTGTTCTCCACTATTTGTTGAAGTAATTCCTGCGGTGTTGTCATTATACTCATGATTTATTTCTAATTTTGGTATCGAGGAATCATAAATACTGACCATCACTGAGAACTCACAATCTGGTAATGTTGATATTATTGAGATCATTTTGTTTTTTGGGTTCGTGTTTTCTAATTCCATCGGTGTTGTCATTGTTATTATACTCATGTTGTCGCTCTAATTTCGATATCGCTGAATCAAAAATACTGACCATCGCTGAGAATTCACTATCTGATATAATTGTATTATCGAGTGACGACGATATCATCAATGATAATTGCGAGTATGCGGTTGATGCAATATGAAATTGAAGTAAGTAATTCTGCAGTTTACTCTGGCTGCATGATGATATCTTTTTTGCTATCCCGGTTGATATACCCCCGATTGTAGCCACCGCAGAAATGCAAATTGGAACTACGACCGGGGAAATCATTGTAACAGATGCTAGTATTATTCCGGCGCCAGTGAGAACGCTTGACACCGAGTATATAATAACATCAATTGCGGTGATTCTTCGTCGGTATTTTTTTATTTTTATTTGATACTCCTCAGTGAGGGTTTTGAGTCTATTCTGAAATTCTCTGACCTGATCATAGCGACATTGCGTTGATGAAATCATTTTTATTTTAAAAACACTAGCGTTTTCAATTGTGAAATCCTTTCAATTTAGTTATTTACTTAAATCCGCTACGAATTCAACATACCAGGTTACTGAAACCCCAATCAAATGTTTATCAGTAGATGTTATCGTGAACTTTTCAGTTTTATCCTTGTCGATGATCGTTGAAATCGTATTGTTGACCCCGGATGAACTCGACGATGATATATTAAATTGAGTTAATGGTGTTACTAGTGTTAATCGATAAATACCCTTAACGGTTGCAGTGAGATCTAATTTGTTGTTTGCAGGTGTCCACTCAAATGATCCGTGTTGGATTGTGTATACCACGTTGTTGGTTTTCTCATGAGGAATTTTTGTTTTTTCAATGATTGTTATCATCCTCGAAAAATCACCTTTGACGGCTTCGATGAAGTTTTTCGTCTCATCGATGGATTTTTTAATATCAGGGAGTTTTATTTCAATTTTATCCAACTGGGTTCCAATAAATTTATCAATGATATTTCTACGAAATGATATAAACTGTTTTCCGTTATCTTCAATTCTAGATTCAAGTGTTTTTAGTACAACCATAGAATTGTTTAACTCATCGTTGAGAGTTTTTAATCGATCTGTAATCGTCGAAACGAGTACGCCCGGTTTGAGTTTACCCTGATCGGAAAATAACGCGATAGTATCCTCGATTGCGTTTTGTTGTTTAACCAAAATATCATCCAGAGAAATATTACTGGTTTTCAATTTACCCTGATCCGAAAATAACGCAACGGTGTTCTCGATTGCGTTTCGTTGTTTAACTAAAATATCATCCAGAGAAATATTACTGGTTTTCAATTTACCCTGTTTGTCTTGAAATACAACTATTTCATTAGGATCAACACTTGTTAAATTTAACGTCTCAGCGATTTCATCTTCAATTATTTTTTTTATATCCTTGACAGAATCAGGTGGTGCAGTACCATCGGGTTTGGGTTTCAAAGATCTCCCCCAAATATCAATCATGTTATTGTAAAACTCTTTCTCTCCCTAAAAAGCGATTGCTGGTGTAGTCATTTACGACAATATGAGGTGGTTTTCTAGATGCTGAAATAGCGTCAAGGACATTTAATACTTCGCTGCCACATATTGGTGGGTCATTGATTTGTTGTGTTGGTAGCGTAGAATACCAAGTCTTCATTGGAAGGGTTTTTATATACCGCATAAACTCTTTTGGTGGGCTAATCCATATGAATCAAAATAGACAATCCCACGTGGATCAATAGCGTATGCAACCCAGTGAGTTCCAGGTCCGGTGCTGTTATCGAGATTAATAATACCTGTTTCAGTTTTGTTTGGTTGATGTGGTAATTGATCTTTCATAAAAACACCTCTGAAATTTTTAATCACTAGTTTTTTAGCCGCATCCATTAAATCAAAATTGGACATAGGAACCATCGATTCCTCAATTAATAAATCGTTCCTGGTAGTCTTAGACCCGATCCGTTCACGGATCTCCCGCTGTACCACGAATACGGGGTTTCTGGTAGTCTTAGACCCAATCCGTGAACGGATCGTCCCTTTTTTTTATATCCTTTCCCAGTTGCTTTCTTTAGTGCCATTCCTGCTGCAGTACCAACGGCTCCTAACGCTGCCGCTTTAGCCACCGCTGGGGCTGCTGCTGCAATCAATGCTGGAATCGCAGCTAACAACGGAAATATACCGCCTGTTTTAATCATATTTTTGATAGCAGCCGCAGAGAGAGTAATCTGAACACCTTTTTTGGCTGCAAGTGCATCATTGAAATGTTTTATTTGACGAGTTGTCAGCGATAGTTTATTTGCACCACCAGTCATTTGGTTGGGTTTCAACGTGATTGTGGTTCCACATCGCTTAGCCGATTCTGATTGCAATTTTTTTAATTGACCGGGAGTTAACGCAACACTAATAACACTATATGACATTATATATAATTGATTGATTCTAAATCGTTTACATGTTTTCCACTGGGGCATCTACCACTCTCATTCTTCCACCAACACCTTCGAGTAGCATTGATTTATCACTGAGAATGACAGCAACCGCTCTATAATCAGCAATACCACCACGAGTCACATTAGCTCTAAAGTGTATATCAACAACTGACTGTCTTGTCAAATCGAGATGTTCCAGTGAGAAGTAATAGATCGGATACAGATTTTTAAAATCATATTGTGATATTTGCAAACCAGTATCCACATTTTGATCGCGTGCCATAAATGACAACAGACGATGATAAACTCGTGCAATATGATTTTCTGTGTAATTAAGTTGTATATCCTCGGATGATTCCTGTTGGCCGTTTATTCTCAGTGAGACGTCTTTCACACCTAACTGATCAAATATCATATGGCTGGAGAGTTGATTGCCAACTCGTGTGTTATCCTGTAACGCTACGAATATATGACGTGGCGCAGAAACGCCTTGTTTTGATGCTAGATTCCACGTGAATAACCCGTTGATATTTGATTGTTTAACATCTGTACTCACGGTTAGCCAACTCAACAACGACTTTCCCCCTTGGTCCATAAATGATAGTAATCGTTCTTCTGCGGTGATTGCTGGAGTCAACACTGGCATCCACAATGATATTTTTGTTAAATTGACTTTACCGGCATCAGCATTGGGATTTACAGCATCTGCTGGAATCCTCCAGATTGCGTCATTATCATCACTCTTTCGTACAAGCGATACTGTATGCTTCGCCCCGTAGATAACTTTTCGGACGTTTCTACAGAATCCAAATATATGATGCAGTGGAATCGCGCATGAAAATGATTTACGCCCTACTCCCAACATTGAGTTTCGTGTTGAAGCTCCTAGATTGAAATTAGCATCGTTGCTTATAATCATATCTTCGACCTCAGCAGGACTATTATCACGTTTTTTGGGTCGTCTTACAACAAATTGATTTCCACCAGCGGTATTCCTACCATCTTTTGCAAACATCATAGAGGGTCCTGCTGATCTTGTATAATCATCAGAATATCTCGCTAACCCGATTATTGTTGTAGCCACATCAACATCACGATCTATGGACTCAATTTCTTTTCCATCAATGAGATATCTAGCACTCTCAAATAGCGCCATGATACCATTATTGACAAACCCGACTTGAGTACCATCTGGATACGGTGCTGGTACAGCAGTAGTATCAGCAGCTGTTACAATTTCTCCTTCTACTTCAATAAACGCTTCACATGGCAAAAAGTATTTACTGGTATCATGGACTTGAAGTTCAATTCTTGCTCGACTATTTGAGTCATTGGCATGATAGGCGTAATATTGATAATCGCGTACAGAATCATCCTTGCCAACTGGGGCGTCTATATCAAACGCCGGATCATGTGATTTTTTGAACATTTTATTCTATTTATCAGAGTCTAAATCGTGAAATCATAAACGATTTTCATCGTCGTAGTTTTTTAAAGCCACTTCCTGCTATCATGTTTGCAATATTGCTTTGGTCCCCTTGATTTATCAAGGGGGTTAAAGCCATCGACGCTAATTTTTCGTCTACTGCGTTATTTATTATTTTACTAACACTTGCAGGCATTTCCGCTGTAGATGGTAACGGTTTCTTTTTTCGTAAATCACTCCGTGATTTCACTAATGATGTTAATTTATTCTTCGCAGTTGAAAATGCTTTTCCAGCAAGATCTCCAACAGCACCAATACCCTTATCACGAATAACTTCAATTGCTTTCATTCCTAGTTGTTTAGCCAACGGCATCACTTTTGGAGCCATTCTCGCAAATAACCCTGCAATGGTATTGCCTAAACCATCACCATAGTATGCTCTATAAACTGGAAACCGTGAATTAACTACATAGACGGGGCTTGGTTTATCATGATTGTAGTGTATGATCATTATTTGAAATCAGAAACCATTTTTCAATTGGAAACGCTAGCGTTTTTATTCAATCCCGGTGATTAATCACTGTGATAATCCTCTACTAACTCGCCAATGAAATCTCGATATGTGCTGATATCCATGATACCACCCTGAAATAATCGTCTACAGATATCAGCTGCTTCATTAATTATTTCCGGTGAGTTATTTCCAGCTCGGAACCCTCCTACAAGAACCTCTAATCGTGATATATCATTGATAACACTACCAGGACATGTCGTGGTAGAGTCAAAGACATCCTTTGGATTTTTAATCGAATATCCTTTTCCGCTTGTTTTCTTAGAACCGGCTTCTGCTTTTATGTCTATTTGTTCCGGGATTGGATCCTCCATATAAGGTGGTGGTTGTAGACCGCCTTTAACCACAGCTAGAAAGTTATTATAACCAGGGTGCTGCAACGCTGAGATTTTATTCCCGCCATGTTTCGCTAAATATATTTTTGATGCCCAAGTGTCTTTGCTTTTTATAAAACTTTTAAACTCGTCTTTTAATAAATTCTCTCTCTTACCCTTTGGAAAATTTTCTCTAGCAAAATCAGCTAATTCGTAATCCGTACCGAGTTTTTCAATTTCATTTAATGCTGCGATTGTAAATATACTTTCAGGTGAATAGTCTCTTCCTGCAGCTGCTTCTTCGCGTTCTTCAATTTCGCGCTGAGATTTTATATCACTGGATAACTGTTGTATCCCTGCGCGTGTTTGTCCGGTCTCTGCTGCTATCTTTTCAAGCGTATCAAGCAGCGGCGCCTTCTTTACTCGTTCTCGCTCAGGAATATCTCCGTATATCGCTGCTTCAGTTAACTTTTTCACATCTTTGGTCGCACTTGTTATCGGAGTAAACAATTGTTCACTTGACACAGAAAAGTCAGTCTGCGCTTGTTGTCGTTGTTGCAGTTTATTCCGTACAGAGTCACGAATTGGTACAAATCTCTTAATTTCATCCAGTCGTTCACGAGCCAATCGGGTTGTTAATGCTTCATTGACCATTATTTAAAATCAGAAACAATTTTTCAATTGCAAAACAATTTTTCAATCCGACCTAACACCATCGTGGAAGTGTTATTTCGTCGTGAGACAGCTTCGTTCAATGATGGGGAAAGTCACATAATTGCTATAAATAATAATAATACTGTGACTTTCCCCATTCTATTTTTGATCACTGATTTTGACATTTTTAATCAAAAAATGCTAAAAAAAAAATTAAAATCTCTATGAGGGACGGTCACAATCAAATAATGATAAATGGTTGGTCAATCAAAATTGTTCATTTTCTTGAATTAACGCCCGTAGGTTTCTAACTTTAGAATTAACCTCCTTTTTCAATTCGTATTCGTACCCCAATTCTTTTCGTATTCGTTCTACGATGGTATACAACGGAGCGAACACACTTACGTCACTGGAAAATGCGAGAGAGTCCTTAATAGAATTCTGAATTCTTTTGATGAGCGCATACTTCTTTGGTAGCATATATTTATTGTTGTTAACTCCGTATTCTATATCCTGAAAATCAGACATGATTTGATCAGGATTTAACCCATCTGATAGTTCAATATCCCAACTTTTCAATTTTGAAATCTCGGATAAAATGCTATTCATGTTTTCAGAATTCATTATTCTATAACAATTATATATTTCTAAATGAAAAATATGACGCATCAGACATAACTAAATTGAACTTTTTGTCCCGTCCTTTTTGAAATAGCCGATCGATAAATCCCCTCTGCAACTTTTCGTACTGAGGCTCTACAAATATCGAAATACTTGCCGGCTTCATATAATGATTGAAATATTTTTTCTTCGTTAGTTATTGTATTCAAAGATTTTACGGGTCTCGCTTTTTTTGAGCATTTTCCAGTTCTTCCTCGTTTGGAATTCTCACTCTGTGTGATAGCTTGCAGATTTGATAAAGAATTGTTTTTCGGATTAGAATCGATATGATCAATGACAGAATCATCCTCGATCAATCCATGGAAACACTCGTACACGAAACGATGGCAGTAATATGTCTTCTTTCCAGCACCAAACACCAAATACCCCATACCATTGTCAGCACCAACTGGTTTCTTCAGTCTGCGGTTTCTTACAACACCATCACTGGATGCTTCATAATTTGTGATCACAGGGTGTTGTCTGAATTCTTGGTTCATTCGTATACATAATACTATTGTTTGTCTAATTCATCGTTTGGTTTAATGATAAATCTTTCGATGTAGTCTTGAGGAGTTCTTATGATTTTATCCTTGACTCTGTCAAGGATACTGACTTTGTCAGCGTCAAGAATACTGACTTTGTCAGCGTCAAAAATACTGACTTTGTCAGCGTCAGGGTCATAATTTCTGATTGATTGTCCATTTTTTATTCTTTTATCATAATAACGCTTCAACTCCCTGTATCGCTTACCACCGCAATTCAAACACAACTGAGATTTTCCCCTGACCCCAACTCCACATAGAATACAAGGTAACGGACCAAGACTTCCACGACGAAAGCTTTGCATATGATACCCACAGAACTCATTTCTGCATGATTTGTTACACGGGGTTATTGATCCAATCATAAGCCACTTGCAGTGATTCATTATATAAAAATCTTTCATTTAAATGCTTGTTTTAATTATAGCATGAAGGAATTAAGGAGAACGCCTTCGAAAAATGCTGAATTCAATGCTGATAAAGAGTTTAAGAGATTATTGAAAATCAATCCTAGATTTAATCTCGATAGACCCAAAAAACGTCCAAGAGACGGAAACATGAAAGAGTTTAAGAGATTATTGAAAATCAATCCTAAATTTAATCTCGATAAACCAAAAAGACGTAACAAACGTCCAAGAGACGGAAATATGAAAGAGTTTAAGAGATTATTGAAAATCAATCCTAGATTTAATCTCGATAGACCCAAAAAACGTAACAAAATCAATCCTAAATTTAATCTCGATAAACCAAAAAAACGTCCAATAGACGGAAATATGAAAGAGTTTAAGAGATTATTGAAAATCAATCCTAAATTTAATCTCGATAAACCAAAAAAACGTAACAAAATTAATCTCGATAAACCAAAAAAAACGTCCAAGAGAGATTACCCATGGAAAGATGCTCAATTCAATCTCGATATAGCTTCTAATACACCAAAGAATACAATTCTTGATAAAGCCATGATTAGTAAAATCAGAGATTGTTTTAATGAATTCAAACGTGATGGAGCATCCTATTGTTGGTCAACATTTCGAATTGATGGTGTTGTTGACGCTACCATGAATGATGAAAAGGCAGCAGTGATAATTTCACGTGTTGGGAAAAAACGGTATTTTTTCCGAATCAAATTCATTATCGAAGTCGATGGCAAATGGATTATTAAGGATAAATTTGAACCAATCCTCAAGAATAAAAAAGCTGTCATTGTGAGTAGAGATTCCAAACCAGGGATTCTAACCGGCATTGATAAACCATACTACGAAAGATCTTATCCCGTAACAGCAATGGTTTATGGGATATATCCGTTAAATGATAAACCCGAT
Source organism: Unio delphinus (assembly GCA_029339505.1). Lineage (NCBI taxonomy): Eukaryota > Metazoa > Mollusca > Bivalvia > Unionida > Unionidae > Unio > Unio delphinus. Next base: position 2,040,619 of record JAQISU010000065.1, read on the forward strand.
ATCGCAAAACTAGCTCCTATGAAATATTCGTCAGGGCTTAATTGTGTAGCAGAAAGAATAATAGAACACTTCACAAATGCATCCCGAGGAAATAAACTAACTGATCTGCGACGTAGGAAAAAAACCGAGTGGGAACTGACAGTGAAACAGCATGGTGCAAAGATTTCTGATATAGCTAAATTAGAAACATCATTAAGATTTCCAATAACAGTTATGACGATAACCGGAGAGGTTTTATACGAACCGAAATATAACAAAAATGGAGCACCAATACAGATTATTGATCATAACAAACACGCGTGGACACCTGCGGTAACAGTATTTCCACGAGAACGAACCGTGAAATATATCCCTAGGGAGTTCATCGGGGATGTTTTCTATGAAGAGAAATTATTTGATGCTATTCATGCATTGTGTAAGGATGATCCTGTGTCAGTGTGGTTACTTAGAAGTGATGAAGGATTCGATCAATTTGTGAGACCAAATGGTGAATTATATCGCATTGAAGAATTAGATAACAGAATGAGAAAAATCGCTAGTGATTTTTCACCGGAAAGTTTCCATGAAAAACTACTCACGGATAGTTTTACTATTCCATCAGTGGTAGCTCACTTCGCAAGAGAAAAAAACTCATGGCGTCCAACACGAAGTGATTTTTTCGAGGATGTTAAATTGAGTTGCGTCGAATTCGGTCATGGAGGACTGTGGAATACGAAATACTCACGTGATGGTATGATTTCAATTGATATAGCCGCGTGTTATCCCGGAAGTTTTCTCGGGTATGGGGAATGCGCTGAGTACTTCAAACGATTTGGACACCCCACGCATGAAATGACTCGTGTTGCGATTAATGGACCATTGCCTGATTTTGATTTAACCGGATTCGCTCGTGTGATATCATTTGAATTAGCTACAGGGTTACATCCGTGTAGTTATGTTTGGCTCGGTAGACACCTATCTGAAAAGGCCTGGATGCCAATAGTGCTATTGAGATATATGATTGATTGTGGTATGCTAATATCGTTGATTGTTTCCGAGGCTATTATATGCTATCGAGCTCAGAAAGAAGTTTGGCTACCACAACCCAATCTAGATAGAATAATCAACGAACTACGAAAACAGTTTCCAGATTTCAGTGAAGAAGAAATCATAAATTGGTCTAAGAAGTTATTTGAAATTAAAAGAGAACAAGCAAAAGATCTCGGAAGAAGAATAATCGGTAAATTTACCCAGGGTGGACGATACGACAACGCAAAATACTCTTCGCGGTTGATCATAGATGTCGCTGAATACGATTTTATTGTAGCGGATTTAATGAAACAGGGAAAACTTGTATCCCGTAAGGATGCTTTTCTATCCAATGGTGAGAAATTAGGTACGGTTGTTACCTACTGTGATGGATATAATTCCCAGTACACACATTTGAGAAGTTCAATGTTAGCCTATGCTTGCATTAATCTATTTTCGATGATAAATAGATTTCCTAATACCGCGGTTAGAGTAGCCACTGATTCGATGTATATACACAATAAGTACAAATCAGCTGTAGCGGCATTCACAGATCCCGAAGAAAATTGGGGGCGTTGGCGATTTAAAAAAGAGATGCTACATGAGTATTGTGAATCCGCAGACGTTGCCATGGATGATAAATATCTTTGTTGTAACCGTATTGAAATTCAATCAGAACTTTCTAATGCACCACCGGTATCTGATCCAGTATGTAGATATAAGACAGTTTATTTAAACGGTTGTGGTGGGTCAGGAAAGACAACTCGTGCAATTGAATTATATCGTGGAGGTGGAAATACTTGTATTTCTACTAACATGATTGTGCTAACACCGACTCACAGACTCGCCAGAGAGATGATACAACGAGGGGTAAATGCTTGCACTTATCACAGTTTTTTTCGATGGAAAGGTGACAAATGGACTTCTGAGCGTATGGGTGATAAATTCATTCCTGAAATCTTAATTTGGGATGAAATATGCACAGTATCATTAGATGTATTAAAAACATTTCTTGAGTGGTTGTTAACCAAAAACACAAAAGTCGTCATGTGCGGGGATCACGGCCAACCACCACCATTTGTCGGTGCATCTCCACATGAATGGCTAAAGGGTTTTGTAGACTACTATGAAGAAATCACCACTGATTATAGATCACTTGATGAACGATTACGCGAGTTCAAAGCGCTAATTAGATTACAACCGGATAGAATCCAATGCGAAATAGCGCGTGAAGTGATTTCAGAAACCCCAATGAATGATTTCTGGGAAGCGTGGAGACCAAACGATTTGATCATTGCAAGTAGAAAAATAGTCAGGGATACACTTCAGATGAAGTTATTTGAATTGCATAAAGAAAAATTTGCAACGCTTCCAGTACCCCTTTGTTATAGGCCATCGGATACACGAAAACAGAATATTGAAGTTGATATTCCAGGACAGAGTGAAAAACAAATTCTTGTATTAAATGATATTGTGCTGGTTGATATCAGCGTCGTTGAAGATGCATTGCGTGCTAATAAATCCCCGTGGACGCTAGGATACGCAGCGACGATACATTCTTCACAGGGATTGACTATATCGGATACAATTGTTTGGATGGTAGATAATCGCATCGAATGGTCGAATTTAGTCTATCTCGCAGTATCCAGAGTACGAAAAATAAATCAACTTCGGAGAGTTGTCCTCGATGATGAAATCATTGGTGATGATAATGACACAACAATAAATGATATTATTGATAAAAAAACTCTCCGGTTACAAACAACAAGACAAAAAAAAAACAACGAGAATTTGATATTGATGCGGAACTAATAATCACTTTGAAGAAACAACAGAATAATCACTGCGCGAGTTGCAATTGTATAATGCGTTGGCAGTATTCGGATAAGGATCCTCGCCAATTCACCGTAGACAGAAAAAATAACAATCTCGGTCATGTCAGAAATAATGTGATGTTGACTTGTCTTGAGTGCAATAGACGCAACGGTGCTAGTTAAGACCATGCGGTGGCAATTGAGTATCCTCGGGAATCACTTGTAGTTGTTGTCGAGTAAAACCCCGCTGAGGGGCAGTTGAATCCAGTTTGTAGACTGGAGGTCTACCAGTTGATCGTGTTATACTAGATATCTTATGCGTAGTGACGCTCCAAATAGGATCAGTAGCCCTTTTTCTACCCCCTTCAAGCTCTCCTGGTTCGTATAAGTACCTCACAATGACATTACTACCAAGAATTGGTTGGGAAACGCTAGCGTTTCTAGGGAAATCTTTTTGTGGTTGTACGGGTATTGACTTCTTTTTAATCGCGTTGATAGGTTTCATGTTGATTGTTCTAGTAATCTCGTTATTCAGTGCAGTAATCACAGATGGTAATCTTTTAACCCATTCACGGGATCGCTTTTCTTGAATGAATTCTTTTGCGTATTGATATCCAAATAACCGCTCAGCAATCGTCCGATTAAATCGTTCTACAATGGCCTGATCGCGATGTAGCGCAGTATGCCCTCGTCGTATGGTGACATTATGATGTTTCATTGTAGATAGAACCGCACCCTGAAATTCCTTGCCAGGATCAACTTGTAACAGATTTGGCCAGTGCAGAGGACCTCGTCGATAAATCCTTTCAAATGCAGAAGCAACTTCAGTGGCTGATTTTGTTTTTAACGGTTCTGCTTCTTTGTATCGACTTGCAATATCAACTACGGTTAGCGCGTATTTGTAACCACGATCATGAGGTAAAAATAATATATCAGCCTGATGAACTTCATTAGGAGCGGTCACATCAAAATGCGAGAATTGAATTTGTTTAGGTGGTGGTAGATAAATTTGCCAAATAGCCTGTTTGGATAACCAATTAGCCGCAGTGGTTTTTTTCACTTTTGCAGCACTAGCGAGTTTATGGACTGCTGATTTACCCCTCCAGTATCCTCTTGGGGAATAATAAATTGATTCCATATTATTAATTAACGGCACCTAACATCAATTTACTTTTCATAGCCGATTTTACCAACCACGAAGCCAATTTTTCTTTGAAGGATTTATCAGGAATAGCATTTAACGCATGAATTAATTTCACATCTGCTAAATGCCTGTTTTGCAGATTGCTGCTTTTATAAGCAACATCATGAAGGTGACAGGCCTTATCAATGGCGTTTATTGGTTCTTCACCGGGGTTGGGTTGATTTTGATTATTGAGTCTGATATCAAGTTTGGTTCCCGGTCCACAGTAGCTATATCCTGGGAGGTGCTTTTCTCCGGGGTATTTTGCCCATGGGGTTCCAGGGAGCTTTGCCAATTTGGCTGCGATATCACCTCCTCGTTTTTTTTTAAATCAGATTTCATAGACACAAATATAAATTTCTTTGTACCACATTGCACGCATTTACCAGTAAGTGCTGATCTGTTATTTTTAGTTGTAACCGTCGTCACATCATCTGTGCCAGTACGCGTTTTACACTTCACACAATATAGATCCATAATTTATGTATAGAAATATGGATATAATTGATTTTTCAGCGACTAAAACAAGAGAACCAATTAAGCATCATGCAGCGCTACCAAACTCTATCCGGATGATTATAATCGGGCCATCTGGATCCGGTAAAACGCAATTGTTACTCAATTTAATAATGAGATGGATGAAGTGGGATAAGTTGTATTTAATTGCCCCTAGCGTAGATGATCAACGATGTTATGAAGTGCTAAAAGATTTTAACGAGAATGCATCAGAAATTAGCGGTGAGAACGCCATTGATTTTATAACCGATATCGATGAAGCACCGAGCATTGATGATATTGATGGAGATATTAACAATTTAGTCGTATACGACGATATAATGTTGGATAAACAAAAAAATCCTGCTAGAATATTTTCCCGTGGGCGTCACAAAAACACTGACGTGATATATGTCACTCAACGCTACACTCAGGTTCCAAAAGTCATCAGAGATAACTGCAATATTCTTTCTGTATTCAACGGCGTTGATACTCATACGCTACGAAATATTTGGCAAACATGGTGTTCTGATATGGACTTCAATCAATTTAGAGATTTCTTTAGTCATGCTCAGTCGACTCCGCACGGATTCGCAACAATAAATCTACATGATCCTCGGACACGATATCGTATTGGACTGGATCAAATATTTGGTTAAAATCATTTATTATTTTTGTTAACCCAGAACTGAAATCACTAAGCAGCAGAGAGGGTGGATGACAACAAGTTGCGACCAAAATTAATTAAAAAATCGTTTTCATTTTTTTAGTTAAAATGATTTCGTAGGGAGATTTCAATCAATTTTTTGTCTGAAAACGTTGTAGGGTTCACCTTTTTTTTGGTTAAAATAAGATTATAAGACGGCTCGTTTTAGGATATCAATCAAATTTTGTCTGAAAACGTTGTAGGATTAACCCTCTCTGCTGCTAGAATACATACTGGAGATAAACCATTCAAATGTGAATCTTGAGATAAAATGTTTGGACAGAGTATGGTTTTATGGCTATTACCAGTTATGTCTATTACAACATAAACATTATTTTTAGGCCCTGGGGGTATATCAGTTGGGCAATTGTTAGTGTTAGTGAGAATTGATAAAATGTCTTGCTTAAAAATTTACCATTTTGCTTCATTTGATTTATGCAACCTTCATTGTTTTCATAATTATAAACTTCATTTTCGTGGTGATCTGTAACATTCTCGTTCTCAATAGGAACATTATGGCTAGAAATATCACTGTCTATTGTATCTATCTATTTATCATCATATTCTTTGACACCATCATCTCTATCAGCATCATAACAATAAGTACTGTCACCATACTCTGACCCATTGAACGATAGTTGACTAACCTTTAATGGTAGTTGCTTGCGTGATTGTGTGGCTCCTTCATCATAATTGTTGTCATCATCAGCTACGTCATCTTCATGAAACAATCGCTCTTACAGGCAGACGATCCAGAAGACGCTATTTTACGTTTTGTACTTTGTTGTCGATTCGTATTTAGTCCATGTTTAGGGTTCAGTAACGTCCGTGACTGCCGCAAAAGTGGTTGACGTTGTAATACACATTTGGTTCCGGTATTTTTCCAATCGAATACCACAATACTGTCAATGGTGAAGCGGACTCGAGCGGATTGCTTGGATAAAAGATTTTGTTGAGGTAGATCCGGTCACCATCTTTTTCACCATTAGCATTTGGGTATATGCTTCTTATTGGGCGCATGATGATATCACTAAGGGCTAGTAAATGCCAAGCATTTTAAAAAGCTCCACTTATACTAGCATCACTACATGCTTCATCGTAGTCACTGGATACCAAGTATAATTCACTGCTAATTCGGGGATTCATATATGCACCCATGTTTTTCACCAACTGTATACATGTTAGATGTCTCAATTGAGTTGCAAGAGATTCATTGCCACGGAGTAGTATAGAAATAGCATTATACAGGCAGTTCCCATCACCTGTGGTTATTATGGGATTACCATATACATCGTTGACATAGTTGGCCATGATATATGCAGCGATGGAATCAGCACTTGGGAAATCTGTATGCTGCTTCACAGGAATAGATAGCAGGGGTTTAAAAAGCAGTTTTCTATCAACAGCAGCGGTCAATTTATTGAGGTCTTTTGATCTTGCAGCCTATAAATGATATATTATACAAGTTAAATTACAATCGATATTGTTCAGTCAATTATGATTTGAAGGTGAGATGAGGCTCAAATTTTCCTATAAAGTACTCTAATTATAATCTTTTCAAGTAACCCACACATTCACATATTTCTGATAGTGTTTTATAATAATTAATGCAGCTATAAATGTGTTGTTTTTTAAAAATAGTAATGCTGGCAGACATCACAAATATTATCCGATTTAAGTTACGGTGTATACAGAATATAAATATAATTTTATTACTTCATTTGGCTAATGAATGATCCATTGGCGTGTTGGAAACGGTTAATATGGTACTGCTCTAGTTTAGCATGCTTAAAAGCACGGACAGAAGGCTTACAAAGAAAATATACACTGTTGTCAATTATAGAATATGATATCCGAAGAATGTTTCATACTTTAACATGTAAACAACAATATTACACTGCAACATCCATGTTTAACAACACAAAAGTTGTGAATACACCACTAAACACCTCAGCGTTAACTATACTTAGCATTAATAATTGGATTATTAAAATTGTAACTGAGCCTATGTAATTACATAATGAATATATCATAACGAATGTTAATCAATATTTTATTTACCTATAATTTCAAAGAATACACGTAGAAAAATATATGACAAAGTCTATTCTATAATCAGTCGTTTTTGAAATTGCTGAATTGGTAAAAGTGTACATTATATTTGTTTATTTATTGTTGGAATGGGAACAAATTATGTTTAAAAACACTACATGAGATAGCTCATATTTGTGTTGATTTTATGATGTAAATTTACTAGGCGAAAACTTGTTTTTCAGTTTGTTATTATGGGTGATAAAAAAGTTGTAACTATTAATATACGGTATAAATCAGTCGTTCCACTGTTTTCATTTTCATATTTCACCTGGTCTGAATCAACCAGTAATATGGACCATATCAGCCATGGTACGAATCAGCCTTGACGCAAATCTGGCAGCATTCATCATTTTCTTGTGATTTACATTAACATAAATAAATTTTATAGTTGTTATAGAGAGATAGTTCTCTTAACACAAGACTATTTCCCATAAATGCTTGACAAATCATTGAGTTGTAAAGATACATGTTTAAAACGCATATGTTTTAATTACTGTGTTCTGTTCGGTCTATCGGCTTCTTTCATTCTTGGGGACCACATTATTGCTAATGGAGACAATATATCTGGTAGCTATGTTACGACACAAACAATCAGTTAACATTGAAAGGTGTGTTAGAGATATATTGCTGTTAAAAAAAATTGAACCATTAACAACCGTTAATTAAAAATAAAAATTTACTCACCATCCCGAGACGTTGCAGTGCACGGACAAAGTCTAACCTGGATCCATTCAAAGAACGACAGGAGGTACGCATATAATCCAACTCCATTTCTCCCCATTGTCTTAGTTCATCGCCACTCATGGACTGACACTTTCTATGGTACCAATTTGCACACGTAATAAAGTAAACACACTCAAATGCACAAGTTGCACTACAACTACCACAAGGATATTTATTGGCATGCTTTGGACCTATTTTGCACAATTAAATTACAATAAAGATATATTTATTATGTAGCAAATTATACTCATTGAAGTATATTTTTGAAATGATAAAAATTGCTATTGCGAACTTTATATATATACCATATAAAACAATTACAAAACAATCTCACCATTCTCATTAATGTTAAAGCATCCTACCATTTTTTATTCATTTCTTTGATTTGTACCGTCATGTGTAACTTCCATGGAAAGCCGCTTTGTCAAGGCATGTATTAGAATAAGAGTTTGCTGGGTATGCATTGTTTGACTTAAACTATAGAAATTACAAAATAATTCACCATTCTCATTCATTGTACAACACCCGATTTTTATCTACTCACTAATTAGATTTGTACCGCCATCTGTAACTTTCGTGGACCGCCACTTTGTCAAAGGATGTATTCGAATCATAGTTTGCTGCGTATGCATTGTTTGACTTGAACTATAGAAATTACCAAATAATTCACCATTCGCTCATTCATTGTAGAACACTAAGATTATCTACTCACTAATTTGATTTGTACCGCTATCTGTAACATATGTGGACCGCCGATTTGTCACTTCATTCACTCAAAGTTTCTGCCTTACAGTTATATGTATGTATTTAAAGATCTTCACATGTCTCACACCAATGAATTACATGCGAAGAAGACTGCTCTATCATTAGAAAATAATGAATAGGCACTTAGTTTCTCTTCAAGTTAAAAATAAATTAAGAACGGGCCTAGTCCTATGTAAGCTTTCCATGCTGATATTTTTTTTTATTGAATCTATAGATTAGGAAAGAGCCTAGTCCTACATGTAAGACATCTATGCTGATAATGATTAATGTTTGGGTCTAGGTCGTAGCACTAAAACATAAATAACACGTGATACGTCATACATTCTTGGACTATAAATTAGCCCATCATTATGACTTACATAGGTGTAAAAAATCCTAGTTATGGCAATGCTTTTAAGGCTCTAATTTGCCAATATACGTCAGTTACACAGGAATTTAATATAAATAAAGTCAACCGATATCATCTTATGCCTTAACATGTATTATACAAGGCAAAGCGGTGGTTTGTGGGGATATAAGAAAGGACCATTACGGTAATATTTAACTACGAACTTGTCCCTCGGGCAGGTTATTTGAAAATCTGGAGTAACAGTACATGGAACTGATAACTTTACATGTGTTCCCAGACAGGCATAAAAAGCACAAGAAACAAGTTAAGGAAAATGGAAAAGAATATATTTTAGTTATTTAGTTCTTTTATATTGCATTATGTAGAGATAAAAAATGATTGCTAATATTTTTTGCTACCATTTATTACTAAAGCATATGACAATTTTATGTGAAAAACAATAACATATTACCCAGAAGGAAAAACAAACATACTACTGAACCCTCTTCTGCAAAAGCTCGAATGCAAGCGTCACGGGTTTCCACAAAAACATTTCTGAAAACCTATCACATACAGCACATCCACCAATTGTGATCTTCATTACATTGCTATTAGCTCAGATATTTCTTAAACACTTTTCTTTAAATATGGACTATACAATGCAAAATACTAATCATGTTCTAGGTGATGTAAAGTATTAAAGGAGACTAGAAACCAGCGGAAATGTACAATAATATGAAATATGTTAGGATTGATTTTTTAGTAAAATTAATAAGATTACAATTTTTTTTTAATTTGTATCAAAGTAATGTTTTATTCATTTATAGCATAAGTTGGCAACGTACATCATTAGCTATACGAATGTACATTATTGTGTGGAAATAGGTTATAAAGCAAAAATCAGTCAGCCCCTAAGTCTTATCAGTAAAACATAGAACAAACTTCCGTACTGACGTAAATACAGAATGGTTCTTATCTAATGATGGACAGTCTTCGCTACAAAATTGTTCTTATCTAACGTTGGACAGACATTACAGCTGGCTTAACATATTAAACATGTTCCTGGTTTAGAATATTAAGGAATTATCATATTTGGATCTAACTAGGGCCAAACGGATATAGATAAACTACAAATCTGAGTTGTACCTTATGTCAGATGACGTCAAATTAAGCCGGTTTTGACCGGGAGAAACTAACCCTTACCTGAAAATCGCGAAAATATTTTCTCGTCGATGCCTTAAAACCTAACGCAAGATGCATATAAATAGACCACGCATTTAAGGGTCAGGTCAGTTCCTATCGACGAAGAAATAGATCTTCGCCTTATCATTTCAGGTTAAACAATTGTATATGTTGTAACTTTTTAGGAATAAGTACTTTTAATGTTGGGATTTTGATGGTAACATTTTTATGTTAGCAGCATTGTTCACTTAATACTTTTTATTTACTATTTATTACTATTTTTATTTATAATATATTGTAACGGAATGTTTAAATGTTCTAAATAATTTATATTTAATTATATTTATGTACTTTTTATTGTAAGGTTGAGATTGCTACCAACTTCATGTTTTGATTTAACGTTGAAATAAAGTATTCTTTAAGCAAGAAAGAGTAATATCTAACAACATATATTAAATCTATATTCTATTTTAAAATTAGTAAAATGCATTTCTTTAAATTAATTGTTACATTAACTATAGTAATTACATCTTACACTTTTGGCTATCTTGAAATTGATTGAGACTTAACTATTTGTATAATATTCTAAAATGCAGAAGTTATATGAATAAATGAAGTTGGAAAGCTTAAAAAAGGAAAATATAATATGTATTGCATGAACTTTTATTATAAAGTTTTTAGATGTGTTTCTAGAATATAGTCAATATATTTGTGTTGTTTAATTAAATAAAAGTCAGTTCCTATCGACGAGGAAATAGATCTTTGCCTTATCATTTCAGATGTAGCTGATTTATCATCGTGGCGTCGCGTTTAAGAGAGCCTTCTCTCTTTCTCTCTCTCTCTCTCTCTCTCTCTCTCTCTCTCTCTCTCTCTCTCTCTCTCTCTCTCTCTCTCTCTCTCTCTCTCTCTCTCTCTCTCTCTCTCTCTCTCTCTCTCTCTCTCTCTCTCTCTCTCTCAAAGATGTAGCCGTATCTACACTGTTATGAGTGACCCTTTCTTTTGAGAGTTATTTCATAAACGTTATGGAGAAGATTCTTGAAAAAATGACATTAGTGGACTAACATCTTCATAAAGATTTCCGTACCAGTAAGAGTCTCATACGATTCCGTACGCTAGCATCTCATAAAAAATACACTGCAGAGAAAAACATGATTCTGAAGCGTTGTGTTCGACCGTACTGCCATTATTGAGATATTGGCATATCTTCTAGGCGCTGAGTTTCCGTGACCTCGTATGCATATTTTCCGCGCCTATTTGGTTACTTTCGGAAAGTGACGTCATACTAGCGACTCCAGCATTCAGACTTACAGTTGCAAGGTTCATTTCATATAGAGTACTATGCCGTTTTGCGTTGCTTACGGGTATAATAGCATACATAGAAAAGGCTGTGGAGTTCATTTTTTTTCTTTTCCGAAAGATAAAGGCATAAAAAAAACTATGGATACATTATTGCAAACGAGTTGATTTCAAAGCAACACCATATAGCACTCTGTGCTCATTACATTTCTCAAAGGAATGTTACCAGAGGGATCCTAAAAAACAGAACCTCTAGGATACACGAATGCTAAGCCTAGACTATAAGTTGAAACTGTTCCAGACATACCATTGTATATTTTAAATCCTGGTAAAGAGTGTCAAATGTACGAGTTACGAAAATAGGCAGAAGGCCGAGTAAGTGCTAATAATAAATATGACAGCGCGACACCTGATCGTGCTGATGAAATGAGTAAATGTTTTTTTCTTCTTCAAGATTACAATCTAAATAAAGTCACCACTGTCCTATGTGTAATTAAGATCTGACTGTAATCAAAGGGAAGCTTGCTAAAAAAATAATAATAATAAGATTATCAACCCTTGACACCGTCGTGTTTCGAGAAAAACAATTTAAGTAATTTTAAAAAAATATTTAAAAAATTATTTAAAGAAACACAACCTTTCAGTCTATGCCTATTACACGTAAAATGTATAAACGGAAATCTGTAGTGATTGGAACTGATATAAAAATGTCCCTTGGGCAGTTTAAATAGCAGCGATTAAAAGAAAAGAGATCCGATATAAAATCAAAGTTTCACTTTAACTGGCTGACAATAGAAATTGGGGGAGGCGACTATTGACCCGCCCATTTGCCCCAGTGTGCAATTACTCTCTGTGATACGCCTTATTATCCCCCAGGACATGACCTTTTTTTCATATTCTGGTCTGCATAATAGTTAGAATTAAAGGTTAGAATTAAGCACACAAACATAATGACAGTTTAACACATTAACAATTATTCCTTATCATTGCACTTATCTTGTGAAATGGACTGGTCCTCGGACATAATTCAAAGAAACCATGTGCCAGAGAGTGTATGTAAGCACCAGAAATTCATTGGCAGATAAACGATGCCGAATTTTGTTGTAACTTCGAGGCCAAAGACTTCATTTTAAGATTTCAAATCTGCAGTCAAACGTTATGTATGTGGCCATTGTTTTTGCACATTTTATATCCCACCCTATTTCCTTTAGTTTAAGTGTTAACATATGTAACACTGTTTACTGAATTAAATATTTATTTTGAATTAGTTTTTTAGGGGCACATAAACTGCATCTTATTTTTTTATTTCTTCTTTTAATTTTTTTATGAGATGTTTGGTTGGAATGTTCTATAGATCGATCTCATGCTGGGAACTCAGGAAGATAGTAAGAAGAGAAAGGATGAGTTCCCAGATAAAGAATGTCACCCGATGATGGAAACGTCTTGGGGACAGGTACGGAATCGAAGCTGTAATGAGAAGACAAACATCTATTTTCTTTGTCGGTACGGAACTGACCTTTATTTAATTAAACAACACAAATATATTGATCACATTCTAGAAACACATCTAAAAACTTTATAATAAAAGTTCATGCAATACATATTATATTTCCCTTTTTCCAGCTTTTCAACTTCATTTATTCGTATAACTTCTACTTTTTAGAATATTATACAAATACTAGTAGTTAATTTCAACCATTTTCAAGATAGTCAAGATATAAAAATGTAATGACCATAATTAGTCTAACAATTAATTTAAAGAAATGCATTTTACTAATTTTAAAATAGAATATTGATTTAGAATATATTGCTAGATAATATTCTTTCATACTTAAAGAATACTTTATTTCCACATTAAATCTAAACATGACGTTGGTAGCGAATTCAACCTTTACAATAAAAAATACATAAATATAATCAAATAATAATTCTTTAAAACATTTAAACATTCCATTACAATATATTATCAATAAAAGAATTCAGTAGCAATGTTGCACACAAAACAATTTTACCATTAAAATCTCAATCATTAAAAATACTTATTCCTAAAAGAAGTTATAACATATACAATTATTTTACTTGTAATGAGAAGACAAACATCTATTTTCTTTGTCGGTACGGAACTGATCTGACCCTAAAATGCGTTGTCCATTTATATGTATCCTGTGTCAGGTTAACGTACCTTTGGAAAAGGATGTTCATTCTCATCAAGTAAAAATCAGTTTCTTCTTGTCCAAACCGGCTTAATTTGACGTCATCTGACATAAGGTACAACTCAGATTTGTAGTTCATTTGGCACTAGTTAGATCTAAATATGATAATTCCTTAAATTTTCTAAACCAAGAACAAGTTAAAATATTAAGCCAGATGTAATGTCTGTCCATCTTTAGATAAGAACCATTTTGTAGAAACGACTGTCTATCATTAGTTAAGAACCATTCTGTATTTACGTCAGCACGGAAGCTTGTACTACTTTTTTATTAACCGAATTAGACTTTTTGCCAATGCCTGGTTTTAAGGAATATATGTTTCACTGATAAGACTTAGAAGCTGACTGACTTTTGCTTTATAACCTATTTCCACACAATAATGTACATTCGTATAGCTAATGATGTACGTTGCCAACGTTTTGCTATAAATGAATAAAACATTACTTTAATAATACAATTTAAAGAAAATTACAATCTTATTAATTTTACTAAAAAATTCAATCCTAACAATTTAATCATGGTAATGAAACTTTACATATATGGAAGAGGAATGTCAGGTGTTAACTGGCCGAGTTTTTTGGGGGCGGAAATGGAGATTTTGTTTGCAGAGAAAATTACGCAGCCTTCATTGTGATAATTCATGAATTTTAAACTAATTGGTGACAATTTTTTTTAGAAGAAGTACTTCTGTAGTAGTTAAACATCTGAAATTTAAGTGAATCATGTTTAATCTTAAACTATTTACTGAAGACAAAAACTGTCCTGTGATATTAACTATTTCTTCACTACAATATTCACAAGTGTTAAAATAGAATATGACATCTGTGGACTGCACACTTGATAAAACAATTATATATGGATTTTCTTCTTCTGAGAAATGAAAATTGAGAGACATATTGAAATAATCGGGAGTTAACTGCGAAAAATCAAGAGAGATATTACGACATAGGGAGGAAATGCCTCCAAAATTGGAATTTATTTTCTTTCTTTCTTCTTCCGGCTTGAAAGTTAACATATATGAACTGTTCGGGTTTGTGGAATTTCAGTCAGGGATAGCAATGTTTATTTAAATCATCAGCCCGGGGCCTGTGCTTAAAACATTTCTTTCAGCACTGACCAGTACAGTACGTAATCCATTTTAACGAAGCATGTATTTACTTACAGATTTGTCATACGCTAACTGTAGCATGCATGTAAAATACACTGTAATTGAATCATAGAAAGGAAGCTTCTTAATGTTTAAATTAATTACGTATGATTTCCTCCTCGCAGATTTATTTGTGGGGTGTTGTTTTTTGTGTGTGTGAAAAATTACTTCCGATGAAAACCGTTATCAATGGTCTTTCTCGCTTGCCATATTTCTGTTTGTATACGAAGACTGGATAGTGTGACGTCACGAGACCATGTGATCTGTGGTCTCATTAAAACTCGGAAATACTCGGCAATTTACGGAATCATTGTATCTTCTTCGCAATATAATCAATATCCGCACACGATATTATTTTTTTAAACATTATTTTCGAATTAGAATTTGTAAAGAATTACTTTTATAAAATAACAATTTTCATTTCTAGTCTCCTTTAACATGTACGTACGTACGTACGCACACACGAATGCACCTATGAATGTATGTGTGTGTGTATGTATGTATGTTTCATAAATACCATTGAACATGCTATTCATAATGTTCATGATAATAATCATGTTTATCTTAGAAATAATGTAAAGTATTAACATGTAGATATGTTTATATGTCAACTTTCCATTTATACAATTGTAAATTTTATTAAATATGATTGAAAATACTACCACTAGTCATAGCAATAAATTATAATAATAATAATAATAATATTATTATTATTATTATTATTATTATTATTATTATTATTATTATTATTATTATTATTGTCTAACATATTTTCACACCTGAATAAAGTTTTTGGTCTTTTTTTTTTTACAATTTATTTATCATTGACCCTCACATTTTCTACATGACGTCTCTCTCTCTGTTTCTAAAAATTATTGAGAAGAAAGAATACTACTGTACGTTATGTAAAGCTCTCTAAAACCGGTGCTTGAGTCGGCATTTATATAATATTATACCTAACGGTGTTGCGTTTTTTCGCCCTGTTTGGCTCCTTTCCAAATTTGGTTGCGTGAAAAATTTGTAGATTGCGGTATTTTTTAAATCTCGTTTCGGATTGGTGTCGCCGTAATTTGGGCTGGAGGAAGCTGGTTGTCAGGTCGCCAGTGGTGCCGCAACGAAAGGCAAGACTAAGGGATAGATAGACAGACAGACTCTGGGCTGCATCAAATTGCTATTAAATTCTTCCGCATTCAGTTTCAAATTGGCGCTAGGGAAGATAACATCTAAAATTCTTGATGAGTCCATTATTCTGGATGCATCTCCATAGATGTATCTGACATACTTAATTTTTTTAAAATTCCGGAACCAGCAGATTCCGCTTTTGAATGTAACCCAAATCTGTTCTCCTCCTGTCTGTTTCGCTTGCCATGTTTTGTTTGTATTTTGAGGAATGCCTTGTATTGCGTCACGGGACCACGTGCTCTGTTGTCTCGTCAAAACTTGGCAAGTTACGGCATCGTGGCATCTTCCGCGTAATATAATCATTTCCTGCCTATGATATTGAATTTATAAACATTAGTCTAACTAATATTTGTAGTTAATTACATACATAAAAGGATTTTTTTAAAATATATTTTTGGTCTCCTTTACATTTGTTTTGAAATTTCGGAACCGGAATAAATATGCGCGCTTCTAATTTCAAATTTACATAAGCTAGCATATAAATAACATACCTATGATGGTAACTGTGGCCTATAGGGCGGAGGCTCAATTATCCCTGTATCAGTGTTAAATTATTGTTAAATTTATGGTATTCGGTTCTTATTTACTCTTCAGGTTTAAATATATAAATTGGGGGGTTTGGAGGCTGCTTTTTAAAGGTACACGTGCAGGAATCGAAACAAGTATCTGACAACATTGTTGGAGCTTGAAGAGTCACATGAAGAGATAGACTGGGTTTGAGGTAAACTTTCTGGTTAATCTTTTGACGTGTAGTCGTTTGAAGCGCTTCATGAGGATACATATTCGAGATAACCATTCAAAGGTTAAGTTTATGATAACGCGTTTAATTTTAAGATGCACAAGAGGTCAACAATGTGAACTTAGCAATACAATATTTGGACACAGTAGTAATTTGACAAACCACATAAGAATCCATGCTGCAGACAGAACATTCAAATGTGAAATGCCTATAGCCACACGAAGATGCATAAAGGAGATCAATCATTTAAATGTGCAGTTTGTAATCAACTCTTTAGACAGAGTTTTACTTTGAAGAAGCACCTGAGAATACATACTGGAGTTAAACCTTTCAAATGTGGACTTTGTGATAAAATGTTTGGATGTAGTGACCATTTGAAGAGGCACATGAAAATCCATACTGGAGATAAACCATTCAAATGTGAAGTTTGTGATAAAATGTTTGGATGGAGTGAAAATTTGAAGAGCCATATGAGAATACATACTGGAGATAAACCATTCAAATGTGAACTTTGTGATAAATTCTTTGGACATAGTTCTTCTTTGAAGAAGCACATGATAATACATATTGGAGATAAGCCATTCAAATGTGAAGTTTGTAATAAACTATTTGGCCTTATTTCTACTTTGAAGAGGCACATGATAATACATACTGGAGATAAAGCATTCAAATGTGAAGCTTGTGATAAAATGTTTGGACGGAATAGTAATTTGAAGAGGCACATGAGAATTCATACTGGAGATAAGCATTTCAAATGTGAAGTTTGTTGTAAACTCTTTGGAGATAGTTATACTTTGAAGAACCACATAAGAGTCCATACTGGAGATAAACCATTCAAATGTGAAGTTTGTGATGAAATGTTTGGATGTAGTGAAGATTTGAAGTGGCACATGAGAATACATACTGGAGATACACCATTCAAATGTGCAGTTTGTAATAAACTCTTTTTCCTTAGTTCTACTTTGAAGAGGCACATGAGAATCCATACTGGAGATACACCATTCAAATGTGAAGTTTGTAAAAAACTCTTTGGAGATAGTTCTTCTTTTAAGAACCACATGAGAATACATACTGGAGATAAACCATTCAAATGTCAAGTTTGTAATAAACTCTTTGGACATAGTTCTTCTTTGAAGAAGCACATGATAATACATATTGGAGATAAACCATTGAAATGTGTCGTTTGTAATAAACTCTTTGGCCTTAGTTCTACTTTGAAGAGGCACATGATAATACATACTGGAGATAAAGCATGCAAATGTGTAGTTTGTGATAAAATGTTTGGATGTAGTGACTATTTGAAGAGGCACATGAGAATCCATACTGGAGAAAAGCATTTCAAATGTGAATTTTGTGATAAAATGTTTGGAAGTAGTGCAAATTTGAAGAGCCACAGGAGAATCCATACTGGAGATAAACCATTCAAATGTGAAACTTGTGATAAAATGTTTGGACTAAGTAGTACTTTGAAGAGGCACATGAGAATCCATAGTTGAGATTAACCTTTGAAATGTGCAGTTTTTGATAAAATATTTGGACTAAGTAGTACTTTGAAGACACATATAAGAATACATACTGGAGATAAAGCATTCAAATGTGACATTTGTAATAAAATGTTTGGATATAGTTGTAATTTGAAGGACCACATGAGAATCCAGTCTGGAGAAAAACCATTCAAATGTGATGTTTGTAATCTAATGTTTGGACACAGTAGTAATTTGGAGAGTCACATGAGAATACATACTGGAGTTAAACCATTCAAATGTGAATTTTGTAATAGTTTGAGGACTCACATGAGAATACACAATGGAGTTAAACCATTAAAATGTGATATGTGAAAAAATGTTTGGGTAGAATAGCCGTTTGAACAACCACATGAGAATCCATACTGGAGATAAACTATTTAAATGTGAAGTTTATTATAAAATGTTTGGACAAATGCAGAATTTGAAGATGCACATGAGAATACATACTTGATTTAAACCATTCAAATGTGAAGTATGTAATAAAATGTTTAGAGAAAGTTGTTATTTGAAGAAGCACTTCGGAATTCATACTGGGGATATACAAACACAATTCCTTGGTGAAGTGCATGATTAAAACGTTTAGACAGAGTGCTGTTTGAAGAAGCACTTGTGATTAACTTTCACCTGTGAAGTTGTTGATATTATTTTAGTGCAAAATACTGCTTTGTTAAATCTTAGAAGGATGAATACTGGAAACAGACAATGGAAAACTTAAGATTGTGTTAGAATGTTTATGCAGGGTTTACATGAGAATAAATACTGGACATTAAATATTCAAATATGTTGTTTAGAATAAAATATTAGGGATAATAATTTTAGGTAGTGCCATCCGATGGTGTATCGTGTTGATAAAGTATTCACAGGTTTTAGTACATATTCATATACAACCATAGCATAATAATGCATAATGGAGGATAAACATTAAAGTTTGTAGTGTTTTCTTGTGTAGCTTAATTGTGTTATGTGTGTATGATATGAACAAATACAGATTTGAAAAACCTTTCTTGGAACTGTAGTCATTACAAAAAGGCTCATTTCAGACACATACATCAATTTTAAAACTTTGAGGTAAACATTGATTTCAGATTTCTGAATGTATCAGTACCCTATCAGATAAAAAATTTCTTCAGGGAATTGCAGTCATTAAAGACATAAATTTCACTTATTACTATTCAAATTAAAGTTTGTATTGTTTTCATTTTATGTGTATATGAATGTATCAGTACCTTGGCAACCCTACTGAAAAATCGGGAAAATCCCACTTTTTGGACATATCTCCTTACTCCAATCGGGGAATTGCAGTCATTAAAGACATAAATTTCACATATTACTATTTAAAATGTTTAGGTAATCATTAGATAATCAAGGTCAAATTTTCAGATTTTGAAAAGCATCAAGCGCCATTTGCTCAGAGCAATTCAATTCAATTTGATCCCGTAGTTTCCATCCAATCAACGTGGTCGCAGTTGTTAGGAGACTGTGGGTGCTGCTGGAAAATTGCCTGTACAGATGAAATCAATTATTTCTTTCCACCATTTTCGGTCCTGCATGGCATTTTCTCTGGCATGTGCCGAGGTGATGCCATAATTCGCCAGGTCTTTTTCCACTTGTTGGATCCAGGTTTTCTTCGGTGCATTTCTTGAGACCTTCCAGGTTTCCGGTCTGGTGCGACACAGGGCTCGATTAGGTAGACGCCTCTCTTCCATTCGGCAGACATGGCCAAACCAGCGAAGCCTAGCATGTCTAATTAGTGATTCCACTGTCGGTTGGTGAGAGCATCGGGCCCGGATTTCCACGTTTGGAATTCTGTCCAGAAGGTTTACTCCCAGTATTCGTCTGAGGCAGCGCATTTGAAATACCTCCAGCTTCTTGAGGTCCGCGTCTAGGAGGACCCACATCTCTGCTCCATATAGGAGTATTGGGAGGATGAGAGTGTGGTATAGACGCACTTTGGTCACCACCGAGAGGGCCTTTTTCTCCATATGCACCAATCTAGTGACCCAAATGCTGACGTTGCCAGTCCCAGGCGATGCGAGATGTCAGTGGAGGCTGCTATTGATCTGCTTAAGATTATGGACCCCAGGTATTTAAATTCATCTACTTGCTGAAGATAAACTCCGTTGAGGCAGACGGTCACTGGGGTGTTGTCCGATGTCATAACTGTTTTGGCGGTGTTGATCTTTAACACAAATCTGGCGGCTTCATCGGCGATTTCTTGCGGAATTTCTGTTGCTTCGGCTTCGTCCTTAGTGAGAAATGCACTATCGTCTGCAAACATTAGATCTGTGGCATGTTCATCGAACCCTACCCCAAAAGTGATCCCTCTATGTACCATAAATATCTTGCACATGACACAATCAACCACGATGTTAAAGAGGCTAGGTGAGAGCACGCATCCCTGACGGACGCCCGTTTTCACCGAGAAATCCTTCGTGTTTGGCTCTTTAATTCGAACTTGACTGGTTGACCCATCATAGGTGTTGATAAGTAGCCGAATGTATTTTGGCGGGTATCCTTCCGCTTCCAGGGCTTTCCACAAGGCCGGGCGATGGACGCTGTCGAACGCTGCAGAGAAATCAATGAACACCATGATTGTGCGTTTTCCACACCGAATTCTTTCCTCGAGGATTTGACGGAGCGTGAAGATCTGGTCGCAGCAGCTTCTTCCAGGTCGAAATCCGGCCTGTTCCTTTTGTGCCGCTTCCTCCCGCCGTTTAAGTACCCTTCTATGGATGACCTTCATAAATACTTTGCCAAGTATGGAGAGCAAGCTGATGCCCGATAGTTCTTACAGTCCGTTTTGTCGCCTTTCTTGAAGATTGGTACGATGATGGCTTTCTTCCATGCTGTTGGTACCGCTTCCGATCGCCATATCAATCTCAGCAGAGCGTGTAATCTTTCGACGATGATCTCTCCACCGTATTTCAAGGCTTCTGGTGTCACCTCATCAATGCCTGGCGCCTTGTTGTTCTTCAGGTCTAAGATGGCAGTCCGTATTTCCTTCATAGACGGTTCGGACTCATCAACTAGCACAGATAACTCATCCATGGCGTCCACCGATTCCATCGGTTCAGGTGGGGCGTCGTGGTTGAGGAGGGTGCAGAAGAAGTCCTGCCACTGGTCCAAACGTCCTGTGTTGGAGCTGATGAATTTTCCGGTCTTGTCTTTGATGTTCTCAACCGGCTGAGATTTCCCGGCTAGTCGTTCAATGGTTGAGTAAAGGGTTCAGAATTTGTTCCGGTTGGCTGCCACTTCCATATCTTTTGCGAGATTTTCCCAATGCACGGCTCTATCCTCCTTCAAATGAACTCTTACCAGTTTGTTGAGGCGTCTATATTCCGGTTGGTTATTT
Source organism: Unio delphinus (assembly GCA_029339505.1). Classification (NCBI taxonomy): domain Eukaryota; kingdom Metazoa; phylum Mollusca; class Bivalvia; order Unionida; family Unionidae; genus Unio; species Unio delphinus. The sequence continues at coordinate 2,062,369 of JAQISU010000065.1, forward strand.
AACTTGCATTTCTTCCGTTTATCGATGAGAAACAAGGTCTCTTTGAATATCCAGGGTTGAACGAGCCGCTTCGTTGATGGACACACCTCTTTGGTACTGTCTGTAATTTCCTACGCAAGCTCGTTTGCAAGACGATCAACTCCCTCCTGTAATTCATCTGACTCCGATGTAGTAAGGGCTTCAAAACGATTCTTTAGGGTGGTCTGGTATTTTTCCCGGACCGCTGGGTCTCTTAAGAGTGCTACGTTCGGTTTTTGCTCCCGTTTGTTATTGGTTGCTGGACGCTTCAATCTTAGTCGAATCTTGATTCTGACCAGGTGGTGGTGCTCAGAGTAAAGAGGTACACATAATCAAATAACTGTTACTTTTGAAGCTGATGATTCCTTGTAAACTGTACAGACCTGCCAGTCCTACTGACAAATCAAGAGAATACCGATTTTCGGAACTATGTGTATTTTGTTAAAACAAAAAATTCATTTTCCATTTCCGTGTTTCTGTATCTGGTTTTTCTGTGTCTGGTATGTTTGTTAGTACTATAGCATATCCGGCTTTATTTATGGTTTCATCAGCTTCCTGTAAAGATTGATGAGCTTCTCATCAACATTATTTCCTGGAACCGAGTGATAAAAGTGTGCGAGATTTTAAGAATTTTCAACTTCTGCATAATGATGAAGTCAGGAAAATCCTCATGTATTGCCCAGCTAGATGGGTTTCTCTTGGAAAGTGCATTAATCATCTTCTCGAGCTGTGGGTGCCACTTAGTGAGTTTATTGAGAAAATGTATTTAGAAGAACAGGCACAAGCACAGAACGCTTCAGCAGCTGTTTGTAAGAAGGCAAGGGCAGATGCTGGTGCTGCAATTGTTGACAGCCGGTTTTGGCCGAATGATACAAAGTCATTACCGCCTTAGAGTCTCAACAATACCAGGCTGAAAAGAATACAATATAACATAAACTCAAGACGTACTCTTTTGCATATTGCCAGTTTTTAAGCTGGATTCAGAACAGTTTTGACAGACCCAACAAAGCTCTACATCATGACAAGCCCATAATTCATAAGACCTGAAACATTCTACTATCCATATACGGATAATTCCTTTTGATTCTTAAAAAAGTACATTGTCGACAAGACAGACAGCACAGCAATTGATGTAAAAGATGAAAGTTTGTACATTCGTTCTCAGGACTTGTACTTGGGTTAGGCAACAAACAAACTTGTAGAGAATATGAGTTCTGAAATACAGTAATAGACAAGAATGCACTGTAGGACATTTCTGATCAAATCACTGTCATACATGAAGAAAACATTTCAATTAGAGAATGACTTGCTAATTCATGCAAGCATTGCAGATGAAGCTAAACAACCTGTAGCCTTAGTTAAACTTAAGGAAGTGGTCTTTTTCCTCTGAAATATGGTAATGGACAAGAAGTAGGACATTTCTGATCAGCTCACTGTCATACATGAAGGATAAATTTCCATTAGATAATTACTTGCTTATTCATGCAAGCATTGCAGAAGTGGCTAAACAACCTGTAGCCTTACTTAAGGACGTGGTCTTTTTCTCCAGCCAAATGGAAAGAATCAACACTGATCATCTGCATGCAGAGTTTAAGCTGTACCAATACTACAATTTAGACGCAGAATTGAATATGAAAGAGCAGATCATCAGTGGGTTGATGTCAGGATAAAAGGATTGATCTAGCCAACTCTTGTTTCCAACCCTTGGGAGAGTAATGCTATCAGTACTCTCAATACCACACAACAACAGCAATGCTGGGACAGCATTCTCAATGGTCAGAAAAAAACAGAACTAGTCAAAGAGCCAGCCTGTTAGCATCAACCCTGGAAGCTATTCTTGTTAGTAAATTTGTCACCCAAGGACAAATAAATAACGAACTTTTTCAGAAATGCAAATCTGCAACATATAATGGACTGAAAGAACAAAACTAAACATCTTTATCATTGTATATATATATATATATATATATATATATATATATATATATATATATATATATATATATATATATATATGTTTATATATATATATATATATATATATATATATATATATATATATATATATATATATATATATATATACCTTATTCTTGTACCTCCTGATTTATCACCCTGCCTCCTGATATTTAATGGTGATTTTCCTGATTTTGATTTCATCAATATTGCCAGGTCTGTGAACATGAACGCAATGAAAATCCATATCCTAGAACACTAGAACAGCAAATGTGTTTTTGGTTTAAAAAAACAGTTTGTACAGGTGACATTTGTGTTATGAAGTAGACAGAAAGAATAAATCTCTTTAACTTCAACAAATACAATGCACATGTCTAACCTATGGCATATGACCAGAAGTAAGTTGATACAGGCAGAAGAAGGGTGTAACCAAAGAGTTAACTTCCTATGCTAATTTATTAATAGTCTAGTTGATAAAACAAAGTCAAATTTATGTTTGCAGCAGATTTAAGTCTCAGTGATAGATTTGCTTAAATTAATCATGTGTTTATGAGGTCTGGATTTTTAACATAGTTTTAACAATTTTTCAGTCAAATATCACTTTCATGTCCGTAGTTAGGCATTTGATGGTGTTGGCTAACACTTGGTCATGATGCCACAGACATGTAGCATGATGTCCCGCCCACAGCTCCCTCTAAGCTGCGAGAGCAACTGCTCATGCATGCCCGCACAGCTGAGATGAAAATGTTTGCTCAATCCAACTTTACATTATGTTCGTCTACTTAATGCTTGCGCAGCACATCTACCATTCGCTTAGAGGGAACGTTGGTCCCACCCAGTCATTATGCTGACACCAGGTCGACCAGTCCTAACACTAACATCTTAATGCTGAGAGACTAGCGAGGTAGCTGTTAGTGCCATTTTATTACTTGTTTGTTATGACTCGGCCTAGGTTTGAATGGATGACCTACTGCTTCAAAGGCAGATTCCCTAATCACTAGGCCACATGAGCAGTGACAATTAATACTGTATGAATTGATATGTATTTGATATACCATATTTCATATTTGTTTTTTGTACACAAAAAACTAATTATTAATTTTGGGGTACATAACATTTATATAAAATATATGTAAATAGAGATCATTTGGTGGTGTAGACATTGTAATAAAGGGATCATACCTGAACAAGTATGATCATTCCTGAACACATGCCAGGATACTCTTGTTACTGAAACGTGCAGTTGAACATTATACAAAAACTAATAATTCCTGGCTAATTCATACATACTTAAATTGATTTCCTTGTATGTTTCACTGTAACAGGTAATTGTCACATTTAGCAAGAAATAGTAATTTCTATCAAATAATATTATAAACTAATAACTCACAGGCATCATGATCCAAGCAGTTTGGCAGCATTTCTTGAATAAGCTAAGCCAAATTCAAAACAACAAGTGGCTGATGCCACCATTCTCCCATCATCTGCGTAGTTCTTATGCTGAGATTAAAAATAAATTCTTTTAAAAAACAAAGTAATAAAAATAACCTAAGCCTGTTAAACTGATACAATTTTTCATTTTTACTTTAGCAAATTATATATTAATATATAATACATACCTGACAGTTAAAATATCCAAATATTTTCGATTGTCATGAACTGGGATGTAAACTTACTGTCATTATTTTATTTGCACCTTACTGTTCTTGAAATTTATAAGAAGAAAAAGTACATTCATTCAAGTAATGGTTTCTATAAGAAAATGTATCATAAAATTAAAAAGACTGAAACAGATTGTAAAACATGTGAAAAAATGTTCTGAAAATAAAATCATATATAAATATATATACACAAGAATACAAGTATATAAAATTTGCTTTATT